>OY728128.1:1063507696-1064945364 GCA_963277665.1 Viscum album
TTTTACATACCTAATGTTATTATAAAATGAATAATGAATTACATTGAACTAATATAGATATTATGAATATATTTTGACTTTAAAGTAAATTTAAATAAAAATATTAACTATTTTAAAAAAAAAGTGGGTTTTAAACAATAACGTAGTGTTTTCACTATTCATCAAAAATGAAAGTTTTCCGAAATATACCAAAAATTCACCCTAAGATAATTTTGATATTATAATTTCAAAAATGTTGTCTATTTTGCCAAATTTAAAACATATAATTTTCATTAATTACTTGAAAATTAATTCATGTTTTCAATATAAGAAAGCTGGTTTTTATGAAGTAAAAACTCTCATAAGATTGACATCTGTTTATATCAAATTTAAATGTGAACTTACTTATAATGAAGAAAATTATATAAAATGATAAAAATATATTCTAATTATAATTTAAAACAAAACAAATTCATAATTTAACACTATAAATTATATTTATTAAAAAAGTTGTTTTCAATTACAACAGAATATTTTTCACTATTCATCAAAATATGAAAGTTATCAGAAAACTACAAAAAATTTAACCAATAAAAATTTTTATGCCCCTATTCCAGAGAATAATTTAATTTCAGTTAACTGAATATATAAAGGTCTCAAATATTATATTTAAAAAGGGTTTTCCATTAAATGGGGAGAAAACTGAATTTTTGAAAAATACTTCTTTTATCTGAAAAATTGAATTTATCTTTATATTATGTCTAAGAAACACAAAATATGAATGTTAAAATTGTATAGGATGTAACACCCCGAGCTTCCACGATACGCTTCTCATTCAATAATGCAATAGCTTGCATTGTACGCAACTTTGAGTTCTAAAACACCGCGACTAATCAAAGTAGCCGTTATGAATAGTAATAACCACTTTTTAAAATTATAGAAATTTTATATTTTAAAATGGACTTCATTTTTGGATTCGGAATATCGAAATTAGCCTATGTTGAATTTTTGGTATTTTTCTGAGAACTTCCGAATTTTTATGAATAGTGAAAAATACTTTAAAACAACTTTTTTAATCAAAATAATTTATTGTGATAAATTATACTATTTAGTGGTTTTAAGGTATAATTATAATATATTTTTACCATTTTATCCAATGGTGGTCATTAGAATTAATTTAACATTGAAATTGGACATAAACAATTGCCAATCTTTTGATATAAATTGTTTCTTAAAAACACGCTATTTGTCGTAACAACGGGAATTAATTATAAAATTAATTAATGCAACTTATAGGTTTGGAATTTTGTAAAATAGTCATCATTTTTGAATTCAGAATATCAATTATAGCTTAGGGTAAAATTTTGGCCTTGTTCTGAAAAACTTCAATTTTTGATGAATAGTGAAACCACTAAGTGGTAGTTAAATAACTGATTTTTCGTTTAAATGAAATATTAACACTTCTGTGTTTTGATTTTCAAAAATCCGACATACATGGTTGTCATTAAGAAGTAAAATGTGGTTCAATGAGATTAAAATAAATTTTTTGTGAATAGTATCTTTTACGTTCTTGATCGCGATTAGAGGTAATTAGTGTAGTTTAAGGTAAAAACAATGTTTTAATAATATGATATGATCTTGAAACTTGTCCTACTCCTATTGGATGAGTCATGGCCGACCAAGACAACCCATGGGTCAACTTGGGGACCCCATGGAGCCACTTTAGTTGGAAAATGACATTAATATATATTTATTTAATGTTAAAATTAAATTGACACAAACATGAGTTGTTTTACTAAAACATTTTTTAAGTGGGGTTACACAAGTCCAAATTTTGACTATAAATATTCATTAGAAATCTAAAACGATTTCCTACATCATAGTATTTTTTTTTATAATTTTTAGACATTATATAAATTAAATTATTTATGACATCATGATGATGCAGCGATGACCTCATTATTTAACGATTTAAATAAAATGGGAAGATAATGAAAACTCCAAGGCTTACACTTGTCCAAAGCCAATTGGATGAGGAGATTTAGAACCCTTATCACCTTATCCTCGAATTATATAAGTTTGGGACCTTTAGAATCCGAAAAGCATTGTGTAATAATGTAACATTTCAATCCATCCAAAAGAGCCCCTCCTCTCCTCTTATAAAAGGCCCCCACCTCTACCACCTTATTCACACTTTCAAGCCATTTTTCTCGGCCAACCTCTACCCAAATACTCTCCCAACTTCCCTCTCTTACTCCTAGAAGCCTCACTTTGGGCAGAACTCTTCCCAAGGAAGCCTTTGGCTCAAATCAAAATGAGTTACCCGATTTTGAGGTAATGTCTTCTCTAATGTGGTTTTGTTTTATTTTTCTTCTCCAACCCCATAAAATATTTTTATTCATTTATTTTGTAACAAAACCAGCATCCTCAATATACTAGGATGTTTTTATAAGAACTATTCGAGCTACACTTACACACACCTACATCTAATGGTTAAAGAACATACGGTTTCTGTGGATGGCGAATTTCTGCCTCACGAAACGATGATTGTTCAACACTCATATAACACCTCCAAAGGTGGCCATTAAGATGTCACTATTTTTATATATGATATATAATATGTTTATGTTTTACTTATGCTTCTGTATTTCTCATTTATGGCATACTTTATAATTTCCATTATGGGTAAAACGCGATAATTTCATTTTAGGAAGTGCGGACTACCGCCCCCTCAAAGTGATTTGAATCGTTAATGCCATATGTGGGATGTATAAAGGATGGAGTAAATGGTATTATACACTATATTATACTGGAATTATATTATACATTTATATCATTATGATTTTGTTCCATTAAATATGAAATTGAAAAGAAAGTAGCGTTCATGCGTACGTACGGCTTACCGTCTCCATGAACGGTGCATTTCATTTCTTACCTCTAAATGTTACGTAATATTACAAATGAATGTATATACTAGATATATGAGATATATATGACATCTAAATCATGAATATAATTTTGGAGATAATGGATATTCTACCACATAAACAACATGTAATTATAAGAATTTTATTGTTGACTCAAGTACCAAAGATCGACAAAACGACCATTATTAACTTAAATAATTAAATAATGTTCATAACATGGTAATAAGTGATATAAATGGAATAATGAACATTAAAAAGGTTCTTAAGTAAATAGAAATTAACTCTAGTTTATTATTCAGGAGGTTAAAGAACGGTCGAGTCAGGACAAGACGCAAGGTAAGGGAATTTCTTAACCCAACTTCCATTCTTTGGGTTAATCTCCTACTTTCAAATTATGTCATAATATTATTATGTCTTATTTTGTATTCTTTATGTGTACCTATAGTGAATACACATAATAGATCTATTTTACTTAAAAAATTATCTTTTTAAGGACTTTGTCTCAGTCTCCTTTCATTGAGGCATATTTGGCTTTATACATAACTTTCTTTTATACGGTGTATAAACCCTTTGACTTTTTTGTTTATTCAAAAGGAATATTTTTTATACGAAGCGTTTTACTAAACGAAAAAAGGGAATGTTTTTCTTTCCGTACTTATGCGGCGATAATGACTTCTCCGCCGCCGTGACCATTATTTGAGATTCGGCTTCCTCTACAAGCCATCATTTTTTTAATGAAAAATAAATACAAAGTTTTAACTTTCTTTTATTTTGGTATTGAAAATGGTTTTGAAAGCATTTTTATTATATCAATGTGTTGTATTGATATCTTGTGATTGGAATGTGGAAATTTTATGTTTCCTTTATGCATGTTTTATGTGATACGATTATGTTATGGTTTAGGATATTTTTAAACCTATTCATATGAGGAATGTATTGGACTTAATAAGTGGAGGGTGGAGCCCGCTATAGCTCCTCGATGCATCGGTAGGTATCATGAGACAACTAGACATGTAATTGGCCGATGCCCTTTCCCAATTTGATTTATGGTTTTGGCCGAGGCCTTAATCATTTTAGACGTCTTGGCTGAGGCCTTGAAAAAATGTTTTAGAATGTCCGGCATTATACATTCCCTCATTATGAAAGTGGTTATTAATATTTCATGTGATTATTCGACCAGTAGAATATCCATGTGAAGAAGTAAATGACATTATCTCATTTTACTTTTGCCATATTATGTTGAAGTTAAAGTTTAAAAGGCTTTTGTTTTAGTTATACATTGCCTTAAATGTTAATGTTTATTTATGAAAGCTTCCGCTATATTGTTAACCTTACTGAGCATCTGAGCTCACCCCTTTCAATGTTTTAATATTTTTCCAGGATGTGAAGAAGTAATTTATGAGTGACCTGCAGGGGTAGTCAGAAAGGGATATGATTGTGGACTATGAAGACCATGTTATTGTAGTTTGTTTACTTTTTGATGTAATGAAAGACTTATGAATGTATCTAGTGTTTCCAAGGATACTAAACTAATCGGTCTTTTGAGACTTGATCTTTTGTGATCATGCCAATGTTACGAAGTAATGCACCGACTCTGGGTAGCTGGGGTCGGGGCGTTACAGTTGGTATCATTGGCAGTTTAGTAGTAACCTTGGAAGCTAGATTTAGATAATCTCTGATTAGAGAACATAGACCTAAGATGAACTTTGAGGATTAGTATAGAAGAACTTCCTAGAATTTTGGTATTATAGAGATTTTGTGAGTTTTCCGAGCAATACATCCCTGTCTGGATACGAGCAGGTAGAGGCGGCTCTGGCACAGATGTTCCTAGGGGTAAAACCCGAAAACACCGCTTTGATCTAGAATCGAACGGGAACTGGTGCACGACAACGGGCCTTGCTGCACTCTTGGTTACGACACTCCTAGGGGATATGCTTAGGATAACTCTCATTTTATTTACAAATCATTATGAAAGGCTTATGAGTATATAATTCCTCAAAGAAAACATTTTTATTATTATGGATTATATCCATAAATAGTTCAATTTATGTTAAGTGTTTTATAAGTATGGGATTATGTATTTTGATTCATAAACTGATCTAGTTTATGCCATTGTTTATAAATGGAGCCTAGTGGAAGAAATGGAAACCGTTTCAATGCACGCACTCCATGTAGGGATTGCCCTCCTGCTCAAGATAATTATAGTGGGGCTGGTGATGCAACCGGTGCCGATCATCTAATCACCATACTGGGACAACTTACTCAGGTTATGAATAATAACCTTACCCGTATGGAGCACCCTGATCCACAGCGTGGAGGATAAATGTTAGATTGATTCATGAGACAACAACCACCAACCTTCAATGGTAGTACAAATCCTTTAGTTGCCGAGCAATGGATAAATTCCCTAGAGAAAATATTTCAGGCTTTGGGGAGCAGTGAAAGGGAAAAAGTTATCATGGCAGTTTACCGCCTCACTGGAGATGCCGATCAATGGTGGTCACTAATTCAAAACACAAAGGAAGATGATGAATTAAAAAACATGGAATGACAGGAGTTCAAAGATCTGTTTTTAGAAAAATATTTTCCTCGTGACCATCGAGCAGATATGGAAAGGCAATTTCTGAGTTTGAGGCAGAAGGAGGATGATAATGTCGCAAAGTATGAGGCTAACTTTACAAGGTTAGCGAGTCATGCTGTCGATTATATACGTAACCCAAGGAGTATGATTGATCGTTTCTTTGATGGGTTAAAACCATTTCTCCGTCGAGCTTTAGTATCACAATCCTTCTCATCATACGAAGATATTGTCTCGTGTGCTATTAAGACAGAAAAGGAATTCTCTAAGTCTTGTGACAAAAAAATAAAGCAAGAGAAGAAGAGAACGGTGGAACGAGAGACAGATAAAGGGAAAAGGGGAAAGAAAGATTTTCCCTTATGTGATAATTGTGGGAAGAATCACCCTGGTACTTGCCTAAAAGGAATGGGAGTTTGTTATAAATGTGGAGAAAAAGGTCACCAGGCTCGTGATTGCAAGGGAAAGAAAGAGGCTATCAAAGTTGAATGCTACAATTGTAGAGAAATGGGGCATTTTGAAAATTAATGTCCTAAGCGTCAGGGAAACTTACCTCAGAAATGGCCAAGGGATCAAGGACAATCTTATACTGTTACTACAGTTGAAGCGGAATAATTAATGTATTGGTGCTTTTGGACTAATGGATTATATTCTGGTTATTAGAATAATGAGATATATATATAAGGATTGAACTTCAGTACATTTTGTTTCATTAAGGTTTTAATATGATTAAGGTAATCATATTTTTAGTATGTGACACTAATAGAAACTTTACTTTGTTTGGGGAATCTAAGTTTACAATTGATTTTGGAATTTAACGACCCTTTAGAGAAAGTCTGGACGGAGGTATTTTGGATAACTATAAAGGTTGGAATGGATTAAGTTGATCTTAGGATAGTATTGTTTAAGGTTAAAGCATTTCTGAAGATTATTTTTGGAATATTATAGTACTATAGTTTTAGGAAAAGGACAACCTGCAGGGTGGGGCATAACCCGTCGCGTCGGACAAAGCAGCAGGAATCGAACCCACAACCATAGTGCGGCAAGCCTTTATTTCCTACCACTAGCCTATAGGAAGTCCCTGGTTATTACAAAATAATTTTACTAATCTAAATGGTATGTGTTAACATTTGGAACCTTATACAATTAGGAAAAGTATAATATTTTTGGGTTCTATTATCTTTTTGAGTGAAAGATGAGTTGAAGGTTGAGACTCTAATTGTCAAGCATAAATATATATATATATATACCTATATCTTATTCAATGAATAAATTAATTCTTAAACATTAGTAAAGGGATATTAAAACAAAAAAATGTGTTATCATAATACCTTATGTCTTGTTGAACTGATGATATTTTAAATCAACATAGATTGAAGGCTTTGAGGCCCTCAATTTGACAGTTGATTGTGATTGATGACCTCAATCACTCCCTACAAATATTTACGTTTTTCCTCCAATTATATGTCTCTAATTTCCACCAATGTTCTCCTTATCGAGTTCATAATTTGGTGGTGACTTTCTTATTTCCATTTCCCTCTAATTAAGGCTAAATTTTATTAACCTTATTTCCGATGTGGGTTTTCCACAAAGGTATTTTCTATTTTCAACCTCTTATTTTCAAAGAAAAAATTTCAAATTGCGAGGACGCAATTTATTGAAGGAGGGGAGAATGTAACACCCCGAGCTTCCACGATACGCTTCTCATTCAATAATGCAATAGCTTGCATTGTATGCAACTTCGAGTTCTAAAACACCGCGACTAATCAAAGTAGCTGTTATGAATAGTAATAACCACTTTTTAAAATTATAGAAATTTTATATTTCAAAATGGACTTCATTTTTGGATTCGGAATATCGAAATTAGCCTATGTTGAATTTTTGGTATTTTTCTGAGAACTTCCGAATTTTTATGAATAGTGCAAAATACTTTAAAACAACTTTTTTTAATCAAAATAATTTATTGTGATAAATTATACTATTTAGTGGTTTTAAGGTATAATTAGAATATATTTTTACCATTTTATCCAATGGTGGTCATTATAATTAATTTAACATTGAAATTGGACATAAACAATTGCCAATCTTTTGATATAAATTGTTTCTTAAAAACACGCTATTTGTCGTAACAGCGGGAATTAATTATAAAATTAATTAATGAAACTTATATTTTTGGAATTTTCTAAAATAGACATCATTTTTGAATTCATAATATCAATTATAGCTTAGGGTGAAATTTTGGCCTTGTTCTGAAAAACTTTAATTTTTGATGAATAGTGAAACCACTAAGTGGTAGTTAAATAACTGATTTTTCGTTTAAATGAAATCTTACCACTTCTGTGTTTTGATTTTCAAAAATCCGACATACATGGTTGTCATTAAGAAGTAAAATGTGGTTCAATGAGATTAAAATAAATTTTTGGTGAATAGTAACTTTTAAGCTCTTAATCGCGATTAGAGGTAATTAGTGTAGTTTAAGGTAAAAACAATGTTTTAATAATATGATATGATCTTGACACTTGTCCTACTTATATTGGATGAGTCATGGCAGACCAAGACGACCCATGGGTCAACTTGGGGACCCCATGGAGCCACTTTAGTTGGAAAATGACATTAATATATATTTACTTAATGTTAAAATTAAATTGACACAAACATGAGTTGTTTTACTAAAACATTTTTTATGTGGGGTTACACAAGTCCAAATTTTGACTATAAATATTCATTAGAAATCTAAAACGATTTCCTACATCATAGTATTTTTTTTATAATTTTTAAACATTATATAAATTAAATTATTTATGACATAATGATGATGCAGCGATGACCTCATTATTTAACGATTTAAATAAAATGGGAAGATAATGCAAAATCCAAGGCTTACACTTGTCCAAAGCCAATTGGATGAGGAGATTTCGAACCCTTATCACCTTATCCTCGAATTATATAAGTGTGGGACCTTTAGAATCCGAAAAGTATTGTGTAATAATGTAACATTTCAATCTTTCCAAAAGAGCCCCTCCTCTCCTCTTATAAAAGGCCCCCACCTCTACCACCTTATTCACACATTAAAGCCATTTGGCTCGGCCAAACTCTGCCCAAATACTCTCCCAACTCCCCTATCTTACTCCTAGAAGCCTCACTTTGGCCAGAACTCTTTCCAATGAAGCCTTTGGCTCAAATCAAAAAGAGTTACCTGATTTTGAGGTAATGTCTTCTCTAATGTGGTTTTGTTTTATTTTTCTTCTCCAACCCCCTAAAATCTTTTTATTCATTTCTTTTGTATCAACACCAGTATCCTCAATATACTAGGATGTTGTTATAAGAAGGATTCTAGCTACACTTACACACACCTACATCTAATGGTTAAAGAACATACAGTTTCTGTGGATGGCGAATTTCTGCCTCACGAAAGATGATTGTTCAACACTCATATAACACCTCCAAAGGTGGCCATTAAGATGTCACTATTTTTATATATGATATATAATATGTTTATGTTTTACTTATGCTTCTATATTTCTCATTTATGGCATACTTTATGATTTCCATTATGGGTAAAATGCGATAATTTCATTTTAGGAAGTGCGGACTACCGCCCCCTCAAAGTGATTTGAATCATTAATTCCATATGTGGGATGTATAAAGGATGGAGTAATTGGTATTATACACTATATTATACTGGAATTATATTATACATTTATATCATTATGATTTCGTTCCATTAAATATGAAATTGAAATGAAAGTAGCGTTCATGCGTACGTACGGCTTACCGTCTCCATGAACGGTGCATTTCATTTCTTACCTCTAAATGTTACGTAATATTACAAATGAAGGTATATACTGGATATATGAGATATATATGACATCTAAATCATGAATATAATTCTGGAGATAATGGATATTCTACCACATAAACAACTTTTAATTATAAGAATTTTATTGTTGACTCAAGTACCAAAGATCGACAAAACGACCATTATTAACTTAAATAATTAAATAATGTTCATAACATGGTAATAAGTGATATAAATGGAATAATGAACATGAAAAAGGTTCTTAAGTAAATAGAAATTAACTCTAGTTTATTATTCAGGATGTTAAAGAACGGTCGAGTCAGGACAAGACGCAAGGTAAGGGAATTTCTTAACCCAACTTCCATTCTTTGGGTTAATCTCCTACTTTCAAATTATGTCATAATATTATTATGTCTTATTTTGTATTCTTTATGTGTACCTATAGTAAATACACATAATAGATCTATTTTATTTTAAAAATTATCTTTTTAAGGACTTCGTCTCAATCTTCTTTCATTGAGGCATATTTGGCATTATACACAACTTTCTTTTATACGGTGTATAAACCCTTTGACTTTTATGTTTATTCAAAAGGAATCTTTTTTATACGAAGCGTTTTACTAAACGACAAAAGGGAATGTTTTTCTTTCCGTACTTATGCGGCGACAATGACTTCTCCGCCGCCGTGACCATTATTTGAGAATCGGCTTCCTCTACAAGCCATCATTTTTTTAATGAAAAATAAATACAATGTTTTAACATTCTATTATTTTGGTATTGAAAATGGTTTTGAAAGCATTTTTATTATATCAATGTGTTGTATTGATATCTTGCGATTGGAATGTGGAAATTTTATGATTCCTTTATGCATGTTTTATGTGATACGATTATGTTATGGTTTATGATATGTTTAAACCTATTCATATGAGGAATGTATTGGACTTAATAAGTTGCGGGTGGAGCCCGCTATAGCTCCTCGATGCATCGGTAGGTCTCATGAGACAACTAGACGTGGAATTGGTAGAGGCCCTTTCCCAATTTGATTTATGGTTTTGGCCGAGGCCTTAATCATTTTAGACGTCTTGGCCGAGGCCTTGACAAAATGTTTCAGAATGTTCGGCATTATACATTCCCTCATTATGAAAGTGGTTATTAATATTGCATGTGATTATTCGACCAGTAGAATATCCATGTGAAGAAGTAAATGGAATTATCTCATTTTACTTTTGCCATATTATTTCGAAGTTCAAGTTTAAAAGGCTTTTGTTTTAGTTATACATTGCCTTAAATGTTAATGTTTATTTATGAAAGCTTCTGCTATATTTTTAGCCTTACTGAGCATCTGAGCTCACCCCTTTCAATGTTTTAATATTTTTCCAGGATGTGAAGAAGTAATTTATGAGTGACCTGTAGGGGTAGTCAGAAAGGGATATGATTGTGGACTATGAAGACCATGTTATTGTAGTTTGTTTACTTTTTGATGTAATGAAAGACTTATGAATGTATCTAGTGTTTCCAAGGATACTAAACTAATCGGTCTTTCAAGACTTGATCTTTTGTGATAATGCCAATGTTACGAAGTAATGCACCGACTCTGGGTAGCTGGGGTCGGGGCGTTACATAGGATATATATAAAATTAAAATTGTGGTTAATAATATTCATAATTTCTTTTTAAATGGCTAGTTTGATAGGTCGTGATGCATTTAAACTCAGTGTTTTTTGTAACACAAGATATTGAATTAGTTTATGGAGATAACGTACTATGAAATATTGGGGTGTTATATTCTCCCATACTTCAATAAATTGTTTCCTTGAAATTTTAAATTTTTCTTCGTAAATAATGGTTGAAAATAAAAAATACCTTTATGGAAAACCCACATAAAAAATAGGGTTAATATAATTATGTCTTACTAAGAGGGAAAGTCAAATAAAAAAGTCACCAACAAATTAGGGTTTTGAATAGAAGAAAATTATTGGAAATTATAAACATGTATTTGGAGAAAGAATATAATATTTATAGAGAGATAATAAGGTTATAAATTAAAATCAAGTGAAAAATAAATGAAAAATTGAGGGGCTAAAATCCATAAATCTCTAATGATTTGAAATATCATCAGTTCAATAAAACATAAGGTATTAAGATAACACATTTTTGATATTATGTTCCATTCCATAATTTTATGAATTAATTTAATCATAGAATAAGGGAAAAAATACTTGACAAGTAGAGTTCCATCCTGTACAATTTCTACCACAAAATCATCTTTCAATCCAAAAGGATAATAGAACTCAAAAATATGCCATTTAACCTAATTTTATAGGGTTTAAAAAAGGAATTTATAATTAATTTTTCATGCCATTTAAAAAGAAAATTATAAAAACCCAAAAATCACATAGGAAAGTGGTAGGTGATACACCCTTTTAACCATTCAGTTGCAGGTTCAAGTCTCACTGCCTTGCTGAACGCAACGAGTTGTCGCCCGACTTCTGGGTTGTCCTTTTATAACAGTCAAAAAATAATATTAATAAATTCTTTATCCTTAAACAATAGTATCTAATTTCAAACGTAATCCATTCCAACCATTAGACATATCCAAAATACTTGTGTCCAAACATACAGTTCAAAAAAATTACAATGAAGGTGAACATAACATAACGAAGATATATTTTATCATATAACAACATGTGAATACCTTGATCGTGTATTATATTAAAACATGGTAACAACATGAATTACCTTAAATCCATATTTAAATAGGTATGTACTTATTTATTCCTTTTGTAACAAATATAACACTAGATATACTTCTTATATTGAAAAATGTTGTAATGTCCAATAATGATGGAATAAAAAAACCATTAATTTTTTTCAAGGTAGTCAAGAATATCCAAAATAATTTATCAAATAAATCATATCTTATTCTAAAATCACTACCTCAGTATCTTTCCTTTAACCATGTATTTTACAACAAGTTTAACTTTCTATTGAGTCAGTTTTCTTAGAACTATATAATCTCAAATCCTCAATGAAATAGTACTAGAGTACAATCCCTATTTAATTCCATAATTCATATAACCAGTACATCGTTAATTAAACAGTAAAATGAAATAATTTATTAATAAAAACATAAATACACTAGTCATTCCTCTTCATCTGCAGTAGTATCATAACATGATTATTATACAATAACATCATGTGGGGCATACTTTGATTATTTTTACATTGATTTTCATAGTGTCCCAACTCCTTGCAGATGAAGAATTTTACATTTCAATCCTTTTTCATACCCTAGAAATCACAAACATGGTGCCCGTTTCCTCCACACTTATAACATACTCCCATTCTCTTCAAGAAGTTACCATGTTTATTTTTTCCACAGTTATCAAATGTGGGAAAATCCTTATTCCCCTTCTTCCCTTTATCTATCTTTTTTTTCATACTCTTCATTTCTTAATTCCCTTCAAAACCATAAGAATCATATATTTATTTAATTATCTTATTTGAACATGATACTATTTCTTTATATGATGCCGATATGTGGGAGATTATTTCCATTCCAAATGATGGATTCAAAACATGATAGATATGGTCTTTCTTACTATTTGGATCTTGCGTATTGCTGGAGTTCGAATTCCTTCCACTAGGTGCCATTTCTGAATGACAACATACACTAGGTTAGATCATGTCATTATCTATAATCCAAAAACTATAAAAATTATCATCATTAATTGAAAATTTACACACATCTAGTCTCACAATCATAACATTGGTTTCTTTGCGGACATATTTACTCATAAATCCTTCATAATGGTTTGTATAGAATATAGGAATTATCCTAAGAATATCCCTCAATAGTGTCAATACAATTTGTATAGCAACACCTGTTTTTGTGTACCAGGATACCCCATGTCATGCTCGAAATGCCTTGTTAGAGTTTTCACTCCTAGGTACATCTGTGCCAGAGCCAACTCTACCTGTTTGTATCCTAATAAGTGTGTATTTTCTTGTAAAACCCACATAATATTTATATGACCAATATTTTTTGATGTTCTTCTATCATAATCCACAAAGTCTTTCTTAGGGTAATGTTCTCGAATCAGTATTTATATAAATCTAATTTCCATGGTTTGTACTAAACATCCTATAATACCAACCGTATTGCCTCGAACCTAGAATCTCGGACCTAGTGAATTATTTTAATAAATTGGCATGATTACAAGGGATCAAGGCATGAAGGACCGATCAGTTTAGCAGTCTTTGAAAATAAATTACATATATGAACATTACATTGCAATTTCAAAAATAGAATAAAACTTAGATAATCCATTGAGAATTCCAGTATTACCCTATATTAACCCTGTATAACAATCATAATACACATCTTGGATTCTCAGGAAAATAAAACATAACAAAGGGATGAGCCCAAATTCTCAGTAAGGGTAAATAATTTAGCAGAAGCTATAAACTTTGAATGCAGCAAGTATAATAAAAACATCAACCTTTAAAAAGAAAACATGAACATAATATGATATAAATAATTAAAACATTTCCATATAAACATGCACATGGATATTTGATTAGTCAAATAATCAAATGTAATAACTAATTTCATAACAAAGAAAAGCATAACATCAGACATCATAACCAGATAGTCGAGGCCTTGTGCCAAGACTACAAATAAAATTTTATAAAGGCCTTGTGCCAAGCCACTAATTTGTCTCAGGAGATCTAATGATTCATAGAAGGGCTATAATGGGCCCCACTCGTCACTTACTAAATCTAATGCATTCCTCATATGAAAAGGGGTGAAACATAACATAAACATTAATACTAAAACTAGCGTACAAAATCCAATACTTTGAACATAAATCATGAATGGTATAAAAATAGAACATCCACAATCAAACATATCATAACTCGTTCAATACAATATGGAAGACAGTAAATCATCCTCAATCAAGAATAATATTCAATAAAGGATGTTGACATAGTTAAAAATGATCAACAAAAGTCCTTGAGATAAATAACCCTTTTCATGAAATCATTTAAAAGTGGCATAATTTTTAAAGGAATTTTTTTAAATGATATTTCTGAATAAAAGTGTCCCACAACACTTTGAATGTTTTTATGGAAATTAACACTTTAAAACAATCATGTCCACATAAATAAAACCTTAAAATATTTTGTAAACATGGACATAAATTTAAAATATTTAGAAAAATAAATATTTAAAAAATTTTATAGTGATAATATAGTTAATGATTCTATTCCATAAGACCATACAAGATTCATTTTTAAAACATTTTAATGAAGAATGGACATAGATGATAAATATTTCATATTAGTTACTTATAGATAAACAATATCGGATAATAATGAGATTGATAAGATAACCCTTACCTTGTACTTTCCTTTAGTCGATGGTACGTTTAACCTCCTGTATAATGACCATAGTATGTTATTAAATTATAACAGAACCATATTCGTATTTATGATATCATATATGATAAATTTATAACTTTATATAAGTAATTTAATAATAATTTCCATGCCAAAATAATAATTTGGGTAATAATCATATTCTTTACCGTACGTGTTTTAATTTGTTATTCATGATCGTATCACTTATATCATGGTTTACTTGATTTCAAAATATAAAAAATTATTTATGTATAACATATATTCAGAATATAAATTTGTAAAGTGTATAGATATATGAAATGGAAAACACTGTTTATGGAGACGGTAGACCGTACGTATGCCTAAACGTTGTTTTCGTTTTCATATCTTGTTGAATGGAAGTAAGTGAATGAGATATATGTATATACACAAACATAGACAGAAAAAAACACACAAGAATATATATTTCAATTATCATTATTATGTCATATATTTCATACTTATTAATAATATTATTTTTTTAATCATCATTGAATGGTGAACGTGGAAATGATTCTCATCGCGCTGTAGAGGCGATATGCCGAACGTACGCACAAGCGACTATATAATTCTATTAATGTTGAAAAAATCTTTAATATTATGTTATATTATATATAAATAAAAATTATCATGTTATATTAATTATTTTTATTTATTATACTCATTATTATACCCATCCATGTAATGTAGTGTTGAATAACAAACAACACCATGACGTAGAAATGGTAAATTGTACGTACGTACGCATGGTGAATTTGTAATTCATTTGATGAATAGAATAATGAATATGGTTGAGACATATTTATTATCACATCTCAGAATGTATAAGGTACAAGATTTATAATTTTTTATGGATATGACAAATAAATATGAAGTATAAGAAGAAAATAACTTTGAAAGAGATGATGAAATAATTACATCTTCTTCGATTGCTTCCTTATGATTTGAAAAAAAGTGATCCATAAGATGGCTTTATGATCAATTTAAGGAATCTATGTTGAAGTTAAGGTAGTTGGTAGGATATTTAGGTATGGTTTTTCTAAGCCAAATGGCTTTGTATGTGTGAATATTAGAGAAGGCGAAATACCCTTTTATAAGAGAGGTGAGGGTCACTTTAAGAAAATCTTGAAATAATAATTTATTATAATATCATTTTCGGTTTCAAATACCTCAAAATGGACTTATTTAGTTTATAAGGTGGGTATGGGTTGAAATAATCTCAAACAATAGGTTTTAGACAATTTTAGGGCACCATAATATCCTTGTATTTTTGTTTGAACTCTTAGTTCTTAAGTTTATCTTTTACCATCTCTTATTCTATTTCTATATGACAAGCTTAATATAGTGACTATAAAATTACAAGAGAACCTCAAGTGGTTAATTAATGAAATATATAACATTATATATGTCATTTTCTTGAATCATAGATTATGAGGAATATTATATTACTTAATAATTTATTTTTTGATTTAAAAACTCATATATGTCAATTTTAACACTATTTAGTATTTGGTTTTTGTGAAAGTTATAAAAACTTTATTAATTCGAAAAAAACACATTAAATTAACCCTATAATGTCTTATTCACTTGGGAAATTCTTGTATGGAATCAAATGTCTCAATTTACATTAATGATGATATTAATAATATCAATTATTTTAATCATTCATTAATAAGGAAATTGCTGCATAATCAATGTGTCATACATAAATTTAAATATTTAATTTATAATAAATATAAATACAATACCATGATGTCACAAATATTTTAATATTTCTAATGAATATTTATAGTCAAATTTATTTTTTTTGTAACCCTATATTAAAAACGGTTTTGTTATTAAACATTGAATTTAGAACATTTAACCCTTATTTAAATAAAATATAATAAATGCCCAAATCCAACCCAAATAGATCCAAAGGATCTTATTTTTTTCTTATGATTGATTTTGATCGAAATAAACTTATCCAATATAATTAGGACATGGGTGGGCATATTTTTAATATTATTTTTATGTTTAATGACCTTATTTACATTAAATAGTGGTAAATAAAATCCAACAGTTACTATTCACAAAAAATTATTTTTATCCCATTGAACCAAATTTTACATAATAATTTCAACTATGTCTCTCAAAGTTTTGAAATTCAATTCATTGAAGAGGTAAAATTACATTTTACGCAAATTTTCAAATGTGTCTTGATGGTTGGTAAAAGATATTAAATAGTTCAATAAAATTTTACATATATAATCTTATTATAAAATTACTCTAATGAATTAAATTGCAATAATATATGTATTTTCTATCTATTTTGACATTAAAATTAATTTATATAAAAATAATAATTATTTATATAAAAATTTGGTTTTAAACAACAACGCTGTGTTTTTCACTATTCAAAAAAATTTGAAAGTTTTCAGAAATATACCAAATATTCACACTAAGCTAATTTTGGTATTTCAAATTCAAAAATGTGGCCTATTTTACCAAATTTAAATCTGTAAAGATCCGACCACAGTTACACGGAGTAGGTGCATTATTTTAATGCATTTTCATGATTCAAGGAAATAATATTCCGAAAGATCGATCAGTTTAGCTATCTTGGAAAGAGATTACATACATTAAATTTACATTACAATTTCAAACATAAAATATAGCATAAATAGTTCTTTTATAATTCCATTATTCCATTTTAGCTTAACCCTGCATATCAATCATAATACACTTCATGGAAATCCTGGGAAAATAAAACCTAAGAAAGGGGTGAGATGAGATGCTTAGTAAGGGTAAACAATTTAGCGGAAGATAACATAAAAAATAAGCATGCTGAATAATTGAAAAAACATGCCTTCAATTATAATAAACATGAACACTTTATGGTAGAAATATGATCTGAGTAAATAATGCCATATTAAAACATAGTCATGTGTATTCTACTAGTCGAATAGCCACATAAACCATCAATATTATATTCATAATGCAGGAATGTATAAATCCAGACATTCTGAAACATTTTTTCAAGGCCTCAGCCAAGACATCTAAAAATAATTATGGCCTTGTAAAAAACCATATTTCTAATTGGGAAAGGCCTTGGAAAATTCCACATCTAATTGTCTCATGAGACCTACCAATTAACTGAGGATCTATAGCGGGCTCCACCCATCACATACTAATTCCAATACATTCCTCATGTGAAAAGGTTGAAATATAACATAGTCATTCATATTAAAACTAGCATTCGAAATGTCCATACATTAACCATAAACCATGAAAGGTATAAAAATAACACATCCATAGTAAAATATATCACAAAACATTCAATAAAATGTGGAATATTTTTATCATAATAAATCAACTTCAAACAAGTTTAAAATCCATCAATGGATGTTGACATATATGAAAATGATTTGTAAAACTCTTTGAGAGAAATATCCCTTTTTCATGAAAACATTTAAAAGTCACAAATTTATAAATGAAGTAATTTAGATGATATTTTTGAATCAAAGTATCCCATAACACTTTGAAACATATGAAATGAATTATCATTTCAAAACATTCATGACCATATAAATAAATCCTAAAAATCATTTAAAAAACATGGACATTAGTTAAAACTATTTAGAATGATAAATCATTAAAAAATTTAAAATAATGATCTAGATAAATAGAAAATATCCTAAAAAAATAATATATTCCTTTTGAAATGATTTTTATGAAATATGGGTATCAATGATAAATATGTCTGAGAAAAATACCTACACATAAACAATCTCAGATAATAATGAGATTGAGGAAATAACCCTTACCATGTACATTTCCTTAGTCGATGGTATGTTAAACTCCTATATAATAGTTAATACATTGTTATTAATTTATACTAGAACCATATTCATATTTATTATATCATAAATGATTCATTTATAACTTTATACTACCCATTTACAATGATTTACATGTTAAATTTACATTTTAGGTAATAATCACTTTCTTTATCGTACCTGTCTTGACTTGTTATTTTTGATCATATCATTTAGATCATGATTTAAATAATTCTAAAATATAAACCTTTATTTATATATCATATATATTTAGAATATAAATATTTATAAAAGATAGATATTTGAAATATAAGGCACCGTTTATGGAGACGGTAGGTCATACATACGCATACACGTTGTTTCTGTTTTCATATCATATTGAATGGAAGTAAGTGAATAATATTTATGTAATTATATAAATACATACATATATATAAATACATTAGAATTATTATTTCATATATTACATACCTATTAATAATATATATTTTTATAATCATCATTGAATGGTGAATGTGGGAATGAATCTCATCGCGTCGTGGAGATGGTAATCCGTACGTATGAACAAGTGACAATAACATTATATTGATGGTGAAATAATATGTAATTAGATGGTATATCATATATATATAATCATTAAAATTTATATTAATTATTTACATCAGGTATACTCATTATTATACCCATACATATTATGAAGTGTTTGAATAACAAACTTCACCACGACGTAGAGATAGTAAGCCGTACGTACTCACGTATGGTGAATTTTTCATTTATAGGATGGATAGAGTAACGAATATGATATTTAAATATTTATAAAAACATAACAGTATGTAGGTGGTACTGGAGTTATTATTTTGGTATGAAAACAACAAACAAAGGGGATGTTGAAGAAGAAAAGAACTTGAAAGAGGATGGTGAAATTATTACATCTTCTTCAGGTGTTTCCTTTTGTGTTTATGTGTAGGGTTCCATAGGTTGGATTTTTTATCAATTTAATGATTATAGGTTGATTTTAGGGAAGTTGGGAGGATATTTTTATAGGTTTTGGCCGATCAAAATGGCTTTGGAGGTGTGATTTTGGGAGAAGGGGAAGTCACCTTTTATAAGTGGGGTGAGAGTCACTTTTGAAAAGATTAAAATATTAATTTATTATACAATTATTTTCAGATTATAATGGCTAAAAATGATTTATTTCAATCCTTAGGTGGTAATGGGTCAAAATCCTATCATCTAATAGGTATTAGACAAGTTTAGTTTTCCATTTAAACCTTATCTTTTTTGTTTAACTCTTAGATAAATAGTTTAACTTTTAACATGTCTTCTTGTATTCTTACACTATATGGTTAATAAACTTACTCTAAACTTCAAAGATAACATAAAGTTGTTCATTAATGACATATTTTATATTACTTAAGCCTATTTTATGAACCTTAGATTTCATGGAATATTATATAAACAAATAATATAGTATTTGTTTTAAAAATTTATTTATATCAATTTTGACACTATTTGGTATATTGTTTTTGTGAATTTCATAAAAAGCTTATCACTTAGAAATTAATTTATATAATCATCCTTTACATTTAATATTAACCTAGAAAATTAGTGGAATTCATCAGATGACTCAATTTACATTTATAGAGAAATTTATAATACTAGTTATTTAAATAATTCATTAATAAAGTAATTACTGCATCATCATTGTGTCATAAATAAATTTAATTATTTAATGTCTAAAAATTATAAATATAATACCATTGTATAGGAAATATTTTTATATTTATTAATGAATATGTATAGTCGAATTTATGTTTTTTGTAACCCTAAATAAAAAATGGTTTAGTTATTAAACATCAAATTTAACACTTTTAAATATGCTTTAAATAAAATAATAATAAATGTCCAAATCTAATCCATGTAGACCAAAATGGATCATATTTTATTCCTGAGGTTGTTTTTGGTCGAATTAAACATATCCATTAGAATTAGGACAAGTGTTAGGGTAATTATAATATCATTTTTACCCTTAATTACCCTATTTACTTTTAACTCTGGCAAATAAAAGTCAAAAGATATTATTCACCAAAAAATATTTTCATCTTATCGAACCAAATTTTACTTAATGATGTCAATGATATGTCTCAGATTTTTGAAATTCAATTCAAAGAAGCGGTAAAATTATATGTTATGCATATTTGCAAATGCCCCTAGAAGGTGGGTAAAAACGTTAAAAAGATTAATAAAATTTTATACACCTAATTTTTTAATAAAATTTCTCCAATTAATTACATTGAAAATATATAGGAATTATATGTCAATTTCTATTTAAATAATTTTAATTAAAATAAATAATTATTTAATTAATAAGTCTGTTTTAAATGATAACATAGTGCTTTTCACAATTCCTCAAAAATATAATGTTTTCATAAAAATACCAAAAATTCACCCTAAGATAATTTTGATATTCTGAATTAAAAAATAAAGCCTATTTTACCAAATTACAAGCATGGAACTAGAATTTATTAATTTAAAATTAATTCTTGTTCTCAATAGAAAAAAGAGTGTTTTTAAAAAGTAAAAACTAACAAAATATTGACATGTGATTACGTCAAATTTAAATGTGAAATTACATATAATGAAAAAAAATGTATTAAATGATAAAAATATAATCTAATTATACTTCCTGACCATTAAAATTTATAATTTAACACTATAAATTATTTCGATTAAAAAAGTTTTTTTCAATTAAAACATAGTGTTTTTCACTATTCGTCAAAATTTAAAAGTTATCAGAAACGTACAAAATATTTATAAAAAATAAATTTTTATGTTCTACTTCTAAAGAATAATTTAATATCACTAAGATGAATATATAAAAGTGTCAAATATTGGTTTCAAAAAAGGGTTCACCATTAAAAGGTGGTATAATTGTATTTTTTTTAAAATACTTTTTTTTTCTGAAAAAATGAATTTGTTCTTATATTATGTCCAAGAAAGAAAAAATATGAATGTTAAAATTACATATGATATATAAAATATATAATGTGGTTAATACTATTCATAACATCTTTTTTTGAATGTCTTGTTTGGTAAGTCATAGTGCGCGTGAACTCGGTGTTGCATGTAGCACAAGTTATTGAAATAATTGAAGAGATAACATGCTATGAAATTTTGGGGTTTTACATTCTCCCTTCCTTCAATAAATGGAATCCTCGCAATTTGAAATGGTTTTTTTTGAAAATAAATGGTTAAAATAGAAAAATACCTTTGTGGAATACCCAAATAAAAAATTAAGTTAATAAAATCAAGTATTAATAAGAGGGAAAGGAAAATGAAAAGGTCACAACTAAATCATGATCTTGATTAAAAGAAAATTGGTGGTAATTAGAGACACATAATTAGAGGAAAATGTAAATATTTATAAGGAGTTATTGAGGTCATCAATCACAAATAAGTGAAAAATTGAAGGCCTCAAATCCATCAATCTTTGTTGATTTAAAATATCATCGGGTCCATAAAAAATAATGTATTATGATAAACCATTTTTGGTTTTTAGATCCCTTCCCTGAAGTTTTAGAACTAATTTAATCATAGAATAAGAGGAAAAAAAATATATTTTATAAGTATAGTTTCATCTTTAAACTAATTCCTACCACAAACTCATCTTTCACTCTAAAATCTAATAGAATTCAAAAATATTCTATTTATCCTAATCATATATGATTCCAAAAATAATAAATTTATAATTCATTTGTAAGAATATTTATAAAAAATTACATTATAAAAACTAGGACATAATGTATGCCAATGGTAGGGGATCCACGAATGTCGCCCTTCGGTTGTGGGGTTCAATTCTCGCGGCCTTTCCGGACTTGACATGTTGTCTCTCGACCTCTGAGTTGTCCATTTTATGATAATCCAAAAATAATAACAAAAAATGATTTAACCTTAACAATAGCATCCAATGTAAATCATAATTGATTCTAACTTTTAGACTTATCCAAAATACTTCTGTCCAAACTCACAGTCCAAAATTTATAAGGTAAACACAATAAAGATCCTTTTTTCTACATAATAACATGTGAATACCTTCATCATGTATTCTATTAAAACACTATAACACCCTGAATTACCATAATACCTTATTGATTACATTCATGTTCCCTTATTTCATATAGAATACTAGATATACTCCTTCTATCCAAAAAACGTGGTAAAATCCAACAACGATGGAATAAACAAATTATTAATCAGTTTTTAGGTTGTCAAGAACATTGAATATAATTTATCCAAATCATCCATATATTATTCCAAAATCACTACCTCTGTATCAGAACAATATTATGTTTTATCTTTCTCTCAAACAAATATTTTCCAAAAAATTTAACATGCTATTGAGTCACTTTACATGGTTCAACACAATTTCATGTTCTTAATGAAATGGTACAACCATACAATCCTTATATGATATATAATTATTATAACATGTACATCATTAAGAAAATACTTAAATGACACAATACTTACATAACAACGTAATAACTCTAATCATTCCTCCTCATCTTCTGTAGTATCATAACTTGATTATTATCCAATAGCTGTATTTGTGGTATACTCTGATGATTTAGACATTGATTCATGTATTGTCCCAACTCCTTTTAGATGAACTATTGTACATTTGAAACCTTTTTCTTACCCTTACAATCACGTACTTGGTGTAATTTTTTCCACACTTATAAAAAAGTCTCATTCTATTCATACTATTACCAACTTGATTCTTTCCACAGTTATCACATATGGTAAAATAAATCATTCCCATATTCCCCTTATCCACATTTCTCTCATCCATACTTTTCTTCTATTACTTCCCTTCAAAGCCATAGGACGCAGATAATTCTTTACTTATCTTATAAACACATGATACCATTTCTTCATATGATGAGAATACGTGGGAGACTATTTCCTTTCTAAATATTTTCTTAATAACATGAAAGATATAATCCTTCTTAATATTTCGATCATGCGTATTTATGGAATTATCATTCCATCTACTAGGAACCATTTCTAAACAATGGTATACACTAGGTTAGTTTATAAATCACAATGCATAATTAGAAACTTGTAAAATAAATTACATAAATTAAAAAGATTATGCATATAATCTATAATCGTAAAATGTTTTCTTTGAGGAAGTATTTACTCCTAAATCCTTCATAATGGCTTATAATGAAAATTTTAATTATCATAAGCATATTCCTCCGGAGTGTCATAACCAAGAGTGTAGCAAGGCCCATTGTCATGTACCAGGATACCATGTGTCAAGCTCTAAACACCTTGTTGGAGTTTTCACTTCTAAGTACATCTGTTCTAGAGCTGCCTCTACATTCTCATATCCAGAAAGAGATGTATTGCTTGTAATATACACAAAATGTCTACATTACAAATATTTTAGGAATTTTTTCAATACTAATCCTCAAAGCGTATCTTAGGGTAATGTTCTCTAATTATAGTTTATCTAAATATATTTCCAAGGTTGTTGCTAAACTTCCTCTGATACCAACTGTAATTCCACAACCCTAGTTACCCAGAGTTGGTGCATTAATTTAATACATTAGCATGATACAAGGAAATCATGTCTGGAATGACAGACCAATTTAGATGTCATGGAAATAGACTACATACATCAACATCTCATTATAATTTCAAATATAAAATACAACATAGATAGGTCGTTTAGAACACCATTATTCCCTTTTTTCTTAACCCTCTATATCAATCATTATACACTTCTTGGAAATCCTTGGAAAATAAAACATAAGAAAGGGGTGAGCTCAGATGCTCAGCAAGGGTATAAAATTATCAGAAGATAACATAAACAATAGCCATGGTGAATAATTTTAAACACATGACTTAAAAAATAATAAACATGGAAAATTTATGGTAGAAATATGCGCTGAGTAAATAATTGCATAATAAAACATAGTCATGGATATTCTACTTGTCGAATAACCACATGAACCATAAATATTACTTTTATAAAGAGGGAATGTATAATGCCAGACATTCTGAATCATTTTGTCAAGGTCTAGGCCATGAAATCTAAAAATAATAAAGTCCACGACCAAAAACATATATCAAATTGGGAAAGGGCTTGCCCAATTCCACATCCAATTGTCTCATGAGACCTACCGATGCACCGAGGAGTTATAGCAGGCACCACCCATCACTTACTAAGTCCAATACATTCCTCATATGAAAAGGTTGAAACATAACATAAACATTTTTATAAAAATATAATGAAAAATTTCAATACTTTAACCATAAACCATGAATTGTATAAAAATAACACATCCATAGTCAAATATATCACAAAACATTCAATACTATATGGAAGTTTTTTATCATAATAAATCAACATGAAACAAGTTTAAAATTCATCAAAGGATGTTGACATTGATAAAAATGATTTGTAAACCTCTTTGATTGAAAGATCCCTTTTTCATGAAAACATTTAAAAGTAACACATTTATAAAGGAAGTAATTAAAATATATTTTTGAATTAGTGTCCCATACAACATTGAAACTTTTGAAAAGAATTATCATTTCAAAACATTCATGTCCATATAAATAAATCCTTAAACCCATTTTAATAACATGAACATTAATTAAAAGGATTTATAAAGATAAATATTTAAACTATTTAAAATGATGATCAAGATAAATAGACCTTCCCATTAAATCGTTAAATATTAATTTAGAAAATATTATTATAAAATATGGGTATCGATGATAAATATTCCCCAGTAAATACTTACTCATAAACTATCTCGGATAATAATGAGATTGAGGAAATAACCCTTACATTGTACTCTTCCTTAGTCGATGGCCTGTTAACCTCCTGTATAATAGTTAATTTTTTTTATTAAATTATACCAGACCCATATTCATATTTATTATATCATACATGATTCATTCCTGACTTTATATTACCCATTTAATAATAACTTCAACATTAAATTAACATTTCAGGTAATAATCGATTTCTTTATCGTACATGTTTTAACTTTTTATTCTTGATAATATCAGTTAGATCGTGATTTACATACATCCATAAGTTAAAACATAATTTATTTATCATTTATATTTAGAATATAACTATTTATAATTGATAGATATATAAAATGGAAGGCACCATTTATGGATATGGTAGGTCGTATGTAGGCATAAACGTTGTTTCCATTTTCATATCATATTAAACAAAATTAAGTGAATAAGATTTATGTAAGTACATAGATACATATATATATATATCCCCAGTAGATTTATTATTTCATATATTACAGTATTAATAATATATATTTTTATAAACATCGTTGAATGGTGAATGTGGGAATGAATCTCATCGCGTCATGGAGACGATAATCTGTATGTACGCATGAGCAACAATACCATTATATTGATGGTGAAATAATATGTAATTGGATGGTATATTATATATAAATAATCATTAACATGTTATAGTTATTATTTACATCTGTTATACTCATTATTATACCCATCCAAATAATTATGTGTTTGAATAACAAATTACACCACGACGTGGAGACGATAAGATGTACATACGCATGTTTGGTGGATTTTTCATTTATAATATGGATAAAATAACGGAAATGGTTTTACCATATTTATAATAACATCACAGCATGTATAAGTTATTGGAGTTATTATTTTGGTATGGAAAAAAACAAATAAATGGGAAGTGGAAGAAGAAAAGAACATGAAAGATGGTGGTGAAATTATTAACTCTTCTTCAGTTGTTTCCTTTTTAGTAGATCAAATGGTATACTTAGGTTGGAATTATGATCAATGTAATGACTCTGGGATGATGTGAGGGAAGTTGGAAGGATATTTTGGATGCGGTTGGCTAAGACAAATGGCTTTGGAGGTGTTATTTTGAGAGAATGTGAAGTGCCATTTTAGATGAGGGGTGATGGTCACTTTAGGAAAAAATTAAATTATTAATTTATTATACTATAATATTCAGTTTATAGTGACTCAAAAATGATTTATTTAGAAAATTAGGTTGTTATGGGTCGAAAAACTATCAACCAAAAGTTCTCATACAAGTTTAGGTTACCATTTTAACCTTATCTTTTATATTTAACTCTTAGTTAAATAGTTTAACTTTTACTGTGTTTTCTTGTATTCTTACACTATATGGTTAATAAACATACACTAAACATTCAAGGGAACCTCAAGTGGTTCATTAATGTCATATATTATATTATTTTAGTCCTTTTGAAGAACCTTATATTTTTAGGAATATTATATCAACCAATAATATAGTATTTTATTTAAAAATTTATTTATGTCAATTTTCAAACTATTTGGTATTTTTTTTTGTGAAAGTCATTAAAAACATATCACTTCAAAAAAATTTATCTAATCAACCCATACATGTCATATTAACCATGAAAATTTGTGGAATTCCTTAGAAGTCTCAATTTACATTTATATGGAAATTTATAATAAATACTATTTTAATATTTCATTAATAAAGTTATTACATCATCATCATTGTATCATAAATAAATTAAATTATTTAATATCTAAAAATTATAAATAAAATACCATTATGTCTAAAATATTTTTATATTTATAATTAATATTTATAGTCTAATTTATATTGTGTGTAACCCAATATAAAAATGGTTTAGTTTTTAAACATTGAATTTAACACTTTTAACTATTCTTTAAATAAAATAATAATAAACGCCCTAATCTAATAAAAATGGACCAAATAGGATCATATTTTTTCCCAGGTTGTTTTTGGTATAATTACATTTATCCAATAGAATTACGAGATGTGCTTGGGTAATTATAATATCATTTTTACCCATAATTACACTATTTACTTATAATCGTGGTAAATAAAAGTCAAAATTTGATATTCACCAAAAATTATTTTCAACTTATTAAACCACATTTAACTTAATGATTTCAACCGTGTCTCTTAGAGTTTTGAAATTCAACTCACAGAAGAGGTAAAATTAATTGTTATGCAAATTTTCAATTTCCACAAGAAGGTGGGTAAAAAATGATAAAAAGTTCAATAAACATTTATACATCTAATTTTATGTTTAAATGAATCCAATGAATTATATTTAACTTATATTGGTATTATATATATATTTTCACTTAAAATAAAATTTAATAATATAAAAAATTATTTAAATAATTTTATTAAATAATAACGCACTATTTTCACTATTCATAAAAAATAGAATATTTTCAGAAAAATACCTAAAATTCACCCTAAGATAATATTAATACTCTGAATTAAAAAATGAAGTCTATTTTACAAAATTAAAATCATATAACTATCATTTATTAATTTAAAATTAATTCACGTTCTCAAAACCAAAAAGCGGGTTTCAAAAAATTAAAAACTACCAAAGATTGACATGTGTTTATATCAAATTTAAATGTGAAATTACTTATAATGACCTAAATTTCACTAAATGATAAAAATATAATCCAATTATACTTATAAACCATTCAAATTCATAATTTAACACTATAAATTATTTTTATTAAAAAAGTTGTTTTGAATAAAAACATAGTTTTTTTCACTATTCGTCAAAATATAAATTTTTTTAGAAAAGTACCAAAAATTTATTCAAACTAAATTTTTATGTCATAATTATAAAGAATAATTTCACTTCATTTAATTGAATATATAATAGTGTCAAATATTGGTTTTAAAATGCTTTTCCATTAAAAAAAGGTAAAATTGCATTTTTTTTAAATACTTCGTTTATATGAAAAAATGAATTTTTTCTTATATTATGTCTAAGATACAAAAAATATGAATGTTAAAATTATATAGGAAATATAAAATTTAAAATGGGGTTAATACTATTCCTAACCTATTTTTTGAATGGCTAGTTTGGTAAGCCATGGTTCACTCAAACATGGTGTTGCGTGTAGCACAAGTTATTGAAATACTTTAAAGAGATAACATACTATGAAATATTGGGGTGTTACATTCTCCAATCCTTCAATAAATTGCATCCTCTCAATTTGAGATTGTTTTTTTTGAAAATAAAATGTTAAAATAGAAAATTACCTTCGTGGAAAATCCTCATTGGAAATTGGTTTAATAAAATTTTGACTCAATAAGAGGGAAATGGAAATGAAAAAGTCACCACCAAATTATGAGATTGATTATGAAAACATTGGTGGTAATTAGAGACACATAATTAGACAAAAAATGTTAATATTTATAGGGAGTGATTGAGGTCATCAATCATAAATAAGTGTCAAATTTAGGGCCTCAAAGCCATCAACCAATGGTGATTTAAAATATCATCGGTTCAACAAAACATAAGGTATTAGGATAATACATTTTTTGTTTTATGATTCCTTCCCTAAAGTTTTAGAATTTATTTATTCATATAATAAGATGAAAAAATATATTTGATAAGTAGAGAGGGTATGGAAGCTACCATTGGGACAAGCCTGGTCATGCATGGGAAAGCATAGCTGAACTGTCATCCGAAGGTGGAGAGATGATTTCACGATTTAGATGCTCGGGTGGTGCAGTTCCAAGTCATTAGTCTAGGTTTTATGTATTTTTTGAAGCCAAGGTGCAATGAATTCTTCTAAGTCATATGAGCCATGTAATACTTATGCCTACAAGCATGGTAAGGGTTCCACCTCACCCCTTGAAAGGTGGATTATCAAAAATCAATAAAAATGATGGCCTTTGGGTCATTGGAGGAGGAAAAACCAGGACATCATGTATGCAAGTGGTGGGTGATCCACCATTTCCATCCTTCGGTTCCGGGTTCAAGTCTCGCAGTCTTGTCATATGTGACAAGTTGACGCATGACCTCTAGGTTGTCCTTTTTATGATAGTCCAAAAATAATCTCAAGAAATGATTTAACCTTAAAAATACTATCTAATGTCAATATTAATCGATTCCAACCTTTAGACATATCCAAAATAATTCTTTCCAAACTCGTAGTCTAAAATTTATAAGGTAAACACACTAAAGATCCTTTATTCCACATAATAAAATGTGCATAAACTCATCATGTATTATTTTAAAATATTATAAAACATCTAATTACCATAAATCCTTATTGATTACATTCATGCTCCCTTATTCCTTATAGAATACTGGATATACTCCTTCTATACAGAAATGTTGTAAACTCCAACAATGATGGAATATACAAATCATTAATTAGTTTCTAGGTAGTCAATAATATGTAATGTAATTTATCGAAATCAGTCATATATTATCCCTAAATAACTACCTCAGTATCAGTACTATATTATGGGTTATCTTTCTCTTAACTATATATTTTCCAAAAAAAATTAACATGCTATTGAGTCACATTTCTTGGTTCCACACTGATGAACCCAATTTCTGAATATATTTTCATATACTCTATTGAAAAATAAGAACAAGTTTTCAAGAATTACCTAATTCTTAACGAACAAATAATTTGATTTTAGTGATATTGTTCATTTCCAAGAGATTTAGGGCCAAATACACAAAACGGGGAAGAACTGAGCAAAAATTTACAACTAAACAGAGTGTACATATATACACGCCATGTACATTCATGCTCATACACGAGTTTACCAGGAGAAGTACATGACCATGTAACCAGAAGTTGGTACACACTGTGTTCAAAATATACATGCTGTGTATACCATTCTAGATGCGGTTGGTGGGCGATAAGAGTCTACACGCCCATGTGGCCGGCTGAAGGGGACACGCCGTGTACCGCTAATAGACGCTGTGTAAACATATCTAGAAGTAGCGGGTGGAAGAAAATTGAAACTATATGCCATATATGGTGGCACTACACGCCGTGTACATCCAACTACAAGGCGGCTCCATGTTCCAAGTGAAAGGAGGTGTGTTAGGCCGCCTACTAGGAGAGAAAACAGAGGCAAAAAGGTGCTGACAAAAGTAAACGGTGTGTACCTTGTCCAGACACCGTGTACTTATTTTTTCTATAAAACGTGGCTATGGGCCTTGGACTAAGAGAGGTGGGTGTGTATTATTATGTGGAGAAAATAGTTGATTTTCTGATAGAGAGACGCTCTTCCTTCGTACTACCATCATTCCACCATCTATCGAAGAATAATTTTCACCTCTAAGTTTCAAGCATGATGACATCATGTATCAAGAGCTTTGTGTTTATTTTAATCTCCATGTGTAACTAAACACCTAGTGTGTTTGGGTTGTGGGGTATGTTGAGTTGTAATTTGAAATAAGTTACTATGAATGTGTTTGTTTTGTTAACCTATGCTTATTATTCTTAAATAACTTCATATTATTACTGGAAATTTTGTGCCAGACCCAGGGCAGAACATTCAAGGATTCAAAAGAAGAATATCAATGAATAATTTCATGACCGTTGGAAGTATTCATCGACTAAAAATGGACTAAGATAAATAATGATTTGTAAATACAAACTACCGAACCAAGGAGTTAGTTTCTTTAGCTATAAATATTATGTTTACTAGACCAAGGAAACATTATTAAAAATTAATCCTAGAGTGTTGGGTTATCATGAACAACAAAACCTCATAAAAAATTTGATTTAATAAGAAACTTCTAATTAACCCATAAACTCAAATCAAGTCTCTCTTTATCTATATCAAAATCAAATTTCTCATATTTTACTTATATTCTGTTAAGAAATTTGTTAAATGAAACTTAAAACCAATTGTTTGTTTTATTCAAACAACAACAATGGACTCTAAATTTAGCAGCCTTCACTAAAAAAAATACAAACTAAGTTAAACCAGATAAAAATAACTCACTTTTCCCTGTGGATTGACCCCTTACTGTTTATTTACATGTTAGGGTAAAAATAATTTGGGACACCAATAATATACCTTCGGTGAAACGACACGCCAAATTTTTGAACCATTGTCGGGGAACTTAGAGTTAACTTTATTATTGTCTTAAATAAATTTGTATCAAATTTTAGTTAAAATTAAAATATCAAATTCAAAAAAAATTCTTTTCTATTTTCATTTATGTTTCTCTTTATTTTTCTTCGTTTACGATCGGTGTTTTTTTTTTGTTTTCTGAAGGACTTTAAGTGTATGAGTGGTCACCTCACGCATTCCAACACAGAGTCATCTGGGTTTTTCCCAACTAACCTAGAGATCAAACAGATGTTTTTGAGGCACTAATGGGCACTAATGGCTGAACACAACCAAACCACTCCACTGGCACATAATGAGGAAGGAAATACCGCTACTATTCAGGGGAGATGGACAATAGTAAGGACCAGATGACAACTGGAACCCCTAGAAGGTCTAAAAATTCCAAACAGAATAGATGCCATATTTCAACCAAGGTCAAGGGCCGTTCTACGCCCCTCAGGACCAACAATTCATGCTGCTGCCTCTTCTTTAGCAGCCACCTCCACGTCATACTCTCATGGAGTACAGATATCCATCGATTCACGGAGCTAGCATGGGCATCGTTTGTCCACTGGTTTGGGCCCAACACTTCAAGATCAAGCAAGCAATCATGTAGTTGATCCAAAACACTGTTCAATTCGGGTGGCCTTCCCAGCAAGGATCCCAATGCCCAGCTCTCAAATTGTTTGGATGTCTGTGAAACATTCTACTATCACGGATGTCCAATGATGCCATCTATCTTTTCCTCTTCTCCTTATCTCTAAGGGATAAGGTGAAATATTGGATTAAAGTATTTCCACAACCATCCATCCTCACCTAGTAGGAGCTAGCACAGGCGTTCCTGTCCAAATACATCCCACTCTCAAAGATGGTGACACTGTGGAACAAGATCCAAAACATCCAACACAATGACATGGAATCATTATACAAATCATGGGAGTGATTCAAGGAGATGTTACACAAATAACCACACCATGGACTTCCACATTGGATTTAGGTTCAATCATTCTACGCAGGGTTGACAACTAATACCATTTCCATGGTGGATGGTGTTTCTGGAGGTATGGTAATGGTGAAGTCCCCCGAAGAACTTTTCGAACTACTGGAAGACATATTTGCCAAAAACATCCAGTGGCATTCCGAGAGGGGCACACCAAAATGAGGGATGAATAACAATTATTCCACTACCATGCTAGCTACCCCGTTGGACACTGTTTCCCTGAAGATCGACGCACTCAATAAGAAGAACAGGTCCCAAGTACATGCAGAAAATCCTCCAGTGTGTAGCGAATGTGTGGATAACCATATCATGGGAGAATGACTAGGTTCTATTGGAGGCCCTTAGATAAGAGAGGTAAGTTATGCTGCACAAATTATAGGGCCAAACCAGTAACAACAGTACCAGAACCCGGCATAGAGTGATCAAAAAAATACAAGTTGGGGCCAAAAACAGTAGAATCATCCACCCAAGCATCCATCGAACTACAACCATCCTATTTATCAAAACCAATACCAGAGCAAGTAATAGCCCCAACAGGGCCCTTATCAACAACATGGGTATGAGAACCCTCACCCACAGCGCCCACAACAGCCACCACCTCCACCATCTCAACAACCACCTATGTTAGATAACACCTCAAGGTTAAATTATCTCATGACCATATTCATATCTACTGTTGAGACCGGGATCCAAAATCAGGAGGCTTCAATTTGAGGTCTAAAGAACAAAATTATCCAATTAGAAAACCAAATCTCAGGAAGGCAACCTAATACTCTACTAGGTAACACAGAGAAGAACCCGGGGAGGAGGCCCATTCTGTCATTATCTAGAGTAGAAAAGAGCTCCAACATAACCAACCAGCACGGTCAGGTGTATCCACACCCCCTGTTGATGAAGAAGGTACTAATACCGACCCCTACTCATAACAAATTCCACAAAAAAGGGGCTTTTTAGAATAAATGGATGGAGGTTGTCAAACCCTTTGAACCTGCCATACCCTTCCCAGAGAGATTGACGTAGAGAAAGCTGGACCCCCAGTTCCGTAAATTCATGGACATATTTAAAAGACTATACTTAAATAATCCATTTGTAGAGGCAGTGACATTGATGCCCACTTATGCTAAATTCATGAATGAAATAATCTCCAACCGATGAAAGATAGAGGATCTGGGCACCATTTCCCTAACCAAGGAGTGTTCTGGAGTTGTCTTGCATTCAATTCCTCCCAAAATCCAGGATCCAGGTAGTTTCACTATTCCATGTACCATTGAACCATGTGAGCTTGGGAAGGCCCTCTATAACATAGGGTACAACGTGAACCTCATTCCCCTTGGTGTTTTCAAGAATCTAGGGGTCAATGAATTGAATCCTACACGAGTATCCCTTCAACTTACTAATAGATCCATCAAAAATCTGAAGGGACTACTGGAGGATGTTGTCATCAAAGTGGGTAGGCTTATACTTCATGAATATTTCATCATCCTTGACATGGAGGATGACCAGGAGGCACCTATAATTTTGGGAAGGCCATTTATGACAACAGGGAAGGAACTCATTGACGTGCACCATGGGGAGCTATTTTTCTGGGTAGGAGATGAGAGAGTCTCCTACAATTTCTTCAAGCCTGTTAAGCATGCATCATTTCCCGATCATGATGGATGTTATGAGATAACTACCATGGATGATCACTTAATGGATGATATGTTATGTTATTTTATTTTTGATAACTTTATCATTCCAGTCATTCTAGTTGAAGAAGAGCCAGAGAACCTACAATTCCTAGAATGCCAGGGTGGAAACTATTGAGACCATTATCCACTATAGAGCTCAGGATAATGAGGTAAGTTGGTCAAGCCAATGACCTAAAACAATGGCACTTCCTGGGAGGAAACCCAAAGGACACACGCTGTGTACCACCCATCAACAGGGCGTGTACTTTTTCCTTTTAATTTTTCTAGATATTATAAATATATAGTTTAACTAATAAATAAATAGGGATGATGCCGGTGCCGACGGTAAGGTCAGTAGAGTTTATCCGAGCCGTCCCCGGTTTGAATCCTACTGGACTACATTCGACACGAGGTTCATCCTTTTTATATTTTCTTACATGGCGTGTGTAGTAAATTTCATATATATATATATATATATATTATTATATGAAAACCCATGGTGGGGATGGATAGGTTGCCCAAGATTGTAACCCGGCTACAAAAGTCCCGTGTTTGAATCCAGACAACCAACCCATTTCCAACATTTACCATTTTAATAAAACCAAACGATGTGTCTTTTGATATATGTTGTGTGTGCTATATTTTTTTTCTTAATAAATTTAAAAAATATCCATATATAGTAATTCATGCGGATGAAGTTGGCATATTGGCAATGTCTCGGCCCTGATTCCAAAAGACCAGGGTTTGACCTCAGCTAATCTCCCTGCTTCATCCACTTCTGGTATAACTAAAAACCACTCACCGTGCATTTTCTTTTCCCATGTAGCTTAGGATATATAGATTAAATATATATAAATGATAAATATGGGCAACATCACAACCTTCACTCTAGTGGTAGAGAGCTTCCGTCTGGAACGACCGATCGCTGGTTCGAACATCTCCCCAAGCACCAGACCAAAGGTTGTACTTCTCCTTTTCCACTTTTAAAACACACGCCGGGTATTTTCCTACTACATTATGTATATAGTTTTATTTTTAAATTCTTTATATATATATCCATTATTATTATTTTTTAATATTAATTACTATATAGTTTATTATAATAATTATATATATATATATATTATTAAGAAAATGAAACAAATATGAGATACATGGAATGTATTATTGATTCACACATCGTGTACCTTTTCTATATAAGCCACGGCTACCCGGCATGAGGCCGTGTCGCGTGGAGCTCCCTCCTTCCCATTTTTCCCCCCATACGACACCCTCCCCCCTTAAGCTCAAATCTGTCGATTTTGTTCATTCGGGGTTCTGAATTCTGCTACATTTTGATACTCAGTTCAGGTATGCCCTTCTATACCCTCTATTTCAAGTTATTAGAACCATTTAGGTCGATTTTGGGATCATCCAACCATTACACTTCCGCGATACATGACCATGAAATGAAGAAAACATACTGTGTACTTTTGTACATGGCCACACACAAAATGATTTTCAATTTGAATATACACGGTCTGTGTGTTTGGTACACACCACGTACCATTCCCCATCGTGCCTGGGAATCTTCTTGCACATAGACTCACAAACCAGTTTCATCAACACGGTGTGTGTGTTCGTTACACGTCGTGTATGACATTTATTTTGGCTTATTCATGTGTAGCACTTCACACAGTCTTGCACCCCATCTTCCTGTACACAGCAAGTGTGTTCGGTACACTCTGTGTATACCATTTCCTTCTGCCAGCCTATGCCTAGCCCCCAACACAGCCATGTTCCTCTGGTGATGAACACGCCATGTATAATCCGTGCACTGTGTGTCCTTTATTATTAGACCGGTTAAAATAGTGACCGTGTCTTTACAAATACACGACCATGTCCACTTTGCATGAACATGACGTGTATGTTCGGTACACACAATATACCCTTTCTAGGTCTACTTTCTTATGCCTTGAAGTGTTTATCCAGAGAACACGGGATGCTACTCAGCTTTAACTACACACCGTGTACTCTAGATGTACATGCCGCGTAATATTATTTAGTTTTCTCATATTTTATTCATTTTATTTACCTTTAATTTTCATTTTCATGGTTTTATTTCTCTTTATGGTTATGGCAGTCCGAGATCCTTCTTGTGGTAAGCGGACAGCCTCCGCCACTGAGAGCGATAGACCCATTTATTATTGGATATAACTCTGACCTACGATGTTGCCCGACCCAAATGATTTAGTATATGATCTCCCTTTATTGGCCATCATTCCACCCCTCACTCCATCAACAGAGGCTGGTTCTAGTAGCGTTGTCACTCCACACCCCATACGAGCCTCCGAGTACCATTACTTCTTCTCCACCTGCTGTCGCACTTCATGTGCCCCCTTTAGTAGCTGGTGGCCCCACATATACCACTTCATATAGCAGGCCTTCGTCTACTTCAGCAGATCAACCCCCAGAGCCAGCTCCTGTTGCGGCACCTCCCCTTAGACTGGGACCTGCAGGTGTTCCCTACCCGTGCATTGTGTTCCCAGTCACCGAATTGACACAAGAAAGGATCTGGCGCTTCTCTCGCCACCTAATTCCGTTGAGTGGCCGCTACCTCAACATCAGCATTCTGAAACAGCTCAGTATCTAGGGCATGTTAAAGGATATCCTTGGACACAATCCACTGCTCGCTATTTTCTAGGACAACACTCTTATATTCCATGATTTATTTCTTGAGTTTTCTGCCTTGTTTGAGTTTGATGGAGCTGAGTACCAGGAGACAGCTGGTGATGCAGTACCTGAGGTTTGGTTCCAGTTGGGAGGTCGATGTTTCTCCCTTACCATGACTGAGATTGGATGAGGATGCGTTTTATACCCCCATCCCATCACCCCACCCCTGGTTTCTATCCGGACTAGGCCTGAGTGCACTGAGGTCATTTCTATGTTGTAGAAGATTGCTGGGCCTGACCACCACTACACCCCTACCTCATAGAAGAGTACCCTTATCACTGACCCCATCCTCTATTTTACCCACCGGTGTATTACCGCTATTCTCTTCCCCCACCATAGGGATATGGGGGTCATGAGCGGTCGTGGCATGGATCTCCTTACCTGTGTCATCTAGCAGGACAACCCGAACCTCCTTTATCTCACAGCCTCCTACTTCCATGCCATGTTTACTGGCCATCAGGGCAACCTGAACGATGGGTTTTACGCCACTCGCCTTGCCCACCACCTTGGTGTCTTTGAGCCTTCTCGGCCCCATGACCTGTTAGGTTCACCCCAACAGATTGACTATGTCATTTTTATTCGCATGGGATTGGTCCAGAAGTAGGGGTGCCTTTCTCCTTGACCGTGAACCACCCTGACCACTTGTTGACCATCCTACAGCCACAGATTCCCCTCCTCCTCCTTCCCCACCCCCTCCAGATTACCCACACCACCACCCTTCTACTGACCCCCCTTTTTCTAGCATTCCTTCTTCTATACCACCACCAGCGCAACCAACCCCCACACCCTTGGTCGATCTCACCCTTTCCCTCCTCCTATCCATGATGGAGTAGCATTTGGTTCGTATCGATAGCCGCCAGAACCGGATGGAGTAGATGTTGGGGCTTATTATTCCGTATCTTGGTATTCCACTACCTCCACCACCTACCTCTGCCTTGACTCGTGGCCCTTTTACTACTGCTCCACCACCTTATACTACACTAGCAATGGATTCCATTCTCTTATCTACTATGGGCCCAGCTGTTGTTTCTACTGATTCCACCACTAGGTCCAGTCTAGGGGGTTGTCAAGATTCCTTTACCGAGTCCAGTACCTACGGGTCATACTTCTCCATATTCCCTTCTCAGTGTGGATTTTAAGCCTCCAATTTCCACAGTTCTGAAGGCTTCTCTCCCGGATTCTTCAATACTGGATGATGCCTCTTCGGAGGTGACCACCTGACTGGTTTTTTGGACACATGATTTTCATTGTATATATATTTTTTTGATATCTTGTGCATGTGTCTCTTGTGTATTCTTGCAGGGTTATCTTTCTTCCCCCATCATAGGTACTCTAGCATGTTTTGGACTGCACTATTCTATAACATTCCATTTTCCTAGGCCTAGACATGAGTGGAGTATAATTTTTCCATTTATTACTTTTCTTTCTTCGTTTACATCTTTCCTAACTTTCCCTCAGCCTGGTACACTATTGTTTCCCCACCTTACCTTGTTCCTTTTTTGGGAACTTGTTGGGACACATGTGGTTTTAAGTATTGGGGGGGGGGGGGGGCGTCTCGACCTCTTTAGTCTTTGATTTTTCAGATTATAGGAGACATCATTATTAAAAGATACATTATGAAAATGTGAAGACATTTTTGGTTAATAATATTTCTAAACAATAAGCTGAATGTGGGAAATTGTTTTTATAAAAAATTTATGTTCATTTTTTTCTTAAGTGCTTTAAAATTATTATTGATATAATTTAAATTTCTACATGTAATCCTCGGATAATTACATCGACCAGGCTAATAAATTATTCGCAAGTCATGACCTGATTATCTCTTTATTTATTTTTCCCACTCATGAGAGGAATTGTAAACCCTTTTTCATAATCATTCTAATACCCTCTTTCTTGAGTGATTCTTAGAATATACATATCTACTAGAATTTGCAAGTTTTCTTTTTGAAACATGAAGAATTTTTGAATTACATTAAGATGATTGAGGCATTAGATTGTCTAAACCCCTTCATCTTGAGACCTACCCGACATATTATCTTCGTAAAGCCCTTAGGGACCATGAATATCCTTTATAGGAAGCCATATTACAAGACTATTTCCCTTCCTACCCTAATTATTTTATGATTTTGCAGGATTATTCATTTGAGCTCAAAAGAAGGGATTGGAAACACATGGTATAAATTCTTGAATTGTCAAGAAATTAAGTATGGTGGAGATCCTCTTTATCATTTGGGGTGAAAAGGGGTCTAAAACTCTATTTTTTGAAATTATAAAAGGATCCATTTGTGTTATAAAAAAATTGTGCAAACAAAGGGGCCTTATACACACTAGTTGGTTCGTGAGTCCTACTCAACTAAAGGAGATTGCGGTGATAATATTATTTGATAAATCTTGTTGAGGATATTTTTACATTGAGTTTAACTTTTAATATCATGCATTATTATTTAAGGAATTTATCCTCCTCTTTCAAGCATCAGAGTTATTTTACTATCATTACCTACCAACCATTAACCACAGAATCATCTGATCCTAATTAAAAATCCCTCATATTTTTTGTAAGTCAATTTTCGGAAGTGGAGAACCAAATTTCTTACAAACTTATGGATAGAGTGTATAAATATTTTATTGAGAATAACATTGATTAAAAACATCTTGAGTGTGGAGTATATTTTTGGTGAGGTAATTCATCATACAGATTTCTTATTTTTGAATGGTTGAAACATGTTTTAAAAGAGGATGAAATTTGTTAATTGGATTATATATGAGGAATGATTAATATATCTCTTGGATTGAAATTTTTTAGTATTCTTTTGGAAAATTTATCTTGTAAATTTTAACTTACATTTATGATTACCTAAATTCGATCGTTTTAAAATATAGAATGTTTAATTAGATGTTGATATTTGCTTGAGGGAAAGTAAATGGCTAAGTATGGGGAAGTTTGATGCACCCAATTTGGGTATACATTTTCATATACTCTATTGAAAAATAAGAACAAGTTTCCAGAAATTACCTCAAGCTTAGGGAACAAATACTTTTATTTTGGTGATCCTGTTCATTTCTAGGAGGTTTATGGCCAAATACAGAAAATAGGGAAGAACTGAGGAAAAATTTACAACTACACAACATGTACTTATTTACACGCCGTGTACATTAAATCTCAGACATGAGTTGACCAGGACAAGTACATGCCAAAGTAACCAAAATCTGTTACATGTCCTGTTAAAAATATACATGTCGTGTATTCCATTCTAGAAGCGGTTTGTGGATGAGAAGAGTCTACACGCCCATATGGCCGGCTAAAGGGGACACACCATGTACCACTAATACATGCCATGCATACATCTCTAGAAGAGGTTGGTGGCCGAAAAATGAGACTACATTCCATGTATAGTGGCAGTACATGCCGTGTACATTCACCTACAAGGAGGCGCTGTGTTCCAATTCAAAGATGGCGTGTTAGTCCGCCTACCAAAAGAGAAAATGGAGGCAAATACATGTTGACAAAAGTACATGGTGTGTACTTTGGCCACATGACATGTACTTATTTTTTCTATAAAAGGGGGCCTTGGCCTCCGGACCAAGAGAGGTGGGTGTGTAATATTTTGTGGAGAAAAGAGTTGATGTTCTTAAGGAGAGATGTTATGTCATTGTACTACCGTCATTCCACCATCTACCGAAGAATCATTTTCACCTCTAAGTTTCAGGCATGATCACATCAAGTATTAAGAGTTTTATGATTATTTCATTCTCCATGTGTAACTAAAAACCCAGTGTGTTGGGGTTGTGGCGGATGTTGAGTTTAAATTCGAAATAAGTTACTATAAATGTGTTTGTTTTATTAACCACTTCTTATTTTTCTTAAATCACTTCATATTATCACTGTAAATTCTTTACCGGACCAAGGGAAGAATTTTTAGGGATTCAAAATTAGAAAATAGATGAATAATTTCATGACCATTGGACATATTCATCGGCACAAAATGGAAAAATCCAAATAAAGATCCATTAAATACTAACTACCAGACCAAGGAGTTAGTTTCTTATGCTCTAAATATGATGTTTACCGAACCAAGGAAACACTATTACAAATTAAACCCAGAGTGTTTGGGTTATCATGAACAACACAACCTCATAAGAAATTTGATTTAATAAACAACTTCTCATTAACCAATAACCTCAATGCGCGTCCCTCTTTATCTATATCAAACTCAATTTTATCATATTTTACTTTTATTCTGTTAATAAATTTGTTTAAAGAAACTTCAAACCAATTGTTCTTTTTATCCAAATAACAAAAATCAACTCTAAATTCTGAAGCCTTCACTAAAACAAAAATAAAACTAAGTTAAACAAGATAAAAATAACTCCTTTTTCCCTGGGGATCGACCCCTTACTGGTGCTATACTTGTTAGGGTAAAAATAATTTGGGACAAAGATAATATACCTTCGGTGAAACAACTCACCACACACAATCTCAAGTACTTAATGAAATAGTACAACATTACAATCCTTAAATACTCTATAATTCTTATAACATGTACATAATTAATACAATAATCAAATGAAAAAAATACTTTAATAACAACGTAAGAACTCTAATCATTACTCTTCATCTTAGGTAGTATCCCAACATTATTATTATCCAATAGCATCATTTGGGGTATACTCTGATGGTTTGGACATTGATTCGTGTAGTGTACCAACTCCTTGTAGATGTATTATTGTATATTTAAAACCCTTTTCTTACCCTTTCAATCACGTACTTAGAGTCAGTCTTCTCCAAACTTATAAAAAACTATCATTACATTCAAGCAATCGCCAAGGTGATTCCTTCCATAGTTATCACATCGAGGAAAATCCTTCTTTCCCCTCTTCCTTTTATCCATCTTTCTTTCTTCCATCCCTTTCTTCTCTTGGTTCCCTTCAAAGCCATAGAACTCAGATATTTTTTACTTATATTATTAACACAAGATACTATTTCTTCATATGATGAGAATACATGGGAGATTATTTCCCTTCTAAATTTTGGTTTAATACAATGAAAGATATGATCCTTATTAATCTTTCAATAATGCGTATTTTGGAATTATCATTCCTTCTACTAGGCAGCATTTATATACAATGGCATACAGTAGGTTAGTTTTTTAATCACAATTCATAATTCTAAACATGTAAAATACCTAACGTAAATTGAAAATATTATGCATATAATCTATAATAATAAAATGTTTTCTTTGAGAAAGAATTTACTCTTAAATTCTTCATAATGGATTGTAATGAAAATATAAAATATTCTAGGTATATCCCCAAGAGTTTTGTAACCAAGAGTGCAGCAAAGCCCATTATCGTGTACCTGGTTACCCTAGGTCAAGCCCCAAACTCTTTTTCGGAGTTGTCACTCCTGGGAACATTTGTTCCAGAGCTACCTCTACCTACTCGTATCGAGACATATATGTATTGCATGGAAAATACACTAAATCTCTACATTACCAATATTCTAGGATGTTCTTATATACTAATACTCAATGTATATTTTAGGGTAATGTTCTCTAATCAGTGTTTATCTAAATCTATTTCCATGGTTGTTACTAAAAATCATCTGATACCATCTGTTACACCCTAACCCCAGTTACCCAAAGTCGGTGCATTATTTTAATACATTGGCATGATACAAGGAAAACATGTCCCTAAATACAGATTAGTTTAGTAGTCTTGGAAGTAGATTATATACATAAACTTCACATTGCAATTTCAAACATAAAATTAAAAATAAAAAGTTCATTGAGAATTCCATTATTACCTTTTAGCTTAACCCTACATATCAATCATAATACATTTCATGGAAATAATAGGAAAATAAAACATAAGAAATTTGTGAGATCATATTCTCAGTAATGGTAAACAATTTAGCGGAAGATAACATAAACTGTAGGCATGATGAATAATTAAACACCCATGCCTTTCCAAATAATAAACATGAACACTTTATGGTATAAATATGATCTGAGTAAATAATGAAATAATAAAATATTAATGGGTATTATACTAGTTGAATAACCACATGAATCATCAATATTATTTTCTTAATGAGGGAATGTATAATTCCATACATTCTGAAACATTTTGTCAAGGCCTCGACCAAGAAGTCTAAAAATAATTAAGGTCTCGGCCAAAACCATATATCAAATTGAGAAAGGCCTCATAAAATTCCCCATATATTGTCTCATGAGAACTACCGATGCACCATGGAGCTATAGCAGGTTCCACCCGTCACTTACTAAGTCCAATAAATTCATCATATGAAAAGGTTGAAATATAACATAAACATTCATATTAAAACTAGCATACGAAATGTCAATACTTTAACCATAAACCATGAATGGTATAAAAATAACACATCGAAAGACACATATATCAAAAAACATACAATACAACATGGAAGAGTTTTTTCATAAAAAATCAACTTACACAAGATTAAAATCCATCAAAGGATGCTGACATAGATGAAAATGATTACTAAAACTCTTTGAGATAAATATCCATTTTTCATGAAAACATATAAAAGTAACACAATTATAAAGGAAGTAATTTAAAATATATTTTTGAATAAAAGTTTCATATACCACTTTGATTCTTTTGAAAATAATTATCATTTAAAAACATTCAAATCCATATAATTAAATCCTTAACATCATTTCAAAAACATAGCCATTAATTAAAAGTATTTAGAAAGATAAATCTTTAAAACATTTAAAAAGTTTATTGAGTTGAATAAATCCTCCCACAAAACCTTAAAATATTCCTTTTGAAAACATTTCATGAAATATGGGTATCAATGATAAATATGTTCCAGTAAATACTTACACACCAACAATATTAGATAATAATGAGTTTGAGGAAATAACCCTTACCTTGTACCTTTCCTTAGTCAATGGTATGTTAACCTCTTGTATAGTAGTTAACACATTGTTATTAAATTAAACGAGAATGATATTCATATTTTTATATAATACATGATTCATTTATGACTTTATACTACCCATTTAATAATATATTTCACGTTAAATTAACAGTTCAGGTAATAATGGTTTTATTTATCGTACATGTTTTAACTTGTTTTTCTTGATTGTATCATTTAGACCATGATCTTAAAACATCCAGAATATATACCATGACATATCTATCATATATATTTATAATATTAATATTTATAATAGATAGGTATTTTAAATGGAAGGCACCATTTATGTAGACGGTTGGTTGTATGTACGCATAAATGTTGTTTCCGTTCCCATATCGAATTGAATGGAAGTTAGTGAATAAGAATTTTATAACAAAATAAATAAATACATACACATATATATATATATCTACATTATAATGATTATTTCATATATTACAAACTTATTAATAATATACATTTTTATAATCATCGTTGAATGGTGAAAACGGGAATGAATCTCATCTCGTCATGGAGACGGTAATCGGTACTTACACACGAGTGACAATATCATTATATTGATGGTGAAATCGTTTTTAATTGGTTGGTATATAATTTTTAAAGAATAATTAACATGTTATATTTATTATTTACATATGTTATACTCATTATTATACCCATCCAAAAAATTAAGTGTTTGAATAACAAACAACACAACGACGTGGAGACGGTTAGCCGTACCTACATACATATGGTGACTTTTTCATTTATATGATGGATAGAAAAATGAATATGGTTTTACCATATTTATAATAAAATAAAAATAATTAGGAAGTATTGGATTTATTATTTTGGTATGGAAACAACAAAGAATGTTTAAGTGTAAGAAACAAATAAGGTGAAAGAGAGTGGTGAAATTATTACCTCTTTTTCAGGTGTTTCCTTTTGAGTTGATTGAAAGGGCTCCTTAGGTTGGATTTATGATCAATGTAATTACTCTATGTTGATGTGATGGAAGTTCGGAGGATATTTTGGAAGGGGTTGTCTAGGCCAATTCGAATTGGAGGTGTGATTTTGAGAGAAGGGGAAGTGCCTTTTTATAAGAGGGGTGAAGGTCACTTTAGGAAAAGATTAAAATATTAATTTATTATATAATCACTTTCTATTTATAATTTATCCAAAGTGATTTATTTAGAGACTTAGGTGGTTTTGGGTCGAAATCCAATCAACCAATAGGTTTTATAAAAGTTTAGGTTACCTATTTAACCTTATCTTTTTTATTTAACTCTTAGTAAATTAGTTTAACTTTTATAGTGTCTTCTAGTATTCTTACACTATATGGTTAATAAACATACAATAAACATAAAATATAACCTTAAGTTGTTCATTAATGACATATATAATATTATTTGAGACCTTTGGGCTAACCTTATATTTATAGGAATATTATATCAACCAATAATATAGTATTTGTTTTAAAAATTTATAAATGTCAATTTTGACACTATTTTTTATTTTGTTTTTGTGAAATTCATAACAACCTTATCACTTAGAAAAAAATTTATCTAATCAACTGTTACATGTCATATTAACCTAAAAAATTAGTGTAATTCATAAGATTTCTCAATTTACATTTATATGGATATTTATAATACAAATTATTTTAATATTTCATTAATAAAGTAATTACTCTATCATCATTGTGTCATAAATAAAATAAATTATTATAATGTCAAAAAATTATAAATAAAATAAAATTATGTATTAAATACTTTTATCTTTATAATGAATATTTATAGTTGAATTTTTATTGTGTGTAACCCTATATTAAAAATGGTTTATTTATTAAACTTCGAATTTAACACTTTTTACTCTTCTTTAGATAAAATAAGAATAAATGTTCTAATCTAAACAAATTGGACCAAAGAGGATCATATTTTATTTATAAGGTTGTTTTTGGTGTAATTAAACTTATCCAATAGAATTAGAACAGGTGTTAGGGTAATTATAATATCATTTTTACCATTAATTACCCTATTTAATTTTATCCATTGTAAATAAAAGACAAAAGTTATTATTCACCAAAAATTATTTTCATCTTATTGAACTGAATTTTACTTACTGATTTCAATCGTGTCACTTGGATTTTTTAAATTCAACTCACAAAAGAATTAAAATTAAGTGTCATGCAAATTTGCAAATTCCCCTAGAAGGTGGGTAAAAAACAAAATGTTCGATAAAATTTTATACATCTAATGTTATTATAAAATGGCTTCAATGAATTACATCGAACATATATTGGTATTATATATCTATTTTGGCTTAAAATAAATTTCAATAAAATAAATAATTATTCAGATAAAAAGTCTATTTTAAATAATGACGTAGTGATTTTCAGTATTCAACACAAATTAAATGTTTTCAGAAAAATACCAAAAATTCACCCTAAGATAATTTTGATATACCAAATTAAAAAATGAATTCTATTTTTCCAAATTCAAAACATAGAACTATAATTTATTTATTTAATATTAATTCTTGTTTTCAAAACCAAAAGCGTGTTTTTTAAAAGAAAAAACTATGAGAAGATTGACATGTGTTTATGTCAAATTTAAATGTGAAATTATTTATAATGACATAAATTGTATTAAATCATAAAAATATAATATAATTATACTCCAAAACCATTCAAATGAATAATTTAACACTATAAATTATTTCGATTAAAATTTTGTTTTCAATTAAGACATAGTATTTTCACTATTCGTCAAAATATGAAAGTTATCAGAAAAGTACAATAAATTTATCCAAACTAAATATTTATTTCCTTATTCTAAAGAATCATTTAATTTCATTAAATTGAATATATAAAATTGTCTAATATTGGGTTTAAAAAGGTTTCTCCATTAAAAGGTGGTAAAATTTCTTTTTTTACAAAATACTTCTTTTATCTGAAAAATTGAATTTGATATTTTGTTATGTCTAAGAAACACAAAATATGAATGTTAAAATTATATAGGATATATAAAATTTAAAATGTGGTTAATACTATTTATAACCTCATTTTTGAAGGGCTAGTTTGGTAAGTCGTGGTGCGCTCAAACTCAATGTTGCGTGTAGAGCATGTTATTGAATTACTTTGAAGAGATAACATACTATTTAATCTTGGGGTATTACATTCTCCCCTACTTCAATAAATTGCACCCTCTCAATTTGAAATTGTTTTAGAAAATAAAAGGTTAAATTAGAAAATTCCTTTTTGGAAAACCCACATGTGAAATTGGGTTAATAAAATTTAGTCTTAATAAGAGGGAAAGGGAAATGAAAAAGCCACCACCAAATTATGATCTAGATTAGAAGAACATTGGTGGTTTTTAGAGACACATAATTGGAGGAAACTGTAAATATTTATAGTGATTGATTGAGGTCATAAATCACAAATAAGTGTAAAATTGAGGACCTCAACCCCATCAATCTATGGTGATTTAAAATATAATTGGTTCAACAAAACATAACGTATTAGAATAACACATTTTTGGTTTTAAGAACCCTTCCCTAATGTTTTTTAATTAACTTATTCATAGAATAAGATGGAAAAAATATACTTGATAAGTAGAGTTTAGTCATTCAAGAAAATTCTACCACAAACTCATCATTCACTCCCAAAGATTATAGAATTCAAAAATATTCTATTTGTCCTTATCGTATAGGGTAACAAAAATAATGAATTTATAATTCATTTGACAGACTATTTATAAAATCCTACATTATACAAACTAGGACATCACGTATGCCTATTTTATGTGATCCACCCTTTTCGCCATTCGGTTGCGGGTTCATGTCTTGCAGCCTTGCCTAACGCGACAGGTTGTCACATGACCTCCGGGTTGTCCCTTTTATGATAATCCAAAAATAATCTCATGAAATGATTTAACCTTAAAAATAGTATCCAATTTCAATCTTAATCGATTCGATCCTTTATACTAATCCAATATACTTATGTCCAAACTCACAGTCCCAAATTATGAGGAATTTATTGACAATGAAGATCTTTTTTTCCACATAATAACATTTTAATACCTTCATCTTGTATTATTTTAAAACAATTTGACACCCCAAATTACCATAAAACCTTATTGATTACATTCATTCTCACTTATCCCTTATATAATACTGGACATAATCATTCTATCCAAAAATGATGTAAACTACAACAATGATGGAATATAAAAATCATTAATCAGTTTCCAGTTTTTCAAGAATATCTAATATTATTTATCCAAATCAGTAATATATTATTATAAAATAACTACCTCAGTATCAGACCATATTATGGTTTATCTTTCTCTCAACCATATATTTTACAAATAAAAATTTAACATGCTATTAAGTCACTTTTCATTATTTTACACAATCTCATGATCTTAATGAAATAGTACTGCAGTACAATCATTATATACCCTAAAATTCATATAACATGTACATAATTAATACAACACTAAAATGGAACAATACTTTAATAACAACGTAATAAATCTAATCATTCATATTCATCTTTAGTATTATCATAACTAGATTATTATCCAATATAAGCATTTGTGGTATACTCTGATGATTTGAACATTGATTCGCATAGTGTCCCAACACCTTTCCGATGAAGTGTTGTACATTTTAAAACTTTTTATTATCCTTGAAATCTGGTACTTGGGGTCCTTGTTCTTTACACTTATAACAAACTGTCATTCCATTCAAGAAATTAGCAATGTGATTCTTTCCCCAGTTATCACATATGGGAAAATCCTTTTTTCTTCTCCTCCCTTTATCCATCTTTCTCTCTTCCATCCTTTTATTCTATTGCTTCAATTAAAAGACATTGGACTCATAGAATTATTCACTTATCTTATTAACAAATGATATTATTTCTTCATATGATGAGAATATATGGGAGAATATTTCCCTTCTAAATGATGGCTTAATACAATGAAAGATATGACACTTATTAATCTTTCGATCATGCGTATTTATGGAATTTCCATTCCTTCTAAGAGGAACCATTTATAACCAATGGACTACAATATTTTAGTTTATGAATCACAATGCATATTTCCAAAATTGTAAAATACCTAACATAAATTAAAAAGATATTAAATATAATCTATAATGATAAACTGTATTCATTGAGGAAGTATTTACTCCTAAATCTATCATAATGGCTTGTAATGAAAATTTTAATTATCCTAAGCATATCCCCTGAGAGTGTCATAACCAAGAGTGCAACAAGGCCTGTTGTCATGTACCAGGATACCTAGGGTCTAGCATGAAACACTTTGTCAGAGTTTTCACTCTTAGGTAAATCTGTGCCAGAGTCTCCTCTAACTAGTCGTATCCAGAGAGGGATTTATTTCTTGGAAAATACACAAAATATCTACATTACCAAAATTCTATAATGTTATTCTATAATAATCCATATAGTCTATCTCAAGTCCATGTTCCATAATCATAGTTTATCTAAATATATTTTCAAGGTTGTTGATAAACTTGCTCTGATACCAACTGTAATGACCCTACCCTAGTTACCCAAAGATGGTGCATCATTTTAATACATTGGCATGATACAAGGAAATCATGTCCCGAATAACCGATCTGTTTAGCTGTGTTGGAAGTAGATTACAAACATCAACTTCACATTAAAATTTCAAACATAAAATATAGCATAGATAGTTATTTGAGAACATCGTTATTCCCATTTATCTTAACCCTACATTTCAATAATTATATACTTCTTGGAAATCCTAGGCAAATAAAACATCCGAAAGGGGTGATCTCAGATGCTCAGTAAGGGTAAACAATTTAGCGGAAGATAACATAAACAATAGGCATGGTGAATAATTGGAAACACAATCCTTTATAAATAATCAACATGAAAACTTTATGTTAGAAATACGAGCTGAGTAGATAATTCCATAATAAAACATAGTCCAGGGTAATCTACTATTCGATTAACCACATGATCCAATAATATTGTTTTCATAATGATGGAATGTATAATTCTATAAATTCCGGAACATTTTTTCAAGGCCGCAACCAAGATGTTAAAAAATAATTAAGGCCTCAGCCGAAAACATATATCAAATTGGTAAAGGCCTCAGCCAATTCCTCATCAAATTGACTCATGAGACCTACCGATGAACCGAGGAGATATAGCGGTCCCACCCTTCACTTACTATGTACAATATAATCCTCATATAAAATGGTTGAAACATAACATAAACATTCGTATTAAAACTAGCCTACAAAATGTCAATAATTTTACCATAAACCATGAATGGTATAAAAATAACCCATCAAAAGTCAAATATATCACAAAAATTTCAATACAATATGGAAGATTAGTATCATAATAAATCAACATTATTCAATATTAAAAACCATCAAATGTGGTTGACATTGATGAAACTGATTTTAACAACTCTTTGAGAGAAATATCATTTTTTCAGAAAACATTTAAAAGTCAAACATTTGTAAAGGAAGTAATTTAATAGAGATTTTTGAATTAAAGTGTCCCATACAACTTTGAAACTTTTGAAAATAATTATAATTTCAAAACATTCATGTCCATAAAAATAAATCCTTAAAATCATTTCAAACACATGGACATTAATTAAAAGGATTTAGAAAGATAAATCTTTAAAACATTTAAAATGATGATCCAGTTAAATATACCCTCCTATAAATCCATAAAAATTCCTTTTGAAAACATTTTTATCAAATATGGGTATTAATGATAAATATGTCCTAGTAAATACTTACCCATAAACAATCTGAGATAATAATGAGATTGAAGAAATAACACTAACCTTGTACTTTTCTTTAGTCGATGGTATGTTAACCTCCTGTATAATAGTTAAAAAATTGTTATTAAATTATAAAAAACTATATTCATATTTATTATATCATACACGACTCATTTATGAAATTATACTACCCATTTAATAATTATTTCCACGTTATATTAACGTTTCAGGTAATAATCGCTTTCTTTATCGTACGTGTTTTAACGTGTTATTCATGATCATATCATTTAGATCACGATTTAAATAGTTTCATAATTTTAAAATTGATTTATATTTCATATATATTTATAATATAAATATTTATAATAGGTAGATATATGAAATGGAAGGAATTGTTTATGGAGATGGTAGGCCGTTCTTACGCATAAACCCGGTTTCCGTTTTCATATTGTATTGAACGGAAGTAAGTGAATAAGATTAATGTAAGTACATACATACATACATATATATATCTCTATAGTAGCATTATGATGTCATATATTACATACTTATTAATAATATATATTTTTATAATCATCGTTGAATGGTGAATGTGGTAATTAATCTCATCGCGTTGTGGAGACGGTAATCTGTATGTACGACCGAGTGATAATATCATTATATTGATGGTGATATTATATGTAATTGGATGGTATATCATATATACAGAATAATTAAAATTTTATATTTATTATTTACTTCAGTTATACTCATTATTATACTGATCCAATTAATGATGTGTTTGAATAACAAACTACACCACGACGTGGAGACGGTAAGCCGTACGTACGCACATATGATGACTTATTAATTTATAGGATGGATAGAATAAAGAATATGGTTTTACCATATTTATAATAACATCACATTATATATGAGGTAATGGAGTTATTATTTTATTATGGAAACAACAAAGAAATGGGAAGTGGAAGAAGAAAAGAACTTGAAAGTGGGTGGTGAAATTATTACCTCTTCTTCAGGTGTTACCTTTTGAGTTGATAAAAATGGCTCCTTAGGTTGGCTTTCTGATCTAATTAATGACTCTAGGTTGATGTGAGGGATGTTGGGAGGATATTTTGTCTAGGGTTGGCTGAGCCAAATGGCATTGGAGGTGTGTTTTTGAGATAAGGGGAAGTGACCTTTTATAAGAGGGGTGAGTGTCACTTTAAGAAAAGATTAAAATATTAATTTATTATACAATAATTTTCGGTTTATAATGGACCCATAATGACTTATTTAGAGAACTATGTGCTTATGGGTCTAAATCATATCATCCAATAAGTTTTTGACAAGTTTAGGTCACCATTTTTACCTTATCTTTTAGATTTAACTCTTAGTTATATTGTTTAACTTTCACCATGTATTCTTGTGTTCTTATACAATATGGTTATAAACATACTCTAAACAACCAAGAGAACCTTAAGTGGTTCATTAATGGAATATATAATATTATTTACTCCATTTGGAAGAACCTTTAATTTTAAATAATATTATATCAACTAATAATAGAGTATTTGTTTTAAAAATAATTTATTTCAATTTTGACACTATTTGATATTTTGTTTTTTTTAGTTCATAACAACCTTATCATTTCAAAAAAAATCATATAATCAACTTTTACATGTAATATTAAACAAAAAAATTAGTATAATTCATCAAATGTCTCAATTTTCATTTATATGGATATTTATAATACCAATTATTTTAATATTTCATTAATAAAGTAATTACTACATCATCATTGTGTCTTTAATAAAAAAATAATTTGAAATATAAAAATTATAAATAAAATACCATTAAGTATGAAATCATTTTATCTTACGAATGAATTTTTATAGTCAAATTTATATTGTTTGTAACTCTATATAAAAATGGTTTAGTTATTAAACATTGAATTTAACACTTTTAACTCTTCTTTAAATAAAATAATAGTAAATGTCCAAATCTAATCCAAGTGGACCAAAGAGGATCATATTTTATTCCTATGGTGATTTTTGGGTTAATTATACAGATCCAATAGAAATAGTACAAGTGTTAGGGTAATTATGATATCATTTTTACCCTTATTTAACCAATTTACTTTTAAACGTGTTAAATAAAAGTCAAAAGATACTATTCCTCAAAAATTATTTTCATCCTTTTGAACCAAATTTAACATAATGATGTCAACCATGTCCTTTGTATTTTTGATATTCAACTCATAGAAGAGGTAAAATTAAGCGTTATGCGAATTTGAAAATTCCCCTAGAAGGTGGGTAAAAAACGTTAAAATGTTCCATAAAATTTTATACATCTAATTTTATTATAAAATGACTCAAATTAATTAAATTGAACTTATATAGGTATTATAAATCTATTTTGACATATAATAAATTTAAATAAATTAAATTATTATTTAAATAAAATGTCTGTTTTAAATAGTAATGCAATGTTTTTCACTATTTATCCAAAATTGAAAGTTTTCAGAAAAATACCAAACATTAACCCTAAGCTAATTTTGATATTCAGAATTCAAAAATTAATTGTATTTTTCCAAATTCAAAACATAGAACTTGAATTTATTAATTTATAATTAATTCCTGTTCTCAAAACCAAATAACGGGTTTTTATAAAGTAAAAACTATCAAAATATTGACATGTGTTTATGTAAAATTTAAATTTTACATTACTTATAATGACCTAAATTGTATTAAATGATAAAAATATAATATAATAATACTTCAAAACCATTCAAAAAAAAATTAACACTATAAATTATTTCAATTGATAAAGTTGTTTTCAATTAAAACATAGTATTTTTCACTATTCATCAAAATATGAAAGTTATCATAAAATTACAAAAAATTTACCCAAACTAATTCTTTATGTTAAACATCCAATGAAGAATTTAATTTTATGAAATTGAATATATAAAGCTGTTAAATATTTTTTTTAAAAAGGTTTTTCATTAAATGGGTGTAAAATTTCAATTTTTTTAAAATACTTCTGTTATCTGAATAAATGAATTTGTTCTTATATTATGTCTAAGAAATGGAAAATATGAATTTTAAAATTATATAGGATATATAAAATTTAAAATGTGGTTAAAACTATTCATAACCACTTTTTTGAATGGCTAGTTTGATAAGTCGGGGTGCGCTCGACTCGGTGTTGCGCTTAGAGAATGTTATTGAAATACTTTGACGAGATAACATACTATGAAATCTTGGTGTGTTAAAAATTCATATAATTTTCATCAATTAATATAAAATTATTTCCTGTTGTCAAAACCAGAAAGCGGGTTTTAATGAAGTAAAAACTATCAAACGATTAACATGTGTTTATATCCAATTTTTAAGTTAGATGACTTAAAATGAGATAAATTATAATAAATGATAAAAATATAATATAATTATAATTTAAAAAAACTCCAATTCATAATTTGACACTTTAAATTATTTCGATGAAAATGTTTTTTTAATTAAAATTTAGTATTTTTAACTATTCATCAAAATATGAAAGTTTTCAGAAAAGTACCAAAAACTAATTTTTTTATGTCCCCTTTCAAAAGAATAATTTAATTTCATTAAATTTAATATATTAAAGTGTCAAATATTAGTTTCAAAAAGGGGTTTCCCTTAAAAGTTGGAAAAAATTGCATTTTTGAAAAATTATTATTTCATCTGAAAACATGAATTTGTCCTTATATTATGTCTATGAAACACAAAAGATTAAGGTTAATATTATATAGCATATATGTAAAATTAAAATTGTGGTCAAATGGATAGTTTGATAGGCCGTGATGCACTTGAACTCAGTGTTCCATGTAAATAAAGCTACAGAATTTTTTTAAAGAGATAATGTTCTATGAAATCATGGGGTGTTACATTTATGTTTCTTGCCATATTTAAAAGGACAAATAACTTTTTAAGAATCAAATCTAAGCTCTGGTAGATTCTTAACATGTCTATTCTGTGAGATTTTCTATATGTTATTAAGGTTACAGTTTTCTAACCTTTTATTCTATAACCAAGATTGATCTTCCATTCCACTAAGGCAAGGTATATTTTGGATACTAAGGTCTTCTAAGTGTTGTGTTTACACATTCTCATCCTATGGGAAGAAACAATAAACTCTTGTAATTTTGTACTAATAATTTTCCATTCCTAAAATTTAGAAGGTAACCATAATCACCTAACTGACTTATTGTAATGAGGTTGTCCTCAAGACCCTTGACAAATAAAACATTTCTAATTAATGTTTTCCTAGAAGTACAATGTTACATATAACAACAATTTCTCCCTAAGCATTATCTCCGAATGTTTTTTTATCCTTTCATCTTGATAATATTTTCAAAGAAGGTTTTGATTCCAGTAATATGTCGAGAACATACATTATCCATGTACCATGTATTGATTTTCTTACTTTCTTTATTTTCCTAAAAATAAAAGAGTTATACTTTTAGAATCCAAACATTGTTGGAAACAAATATTTTAGAATGTAAAATTTTAGGAAATCACATTTTCATAGAAAAATAAAATTTTTGAAAACCTAATGAATAGATTTTATTCAATGAAACTTTTTCTCCCAATGTCCACCACATTGATACTTAGTGTAAAAGGGAGACTTTTGGGAACAAAATAATTATTACTAGAAACTAGTTTTGAGTGGGTTTAAACAAATCAAAAACTGTTTCATAAATAATAAATTTGGGAATACATATTGTCAATGTTTTCCTTACCATATGTAATGTTTGACATGCATTTACTTAATAAAATATTTCTGAATTTAGTTTAATTTCCATGTTCTTATCCTTAATATTAACATTTTTAGGATGATTTTTCTCAACAGTAAGTTTTTCATGATTCTTAGAAAGTTTATCCTTATTAGAATTTACATTCTTAGGAATTTCATAGAAATTATCTAGGTTAATATTTTTCTCATCAAGATATTTAGAAAGATCATATACTTTATGAGTATGTATAGAAATTTTTGAATTTTCCTTCTCAAGATTTTTCATGAGTTTAGAATTCTCATTTTTAGGTAGTTTAGAAAACATAGACAATTATTCATAAGAAGGTGAAGAGTTATCATCATTAGAATAAGATTCTTCATATGAGGACTTAAAATATTTATCATCAGTAAAATTTTAATTCAATGATACATTAGTGATAGACTCAACATTGTGTACCTTGTCCATTAGACAATTATTTTCAATGGGTAGTTTGTCTAGTAGACTAATATTCCTCTGACTAAAAGATTTATGCTACGAGGATTCAACAGATGAGTCACCACCACTGAAAGTACTTGTATTATTAGCCTTAAAGACTTTATTGGATTTATATTAGTAATACTTATTTCTATTTCTCTCAGAATTGTTTTCATTTCTATCTTTTATTTTAAGCATTGGAAAATATTTCCTGATGTGTCTAGATCTTTTTCATTCACAGCATGTGGCTTTTGTGTATTTCTTATATTTTATTTATTTCTTCTATTATATATACTAAAAGTCATTCTTTCCAACTATCTTGTTCATCCTTAGATCAAGATTAGATAACTCATTTTCATAATTTTCACGTTCACTAAACTCATATTGACCAATGAATTTCATATATTTGGATCTTGTAACCCATTCTAGGATATAGAATTTAGTAGTAGTAAAGGAAAAAAATTCAACTTTCCATTCTTTTACTTATTCATATCAGCATCTCTTTTCATTATTGTTTCTTATTGAAGAATGGTTCCAAAAAGGTCATCAAAAATAATATTGGAATCTTTCCCTTTCTCTTCAATGGCTATTATTTTTCATTCCCACTCGATGGGAATAATATCTATAATATTTTCCATAAGAATTTCATCATCTAAACCCTTTTCTACCATATATTTAAGACTATTTACAATAGTCATAAATCTTTGTTTCACATTGAAAACTGGTTCTCCACTAGAAAAAACAAATCCATGATATTATGTTCTTAACATTGCTTTTCTGGTTTCTATCACTTTTGATGTTCCAAAGAGAGTAACATCATGTTGGTTCCATATAAAGTTGGCAACTTCACATGAATATATTTGACTATATATATTCCCGGTAATGGAACATTGTAAAATATTTCTTACCTTGAAGTTAAGTTGATATTATTTTTTTTAATGGGTTTTAATGGTTTTGATTTATTTTTCAAGAATCTTATATTAACCAGTAATAAAAACAAATTTATCCACTCTAGTGTTGATAATACAATTATTCATCCTATCTCTAAAATATTCATAATCATGTATATCAAAGATCATAGGTTTGGTAGGATTTACATTATCTATTGACACAACATTTATTCCTTACATTTTAACAAGACAAAAAATCATTTCCACTAAACATGTTAGTGTAGTATGTATATTATAAAAACATTAAGAAAAATTAATCAAGAGAAATTGGAAAAGTTTATCTGAGTAATATAATATGAACAAGAAAAGAATAAAAAAATTAATCATGGAAACTTGAGTAATGAAACATAAGAAGGTAAAACTAATCAAGTAATGCTAAGAAAGATACCAATTGTGATAAAATTATCAATATTTTAAATTAACTTACAATGATACCAATTCTAGGATTGAAATAGTGTATGTAGAGGTTCAATTAAAAGAGGCGGGGGGGGGGGGGTGGATTTTAAGTTTAAAAACATTTGTTTTTAAATTTAAGGAAATCAATGTTTAACAAAGTTAAAAAAGGTAAATTCACAAACCCTCTTTTAGTTATAAACTATGAACAAAAAAAATTTCGGGTATGGAAATATGAATTTGAAAAAAATACTTAAGAATACTTTTCATAGAGAATGATTCTACCTTAATTCATATAGGATCTTATTTATTAGAATAAGAAAAGTACATGAAAGTATAAAAAATTTATACTTTCATTCTTAATCAAAATACAACAAAAATAAAACATGAAAAAAAAATAACATGTAAGAAATATTTTAACCCAAAGAGTAGGGTATCCAACAACCTTAGATAAAAGACCCTTTATTTATACTTTCAAAAACGTTTATCATACCCACACCAGGGTAAGCACTCGATAGGAATATCTGACTCTATCTTGCAATACAAGAAAGCCCTCAGAATTTAAGGTAGCCGGCACCTCTGTCTTATTCTCCTTGAATGCCCTTAATTTTACTCAGCATCAATCAATGTCACACGAATAAATCTGAACATGTTGTTCATGACTAAACAAGATGTTCATTAAATGAACAAATCATGAGTGTCTCTCTCTATAAGTCACTTCACAACATCAAATCATGCAATCTCTAGATAGATAAAAATAACACGAACTCATTCAAATGAGCTTCTATTTATAGGAAATACTTCAATGGTCACCTCCCTTGTCCAAATATGATATTTTTCTTGAATCTTAGAGGTACCTGTACACATGTCACTCAACCAAGAGTTAGAAACAAATAGTATAACATTATTTTATTATTACAAACACATGTGTAAGAAAAATGAATTAGCTTAACAAAATATGAATATTTAATGTCTACGTAAAAGTATAATATGGAGTCTAACCATATAAAAAACAGGAATATAAAAAACATGGTTATTCATATTCAATTTTACAACGATATCTGAGTCTGAATTAGGAATAATTTGGTCTCTAAATTATAAGGAATTTGGAGTCTGAATTCTGAAGAATTTTTATCTCGAATAATGAGGAATTCCATGTTTTAATTTCAATGAATTCAGAGTCTTAAATTTAATGAATTTTTTATCTGAGGAACTATAAGATTCTAAGGATTATAGAAAAGGGTATGAATATTTGACTTAGTAATAAAATAAACTTGATTTTGGAAGAATAATCAAAACAAGGTTAAGGGAAAAAATTTCCCTTAGATAATGGAATTTTTTTTAAGGGTAAGAATATAAATATTCCTTAGAGAAAGAAAATTTTACATAAGGGTATGGATAAAGTTTTTTTTATAAAAAAGGAATTTTCCATAAGGGTAATGATACAAATTTTCACTAGATAATGGAAATTTTCTTTAAGAAAAAAATACTTAGGGAAAGATAATTTCCTTTAAGATAAGGTCTCTGTGATTTTCAAAATATATTGGAATGAAAAATTCATAAGGAAAACTTATTGACTCCACATAGTGTTTTCGTGGTTTCCAACTGGTTGTTGATATATTCACCTCTACATGGGATCTATCTACATGTGATGTGTATTATAATAACGATGGACCTTTTCATGGTGTACTAAGAGGATATAATGTAGGTGGAGAATATCTTGAGATAGAAAGACCAATTTGTTTACCAGGAGATACAATTTTTTCATAGTCCACTCCCTTAGAGTAGGTTGGACTCTTTTTAGTTTTTGGTTGGGATTGTATTTTGCAACTTTTCTACTTCTAGTAGATTACTATCATACTCCAGTTGTGGGATTATATATTTATGCATGAATTTTTTATTATTTTCATTAATTTTCATCATTGTATAGTATTGGATATGTGTTCATGTGTACATGTACATAAACTAATGACTCCCATTTGTGTGATATGCCTACTCGGTGCTTGTTTACATCCCATGACCTATTATAAGGGGAATTGGGGTTGTCAAGGGATGGACCCTAGTGGTTTGTATCGTGATAGAATGAGGCATTGATAATAGTATTTAGAGGTCCAAAATTATAAATTATGTCATTATTAAACCATTTATTTATATCCATGTTATTATTATAATTGTTATGTGACCCATGGATTTATTTCAATCTCGTGTGATTAGTTATATGGTATTAGTTGATTTTCATTTACTTACTATAATATAATTCATGCATTGATTATTCATTGGTAGCTTTTAGTATATTTTATACCTTAATGAGTGTTTGAGTTTACGGTTCTCATGTTTCTATGTCCCATGTTTATAATAAAATGTATTACCCATGATATTTCAAGGACAATAAACTTTTTACAGAATTAATAGGAGATGTTGAAGGATTATTATGGATTTTGTAGTTCTTCATAGAGTGGGAAAAATTTCACTTTGATGAAAAATACATGGTCTATATTAGTTAAGGTTGTTTCATAATTCTTTAAAATAATAAACTTAATATTTAAAGGGAATGTATATAATAATATTTCTACAAATAATGTAATCATAGGATAGTTATTTCACATATGTCACAGTGTTTACCACCATGGCATAGTTAGACTATCCTAATTATTTTTACTAGTGTATTTGATAAAAGTATCTATTAAATAATGTATATAATCATTAAAATTTTCCCTATGGTATGATCAACAATCATAAAAAATAAATACCCACTATATTATGGTTGGTTCTCATCTTGTCTATTTACATGATGTCGTGGTTATGCAACTATGTCATAGAGATGTAAATAAATGACACACAAATTTATAGTTATAAAACAATGAAATTTTCCCCTACACCACCATATTTTTCCAATAAATATCAGATCACTATTACATGTAGATTCAAAGAAACCTTTAAAAAAAATAGATCATGAGGTTTTTTACACCCATCACTACAGTTATGGATAACAAATGAAATTTTATTTTTTCAAATAATAATTAAATATTAGGGATTCCTCACTGGAAATCACACTAATACCCTTGAAAAATTTATTGCGATATCTCATTAGTCATATAAAGTTGTTGCACACAAAAAATCGATTCCATGATAAATTGGGAGTGAAATCAGGAATATGAAATAATAAAACTATTTCATGGATGTTCCTCACTGTCTTTGATTTTTATCTTCCATGGCATTGAGTTTAACTGAGTTACCTTAGTGAAAATCAATTTCTTCTTTCCTTTGAAGTTATCCACCACACATTTGAATCCCCAAACAATTTGGTTATATTTATTCTTGATAAATTTGTTTTATTCCATCCTTATTGATAAAAAATGTGTTAAAGAGAAAGAAAGGTACTTTTCACCAATATATATTGAGTTCAAATGTCCCAAATGTGTCCCAATAAGAATAATTTTATTTGCCTTCTTCATTGAATAAAAATATCATCTTTTAGTGGTATGTTTTATTCATTTTTAAATGAATAACCAATTGGATTTTACCTTATTATTTATCCAACTGATAAAATATTTAAATAATCAATAAACCCGTTTGTAAAATATTATATGAAGTTTCAATATCCAAAATATTTTTGATAATAGACATAAGATAAATAAGCAACCGATATGATATAATATTTATCACAAGTACTATGATGTGGTATATAAGATCTTGAGAAAACACTGGGTATTTAATGATGACTTTCACCATGTCATAGTTTGATATTTTTTTCCTAATAATAAAAAATTGTTGGTTGAAAATGAAAGATACAAAAACATTTTTTAGTGCCAGTAATTTTTATAGTCATGGTGACCTTGATGGAATATGAAAATTACACATCATTATTTATTTTTAGAATACAAATGGAATCAAATAAAAAGATGAAAAAATATACTCCTGGATATATTAGTGTTTCATATATGAAATTTTAAGTTGTTATTATACACACACACACAGACAAACGTTTATACAAACACTTCATGTACATAAAAATGTTATAGATCATGATGAAGGTTATTTAACACCCCTAAGATAAATGATTGAAGTTATTGTTTGACATAACTAGAATCTCATCTTAGATGTATAAAAGGCAACTCATCTATATTTTGTTACTTTTAATTAATTTTCTATTATCATGTATATGAATTTTCAATACTATTTTTACAAAAATTTCGATCTTGTATGATATATGTGACTCTTTTAGAATGTTTATGATTTAATTAACTTTTTGTATTATTTATCTATTTATTTGATATTACATTTGTTGCATTATTTTTGAGTATGTTATTATTTTATACTATTGTATTACTATTATATTGAGTGTATAATGTCTTAATTATATGGGATATGATTTCATCATTAGTCTAATGACTCAAGTATATGCGGAGGTATGAAATAGATCACAATATATATTAGCTCGGGTGTGGGGTCGGGCATCCTAAGACAAGTTATTAAAAATTTCATCAGAGATTAATTTTTTTTTGAAATAGGTTTTTGGGGCCTCATAGACACGAATTATGACTAGTTTGGAATATGGTGTATGTTTCAATTTTATCATATAAACATCTATAAATGGGTACTCATTTTTTCTTTTGTCATACAAAATGTGTGTTTTTAGAATTTTAGGCTTGTGATAATGATGTTTATATTATTTTTTCGCAAACAAGGAGTTGTGAGTTCATTAATTTACACATCATATTGGAACTTAGGATCAAAATTGATGTGTATGATTGTATGAGATTGTGGCCTTTATATGTAAATGGAACTTGTTGATGTTTGTTAAACTTCATGAATAAGTTATAGATTATTTTTATATTAAAATAAATTTTAGAAATTTAATTCACACTACCTATTATGATTTGTATCCTTGTACATGAATATGTATTGTCATGAACTTCCCCCATTTCAACCCATTATGGGTTTGCAGTAGCAAAAATCCTATCCCTTAAATCTCGCCTCCAACATGCCATGAGTTGGAAACAAGGACCAAGGTTATAAAACATATATATATATATGTGTGGAATTATAATCCTAAATCCCATGAATGAGAGAATAAGAACCCACTATAAATTATAATGGAAAAATATGATATTAATCTAAGAACTGATAATGAATGTACAATCATATATAGACAGAAAACAATAAAAATAGAACAATAACAATGAAAATGACTCTAATTGAAATCATGAACCCCATGATCCATTAATTTTAAACCTATTAGCCAATTATATCATTTGACTATTTTAAAAAAAGGATATATAATATAGAATTGTGTAAAAATTTATACCTATTATGACCCTCTTAGAGACACTCATATAAATAGGAAAGGATAATACCAAATCCTCAATTTATAAAAAACAAAAACCTACTCATTTCTTAGTTGGGACCACGACCACCCATCATCTTTAAGACCCACTTAAAAATTCCCCAAATAAGTGTGTTATTAAAAAAAAAATAGAACACCTAATAATTATAACTCATACTAATTTACACAAGGAAGCAGTCGCCCTCATTCCCCAATGACTTTCATGTTGGTGGTCCCGTCCCTTCTTTATCCACATAACCACATACAAATAACCATATAATTATAAAAAACACACAAGCATAGAGGCATACCATATAATAAAAAGTATATACATAAATTCTACATTTTAACATTAGAGTACATATATCCAAACCATATTCTATCATAGAATATTCAATATTTGGAATAGAGAGTCAGAATGGTAGAGAAGTAAACCATCAGTATCTCCCACATTCAAGATGTGGGGGTAAAATAGTATCCTCAACCATCATACTGATTTTGGTCATTTTACCTACATCAGGTGATAGTATATACAAAATAAGATAAAATATAATGAATTTATTGAAATAATACACAATCTAATTCTATGGATCACTACTACCATTAAATCACTATAATCTAACCTCATCACTATAATTCCCTTGGAAAACATATTCAATTTAATTTACCAATACAAACTCACAATCCACCAAAAAAATAACACCAAAATAATGTGTTGGCTGATAAATTTTCTTTGTACGGGATTTCTTCACAGATTTTGATAATTTTCGCAATCCTTGGTCACCATCCACTATGTTTTAGATATGTTGTTTGTAGTGAAATAGTTGTAATTCACTACACCTAACCCGCATGATTATACTCTAAATAAATCTTATTTATAATTTATTATGTAATGAAAATGTAAAAAAGTAATAAACACAAACAACTTAAATTTATTTCAATTACAAATCAATACTTATTCATTATTAGTTTCATTAAATTAATTTAATAATTTAATTTCAAAACTATAACTTCACATAGTCAAAAATAATTGACACAATTTATATTTAAATTATCATATTCTAATTAACTATTTCATTATTTTTTTAATAAGAATGTCAAATCCTATTTATATTTATCACTTCACTTATTCAATATAACCACATTTCCCATTACACTTTTCAATTATTTCATTGATAAATTACTTCTATCTCTTGGGAAACTATAACATACTAACACATGAAACAAATAGAACCCCTATAACAATAAACCAACACATGATATCATCCATAACTCTTACAGAATAATAACATCACTATCCCCAAAAATGGTAACATAATCAAAATTAAAAAATTATAATTTCCTTAAATAATTCTTCATTATTTATGTATCAATTCACGAGTATAATAATAACATTAAATTATTTTATAGAGATACAAAATCTACATTCTATGAAAATAATAAATTTATTTGATGAATTTATACATGTTTTATTATACCAATAAAAAATCAAATTAAAAGCACCATGATCAACATAATGAACTATGGAAACCAAAATCATTATGATAGAAAATATGTAAAACACATATTGTTTAATTACCCTTTCAGTTTATATACATGATTTAATTGTTTTTATTTGGTTAATTTAAACCCTTTACCCAAATAAAAAAAAATAAAAAAATTTCAAATTATGAAAAAATAATGTATATAGATTTATAATACCCCACATTAATGGAAGATTCAAAACTCATAGAATGAAAAATAGAATGTAACTATTGATCAAATGAAAAAAATTACATGATAACCCATTAACATACTAAGACACCTCAATACACCATAAAACCCCCATCCATCATTAATAAAACCACATGCAAGCCTCTATGATAATATTTTATTGTATGTTAACATGAATGAATATATGAAAACACTATAAATAGAATCATTCATCAAAATAGAAAAATCAATCAAATAAAAGACCTCAAAATACACAGAAAGGGATTTCAAAATCACTAAATGAAGACTCATGTGAACATATTTTTCAATAGAAGAACCATATAATAAATGAAGGTAAGAGGGGTGAAAACATTTATAATAATAATCACATGACTAAAAATAGTATTGTGAGATGTTAACCACATTATATTTTAGGTCGGTCAAAGGAGATTAAAGAAGCTAAATCTCTAAAATAGATCATTAACAATAAATTACTTTTGAAATTTTTATTTAGGAATATTTCTTCAACTCTAGCCATAAAACTACTATGTTTTATATAGTTTCTACCCTTTACAGTGGTTATCAGACCACTAAAATAATTAGATACAATTCTCTACAAACCATTCCATTTTGGACCATTGAATCCAAAATGTGTGTTTCGACCTTTCCTATTTCATATAAAGATTTTACCATGGAATATGTTCTATAAAATGGCTACCACCATGTGACTGAACTGAAAAAAGGAATACAATACACTAAAATAAATACAAAAAACTATATTCTTGAAAACATAAAACGGATATACCTCTATTTTGGAAGGCATATTTTGACCCAACATAACCCCCCTTTCTATAGTGATGACAATTCCATGTTATAGTATCACTAAAAACCAATATCTAATTTATTAATATAAAAATCTCTCTCTTTATTACACTCTTTATCATGATTTATTACATGAAAATGAACTTAAGACAACTTTGAGGATCAAGAGGTCTATTTTCTTGGGAAATTTGGAGCATTACGATACAACATAATACATAAAAAAAATTTATCGAAAAATTATTTTACCTGACCACAACATTCCTTCAAACTTAGCATTGCATGTGATTACATGAGGACTTACATAAGAAAAGGGTGAACTATAAATCCCTGTAAGGGAGTAAACAAGGCATAACATGAATAATACAATATCTGTTAGGAAATAGTAATATCAATATATCATAAGAGTAACATGAACCTAAAGTCATGGTATCACATGATTATCACCAAATAATGATGTGGCAATAAAATTTAACATGATATTAGCATGATCCAAGGCTCATTGAACATTGATCGCGAGTAAAAACTCATTACAAATTAATTATCTTGAGTAAACACTCATTGAACATTAATTAGCATTTGTAAACCCTAATTATACATGGCGTATCATGATATTATTCATTACCTAATGTATTGGAGTGATATCAGGGCACACCCTTCTTAATCATTTCATCTCATGAATAAGTGTTCCAAATGGGTCATATAATGTAACACCCCAATATTTCATAGTATGTACTTCTTCAAAACAATTCAATAACTTTCACTACACGCAACACCGAGTTCAAGCACACCATGACTTACCAAACAAGCCGTTCAAAAGGGAATATGAAAAGTATTAACTAAATTTTGAACTTTATATAATCCTTAAAATTTTAAAATCCATATTATGAGTATATTAGACATAATTTAAGAACAAATTCAATTTTTTCAGATAAAAGAAGTATTTTTCAACAATGAACTTTTACCAACTTTTAATAGTGAACCCTTTTTAAATCCAATATATTAACCTTTTATATATTCAATTTGGCTAAATAAATTTATTCTTTAGAATGGGGACATCAAAAATTTACTATGTAACACCCCAAGCTTCCACAATATGCTTCTCTTTGAATAATATAGTAGTGTGTGTTGTACGCAACTTCGAGTTCTAACACACACCACAACCAATCAAAGTAACCGTTATGAATAGTAATACCAGCTTTTTAAAATTTCATAAATTTTATCAAACTGGAATTTATTTTTGGATTCAAGAATATTGAAGTATTCCTAGGGTGAAATTTTGGTACTTTTCGGATAACTTTTATATTTTTATGAATAGTGAAAATTAACAAATTTTATTTAAAAAAATCTTTTATAATCAAAATAATTAGTAGTGATAAATTATGAATTTGAGTGATTTTAACGTATATTTAGAATATATTTTTTCTATTTAATACAATTTTAGTCATTGGAAAAAATTTCACAATTAAACTGGACATAAACAAGTATCAATCTTTTGATAGTTATTATATCTTAAAAACATGATTTTTGTTTTGACAGCAGGAATTAATTTTAAATTAATTTTTTCCACTTCTGTGTTTTGAATTTAGATAAATGGAATCCATATTTATAATTAGCATGTCCAAATTATGTAAATAGGTATCTTTTTTTAAACATTTTGAATAATTACTTCGGTAAATATTTTATTTACCATGGTTAAAGGGTAAATCCGGTAAATAAGGGATAAAAAATAATAATATAATAATAATAAATTACCCTAAAACGTGTCCTACCACGATCATCTTTGGGTCGATTTTGGGACCCCATGGAGCCACTTATATGTGATAGGGACACTTTATATTAATTAAGTTAAAGTAAATACAAAAATGACATAAGCTTAATATTTTAGAAAAACAATTTTTACAAAGGGTTATATATGTAATATTTTCGATTATAAATATTTATTAGAAAGATAAAAAGATTTCATACATAATGGTATTTTATTTATAATTTTTAGACATTGAAAATGTAAAAATATATATGACCAAATAATGATACACTATTTTCCTTATTAATGAAAGAATCAAATAATTGGTATTATAAATGTTAAAATATATATAATTTGAATGTTTTGATGACATACATGAATTTTATTGGTTAAAATGAAATGTCAGGTTTTATTAAATGAATTTGTTTAGAATTAATAAAGTTGTTATGACTTTAGAAAAAATTAATTATTGAGTAGTGTCAAAATTGTCATAAATGAGTTTTTAAAACAAATATTATATTATTAATTTATATTCTATTCATAAAAATCTAAGGTTCGTCCAAAGGACTTATATCATTATTGGGGTATCATTAATGGACCACTTTGGGTTCTCTTGGATGTATATAGTAAGTTTATTGACTATATATTATAAAAATACAATGTGACATGGTAAGTGATAAACTAATTAACTAAGAGTTAAAACTAAAAGATAAGGTTAATATAATGACTCAAACCTATATAAATATTTATTCATATAATTCTTTCTCATTAATGTCCATGTCTTCAAAATGGGTTTTAAGGATTTATTTATATGGACATGAATGTTTTCAAAATGTTAATTCCTTTCAAAAGTTTCAAAGTGGTATGAGGCACTTTGATTCAAACATGTCTTTAAATGATAGTATAACACTTACCATGTCACTTTTTATTTTTAACACTTACCATGTCACTTTGTATTTTTAAGCATTATGCGAATTTGAAAATTCCCCTAGAAGGTGGGTAAAAAACGTTAAAATGTTCCATAAAATTTTATACATCTAATTTTATTATAAAATGACTCAAATTAATTACATTGAACTTATATACGTATTATAAATCTATTTTGACATAAAATAAATTTAAATACATTAAATTATTATTTAAATAAAATGTCTGTTTTAAATAATAATGCAATGTTTTTCACTATTTATCCAAAATTGAAAGTTTTCAAAAAAATACCAAAAATTCACCCTAAGATAATTTTGATATTTTGAATTCACAAATTAATTATATTTTTCCAAATTAAAAACATATAACTTTCATTTATTAATTTATAATTAATTCTCGTTCTCAGAACCAAATAACGGGCTTTTATAAAGTAAAAACTATCAAAAGGTTGACATGTGTTTATGTAAAATTTAAATTTTACATTACTTATAATGACCTAAATTGTATTAAATGATAAAAATATAATATAATAATACTTAAAAACCATTCAAACGCAAAATTTAACACTATAAATTATTTCGATTAATAATGTTGTTTTCAATTAAAACATAGTATTTTTCACTATTCGTCAAAATATGAAAGTTATCATAAAAGTACCAAAAATTTACCCAAACTAATTCTTTATGTTCAATATCCAATGAAGAATTTAATTTCATGAAATTGAATATATAAAGCTGTTAAATATTGGTTTTAAAAAAGGTTTTCCATTAAATGGGGGTAAAATTTCCTTTTTTTAAAATACTTCTTTTATCTGAATAAATTAATTTGTTCTTATATTATGTCTAAGAAACATAAAATATGAATTTTAAAATTATATAGGATATATAAAATTTAAAATGTGGTTAATACTATTCATAACCACTTTTTTGAATGGCTAGTTTGGTAAGTCGGGGTGCGCTCGACTCGGTGTTGCACTTAGAGCATGTTATTGAAATACTTTGAAGAGATAACATACTATGAAATCTTGGGTGTTAAAAATTCATAAAATTTTCATCAATTAATATAAAATTATTTCCTGTTGTCAAAACCAGAAAACGGGTTTTAATGAAGTAAAAACTATCAAATGATTAACATGTGTTTATATCCAATTTTAAAGTTAGATGACTTATAATGACCTAAATTATAATAAATGATAAAAATATAATACAATTATAACTTAAAACCACTCCAATTCATTATTTAAAACTTTTAATTATTTCGATTAAAATGTTTTTTTAATTAAAATTTAGTATTTTTAACTATTCATCAAAATATGAAAGTTCTTAGAAAAGTACCAAAAACTAATTTTTTTTATGTCCCCTTTCAGAAGAATAATTTAATTTCATTAAATTGAATATATAAAAGTGTCAAATATTTGTTTCAAAAATGGTTTTCCCTTAAAAGTTGGAAAAAATTGCATTTTTGAAAAATTATTATTTCATCTAAAAACTTGAATTTGTCCTTATATTATGTCTATGAAACACAAAATATTAATGTTAATATTATATAGCATATATGTAAAATTAAAAATGTGGTTAAATGGCTAGTTTGATAGGCCGTGATGTGCTTGAACTCGGTGTTACATGTAAAGGAAGCTACAAATTTTTTTTAAAGAGATAATGTTCTATGAAATCATGGGGTGTTACATTTATGTTGCTTGCCATATTTAAAAGGAAAAATACTTTTTAAGAATAAAATCTAAGCTCTGGTAGATCCTTAACAAGTCTATTTTTCTAGAGTTTCTATATGTTCTTAAGGTTATAGTTTTCTAGCCTTTTATTCCATAACCAAGATTGATTTTCCATTCCACTAAGGCAAGGTATATTTTGGATACTAAGGTCTTATAAGTGTTGTGTTTACACATTCTCATCCTATGGGAATAAACAATAAACTCTTGTAATTTTGTACTAAGAATTTATCATTCCTAAAATTTAGAAGGTAACCATAATCACCTAACTGACTTATTGTAATGAGGTTGTCCTCAAGACCCTTGACAAATAAAACATTTCAAATTAATGTTTTCCTAGAAGTACAATGTTACATATACCAACAATTTCTCCCTAAGCATTATCTCCAAATGTTTCTTTTTATCCTTTCATCTTGATAATATTTTCAAAGAAGGTTTTGATTCCAGTAATATGTCGAGAACATCCATTATCCATGTACCATGTATTGTTTTTCTTACTTTCTTTATTTGTTTTTAAAAAATAACAGAGTTATACTTTTAAAATCCAAACATTTTTGGAAACAAATATTTTAGAATGTAAAATTTTAGGAATCCACATTTTCATAGAAAAATAAAATTTATGAAAACATAATGATTAGATTTTATTCAATGAAAATTTTTCTCCCAATGTCCACCACATTGATACTTAGTGTAAAAGGGAGACATTGGGGAACAAAATAATTATTACTAAAAACTAGTTTTGAGTGTGTTTAAACAAATGAAAAACTATTTCATAAAGAATAAATTTGGGAATACATATTTTCAATGTTTTCCTTACCATAGGTAATGTTTGACATGCATTTCCTTAATAAAATATTTCTGAATTTAGTTTAATTTCCATGTTCTTATCCTTAATATTAACATTTCTAGGATGATTTTTCTCAACAGTAAGTTTTTCATGATTCTTAGAAAGTTTATCCTTATTAGAATTTACATTCTTAGGAATTTCATAAAAATTATCTAGGTTAATATTTTTCTCATCAAGATATTTAGAAAGATCATATACTTTATTAGTATGTATAGAAATTTTTGAATTTTCCTTCTCAAGATTTTTCATGAGTTTAGAATTCTCAATTTTAGGTAGTTTAGAAAACATAGACAATTATTCATAAGAAGGTGAAGAGTTATCATCATTAGAATAAGATTCTTCATATGAGGACTTAAAATATTTATCATCAGTAAAATTTTCATTCAATGATACATTAGTGATAGACTCAACATTGTGTACCTTGTCCATTAGACAATTATTTTCAATGGATAGTTTGTCTAGTAGACTAATATTCCTCTGACTAAATGATTTATGCTACGAGGATTCAATAGATGAGTCTCTACCACTGACATTCCTTGAATTATTAGCCTTCAAGACTTTATGGGCTTTATATTAGAAATACTTATTTCTATTTCTCTCAGAATTGTTTTCATTTCTATCTTTTATTTTAAGCATTGGAAAATATGTCCTGATGTGTCCAGCTCTTGTTCATTCACAGCAAGTGGCTTTTGTGTCTTTCTTATATTTTATTTCTTTCTTCTATTATCTATACTAAAAGTATTACTTTCCCACTATCTTGTTCATCCTTAGATCAAGATTAGATAACTCATTTTCATAATGTTCACATTCACTAAACTCATATTGACCAATGAATTTCATAGATTTAGATCTTGTAACCCATTCCAGGATATTGAATTCAGTAGTACTAAAGGAAAAAAATTCAATTTCCATTCTTTTACTTATTCATATCAGCATCTCTTTTCATTATTGTCTCTTGTTGAAGAAGGGTTCCAAAACGGTCATCAAGAATAATATAGGAATCTTTCCCTTTCTCTTCAATGGCTATTATTTTTTATTCCCACTCGATGGGAATAATATCTATAATCATTTCCATAAGAATTTCATCATCTAAACCCTTTTCTCCAATATATTTAAGACTATTTACAATAGTCATAAATCTTTGTTTCACTTTGAAAACTGGTTCTCCACTAGAAAAAACAAATCCATGATATTATGTTCTTAACATTGCTCTTCGGGTTTCTATCACATTTGATGTTCCAAAGAGAGTAACATCAAGTTGGTTCCATATATAGTTGGTAGATTCACATGAATATATTTGAATATATATATTCCTGGTAATGGAACATTGTAAAATATTTCTTACCTTGAAGTTAAGTTGATAATATTTCTTTTAATGGGTTTTAATGGTTTTGATTTCTTTATCAAGAATCTTATATTGACCAGTAATAAAAACAAATTTACCCACTCTAGTGTTGAAAATACAATTATTCATCCTATCTCTAAAATATTCATAATCATGTATATCAAAGATCAGAGGTTTGGTAGGATTTACATTATCTATTGACACAACATTTATTCCTTACATTTTAACAAGACAAAAAATCATTTCCACTAAACATGTTAGTGTAGTATGTATATATTAAAAAAATTAAGAAAAATTAATCAAGATAAATTGGACAAAGTTATCTGAGTAATATAATATGAACAAGAAAAGAATAAAAAAATTGATCATGGAAACATGAGTAATGAAACTTAAGAAGGTAAAACTAATCAAGTAAAGCTAAGAAAGATACCATGTGTGATAAAATTATAAATATTTTAAATTAACTTACAATGATACCAATTCTAGGATTGAAATAGTGTATGTAGAGGTTCAATTAAAAGAGGCGGGGGGTGGGGGGCAGATTTTAAGTTTAAAAACATTTGTTTTTAAATTTAAGGAAATCAATGTTTAACAAAGTTAAAAAAGGTAAATTCACAAACCCACTTTTAGTTATAAACTATGAACAAAAAAAAATTCGGGTATGGAAATATGAATTCAAAAAAAATACTTAAGAATAATTTCCATAGAGAATGATTCTACCTTAATGCATATAGGATTTTATTTATTAGAATAAGAAAAGTACAATAAAGTATAAAAAATTTATACTTTCATTCTTAATCAAAATACAACAAAAATAAAACTTGAAAAAAAACAAATAACATGTAAGAAATATTTTAACCCAAAGAGTAGGGTATCCAACAACCTTAGATTAAAGACCCTTTATTTATACTTTCAAGAAAGTTTATCGTACCCACACCAGGGTAAGCTCTTGATAGGAATATCTGACTCTGTCTTGCAATACAAGAAATCCCTCAGAATTTAAGGTAGTCGACACCTCTGTCTTATTCTCCTTGAATGTCCTTGATTTTACTCAGCATCAATCAAAGTCACACGAAGAAATCTGAACATGTTGTTCACGACTAAACAATATGTTCATTAAATGAACAAATCATGAGTGTATCTCTCTATAATTCACATCACAACATCAAATCATGAAATCTCTAGATAGATAAAAATAACACGAGCTCATTCAAATGAGCTTCTATTTATAGGAAATACTTCAATGGTCACCTCCCTTGTCCAAATATGATATTTTTCTTGAATCTTAGAGGTACATGAACACACGTCACTCAACCAAGAGTTAGAAACAAATAGTATAAGATTATTTTATTATTACAAAATCATTTGTAAGAAAAATGAATTAGCTTAACCAAATATGAATATTTAATGTCTACGTAGAAGTATAATTTGGAGTCTAACCATATAAAAAACAGGAATATAGAAAACATGGTTATTCATATTCAATTTTACAAAGATATCTGGGTCTAAATTAGGAAGAATTTGGTGTCTAAATTATGAGGAATTTGGAGTCTGTATTCTGAAGAATTTTTATCCCGAATTATGTGGAATTCCAAGTTTTAATTTCAATGAATTCAGAGTCTTTAATTCAATGAATTTTTTATCTGAGGAACTATAAGATTCTAAGGATTATTGAAAAGGGTCTGAATATTTGACTTAGTAATAAAATAAACTTGATTTTGGAAGAATAATTAAAACAAGGTTAAGGGAAAAAATTTCCCTTAGATAATGAAATTTTTTTTATGGGTAAGAATAAAAATATTCCTTAGAGAAATAAAATTTTACATAAGGGTATGGATAAAGTTTTTTTATAAAAAAGGAATTTTCCATAAGGGTAATGATAAAAATTTTCACTAGATAATGGAAATTTTCTTTAAGAAAAAAATAGTTAGGTAAAGATAATTTCCTTTAAGATAAGGTCTCTGTGATTTTCAAAATATACAGGAATGAAAAATTCATAAGGAAAACTTATTGACTCCACATAGTGTTTTCGTGGTTTCCAACTGGTTGTTGTTATATTCACCTCTACATGGGATCTATCTACATGTGATGTGTATTATAATAACGATGGACCTTTTCATGGTGTACTAAGAGGATATAGAGTAGGTGGTGAATATCTTGAGATAGAAAGACCAATTTGTTTACCAGGAGATACAATTTTTTCATAGTCCACTCCCTCAGAGTTGGTTGGACTCTTTTTAGTTTTTTGGTTGGGCTTGTATTTTGCAACTTTTCTACTTCTAGTAGATTACTGTCATACTCCAGTTGTGGGATTATATATTTATGCATGAATTTTTTATTATTTTCATTAATTTTCATCATTGTATAGTATTGGATATGTGTTCATATGTACATGTACATAAACTAATGACTCCCATTTGTGTGATATGCCTACTCGGTGCTTGTTTACATCCCATGACCTATTATAAGGGGAATTGGGGTTGTCAAGGGATGGACCCTAGTGATTTGGGTCTTGATAGAATGAGGCATTGATAATAGTATATAGAGGTCCAAAATTATAAATTATGTCATTATTAAACCATTTATTTATATCCATGTTATTATTATAATTGTTATGTGACCCATGGATTTATTTCAAGCTCGTGTGATTAGTTATATGGTATTAGTTGATTTTCATTTACTTACTATAATATAATTCATGCATTGATTATTCAATGGTAGCTTTTAGTATATGTTATACCTTAATGAGTGTTTGAGTTTATAGTTCTCATGTTTCTATGTCCCATGTTTATAACAAAATGTATTACCCATGATATTTCAAGGACAATAAACTTTTTACAGAATTAATAGGAGATGTTGAAGGATTATTATGGATTTTGTAGTTCTTCATAGAGTGGGAAAAATTCCACTTTGATGAAAAATACATGGTCTATATTAGTTAAGGTTGTTTCATAATTCTTAAAAATAATAAACTTAATATTTAATGGGAATGTATATAATAATATATTTTCTAAAAATCATGTAATCATAGGATAGTTATTTCACATATGTCACAGTGATTACCACCATGGCATAGTTAGACTATCCTAATTATTTTTACTAGTGTATTTGATAAAAGTATCTATTAAATAATGTATATAATCATTAAAAATTTTCCCTATGGTATGACCAAGAATCATAAAAAATAAATACCCACTATATTATGGTTGGTTCCCATCTTGTCTATTTACATGATGTCGTGGTTACGCAACTATGTCATAGAGATGTAAATAAATGACACACAAATTTATAGTTATAAAACAATGAAAATTTCCCCTACACCACCATATTTTCCCAATAAATATCAGATCACTATTACATGTAGATTCAAAGAAACCTTTTTTTTTGAAAAAATAATAGATCATGAGGTTTTTTACACGCATCACTACAGTTATGGATAACAAATGAAATTTTATTTTTTCAAATAATAATTAAATATTAGTGATTCCTCACTGGTAATCACACTAATACCCTTGAAAATTTTATTGCGATATCTCACTAGCCATATAAAGTTGTTGCACACAGAAAATCGATTCCATGATAAATTGGGAGTGAAATCAGGAATATGAAATAATAAAACTATTTCGTGGATGTTCCTCACTGTCCTTGATTTTTATCTTCCATGGCATTGAGTTTGACGGAGTTACCTTAGTGAAAATCAATTTCTTCTTTCCTTTGAAGTTATCCACCACACATTTGAATCCCCAAACAATTTGGTTAGATTTATTCCTGATAAATTTGTTTTATTCCATCCTTATTGATAAAAAATGGGTTAAAGAGAAAGAAAGGTACTTTTGACCAATATATATTGAGTTCAAATGTCCCAAATGTGTCCCAATAAGAATAATTTTATTTGCCTTCTTCATTGAATAAAAATATCCTCTTTTAGTGGTATGTTTCATTCATTTTTAAATGAATAACCAATTGGATTTTACCTTATTATTTATCCAACTGATAAAATATTTAAATAATCAATAAACCCGTTTGTAAAATATTATATGAAGTCTCAATATCCAAAATATTTTTGATAATAGACATAAGATAAATAAGCAACCGATATGATATAATATTTATCACAAGTACTATGATGTGGTATATAAGATCTTGAGAAAACACTGGGTATTTAATGATGACTTTCACCATGTCATAGTTTGAGATTTGTTTCCTAATAATAAAAAATTGTTGGTTGAAAATGATAGATACAAAAACATTTTTTAGTGCCAGTAATTTTTATAGTCATGGTGACCTTGATGGAATATGAAAATTACACATCATTATTTATTTTTAGAATACAAATGGAATCAAATCAAAAGATGAAAAAATATACTCCTGGATATATTAGTGTTTCATATATGAAATTTTAAGTTATTATTATACACACACACACAGACAAACGTTTATACAAACACTTCATGTACATAAAAATGTTATAGATCATGATGAAGGTTATTTAACACCCCTAAGATAAATGATTGAAGTTATTGTTTGACATAACTAGAATCTCATCTTAGATGTATAAAAGGTAACTCATCTATATTTTGTTACTTTCAATTAATTTTCTATTATCATGTATATGAATTTTCAATACTATTTTTACAAAAATTTTCTATCTTGTATGATATATGTGACTCTTTTAGAATGTTTATGATTTAATTAACTTTTGGTATTATTTATCTATTTATTTGATATTATATTTGTTGCATTATTTTTGAGTATGTTATTATTTTATATTATTGTATTACTATTATATTGAGTGTATAATGTCTTAATTATATGGGATATGATTTCATCATTAGTCTAATGACTGAAGTATATGCGGAGGTATGAAATAGATCACAATATATATTAGCTCGGGTGTGGGGTCGGGCATCCGAAGAAAAGTTATTAAAAATTTCATCAGAGATTAATTTTTTTTTTTGAAATAGGGTTTTGGGGCCTCATAGTCACGAATTATGACTAGTTTGAAATATGGTGTATGTTTCAATTTTATCATATAAACATCTATAAATGGGTACTCATTTTTTCTTTTGTCGTACAAAACGTGTGTTTTCAGAATTTTAGGCATGTGATAATGATGTTTATATTATTTTTTCGCAAAAAAGGAGTTGTGAGTTCATTAATTTATACATCATATTGAAACTTAGGATCAAAATTGATGTGTATGATTGTATGAGATTGTGGCATTTCTATGTAAATGGAACTTGTTGATGTTTTTTAAACTTCATGAATAAGTTATAGATTATTTTTATAAAAAAATAAATTTTAGAAATTTAACTCACACTACCTATTATGATTTGTATCCTTGTACATGAATATGTATTGTCATGAACTGCCCCCATTTGAACCCATTATGGGTTTGTAGTAGCAAAAATCCTAACCCTTAAATCTCGCCTCCAACATACCATGAGTTGGAAATAAGAACCAAGGTTATAAAATATATATATATATATATGTGTGTGGAATTATCATCCTTAATCCAATAAATGAGAGAATAAGAACCCACTATAAATCATAATGGAAAAATATGATATTAATCTAAGAACTAATAATGAATTTACAATCATATATAGATAGAAAACAATAAAAATAGAACAATAACAATGAAAATGACTCTAATTGAAATCATGAACCCCATGATCTATTAATTTTAAACCTATTAGCCAATTATATCATTTGACTATTTAAAAAAAGAAAAAATAATATAGAATTGTGTATAAATTTATACCTATTATGACCCTCTTAGAGACACTCATATAAATAGGAAAGGATAATACCAAATCCTCAATTTATAAAAAAACAAAAACCAACTCATTGCTTAGTTGGGACCACGACCACCCATCATCTTTAAGACCCACTTAAAAATTCCCCAAATAAGTGTGTTATTATAACAAAAACAGAACACCTAATAATTATAACTCATACTAATTTACACAAGGAACCAGTCGCCCTCATTCCACAATGACTTACATGTTGGTGGTCCCGTGCCTTCCTTATCCACATAACCACATACAAATAACCATATAATTATAAAAAACACACATGCATAGAGGCATACCGTATAATAAAAAGTATATACATCAATTCTACATTTTAACATTAGAGTACATATATCCAAACCATATTCCATCATAGAATATTCAATATTTGGAATAGAGAGTCAGAATGGTAGAGAAGTAAACCATCAGTATCTCCCGCATTCAAGATGTGGGGGTAAAACAGTATCCTCAACCATCATATTGATTTTGGTCATTTTACCTACATCAGGTGATAGCATATACAAAATAAGATCAAATATCATGAATTTATTGAAATAATACACAATCTAATTATATGGATAACTACTACCATTAAATCACTATAATCTAACCTCATCACTATAATTCCCTTCGAAAACATATTCAATTGAATTTACCAATACAAACTCACAAACCACCACAAAAATAAGACCAAAATAATATGTTGGATGATAAATTTTCTTTATACGGGGTTTCTTCACAAATTTTGATAATTTTCGCAATCCTTGGTCACCATCCACTATGTTTTAGATATGTTGTGTGTAGTGAAATAGTTAGAATTCACTACACCTAACCCCCATGATTATACTCTAAATAAATCTTATTTATAATTTATTATGTAATGAAAATGTAAAAAAGTAATAAAAACAAATAACTTAAATTTATTTCAATTCCAAATCAATACTTATTCATCATTAGTTTCATTAAATTCATTTAATAATTTAATTTCAAAACTATAACTTCACATAGTCAAAAATAATTTACATAATTTATATTTAAATTATCATATTCTAATTAACCATTTCATTATTTTTTTAACAAGAATGTAAAATCCTATTTATATTTATCACTTCACTTGTTCAATATAACCACATTTCCCATTACACTTTTCAATTATTTCATTGATAAATTACTTCTATCTCTTGGGAAACTATAACATACTAACACATAAAACAAATAGAATTCCCATAACAATAAACCAACACATGATATCATCCATAACTCTTACAGAATAATAACATCACTATCCCCAAAAATGGTAACATAATCAAAATTAAAAATTTATAATTTCCTAAAATAATTATTCATCATTTATGTATCAATTCTTGAGTATAATAATAACATAAAATTATTTTTTAGAGATACAAAATCTACATTCTATGAAAATAATCAATTTATTTGATGAATTTATACATGTTTTATTATACCAATAAAAAATCAAATTAAAAGCACCATGATCAACATAATGAACTATGGAAACCAAAATCATTATGATAGAAAATATGTAAAACACATATTTTCTAATTACCCTTTCAGTTTATATACATGATTTAATTGTTTTTATTTGGTTAATTCAAACCCTTTACCCATACAAAAAAAATAATAAAATTTCAAATTATGAAAAAATAAGGTATATTGATTTATAATACCCCACATTAATGGAAGATTCAAAACTCATAGAATGAAAAATATAATGTAACTATTGATCAAATGAAAAAATTTACATGATAAACTATTAACATACTAAGACACCTCAATACACCATAAAACCCCCATCCATCCTTAATAAAACCACATGTAAGCCTCTATGATAATATTTTATTGAATATTAACATGAATGAATATATGAAAACACTATAAAGAGAATAATTCATCAAAATAGAAAAATCAATCAAATAAAAAACCTCAAAATACACAGAAAGGGATTCCAAAATCACTAAATGACGACTCATGTGAACATATTTTTCAATAGAAGAACCATATAATAAATGAAGGTAAGAGGGGTGAAAACATTTATAATAATAATCACAAGACTAAAAATAGTATTGTGAGATGTTAACCACATTATAGTTTAGGTCGGTCAAAGGAGATTAAAGCAGCTAAATCTCTAAAATATATCATTAACAATAAATTACTTTTGAAATTTTTATTTAGGAATATTTCTTCAACTCTAGCCATAAAACTACTATGTTTTATATAGTTTCTACCCTTTATAGTGGTTATCGGAACACTAAAATAATTAGATCCAATTCTCACCATTCCATTCCATTTTGGACCATTGAATCCAAAATGTGTGTTTCGACCTTTCCTATTTCATATAATGATTTTACCATGGAATATGTTCTATAAAATGGCTACCACCATGTGACTGAACTGAAAAAAGGAATACATTACACGAAAATAAATACAAAAAAACAATATCCTTGAAAACATAAAAAAGGATATACCTCTATTTTGGAAGGCATATTTTGACCCAACATAACCCCCCTTTCTATAGTGATGACAATTCCATGTTATAGTATCACTAAAAAACCAATATATAATTTATTAATATAAAAACCTTTCTTTTTTATTACACTCTTTATCATGATTTATTACATGAAAATGAACTTAAGACAACTTTGAGGATCAAGAGGTCTATTGTCTTGGGAAATTTGGAGCATTACAATACTACATAATACATAAAAAAATTTATCGAACAATTATTTTACCTGACCACAACATTCCTTCAAAAATAGCATTGCATGTTATAACATGAGGACTTATATAAGAAAAGGGTGTGCTATAAATCCCTGTAAGGGAGTAAACAAGGAATAACATGAATAATACAATATATGTTAGGAAATAGTAATATCAATAGATCATAAGAGTAACATGAACCTAAAGTCATGGTATCACATGATTATCACCAAATAATGATGTGGAAATAAAATTTAACATGATATTAGCATGATCCAAGGCTCATTGAACATTGATCACGAGTAAAAACTCATTACAAATTAATTATCTTGAGTAAACACTCATTGAACTTTAATTAGCATTAGTAAACCCTAATTATACATGGAATATCATGATATTATTTATTACCTAATGTATTGGAGTGCTATCAGGGCACACCCTTATTAATAATTTCATCTCATGCATAAGTGTGAAAAATGGGTCATATAATATAACACCGCAATATTTCCTAGTATGTACTTCTTCAAAACAATTCAATAACTTTCACTACACACAACACTGAGTTCAAGCACACCATGACTTACCAAACAAGCCGTTCAAAAGAGATTATGAAAAGTATTAACCAAATTTTAAAATTTATATAATCCTTAAAATTTTAGAATCCATATTATGAGTTTATTAGACATAATTTAAGAACAAATTCATTTTTTTTCAGATAAAAGAAGTATTTTTCAAAAATGCTCTTTTACCAACTTTTAATAGTGAACCCTTTTTAAATCCAATATTTTAACGTTTTATATATTCAATTTGACTAAATAAATTTATTCTTTAGAATGGGGACATCAAAAATTTACTATGTAACACCCCAAGCTTCCACAATACGCTTCTCTTTGAATAATATAGCAGCGTGTGTTGTACACAACTTCGAGTTCTAACACACACCACAACCAATCAAAGTAACCGTTATGAATAGTAATACCAACTTTTTAAAATTTTATAAATTTTATCAAAATGGAATTTATTTTTGGATTCAAGAATATTGAATTTATCCTAGGGTGAAATTTTTGTACTTTTCGAATAACTTTTATATTTTTATTAATAGTGAAAATTAACAAATTTTATTTAAAAACATCTTTTATAATCAAAATAATTAGTAGTGATAAATTATGATTTTGAGTGATTTAAACGTATATTTATAATATATTTTTTTCTATTTAATACTATGTTAGTCATTGGTAATAATTTCACAATTAAAAAGGACATAAACAAGTATCAATCTTTTGATAGTTATTATATCTTAAAAACATGATTTTTATTTTGACTGCAGGAATTAATTTTAAATTAATTTCTGCCACTTCTGTGTTTTGAATTTGGATAAATGGATTCCATATTTAGAATTATGATGTCCAAATTATGTAAATAGGTATCTTTTTTTGAACATTTTGAATAATTACTTCGGTAAATATTTTATTTACCATGGTTAAAGGGTAAATCCGGTAAATAAGGGTTAAAAAATAATAATATAATTATAATAAATTACCCTAAAACATGTCCTACCATGGTAATCTTTGGGTCGATTTTGGGACACCATGGAGCCACTTATATGTGATAGGGACAGATTATATTAATTAAGTTAATGTAAATACAAAAATTACATAAGCTTATATCTTTTAGAAAAACAATTTTTACATAGGGTTATATATGTTATATTTTCGATTATAAATATTTATTAGAAATATAAAAATATTTCATACATAATGGTATTTTATTTATAATTTTTAGACATTGAAAATGTAAAAATATATATGACCAAATAATGATACACTATTTTCCTTATTAATGAAAGAATCAAATAATTGGTATTATAAATGTTAAAATATATATAATTTGAAAGTTTTGATGACATACAAGAATTTTATTGGTTCAAATGAAATGTCAGGTTTTATTAACTGAATTTTTTTAGAATTAATAAATTTGTTATGACTTTAGAAAAAATTAATTATTGAGTAGTGAAAAAATTGACATAAATGAGTTTTTAAAACAAATATTATATTATTAATTTATATTCTATTCATAAAAATCCAAGGATCGTCCAAAAGACTTATATAATTATTGGGGTATCATTAATGGAACAATTTGGGTTCTCTTGGATGTATATAGTATGTTTATTGACTATATATTATAAAAATACAAAGTGACATGGTAAGTGTTAATGTAATTAACTAAGAGTTAAAACTAAAAGATAAGGTTAATATAATGACTCAAACCTATATAAGATCTATTGATTGAAATTATTTCTACCCATACTCACCTTATACTTTTAATAATAAACTTTTGATCCATTAGAAACCGAATATGAATTTATTATAAAATAATACTTTATGTTTTTCTTAAAGAGCCCCTCCTCCCCCTTATAAAAGGATCCAACTTCTAACCAATTCTTCACACCTTAAAAGCCTTTTGGTTCATCCAAGATCTGCCAAAATGCTCTCTCAACTTCCCTAAATTCATCCCAGTGGACTTAGTTTTATCATAAAGCCAACCTAGGGATCCCTATTGATCAAATCAAAAGTAAGAACCCGAAGAAAAGGTAATGTTTTCACCACCCTCTTTCTAAGTCCTTTCTGCTTCAACTTCTTCTTTATTTATTATTTCCATTCTAAAATAATAAATCTAGTATCTCTTATACAATGTTATGTATTTATATATATGGTACATCCATATTCATTATTTTATCCATCATTTTAATTACATGTCACCATACGTGCGTATGTACGGCTTACCGTCTCCACATTGTGGTGTAATTGTTATTCAATACATTATTATTTGGATAGGTATAATAATGATTTTTATTTGATGTAAATAATATGTATAACATTATAAGGATACTGTATATATGATATACCATCCAATTATATATTATTTTAATATCAAAAAATGATATTTTTCCTCGTGCGTACGTACGGATTACCGTCTCCACGACGCGATGGGATTCATTTCTTAGTTCAACATTCATCGACGATTATAAATATTTATTCTTCTAATTCTTTCTCATTAATGTCCATGTCTTCAAAATGGTTTTTAAGGATTTATTTATATGGCCATGAATTTTTTTAAAATGTTAATTCCTTTAAAAAGATTCAAAGTGGTATGAGACACTTTGATTCAAACATGTCTCTAAATGACTTCTTTTCTAAATTTTGTGAATTTTAAATGTTTTCATGAAAATGGGGTATTTCTCTCAAAGAGTTTTACAAATCATTTTCATCTATTTCAACATCCTTTGATAAATTTTACACTTGTTTGAAGTTGATTTATTATGATACAAATCATCCATATTGTATTTAAGGTTTTGTGAAATATTTGACTATGGATGAGTTATTTTTATTCCATTAATGGTTTATGATTAATGTTTTGGCATTCCGTATGCTAGTTTTAATACGGATTTTTATTTTATATTTCATCCTCTTATTAAGATGAATGTGTTGGAGTAGTATGTTCCAGGTTTGGGTCTGGTTAAAGAAGACCCTCTGGGTTGGTTTCTGGTTATTAGAGGCACTCCAAGTTGGTGTACGATTATTAGAGGTACTCCGGGTTGGTGTCTGGTTATTAGAGGCACTCCAGGTTGGAGTCCGGTTACAGAGGCTCTCTGGGCTGGTTTTTGGTTACAGTTATCCCTTAGGTCTTGGCACGGGGCCTTGACACAGAAATTAATGTTCAGCATTATGCCTTCCATCATTATTAAAGTGGGTAGAGATATTTCATATGATTATTCGACTAGTAGAATATTCATGTGAATAAGTAAATGGCATTATTTAATTTTATTTTTTACATATTATGTTTAAGTTCAAGTTTAAAAGGCTCTTGTTTTAGTTATACATTGCCTTAAATGTTTATGCTTATTTATGAAAGTTTCCGCTGTATTTGTTTCCCTTTCTGAGCATTTGAGCTCACCCCTTTCTATGTTTTATTTTTCCCAGGATTCCAAGATGTGTATTGTGATTGATATGCAGGGTTAAGCCAAGGGAATAATTGCACTCATAAATATTATTTATGTTGTTTTTTATGTCTTAAAGTGAAATGTAACATTCATGTATGTTATCTATTTTCCAAGACTGCTAAACTAATCGGTCCTTCGGGACATGATTCCTTGTAATAATTCCAATGATATGTAATAATTCACTGACTTTGGGTAACTGGGGTCGGGGAGTTACAGTTGGTATCAGAGGACGTTTAGCAATAACCTTGGAAACTAGATTTAGATAAACTCTGATTAGAGCACATAGCCCTAAGATAGACTTTGAGGATTAGTATAGAAGAACATACTTGAATTTTGGTATTGTAGAGATTTTGTGAGTTATTCGAGAAATACATCCCTATCTGGATACAAGCAGGTATAGGCGGCTCTGGCACAGATGTACCTAGGTGTAAAACCCGAAAACACCGCTTTGAGCTAGACTCGAACGGGAACTGGTGCACGACAATGGGCCTTGCTTCACTCTTGGTTATGACATTCCCAAGGGATATGCTTAGGATAATTCTCATTTTCATTACAAACCATTATTGAGGGCTCATGAGTATATACTTACTCAAAGAAAACATTTTTCTGATTATGAATTATATCCATAAACTGGTCAAATTGCATTACGTATTTTACATGTTTATAATTATTCATTTCAAGTCGTACATTGACCTAGTTTATGCTATTTTATAGAAATGACACTTAGTAGAAGGAATGTGAACTTCATTAATACGTATGATCAAAAGAATAATAAGGATCATATCTTTCATGGTATTAAGCAATCATTTAGAATGGAAATAGTCTCTCACGTATTATCATCATTTGAATAAATAGTGTCTTATGTTGATAAGATAAGTAAAGAGATTACTGAGTCTTATGGAATTGAAGGGAAGAAAGAGAAGAAAAGGATGGAAGAGAGAAAGAGGGATAAAGGGAAGAGGGAAATAAAGAATTTTTCCATATGTGATAACTTTGGGAAGAAACACCCTGGAACTTTCCTGAAAAGAATGGGAGTTTTTTATAAGTGTGGAGAAAAAGGAAACCATGTACGTGACTGCAAGGGTAAGAAAGGGTTTCAAATGTTCAATGCTTCATCTGCAAGGAGTTGGGAAACTACGCAAACCAATTTAAAAGTCATCATAGTATGCACCAAATGATGATATTGGATAATAATCAAGTTATGATACTACCATAGATGAGGAGGAATGACTAGTGTTCTTATGTTGTTATTATAGAATTATTTTATTTGAGTGTTGTATCAACAATATACTGGTTGCATGAATTATGGAGATAAATAAGGATTGTACTGCAGTACTATTTTATTGAGGATTTGAAATTATATGGTTTTATGAAAAGTGGCTTAATAGTAAGCTTCAATTTTTTCGAAAATACATTTTTGAAGGAAAGGTAATCCTTAATATGGTCCCAATGATGGTGTATTGATTTTGGAATAAGAGATGGTGGATTTGAATAAATTATATTGGATATTCGTGACTATCATGAAACTGATTAATGATTTTTCATTGTTGGAGTTTACAAAAAAAATTTATAGAAGGAGAATATCCATTATTCTATAAGGAATAATGGATCATGAATTTAATCAATAAGGTTTTATGGTTATTCAGGATATTGCAATGTTTTAAAAGAATACATAATGAAGGTGTTCATGTGTTATTATGCGGCAAAAAGGATCTTCATTGTGTTTACCTTCCTTATAAATATTGGACTGTGTGTTTGGACAAAAGAATTTTAGATAATTCTAGTTTGAGATTAATTTTGGATTTCCATGAAAGTACAACCCAGAGGTCGGGCGGAAACCCGTCGCGACCGGCAAGTCCGCGAGACTTGAACCTTCAACCGAAGGGCGACAAGGGTGTATAACCTACCACTGGCCCACAAGATGTCTTGGATTAAATAATGTAGTTTATTTTAAGATGTTTTATTAGATGAATTATAAATTTATTTTTTAACCCCAAACAAATAGGATAAATAGAATATTTTTTTAAGTTCTATTATCTTTTAGAGTGAAAGATGAGGTTGTGGTAGAAATTAGTTAAATGTTGGTACTCTACTTTTCAAGTATATATTTTTCTTATCCTCTTATTCTATGAAGAAATTAATTCTTATACATTATAGAAGGGATCTTAAAACCAAAAATGTGTTATCCTAGTACCTTATGTTTTGTTGAACCGATGACATTTTAAATCATCATAGATTGATGAATTTAAGGACCTCAATTTTAAACTTGTTTATGATTGATGACCTTACTCACTACCTATAAATATTTACATATTTATTCTAATGATATGTCTTTAATTTCCACCAATGTTCTTTAAATCGAGATCATAATTTGGTGGTGACCCTTTCAATTCCCTTTTCCTCTTATTAAGACTAAATTTTATTAACCAAATTTCTGATGTGGGTTTTCCCACAAAAATATTTTCTATCTTCAACCTTTATTTTCAAAGAAAAATATAAAATTTTGAGGATTAAATTTATTAAAGGTGGGAATAATGTAACACCCCAAGATTTAATAGTATGTAATTCTTCAAAACAATTCAATAACTTTCACTACACGCAACACCGAGCTCAAGCACACCATGACTTACCAAGCAAGCCGTTCAAAAGAGGTTATGAATAGTATTAACTAAATTTTGATCTTTATATAATCCTTATAATTTTATAATCCATATTATGAGTTTCTTAGAAATAATTTAAGAATAAATTCATTTTTTTTTTCAGATAACAGATGTATTTTTCAAAAATGGACTTTTACCAACTTTTAATATTGAACCTTCTTTAAATCCAATAATTTAAACTTTTATATATTCAATTTTACTAAATAAATTTATTCTTTAGAATGGGAACATAAAAAATTTACAATGTAACACCCCGAGCTTCCACAATACGCTTCCCTTTCAATAATACAGTAGCTTGTGTTGTACACAACTTTGAGTTCTAACACACACCACAACCAATCAAAGTTGCCATTATGAATAGTAATACTGACTTTTTAAAATTTTATAAATTTTATCAAAATGGACTTCATTTTGGGATTCCAAATATCGAATTTATCCTGGGGTGAAATTTTGGTACTTTTTGGATAACTTTTATATTTTAATGAATAGTGAAAATTACTAAATTTTAATTAAAAACAACTTTTCTAATGAAAATAATTAGTGTTGATAAATTATGAATTTGAGTTGTTTTCAAGTATATTTAGAATATATTTTTACAATTTAATACAATGTTCATCATTGAACATACTTTCACAATTAAACCAAACATAAACAAGTATCAATCTTTTGATAGTTATTATATCTTACAAACACACTTTTTGTTTTGGCAGTGAGAATTAATTTTAAATTAATTTCTTCCACTTCTGTGTTTTGAATTTGGAAAAATAGATTCCATATTTAGAATCAGGATGTCCAAATTGTGTAAATAGGTACGTTTTATTTTTAGACATTTTGAATAATTACTTCGGAAAATATTTTATTTACCATGGTTAAATGGTATATCCGGTAAATAAGGGTTATAAAATAAAATTATAATAATAATAAATTACCCTAAAACGTGTCCTAAGATTATTGGAGGATATATTTTCGACCATGGGAATCTTTGGGTCTATTTTGGGACCCCATGGAGCGACTTGTAGGTGAGAGGGACACTTTCTATTAATTAAGTTAATGTAAATACAAAAAGGACATAAGCTTATATCTTTTAGAAAAACAATTTTTACATAGGGTTATATATGTTCTATTTTCGATTATAAATATTCCTTAGAAAGATAAAAATATTATCGACATAATGGTATTTTATTTAAAATTTTTAGACATTGAAAAAGAAAAAATATATATGACAAAATAATGATGGAATAATTTCCTTATTACTGAAAGAATCAAATAATTGGTATTATAAATGTTAAAATAAATATAATTTGAAATTTTTTATGACATAAACGAATTTTATTGGTTAATATGACATTTTATGTTTTCTTAAATGAATTTTTTTCGAATTAATAAAGTTTTTACGACTTTATAAAAAATCAATTATTGAGTAGTGTCAAAATTGACATAAATAAGTTTTTAAAACAAATATTATATTATTAATTTATATTCTATTCCTAAAAATATAAGTTTCAGCCAAATGACTTATATCATTATTTTTTTTATCATTGATGGACCAATTTGGGGTCTCTTGTATGTATATATTAATCTAATTAACTATATATTATAGAAATACATAGTGACATTGTAAGTGTTAAAATAATTAACCAACAGTTAAAATAAAAGATATGGTTAATATAATAACTCAAACCTGTATAAAATCTATTAGTTGAAATTATTTCGACCCATCCCCACCTTATAACTTTAATAATCATCCTTGGAGACATTAGAAACCGGCTATGAATTTTTTATAAATTAATACTTTAAAGTTTTTCCTAAAGAGCCCCTCCCCCCCTTATAAAAGGACCCAACTTATAACCAATTCTTCACACCTTAAAATACTTTTGGATATTCCAACCTCTACAAAAATGAACTCTCAAATTCCCTCACTTTAACCTAGAGGACTTAGTTTGATCATAAATCCAACCTAGGGAGCCCTTTGGATCAAATCAAAAGGAAGAACCCGAAGAAGATGTATTGTTTTCACCACCCTCTTTCAAGTTCCTTTCTTCTTCAACTTATTATTTCTTTGTTATATCTATTATAAAATAATAAATCCAGTATATCCTATATACTGTGATGTTATTATAAATATGGTACATCCATATTCATTATTCTATCCATCCTTTTAATGACATGTCACCATACGTGAGTACGTACAGCCTGCCGTCTCCACGTCGTGGTGTAATTGTTATTCAATACATTATTATTTGAATAGATATAATAATTATGGTTATTTGATGTAAATAATAAATATAACATTATAAGGAATCTATATATATGATATACAATCCAATTATATATTATTTTAATATCAAAAGAATGATATTTTTTCTCGTGCGTACATACGGATTACCGTCTCCATGACGTGATGAGATTCATTTCCAAGTTCACCATTCATCGACGAATATAAAAATATATATTACTAATAAGTGTGTAATATATGATATAATAATGCTACTGAATATATATATATATATATATATATATAAGTATGTATGTACTTAAATATTTCTTATTCACTTTCTTCCGTTCAATACTATATGAAAACAGAAACATCGTTTATGTGTACGTACGGACTACCGTCTCGATAAACGGTGTTTTCCATTTCATATATATTTATATTATACATATTTTTATTCTAAATATATATGATATATTTATCATGTTTTATATTCTGGATGTATTTAAATCATGATCTAAGTGATACAATCAAGAGTAACAAGTTAAAACACGTACGATAAAGAAAGCGATTATTACCAGAAATATTAATTTAACATAGCAATTATTATTAAATGGGTAGTATAAAGTCATTAATTAATCATGTATGATATCATAAATATTAATATGGTTCTATTATAATTTAATAACATACTAATATCTTCACACAGAAGGTTAAACATACTCTCGACTAAAGGAAAGTGCAAGGTAAGGGGTATTCATCTCACTCTTTATTCCAGTGAGATTCATGCCGTATTTCCACTATTACCTTTTATGTGGTGTATGTACTGCCCATAATTGTATTCTTTGTGTAATCCACTTTAATTTATGTGTATTTACATATTCATTGTTCCTCTTTTATGGGTTTTATGTTTAGTAAGTTACCAAATTGGTAAGGGTTAATATCACAATATCTTTATTATCTGAGGTTGTTTTTACGTAAGTATCTACTGGGTCCTATTTACTATCCATGTCCATGTTTTATGGAAGAGTTTTACAAATGGATTATTTTAAGGGTATTTTTTAGTAAAACATCATTTCAAATGTTTTAAATATTTATTCTTCTAATTATTTCTCATTAATGTCCATGTCTTCAAAATAGTTTTTAAGTATTTATTTATATGGACATGAATGTTTTTAAAATGTTAATTCCTTTCAAAAGTTTCAAAGTGGTATGGGACACATTGATTAAAAAATGTCTTTAAATGAATTATTTTCTAAATTTTGTGACTTTAAAATGATTTCATGAAAATGGGGTATTTCTTTCAAAGAGTTTTACAAATAATTTTCATATATGTCAACATCCTTTGATAAATTTTACACTTATTTGAAGTTGATTTATTATGATACAAATAATCCATATTGTATTTAAGGTTTTGTGATATGATTGACTATGTATGAGTTATTTTTATTCCATTAATGGTTTATGATTAATGTTTTCGATTTCCGTATGCTAGTTTTAATACGAATTTTTATGTTATATTTCATCCTCTTCTTAAGATGAATGTGTTGGACTAGTATGTTCCAAGTTGGGATCCAGTTAAAGAAGACCCTCCGGGTTGGTGTCCAGTTATTAGAGGCACTCCGGGTTGGTGTCCAATTATTAATAGGCACTCCGGGTTGGTGTCCGGTTATTAGAGGCACTCTGGGTTGGAGTCCGGTTAAAGAGGATCTCCGGGTTGGGTTCCGGTTACAGTTATCCCTTAGGTCTTGGAACGAGGTCTTCACACAGAAATTAAATTTCATCATTATGCATTCCATCATTATGAAAGTGGTTAGTGATATTGCATGTGATTATTCGACTAGTAGAATATCCATGTGAATAACTAAATGGAATTATTTCATTTTATTTATGCCATATTATGCTTATGTTCATGTTTAAAAGTATATTGTTTTAGTTATACATTTCCTTAAATTTTTATGCTTATTTATGAAATTTTCCGTAGTATTTCTTACCCTTACTGAGCATTTGAGCTCACCCCTTTCTATGTTTTATTTTTCCCTGGATTCCAAGAAGTGTATTTTGATTGATATGCAGGGTTATGCCAAGGGAATAATGGAATTCATAAAGATTATTTATTTTGTTTTGTATGTGTTAATGTGAAATGTAACATTAATGTTTGTAATCTATTTTACAAGACTGCTAAAATAATCGGTACTTCGAGACTTTATTCCTTGTAATCATGCCAATGTTATGTAATAATGCACCGACTCTGGGTAACTAGGGTTAGGGTATTACATATAACATGGAATCCTTCAACATAATAATCTATTACAATAGTTAAATAATGTGGAGTAAATACAGTTATGTACCATTAAATATGTATATATGAATAAGGGTGAAAACCCTTGATAGAGAAATGGGTATGGTATTCACTACACAATGATTTTGGCATAGAAAATGTAGTGCAATTTCGACAGCATAATGATGTAAAATAGAAATCATAAAATTGGTTGATTAGAGAGAAAGTGGTCTCTCATAATTTATACATAAAATGGGAAGTAAGGGGATCATTTTACATAATATCCCAATATATGAAATGGAATTTAGATGCATAATAAAAAGGAATAGCTTCATTGTAAAGGAGAAGAGATAAATTCCTTACGAAATTTTGGCATGGTAACATTTGAACATGGGAATAATTAATGATAGAAAAAGAGGTATATCATTATTAAAACATAAGGATGGAAGTATGGGTGAGATGAAAAATTATACCCCGACATTTTTAATTGTAATTAAAAGGGTATAACAATATAAAGAAACTTGGAAAAAAATGAGAAAGGAATAAATCCCTAACGTGGAAGTGTGATCCCAAAGGCGTGGGAGAGGATTACTGGGAGATGGGGGAGCATTGTGAGGATTAGAGAGATAAGGGAGAAGATTATGGATGTTATAAAAGGGTTTTGGGTGAAGGTAAGTCAGAGATTCGGTGTGTTTATATATGAAAATAGAGGGGGTTCATTAATATTTCACAAACAAAGGTTTTGGAATCTATATATTTAAATATTTAAAAACACATACCTACCCATGGTTTTTGCCCATGGTTTTGGCCAAAGTGGAGTGGAAAGTATTATTTTATAAGTCCAATGGATTAACTTATTAAAATATTAGGATTGATTATGTAGTGGTGAGTCACACTCCCAAGTAAATCAATTTTAAATGATAAAATATTTTATAACTTATTGAGGGTCAATAAAGGTATCATAAAATTAATAAAACAAATAAAAAATCTCATTATTCTAAAGGTAAAACATATATTGTCCGAAAATAATTTTTATAGTATTTTATGACATCACTATTGGGTCATTATGATTTCATAAAACACATTATATATTTAAACAATATTTAATTTTTACCCAAAAATTTGAATGTCACAGAAAATTATGAAAAATTAACCATTGGATAATTTAAGATTATTGATTCTATAAATAATATTTATTTTATCCAAATAATTTTATAAATATGTGAATATTCAATTTTAAAATAAAATCCTACATTTAATGAAAATTCATGGGTTTTGACAAAAAGAGTTATCAAACCTTAATAAAAATTTCAATTGTATTCATAAATATTTTATGAAAATTTAAATTTAATAAAAATTAATTTAGATATAATATTTTATTGAAATATTATTTAATTAAAAAATACATTAATTCATCAAAATAAATTTCTAAGTTGAATTTAAATATTAACTAAATATACAACTTGTGCATGAAAATCTATTTAGAAATAAACAGTAATAAAATGAATGTTTATTATTTATAAAATCAATAAGGAACATAATCAAAGTACAAGTCTCCTATTACATAAACACTTATAAAACCCTCATAAGACCTAAGGGTAGGGTGTGCACTAGCGATAGACTCTTCGGGAAGCTCTGATGGTATCACTCTTGTGGTAATCACTATTAACATCCACTTAACTTTTCTTGTTGGCAGTTCTGTTCAAGCCTAACATGTGGAAGCTCATCTTGGGAATGGCCAAGAGTTAATCCCATTGATGCTACCTTTTTTTGAGATCTGACAAGTGGTCTTCGTATGGTACAATTTTACTGGATGAGGTCATGACATCTTTTGTTTGAATTAAAGGGATTAGTTAAGGCCCTATATTTATACTAATCATGTAATCACTATTCAAAGGATATATTATAAATGGTAAAAATTCATAATTGTTTATTATAATCAAAAAACATAAAACCAAAGAAGTGAATATGTTTTATCTAACTATTTTACATAATAAGACATTTAATTAGATTAAGATGAATTTTCAGTAATAAATGTTTTGGTCAATACAATCTTCCCCCCTTATGAAATTTTTCCCTTGAAATTTTCTTTTCCCACACTAAAAAGAATGAGGGTAACATTACTTCATCACTTCCTCCAATTCCCATGATGCTTCTTCAAACATGAGGTCTCTCCACAACACATTGACGAGGGGAATTGTCTTATTTTGAAGAAAATTTTCCCTACGATCTATGATCTTTACCAGATTATCTTCATAGGACAGTTCATTCTCCAACAGTACTACCTTTGGATTGAGTACATGTGATGGATCAAGAATGTACTTCCTCAAGAGTCATACATGGAATATATCATGTAATAGAGATAGGTTTGGTGGGAGTGCTAGCCAATAGGCCACAACTCCAATGCGATCATGGATCTCAAAAGGGTTGATGTACCTTAGACTAAGCATTCCCCTATTCCCAAATAACATAAATAACATCCAAAATGATATGCAGAGGAATAACATGTCTCTGATATCGAACTATATGTTTTTCCATTATTATTAGAATACCTCTTTTTCCGACTCTAGGCTGCTTTAATGTGTCACTGGATGGTTTTTACCTTCTCCACCATTTATTCATCCATTTCTGGACCTAGGATTTTTCACTCCCTGACTACACCCCAAAATGACAATGTTCTGGACCACTTCCCATAAAAGGATTCATTATAAGCCATTTGGATTCTTGAGTGGAAAATGTTATTGTAAAATAACTCAACCTAAGGAAGATGTTTATCCCATACTCTTTTGAAGTCCATTGATCATGCTCTCGTCATGTACTCAAGTGTTTGGATAGTCTGCTCAGATTTGACATCATTTTGAGGATGATAAGTTATAATAAAGATCATATTAGTATTCACAGTGTGTTGGAGACTCTTCATAACATATAGGTTAATCTTGTATCTCTATCGGATATAATAGATAATGGAACTCCATATAGCCTTACCAATTCTCTGATGTATATCTTTGCCAGATGATTCAATCAAGAAGTCCTCTCGAATTGAAATGATGTGTGAAATCTTTGTAAGATGATCCACAAAAACCTAGATATCATTATTTCCCATGGATATCTTCAAAAGTCTAGTGATAAAGTCCTTGGTGATTTTTTCCCATTTTAATATTGGTTTGGGTAATGGGTGCATCGTCTGCTTAGACTTCTTCCACTTTTTCTTCATGTGTTAACATACCAAGAACACTGATGTAGACTAATTGATCTACTTATTTAAGTTATCCCACCAATAATTCTATCAGAGATCTCGATATATCTTTGTGTTCCAGGGTGATTAATGAAATTCAAACATTTTCCATCATTGAAAAATTCATTATTTAACTCTGGATTTGATGGGACACATAGTCTTGAACAAAATCTCACAATTCTTTCTTCATTAAAATTGATCTCTAAGGATTTAATTATTCTGATAGTTTCCACTTTCTTCTAATTTCCAACATTATCCCTCTAAGCATCCTTTAACCTTTCCAAAAAAGATGTTTGAGAAATCATTTGTGAACGTTTTGATGATGTTCCCTTATTTATGATGACCATATCTATATTAATAAAATCTAATAAGATTGGATCCTTTTCAATTCTTGTCATTGAAAGAGTTGTTGGATCCTTTATAATTAGAGCATCTGTCATCTTTTTTGCTTTCCCCAAATGGTAGTGATTTGATCAGTCATAGTCTTCGATCAGCTCTATCTATCCTCTTTGGCACATATTCAGATCTTTCAGTGTGAATATATATTTTAGGCTTTGGTGATCCATATATATTTCACAAATCACCCCAAAGAGGCAATACCACCAAATTTTTAAAGATAATATTACTACATCCAATTCCAGATCATGTGTTGGATAGTTAATCTCATGAACATTCAATTTTGTTGAAGCATTAGCAATGAATTCTTCATTTTTCATCAAAAAACTTCCCTGGACCTTATTTGAAGCATCACTAAATATCAAGAAAAGTTCCCCAAGTGTGGGTAGTGTGAGAACAGATGTTGTGATAAGCCTCATTATCAACTCCTTGATGCTCCCTTAATATTTATCACTCCATGAAAACTCAACTCCCTTGAAAGTTAGCTTGGTAAGAGGGTTTTACAATTTTGATAAATTTCTAAAAAATCGGTGATAATATATAGATAACCCTAGGAAGCTTCAGATATTAGCCAGTGATGTTGGCCTCATCCATCCCTCAAATGTAGCTATCTTGGAAGGATCCATAGATATTCCATTTCTTATGATGATATGACCTAATAATGAGGATTCCTTTAATGAGAATTCATATTTGATTTACTTTGCATAGTGTTTCTCATTTTGTAAGGTCTCTAGTATAGTTCTTCAATGCATCTCATGCTTTTTTTGGATTATATTATAATATCATCTATGAGGAATACCAAGAATTTGGAGAGGTAATCTCTAAAGACTCTATTCATTAAGTCCCTTAATATTGATGGAGTATTAATGAGTCCAAATGGAATTACAATGAATTCATAGTGCCATACCATGTATGAAAAGAAGTTTGGAGATATACTCCATCTTCACCCTTACATGGTAATATCCGAACCACAGATCCACCTTGAAGAAGCATTTTGATCCATGTAGCTGATGGAACTCATCAAATCGTGGAAAATAATAGTTATTATTTATCATGATTTTTATGAGTTCATGATAATTAATGCAATGGAGAATTACCTCATCCATATTCTTTAAAAAGAGGACTGGTATACCCCATGGTGAATCAATTGGGAATATAATCCCTTTATCTAGATTATCCTTTATTTTTTTAGCTCTTCAGGCTCCACAACATCCATTCTCTATGGATTCTTCAATATTGGAAATGCCCTAGATATATGACCAATATATAATTCCACATCTATTCTTAGAGGAATAAAAATCAATCCCTTGAGAAATAATTCAATGAATTACCTCACAATAGGAATGTATTAAAGGATGGTTTAATCGTTAGACTCAATCATCTATGTATGATACATGTGCTCATAATTCAGTAATATCTATTCTTGAGATTATTTTTCAAAAGAAGATTCATCCTCCTCCTTGCACTTGTATATAATCGGGGGTTAATTTTTCATATGGATTGTGATTTCCATCTCACAAAAATTTATGTTGGATCTATATAGGGAAATCCAATACATGAATATAATTGCATAAAATTCCACCATAAGGAGTATGACAAGGTTATCTGGGAAGTTCAATAAACAAATTGAGATAGGGGAGGATTTAAATTTAGGGGATGATATGATTTCCCCATTTTTTGTTCTCACAGACTTATTTACTTCCATGATTTACGGTAGTGTTAGGATTTTTCTACTAAACATTCGGGATATAAATGAATGATTTGAACCAGAATAAAAAAGTATGTTCACTATTATTGAATTAATAACTAGCATACCTATCACCACATCATTTTCGGGATTATCTTCAGTGGTTAGGATGGAAAAAGCACACCCATGATACGTTAGAGGATGATGGTTGCCTCAAAAAACCCTTGGCTTAGGGAACTGGTTTGCAAAGTTCCTCGGTTCATTATTGTTCGTGTAATAAAAAATGCATTGAGGGTCGAAGGGATTGTTCCTCTCCTCAGTCAGAGTAGAGGGTGTTTCTTGTTAGCAGTTAATGACAATGTTTCTTTCTCTTCCACACCTAAAGAATTTCCTCTCCCTCTTCATCTAATTTATGGGGTGCTTCTATTATATACCTTTTGAATGTGGGGTACATGAATTTCTCAGCACAATTGTATTTTTCAATTGGACTTCCAAAATTAATGTCCCCTTTTTTCTTCTTATCCCCATGATACCCATTAGATTCCCCAATCTCAATTTCATTTTTGAGGGTACATCAGAAAATTTACTCATAGCTATCAAAGTCCTAAATCGCTATGGCTTCCTGTAGGCTAGGTTTTAGTCAACCAAAGAGGCGAACAACCTTGCATTTGGGGGTAACAACCAAGACGAAGGCATATCCTATAATCCTTGTGATGTTTTCTTAGTAAACTCTGGTGGATTTGTAATCTTTTATTTTCTTTATGGAAATGAAGTCCCATTTCCATCATAAGTCGGAGTGTGGGAGGAAAATATTTATCAAAAACCATTTTCGGGAGAACCTTCAATTCCAATGCATCAATCTCTTCCTTAGGATTTATATTTTTGATCAATGTTCGCTATTGATCCACTTAAACCTCCATATGATAAGTATTTAGAAGAACCTTCTCTTGTTCAGAACATTGAAGGATGGAGAAGATCTTCTCAATGGAGTTTATCTATTGTTCGGTGATTGAGGGATCATATGATCCATTAAAAGTACAAGGGCTTTGTCTCGTGAAGCTCTCGATTGCAGTTTGTTCTTTCTTATTATTTTTTGGAAGTTCCTCATGACCCATGTTTCTAGTGAAAACATGAGCTAACTAAGATATTATTGTGACAATGATTGTGATTCCCGCTCCCATCGGATTGGGAATCTCAATAGAACAATCACAACATTGATGTTCGAATTAGTGGTTATCCCAATTCCTCTTATTACATTCCATTGGATAGAATGAAATGAATGTTTTAAGTAACACATAAAGGGTAATCCAAAGATAGAAAGGGACAACTTATAGATTACATTTATTTCCTTAACAATTGAATTTATAGGCTTCAAACTATGTTATCCATGATCTACTTCCCAACCTATATTCTTAATGGAATATTTTAATCCCTTCATAAAGCACAATACTAATCCTTTGAATTTACTGAAGCATATCACCATGGATTTTCAAACCAAGAGTGTAGAAAGACCCATTTTCGTGCACCAGTTCTCATTTGAGTCTATCTTAGAGCGGTGGTTTCAGGTTCTACCCCTAGATACATTAATGCTAGATCCACCTATACTTGTTCATATATAGAGAGGGATATATTTACTAGATAAACCACTTACCCTATAATCACTAAAATTTTGTGATGTTTTTATTTTACATATTAATATCCCTAAGGATTTAGGTAGGGTTCTCTAATCCTATTTCCAAATATAACTAAACCTATCCTCTGATACCAACTATAACAACCCTACTATTTATTACCCTCTTTAACATGATTTATTACATGAAATAGAATTTATACAACATAGAGGACAAAGTTTTCTAGTGTATTGGGAAATAAAAAACATTACATGACAACTTAAAAAAATAAAAAACAACTTCTTTATGGAAAAAATTCATTTACAAGACCACACCATTCTTTCAAACTTAGCATTGCACAAAATAACCTAAAGACATACATAAGAAAAGGGTGAGCTATAAAACCTAGTAAAGGTGTAAACAATGAAAAAAATGAAGAATAAAATACATGTTAAGAAATAGGCATATAAAAGTATCATATGAGAAACATTAAAATAAAGGAGTTATATAGCATGATTATCACAACAGGGAGATGTGGAAACAACATTCAACATGATAATACAATGATCCAAGGATCATTGGACATAGAACATGAGTTAACCCTAATTTCTCTTGAATTATCATGAGTCAACCCGAAATGAACTTTAATTAGAACTAGTAAATCCTCATTGCACATTGTGTCATGATACTACTCTTTACCCATTGCATTGAAGCACTATCTGGGAACACCCTTCTTAATCATTTCATTTCATGCATAAGTGAGCCACATGGATCATATAACAAGGAATCATTCAACATCATAAGCTATTACTGAATTAAAGAATGTGGAATAAATAAATATAATTTCTATTCAATATGTATAAGTTCATAAAGGTGAATACCATTGATTGAGAAATTGGTATGGTATTCACTACACAATGATTTTGTCTTGGAAACTCGAGGTGCAATTTCGGCAGCATAACCACATCAAATAGAAATTGTAAAATAGTTTGATGTGTGAGAAAGTAGTATACAATCATTTTTACGTGAAATTAACATTAAGGGGGTCATTTAATATAATATACTAACATATGAAATGGAATTTAGATTCATAATATAAAATAATATCTTGAATGTAAATGAGAAGATAGAAATTCCATATGGAATTTCAGCATGGTAACATTAGTACATGGGACACATTAATGAGATATAGAGATGTATCTCATCATTAATACATAAAGAGTGATGTATGGGGGAGGTGAAAAATCATACCCTAACATTTTTAGTTGGAAATAAAAGTGTTTAAAAACATAAAGAAATTTAGACAAAAATGAGAATGGAAGAAATCCCTTACATGGAAGTGTGATTCCAAATGCTAAAGAGAGGCTTGAGAGATGCTTCATGGAATATTTGGGTGACTTGGATGTATTATAGAGAGAGGAGGGATGACTAGGGACGTGATATAATGGATTTTAGGGAATAGAAGTGGGATCTTGGATGCTTTTATATTGAAAAATATAGGGGAATTGTTTAATGATTAACAAACATAGGTTTTGGAATCTATACAATTAAATATTTAAAAACAAAAAACAAAACATTTTTTTTCTCATTGTTTTTTAAAAATGGTAGTGGAAAAAATTATTTTATAAGTCCAATAGATAAACTTATTGAAATATTAGGCTTGATTATGTGGAGGTGAGTCACACTCTCATAGAAATCATTTGAAAATGTGAAAATATTTTATAAGTCTTGGAGGGTCCATTAAGGCATTATAAAATTAATAAAATAAATCTAAAATCACATTATTTTAAAGTTAAAACATATATTGTCCAAAAACCCTATTTATAGTATATTATTACATCACTATTGGGTTATTATGATGTCAGAAAACACATTATATTTTTAAACCGTATTTAATTTTTACCAAAAAATTTGAGTGTCTCAGAGAATTAAAAAAAATTAACCATTGGATAATTTCTACATACTGATTCCAAAAATAATAATCATTTAATAAAAATAATTATTTAAATGTGTGAATTTTAAATTTTAACATAAAAACTGACATTTATTGAAAATTTATGGGTTTTGACAAAAACTGTTTTCGAATCGAAATAAAAATTTCAATTGTATTCATAAAAATTGTACAACAATTTAAATTTAATAAAAATTAATTTAGATATAATATTTTATTAAAATATTATTTGATTAAAAAATCCATTAATTCATCAAAATTTATTTCATAATTGACTTTAAATATTAATAAAAAATTCTATTTGTGTTTTAAAACCAATTTACCATGTAACAAAATTAAAATGAATGTATATTGTTTATACCAAAATAATGAAAATAATAATAGTGACAGGGTCTTCATATATAACCCCTTATAACACCCACATAAGACCTACGGATAAGGTGTTTAATGGTGACAGACTCTTTGGGCGTCTCGAATAGAAACGATCGGGTGGTAATATCTAATAACTTTCACTTCTCTAGTAGGTTGTTCCGCTCAAGCTTAACATGTGGAAGCTCAGATTGGTCATGGTTATGAGAAAATCCTGGTGATGCTACCTCCTTTCCGAGCTCTAACAAATGGGCTTCGTATGGATAAATTCTACTTGATGATACCAACACATCCTTTGTCTGAGTAATTTAGATTTGATAAGGCCCTATATTTATACTAATCATGTGATTATTATTCAATTACTATATTAGCAATGATAAAAAAAATTTAACAGTATTTTAATATCAAAAAACATAAAACGAAGGAAGTGCATATGTTTTATATAACCATTTTACATAAGGAGATATTTTATTATATTAGGAGAAATTTTCATTAAAAAAAGATTGGGTCATTACCATTAACCTTTAAAAGTACTCAAAACTCTCCCATATGAAATCTAACACCATAAAAAATAATGTTGAGGTTAGGGAATATATGATACTCTGTATTATATAACTCCAAATATGATTCTTATCCATGAAAATAACAAAGGAATAAAATCAATGGAATCTCAAAACCAAATACCCCCAGAAAAATATCTTTGATATAAATACATCTATTATAAAAAACAACATAATATATTATATAGAAGAATACTTTAACCATATAATTAAAAGATCAATAAAAATATATCAATAGGAATAAAAAAATAAAAAGCACTGAAGTTAATGAGTATGTATTCCCAACTCAAACTCCCTTATAAATTCCTATAATATATTAGGACTCCATAATACATGAATGCATGGAATAATTTTCTCATGAATAACATTATTATAATGATCACGAATATCAATTCGTTAATCCACAATCATCCAATCCATCATAACATCCAACTCTACCCAATAAATAGAATAGTTTTCACCATGAATATATCACTAAATCTCTGAAATGTGGATAATTTCATGAATTAAACACACACAAACACACACACACAAATATATATATATATATATGAAAATTTGAATGAAACACCACATTATTGACACAACATAACACCTAAAATGGTTTAATTAAATTATTTTAATGAATAATTAATCTATTATACCCCACTTTATATGATGAGAAGAAACTTTCTGGAAAACATGATCCTCACCCTCAGAAACTTATTGCATTCTTCTATAATCAAAATAAGACTTCTAACGATCTTGACCATCTATCAACCACTCATAGATCACCTAATTTTTTTTCATGATATGTACAAAATTTATTAAAATTCTTTCCTTCTCTACAAAAATGACTATACGCAAAATATTTTTTAATGGTTACCCTTATAAGGACTTGAATGGTCCCATACCAATAGATGAGTGATGTTAATTTTTAAATGAAAAATCATCCAAAAGAGAATTAATTTCCATAAATCCTATAAAATCAAAAATATATTAATGAAACATTTCCTCTAATATATGGATCAAAAAATACCTATAACTATTCTTATGTTAATGAAATGAAGTCCTATGGAATAATTGAGATCCAAAAAATGATAACGACTCTTTAATACACATGATGTAAAATAAGGATCTTGATTACTGATGATCATCCTTAAAACTCCATGAATGCATTCATCCTCATCTACATACACCATCTCCCAAATATTCACCATGATCCAATCCCATATCACCAGGTTTTGAATTGACATTTTTAAATGAGAAATAATCACTAAGATAGAACAACATTCCTAAAATATTTTAAGAAATATAATAATTAAATTCATTAAAATATCCTACCATTGCCCTAGAGGAATATCCAATGGCTATATTACTCTAGTCGAATCTCTATAAACTATTGAGTCAAATGAATTTTTTTATTTCCTTATTTTTAAAATCAAAATAGTGTTCATTACACTGAATTTGAGTTAACATATAGGTTATTTTTTAAAATTCTATTTTTCTAAATTATAACGTATAATTCACTATGTTTTAATGAGATAAATATGAAGCATTATGTTACAAAACATGGTAAATTCACACTGAACCATTTTTAAGGAATATATGGTTCATCATTTAAGAAATATAAAATAATTTCTAAATAACTCGATGAAGTTAGCTATACTGAATTTGAAAAATCAGACTAAATCTTAAAGGAATCAAACATGTGAGGAAACTTTTCAATATCTTGATTGGATTAATTTTAATCTTCACACTATATATTTTTTTGTTACATTATTCCCATGAATATATATTTTATTGTGATATATATAAATTCTATTATAAGGTTATTTATTATAAAATATCTAGTTCTTTTACTTGTAACAGTATCAATTATAATCCTATGTTATTTAAGATATTCAAGGAGATAAATATGTATCTTACGAATGTTGGAGTTCCATAAATCATAGTGCTTAACATGTTGAAAATTTTGTTGATCAAATAGGACACTAGGTGTAGAGTTTCCCATTTCCAATTGGATGTAGAATTAGTATTAGGCAGTATACTATGAATCTCATTATGGTTTGTTGAAGGAATTATTGGTATGATACTTTTATCCTTTCTTAATGGAAATTTATGAATCTCCTGGATGAAAAATTGTACACCAAGAATTTAGTAATATATCCTCCATATAATTAAGTATAAATGTAAAGAGTTTCATTGATAAGAACTATTATATACTTTAAATATACCATCTAAAGGTGTTTTAGGTTTTTGATCCTAAACTCAATGAATCTTTTTTACATTTTGATTAATTTTCAATTTGGTTTATTACATTATTTTAATTTTTAACACCTCAATATTTTATTTCCACCATATTTTTTATTTTAATTTTTTATAATATGATATATTCAAATTTATAGATTTAGAACAATTTACATTAATTATTGAAAAAATGATATGTTTATTTCAACATAAATTTATCAATATTATTAAAATTCTCATATAATAGGACACACCCTATTAACATATCCATTCTATACAAATTTTCATTACTCTAATTTGTTACATAAAAAAGATTAAGTTTTATGTGGTAGGTTACTTACCAATAAAAATATCATAAATTTTTAATTTGACCCTTCTATGAGTTTTATATGGTGATGATTATGAATATGTGTGAGATTAGATAAACAATTTTTTATTATGATATGTGTAATAAGTTATCAAATGTTGATAGGAAATGAAAAGAGTATAGAGAAGGAAATGTATGATTTTACTTAGGAGGAGAATTTGGTGTATCAAATAAATTATAATTTTTAAAACACCTATATTTTATCTATTAAATGAAATAATTATTGTAATAATTATTTTTATTAGAATACTAATTTTATTTAGAGAAAATATTGAGATTATCCACTTTATTACTATTATAGTCTTGATGACCATAAGATATATGATTCAAGATGATTATCATGATTTTTATTTTCATCTATAGGTAATCTATATCATCTAAAAAACATATATGTATAAATTACATGAATTAATTATAATATTTAATTTCAACACATTCCATATTCAATTCAGTTTTTTATTTTTAGAGAATTAGTGAAAAATATTAACAAAAATATCATGGATTATTAAAAAAATGAACAATAATTACACTATATAATAAATAACTTAATCCATAAAATGTCCTCTACATGTCTCCTCAATTCTCCACATATGAAATTGTTTTTGAAGCATCATAATTTTCTTATCCTTATAACTTAGGGAAATGGTAACATATGAAAGGGGTGAGCATAGATTCATAGTAAGAATAAAGATATGTAATAATAATGAAATATAATTTGTGTAAATAATATAAGCACATAGCAATATTGAGGATATATAATAATGTTATACATAAAAAATCATATATAATAAATTATAGAATTAAATTAGAATACATTAGGAAAATTCAACATATAACAGAAAAATGGAATATTAAAGAATTGGGGCACATCTATGTGAATTTAAATAATAAAAAAGAGGATTAGGTATCACAACTAATTTCCCATATTTTATCAAGAATCACTCACCTATTCCAATTGTAAGAATAAGCTTCACTCATCCATTTTCCTTTTTCTAGTCTTCAATAAATGTTACAATGTTTTGATGAAGAATCAGTAGTCATTTTAACATCATATCATGATATTACAAATCATTAACCAATGCATTTTAGGGATATATAAGGCCCATACATCACATAGATATTAACTATTTGATGTGTGATAAAAAAATATATCATACTCATAACATAAAGAACCCATGGAATGTAAATTAGTTTCATACCCCATTAAAATAGAATCACATGAGGAATTAAGTTTTAATAACATAATTTATTTTAACATGACATACCAATTGAAAATAATTGGGTATATAGTGATAACCATTAATTTTATGCGAAACACAATTCAAACAATTTTATTGAGACTATGATATTTACACTACATTAATAACTCTTATAAAATTTGGAAAATTGTTTCTCTAATCAATCGATGAATGGAATCAATGTGAAAAACCTTAAATAAAAGAAATTAGAAATATGGTATTCAACGAGGTAATTCGTTAGAAGAAAAATTCTGTTTTTAACCCTTTAATAACTATGTAATATAAAGGTAGTTATTTCTCATTCCCATGATAGAAAATAAAATTTGTAAGACATACATGGAAATAAATTGGACTGTAATATTTGAGGAACATACTCATATCAAGAATGATATGTGTGAAATGACAATTTTTTAGATGAAAACACATTTTTTTGTTTTTTTAAAAAACTCTTGGGAATAATTATATGTTATTTATCATTTGAGAAAAATTTTAAAGAAAAACTTTATAAAACCAAGAGAAAAAAATATATTTTAGAAAATAATAAAACATAGAGGTATTTATTCATATGAAATGAAATATCATGTGAAAATATATGTCCATATGTATGAAGAAATGATATATTTAAACTTGTAACCTATTCATAAAATGACGATGTTACAGTTCAAATTAAAATTTTATTTTCAAAAAGGGTGAATTAAAATCATTGAAAATATTAATTTAGAAAAAAAATCAATAATGAACCTTGAAAATATAAATGTTCTTAAAAAATTAATGTGTTGTGGAAGATAAAATATTTCATTTTTAAATGACGGAAGACCCTTTTAAATAATTTTAAACACTTTTGTTTGAAAACCCACATCATAAAAGGTGTATTAAAATTTCAATTTTAAAATTTTTTAATATGGTTATGATAAATATTCAAAATAATCCCTCTTTTCTTTTCCAAAAAGAGAGTATCACATTGGTGGGATGGAAATTATGGTCATGGGAGAAAAGATTCATTGTTAAAAATTAGAGCTATTTATACCAATGATATAATTTTATATAGGAAATGTTTTTCTCAATAATAGTGGTTAATGATAAAGTGAATTAATTTCCGTAAATAATAAAAAGAAATTCCACATTGTATACAATAATTGTCTGATCAATGATATATTTAATGGGAATATAATGTAATAAAGATTATGACCTATTGAATGAGAAATTAAATTGATGAAACTCCAATGAAATTAAAAATGTAATAATAAAAAGATCATGAGTGGGAGATCATGAAATGTATAATAAAATACAATGAAATGGAAGATAAATTCATATTTGAATAAAATTTGGTAGATTATACCCCATATAAATTAAATAATGGTGTAAAATATAAAACATATCCCATGGTGTTGATAATGTGACAAAGAAACCCTTACCTTGAATTCTCACTTAGTTAATCACACTATATCCCCTATATTTAAATTATAAGTATATTAATAACTAATTTTAAAACAATATTCATGAATACAATATTTATAATTTTCATTTATAATCATTAACTAAATGTATACTAGTTATTTTTTCCAACATTCACATATTGATTCTTTATAGTTTTATTTGATTCAAAGGTCATGTGTCTATATTAATTATTATTAAAAATTTAATATTTATGTTGTCATTATTGTTAATATTATTTATTATTTTTAATAATTTACATATTTTAAAATCCATTTAATGAGTTTTTTGTTCTTTATCATTTATTTAGAAATCGATAACAAACTGGTTTTTGTGAATTTTAATGAACACAAGGCGTTTTCATAAATAATGTGTTTAATAATAATTCTTCCATTCCTAAAAAATATATATTTATTAAATATTCATTAATATCTTATATTATCATTATTTCTATTTTAATATTAATCTTTGAAATTTATTTATATTATTGTTTAGGTGGGTGGTGAAACCAACCCAAACAAAATGTAAAATAATTTATTGAATGGTTATGAAGTGGTTAAGTTGTAATATAATTATACAAGAAGAATAAATATCATAATTTTTTTATAAATGTGATATAAAAAAATCTAAATGAAAATGAAAAGAAAATATAATTTATTTAAATCCATTACCAATAATAAAAATGATTGTTTTCTCGTAGTGTGTTTTTATGGAAATTTTTTTATAACAATTATTTGTTGTTCATATATTAATAGGATATTAAAATTTTCATAATAGAGAATTAATGATTACATAAAATTAATAATAATCCTTTAATAACATCCATAAATCCATCCAGGAATGGAGGTAATGAAAAATGATACATGTTTATTTATGAAGGTGGTATTCAGTAAACATCCACAGCTCTTGATTTTGTTTTTCATCATGGAAAAGGAAGGGGTGGTTGATACATGTACTGTAATTATAATGGCCTAATGTATACTAATAATAATTATATTATCATTTTATATTAGTGTAATGTAATTTCTGTATGAACAACTTAACATAAATAAATCTAAATGAGAAAGGAGTGGATAAATTTTTTTACATCACTTCTTGGATTACCTCCCTTGAGAAGGTGGTTAATCCTTTTAGGGATGGTCTTTTCAGTAGATAAGAACAAAACTAATGTGGATAGAAGTGTTGAGAAATTTTTTGGGTAGATTTTTGTCCATATTTATGGTGTTGTGGTGTGAGAGGATGTGAGGATAGGAGTTCCCCTTTTATAAGTTGAAAGGGATGCCATTTTTTAAAATTCCCAAAACATTTTGACAACGGGAAGTAACTACTATGTAAATTCGTTTCAAAATTGATAAATAATGTAGTGAGGAAGATATATGGTCGATAAAATCCTCAAGAACTCAATTATAGAAACCCTTTTTAACATGTTATTCCCTTTACCTCTTAGTTTACGCATTTTTACCATTTTTTCACAAATATAAATAGATTTCAACTAGGTAATTGATCTTTTATGCCCAAAAATAAAATAGTCCATATCATATAATTTATAAATAGTGATTAATAAATTTAAATCTATTTAATAACATTAAATTTTTATAATTGATAAAAATACATTTTAAAACAATAAATTTATAAAGCATTGAAAATTTATTGTCGAAAAAATATAACTTCTATTATAAAATATCAAACATAGGTTTGTAAATCAATTTTTTTAAAATAATAATGTAACATATAAAATAAATAATTAGTATTATAAAAGGTTTCATTAATTTATAATTCCAACTTATATTCTAATAATTTCATAATATCATGTTATTTATAAATATATTATTCAACAATATTCACCTAAAAAAATTTTTTATAAAAAAATTGAAAAAATTATTCTTAAGATAAAATCCCTATAATAAATTTAAAAATAAACTGATTTTCTCTAAATTAAAAATTAAACTTTATAAATAATATTTTATATGAAAATATAATATAGAATGAAAATTTATTTTCTTAAAAAATGAATTTTTTAAACTTTAATTTTTTTTAATATTATATCATATAGATATATATATATATATAATTGAATATTGATATAATAGTTTATAAAAATAATAATTACCTATTATAATGAAATTTTTACTGTAGTGAATTTAATTTATTAGGGTAAAATAATGTAGCCATATTTTTAAAATGGTTCTTTAAAGACAAAATTTCAAAAATATTAATAATGAAGAAGAATAATATATAATTAATATAATTAATTAAGATTTTTTTTATCTACAAATAATTATGTTATTCATATATTCCAAATATATCATGGTCTATTTCTTCCGGTTTTTCATTAGTTCAGTATTGCATGTGACAAATATTTAAAAAAAAAAAATTTTAATGAGTCCAAAATAATGAGTACATACATTTTGTCTGTTAAATAAATTACATCCTCATAATTTTATTTATTAATAAAAAATGAATGTAGGTGAGGTTATTTATAATTATAAATGATATAAATTATAATATAACATCTATCATACTCTCTTTTTCTCTACCAAGTTACTTATATTTCACCAAACAATATTATCCATTCATATAATCATTTACTTTAGTATGTACATACCATAGTCATATATTCCCCCAAACACACCTCTAAAAAAACATTTGATTAAATAATACATTTATACTTTATGATAATATAAATTCATCCAAAAAATAAATCTATATTTGACACTAAAATATTTTAATCACATTTTCATAAATTTAGAAACTAATAAATATATATCATAATCCCAAAAATTTGATAAACATCACCAAAAACATAATAAATTGGTTTTTAGTTCGATTAATAAAAAATTATAAGGTTATCAATATTATCTATCTAAATTTTTTAAAAACCAACCAAAAATGTATTACCTCAAAATGAATAATATATTAAATATATGATTTATCCATACCTCAATCATCTTTTTTCCAAAAGTTATTTCCAAAAAATATAACCATGTAATAAAAAAATTTATAAGTTATTGACACCATTTAATATATGTTTCTATACCATTAATGAAAAAAACCAAACAAAAATCCTTAGATATTTCATATAATATTCATAAATCTTTGAATATACCATAATATTTTGGATAAATATCAATCAATCATGAAAATATCAAAGAGTATCACAATTTAATTTCAACTAATATGTCAACCTCACTACCCTATGTAAGAAAGGGATACCCATTTTTTCCATCATAATAATTATACACAAAAATTATCAACCATTTATGTATAATCCCTTATTGAGTTATAATACATAGTGTTTTATGGATACAAACATTTCTCAACTTCATTTATGTTATTCTATTTCAAACAAATATTTGTAAAAATGATTATGATAATATTAAATAAACTTAGAGTATATGATTATGTGAATATAAAATCTCAATACTAGGATATATTATTTAATGAAACAATCATTTGAACCTATGACACTATATTATACATGATTCATCCCATATCATTGTTCTACCTAATTTACTTTATGTTTTGTTTTCCAAATCGTATTAACCTAATCCCTTGAATAAATTATTAAATTAATACCTCATAAAAGTTCATAAAAATAATTTTTTAACCCAAGAATATCCCCAAATGTGTATATCTAGGTGTGACGTATTATGCCCATTAACCATGCACTATAGTGAAGATAGAGTAAAAGCTCAATAAGAAATTTTTAGGGTGATTTCCAATTGATTCATATGTTCTATAGTCACACCCACATCCCAGTATCCATCCATGGATATAATTTTTATGAGAACTACACAATATATCCCTTACCAATACTTCATGATGTTATCATATACTTGAACTTATCATTTGGGAATTCATTACAACTATATGATCAAAGTCACAAAAATATTATATTATCCTAAACTAACCAAAATGCTCTTATATAACCTTGAAATCAGGATAACTCCTCACTTATCAAAAATTGATGAAATTTTTAACTCCAAAATTATCCTGAACTTATAACAACATAATCTCCAACGTTCTCTAAGAACACAATTGACACCAAAGATAGTGGACCACATATGTGGACAACAAAATTAGATGACTTAAAGAAAACATTTTCTTAAAATATAATCACATAAAATTTAAGGATTTGAGTTTTATAGAATTTTAATTTTTTACTCATATTTTTTACAAATGGATTTTTTTCCACTATATATGTAGCTATTTAACCTATTACAAATTGTAAACATCTAATTCTCTAAGTAAGACACTTTTCTAAAAACCAAATAATTATTATATATTCAGAATCAGGAGAAATGAAAACATATGAAAGTGGTGAGCTTAGTTTCATACTAAGGGTAATTATAAGTGAGAAAAATCAAGGATCATAAGTGATCATAAGACGAGCATATGTTTATAATCAGGATACATACGAAATTTATACCCAAAAAATCAATGATTATAAATCATTACATGGTGTTGGAAATAATCATAGAAGTTGAAAATATCATGTAAATAGGGAATAATTTTATAATTTTACCCATCCATAAGATTAAAAATATTAGTATAGTGGAATATGAGTGACAAACCATTTCCCTTAATGAATATGGGTTTAATCACCTATTTCCCTTGAAGGATTTGGATTCACCCACCTATTTCCATCTAAGAATCAAGATTCACTATATATTTTCCATTCATTATTGAGCTTCAGTACCCAATTCATAATTATCTCAGGATATAGTAATCATTACCCAATGCATTAGAGGGATATATAGGTAACAACAATCCCTTAAAGATTAACCACACACATGTGTTATATATAAATTATATCATACTCATATCATATAGAATTCGTGGAATGAAAATTGGTTTCATATCCTTTCCAAATGGAATCATATATGTAAAAAATAATTATTCCATTAATTATCATAATACTATATATAAATGGTAAATGAATAGGTATCCAAATATATATATATAAATTCTTTTTAAATTATATTAAATCAATTTAATAGATCATATAACACTAAAAACATATATATTAAGGGTACATTATTATTGAAATTAGCTCCCCAATAAATATATTCCTGAAATATGGTGAACACACTTCAATTAAATGAATCAAAATGTTTTATTCATTAATGGAAGTCATTGAATAACAAATTAGGTTTATTAAACATTGATGACTATACAAGAAAATGGATTTGACAGATAATTTCCACAATAGAAAATAAAATTCATAATCCATATGTAGAATGAATATTTTGATAACAATTTAATAATATCCACAAATCATTCATGATATGTGTCTATGTATAATTTCTTAAATGAGAAAACTTTTTTGGATTTTTTTAGAATCATATTTTTATATATGATATTTCTTTTATATTTTTTAATATTTTTAAAATTAATATTTTATAACACTTAGTAAAAAATAATTTCATTTAAAAAGGACTAAAAAGTAGATTTAGTAATTCATGTAAATGATATATTTGGATAAAATATGTGCTCCAATGGAAGAAAAATCATAAAAAGAATTTATAGAAATCATTTTAATATAATAAAAAATGATGTTATAGGCCACATTAAAATGTTATTTTCAAAAATGGTGAAATGGAAATAGTGAAAAAGTTTACCATTGAAAAATAAACAACACTATTAGGTCCTAAAAAATACATAAACTTTATCAAATTAATGTTGGGTTGGAAGTTAAAGACGTCCATTTTTTTAATGATGGAACCCCTTTTAAATATTTGGTAATACTTTTCCTTGAAAATAAACATCAAAAAAAGAGTATTAAAATTCCATTATAAAATGGGTAAATGGAGTTATGAGAATAATTTTAAATAATTAATATTATCCTACCCAAAAATAGAGAACATTGGTTGGAGTTAAATTTATTACATGGGAGAAAACATTGGTCGATAAGAATGATAGTTAATATTACAAACATTAATGTTTTATTTGAAAAAAAATTATAAAAATGTGGTTATTGATGATGAGAAGTATTTTACACTTTTTAAAACATTATGTACCATATAATATAAGGAAGGTTTATTATCCAAGAAATCTTGAAAGCTATATTCAAGTAAGAAATACTATGAACCAACGAATTGGAAATTGAGTATATGAAACATCGACATGATTAGTAATGTAAGAATCAAAGTATATATTGAGTAAGATCATGAAATGTTAATTATAATCTCAAATTAATAAGTGAATGTAGTTGGGATCTGAATAAAACATATAAATGAAATTATGGTGCACATTGTCAAGAATGTACCACTGAGTTGAAAATAACACAACTAAACCCAAACATTGAATTATTACATTATTTATCACACTCTAACACCCCATATAAAAAAGTACAATGATATTAATTAATTTTTATTACCATATTCATAAAAAAAATATTTATAATTATAATTTCTAATCATTATTGATAGGTGTATTAATTAGATTTACCTACTATCAAAGATCATGTGTTTATAGTTTTACTAGTTTTGTACGATGGGGGTATGCATTTATTCTTCTTCTAATGTTCATATTTAATAACCCATTATATGTTCTCATTATTTTTATATATAATAATTTTTGATGTTTTAAATTTTTTTAAAGAGTGTTTCTGTCTTTATTATTGATGATGAAATTGATAAAGAACATGTTTTTGAGATTCTAAATTATCAAAAGGTGTTTTATTAATTACGGGGTTTTATAATAATTTTACAGTTTAAAAAACAAAAAAGATATATATTTATAAATTTTTATCTTATATTTTCAGTATTCCTATTATCATATTCATTGATGATATTATTTTATAGTATTTATTATGTGGGAGGTGAAGCCAACCCAAATAGAAACAAACCATAATTTATTGGATGGTTACAAAGTGGATAAGTTGAAATATTACTATACTAGAAGAATAATGATCTTAATTAGAGTTCATAGGCATGATAAATAAAAATTGGATTTAATGGTATGGATAATATAATTTATATAATTCCTTTATTAAGAATAAAATGATTGTTTTCCTCTAAATGTGTTTGTTTTAAGGTAGTTATTTTTATAAGAATTATTTATTGTTGATATACATTGTAGGTTGTTAAATTTATCATAAATATTAAAAAATTAGGTAAAAACATATTTATATTTAAAAAAACTCAAAAATCAATCATTGAATGGTGGAATGAAAATTTATACACGATTATTTGTGGAGATGGTAGTTCACAACCACGCACAACTAACATTATCATTTTTCATAATGGAAAAGGGAAGGTAGGTTAATAATGGAACCATAATTAGAATAATACAACATAATATTATAGTAATGATACTTATGTCATTATTTTATTGTGGTTTAATAAAATTTTAGGAATAATAATTTCACATAAATTAATATAAATTTGAAAGGAACAATTAGAAATTTGTACCATATTTATTGGAATTATCTCCCCTTTGAAGGAGATTAAAACATTGAGTTATGATCTTCTAAGAAGACTACATAAAAATTAAGTTTCGTAGGAAGGTTTAAGAGTGGTTTGGGTAGAGTTTGGGGAAAATTATGTGGTCATGGTGTTAGGGTAAGTGAAGAGAGTATTTCCCATTTTATTAGTGAAAAGGGGTGAAATATTTATAAATACCAATAAATGTTCAATAATGGGAAATGAATATCAAAGAATGTGGTTTCAAAATTAAGAAATAATGGATTATAGAAATTATAATTTTTAGGAGTTCTTCAAAAATTAAATTGAAAATAGATTTTTAACATATAAGGGCCCTTAACACTTTGGTTAATTATTTTTACCAATTTAATTATCACCATAGGAACTAGTTTTTACCAAGTTAAATTATCCTTTATTTACAAATTTAAAATGGATATTATTTATTAATTATTATTTAATGATTAAAAATTTTAAACCAGTTAATAACATTGAATTTATAACGTTTAAAATATTAAATTTAAAATAATAAATGTTAAATGTATTAATTGTTTTTTTTGAAAAAATATAACTTATTTAATAAATGATAATTATTTGTTTAAAAATATAATTTTTTTTTCAAATTATAATGTTACTTATAATATATATATATATATGGTATTATATTTTTTTAAGGGGTTAAAATTTATACTTACATACTAATAATCTCATCAAAATCAAGTTATTTGTAAAAAATAGTATTTTACACTATCCACCTAAAAATCAAACAATTTAGAAAAGTCCAAAAAATTAATATTAAGATAACATCTCTATGATAAATCTAAAAATTAATTATATTTTTTATAAATTCATATTATAACATTGAAAAATATTAAATGAAAATAAAGTATATAAAGAAACGAAACTTTAATTTATAAAAATGACCATTTTTAACTTCAATTATTTTTAATCTTAATTAATATTGATTTAAAAATAAATTAATTTTTTTATATTTGTTTATAAATATAAATATTACCAATTATGATATAATTTCAATTATGATCTGTTTAATTTATTATGGTGAAATATAATACACCTTTTAGAAATAGTTCTACAAAAAAAATCCTTTCTTTTGTATTAATCAAGGAAAATAATAATTTATAATTATTTTAATGGATTATAATAATTTTATCTCCTAATAATTATATTTTAATTTTAATTTCAATATACCATGGTTCAGTTTATTTGGGTGCTTCATTAGTTAAATGTTTATAATGAAATAATATATTAAATATAATGTCAATTTAAGGGGTCAAAGATCATGGTTCATTGCCGAATCCATTTATCAAATGAATTAGAGTTTCATGATGATCATTAATGGAAAAAATATCTTGGTGTGAGAGAGATAATATATGAATAACTTGTTGAGATGATCTTAGATATACTTTTTAAGGAATAAAAATCTAAAAGAACAACTATTGACAATATGATAAATCCTACAAAGTTGATTTTAGATATCTGATTAGGGCTCTTATGTTATATTAGAATAAGTTAAGGATATGTGATAAGAAATAGTATGGAAAAATTGTGATTTTGTTTTCCAGAACATCTAAATTCGTAAATTTTAGAGTAAACACATTGAAACATATTTCTTTGAAAAGATATTTTAAAACCCATTAGGATGGTAGTTGTTTGAGGTAATGTAAAATATTATCAAATTGAAAGCTATTTTGATTGGATTAATGGAAACATGTATTTATATTAAAATAACTCAAATGATAGAAATTTTAAATAGGATAATAATGATTCATCAAATGATTTCAGCTACAAATGAAAGAAACCTTCTTATATCATGTAAGGATGTTTGAAAATAAATAATATAAATATAGATTCTATAATAACATCCGTGAGGAAATGGAAGAATTTTTTCAAGGATATGGATACTAAGAGTGCTATTGAATCCTCTTTTACTTATTAACATTTATCATAATATAGCGATGATATCATGAGGATAAATAGATAATGTAGTATGTATCCATGAAATTAAATATAAATCATAGATAATTTAACCCTTTAATCCATTATGAATTTATATTTAGACATTAATTTCTATTTTACTTTAGATAATGAAGATTATAATCAATCATTCGAAGATATGTATAGATATTTAACATTTTATTAAAAGGGAAATAAAAAAGTAAACTAGGACTATGATCATACTTGTGTAGGTCTTTCTAAAAAATATGATAAAATTTATAATCCTACTATTGAGTTATATTATAAAGATCCTTATTTGTATTTAGTAATTATAATAAAACATCACAATAGTATGAAACAGATGAATAATTGTGTATTAGAAGTCAAAGAAACATTCAAATGACTCTTTAATAAGTATTCATAGGTTGAATCCATGTAACCTAAGGAGGAAAATGATATAGTTAACCATAATTTTATGATATAAGTTAAGATTAGTCATATTTAAACTTTTCATGGGAAAGAGGAAGTTTTATTAATGAATATAATTGAGAGCTTGAAGATGATACTTGTTAATTAACTTATATAATGATTAGTTTAGATAATATTTTTAAATAGTTAAATCCAAAGAGGATAAATTTCATACATTGTTTTAAATATAATATAGGTCAAAATCTAGGTGGTCATATTTCCAAATGAATTAATATGCCAAAGAATGTGCAGAATTGTTCAAAAATTATCAAAGTGAAAAACATTAAAAAATTCATTTCTCATTGACTAATGCTGAATTATTTATCAGTCTTAGGGATTTTATCTCTGAGTATCATTTAGCTATGTAGCATAAAATCAGGCGATATATTTTAGTTCCAAATGTATTATTTTTGAATGTTATTATACTCCCAAATGTTTGGATTCTAAATCATTAATTTCTATTTGAGAATGAATCAATGTATGAATAGATGAAATAATCATTTATTTGTACTTTAGACCTTTATATATGAATATACATATATAATTTTTTACTATTATATTCATTTTTCCCTTACTATCATATATGAACCCCTGCACACATAATATTTTTTAATTTATAATATTTAATTAAAATTTTTGATATATTTGATGAGTTAATGGGATTAATTTGTGAACCAGTATAGTTGTGTTTCATATTTTATAGTAGATTTTATATAAGATAAATAACATTTTTTATAAAATCTTCCAAAACCATCTTCATTGAAAAAATTTCATCTGTAATCAATGAAGGATAAATTCTAAGAGATAATTTCTTTTATTATAATCTTAAGATATGCCAAAGGTAAATTGGAATTCCTTATAATAGTGAAAAAATCAGTCTTTCATAAATTATTATATTAGATCTTACCTACTGTATGGAAAACTCATATGTTAGTGTATTTTTTTGGAATCCTAAAATAACTAATTTATAGAACAATGAAATTATAATAATATATTTATATGTTTGTTCCTTAGGTATCCTTTTTTATTATGATTTTTTATATTACACAAAAGGATATATTATTCTAAAATATATCATAACTTAACATTATATTTCTTATATTTTTTAAAAACCCATATATAAGTATATTAAAAGAAACTTTATATAATATGATTATGATCAATGTTAAGTTATTAAATTACTCTTCTTAATTTACATTCTCCTAACAATGAGAAACATTTCATCATGGGTGGGGGAAATTACGATTGTTTAGAAATTTACTAACTCTTTATACAAGTACTTCATATTTTATGGGATATTTTTACTTGGAGTTATAAGTTTTATTCAAATCATCAGAATTAGTAAACCTAATTGAAGTAATTTCATTGAATGTACTTAATAGAAGTTACTTTTTTGAAGGTATCCATTACTTCAATAATTTTATCTTATGATTTATTCTTAAAGATCAAATATTATTGTTATCATTATGTATTATTTAAAATTTACTTATTTTATATGATTTCTAATTTACTCTTACAAATAATTTTTCACATACCCTTATGTATGATGTTTTAATCTTATATATTAATCAGTTTAGTAATATTCCCAGAAATTTAGGGTTTATGTTTTGATTGTTTTTTTAGTATGAGGATTTTTGTTTTTATGACTTTTTTATAGAGGTTTATATTTTATAAAATTATTTTTGGATGTTCATAATATGTTTTTAAAATATATTTTAGAGTCATATTCATTATAATAATAACTTCCATTGGTATTTAAGATAAATTATAAAAGGGTATATCTTAATTTTACTTAACATCTGGGTTTTTTATTAGTAATCATATTTTGGTGTCCTTTTTTATAATCCAAAATTGAGAGAGTGTTATATTTTGTTTTTTTAACTTTTCTGGAAGATACATATTCATTTTGGGGCCCAAAAAATATAGAAATAAATTAATTTTGAAGATATTTTTTGGGAGAGAAATATCTAAAATGTAAAGGAGGGTTTGATAAATAGAAGTGAAATTTTTATAAATTTATTTCAATACTCAAGGGAGAGTAAGGTCTATGAATTTTATAGGGAGTTGTTATTTAATGAATTAAATCTAAATGATTCTATATTTGTGGTTAAATTTTTAAAAATCACATAGAGAGACACATTTCAGAGTTTATCACAATCTATACACTCCTACTTCATCATAGGATCATGCCACTTGCTGAGTTTCCCGAAATCATTTGTGTATATACCAACCTTGATTTAACATTTCTATCACATGGAGCTAATTCTATATACATCCTATGATATTACCCTCTACATCGTATCAACTAGAATATATGGTTTTGGACCCCTATGTAACTTTGACACTTCATGGTGCCTTACCCTCTTATGTTGTTGTTGACTGGTACTAGATGTTCAGATATGGCCTCTTCTCTTATGATGTAGAAATTTTGGAAGTTGATTAAGGTCTACATAGGCCTTTATATAGATGGTGTTTAATTTGGTTCTCCTCTTCATTGACATGACTTATTGAGTGGTGAAGGACGTTGGTTAGGAAGAGGATCGCATTGAGGTCGACGACGTTGGGTATATGAGTCATGACGGTTGGGTGTGGGTAAAATTAGAATTCATGGAGCAAAATAATATTATTTTGGGTTTTATATGAATATTAATCCATGGGTTCTGGGTCAGTTTTTAAGTCGTATTTGATGCATTAGGTGGTGTAGGTCTCAGGCGTGTGAAAACCAAAGGATGGAGGTAGTGGTGGATGGTATATGGCTTACCCATTTCATTCAGGATTCAGAAATTCTGTGCAATGATTTAGTTGGTATATTAATCCATAGAAAATTCATCGCATCAAATTCTTTCATTCTACATGACATTATTCCAACGAGGAAAATCCTACAGGAAAAATGTTCTTCAGTCTATCGATGATGTGCTTAAAAGGATAGAGCAGATGTAGTTCCAAACAAAAAGAAAAATGAAGATAAAAAGGTGGTCTTTGTTGATAATTCATATAAGGGGGTTTATTCTTCCCTATTTTGGCTAAATTATTGGTTTTTTATGTTCAATTTGTTCGTATTATAAATTTAGATTCACTATGCCATTGAAAATTGAATTCCAAGCATTATGTTCCATCAAAGGGTGATGTAATCCAATTCCATTTCAATTAATGATATACTACTACATGCAATGATTCTATAAACATTATGAAAGTTATCAACGTACATTCTTAGAGATATTACTATAAATTAGACTGAGGATTCATATAATGTAACCCTAAATGAAACATTATAAGAGATGAAACACATTACATTTGAGATTCGCTTTACCTCTGTGCCTTTGAGATTGTTTTCTTGTATTTTTTTACTATGATACTTAATGTTTCTATTCAGAGCTTATTCATTACAAAATATCTAATTATTTCACTTTTAATTATTCCACATAAATTAAAATTAGACTGATGATATTTTTTTGGATATGAATCTATATCTTGTAATGTTTTGAGATTGAAAATTTATTGGTGTTTGACTTGATATCGATATGGTTAATCAAAGAGGATCTTGAGGATATAACTACATATTCCTGATTGCTTGTTGAAGATGATCTAGGGTGTGAAATCTATATATTCAAAACTATTATCAAAGTAGTTTATTGTAAAGAACATATATCTTATAATATATGTGATCAATGAAGTTAATATTTCAAATGTTTTGTACCAGAAATCTAGTTACTTATCTTCTTGAAACGTTGGGGATCAAATAAAAGATTTACCTTGATCAGAACTGGTTTATTTTTTTGAATATATCTATTAAAGGAGTTCAATATGGTTACCCAAAACATCATACATTTTTTTAAATTGTGATTAATTTTACATTTGGATTTTACCTCATGTTTTTTTAACATCATATTGTTTTAATTCAACTATGTTTATTACATTACTTTGTTGTACATGGATTTTTTCAAAGTTTGCATCTTCTAAAAAAATTACATTCTTGAGTGGGAGTATTATAATTTATGTTCAACATTAATTAACCACTATCTTCAAGCTACCATATACAAGTGATATTATCCAAACTTTTACACTTCCATAGAACAACACTAAGATTTAAATGAAACCATTAATCTCTTCACACTTGACCAACTAATCCATTTCTTCGAAGCACGTTACATCATGGATTTACCAAGACGCGCTTCTATATGTGTGATATGAAACTCAAGAAGAACCTCCTTTATAATCACTAAAATAATAGATAGATTGCCCAAAAATAACACATGATCCAAACCAACTTCTATCCATCCCCATGATCATCTCTACAAAAAACAACCATTCCACAGTTCACACTTAGTATTTCCCAACAAATACTACACTACCTATTGTAATAAGGAAGAATACACTATCATCTCATATACACCTACCTCATCATTGATTTAATCCAAATTCAAAAACAAAGATTTAATCATTCCCATCATTCTCCACTCATCTTCAAACACTTAAGTAACATCCCCATGTAACTTCATACTCAATACATCAACTAATGTATACATTTTACCTACTTTATATGAAATTTTAGAATCATATTGTTGGAGTAACTCTACCATCCTCTACTAACATCGATTAAAATTACAGCAAGTGAGTATATATTACTGGATCATGTAATTTGTGAAGACCAAAAATATTTCCCCAATATGACAATGATTCCATAGCTCTAGAGTAACAAAAAATTCAATAATCTCAAGATCATGGGTTATGTAGTTATGTTCATAATGAAAAAATGTTAAGAACCATGAGATACCACCACCCTATATTATATCATAAAAAAATCTAGACAAAGTTGTTGAAAAGTAAAACAAACATGAACAAGGCTCCTTATAACAAATATAGAAATAAGAGAATTTATTATCTTTTACATAAGTTACACAACCACCACTTGACGCTGATATTGAATATTAAGGTCTAATTCATTTTGGATAAGGCTAAAAAATGTATAGGAATCAGAAACAAACCAAATTTAATCATATTTAAATATTCTATATGAATAATGAAACACTGAAACACTAAAATTTTATTCGGATGCATCCAAGTAAAAACTATATCAATATAAAAAGTAATAACAACATTAACTTGTTAGGTAAAAAAATTAACAAGCAAAAACACCTAATGTATCTAGAATTTTAAAATGGATATATTCCCATATAGATGATTAAAAAAAGGATATTTAAAATAACCACTAAATTATTAGTGTGACCCTATATGATCTCAAATATATTATAATATCATCTATGATCAGAATCAAAAATATATTTAGGAACTCATTAAACACTATGTATATGAGTCCCATGAAATTGGTTATGGTATTCATCACAACAATGTGACTCAACATGAAAGAAAATGTTGATAATGTTAGAAGAAGGTAGACTTAATAATTTCTTCCTCCTTCACTATTTTCATTTTCTACCTTGACCAAAAATAAATATTCAATAACAGACTATCTCCATTAAAATTATTTAATAAATCATAAATCCTAAAGAGATGATTTTTTTTCACTATTACCGGATTCAACTGATGATATTCAATACACGAACATAAACTAATATCTACCATCTTCCGGAAAAATGATAGATCATAACTAGGTTATACACTAGGATACATGAAATACTTCTATAATTTATAATCGACCGGAATGAAAAATACTCATAACATTAAAGGTGAAATTCCTTAAATAGATATGGAAGTCATAATGATCCCATGTTGTAACATTATTATGAAATTTATGTCATGTAGAGGTTTTAGTGTAATAAATTTTATATAAAAATATCCACATAAACTATAGGAAACATCACTAAAAAATCCTCTAATGAAATAAATATTTACTGTACTAGCTAAGAAGAAAGAGTCTTAATAATTATATGATCCATATGATGATTACTCTATGTAATAGAAACTGAATTCTTTTTTTCCATATCAAGGAAAAAGAATCTATTGAAAAATAAATCAATAATGTATTTCGTAAAATCAAACCATTCCATGCCAATTATGATATCATATGATTGTAACTATAATAAGAATGACCCTCCGACAAATTGATTCCACCCCCATTATGATAATCTATAATGATATCCATAATCTATATTTAATCATAGGGAATTTAAATTTTCTCCACCAAAAATTCAAAAATAAATAAAAGTAGGTATAAAAATGTATTGAAAAGGATATAAATAAAAAGGCACAAAATATGGTCTATGGTAAATATATGGAACTTAAAATGACTTCTAGTTTTCATTGTGCAAGAAAATAAATGGCATGAGTTTTACTTGGACTTAATCCAATTCCTTTCTATATCTGATGATGTATACTATAGTAAAAACACTAAATCATAAGACATTGAGGAGAGGGAATATATTTGGTAATATGTATTCCTAATTTTTCTATTATATTTATTCTATATAATATAATGTCGTAGAAAATTTTGATACAACCATTGAAGCAATTGTAAGTGAGGTTGTATATCAGACTTTTGACTTCCCCCAAAATAACTACCAAGAAACATCAGACACAAGAAATTATAATAAACTAAACCACATCATGAAAAGAAAAGAATACTAAAAATTTTGTGAGAGGTGTAACAATTATAACACTAGGTAAATTAGAAGACTAAAGCAAAGACTGACTCTCCATTAGGCAAAACATTTATTATCTAAAAAAACAATAATCACAATTAATATCTATACTCCTTGAGAGGTTTTGATAACTCCTTTATTAGGAATAACATTTTCAAACTAACATCTTCTCTTCTACCTCAACCTGTAGTCACGTATTAAGGAACATTGGTGACATAAAACACATGAACTATTACTACACCTATGTATGCAAAAAATCCTCAAAATAGCACACTATAGATTCTTCATATGGGAGAATATCTTAATCAATTAGAAAAATATTCAGGAACCATAGTAAAATATCCAATATAATCACTATCCACTATAGAAGAGAGAGAAACTATTACCATCATTCTACCTTTAACATCAATTAAATGAACTTATCTTCATTCTAACGACTATATCTTCCCTACGATGCCTATGATTCATTGACATTTAAATGATATTGAATCCACTGATAGTGTATCATACAAAACCTGGTTCACTATGAATAGTAATAATAATTAGTATACATAATGTGTCATGCATGACACCCCCCATGCCAGAGGCTGCCAACAAGTGGTGAGAGTCAGTAAGTTTACTGTGGAGAGACTATTTCCTTCTTATAAATGTGGTAATCATGAAAGTGGAAAAAGGATATGTTATATTTTATAACATAATTAAATAATATATGGTAAAATGTAGTCAATCTGTAATAGAATAAACCAATATATAAAAAAATTATTGTATGCTCATCATTGAGTTATATATGTCATAAGGTCATACGTACTTGTATTCTAAAAAAATTAAAAGGAAAAAAACAAAAAAATAACAAGAGGTATGAGTACTAGTATAATCCACATTTATAATCACCACTATATCCCATATCAATTCTATTTGACACAACACTTTCCCTTATCTAGACTTGAATCCATGATGTCTTCCTAGTAACGAACAGGTGGACCAAGCAGTTGTTGAGTGTGACTAAGTATACCACCACCAAAAGTGTCTAAAAGTATATTCAATTTGATCAAATATAATTCATGCTAATTTACACCATAAAATAAGATATAAAATCAGTAATATAAAATAAAATAAAATACACTTGATCCTTGACTCCATGAAGAAACCGGATTTGATCATACCTATAAGGCCCCAACCTTAAACCTTACTTAATCTTGAGTTATTACAAGATTACACATTGAGGATTTTTTCAGGTTTAGAGTTTTAGAGAATTAGATCATTAAACTTGCATTACATTCCACATTTAAAAAAAGTGGTTACATAAAAGATTTTATTGATTCTTTCCATCAACAGAAACATATTTAAAATAAAACATTGATTCTTTCTTGACACATCCTTGACATTATCATCACATCATGTACCATTCCCTTGACTCGTGAAAAACATTTCAAAAACATGGGATGAGCATAAAAAGCTCAGTAAGGGTTATAAAACTATGGAAAGGAAACATGAGTTCATATATACATAATAATGAAATCATACTTTACCCATAAAACATAGGCACTCTAACATACCTCATAAAATCATGAATAAATCATAGAAATCATAAAGACATAAAGGTAACTTGAGGCATTCATAACTTTCATACGTAGGGAGTAACCCTCTTGGTTACCTTTGGAATACCCACCATAGTATATTCCCTAGATCTCTTTGGAGAAACCTTAACGTTTTACCCCTTCGCTTTACCCAATGCATTGGAGAGCTATATCGGCCTCACCCGCCCTTAGTTTATCACGGAACCACCCGTTTTCATAACAATGCCCAAGAACCATAACATGAATGTATCACATAAAACATGCATAAAGGAAATATAACATTTCCACATTTCAATCACAATATAACATTTTAGGATATTAAAATAATGAATCCATTAAAAAATCATTTTCAAAACCATTTAAACCATTTAATAAAGAGATTTTTGAATCAAAGTGTCCCATACCACCTTGAAGCTTTTTACATTTTAAACTATTAATATCCATATAAATAAATCCTTAAAACCATTTTTAAAACATGGATATTAATAAGAACAAATCATTAAAACATTTAAAGCGATATTTTGGTTAAATGGTTTTTACCAAAATTAGAGACACTAGAATACAATAATTGAGGAATAACATTTAATCATAACTTTATAATATCATGAAAATAAATGTATTAATGATATAATATTCCAAATGATAGTATATACAACATATAAGAGTTAATTGGTGAATAAAAAAAATGAAGTATCAATAGAAATGTAAAATGAGATGAAATCCCCTGTAAAGAAAGTTCCCTTAAATTAAGGATAAATCAATCTCATAATAATGTGTGACAAATATAAATACACACAATATAAGTTGATATTAAGTGTAAAACAATCAAAGTTCATTAAATCATATTCAAAGGAGGGCATGTTCAATAACTACATGTTGAACCCATAGAAATCGAAATTGGGTTAAGAAGTTCCCTTAGTAAAATTCGACAACCTAACAATATCACTTTTAAATTCAATAAATGAGTTGATGAGAGATAAAAAGGATATCTCATCACTTGGAAATAAAATTTAAATCAATAAGGATATATAAGAAGATATCCCAACATTACAATATGTAAATTAAAAGACCCAACAAAATAAGTCTTTTAAAAAGAGGAGGGTGAAAGGTTCCCTTACCGACTTGGGTATCTTTCGAAAGATACACCCCATGAAAGAAAGACAATACATCATTGATGTAAATACTCATAAATGGAATTATATTACACAAAGAGAAGAATAATGGGCATTACATACACCACTCAAAGGAAATTGTGGCAAATGTAGCATAAATCTCACAGGAATAATAGTGAGATGAAAAATCCCTTACGAAAACTCGGCAGCCTAACAGCGCCACATAAAACTTCCAAAAATGGATTTATGAGATCAAATAGGGTCTCTCAAATTATGACCATAAGAATTACAGTATGAGTAATGTAAAACAATATACCAAAACATAATAAAGATGAGCTTAAATGAAATTACATAAAAGAGAGTAATTAAAAAAAAAGAGAGAGGTTAGATCTCTTACGAAAATTCGGCAGCCTAACGGTGCCACTCAAAACATCCAAAATGGATTGATGAGAGAGAATAGGGTCTCTCATAATATGAACATAAAAATTATAGTAAGATTAATATAAAATAACATCCCAATCACAAGAAACATGAGCTTAAAAGGAATTACATAAAACAGTGTACTTTAAAAGAAAGGGAGGAGTAGGATCCCTTACCTCAAGTCCAAATTGTCTTGTTCGTTTCTTTTAATTCCTAAATAATAAACTTTGGTCAATTTATAATTGCCTAAGGACCTCATTTAAATATTATTATTCATTTCATATCACATATTATAATGTTATAATAATTGTTTAATAATGTTAGTTCATATAAGATGTTTTTTCCGATGTTTGGTACATGAGTCAAAAATGAACATGTTGGAAAATAATTTTACATGTAGTTATACGTACATCATCTCCAGAATAGTATTTCTGTTTTAAATATCATAAACATCCAGTATATATTAATTTTATACTATTCCATATCATTTGGAGAAAATAAATTAAAAGCACTGTTCATGGAGACAGTAGGCCGTACGTACGCATGAACGCTACTTTCATTTTTTTTCCATATTAATGGAATTAAAACAAAATGAGAGATATATATATTATAATTCCAGAATTATACCCATCATTTAGATGTAATATATTACATATATATCCATTATATATATGTACTTATAATAGTACATAACATTTTGAGATAAGAAATGAAATGTACCGTTCATGGAGACGGTAAGCCGTACGTACGCATGAACGCTACTTCCATTTCTATTTCATATTTAATGGAATTAAAACATAATGATACATAATATTATTATAATTACAGTATGGTATCATATATAATATCATTAAATATATCCTTTATATGTACCACATATGGTATTAACGAATCAAATCACTTTGAGGGGGCGGTAGTCCGCACTTCCTAAAATGAAGATATCACGGTTATCCATAATGGAAATCATAATGGTATGCCATAAATGAAAAATACAGAATCTTAAGGAAAAATGAACATATTATATATCATATATAAATATAGTGACATCTTAATGGCCACCTTTTAAGGTGTTAAAAGAATGTTGAACAATCATCGTTTCGGGAGGTAGAAATTCTCCATCCACAGAAACAGTATGTTCTTTAACCATTAGATGTAGGTGTGTGTAAGTGTATCTAGAATAACTCTTATAATAACATCCTAGTATGTTATATATACTGTATTTGTTACAAAATAAATGAATAAAAAGAGTTTAGGGGGTTGGAGAAGCAAAATAAAAGAAAAGGACACAAGTGAAGACATTACCTTTAAATCAGGTAACTTCCTTTGATTTGAGCTCAAAGGCTTCATTGGAAAATATTATGCCCAAAGTGAGGCTTAAAAGAGTTATAGAGGGATGTGGAGAGATGAAATGGGCCGGGGTTGTCCGAGCCAAAGGCTTTGGAAGTTTGGGTAAAGAGGTAGAGGTGGGGGCCTTTTATAAGAGGAGGGGAGGGGCACTCTTGGAAAGGTATAAAATGTAACATTATTTTCAAATTAGTTTCGGATTTTATTGGTCCCACATTGATGTGTTTGGAGGTTACGGTGATAAGGGTTCTAAATCAACCCATCCCATTGGGTTTGGACATGTTTAGGTCTTAGATTTTACATTATTTTTCCATTTAATTTAAATCGTTAAATAACGATGTCATCGCTGCATCATTATGATGTCAGAAATAATTTAATTTATTTAATGTCTAAAAATTATAAAAAAACTACTATGATGTAGAAAGTCTTTTTATCTTTCCAATGAATATTTATAGTCCAAAATATCATTTATTTACACAAAATTAAAAATATTTTACTTAGGTGATACATTCTTTGTTACATTTAACATTCTTTAAAAATAAATAGATAAAAAGTCACTTTCTCACAAAAGTCATTCCATGGGGCCCCCATTTTTTTCACAAGGCATCCCATGGTCGGACATGAGACAACCACTAGCCTTAGGACACATTTTCTGGTCATTTTATATTATTATCATATTATCTTATTATCTTTAACTACTCGATTACTCATTAATCAAGATAATTAAAGATAATTAATGTCGTTACTATTCATAATGTCCAAAAACAAGAGTCGTAATTACATAAGTTGGATATTCTGATTCCAAATATGTAATCCGTTTTACCAAATTCCAAACACATAAATTTCAATAATTAATTTAAAAAAAACTTCCCGTTGTCAAAACAAATAGCGGGTTTTTAGAAACAATATTTATGAAACGTTTGACACATGTTTAAGCCCAATTCCAAAGTGAAATTAATCCTAATGACCATCATTGGATTAAATTTTAAAAATATATTCCAATTAAACTTTAAAACAAATTAAAAAGATAATATAACCATATAATTAAATTATATGAAAAAGCAGTTTTGATGTAAAATGCAGTATTTTTCACTATTCATTGAGAAATGAACATTGTCAGAAAAATACCAAAAATTAACCCAAGGTAAATTTCAATGTCCCAATAATAAATAATATGTTTATTTTGGAAAATATAGCTTATAAATTTTTAAAAAATTGGATTTAAAAGGGGTTCGCCATCAAAAGGCGGTTAATCGACCTTTTAAATAATATTAGAATGTTTACGCTTAAAAACTAGATTCATTTGCATTTTTAATCCTCTAACATTTACTGTAAAGAGTAAAAATATTTGAAAAACATATATAATCATTTTTTAGTTAGTTTTGTTTATTCCCGCCATTACAACGACTAGGCATTAACTACCATTTAAAATAATATTATTTTATTATTAGAGTGCAACGTAAGATTCCCAAGACACTCGTTGTTGCGTATTGGGTACGCCATCGAGCATATAATCCCCTTTAAAGTAATATTAATATTTTATTCACAAATATGGATAAATATAAAGATTTCATATTCTTTATTTACCTGGGGTGTTATATACTTCCCCCCTTTTGGGAATTGCATCCTCGCAATTTTAAAATTGGGCTTGGAAACATCCTTGGAAGTCCCACATCAGAACAAGTGTTGGTAAAACAATCACTTTAAAATAAAGAAAGATAAGTACAAAGCTCACCCGAGTTAACCCATACTAGAATTCCATGTAGGAAAACATGGACATGGAGGAGAAAACATAGGGTCGTGTTCTGATGGAGAGTGATAGAAAACCTGTTTAAGAGAAAGTTAACCACAAGAAAATCACAAACTTGTGATGGGTTAAATGGTATTCGATTCCCCAGTAGGAAAACTTAATAGACAACATTTTTGTTTAAAGTTACTTTTTATTGAGGAATTTATTCATAAGGAAACATAATTACTTATCATGTTGACTTTCAAATTTTATTATATTTATTACACAAATTCATACTTTCCCCAAAAGACGAGTATTTAGGAAGACTTGTTCACATTAAGAGTACTACAATCAACTTCTAGAGAATCACCTAATCCACAAAAGAGAACTATATACTTACCATGTCTTTAGACTCTAACCAAAACCAAAACCAAAAAGGTTAGTACAAGATTAGATAATCCAGAAAAGGATAACCCTTTATAAAAAGAAAATCTATCCAAAATTTGTCCATCAAAACCCAAAGTTCAACGAGGACCATTCGATAAACAAATTGTCCATAAAATTCTACAATGTAAACCAAACTAAGATTGAATCCCAAATATTTCAAGGATTTAATCACATAGTCTTCCAAGGTACAAATTAACTTTTTATCTCCAAATAACATCAGTTGCTCTTAAATTCTCATATTGAAAAGTAATTAACCTAATCACATATCCTCCATGATAGGTTAATAAATTTCCATAGATAACCCAAAATCAGCTTACTCTTAATTCATAAAATCATCTAACTAAAAAGAATCATTCAAACTAACTAGAGACTTCACTTAGTCCAGTGGTAGGCGATAAATATCAGTCGCACTTTGGTTGTGGGTTCGATTCCCGCAGCTTTGTCCGACGCGACGGGTTGTCACACGGCCTGCATGTTGTCCTTTTTCCAAAACTATATAATTATTAAAACATTCCCCAACAAAAAGATAAAATCTTCAAAAATAATCATAACATATTTTAATCATCAAGATTATCTCACGCCTTTAATTTTCCATCATATCATAGAGTAACCCCTAATTACCTAAAAAGTAAGGATCAAATAAACCCTAATGGTTACCTTAATAATTATTACCTGAACTTCCACATCGATTGGTCATCTCGTACATGATGCATTACAGAACATATCAAGGTTCAAGTGGTTGATAATGACTCCTTGATAGTTGGTTTAGAAAAACCACGAGTTTCCTCATTGAATACCCCATTTCATCCAGTCTCTTAATCAGAGAACCACCATAGTTTCCTTTAAACCTATTGTCACTTTGGTGCCTACTAGATCCATCCATTCACTAAAAATAGAAATGTCAGTGTGAGTATATCAACAAAACCATCATGTACTAATGAGGGAGATAACCACTAAGATATCCTTACTCATTCACTTTATCTAAAACTAAGACTCTTTCTAAAGTCCTATCCATTATGGTACTGTCACTTATTCTTAGAGAATACCCTAACCTCTAAAGTTATCTAAACCGGCCTTTGATACCAACTATAAGGCCCCTGCCTTAAACCTTACATAATCTTGAGTTATTACAATATTACACATTGAGGATCTTTTCAGGTTTAGATTTTTAGAGAATTAGCTCATGAAACTTGCATTACATTCCACATTTAAACAAAGTGGTTACAAAAAACATAGTATTCATTCTTCCCATCAACGGAAACATATTTATAATAAAACATTGATTCTTTCTTGACACATCCTTGACACTATCATCACATCATGTACCTTTCCCTTGACCTGTGAAAAACATTTCAAAAACATGGGATGAGCATAAAAAGCTCAGTAAGGGTTATAAAAATATTGAAAGGAAACCTGAGTTCATATATACATAAGAATGAAATCATACTTTACCCATAAAACATAGGAACTCTAACATACCTCATAAAATCATGAATAAATCATAGAAATAATAAAGACATAAAGGTAACTTGAGGCATTCATAACTTTCTTACGTAGGGAGTAACCATCTTGGTTACATTTGGAATACCCAACACAGTATATTTCCTAAATCTCTTCGGAGAAACCTTAACGTTTAACCCCTTCGCGTTAACCAATGCATTGGAGAGCTATATCGGGCTCACCCGCCCTTAGTTTATCATGGAACCACCCGTTTTCATAACAATTCCCAAGAACCATAACATAAATATATCACATAAAACATGCATAAAGGAAATATAACATTTCCTCATTTCAATCACAATATAAGATTTTAGGATATTCCAATAATGAATCCATTAAAAAATCCAATTTCAAAAACATTTAAAACATTTAATAAAGAGATTTTTGAATCAAAGTGTCCCATACCACCTTGAAGCTTTTAAAATTTTAAACCATTAATATCCATATAAATAAAACCTTAAAACGATTTTAAAAACATGGATATTAATAAGAACAAATCATTAAAACATTTAAATCGATATTTTGGTTAAAGGGTTTTTACCAAAATTAGAGACACTCGAATACAATAATTGAGGAATAACATTTAATCAGAACTTTATAATATCATGAGAATAAATGGATTCATGATATAATATTCCAAAGGAAAGTATATACAACATATAAGAGTGAATTGGTGCATAAAAACAATGAAGAATCAATAGAAATGTAGAATGAGATGAAATCCCCTGTAAAGAAGGTACCCTTAAATTAAGGATAAATCAATCTCATAATTATGTGTGACAAATATAAATACACCCAATATAAGTGGATATTATGTGTAAAACAATCAAAGTTTATTCACACATATTCAAAGGAGGACATGTTCAATATCTATATGTTGAACCTAAAGAAATCGAAATTGGGTTAAGAAGTTCCCTTGATAAAATTCGACAGCCTAACAGCATCACTTTAAAATTCAGAAAATGAGTTGATGAGAGATAAAAAGGGTATATCATCACTTGTACATAAATTTTACATCAATAAGGATATATAAGAACATATCCCAACATTAAAATATGTAAATTAAAAGACCCAACAAAATAAGTCTTTTAAAAAGAGGAGGGTGAAAGGTTCCCTTACCGACTTGGGTATCTTTCGAAACATACACCCCATGAAAGAAAGACAATACATCATTGATGTAAATACTCATAAATGGAATTATATTACACAAAGAGTAGAATAATGGGCAGTACATACACCACTCAAAGGAAATTGTGGAAAATGTAGCATAAATATCACGGGAATAAAATTGAGTTGACAAATCCCTTACAAAAACTCGACAGCCTAACAGCGCCACATAAAACTTCCAAAAATGGATTTATGAGATCAAATAGGGTCTCTCATAATATGACCATAAGAATTACAGTATTAGGAATGTAAAACAATATCCCAAAACATAAGAAAGATGAGCTTAAATGAAATTACATAAAAGAGAGTACTTAAAAATAAAGAGAGAGGTTAGATCTCTTACGAAAATTCGGCAGCCTAACGGTGCCACTCAAAACATCCAAATTGGATTGATGAGAGAATAGGGTCTCTCATCATATGAACATAAAAATTATAGTAATTGTAATATAAAATAACATCCCAATCACAAGAAAGATGAGCTTAAAAGGAATTACATAAAAGAGTGTACTTTAAAAGAAAGGGAGGAGTATGATCCCTTACCTCAAGTCCAACTTGTCTTGTTCGTTTCTTTATATTCCTGAATAATAAAATTTGTTCAATTTATAATTGCCTAAGGACCTCTTTTAAATATTATTATTCAGTTCATATCACATATTATAATGTTATAATAATTGTTTAATAATGTTAGTTCATATTAGACGTTTTTTCCGATGTTTGGTACATGAGTCAAAAATGAACATGTTGGAAAAGAATTTTCCATGTAGTTATACATACATCATCTCCAGAATACTATTTATGTTTTAAATATCAAAAAAATCCAGTATATATTAATTTTATACTATTCAATATCATTTGGAGAAAAAAAATTAAAATCACCGTTCATGGAGACAGTAGGCCGTACGTACGCATGAACGCTACTTTCATTTTTTTCCATATTAATGGAATTTAAACAAAATGAGAGATATATATATTATAATTCCAGAATGATACCCATAAATTAGATGTAATATATTACATATATATACATTATATATATATATATATACTTATAATAGTACATAACATTTTGAGATAAGAAATGAAATGTACCGTTCATGGAGACGGTATGCCATACGTACGCATGAACGCTACTTCAATTTCTATTTTATATTTAATGGAATTAAAACATAATGAAACATAATAGTATTATAATTACAGTATGGTATCATATATAATATCATTAAATATATTCTTTATACGTACCACATATGGTATTAACGAATCAAATCACTTTGAGGGGGCGGTAGTCCGCACTTCCTAAAATGAAGATATCGTGGTTACCCATAATGGAAATCATAATGGTATGCCATAAATGAAAAATACAGAAGCTTAAGTAAAACATAAACATATTATATATCATATATAAATATAGTGACATCTTAATGGCCACCTTTTAAGGTGTTAATAGAATGTTGAACAATCATCGTTTCAGGAGGCAGAAATTCGCCATCCACAGAAACAGTATGTTCTTTAACCATTAGATGTAGGTGTGTGTAAGTGTATCTAGAATAATTCTTATAATAACATCCTAGTATATTATATATACTTTATTTGTTACAAAATGAAGGAATAAAAAGAGTTTAGGGGGTTGGATAAGCAAAATAAAAGAAAAGGACCCAAGTGAAGACATTACATTTAAATCGGGTAACTTCCTTTGATTTGAGCTCAAAGGCTTCATTGGAAAATATTTTGCCCAAAGTGAGGATTCAAGGAGTTATAGAGGGATGTGTAGAGATTAAATGGCCTGGGGTTGGCCGAGCCAAAGGCTTTGGAAGTGAGGGTAAAGAGGTAGAGGTGGGGGCCTTTTATAAGAGGAGGGGAGGGGCACTCTTGGAAAGGTATAAAATGTAACTTTATTTTCAAATTAGTTTCGGATTTTATTGGTCCCACATTGATGTGTTTGGAGGTTAAGGTGATAAGGGTTATAAATCAAACCATCCAATTGGTTTTGGACATGTTTAGGTCTTAGATTTTACATTATCTTTTTATTTTATTTAAATCGTTAAATAATGAGGTCATCACTGCATCATTATGATATCATAAATAATTTAATTTATTTAATGTCTAAAAATTATAAAAAAACTACTTTGATGTAGAAAATATTTTTATCTTTCCAATGACTATTTATAGTCTAAAATATCATTTATTTAGAAAAAATTAAAAATATTTTACTTAGGTGATACATTCTTTGTTACATTTAACATTTTTTAAAAATAAATAGATAAAAAGTCACTTTCTCACAAAAGTCATTCCATGGGGCCCCCAATTTTTTCACAAGGCATCCCATTGTCGGACATGAGACAACCACTAGCCTTAGGACACATTTTTTGGTCATTTGTTATTATTATGATATTATCTTATTATCTTTAACTACCCGATTACTCATTAATCAAGATAATTAAAGATAATTAATGTCGTTACTATTCATAATGTCCAAAAACAAAAGAGTATTAATTACATAATTTGGAACTTCTGATTCCAAATATTTAATCGATTTTTCCAAATTCCAGTCACATAAATTTCAATAATTAATTTAAAAGAAAACTTCCCGTTGTCAAAACAAATAGCGGGTTTTTAGAAACAATATTTATGAAAAGTTTGGCACTTGTTTATGCCCAATTCCAAAGTGAAATTAATCCCAATGACCATAATTGGATTAAATGGTAAAAATATATTCCAATTACACTTTAAAAAAAATTAAAAAGATAATATAACCATATAATTATATTATATGAAAAAGCAGTTTTGATGTAAAATGCAGTATTTTTCACTATTCATTGAAAAATGAACATTGTCAGAAAAATTCCAAAAATTAACCCAAGGTAAATTTCAATGTCCCAATCATAAATAATATGTTTATTTTGGAAAATAGAGCTTATAAAATTTTCAAAATTTTTATTTAAAAGGGGTTCGCCATCAAAAGGCGGTTAATCGACCTTTTAAAGAATATTAGAATGTTTACGCTTAAAAACTGGATTCATTTGCATTTTTAATCCTCTAACATTTACTGTAAAGAGTAAAAATATTTGACAAACATATATAATAGTTTTTTAGTTAGTTCTGTTTATTCCCTCCATTACAACGACTAGGCGTTAACTACCATTTAAAATAATATTATTTTATTATTAGAGTGCAACGTAAGATTTCCAAGACACTCGTTGTTGCGTATTGGGTACGCCATCTAGAAAAGCATCCCATTTAAAGTAATATTAATATTTTATTCACAAATATGGATACATATAAAGATTTCATATTATTTATTTACCTGGGGTGTTATATCCTTCCCCCCTTTTGGGAATTGCGTTCTCGCAATTTTAAAATGGGGCTTGGAAACATCCTTGGAAGTCCCACATCAGAACAAGTGTCGGTAAAACAATCACTTTAATATAATGAAAGATAAGTACAAAGCTCACCCGAGTTAACCCATACTAGGATTCCATGTAGGAAAACATGGACATGGAGGAGAAAACATAGGGTCATGTTCTGATGGAGAGTGATATAAAACCTGTTTAAGAGAAAGTTAACCACAAGAAAATCACAAACTTGTGATGGGTTAAACGGTATTAGATTCCCCAGTAGGAAAACATAATAGACAACATTTTTGTTTTAAGTTACTTTTTATTGAGGAATTTATTCATAAGGAAACACAATTACTTATCATGTTGACTTTCAACTTTTATTACATTTATTATACAAACTCATACTTTCCCCAAAAGACGAGTATTTAGGAAGACTTGTTCACATTAAGAGTACTACAATCAACTTCTAGAGAATCACCTAATCCACAAAAGAGAACTATATACTTACCATGTCTTTAGGCTCTAACCAAAACCAAAACCAAAAAGGTTAGTACACGATTAGATAATACAGAAAAGGATAACCCTTTATAAAAAGAAAATCTATCCAAAATTTGTCCAACAAAACCCAAAGTTCAACGAGGACCATTCGACAAACAAATTTTCCAAAAAATTCTACAAAGTAAACAAAACTAAGATTGAATCCCAATTATTTGAAGGATTTAATCACATAGTCTTCCAAGGTACAAATTAACTTTTTATCTCCAAATAACATCAGTTACTCTTAAATTCTCATATTGAAAAGTAATTAACCTAATCACATATCCTCCATGATAGGTTAATAAATTTCCATAGATAACCCAAAGTCAGCTTACTCTTAATTCATAAAATCATCTAACTAAAAAGAATCAGTCAAACTAACCAGGGACTTCACGTAGTCCAGTGGTATGAGATAAATATCAGTCGCACTTTGGTTGTGGGTTCGATTCCCGCAGCTTTGTCTGAAGCGACGGGTTGTCACACGGTCAGTGTTTTGTCCTTTTTCCAAAACTATATAATTCTTAAAACATTCCCCAACAACGAGATAAAATCTTCAAAAATAATCAGAACATATTTTAATCATCAAGATTATCTCAACCCTTTAATTTTCCATCATATCATAGAGTAACCCCTAATTACCTAAAAAGTAAGGATCAAATAAACCCTAATGGATACCTTTATAATTATTACTTGAACTTCCACATCGATTGGTCATCTCGTACATGATGCATTACACAACATACCGAGGTTCAAGTGGTTGAGCATGACTCCTTGATAGTTGGTTTAGAACAACCACGAGTTTTCTCATTGAATACCCCATTTCATCCAGTCTCTTAATCCTAGAACCACCACAGTTTCCTTTAAACCTATTGTCACTTTGGTGCCTGCTAGATCCATCCATTCACTAAAAATAGAAATGTCAGTGTGAGTATATCAACAAAACCATCATGTACTAATGAGGGAGATAACCACTAAGATATCCTTACTAATTCACTTTATCTAAAACTAAGACTCTTTCTAAAATCCTATCCATTATGGTACTGTCACTTATTCCTAGAGAATACCATAACCTCTAATGTTATCTAAACCGACCTTTGATAACAACTATAAGGCCCCATCCTTAAACCTTACATAATCTTGAGTTATTACAAGATTACACATTGAGGATCTTTTCAGGTTTAGTGTTTTAGAGAATTAGCTCATGAAGCTTTCATTACATTCCACATTTAAAAAAGTGGTTACATAAAAGATAGTATTCATTCTTCCCATCAACGGAAACATATTTAAAATAAAACATTGATTCTTTCTTGACACATCCTTGACACTATCATCATATCATGTACCTTTCCCTTGACTTGTGAAAAACATTTCAAAAACATGGGATGAGCATAAAAAGCTCAGTAAGGGATATAAAAATATTTAAAGGAAACATGAGTTCATATATACATAAGAATGAAATCATACTTTACCCATAAAACATAGGAACTCTAACATACCTCATAAAATCATGAATAAATCATAGAAATAATAAAGTCATAAAGGTAACTTGAGGCATTCATAACTTTCTTACGTAGGTAGTAACCATCTTGGTTACATTTGGAATACCCACCACAGTATATTCCCTAAATCTCTTCGGAGAAAACTTAACGTTTAACCCCTTCGCGTTAACCAATGCATTGGAGAGATATATCGGGCTCACCCGCCCTTAGTTTATCACGGAACCACCCGTTTTAATAACAATGCCCAAGAACCATAACATAAATGTATCACATAAAACATGCATAAAGGAAATATAACATTTCCTCATTTAAATCACAATATAAGATTTTAGGATATTCAAATAATGAATCTATTAAAAAAACCATTTTCAAAAACATTTAAAACATTTAATAAAGAGATTTTTGAATCAAAGTGTCCCATACCACCTTGAAGCTTTTAACATTTTAAACCATTAATATCCATATAAATAAATCCTTAAAACCATTTTAAAAACATGGATATTAATAAGAACAAATTATTAAAACATTTAAAGCGATATTTTGGTTAAAGGGTTTTTACCAAAATTAGAGACACTTGAATACAATAATTGAGGAATAACATTTAATCAGAACTTTATAATATCATGAGAATAAATGGATTCATGATATAATATTCCAAAGGAATGTATATACACCATATAAGAGTGAATTGGTGCATAACAACAATGAAGTATCAATAGAAATGTAGAATGAGATGAAATCCCCTGTAAAGAAGGTACCCTTAAATTAAGGATAAATAAATCTCATAATTATGTGTGACAAATATAAATACACCCAATATATGTGTATATTAAGTGTAAAAAAATCAAAGGTCATTCACACATATTCAAAGGATGACATTTTCAATAACTATATGTTGTACCCAAAGAAATCATAATTGGGTTAAGAAGTCCCCTTGGTAAAATTCGACAGCCTAACGGCATCACTTTAAAATTTAGAAAATGAGTTGATGAGAGATAAAAAGGGTATCTAATCACTTGTACATAAAATGTAAATCAATAATGATATATAAGAACATATCCCAACATTACAATATGTAAATTAAAAGACCCAACAAAATGAGTCTTTTAAAAATAGGAGGGTGAAAGGTTCCCTTAGCGACTTGGGTATCTTTCGAAACATACACCCCATTAAAGAAAGACAATACATCATTGATGTAAATACTCATAAACGGATTTATATTACACAATGAGTAGAATAATGGACAGTACATACACCACTCAAAGGAAATTGTGGAAAATGTAGCATAAATCTCACCAGAATAAAAGTGAGATGAAAAATTCCTTACGAAAACTCAGCATCCTAAGGGTGCCACTTAAAACATCCAAAAATGTATTTATGAGATCAAATAGGGTCTCTCATAATATGAAAATAAGAATTACAGTATGATTAATGTAAAAAAATATCCCCAAACATAAGAAAGATTAGATTAAATGAAATTACATAAAAGAGAGTACTTAAAAATAAAGAGAGAGGTTAGATCTCTTACGAAAATTCGGCAGCCTAACGGCGCCACTCAAAACTTCCAAAATTGATTGATGATAGAGAATAGGGTCTCTTATCATATGAAAATAAAAATTACAGTAATATTAATATAAAATAACACACCAATCACAAGAAAGATGAGCTTAAAAGGAATTACATAAAAGAGTGTACTTTAAAAGAAAGGGAGGAGTAGGATACCTTACCTCAAGTCCAACTTGTCTTGTTCGTTTCTTTATATTCCTGAATAATAAACTTTTGTCAATTTATAATTTCCTAAGGAACTCCTTTAAATATTATTAATCTGTTCATATCACATATTATAATGTTATAATAATTGTTTAATAATGTTAGTTCATATCAGACGTTTTTGCCGATGTTTGGTACATGAGTCAAAAATGAACTTGTTGGAAAAGAATTTTCCATGTAGTTATAGGTACATCATATCCAGAATAGTATTTATGTTTTAAATATCATATATATCCAGTATATATTAATTTTATTCTATTCCATAGCATTTGGATAAAAAAAATTAAAAGCACCGTTCATGGAGACGGTAGGCCGTACGTACGCATGAACGCTACTTTTATTTTTTTCCATATTAATGGAATGAAAAAAATGAGAGATATATATATTATAATTCCAGAATGATACCCATCATTTAGATGTAATATATTACATATATATACATTATATATATGTACTTATAATATTACAAAACATTTTGAGATAAGAAATGAAATGTACCCTTCATGGAGACGGTAAGCCGTACGTACGCATGAACGCTACTTCCATTCCAATTTCATATTTAATGGAATTAAAACATAATGATACATAATAGTATTTTAATTCCAGTATGGTATCATATATAATATCATTAAATATATCCTTTATACGTACCACATATGGTATTAACGAATCAAATCACTTTGAGGGGGCGGTAGTCCGCACTTCCTAAAATGTAGATATCGCATTTACCCATAATGGAAACCATAAACGTATGCCATAAATGAAAATTACAGAAGTTTAAGGAAAACATAAACATATTATATATCATATATAAATATAGTGACATCTTAATGGCCACCTTTGAAGGTGTTAAAAGAATGTTGAACAATCATCGTTTCGGGAGGCAGAAATTATCCATCCACAGAAACAGTATATTGTTTAACCATTAGATGTAGGTGTGTGTAAGTGTAGCTCGAATCCTTATTATAATAAAATCCTAGTATATTTAAGATACTTTATTTTTTACAAAATAAATGAATAAAAAGAGTTTAGGGGGTTGGAGAAGCAAAATAAAATAAAATGACACAAGTGAAGACATTACCATTAAATCGTGTAACTTCCTTTGATTTGAGCTCAATGGATTCATTAGAAAGGATTCTGCCCAAAGTGAGGCTCCAAGGAGTTAGAGAGGGATGTGGAGAGATGAAATGGGCAGGGGTTGGCCGAGCCAAAGGCTTTGGAAGTGTGGGTAAAGAGGTAGAGGTGGGGGCCTTTTATAAGAGGAGGGGAGGGGCACTCTTGGAAAGGTATAAAATGTAACTTTATTTTCAAATGAGTTTTGGATTCTATTGATCCCACATTGATGGGTTTCGAGGATATGGTGATAAGGGTTAGAAATCCACCCATCCAACAGGTTTTGGAAATGTGTAGGTCTTAGATTTTACATTATCTTTCCATTTTATTTAAATCGTTAAATAATGAGGTCATCGCTGCATCATTATGATGTCATAAATAATTTAATTTATTTATTGTCTAAAAATTATAAAAAAAATACTATGATGTAGAAAATATTTTCATCTTTCCAATTACTATTTATAGTCTAAAATATAATTTATTTATAAAAAGTTAAAAATATTTTACTTAGGTGATACATTCTTTGTTACATTTAGTATTCTTTAAAAATAAATAGATAAAAAGTCACTTTCTCACAAAACTGATTCCATGGGGCCCCCAAGTTTGGCACAAGGAATCCCATGGTCAGAAATGAGACAACCAGTAGCCTTAGGACACATGTTGGGGTCATTTTTTATTATTATGATATTATCTTATTATCTTTAACTACCCGATTACTCATTAATCAAGATAATTAAAGATAATTACCATCGTTTCTATTCATAATGTCCCAAAACAAAAGAGTCATAATTACATAATTTAGAACATCTGATTCCAAATATGTAATACATTTTACCAAATTACAAACACATAAATTTCAATAATTAATTTAAAAAAAAAACTTCCCGTTTTCAAAACAAATAGCGGGTTTTTTAGAAACAATATTAATGAAAAGTTTGGCACTTGTTTATGCCCAATTACAAAGTGAAATTAATCCCAATGACCATAATTGGATTAAATGGTAAAAATATATTCTAATTACACTTTAAAAAAAATTCACAAGATAATATAACCATATAATTAAATTACATGAAAAAGCAATTTTGATGTAAAATGCAGTATTTTTCACTATTCATTGAAAAATGATCATTGTCAGAAAAATACCAAACATTAACCCAAGGTAAATTTCAATGCCCCAATCATAAATAATATTTTTATTTGGAAAAATGGAGCTTATAAAATTTTCAAAAAGTGGATTTAAAAGGGGTTCACCATCAAAAGGCGGTTAATCGACCTTTTAAAGAATATTAGAATGTTTACGCTCAAAAATTGGATTCATTTGCATTTTTAATCCTCTAACATTTATTGTAAAGAGTAAAAATATTTGACAAACATATATAATCATTTTTTAGTTATTTTTGTTTATTCCCTCCATTACAATGGCTAGGTGTTAACTACCATTTAAAATAATATTATTTTATTATTAGAGTTTAACGTAAGATTCCCAAGAAACGCGTTGTTGCGTATTGGGTACGCCATCGAGCATAGCATCCCCTTTAAAGTAATATTAATATTTTATTCAAAAATATGGATAAATATAAAGATGTCATATTATTTATTTACTTGGGGTGTTACAATACCTATATAGACCAGTTATGAATGTCTCAAAGCACATCAGTTTTTACTTTTCTAACCATTATTATCACATGGAATCTAGAAACTCCTCCTTTCATTCCCAAGCATCATGTATCATTTAAAATCAAGGTGATCAGCCCATCCTTAATGGGAATCTGGCATTATGTGGAATCTATATAGCTCATCCAAGAATTCAAAAATTATGTACCACATCGAATCTAAGGAGATCATCTATACATTAAAACTTATTTAACAACTTATATAATTTATAATAAAAGGATTTCAGTCCAAAATTTTTACTAATTTATCATTGTGTATCATAAAAAATCCAAGGATCCCATCCCAGCATTCCCACATATTTTACATCTGGTCATTTGAAATACATGGAAACCTTGCCATCTTTACCTTTTTTTTAAAATTCCATGATATAACCATTTATTCCAATTGAGTATCATTAGGACCAAGGATAATGATAAGATATTTATAATTATTTATAATTTTAAATACAACCCATTTAATTTTCAAATAGTATGGTTTCATAGGAATCTCATTATAAAATTTATATCCTCAAAGGATTTATAAAAAAATTTACCCAATTAAATAAATTAAAATTATTTTTTATGTTTTCTGATACTAAAGGGTATTAATGAAAATCCTAGGAAACAACCATATATAACACTAGTAAAAGAATAATCACATTAAAAATCTTGGGAATCCCCCATTAAACGGACAAAATCATGTAATAAAATCTTACACTAAAGTGGAAGAAAATGTTTTTATTTAAAATTAACAATGGTAGATTCATTGTCTTTATAGTATTCAAGACTAATTTTTTGTATAAAAAAAACAAGTCAATTTTTTAATGTAAAATTAACGGAAAATAGAATTATGAAAAACATGTAAAACAAAATAAAATAATGATAATTTATAGTACAACATAAATAATATGTACAAAAGGTTATTATACTTCCATTTATAGAGTATTTACCTTTTTTTCAAGCATAAAAGTGAGAAATCAAAGAAATAATAAATATTTCTGAAAATAGAGAATATTATCATTAAAATAACAAAACATAAAAGGTTGGGAAGAACATAAATAAATAAAGAAGAAAGATCTATATACTTACCAGGGAGATTTAATCACCTCAATGATAAAGAGAAATAAATGAATATTAAAGGAGATTCATCATTGCTGAAGGAGATAATGAGATGGATTCAATGGGGGATACTGTGTGTGTGAGAGGGTAGAAAAGAAGACATGCATTTTGGGTGAAAATTTTAGAAAAGACAAAACTTCCCTTGAAAAAAATTTCTTTAGAACGTACAATATTTTCAATGGTCCTAGTACGCCAATAAGTCTACTAGAATGCAACCAGCTAGTTGATGGACCTACAACCATATACTAAAATTCCATCTCATGCACCCATATAGTCTATGCACTATCGAGACCCCCATACCCCCTTAAACACATCATTGAGATTATAATGGGGTTTGAAAAAAATGGGTCCATATCTCAATGAAGTGGTGGGGTCTTACAACTAATGTGACTAACTACAAAACAATATATTATATAACGGAATCAAATTATTCATATTAAAAAATTATCTACCTTAAAAATATCTAGATCTACTTTAAACCCCTATCTAATTTTTTTATCAAAGTCAATCCCCTTATATTTCATAATTATCTATCATTGAAACTAATGGATATCCTTTTAATAAGAATTATCCCCACAAAGATCAACTCTCTAATAATAATCTAGATCATTCAACTATATAACTCCTAAAATAACTATATGTTGATTCATTCCACTAACTATCTGTAATATTACAAATGATATCTTTTAAAACTATTATATGGTATTTATTTAAGATAATTTATTTTAATTCATTTTAATTTCATAATATTTTACAAAAAAAAGTGCAACTGAGCATGATTCATGAAGCAAACATAGGTCTCTAACTTCCAATAAAAATTATAAAATATTAGTATGTAAAGTATTAATATGGTCCTCCCATTGGAAAACATGGGCCAAGTTTTCATCATGTATGGTCCATTGTTCCAATATCAATGATTTTTTTAAAATAGCACTATTGAATTACCGATCAAATGCAGTCCTCACCAGTTTCTAGAAGTTCAATATTTGTTAACTGAATTAATATATGGTTTTCATGGTTTGTATTATATTTATTGGTACAAATTATAATCTTTTTTAGATTTATATATATATTCCACCATGGCATCAACCTGAGGAGAATTACAAGAGATAAGAGAATCATTTAACACATTTTGTTATTTGGGAACATCTTGTGGATGAGAATATCATAAGGATATTTGTTTATAGTACACCATTAATAAAACAATGATATCATACTTGTTAGGCCATGCTGACTTATTTTACTCATGAGTTATTGATGGAACATCCACTTATTTATATGGGTGATAGTGAGGCCCATAGGGCATGTAATCCTTAGTCTGATACTTGAATCACACATTTTTCAGTCTATATTTGATACCAACTATGAAAACAAAAAAATATTACATTATATTATATATCATCTCAATTTTTACACTTTAAATCTGACAATAATATTACAATCCCATGAGTTTAATGTTTAGTGTCTTTGTAGATCAACTATATAATGAAACTATTTAACAATAATTGGGAAATATTATCCATAAAAACCATACTTGAAAGAATTAAATATATCTCATAAGTTATAATCATCTTTATAACTTAGGGAATAAAAAAAATACATAGTGGTGAGTTCAAAATCTTAGAAAAAGATAATGTATCAGTGAATTATTAGAATTGGTTATTAAACATGAGAGAAAACATGGATAGAGGGAAAATATATTATTAAAAGACCATGGGCTCATAAATTGAAAAAATATAACTTTTAAAGGAATTAGCGACCATGATATAGAACCATAAGCCCATGATAGGTCATTAGGGAAGCGTTAAAACATTTCTTAGAATCATGTAACTATAATCCTGAATCATGAGAGAATAATATAACAAAACAAAATTTTAATGAAATATAGCATAAAAATAAGCATATTAAATCCATAAATAATTATTATACTTCATAATTACCAAGTACTATGTCATAGAAAACCCATTATACCTACACATTAGGTATATAAGAAATATATTAGTTAAATACATTTTATGTGATAAAGAATAATAATTCCCACAAATCATTATCTCATGAGATAACTATTCCTATCCAATGCATTTTAAAGAGATATTAGACCCCAATAAACTAAATAACATCAGATGTGTCGCATAGGATATGAAATCTTTTTTACAACATGAAAAATCCATAGTAAAAAAATTTATTTCAAAAAATTTCTTATTGGTTTTTCATAAAGTGATATGAAAAATAGTTCAGTTCGTACCAAAAAATCAATAACCAAACATGATTAGTTTATAAAGACAATTACAAGGCGATTCATAAAATATTACTCCAAGGGATATTTAATTGTTGAAGTTAAATAGTAAATTGAAGTGAAACATAAATGATTCATTAGAAAATAAATTATTTAAATTTTTATAAAGGTAATAATTTATGAGTTATTTTGAAAATATCATTTGGAATCAATTGAAATTGAAGAGTTTTAAAAAATTATTTGATATGAAATATCAATGATTGATATTTAAAATAGACATAATGTTTTTCTAAATAAAATTTGTATTATAAAATAATTTTTATGATTTCCAAATGTAGAAAATATTTTTTATATAATAAATAAATATATTAAAACCCACCCCATAAAAACGGTGATAAATTAAAAAATAAAATAGAGTTCAATAGAAATTTTTAGTATGAATGAAATAATATTCATTCTGATTTTAAAATAATAAAAAATAATATTTATTAAAATATAATATGCTCATGGAAGAGAAAAATATTATTTATGGTCGATATAAAATATTCCTAAAAATGTAATATTATAAAAGAGAATAAAAACTATATAGAGAATAATAAATTATGTAGAAGTATTTTACCCAAATAAAATATGAAATAAAATTTATAGTATTGAAATTCCATTATATGATAAACTCATAGGGATAAATTTTATAAATATAGTTCAAGACTCAATAAAATGAAATTGAGTCTATGAAAACCCTTGATCCTTTCTCATAAATTCCAAAAGGCGCTTTAAATTATTATATAATATACATATCCATATTAATAACTCATATAAAAACCATATTAAAATCCATTACCCTATATAATATTCAATTATAATAATTTATCATAAATTTATTCATTATTTATAATATATTTTCATAATCGGATGTTAATGATTTTGATTGTTCCACACATGATTTAAAATATATATATAGAGTCTCGTTCCTTGATACTGTGCTAACAATTCCTAAATTATCTAAGATAATATAATATATGTTTTATAATTATTTATAAATTTTTAATTTCATTCTAGTAGATTTTAGTCATAATTCATTAAGATAGTGGGTAATGAGACTGTTCTGGTGTTTTTTGATAAGAAAATATTTATATATTTATATAAAGATAAATATTAATATAAACATATCATAAAACTAAATATGATATTGAAAATAATTTTAATTAAATAAATATTATCATTGAATCATCCATGTTGGGTGTGGATGAAAGGAAATTAATATATCTATGTAGGAGGTACTCATATAAGGTAGGGATGTAAAAAATCACTATTTTTAGAGGTAGTAGTCTTCTCGTAACCGGAATAATGTTTTCATTTATTTAAAGAAATGGATAAATTTAGATAATGGTTATTTCACTAAAATAATAATATTTTAGTATATTAATAAAACCAATATAATTATATCATATTAGTAAATATAAATTTAGTACATTGAAAGAGAATAATAAATGGAAGAATGATTATAAGGGAGAAAATATTAGAGTTTATGAATCTGATTTATACATGGAAAGCATTTTGATTTAGGAGGGATTTATGAAATAGAGAAAAAGAAACAAAATAATGTGGGTGTGATTATTTCAGATGGAAATTGGGTATATTATATTTTATAATTCATTTTTTTGTATCAATGAAGGAGTTTTGGGAGGATCCTTTAATATGTGAAGGGAATGAAATTTTTGAAAAACAATTCATAATATAAAATGTAAATCATTTTAAACATGTAAAGTGGATCCATAGTGATCAATATTATATGATAAAGTAATTTAAGGTTGTTATATTACTCCAAAAACCATTCAGAGTAATGTTATTAACATATTTTATGTTATTTACCCAATATATTCAACTGTTTTATCATTTTTACTTTTAATATAGTAACTAGTATTTTCATTATTAATTTGTTATGCCGAAAAAATAAATGGTACTTATTACATAATGTGTTCCTTATTATTCATAATATGAAAATTAATTTATTATAATGAATTTCTAAAATTGATAAAAATTTATTCTACTATAATAACATTATTAAACATTAAAATTTGATTTAAAATTGTTTCAGCATAGTGATGAGTTTAGGATAAAATTGTGAATATTAATGATTGGAATGAAATTTGTTTAATAATTATTAACCATAAAGGATTTCTGTGTATTTAAAATCTATCTAAATAAAATTTCATTCTTTTTAATACTAAATTTAAATAAATGACTAAATAATGTTCTTATTATTAGAGAAAAATATTTCTTATGTTTCAAAATGCAAATCATGGGTTTTATAATTTCAACATAGAATATTAAAATGAGTAACATTACTCATCAAATAATTTTTTATTTTATTAAAAGGATTTAATAGTTTTTAATTGCCACTTATATCTTGATAAAGTCATAAATTCACTAGTATTAGGGGAAACAATATTTTTATCTATTTACCTAAAAATTGTTATTTTCAAAAAAATCACAAAAAATAATATTTAGATAATATTTTTATAACAAATACAATTCAAAGTTTATTTTTTTCAAATTGAAATTTAAAAATTTAATAATTTAACATTGAAATGGAAAAATAAAATATAATGAAAATTATTTAATATGGAAATGGGTTTTTTAAAATATTAACTAGTATTTTTGTTATTTCCTATAAAGTTATCATTATATTAGTGTTAATATATTATTCATATAAAAAAATTTATTTTCCATTAATAATAATATACATATATTCTTGGAAAAAAATTTATAGTGCGTAAGAAGAAAATTTTAGAGAAAAAGATTCTTTATATGTATAAACCAATCATAATAGTTGTTTAACTATAATAATTGATTTTCATCAATTCTTTTATATTTATATTGAATTTTGTTTTTCCTTAAAATTTGAAATATAAAATACATTAATATACATTTTATATATATAAATGAAATATTTCATTAATAATTAAATGATTATATCATCCTATCTTCTATATACATATCTACTAAAGATCTCTATATAAGAAAGATGTGAAGATGAGCTCTGTTGCTAGTCATGGGTTGCTATTCAGCTAGTATGGATCTCATGGAAAACATATCTTAGCAAAAATTTTATTAAAACTGTTATTATTGGATTTCATCTTGGACATTGTCTTTGTAAGACCCCAATGAAGTGATGTCTCATCTATGTTCGAGAAAATGAGATTTATAAGTAATTGTTCTACAACCGAGTGCATTTTATTTCATTTTTACATAGATTTATTAATGTTGTAACTTAATTTTACAACCATTATTTTAATAGATATATTTATATGGTCTAATTTAAAAAGATATTTAATAGAATCATGTTTTTTAAATTTTAAGGTAGCATAAAAAAATCTAATCAACTTAGTATTCATTTAAATGTATGTTAATAATAAAATTTTAGGGCATTTCATTCCCCCTTAACTAAATCATATCCACATAATTTTAATTTTAAAAAACTAATGAAAATATCTAAGTGTATCCAAAATATATGCACAACTCAATATATAAATTTTAGATATATATTAAACATACAATGAGACGAAACATATTTCTTCCATAGGATATAATGATATATAATATTGGGTTTTTATCTAATAATTTAATATAAACATCCATCATGAATGGATATAATTATTCCAATAAAAAAATTAGTTTTTCTAAAGAGTCTATAGTAAACCATGGATATAAAGATAATCATTTTCTTTTGTTTTAAATAGTAAATGTAATTTGAATATTTTGGTAATTAATTTAGAGTCACTATAAATATAGAGAATCCATTTCCAAAATAAAACAAAAATCATCTAAAGGATTGATTAAAAACATTTAACGAAAGCACATTCCCACAAACATATACATGGAATACAGTAATCATAAAAATATAAGTTATCATCAATAATCAAATAATCAGGGTGGTGATTTAATGATCATAGATATCATTCTAGATATAGTATGGAACTAAGATTAAAAACCAAATAAGAGAACAAAAAATCAAGATTTGAGGATAATTATGCCCTAATTACCATGATCCATTTTAGTGGTACCCATCACCTATGTGCTTATTTGTTCCCCAGTTCCCCTATTTAGTCTTGAATGTTACTGATTATTATCATCCATCTCATCCCTTAGATTATTTTATTGAGTTTCATAACTACCCAGTTCCCCACATACATATTACATTGTACTATTAGTGGTGCTTTTAGTTGAATTTTTCCCAACATCTTGCTATCCAAACTATTAATTTTTTATAAAAAAATATTTACATTATTCCCTCATTTTCTATATATAAAAGATATTCTAATTCCATTGATAAATTTCTTGAGCGCCTCTTACCAACTTTTTGAAATCTATGAAATTGAATATTCTTTCCTATACACTCTCTATCAATTGAACATCCTAGAGAATATATCTTATCTTATTTGGGGTGTCCATAGATTCAAAAAAATTATTTTCTTAATAAAAATTAATGATAGATGGTCATTAAAAACTATAATATTTATTAGGATAGCTCTTTTATTATTTGGTTATTATTTGGGAAAATCATTGCATTACCTATAGAAGTAATTTTTAATTTATTTCCTCATATATTGAACCATTTTTAATATAGTGGAATGTAAAAGATAAATTTTCTTTATTAAATATTCTAATAAATATAAAAATAAATATTTATTATATGAATAAATCATTAATGATATACGTAACATAACTTATAACTTTCTTGTTTTCATTATTTTTTATTCATTGTCTTCTTTCGATAACGTTCTCCATCCCAAATATAGTCAAATCCAACATAGTCGTTCATAATGAGTGTGTGAATCACTAAGGAATATAAATTTAGAGTTTTAATCAATGTGGACATTTAGGCCGCTTTATAATCAACCATGTGAAGACCATGTAAATATCCTACCGGCCTTTTTCAATGTTCTCAGGCTTAGGTGAATATATGCAACGGCCTGTATCCAATTTTTTATTTCTAGATTGCGATTTCATTTCTCAAAAAACACCCAAATATACATTTTATAAAAAAATATAAGATATTATATTAGACTAAAAATCATCCATTGGGTTTTCACTCAACATCTCTCATCCTTATCATCAAAAATAACAAAACTGATCTATAAAAACAATTAAAAATTATAATGATTCTTACTATGAAATAGTAGACCCACACTCTCGGGTTTTATGATAAAAAAACACATTAATAACATGTTTTGATAAAAATTTAGAAAATACAAAAACAATTAGAACATATTATTTATTAGATCTATTTTTACACATTACATATCAAAATAATCATACAATCCCATGAACTAAAGGTCTGTGTCTTTGATCATCATCTACAAAAGAAAATTATTTTATAATACTTGTGAAATCATTTCCATTGAATTATCACAATAATAACCCATTATATAAATCACATAATTTATAAACATATGTATAATCAAGGGAATTGAACAATAAGAAGGGGGTGATATCAAATTCTTAGTAAGGAAAAACATATCATTGAATCATAAAAGTTAGATCTTAAACAACTGAAAAAACGTAGATATAAATGAAATATCATATTAAAATATCATTGGATCATAAATGAAAATCAAAAAATGTTTTATAATTATGTATCATGATATTAGAATATAAGACTATATAATCTTCATAAATGAACATTATCACATTTCTTAGAAGTATATAATAGTAATCTTGATTCATGGGAGTATAATAAAATAAAATTGAATATCAATGAAAGGTGGCACAAACATAAGCCTAAGAAATCCTAACACTATGATAATACTAAATTATTCCCACATATTATGTTGTGAATAAACCTATGATGTCTATGAAATAGTTTTTGTACAATCACGTGATGTTCACACATTATATGTGACAAAAAAGATACACCCACACATCATCATCTCAAGAGATATAGATCCCTAATCAATGAAACTGAGGGTGATAATGAAACCCAACCATATAAATCAATATATATATATATATACATTTTTCATAATATATCATCCATTAAATATACCATTTAAAACCCCATGGAATGGAAATTTTTTAATTTAATTTCCAAAAAACATTATATAAATTATAGATCAGTTGATACAAAAAATTCAATCACCCAAAAATATTATTTCATAAAATCATTTATAAGGTTATTAAAAAAGTATAACTCCATTCTATATAATATTATTTATTTAAATTAGAAATTAGAAGTGAAACATATTGGTGTATTTAGAAGTCATTTCTTGAAATTTTCTTAAATAGAAGAAATTGTGAGTTATATTCAAAACTATCAATTTAGAGAAATTTAAATAAGGAATATTTAAAAAATTATTTAAAAAAAAATTTAAAATTAAATTATATAAAAATACATAATATTTTTACATTGTAAACGTGGAGTGGAATAGATAGAATATTATCATGAAAGTGAAATAACATTTCAATATTAAAATTAAATTTATTAAAACCCACATCTTAAAATGAGTGGAAAATATTGTATTTAAAAATAATAAGATATAAATTTAAATATTTTAATAAATTAAAATATTTTGATAAAAAAATAATGACATAAAAAATTGTATTGAATAAAGGATATGGATATGAAAGGGAACAAGATTATTTGTGATGGATAAGAATTGATCTTAAAAATGTCATATTTTAAAAGATAAAGAGACCACTAAAGTAAAGAAGACACTAATGAAAAGAATTACATTAACTATAGAGAAGAGGAAGTATCATTTGTAATAAATATATGTAATTATACGATAAAATTTAAGGATCATAGTCATGAATGTAAATTCAAGATTAAAAAGGGAAATTTAGCTGAGGAAAAAACCTTACCTTTAGTCTCTACTTCCACCAAGCTGCTTTAACATCCGGTATAATATGAATTACCATATTAATAAATTTTTTCCCAAAAATATTCATATATAGTTACCTATATACCGTTCAATTACAATCATTGATTATTTATTTATTATTTATTTTTATAATCGGATGTTAACGATTTAGATTGTGACACACATGCTTTAAAATATCGATATTGATTACAGTTTATTGATACAAAATTAATAATTCATATATTAATAAAGGTAATACAATATATTAATTTTAATCATTTTAATGTTTAAATTTCATTCCATGAGACTGAAAAAATAATCAGTGATGAGTTTGTTTTGGTAATTTGTGATGAACAAAAGTTGGTATATTAACAATGAGTTAAATATTTATGTAACCTTTCTAGATCCCTAATAATGTTATAAAAAAGAAATTTAATCCATTAATTAAATTATTATAATAATCCAAGTAGGGTGTTTATGAAAAATATAACACATTTTTCTATGTAGGAGGTTGTCCGCACATACACATAGATGGCATTTTTATTTTCCATAGAGGAAAAAGAACATAGAAATTCATTAAGTATTTAAAAATATTAATAATTATTTAAACATAATATTAATTCCTTAAATATCAATCTATGGCCATTATAAATAAATAAAATATTATTTTCATGGTATTCAACATGAAAAAATAATTACATTGAAATTTTTATAATGAAAATGGGAAATATAGATTTTGGTTATTCCATCAATATTAAAAAAAGTATACTAATAAAAAAATTTCATTATATTATATGGGTAAAAAAAATTAGAATATTTAAAATAATAAGAAATAGAAGAATGATTTTAAAAGGGAAAATACTTGTAAAGAATAATTTTATTTATTCTTGGAAACATTTTTGATTTAGAAGGGATTTGAGATATCTATGAAGAATAGAAGCTAAAGAACGTAGGAAAGTATTATTTGGGACTGAAAACATGTATAGTATAACGGTTAATTATTATAATTTTTGTAAATTTTATGGGGATATGGGATGAACATTTTACAAGTATTGGTAATGAAATTCTTTTAAATATAATTTCTTAATGTAAAAAAGAAATCAGTTTCAACCAATCTAGTAAATCCAAACAAGAAATGATATGATGTATGACTAGGTAACGTCTCTAAAAAACTCAAAATACATATTTTTTTTTCTTAATATTAGGTACTTTTGTCCCTTATATTTATCAATTTTACCATTTTGACTTTTAATATAGAATCTAAATTTAACCTAAGTAATTTTTTTATTCTAAAAAATAAAATCAGACTTATTTTATAATTTAGAACATATTTTTGAAAATAATAATTTCATTTTAATTGATAAAATTTATAAATTTATGAAATCAACTCTAAAAAAAATGTATCATTCAATAAAATTAGATTTTAGATGAAATATATTTTTAAGCATAAAAATGAGTTTACAATAAAATTATGAACGTTATTGATTAAAATTAAACAAATTAACTTATTATTGATCAAATATGTGTCACGTTGATTTAAAATCAATCCAAAACATAATTTCATCTTGTAAAAACAGAAAAAAAATATAAAACTAAAATATTTTTTTCTCATTAGAGTAAAATATTACTTATGTTCAAAAATATAAAACCCATGTTTTATCAATTATTAAAAGTATATATAAAGGAATTATTTTACACTAAAATAAATATTTTGGTTTAGGAAAATATTTTATATGTTTTAATCCACACTTACATCATGATAAATTAATAAACTCGATGGTATTAGTGAAAACTATATTTGTCACATTTCACATAAAAATTAATCATTTCAAAGAAATTTCAAGAAATTCAACCTAATCTAATAGTATCATGATGAATCTAAAAATAAAGTTCATTTTCAAAAAAATTAGATTATAAAATTTTGGAATTTAACATATAAAAGGAAACATAAAATATAATGATTTCTATTTTCGTAGTGAATTTATCCATTTCAAATATTAATTATACAAATTATTATTATTTATAAATTTATAATTAAATTAATATAAATAAATTACCCATCCAAAAATAAATATTTTTATTACATAATCAAAATATACTTAGGTCATTAAAATAAAAATGAATTGTGCAGAAGAATCCAATTTATGAAAAATTAGTAATACATTTTATGTATACAGGAAACTTAATCGGTGTTTAGATATACTAATTATATCTCATCAGTGAATTAGTATAAAAAAGAGAATTATTTTTAAATAAAATTTGAAAAGTAAAATTTAAAAAAAATGTGATATAATAAAATAATTTATTAAATTAACAATTATAGATTTATATCATCATAAATTAAACCTCTATAAACACTCAAGATCTATGCATTACATAAGGATAAGATAAATTCTGGTGGCACTCATAGGTAGTAGTTCAACAAGGATCGATCTCTTGTAAATTTCAATGATCTTGAAGTTATCTAAAAAGTATATCATGTAAACCATAATTTTTTGAGTTCTGTAAGTGATTGTTCTGGTGAAAACACTTTTGATGCTACTTCCCTCCAATATTAGAGCAATGAGTTTTATAAGGAAGACTTCCAATACCATATTTCATTTCATTCCTTATTTTACATAGATTTCATAATGTCTATAATTTTATTTAAACCCACTAATTTATCATAAATATTATAACATAAAAAGTTTAAATTTTATCTTAAAGTATCACCATTTCATTTTAGGATGGTGTAACAGGTGAATCATGATATTTTACATGGTATTTATTTAAAATGTAATTAATAATTTTTTTTTGAGAAATTATAATTAATGGACCATAAAAAATAAATTAGTAAATAAAGATGATCCATCATATCATAGAGATGATTTGTATTTTTATTATATGAAGTTATAGTTAGATGCATTCATTTTATGGGCGATATATTGTCATAAACTGGGTTTCTTAATTAACACAAGAAATATGATGATATGTACCGAGATAGTTTTCAAGAATTATTTTTAAAATAATTTATTCTACATTAAATAAACAAGTATAAATTTAAATATTTAATATAACTCACGAACTGTTACATGAAAATTATGAATTAATCTATTAGAGAAAAAAAATATAGTGGTTTTTACTTAATCAGGGTGAAGATAAGGACATAGTGGTCATTAGTTTGTGATCAAAAAGAGAAAAACAATCCATTATTAGGAATGGTTTTTAACTTCATACATAAATTGAGGTGGTGAATAATATTATGACAGATGAATTGGTTCTTGGAAGAGCTAAATGGGATTGTATAACAACATGAGTTGGGTAATATAATAGAAAATCATCAGATTGATATATAAAGAAGCTTAATAGTCTGGATAAACCATATTTATTAGAAAAGTCTAGATTAAATTATATTAGTGTTTAAACATAATGTAATGGTATAATTCCATATTGGGAGGAGTATGAGTGGCAACTTGAATTTTTTTCCCTTATTATATGAGAAATTTTTATAAAAGAGTTTATTAAAATGAGGTTTTTTGATTTTATAGGTTAATGTTTCAAGAAACACGGTGTCAAATACTGGAATCTCAATTTATCAGGATGTGATATATTAGGACCTTCCCTAGAATGTTTTTGAGATATTAAATTTCCACAATAAAGAAAGATATTAAAATAGATTAATCTAATATTTTTTTGAAATAGTAGTATCCAGGATAGCAATGTTCATAGAGGGAGTAAAATTATTCTTGTATTATTATACTGATTTTAAAATTTTGATATTTAATAGAAGGTTGACAACAATTATATTATTAAAATTTACAAAGTAATTTAGATTTTATGGGGTGTAATTATTATTCCTTGGGTTTAGGATTGTGATTTAGGTTAATTCTATAGGGTCATGTAGTGTCTTATGGGTATAAAAATCAAGTACAACATGAGAATAATGACTCAGCACAACATGTATAGTTAGTTTTGGGTGTACATGCTCTGATGTGTTTGATATATTGTCTTTTATATTTGTCATTTTTCATGCACTCTGATCATAAGTTATTCAAATATATTTTTACACCGAAATATATATACTTTTTAAGGGATATAAATCATTTTCTTATATTAAAATTATTTTGATAAATGTTATACATTCAGTGATGGTAACAAAAAATATTGGATTGAGTGTATGAAGATCAGGTGGACAACTTAGTGAATGATATTCATAATGGCGAGCGGCACTATATTACTTAAACTCATGATAATGATTTATGATTATATATGAACAGTAGACCAGTATTATCTACACCCATGTGAGAAAATGTTTTTTAGGGGTTCTACCATTATCCATTGAATGTTCATTTTAATTTGACCAAGATGAACCATGTTGTTCGAAAATAGTATTGGATAAATTGTATAAAAAGTGATATAGTTGGATTTGAATAACCATTCCTTCCATTTTTAGAAATAAATAGCTAATATTTAGTGTCCATTTCGTGTGACAAAACAAAATTCCATTCTTACGTGGGTGTATGGTAAATTCACAATAATTTTTTAAAATTTTTAATCCAAATTTCCCAAGTGAGAGATTCATTTTTTATTATTATAAACCTATAAAAATAGGTAAATAAATTCATATAAATACATCAGACTCATTCCATTAATAAAATATGAATGTTTTATATAAATGATCTGTTTAGATTTCATGGATTTTAAAGAATAAATGTATCTCTTTATTATGAAATATTTCCCTCTTGGATTTGGTTGTCATCGTAGACTGTATTTGGTGATCAAACGAAGCTACATAAAAAAATCACCCTTAGTTTGATTTATATCCTATATAAATGATAAGGGTTCAAGAAGATAGAAACATACGTGATCCACATATTTCAATGAAATTTATGAGTACCATTTGATATTATTATAATTTTTATACAATAAACCCTACCAGATATTGATTTAGATCAATTCATTAAAATATTTAAATGAATGGCCATGTATATCACCTCAATCCTAGACGGAGGATACTAAATACAATCATATTGCTCCATGCTATGTATTTCAAACCAAAAAATGTGTAATTATGATCAATATGTGTTATTTATTGTTTAAAGAGTATTTATATTTTTTATAAAGACTAGATCTGATGATCATTGGTGTTTAATGTCAGTAGTCTTGTTTTTCTTCATGAGTTTCTATTATCAGGACATCAAATATTTTGGAAATAAGGAAATTTAGTGCCAAAATTTGAAGTTGGATTCAATATAATGGAGTATTAGTCACATATTCTTATATGATACAATGGAATGTTTGACATGTTCCATGTATCTTATCTAAGAAGGTATGTATTGTGAATATAATTTTTATCAAAAGTGGCAATGAATATATAGAGAATGATATCTCATACCAAGATTGGCTAATCAATATTATTGATCTTAATGTCATGGAATTTTAAGGGAATATGATTCCAATGTGTTAAATGTTAAATAAAAAAAAATATATATATTAGGGGACTTAAAATCAAGAAATATAAAAATGAGAGAAATGGAAGTAATTATTCTGATTAAATCCTCCACGATTCTTTTACATGATAAGAAAAAATTTATTTAAAAGTTTGAAATGTAATGGGATTCTTAGGTTAGTTATTAAAATTAATTTTTAGTATTTTATGATTGATTTCTTTGAAATCTTTTATGATGAATTATATTTTTTTACATGAAACATTTTTTTTGACAAAAGAAGAAGGTATGGAAAAATTCTGTAGAAATGATTACCACTGGATACATTCTGAGAGAAAATTATCAACTTAGTAGAACTTAAAGAAGTAATACAATTAATTTACATTGAAGAAAGATAGTTATTGGATGGTCACAAGGTACATAGTTGTCTATATATGTTTGTTTCATGATATTATTTATAATTTTAAGGGAATTTCATTATAAACTATTTTTATTTTCCTATATATATGATTTCGATGGAATATGGATATATATTATGTTTTTATTGATCAATTTATTAGTTTAATTAATAATATAAATTATCATTAGAAACAACATGATAAATATTTTATCACCTCCCTCAATAATATTTCAAATTAGAAGATATATAAAATTTACTTGTATGTAATATTGGTGAGTCTGGGGTCCCATAATATAAATTATGGATATAATATTGCAGAATATATTTGTATAGGATTTTTAATTTTACAAAAAATTCTTTTTAATATATGAACTAATAAAATAAAATACTCGATTTATTCACTTATAATATAGTAATGTGATCCCCTTATTTGACTAAAGTAGTCACCATTTAAAATATGGAACTCTTTTAGATTATGCCAACCTTTTTTATCAATTTAAATAATTACTAGGATCACAAATACTATTTATTTGTTTTGAAAATTGATTCAATGTTGCCCATTTAAAATATTGTCTTCCATTCAATTAAATAAAAATAATAAATAATAAATCCTAAATTTATATATATCACATGAGGATATTTTTCAATGTTGTATGGTTACACTCAATAGGGTATGGATGATACATATTCATTATAATCAAATTGTATGTGGTATGTGTTAGAGTACAAGAAATAGAATATATGATATATCTAAATTTTGAAACATAACAAACTTTATTCATGTGAACCTTTATTTATTTGAAAATTTTAACAAAACATTTATAATAATATCTTTGTGCAATACCAGTAAATATTTATTATTCAAATAATACCTATGGAACAACTTTATCACTTTTAAAATATAAAATTTTTTGCTTAAAAAATTAAGCATTTTAATTCAAATAAATAGACTTTAATACCTAGTACACATGTTTCCTATCCCATTTATTTATTATGAATGATTTACTGAACCATTTATTTGTTGGATATAAATTATATAATTCATTTATATGGTAATGTATATCATCTATATTCCTAAACATAATGAAAAATGTTCTCCCATTAACCTGTTTTCATGCCCAATATTTATCTTTTTCATAAAATGAATCTCTTTTAAATGTCTCAAACTCAAGAGGATTAAATTAATAAATAAATGGATCTTTTTGACAATGAATCTTATTATCACCACTTGGATCCTCAACATATTTAGGTTTTATCAAATACATGTCATAAAAATAATTTCTATTATGAAATGTGAATTTGAGAACTATATGGCACATAATGATAACATTATTCTATTTTCAACATAATTTTAGTTGATTTAATCACACATACAAGTGATAAGATGTAATCATAGTCAATGAAATTCATTTATTTATAATTTTTTATCCAGAAAGTCATTTAGGTGAATACACTACCATTTATATAAGTTTTTTTTTCAAAACTCATTTTTTTCCACATGTTTGACCAATTATGGTGGATTAATATAGTTAAAAAGTGTATTTTTATTGATTTAATCAATCTATAATTCCTATAATATATATATATATCATAATTCTAAATCTCATGCTATACTCAAGATAAGAATTAGGTTCATACTTTATAAAAGTTAATTCACCAGGATTTATCATGATAAATCCATATATTTTTGGATTATGAAGAATCATGGTGAAATATTTAGGTACTTTTATAACATGAGAATGTTTATTTTTTATAACATCTAGTAATTTTATAGAATTATCCAAATTAGTTATAATTATTTTATTTTTATCTTGAATGTCACTACATAGATGTTTTCTCCCATATATCCCTCAAGAATAAATTTATTTTTATCAAATATACCATTACCATATATAGGATAATATAAATAATAATCTCATATTTCCTAAAACACCTTAAAAATAAAAACATTTTACATTTGGGTAAAAAGTTAAATGAGATAATATATTTAATATACATTTAAGAAGTATAAATTTCTATTAAATGAAAATTGAATCATTTATAATTCAACCTCACATATAGTATGTTTTTAGTATCGTGTGATGAAACGGGAATAATTATTATAGTGACAGTTTATAGTGAAAAAGTCATAATGAAATAGTATATTTTGATTGACTCCCCATAAAATGAACCAAGCATAACAATGATTGACTTTGTTTTATTTAGACAAAATACCATTGATTTTTTTAAAGAGTGTGTTATGATACAATAACATACATATTTAGATGATAAACTACACCTTTATTTAGGTTTCCCCCTCCTAAATTTTACTTAATTAACTTCATACTATTATAGAGTTATTATTTATTTAATTTCTTAATAAAATGATAAATTAAAATTATTAATAAATGTATCAAATTTTGTATAAAAAAATTTAGGAAATTAAGTTATCATTAATGGTTTTGATGATATTAAAAGAACACATATTTTATATTCTCATTGAAAAAAATGTATTAACATCTATTGAGAAAATTAGCTGCTAAATTTTTTTATTTTTCTACAAAAACATTCTTATAGAGAAGTTGTGTCTGAATAATTAATGTTTAAATTATTAGTCATAATATATATTGTAATATTAAGGTCAATAATATAAAAACCATAAACTAAGTGTCTGAATCAATAGATAATTTAAAATAAATTTAATGAAGAAACATTTTTACCAATGAAAAATTTATAACCCCTATTTCACAAATAAGTGTTCAAATTATTTTTTTTCTATTCATCATAAGAATATCATAAAAATATTCCAATTATAAAACAAATGCCTACGCTAAAAAAAATATTATATCCCAAAATCCAATGAAGAAATCCTTCATTTATTATTTAAATTTTGATATACATAAATCTTAATCATCTCCTAATTTTTTTATTCCAAACCATTTTAAAAATATGTGATGGATAGAAAGTTTCTAATACATATTATTTGGAATTTAGAATTTTTTATTATTTAAATTAAATTCATAAAGTGTACCATACTCATTTATTTTTAATATATATTTTTAATTATAGTAATTTATAATACTAATTCTATTTATTCTTATACTATATTAATTTTATATCCATTAAAATACACCTTCTATTTGGTGTAAAAAAGGACTTCAATTATTATTTTGAATGGATTAATTATGTTAACATTAGACAAATATTTTATTTATTATTATTTTTATCATTCAAATTATGTTTGGGATTAAAAATTAGATATTAATCATTAATACACATTATATTTAGAATTTAACATATTAATGTTTTTTAGGAAAAAAATAAAGATAACAATCTAAAAATGATTATACCCAATACATTATTTTATTATGTTCCTACGATCTCTATGTAATAAAATTTCCCAATCATATTTAGTACCTTTGGATTTACTCATCCATCCTATAATAATAATATTCTATCAATATACTATATGCTTAATTCATATAGTATTCATGATAAATAATATTGAGTTTATTAATAATAATTAATAATTCTGTGAATTATTATTAGTTTTTATAACCATAAATCTATAAAGAATGATATTTTAGGCCTTGTTGTGAAGAAAACGTATTTTGGATATGTATTAGAATCTTATGAGAGGATTAATTTATAGCATCATATACTCAATACATGATGAAATAGGGTAATCCAAACCAAAATTATTGATTAGATGTGGTAGGAGATATTTTTGAAATGTTTTAAAGAAGCATAATAAGAGTTCTAAATCATACACTATTCACCAGAATCTATATGGCCACTCAATGGGATCATCCATCTATTGATAGTTACCATAATCGATGATGATCATTTATAATTATTGGATTGAGAGGGAACACATAGAACTGACTAGAATCATCATTAAATAGGTGTACATGTCTAATTATTCAGGGATTTATTGTTTTGTTTCAATTTTCTTTTATTTCCTAAGCGTAATCCCACTATTAAGGAATATTTTAAATTTATTGTTTTTTATCATAATCAAAATATATCATTTTTCCTTAAATGGAGTAGGTCTATGTTTGAAACATGTAATTTTGATTTTTTTTTTTCTGTTATTGAATTATTCTTTTTCTACATTTACATTCAAAAGATCTTGTTTGGATGTGTGAGTCAGTCCAATATCCAAATTTCAGGGCCTGGTTTTAGATTAAACTTTTTGAAATAGAGTATTTTTTATTTTAATATTTATAATTTTTTTTTCAATATTTGAATGTTCTATATAATAACTTTTAAATTAGTGTTTCTTTAATAAATAGTTTTTTTTGTTTTCAATTGTATATTTCATGGTTGTTAGATGAAAAATCCCTTACGAAAACTCAGCATCCTAAGGGTGCCACATAAAACAACCAATAATGTATTTATGAGATCAAATAGGGTCTCTCATAATATGAACATAAGAATTACAGTATGATTAATGTAAAACAATATCCCCAAACATAAGAAAGATGAGATTAAATGAAATTACATAAAAGAGAGTACTTAAAAATAAAGAGAGAGGTTAGATCTCTTACGAAAATTCGGCAGCCTAACAGCGCCACTCAAAACTTCCAAAATTGATTGATGATAGAGAATAGGGTCTCTCATCATATGAAAATAAAAATTACAGTAAGATTAATATAAAATAACACACCAATCACAAGAAAGATAAGCTTAAAAGGAATTACATAAAAGAGTGTACTTTAAAAGAAAGGGAGGAGTAGGATACCTTACCTCAAGTCCAACTTGTCTTGTTCGTTTCTTTATATTCCTGAATAATAAACTTTTGTCAATTTATAATTGCCTAAGGACCTCCTTTAAATATTATTAATCTGTTCATATCACATATTATAATGTTATAATAATTGTTTAATAATGTTAGTTCATATCAGACGTTTTTGCCGATGTTTGGTACATGAGTCAAAAATGAACTTGTTGGAAAAGAATTTTCCATGTAGTTATAGGTACATCATATCCAGAATAGTATTTATGTTTTAAATATCATATATATCCAGTATATATTAATTTTATTCTATTCCATATCATTTGGATAAAAAAATTAAAAGCACCGTTCATGGAGACGGTAGGCCGTACGTACGCATGAACGCTACTTTTATTTTTTTCCATATTAATGGAATGAAAAATAATGAGAGATATATATATTATAATTCCAGAATGATACCCATCATTTAGATGTAATATATTACATATATATCCATTATATATATGTACTTATAATATTACATAACATTTTGAGATAAGAAATGAAATGTACCGTTCATGGAGACGATAAGCCGTACGTACGCATGAACGCTACTTCCATTCCAATTTCATATTTAATGGAATTAAAACATAATTATACATAATAGTATTTTAATTCCAGTATGGTATCATATATAATATCATTAAATATATCCTTTATACGTACCAGATATGGTATTAACGAATCAAATCACTTTGAGGGGGCGGTAGTCCGCACTTCCTAAAATGTAGATATCGCATTTACCCATAATGGAAACCATAAAAGTATGCCATAAATGAAAATTACAGAAGCTTAAGGAAAACATAAACATATTACATATCATATATAAATATAGTGACATCTTAATGGCCACCTTTGAAGGTGTTAAAAGAATGTTGAACAATCATCGTTTCGGGAGGCAGAAATTCTCCATCCACAGAAACAGTATATTGTTTAACCATTAGATGTAGGTGTGTGTAAGTGTAGCTCGAATCCTTATTATAATAAAATACTAGTATATTTAAGATACTTTATTTTTTACAAAATAAATGAATAAAAAGAGTTTAGGGGGTTGGAGAAGCAAAATAAAATAAAATGACACAAGTGAAGACATTACCATTAAATCGTGTAACTTCCTTTGATTTGAGCTCAAAGGCTTCATTAGAAAGGCTTCTGCCCAAAGTGAGGCTCCAAGGAGTTAGAGAGGGATGTGGAGAGATGGAATGGGCTGGGGTTGGCCGAGCCAAAGGCTTTGGAAGTTTGGGTAAAGAGGTAGAGGTGGGGGCCTTTTATAAGAGGAGGGGAGGGGCACTCTTGGAAAGGTATAAAATGTAACTTTATTTTCAAATGAGTTTTGGATTTTATTGGTCCCACATTGAAGGGTTTCGAGGATACGGTGATAAGGGTTAGAAATCCACCCATACAATAAGTTTTGGACTTGTGTAGGTATTAGATTTTACATTATCTTTCCATTTTATTTAAAACGTTAAATAATGAGGTCATCGCTGCATCATTATGATGTCATAAATAATTTAATTTATATATTGTCTAAAAATTATAAAAAAAATACTATGATGTAGAAAATATTTTCATCTTTCCAATGACTATTTATAGTCGAAAATATAATTTATTTAGAAAAAGTTAAAAATATTTTACTTAGGTGATACATTCTTTGTTACATTTAGCATTCTTTAAAAATAAATAGATAAAAAGTCACTTTCTCACAAAAGTGATTCCATGGGGCCCCCAAGTTTGGCACAAGGAATCCCATGGTCGGCAATGAGACAACCAGTAGCCTTAGGACACATTTTGGGGTCATTTTTTATTATTATGATATTATCTTATTATCTTTAACTACCCGATTACTCATTAATCAAGATAATTAAAGATAATTACCCTCGTTACTATTCATAATGTCCAAAAACAAAAGAGTCTTAATTACATAATTTAGAAATTCTGATTCCAAATATTTAATACATTTTACCAAATTACAAACACATAAATTTCAATAATTAATTTAAAAAAAACTTCCCGTTTTCAAAACAAATAGCGGGTTTTTAGAAACAATATTAATGAAAAGTTTGGCACTTGTTTATGCCCAATTACAAAGTGAAATTAATCCCAATGACCATAATTGGATTAAATGGTAAAAATATATTCTAATTAAACTTTAAAACAAATTCACAAGATAATATAACCATATAATTAAATTACATGAAAAAGCAGTTTTGATGTAAAATGCAGTATTTTTCACTATTCATTGAAAAATGATCATTGTCAGAAAAATACCAAACATAAACCCAATGTAAATTTCAATGTCCCAATCATAAATAATATGTTTATTTGGAAAAATGGAGCTTATAAAATTTTCAAAAAGTGGATTTAAAAGGGGTTCACCATCAAAAGGCTGTTAATCGACCTTTTAAAGAATATTAGAATGTTTACGCTCAAAAATTGGATTCATTTCCATTTTTAATCCTCTAACATTTATTGTAAAGAGTAAAAATATTTGAAAAACATATATAATCATTTTTTAGTTATTTCTGTTTATTCCCTCCATTACAATGGCTAGGCGTTAACTACCATTTAAAATAATATTATTTTATTATTAGAGTTTAACGTTAGATTTTCAAGAAACGCGTTGTTGCGTATTGGGTACGCCATCGAGCATAGCATCCCCTTTAAAGTAATATTAATATTTTATTCAAAAATATGGATAAATATAAAGATGTCATATTATTTATTTACCTGGGGTGTTACAATGCCTATATAGACCAGTTATGAATGTCTCAAAGCACATCAGTTTTTACTTTTCTAACCATTATTATCACATGGAATCTAGAAACTCCTCCTTTCATTCCCAAGCATCATGTATCATTTAAAATCAAGGTGATCAGCCCATCCTTCACAGGAATCTGGCATTATGTGGAATCTATATAGCTCATCCAAGAATTCAAAAATTATGTACCACATCGAATCTAAGGAGATCATCCATACATTAAAACTTATTTAACAACTTATATAATTTATAATAAAAGGAGTTCAGTCCAAACTTTTTACTAATTTATCATTGTGTATCATAAAAAATCCAAGGATCCCATCCCAGCATTCCCACCTATTTTACATCTGGTCATTTGAAATACATGGAAACCTTGCCATCTTTACCATTTTTTTTAAAATTCCATGATATAACCATTTATTCCAATTGAGTATCATTAGGACCAAGGATAATGATAATATATTTATAATTATTTATAATTTTAAATACAACCCAATTAATTTTAAAATAGTATGGTTTCATAGGAATCTCATTATAGAATTTATATCCTCAAAAGGATTTATAAACAAATTTACCCAATTAAATAAATTAATTTTTTTTATGTTATTGATACTAAAGGGTATTAATGAAAATCCTAGGAAACATCCATATATAACACTAGTAAAAGAATAATCACATTAAAAATCTTGGGAATCCCCCATTAAACGGACAAAATCATTTAATAAAATCTTACACTAAAGTGGAAGATAATGTTTTTATTTAAAATTAACAATGGTAGATTCATTGTCTTTATAGTATTCAAGACTAATTTTTTGTATTAAAAAACAAGTCAATTTTTTAATGTAAAATGAACGGAAAATAGAATTATGAAAAACATGTAAAACAAAATAAAATAATGATAATTTATAGTACAGCATAAATAATATGTACAAAAGGTTATTATACTTCCATTTATAGAGTATTTACCTTTTTTTTCAAGCATAAAAGTGAGAAATCAAAGAAATAATAAATATTTCTGAAAATAGAGAATATTATGATTAAAATAACAAAACATAAAAGGTTGGGAAGAACATAAATAAATAAAGAAGAAAGATCTATATACTTACCATGGAGATTTAATCACCTCAATGATAAAGAGAAATAAATGAATATTAAAGGAGATTCATCATTGATGAAGGAGATAATGAGATGGATTCAATGGGGGATACTGTGTGTGTGAGAGGGTAGAAAAGAAGACATGCATTTTGGGTGAAAATGTTAGAAAAGACAAAACTTTCCTTGAAAAAAATTTCTTTAGAACGTACAATATTTTCAAGGGTCCTAGTATGCCAATAAGTCTACTAGAATGCAACCAGCTAGTTGATGGACCTACAACCATATACTAAAATTCCAACTCATGCACCCATATAGTATATGCACTATCGAGACCCCCATACCCCCTTGAACACATCATTGAGATTATAATGGGGTTTGAAAAAAATGGGTCCATATCTCAATGAAGTGGTGGGGTCTTACAACTAATGTGACTAACTACAAAACAATATATTATATAACGGAATCAAATTATTCATATTAAAAAATTATCTACCTTAAAAATATCTAGATCTCCTCTAAACCCCTATCTAATTTTTTTATCAAAGACAATCCCCTTATATTTCAGCATTATCTATCATTGAAACTAATGGATATCCTGTTAATAAGAATTATCCCCACAAAGATCAACTCTCTAATAATAATCTAGATCATTCAACTATATAACTCCTAAAATAACTATATGTTGATTCCTTCCACTAAATATCTGTAATATTACAAATGATATCTTTTAAAACTATTATATGGTATTTATTTAAGATAATTTATTTTAATTCATTTTAATTTCATAATATTTTACAAAAAAAAGTGCAACTGAGCATGATTCATGAAGCAAACATAGGTCTCTAACTTCCAATAAAAATTATAAAATATTAGTATGTAAAGTATTAATATGGTCCTCCCATTGGAAAACATGGGCCAAGTTTTCATCATGTATGGTCCATTGTTCCAATATCAACGATTTGTTTAAAATAACACTATTGAATTACCGATCAAATGCAGTCCTCACCAGTTTCTAGAAGTTCAATATTTGTTAACTGAATTAATATATGGTTTTCATGGTTTGTATTATATTTATTGGTACAAATTATAATCTTTTTTAGATTTATATAGATATTCCACCATGGCATCAACCTGAGGAGAATTACAAGAGATAAGAGAATCATTTAACACATTTTGTTATTTGGGAACATCTTGTGGATGAGAATATCATAAGGATATTTGTTTATAGTACACCATTAATAAAACAATGATATCATACTTGTTAGGCCATGATGACTTATTTTACTCATGAGTTATTGATGTAACATCCACTTATTTATATGGGTGATAGTGAGGCCTATAGGGCATGTAATCCTTAGTCTGATACTTGAAACACACATTTTTCAGTCTATATTTGATACCAACTATGAAAACAAAAAAATATTACATTATATTATATATCATCTCAATTTTTACACTTTAAATCTGACAATAATCTTACAATCCCATGAGTTTAATGTTTAGTGTCTTTGTAGATCAACTATATAATGAAACGATTTAACAATAATTGGGAAATATTATCCATAAAAACCAAACTTGAAAGAATTAAATATATCTCATAAGTTATAATCATCTTTATAACTTAGGGAATGAAAACAATACATAGTGGTGAGTTCAAAATCTTAGAAAAAGATAATGTATCAGTGAATTATTATAGTTGGTTGTTAAACATGAGAGAAAACATGGATAGAGGGAAAATATATTATTAAAAGACCATGGGCTCATAAATTGAAAAAATATAACTTTTTTAGGAATTACCGACCAAGATATAGAACCATATGCCCATGATAGGTCATTAGGGAAGCATTAAAACATTTCTTAGAATCATGTAACTATAATCCTGAATCATGAGAGAATAATATAACAAAATAAAATTTTAATGAAATATAGCATAAAAATAAGCATATTAAATCCATAAATAATTATTATACTTCATAATTACCAAGTACTATGTCATAGAAAACCCATTATACCTACACATTAGGTATATAAGAAATATATTAGTTCAATACATTTTATGTGATAAAGAATAATAATTCCCACAAATCATTATCTCATGAGATAACTATTCCTATCCAATGCATTTTAAAGAGATATTAGACCCCAATAAACAAAATAACATCAGATGTGTCGCATAGGATATGAAATCTTTTTTACAACATGAAAAATCCATAGTAAAAAAATTTATTTCAAAAAATTTCTTATTGGTTTTTCATAAAGTGATATGAAAAATAGTACAGTTCGTACCAAAAAATCAATAACCAAACATGATTAGTTTATAAAGACAATTATAAGGCGATTCATAAAATATTACTCCAAGGGATATTTAATTGTTGAAGTTAAATAATAAATTGAAGTGAAACATAAATGATTCATTTGAAAATAAAATATTTAAATTTTTATAAAGGTAATAATTTATGAGTTATTTTGAAAATATCATTTGGAATCAATTGAAATTGAAGAGTTTTAAAAAATTATTTGATATGAAATATCAATGATTGATATTTAAAATAGAAATAATGTTTTTCTAAATGAAATTTGTATTATAAAATAATTTTTATGATTTCCAAATGTAGAAAATATTTTTTATATTATAAATAAATATATTAAAACCCACCCCATAAAAACGGTGATAAATTAGAAAATAAAATAGAGTTCAATATAAATTTTTAGTATGAATGAAATAATATTTATTTTGATTTTAAAATAATAAAAAATAATATTTATTAAAATATAATATGCTCATGGAAGAGAAAAATATTATTTAGGGTCGATATAAAATATTCCTAAAAATGTAATATTATAAAAGAGAATAAAAACTATACAGAGAATAATAAATTATGTAGAAGTATTTTACCCAAATAAAATATGAAATAAAATTTATAGTAGTGAAATTCTATTATATGATAAACTCATAGGGATAAATTTTATAAATATAGTTCAAGACTCAATAAAATGAAATTGAGTCTATGAAAACCCTTGATCCTTTCTCATAAATTCCAAAAGGCACTTTAAATTATTATATAATATACATATCCATATTAATAACTGATATAAAAACCATATTAAAATCCATTACCCTATATAATATTCAATTATAATAATTTATCATAAATTTATTCATTATTTATAATATATTTTCATAATCGGATGTTAATGATTTTGATTGTTCCACGCATGATTTAAAATATATATGTAGAGTCTCGTTCCTTGATATTGTGCTAACAATTCCTAAATTATCTAAGATAATATAATATATGTTTTATAATTTTTTATAATTTTTTAATTTCATTCTAGTAGATTTTAGTCATAATTCATTAAGATAGTGGGTAACGAGACTGTTCTGGTGTTTTTTGATAAGAAAATATTTATATATTTATATAAAGATAAATATTAATATAAACATATCATAAAACTAAATATGATATTGAAAATAATTTTAATTAAATAAATATTATCATTGAATCATCCATGTTGGGTGTGGATGAAAGGAAATTAATATATCTATGTAGGAGGTACTCATATAAGGTAGGGATGTTAAAAAATCACTATTTTTAGAGGTAGTTGTCTTCTCGTAACAGGAATAATGTTTTCATTTATTTAAAGAAATGGATAAATTTAGATAATGGTTATTTCACTAAAATAATAATATTTTAGTATATTAATAAAACCAATATAATTATACCATATTAGTAAATATAAATTTAGTACATTGAAAGAGAATAATAAATGGAAGAATGATTATAAGGGAGAAAATATTAGTGTTTATGAATCTGATTTATACATGGAAAGCATTTTGATTTAGGAGGGATTTATGAAATAGAGAAAAAGAAACAAAATAATGTGGGTGTGATTATTTCAGATGGAAATTGGGTATATTATAGTTTATAATTCATTTTTTTGTATCAATGAAGGAGTTTCGGGAGGATCCTTTAATATGTGAAGGGAATGACATTTTTGAAAAAAAAATCATAATATAAAATGTAAATCATTTTAAACATGTAAAGTGGATCCATAGTGATCAATATTATATGATAAAGTAATTTAAGGTTGTTATATTACTCTAAAAACCATTTAGAGTAATGTTATTAACATTTTTTATGTTATTTACCCAATATATTCAACTGTTTTATCATTTTTACTTTTAATATAGTAACTAGTATTTTCATTATTAATTTGTTATGCCGAAAAAATAAATGGTACTTATTACATAATGTGTTCCTTATTATTCATAATATGAAAATTAATTTATTATAATGAATTTCTAAAATTGATAAAAATTTATTCTACTATAATAACATTATTAAACATTAAAATTTGATTTAAAATTGTTTCAGCATAGTGACGAGTTTAGGATAAAATTATGAATATTAATGATTGGAATGAAATTTGTTTAATAATTATTAACCATAAAGGATTTCTGTGTATTTAAAATCTATCTAAATAAAATTTCATTCTTTTTAATACTAAATTTAAATAAATGACTAAATAATGTTCTTATTATTAGAGAAAAATATTTCTTATGTTTCAAAATGCAAATCATGGGTTTTATAATTTCAACATAGAATATTAAAATGAGTAACATTACTCATCAAATAATTTTTTATTTTATTAAAAGGATTTAATAGTTTTTAATTGCCACTTATATCTTGATAAAGTCATAAATTCACTAGTATTAGGGGAAACAATATTTTTATCTATTTACCTAAAAATTGTTATTTTCAAAAAAAATCACAAAAAATCATATTTAGATAATATTTTTATGAAAAATACAATTCAAAGTTTATTTTTTTCAAGTTGAAATTTAAAAATTTAAGAATTTAACATTGAAATGGAAAAATAAAATATAATAAAAATTATTTAATATGGAAATGAGTTCTTTAAAATAATAACTAGTATTTTTGTTATTTCCTATAAATTTATCATTATATTAGTGTTAATATATTATTCATATAAAAAAATTTATTTTCCATTAATAATAATATACATATATTCTTGGAAAAACATTTATAGTGTGTAAGAAGAAAATTTTAGAGAAAAAGATTCTTTATATGTACAAACCAATCATAATAGTTGTTTAACTATAATAATTGATTTTCATCAATTCTTTTATATTTATATTGAATTTTGTTTTTCCTTAAAATTTGAAATATAAAATACATTAATATACATTTGATATATATAAATGAAATATTTCATTAATAATTAAATGTTTATATCATCCTATCTTCTATATACATATCTACTAAAGATCTCTATATAAGACAGATGTGAAGATGAGCTCTGTTGCTAGTCATGGGTTTCTATTCAGCTAGTATGGATCTCATGGAAAACTTATCTTAGAAAATTTTTTATTAAAACTGTTATTATTGGATTTCATCTTGGACATTGTCTTTGTAAGACCCCAATGAAGTGATGTCTCATCTATGTTCGAGAAAATGAGATTTATAAGTAATTGTTCTACAACCTAGTGCATTTTATTTCATTTTTACATAGATTTATTAATGCTGTAACTTAATTTTACAACCATTATTTTAATAGATATATTTATATGGTCTAATTTAAAAAAATATTTAATATAATCATGTTTTTTAAATTTTAAGGTAGCATAAAAAAATCTAATCAACTTAGTATTCATTTAAATGTATGTTAATAATAAAATTTTAGGGCATTTCATTCCCCCCTTAACTAAATCATATCCACATAATTTTAATTTTAAAAAACTAATGAAAATATCTAAGTGTATCCAAAATATAGGCACAAATCAATATATAAATTTTAGATATATATTAAACATACAATGAGAGGAAACATATTTCTTCCATAGGATATAATGATATATAATATTGGGTTTTTATCTAATAATTTAATATAGACATCCATCATGAATGGATATCATTATTCCAATAAAAAAATTAGTTTTTCTAAAGAGTCTATAGTAAACCATGGATATAAAGATAATCATTTTTTTTGTTTTAAATAGTAAATGTAATTTGAATATTTTGGTAATTAATTTAGAGTCACTATAAATATAGAAAATCCATTTCCAAAATCAAACAAAAATCATCTAAAGGATTGATTAAAAACATTTAACGAAAGAACATTCCCACAAACTTATACTTGGAATACAGTAATCATAAAAATATAAGTTATCATCAATAATCAAATAATCAGGGTGGTGATTTAATGATCATAGATATCATTCTAGATATAGTATGGAACTAAGATTAAAAACCAAATAAGAGAACAAAAAATCATTATTTGAGGATAATTATGCCCTAATTACCATGATCCATTTTAGTGGTACCCATCACATATGTGCTTATTTGTTCCCCAGTTCCCCTATTTGGTCTTGAATGTTACTGATTATTATCATCCATCTCATCTCTTAGATTAGTTTATTGAGTTTCATAACTACCCAGTTCCCCACATATATATTACATTGAACTATTAGTGGTGCTTTTAGTTGATTTTTTCCCAACATCTTGCTATCCAAACTATTAATTTTTTATAAAAAAATATTTACATTATTACCTCATTTTCTATATATAAAACATATTCTAATTCCATTGATAAATTTCTCGAGCGCCTCTTACCAACTTTTTGAAATCTATGAAATTGAATATTCTTTCCTATACACTCTCTATCAATTGAACATCCTAGAGAATATATCTTATCTTATTTGGGGTGTCCATAGATTCAAAAAAATTATTTTCTTAATAAAAATTAATGATAGATGGTCATTAAAAACTATAATACTTATCAGGATAGCTCTTTTATTATTTGGTTATTATTTGGGAAAATCATTGCATTACCTATAGAAGTAATTTTTAATTTATTTCCTCGTATATTGAACCATTTTTAATATAGTGGAATGTAAAAGATAAATTTTCTTTATTAAATATTCTTATAAATATAAAAATAAATATTTATTATATGAATAAATCATTAATGATATACGTAACATAACTTATAACTTTCTTGTTTTCATTATTTTTTATTCATTGTCTTCTTTCGATAACGTTCTCCGTCCCAAATATAGTCAAATCCAACATAGTCGTTCATAATGAGTGTGTGAATCACTAAGGAATATACGTTTAGAGTTTTAATCAATGTGGACATTTAGGCCGCTTTATAATCAACCAAGTGAAGACCATGTAAATATCCTACCAGCCTTTTTCAATGTTCTCAGGCTTAGGTGAATATATGCAAGGGCCTGTATCCAATTTTTTATTTCTAGATTGCGATTTCATTTCTCAAAAAACACCCAAATAGACATTTTATAAAAAAATATAAGATATTATATTAGACTAAAAATCATCCATTGGGTTTTCACTCAATATCTCTCATCCTTATCATCAAAAATAACAAAACTGATCTATAAAAACAATTAAAAATTATAATGATTCTTACTATGAAATATTAGACCCACACTCTCGGGTTTTATGATAAAAAAACACATTAATAACATGTTTTGATAAAAATTTAGAAAATACAAAAACAATTAGAACATATTATTTATTAGATCCATTTTTACACATTACATATCAAAATAATCATACAATCCCATGAACTAAAGGTCTGTGTCTTTGATCATCATCTACAAAAGAAAATTATTTTATAATACTTGTGAAATCAGTTCCATTGAATTATCACAATAATAACCCATTATAGAAATCACATAATTTATAAACATATGTATAATCAAGGGAATTGAACCATAAGAAGGGGGTGATATCAAATTCTTAGTAAGGAAAAACATATCATTGAATCATAAAAGTTAGATCTTAAACAACTGAAAAAACGTAGATATAAATGAAATATCATATTAAAATATCATTGGATCATAATTGAAAATCAAAAAATGTTTTATAATTATGTATCATGATATTAGAATATAAGACTATATAATCTTCATAAATGAACATTATCACATTTCTTAGAAGTATATAATAGTAATCTTGATTCATGGGAGTATAATAAAATAAAATTGAATATCAATGAAAGGTGGCACAAACATAAGCCTAAGAAATCCTAACACTATGATAATACTAAATTATTCCCACATATTATGTTGTGAATAAACCTATGATGTCTATGAAATAGTTTTTGTACAATCACGTGATGTTCACACATTATATGTGACAAAAAAGATACACCCACACATCATCATCTCAAGAGATATAGATCCCTAATCAATGAAACTGAGGGTGATAATGAAACCCAACCATATAAATAAATAAATATATATATATACATTTTTCATAATATATCATCCATTAAATATACCATTTAAAACCCCATGGAATGAAAATTTTTTAATTTAATTTCCAAAAAACATTATATAAATTATAGATCAGTTGATACAAAAAATTCAATCACCCAAAAATATTATTTCATAAAATCATTTATAAGGTTATTAAAAAAGTATAACTCCATTCTATATAATATTATTTATTTAAATTAGAAATTATAAGTGAAACATATTGGTGTATTTAGAAGTCATTTCTTGAAATTTTCTTAAATAGAAGAAGTTGTGAGTTATATTCAAAAATATCAATTTAGAGAAATTTAAATAAGGAATATTTAAAAAATTATTTAAAAAAAATATTAAAATTAAATTATATAAAAATACATAATATTTTTACATTGTAAACGTGGAGTGGAATAGATAGAATATTATCATGAAAGTGAAAGAACATTTCAATATTAAAATTAAATTTATTAAAACCCACATCTTAAAATGAGTGGAAAATATTGTATTTAAAAATAATAAGATATAAATTTAAATATTTTAATAAATTAAAATATTTTGATAACAAAATAATGACATAAAAAATTGTATTGAATAAAGGATATGGATATGAAAGGGAACAAGATTATTTGTGATGGATAAGAATTGATCTTAAAAATGTCATATTTTAAAAGATAAAGAGACCACTAAAGTAAAGAAGACACTAATGAAAAGAATTACATTAACTATAGAGAAGAGGAAGTATCATTTGTAATAAATATATGTAATTATATGATAAAATTTAAGGATCATAGTCATGAATGTAAATTCAAGATTAAAAAAGAGAAATTTAGATGAGGAAAAAACCTTACCTTTAGTCTCTACTTCCACCAAGCTGCTTTAACATCCCGTATAATATGAATTACCATGTTAATAAATTTTTTCCCAATAATATTCATATATAGTTACCTATATACCGTTCAATTGCAATCATTGATTATTTATTTATTATTTATTTTTATAATCGGATGTTAACGATTTAGATTGTGACACACATGCTTTAAAATAACGATATTGATTACAGTTTATTGATACAAAATTAATAATTCATATATTAATAAAGGTAATACAATATATTAATTTTAATCATTTTAATGTTTAAATTTCATTCCATGAGACTGAAAAAATAATCAGGGATGAGTTTGTTTTGGTAATTTGTGATGAACAAAAGTTGGTATATTAACAATGAGTTAAATATTAATGTAACCTTTCTAGATCCCTAATAATGTTATAAAAAATAAATTCAATCAATTAATTAAATTATTATAATAATCCAAGTAGGGTGTTTATGAAAAATATAACACATTTTTCTATGTAGGAGGTTATCCACACATACACATAGATTGCATTTTTATTTTCCATAGAGGAAAAAGAACATAGAAATTCATTTAGTATTTAAAAATATTAATAATGATTTAAACATAATATTAATTCCTTAAATATCCATCTATGGCCATTATAAATAAATAAAATATTATTTTCATGGTATTCAACATGAAAAAATAATTACATTGAAATTTTTATAATGAAAATGGGAAAGATAGATTTTGGTTATTCCATCAATATTAAAAAAAGAATACTAATAAAAAAATTTCATTATATTATATGGGTAAAAAAATGAGAATATTTAAAATAATAAGAAATAGAAGAATGATTTTAAAAGGGAAAATACTTGTAAAGAATAATTTTATTTATTCTTGGAAACATTTTTGATTTAGAAGGGATTTGAGATATCTATGAAGAATAGAAGCTAAAGAAAGTAAGAAAGGATTATTTGGGACTGAAAACATGTATAGTATAACGGTTAATTATTATAATTTTTGTAAATTTTATGGGGATATGGGATGAACATTTTACAAGTATTGGTAATGAAATTCTTTTAAATATAATTTCTTAATGTAAAAAAGAAATCAGTTTCAACCAATCTAGTAAACCCAAACAAGAAATGATATGATGTATGACTAGGTAACGTCTCTAAAAAACTCAAAATACATTTTTTTTTCTTAATATTAGGTACTTTTGTCCCTTATATTTATCAATTTTACCATTTTGACTTTTAATATAGAATCTAAATTTAACCTAATTAATTTTTTTATTCTAAAAAATAAAATCAGACTTATTTTAAAATTTAGAACATCTTTTTGAAAATAATAAATTCATTTTAATTGATAAAATTTATAAATTTAAGAAATCAACTCTAAAAAAATGTATCATTCAATAAAATTAGATTTTAGATGAAATATATTTTTAAGCATAAAAATGAGTTTACAATAAAATTATGAACGTTATTGATTAAAATTAAACAAATTAACTTATTATTGATCAAATATGTGTCACGTTGATTTAAAATCAATCCAAAACAAAATTTCATGTTGTAAAAACAGAAAAAAATATAAAACTAAAATATTTTTTTCTCAATAGAGTAAAATATTACTTATGTTCATAAATATAAAACCCATGTTTTATCAATTATTAAAAGTATATATAAAGGAATTATTTTACACTAAAATAAATATTTTGGTTTAGGAAAATATTTTATATGTTTTAATCCACACTTACATCATGATAAATTAATAAACTCGATGGTATTAGTGAAAACTATATTTGTCACATTTCACATAAAAATTAATCATTTCAAAGAAATTTCAAGAAATTCAACCTAATCTAATAGTATCATGATGAATCTAAAAATAAAGTTCATTTTCAAAAAAAATTAGATTATAAAATTTTGGAATTTAACATATAAAAGGAAACATAAAATATAATGATTTCTATTTCCGTAGTGAATTTATCCATTTCAAATATTAATTATAAAAATTATTATTATTTATAAATTTATAATTAAATTAATATAAATAAATTACCCATCCAAAAATAAATATTTTTATTAAATAATCAAAATATACTTAGGTCATTAAAATAAAAATGAATTTTGCAGAAGAATCCAATTTATGAAAAATTAGTAATACATTTTATGTATACAGGAAACTTAATCGGTGTTTAGATATACTAATTATATCTCATCAGTGAATTAGTATAAAAAAGAGAATTATTTTTAAATAAAATTTGAAAAGTAAAATTTAAAAAAAAAAGTGATATAATAAAATAATTTATTAAATTAACAATTATAGATTTATATCATCATAAATTATACCTCTATAAACACTCAAGATCTATGCATTACATAAGGATAAGATAAATTCTGGAGGCACTCATAGGTAGTAGTTCAACAAGGATCGATCTCTTGTAAATTTCAATGATCTTGAAGTTATCTAAAAAGTATATCATGTAAACCATAATTTTTTGAGTTCTGTATGTGATTGTTCTGGTGAAAACACTTTTGATGCTACTTCCCTCCAATATTAGAGCAATGAGTTTTATAAGGAAGACTTCCAATACCATATTTCATCTCATTCCTTATTTTACATAGATTTCATAATGTCTATAATTTTATTTAAACCCACTAATTTATCATAAATATTATAACATAAAAAGTTTAAATTTTATCTTAAAGTATCACCATTTCATTTTAGTATGGTGTTACAGGTGAATCATGATATTTAACATGGTATTTATTTAAAATGTAATTAATATTTTTTTTGAGATATTATAATTAATGGACCATAAAAAATAAATTAGTAAATAAAGATGATCCATCATATCATAGAGATGATTTGTATTTATATTATATGAAGTTATAGTTAGATGCATTCATTTTATGGGGGATATATTGTCATAAACTGGGTTTCTTAATTAACACAAGAAATATGATGATATGTACCGAGATAGTTTTCAAGAATTATTTTTAAAATAATTTATTCTACATTAAATCAACAAGTATAAATTTAAAGATTTAATATAACTCACGAACTATTACATGAAAATTATGAATTAATCCATTAGAGAAAAAAATATAGTGGTTTTTACTTAATCAGGGTGAAGATAAGGGCATAGTGGTCATTAGTTTGTGATCAAAAAGAGAAAAACAATCCATTATTAGGAATGGTTTTTAACTTCATACATAAATTGAGGTGGTGAATAATATTATGACAGATGAATTGGTTCTTGGAAGAGCTAAATGGGATTGTATAACAACATGAGTAGGGTAATATAATAGAAAATCATCAGATAGATATATAAAGAATCTTAATAGTCTGGATAAACCATATTTATTAGAAAAGTCTAGATTAAATTATATTAGTGTTTAAACATAATGTAATGGTATAATTCGATGTTGGGAGGAGTATGAGTGGCAACTTGAATTTTTTTCCATTATTATATGAGAAATTTTTATAAAAGAGTTTATTAAAATGAGGTTTTTTGATTTTATAGGTTAATGTTTCAAGAAACACGGTGTCAAATACTGGAATCTCAATTTATCAGGATGTGATATATTAGGACCTTCCCTAGAATGTTTTTGAGATATTAAATTTCCACAATTAAGAAAGATATTAAAAGAGATTAATCTAATATTTTTTGAAATAGTAGTATCTAGGATAGCAATGTTCATAGAGGGAGTAAAATTATTCTTGTATTATTATACTGATTTTAAAATTTTGATATTTAATAGAAGGTTGACAATAAATATATTATTAAAATTTACAAAGTAATTTAGATTTTATGGGGTCTAATTATTATTCCTTGGGTTTAGGATTGTGATTTAGGTTAATTCTATAGGGACATGTAGTGTCTTATGGGTATAAAAAACCAGTACAACATGAGAATAATGACTCAGCACAAAATCTATAATCAGTTTTGGGTGTACATGCTCTGATGTGTTTGATATATTGTCTTTTCTATTTGTCATTTTTCATGCACTCTGATCATAAGTTCTTCAAATATATTTTTACAGCGAAATATTTATACTTTTTAAGGGATATAAATCATTTTCTTATATTAAAATTATTTTGATAAATGTTATACATTCAGTGATGGTAACAAACTATATTGGATTGAGTGTATGAAGATCAGGTGGACAACTTAGTGAATGATATTCATAATGGAGAGCGACACTATATTACTTAAACTCATGATAATGATTTATGATTATATATGAACAGTACACCAGTATTATCTACACCCATGTGAGAAAATGTTTTTTAGGGGTTCTACCATTATCCATTGAATGTTCATTTTAATTTGACCAAGATGAACCATGTTGTTCGAAAATAGTATTGGATAAATTTTATAAAAAGTGATATAGTTGGATTTGAATAACCGTTCCTTCCATTTTTAGAAATAAATAGCTAATATTTAGTGTCCATTTTGTGTGACAAAACAATATTCCATTCTTACGTGGGTGTATGGTAAATTCACAATAATTTTTTTAAATTTTTAATCCAAATTTCCCAAGTGAGAGATTCATTTTTCATTATTATAAACCTATAAAAATAGGTAAATAAATTCATATAAATACATCAGACTCATTCCATTAATGAAATATGAATGTTTTATATAAATGATCTGTTTAGATTTCATGGATTTTAAAGAATAAATGTATCTCTTTATTATGAAATATTTCCCTCTTGGATTTGGTTGTCATCGTAGACTGTATTTGGTGATCAACTGAAGCTATATAAAAAAATCACCCTTTGTTTGATATATATCCTATATAAATGATAAGGGTTCAAGAAGATAGAAAAATACGTGATCCACATATTTCAATTAAATTTATGAGTACCATTTGATATTATTATAATTTTTATACAATAAACCCTACCAGATATTGATTTAGATCAATTCATTAAAATATTTAAATGAATGTCCATGTATATCACCTCAATCCTAGACAGAGGATACTAAATACAATCATATTGCTCCATGCTATGTATTTCAAACCAAAAAATGTGTGATTATGATCAATATGTGTTATTTATTGTTTAAAGAGTATTTATATTTTTTATAAAGACTAGATCTGATGATCATTGGTGTTTAATGTCAGTAGTCTTGTTTTTCTTCATGAGTTTCTATTATCAGGACATCAAATATTTTAGAAATAAGGAAATTTAGTGCCAAAATTTGAAGTTGGATTCAATATAATGGAGTATTAGTCACATATTCTTATATGATACAATGGAATGTGTGACATGTTCCATGTATCTTATCTAAGAAGGTATGTATTGTGAATATAATTTTTATCAAAAGTGGCAATGAATATATAGAGAATGATATCTCATACCTATATTGACTAATCAATATTATTGATCTTAATGTCATGGAATTTTAAGGGAATATGATTCCAATGTGTTAAATGTTAAATAAAAAAAATATATATATTAGGGGACTTAAAATCAAGAAATATAAAAATTAGAGAAATGGAAGTAATTATTCTGATTAAATCCTCCACGATTCTTTTACATGATAAGAAAAATTTTATTTAAAAGTTTGTAATGTAATGGGATTCTTAGGTTAGTTATTAAAATTAATTTTTAGTATTTTATGATTGATTTCTTTGAAATTTTTTATGATGAATTATATTTTTTTACATGAAACATTTTTTTTGACAAAAGAAGAAGGTATGGAAAAATTCTGTAGAAATGATTACCACTGGATACATTCTGAGAGAAAATTATCAACATAGTAGAACTTAAAGAAGTAATACAATTAATTTACATTGAAGAAATATAGTTATTGGATGGTCACAAGGTACATAGTTTTCTATATATGTTTGTTTCATGATATTATTTATAATTTTAAGGGAATTTCATTATAAACTATTGTTATTTTCCTATATATATGATTTCGATGGAATATGGATATATATTATGTTTTTATTGATCAATTTATTAGTTTAATTAATAATATAAATTATCATTAGAAACAACATGATAAATATTTTATCACCTCCCTCAATAATATTTCAAATTAGAAGATATATAAAATTTACTTGTATGTAATATTGGTGAGTCTGGGGTCCCATAATATAAATTAAGGATATAATATTGCAGAATATATTTATATAGGATTTTTAATTTTACAAAAAATTCTTTTTAATATATGAACTAATAAAATAAAATACTCAATTTATTCACTTATAATATAGCAATGTGATCCCCTTATTTGACTAAAGTAGTCACCATTTAAAATATGGAACTCTTTTAGATTATGCCAACCTTTTTTATCAATTTAAATAATTACTAGTATCACAAATACTATTTATTTGTTTAGAAAATTGATTTAATGTAGCCCATTTAAAATATTGTCTTCCATTCAATTAAATAAAAATAATAAATAATAAATCCTAAATTTATATATATCACATGAGGATATTTTTCAATGTGGTATGGTTACACTCAATAGGGTATGGATGATACATATTCATTATAATCAAATTGTATGTGGTATGTGTTAGAGTACAAGAAATAGAATATATGATATATCTAAATTTTGAAACATAACAAACTTTATTCATGTGAACCTTTATTTATTTAAAAATTTTAACAAAACATTTATAATAATATCTTCGTGAAATACCAGTAAATATTTATTATTCAAATAATACCTATGGAACAACTTTATCACTTTTAAAATATAAAATTTTTTGCTTAAAAAATTAAGCATTTTAACTCAAATAAATAGACTTTAATACCTAGTACACATGTTTCCTATCCCATTTATTTATTAAGAATGATTTACTGAACCATTTATTTATTGGATATAAATTATATAATTCATTTATATGGTAATTTATATCATCTATATTCCTAAACATAATGAAAAATGTTCTCCCATTAACCTGTTTTCATGCCCAATATTTATCTTTTTCATAAAATGAATCTCTTTTAAATGTCTCAAACTCAAGAGGATTAAATTAATAAATAAATGGATCTTTTTGACAATGAATCTAATTATCACCACTTGGATCCTCAACATATTTAGGCATTATCAAATACATGTCATAAAAATAATTTCTATTATGAAATGTGAATTTGAGAACTATATGGAACATAATGATAATATTATTCTATTTTCAACATAATTTTAGTTGATTTAATCACACATACAAGTGATAAGATGTAATCATAGTCAATGAAATTCATTTATTTATAATTGTTTATCAAGAAAGTCATTTAGGTGAATACACTACCATTTATATAAGTTTTTTTTTCAAAACTCATTTTTTCCACACGTTTGACCAATTATGGTGGATTAATATAGTTAAAAAGTGTATTTTTATTGATTTAATCAATCTATAATTCCTATAATATATATATATTTCATAATTCTAAATCTCATGCTATACTCAAGCTAAGAATTAGGTTCATACTTTATAAAAGTTAATTCACCAGGATTTATCATGATAAATCCATATATTTTTGGATTATGAAGAATCGTGGTGAAATATTTAGGTACTTTTATAACATGAGAATGTTTATTTTTTATAACATCTAGTAATTTTATAGAATTATCCAAATTAGTTATAATTATTTTATTTTTCTCTTGAATGTCACTACATAGATGTTTTCTCCCATATATCCCTCAAGAATAAATTTATTTTTATCAAATATACCATTACCATATATAGGATAATATAAATAATAATCTCATATTTCCTAAAACACCTTAAAAATAAAAACATTTTACATTTGGGTAAAAAGTTAAATGAGATAATATATTTAATATACATTTAAGAAGTATAAATTTCTATTAAATGAAAATTGAATCATTTATAATTCAACCTCACATATAGTATGTTTTTAGTATCGTGTGATGAAACGGGAATAATTATTATACTGATAGTTTATAGTGAAAAAGTCATAATGAAATAGTATATTTTGATTGACTCCCCATAAAATGAACCAAGCATAACAATGATTGACTTTGTTTTATTTAGACAAAATACCATTGATTTTTTTAAAGAGTGAGTTATGATACAATAACATACATATTTAGATGATAAACTACACCTTTATTTAGGTTTCCCCCTCCTAAATTTTACTTAATTAACTTCATACTATTATAGAGTTATTATTTATTTAATTTCTTAATAAAATGATAAATTAAAATTATTAATAAATGTATCAAATTTTGTATAAAAAAGTTTAGGAAATTAAGTTATCATTAATGGTTTTGATGATATTAAAAGAACACATATTTTATATTCTCATTGAAAAATATGTATTAACATCTATTGGGAAAATTAGCTGCTAAATTTTTTTATTTTTCTACAAAAACAATCTTATAGAGAAGTTGTGTCTGAATAATTAATGTTTAAATTATTAGTCATCATATATATTGTAATATTAAGGTCAATAATATAAAAACCATAAACTAAGTGTCTGAATCAATAGATAATTTAAAATAAATTGAATGAAGAAACATTTTTACCAATGAAAAATTTATAACCACTATTTCACAAATAAGTGTTCTAATTATTTTTTTCTATTCATCATAAGAATATCATAAAAATATTCCAATTATAAACCAAATGCCTACGCTAAAAAAATATTATATCCCAAAATCCAATGAATAAATCCTTCATTTATTATTTAAATTTTGATATACATAAATATTAATCATCTCCTAATTTTTTTATTCCAAACCATTTTAAAAATATGTGATGGATAGCAAGTTTCTAATACAGATTATTTGGAATTTAGAATTTTTTATTATTTAAATTAAATTCATAAAGTGTACCATACTCATTTATTTTTAATATATATTTTTAATTATAGTAATTTATAATACTAATTCTATTTATTCTTATACTATATTAATTTTATATCCATTAAAATACACCTTCTATTTGGTGTAAAAAAGGACTTCAATTATTATTTTGAATGGATTAATTATGTTAACATTAGACAAATATTTTATTTATTATTATTTTTATCATTCACATTATGTTTGGGATTAAAAATTAGATATTAATCATTAATACACATTATATTTAGAATTTAACATATTAATGTTTTTTTAGGAAAAAAATAATGATAACAATCTAAAAATGATTATACCCAATACATTATTTTATTATGTTCCTACGATCTCTATGTAATAAAATTTCCCAATCATATTTAGTACCTTTGGATTTACCCATCCATCCTATAATAATAATATTCTATCAATACACTATATGCTTAATTCATATAGTATTCATGATAAATAATATTGAGTTTATTAATAATAATTAATAATTCTGTGAATTATTATTAGTTTTTATAACCATAAATCCATAAAGAATGATATTTTAGGCCTTGTTGTGAAGAAAACGTATTTTGGATATGTATTATAATCTTATGAGAGGATTAATTTATAGCATCATATACTCAATACATGATGAAATAGGGTAATCCAAACCAAAAGTATTGATTAGATGTGGTAGGAGATATTTTTCAAATGTTTTAAAGAAGCATAATAAGAGTTCTAAATCATACACTATTCACCAGAATCTATATGGCCACTCAATGGGATCATCGATCTATTGATAGTTACCATAATCGATGATGATCATTTATAATTATTGGATTGAGAGGGAACACATAGAACTGACTAGAATCATCATTAAATAGGTGTACATGTCTAATTATTCAGGGATTTATTGTTTTGTTTCAATTTTCTTTTATTTCCTAAGTGTAATCCCACTATTAAGGAATATTTTAAATTTATTGTTTTTTATCATAATCAAAATATATCATTTTTCCTTAAATGGAGTAGGTCTATGTTTGAAACATGTAATTTTGATTTTTTTTCTGTTATTGAATTATTCTTTTTCTACATTTACATTCAAAAGATCTTGTTTGCATTTGTGAGTCAGTCCAATATCAAAATTTCAGTGCCTGGTTTTAGATTAAACTTTTTGAAATAGAGTATTTTTTATTTTAATATTTATAATTGTTTTTTCAATATTTGAATGTTCTATATAATAACTTTTAAATTAGTGTTTCTTTTAAAAATAGTTTTTTTTGTTTTCAATTGTATATTTCATGGTTGTTAGACCTAGGGAACAAGTTTAAAGTTTTGTTTAGGTAAATTTTTGTGCTTGGAATTATATAATAATTTTTTTAAAAAGTTCTTAATCTATTTACATTTATTTGAGTTAGTCGGAGTATATTTGATTCAAAAGGATATCATTAGAAAAGTTTAAGGTATAGATTAATAAATTTGATGATTTGGATGTTAGATTCCTAAGTATGATGATTAATCACAATTTTTTTCAGAGTGATCGGTCGGTTCCATTGAAGGGATTAAAATTAGAATTGATGTCAAAATTATAATGGTAAAGGATTAATTATAAATAACTAGGGGTGATTCAGACGATATTAGAATGGAATGTGGCCTTCAATATTTGGTATATGAATACCACTATTGATTTTATGACTACACATTGAATCATATAATATAAGACCAGTTTTATATTTTTTTATATAATAATTTTTTTGAATGAAGATGTTGGAAAGAATGTTAGTGGATCATAATGATAGTTAATCCAATATTATTTGGACCCAGTATAAAGTTGTGACTATAAATTCTATATAGATAGTGTGGGTATTGATCTATATATCACCGTTACTATATTCATAAGATATAATGGATACCCAAGTAAGTCATTATAGTGTAATTCTTGTATTAATGTTCATGTATTTTTGTGATATAATTGTGTATGATAGAATTTTGTTGTAGGAAACATAGGATTCTATCATGAATTAATTTATTGTAAAAATGAATCGGTGTTCTATTTTATAAAAAACTCAAAAGAAGTGTAATGAAAATAAAGAACTAAAATTATATTTAATTTGATTGATCATAGACTCGTATGAATTGATTTTCAGAAGAATATACATTTTTTAGAACATTATAATGGATGAAGGGTAAATTCAAAAAGTTATGGTTCCATAATTTCATATGAAAATCCCATTTTTAAATAAATGAATAGTTTGGTGTTAAGATTCTCTAGGCCTCTTGAGTGATTGATAATTTACCATTGGGATTATTTTCACGCTATATCAAATAATTGAGCTTTATAAATTTTATTTATAAAATATTATATAGGTTTCAACTAGTGATTTATCAAAATATTGGGTTTATGGTAAGTGGTGATGCTTCAAACAAAACATTAAATTAATTCTTATTATAATGTCAAGGTGTGATGATGTGGCTATGTTAGGTCCCGATCCTGATAATATAGCTTGACAATTTTTGTTTCAATAATAAATTTTTGAATTTCACAAGGAAAGTCACATTGAGTTCCGTGTAATCTAAATGTTAAATGTATGAGACATTTTATATAATTGAGAATTCGTAAGGATAAATGAATTCCATAATGAGAATATATAGATCTATGAGGTTTTAGAATGAGTTTCGTGATCACATTGCTGGGTAGGTGATGAATTTCCTAAGTAAATAAGGTATGTAAATCTCAGTCCTATAGAGTATGGATACATGGGGATTGTATCCTTAGGAAGTAGTATAATCTGTCATTCACCACAAAAGGTAAGATGCCAAAAAATCGTAATCTAGATATAGTTTATATAAATGTCAGTGGTCCAACTCTAGTTCAATCCCACAGAGACTCATTGTACTACTACACCTTCATCGATGGTGAAACATTGAACGTGTTTTTTATTTATCATTTACAAATAAAAGGACTTAAGAAACTAAATTATATATAGATACATGGTGGAAAAGAAAACCATATTTCATCTTGAATACATGATGTCAAATAATGGGGTATACTAGTGAAGATGAGAGTTTTAGAGTTTCTACTATGGGAATGAAGTACACATTGATGAGGAAATCATATAATGAAAATAGAATAATGGTTTCATTGAGATTATGAATCAATATTTGAATGAGTGAGATCAAAGAATGCGTTTGCATATTGGTTTCCCTGAGGTGTTTTCGGTAGAAGCAATAAACTATTAAAACTATCCCGTGATTCCACATCAGTCTACTCCATTAGGATGGGAACCTTTCAATGAAATGTTTTCTATACGAATAGTGGATATTTACCACTAAGATATTATTATATATATCTTCTAAATTCATATAGATTTTATATAGAGGTATAAGTTAGAGGTAATGTCTCAATCATGTTTCATTATTATGTATGGTGATTAAGGCTTTGGTTTTTGACTCTGGGATAACATATCCTAAAAGGGAATAATAATACATATTTTCCTATTAAATAGTAATATCCTATGAAAGAAAAAAAGCATGGTATATAATAGAATTGAGAACAGATAAACATTGAATTTTAATGTTCATCAAGACTAAATTCTTGAAGTTTTATTAATTTTATGGGTCACAATAGTTGAAAATATTCTAGAATGTTTGGAAGCTAATGATTAAGATATAATTTTGATTCAATTGGTATCTACATGGATTTTTATACTAGTTTTATAGAGTAATATATAAACATGAGTAAGATCATAAAAATGTGTTTCTATAGAAGTAGTAGTTCTATATGGATTGGAACAACATGATCTATTTTGGATATCTTGTAGAGATCAGTCCCCAATGCACAGGTTTGGAAGTTATATGAACATATTTATTCTTACAGATGGTGGAGAACATGAAATATTAGATGCGCTGAAAATTTTTAGGGACTCAAGATAGTTAGAGATAATATTTAAAGAAGAGATTGATTACATATATGATTATAATACATGGGTGCTAATGAAACCTTATCCATGGAAAATGGTGATATATAAAAAGTGGTTATACTAATTGAAATTAAAAATATTTAAAAATAAATAGTACAAGGAAAGGAATTTTGTGAATGAATTTTGAGGTAAAAAGTACTGTATTTATTGAAAAAAATTTCTCATGTTTTAAGGAATTTAATAATTTTTTTGGTGACAAGAAATTTTGATATGGAGGGTATAAATATTGGTTAACTATGTATAAAAACAAGATTGATTTATGATTATATTTATGAAGATATATTAATGGTCAGACCAATGGCTTTTATGGGAAAACAAATAAAGTTCAGGTTTTTCTGATAAAATATATCTTTTTTATGTTAAAAAAAGGATCACATGGAATATAAATGAATGTTAAATGAATTTATGGTAGTGTCTTTTATTATTATAATTAATATAGATCATTTTTGTTTCTATAATGTGTTTGGAAGTGGGTTCTTCATCACAATTCTTCTCTATATGGATGATATGATTCTCATTTTTTTAGAAGATAGTTTATTGAGGAACAAAAAGAAAAACTATTTAAAATAATTGAGATAAAATGTATTTTAACTTCAAAGTGACTGTTCATGATGTAGTTAGAAGGGACTTACATTATAGAATATTGTTTCTATCACATTTGTATAATAACATAAAAGGGATGGCCGAATTAAGTTAGAATGAATATAATCCTGTAGTGACTCCCCTAACTAGAAATTTCAATTAAAAAAAGAAGGAACTAGAAATTCTTGATGAGGGTGAATAAATGGAATGGTTTCAATATTCATCAGAAATCATAATATTGATATAATCCATTCATTATATGAAGATGAAAATTATACAAACAATGGGAGTCACCACCATGTTAATAGAGGATCAACGAGAAGAGAAACATGATGATGTTAAGTGGATAGTATAATTACTCAGCGTTTTAGGAAATATGTGAATCTATTATAGTATAGATGAACAATTTTAGGGTTTTTTAGTTGCGAAATTTGTTACAGACAAAGAAACACATGTAATTACTACTAGCTATGTGTTCAATTTTTGAATAAATATTATGAGTTAATTTTATAGTCCTCAACTCGTAGTTTCAATATCTATAATGAATGAAGAATATGTAACAATAATAGAGGTATGAGATAATCTTTATCTAAATTAACGGGTTATTGATATAACGTAAAAAAAGGATTGAGTTAGAAACATTAATTTGTAATTGTTAGAGAATGATTAATATTGTAAATAATTTGATGTTTCACTATAGGAATGATAATTGTCATCTAAAGTATCAAATACTCAAAAAATGATGGTGGATAAGGTCTTGCAGCTATGGAAGGATGAGTAATGTTAATATAGGATGGATATTTTGGTGAAGGCCTCTATATAATAAATTACGTGGGGCGATGTGACTTTTTAGGGCTTAGATGACGGAGTCATGGAGGAGGATCAAGGTGCCATTGTAAGAAGCGAATAAATAAGGAATGAGAATATATGATACAAAGTTCATGGTAAATAAAAGAAAACAACCTTTATGGTTGGAGTAATTAGTGTTGTCTATGAAGACCATGCTTTATTTGTGCTATGAAAATGAAACTTCTGATTTTTTTTCTAGAAGTTCCAATTTGGAACTGAATTATGGAGGGGTAACCAATTATTATGTATGGAATAGAGAAAAAATTTAATTTTTATTGAATTATAGAAGAATTAAATGATTATTTTTGGAGAATTCATTATTTACAAGAAGTTTCAAGTTGATTTCATTTTACCAATAGGCTATTGAAAATTTCCTTCATTAAGAACAAATCATCCACAATGATTGGACGATGATGGAACCAAATTAAAAAAGTAGACTCTCCGATAAATAGGTGAGTGATTATAGTTTTTCATGGATATAATTATCATATGAAATATTTTATTGTTTTCTATGTTGAGTTCCAGTATTTTTCGAATTTTTTACATGGAGGTTGTTCTCTCTTAATTTAAAGGTTACAAGATTCTTCTCATAGATAAGTCTAATTTTGAACCATAAAATTTCATTTTTTATTTATTTTATCTATCTATTTGTTATTTTAATTTTTTTCATTTGAAATTTCATATCCCACTATGTGAGGTGATTTGGTTTTGAGATTCTATAGCCTAGTTCATGTGTTGGGTTGTTGACATGAGGGTTTTTCTATTTTATTGAATTCAAACCATTTCTTTTCATTTAAACTTTCTAAAAGACAAATTCCAAATTAGTGGTCTAATCACAAAATATTTATGACTAAAAATATCTTTTTAGTTATTTTTATGATTTTAATAATAATTTTCCTAAACTTTAAACATATTAAAACAATATTTTTCTAATAATATTTGATTAAAATTCTAAAATTATGATAGAAATATATTAAATTATTCCCATTTATCTTTTTTTCATTTTTGATAATTGATTTTAGTTTGTGGATTCAATTATTTTATCAATTACGTATTGTACACTTTTACAATTTACCATGGGAGAATATTTTAAGGAATAATTACATGTGTTTTAATGATTTCCAATGTGGTTAAATTTTCAGTAAATTATAAATATAAATACTATCTATAATATAAAATAAATAATATTATATTAATTGGACTGAAGATATACAAATGTGGAATTTTCACATAAGGATAAGCATAACAAAAAAAGAAACATTCAATAATTCATCTGTATATAAGATGATAATAAATCCATCTATTAATATATCTTAGTTCACCTAATGGTTAAAAAATTATTATACACTGTGGAAAAAATAATTAAACTGTGTATATATCATGTCATATTATACATGGTCAATATTATATATTAATCTATAAAATTTTTCAATAAGACAAAACAGGATAAACCATCCAATATTAAGCCCTTCATCCAGCATACATATTGACAATGATGTATGTACATCTATCAGGGTGAATTTGTAGGTTATGAGTATGAAACATAGAAAAAAATACACCAATTATACCTTTCAATTTCCATAAGATATTTGAGATCATTAATAATAATAATAATAATGTATTCGAACCACAGTGATATGAAAATTATCACACATTGCAGGTGGGTGATCATGTCTTTACGAGCCCATTACATAGCCCAACCCAACTTTCATTGAAAATTATTGATCAATCATAGACATATTAGTACCCCAGTTTCACATTGAGTTATATAAGGATCCATACAGTAAATATCCATCCCATATTAGATGACATTGAGAGATATTGTGTGAAATAGTTTTCACATAGAACAACTTCTTGTGAGTGGAGGTGTAATATATCTCACATGTGACACATTTGTTGGTCAGATTAGAGTATAATTGGAAGGGATGGGGTGAATTTACCATTAAAAATTAAAAGTAAAAGGTAATGAAAATAAGACATAAAGCTTATTTTTGAAATAATTAACACTATTTATGTGATAAATAATAAAATCAATGTAATATAATAATGATATAATTATATACATTTATAAAATTAAAAGTTTCAATCAAAGGGAGATTTGAGAAGTAAACGTTTATGAATTGTTGAAGGGTCTAAATAATGGACTAATTGAACAAAATATAATGGTTAATAAATGGAAAATTTGTAAATTAAATAAGTAACAATATTTGGTAATGAAGTTAAAAAGCAGCTCAAAATTTTCCACAATGTGTTCCACAAAAATTTCTAAAGGATTTAATATATTAATACCTTGGATTTACCATTAGAAAATATACAAAAACTATCTAATGTTTTAGGTTATATAATGAATCATGTATTAAAATAGACATTTGAGTTTTAATTTTCATTTATAGAATCCTTTAATAGTATACCCCCATCCATTTTAAATGTTATGGAATGAAAATTTGATTCCTTCACATTAATAACACTGATTAGTGAATAATAAAGGAAGAGAGAGAACATGGAGATTTCTCAGAATGAATAAAATTTTAGCTTATTATTGATTTTATATAAGAATATAAGTAAACAATAGAAGATAAATAGAAAATGATGTGAATAAGAAGATAATAAAATGAGGTATACAATCTAGGTTGGGGATGATATGATTTATAAATGAGAGTACTTTTAGAGAGGTTTTTTGATCGTAAAACAATAGGGTTGGAGACTGGATGAGAAGGTTAGTGGGAAAAGCCACAATAAGGGTTTATTTATAGACTCTAAAACCTACTTGACTGTTTAGGAATTTCCCAGGAATCATGAATAAATTTATGACTAAATTAAATATATTTTTACTATAATAAATTATGGATTCAGAGTTGCTATCACAACTGTGACGATTACTCTGTATCCTCCACCCGGTATCTGGTGGACTATCTACTACTACACTGATTCAATTTACCATAACCAAATATATAGTTCTCCTACATTAGTTTGATAATGGATACTTATTTAGGAGTCTATTGCCTTTACCATAGGTAGGTTGGTTTATTGTACTGTCTAAACAATTCTACTTGTTATTATCTGATAACATCAATTCACTACTAGATTCCATTTATTCCTTTAAAAGGTTTACTAAATTTACATGAAGAGATTAAAAAATATAATATTATTTTATTAATGTATTTTTAATTATCATACATGAATATAATAATATTTTATTAAGTATATATACAAAACACATTAAATAAAACATTAAACACATTAAATATTATCCCTTATCATTGAAATTAAATATGATGACAAGAACAAGAATCACAACCTTTTTATGCTCAAAAACACATAAAAATAATTGAATCAAACAAGAATATAATATTATAAAAAATAGAAATATTACTTGTAACAAAGTAAAACAAAACACCTAATATTTGTACACGTTTAACAATATAAAAACCCCTAAAAAACCTCACACATATAAAATTTTAACCTATAAAATAAAAATTCTCCCTTTTTAGATAACAAAAAATGATTCATATATAGTGTTATAAAATTATGTGGAAAATATTTAATTGTAATTTTAACATCATTAATTATATCTTCAGAGAGATGGAAACAATGTATGCAAAATTTGGAAAACATTGAAAAATCAGAGTTTTTTTAAAAAATATGCTTTAAAAAATGGTAATGATAAAATAAAAAATACTTTTCATAAAAATGAAACATATATTCTTTTGAGAAAAATTATTATATTAATATTAATTTTTCTAAATCAAGTTAAAAAATAAAGTTTCATTCATTGGATCATTTGAGTAGGAACTAGATTAGCTACCCCTAAGATAATGCATAAGATGAGATAAATGGATGAAGTACCTATAAAAAATGAAATTAATAAATATTTTTTTTAATAATTAGTTGATGATTACTATTTATAAAATATTTTTTCTATAAACCATATATAATTCCTCATGATTGTCATACAAGGTGTGTAATAAAGTCCCACTCACTGTGCCCAAGATGGAAAAATGGTTAAAACCCAATAAACTCTTGATAGGATAAAATACCATGGAGAGAATATATACCAGAATGATGTAAAAATGTTTTTATCCCAGATGTAAATCCTTTCTTTGAGTTTTATAATCCCTTCAATTTTCCATAATTATGAAAAAATTTAAGACATTAAATTTCAAATCCATTTAAAAAAAATTCTATTAGAAACAACTGGACAATTCCCAATCTATCCAAATATTAAGGGATAATAATTACCCTATATTCATGCCCAAATTTCATTTGATGAAGTGAAATAAATTAATAGGATGAGGTTTAATAAAGATATAAACAAGTTGAATATTGGTTAAAAGAATGTAAATAATTATTTCACCATTTTCAATGTTATATACATGAAAATGGTTCCACTGGTCAACATGATTAATGTGAGAGTGTTGTATATGGTTTTTAGAGATATTGATTTCATTAGTGTTTCCACACATGATAGGAATATGATAATATGTTATACCAAATTCTAAAATATTATGTTTCATCCATATAACTTTGGTGAAATAACTTCTAGTGACTATGTATTTCACATCAGTTGTAGAAAGAGTAAAAAATATTTATTCTTAATAATCCATGAAATAATGTATTTTTATAGTAGATTAAAAACTCCTATACTACTTATATATTTGGGATTATCAAAAATCATTATTAGAAAAAGAATAAAAAGTTAAAAATAAGTTTCATAGTAAAAAAATAAACTATAGTTTTTAGTTATTTAAGATATTGAAAAAACATTTTGAATGATTTTAAATGAGATTTAATTGAATTAGATTGAAAAATTTCAAAAGCTAATACACTAGACATCGAATGTATCTAGGCCTCTATGACTTAAAATTCCCATACAGTCATACATTGAAAGAGATTTTTATCTATAAAATTTCAGGGATAATCTAATGTTATCTTGCATGTTGTGGCCATGGGTGTTCTAATTTACTTAGAATGGTACATCCAAATATTCATTATAATTTCATTACTATATTAAATTTGGTTTAAAAATGAACCATCATGTTTTTTGGAAATTTGAAAAGTAAGGATGAATTTGGGGTCTCCACTAAAACACATTTCAAACTCTTTTTTGTTAAATAAGTAAATTAAAAAAAATAGATTTTCTAGATTAGTAAAAAATTACATCATCAATATAAATTAAAATTCAAAATCAATCCTTTGGTTTTTTAGAAAAATTGTAGAGTCAATTTTTATATTTTGAAAAAATAAATAAATAAATTTTTTCAAGTTATCATACCAAGAAAAATTGTATTTTTTTAACTATATAGTGTTTTGGAGAACATTAAAACATTTCATAGAAAAGAAGGATTTTAAAAACCATATGTTTTATTTATGAAAGAAAATAAAAGATAAAACCATCTATAAAATAACTTTTTCTATACATTTAAAAATAATTAAAATTAAAATAATCAGTGAATTCCAGTAAGATTATAATGGATTTGATTTGAGAAATGTGTGAAAATGATTCACTATTATTAATAAATTCATTTTTAATATATCCATTATAAACAATTAAATCCTTAATGTTATATATGATTCATTTTTCATAAGGTTATTTTCCAAAAAAAACACATAATGCAAGTAACAGAATTATCATTTGGATAATCAATCATAGTTCAAACATTGTTACATTGATATTGGTTCAACTCTTTATTCATAGCGAGTATCCAATACCCATAATTAATAGTTTCATCAAGGTAATGAGTTTAAAAGTGAGTGATAAAATCTTTATGTATACACTCATTTAATAATGACCTTATTACATTAGTTTTGGTTTATAATTCAGTAGTATCATTCTCAAGTGAATAATATTTGGGTCGAATCCATGCCTTGTGAAATAGAGTGAAATGGGGTTCTATAACATCATACATTAATGTATAATATTTTTTTTAGTTACGGTAAAACTAGTTTCTAAAACAGAATAATCACTTTGAGGATTTGAGTTAGGAATATTGTAATTTAATTTGATGTGAATTAACTCTTCTAAGGGATTTGTCCACCAAATAATGACTTGAGAGGCTTCCCTTGAGTTTGAGTACTAAAAAAATATTACTTCATTAGATTTAGGGTAAAACATACTGCAATTATCCTTGATATTATGGATAAATCAAATAAAATAGAATACTTAATGAATCCAACATTTTTAAATTTGAATTTCTAATTTTCACAGTAGGTTTTTGCAAATACAAGTATTATGAAAACATGATTAAGAATAAATAAATTTTCATTGACCTCCTTATCCAAAAAGAAATTTTATGTTCAAAATAATTCAATGGAGACCTATAAATACCATGAAGGGTCCTATTAAATCTTTATACAGGTCCCTTTTATTGAGGTGTTCTGGTAGGGGATATGGACTATTGATAAACATAAGAAGAAAAAAACTCATCAAAGATATTATTTAAACATTTTACCCTATGGTTATTTATAAAGGAAATGAGTTTATAACTGTTTTAATTTTCCAATTTTTTAGTGAATTTATATTGACATAACAAGCCTTGTTATTATTATATGAAAATATACTTCTTGTATCTAATGTGTATTCATCTATAATTATAAAGGTGAATTTTTTACCTCAGATACGAGATACTAAAGTTGGTCTAAGAGGTTAGTGTGAAATTGTAATAAGGCATTAGAAATTGAAACAACATTTTTAGATATTAAATAATATCAATTATTCATGAAATTTTGGAATGGTTTACAATGGAAGTTTTTATTAGAATAGAATTTTGGTGAAACTCATATTAGTTAGTTACAGTTGATCTAATTAGATAATGGATATTATAATAAACTATTAACCTTTTCAAAATAATATTTTCACTATCATATTAATATTAAATCTTTATATTTTTAGTATTAACAAATGTTAAATCAAAAAATATAAACTAATTATAAATTAGATTTATTAAATAATTTTTTTAATTTATTATTAATATCATTTAAAAAATAAATTTTTATGTTATTTTAAAAATAATATCATATTATTTAATAAATCATAGTAAATTAGTCATCATTATATTTATATTTAAAAACTATTTTATATGAGTAGAGTTGGAGAAACCTATCATACCTATACTAGTAATATTAATGTATGAGATATCTCCAAATGTGACATATCCTTCTTCAAAGTATTCCAGATGATTTAATTAAAAAGGATCACCACACACAATCCTCGAGAATCCTCTATCCATATACAATGTAGCTTCTCAAGTTTTCTAGTGAGACACATATACTAGAAAATATTATGAGACTAATTATTTTGGTACTCATATATTGGGTCCACTTAAGTTAGGAAATAAAGACTTTGGAATCTAAATTTGTTTGATATACATTTTTTTCTAATAGAAAAATGATAAAATATATTAATGATTTCAGGTATATCATACAATGTCTTTTTAAAATTTCATTAATAACTATTATAACTATATATTTAAAATAATTATTTTTGGAGAAATGAATTTCTTAGATGTTGTATTTTTAGATTATTTTTTTGAAAAACAAGACTATTTAAAAAACAATCCTTTAATTACATTAGCATGTTGAGATACGAAAATTCCATTCAAGGTATCTTGAAATTTTGTAAAATGAGAAGAATATTTTTGTTGTTGTTAATTTGAAATTTAGAATTCTCACTGTTTGTTTAATCTATTATTTTTCACACCAACTCATCTTTTTTCCTCTGAAAGTCTATCTTTTTAATGAAACAACTTTTATATATTTTTTAAATATAATAAACTTTTGATAGAATTTCACAAAAACCATAGTTATGCTTATCTATTGAATAAATAAGATCTTAATTGATTAAATAATAGGTATAATATGTATAATTGTAATAATTATTATATAAATTTTGTAGTTTTTTCAATTTTTTTAATTGCTAAGTAAATACTTTCTTGATAATGAACAAGATAACCCTATTGGAAATTTTTATAGTTTGATATTTTATTTTGTATGTGTAATCATTTATTTTATTGAGATAGATTTATGATTAATTTCTTTGATCTTATTTTCATCCTTTTTAGGAAACCATTTTACAATTTACTCATATTCCGTGAAATATCAAATAAATTCATCAAATTTTTTGTATTTATGCCTTTAGATTTTAGTATTACGATTTCATTGGGTTCCCAATTTATTATTCATAATACAATTATTTTATTGATTAAAGTTTCTCTATAAAAATAATCACCAAGAGCCTTTATTACATTACATATATAAGTAAATTGACTCATAATTGAAGTTATGCTTTCATTATGATTCATATAGAATCTTCAAAATTCATGTATTCAATTATTTAAATGGGTATATTTTACTTTTTAGTTCAATTATGAGATTTTTCTAAGATTTTACAATATTCATGATTTTTTATTCATGTAAAAACCAATTAAACTCTTTTTGATCAAGACCATTAAAAATGTAGTTTATAGTTTTACCATCTTCTTCAAACGTAGAAATATCTTCTAGAATCCATTTATATTCTTTTTCATTTTTTGGAATTTATCCATGTAAAAACATTTACATAAGATATCAAATGGGTCAAATAAAATTAGACATTCATGTTTTTAATATGAATAATTACTATTATAAAAAAAAGGAATCATGACCCATAGAGTGTGCTTCTCGAGAATCCTATGTTTTTTAGAAATTCATTTTGAAAATAAATAATTTCATTGAAACCAGTTAAATTATTTGAAAAATAATTGAACTTCGAAATAATTTTATTAAAAAACTCAACAGTAATTTGATAATAAATTGAAAATGATGTAGACTAAAATAGAAAGCGGGGGGGGGGGGTACTGAATTTCAAATTAAAAATTTATATAAAAATATATCAATAATAATTATTAAAACCGTTTTTTTAATAAGAAAAACATTTGAAGAGATAAAAGAAGAATAAAAGTAAAATTTAAATGATATCAGTATGTAAATTTATTAAATATAAAATTAATAATATTTATATAATTACAAAATAAACTATTTAGCATTATTTATTGATCTAATTAGTGTAGGACCCCGGGACACCCTGAGAGGGGAGGGGTGAATCAGGGTGGTAACTTTTTCTTCTTTATGTTCTGGATCTTGTTCCCACGTTGGTAGGAACTACTTAAACCTGTATGATGGATATGATCAGCAATTAAACATTCACATGCAGAGACAGATGACACAGCTATTTTTACTTGGTTCACCACTAAGGGCTACGTCCAAGGAGCATACGCCGACAGGTTTCCGGTCGTACCTAAATCCACTATGCTTCACTAGCTGCGGATACAACTGTTCGGGCACAGTCACTCTGGCCCAGGCTCACTTCCATTACAAAGGTTCAGGGATAGCTCACTGCTTCCCTCGGGTCACTCCCATTGACTCCCCCTGGCTCACTACCGTTGGGTGAAGTATCACACAGTTTATAGACGTGAAAGTCTCTTCAATGGATAGACATGAAGTTCTGTGTCTCCTGTTCAGCATGAGACTTTTCTTGCATCAGAGTTCAGAGATGATGCACTTTTCTGTTCAATCCACCTTTAGTGTAATGACTGAATGCACTAGATCCCCTGTTCTTTTTTGCCTAAATCACAATCACTTGTGTGATTGCTCAGTGATTGATGCTCTGTCAAAGTCCAGATTTCATCCACTTATGAGTACTCTTCTTTCCCCTGTCCACTGGGCGAACAACCTTAGGAAATGGTCTTCACAAAGTACCCTACTTCGCACGTCTCCCAATTTTGGAAAGCTCAAGCAATTCTGAGCAGAGCCCCTGCCTTTTCGCGAAGCTCAATCGCGAAGCACTCTCACGATGCTCAAGCCTTCGCAATGCTTGGCTATCGCAATGCTCCTGCCACTTCGCGAAGCTCACTGAGCCAACGCGGGGTGAACTCTTTTCGTGGAGCTGGGAAAGTCGCCGCGAAGCTCCTACCTCTTCGCGAAGCTCAATGAGCCAACGCGGGGTGCAACCTTTTCGTGGAGCTCGGATAGCCGCCGCGAAGCTCAACTTTCGCGAAGCAAAACTACCTTCACGAGTGACCTTTGCGAACCGAGAGCAATGGTTTTTCGTTGAGAGCTCTCTCTACTTATCTTGAGGGGGTCGGCCTCTATTTATAGGCAATTCCCCTGACCCTCGTCCCTTCCACGCGAAGTCGACGCCACGTTAGCTCAATTCGCAAAGCTCCAAGGTTTCTGCCGGAATTCTGTCCAAATCGCGAAGCTCCACGACAATCTTCCGTTCGCGGAGCTTGACGTAGTCCCGAAGAATCACTGTCAACATACCTTCGCGACAGCGCCGCGAAACTCCCTTCACAAAGCCCAACATTCCTTCACGCCTTCGCCGCAACGCTCCCTCGCAAAGCCCTTCATCGCCGCGAATCTCTCTAGCCGCTGCCGTTCGCGAAGCTTGACGTAATCGCGAAAACTCACCGACTCCATTCTTATGGTCTTCGTGAAATCCAGTCCATGCATCCCATCTTCGCGAAATTCATTCCTTTTCTATATTAAATTATGATCTTCCTGGAAATCCACTTTTCGCGATGCTCACCAACCTCCAAATTTTGGACCCCAAAAATTTGGCAAATACTGCAAAATGGCGCCACCTTCAATGCTGTTCTTTTTGTCCGCCTCCAGTTCATCAATTCCTTTTTCGACATTCCTTGAATGAAACATGTATCATTATCCACAGTCCGCGAACTCGACCTACCTCCATAGAATCTCTTTTGCCCACAAATTTGTATGTCGTCTGTTTGCTTTGTCGACAAGGACGATCACCTCAACAACGCTTCTTCTTGGTGATCTGTATACTTCAGCAACTCTTATGCTTTTATCACAACCTCCACTATTGTGATATGTAGTCTTTGAAGGAACATCTTTAGCATCATCATCTTCTATGACAATTTGATGTGCATGGCTATCGCAGAATTCCAATCATTGCACATTGTCTTCTTCTTCAACCGTCATGATCAACTTCATGCAAAAACATGTGATCTTGTTCTTCAAGAAGTCTCTTGCATGGTTCTCACCTCATTCTTCTTTAATCAACCTCAGATGGATCGAACCCCACATTCTTTATTATTGTAAACAATGTATCACCTTTGACACATGTTCTTTGAACTTACGATCAGTACAACAATCGTCTGAGTCGCTACTCCTCTACTTCATCGGAGTACTTCATGATCTCCTTCATTGTGAGCATCCATTCCTCCATTTTATTATAGTACATGTTGATCTCATTCATTTTGATATTCCATTGACAACTATTGACAAAAAATACAACCTTATACACAAAGTGGTTCCAACAATCTCCCCCTTTGTATTTTGTTTTCAATACCATATACATCTTCTGAAATGAATCTGTCAATATCAAAATGAGAATCTTCTCAGCAAATCAGCGTTACGTTACATTTCACTTTCTCTACCCCTTATTGACAAGAAATAAAAAGCACATGGTAGGGAGGGTATCAATCCACACTTAAGAAATGTTTCATTAACTATTTCACTCTATGTCTACTTGAGAAATGCTCGACGTAGAAAAAAAGAGGATTTGATTAAGTCAACAAGGCTGTCCATTATCCACAGATCATGATACCAACATGAGATGATAACTCATGTATCTTATCTTCAAGGGTTTACCATGTTAATTCCAGGTAGATGAAGACCAACTATGATAGGGAATAATCAACCTGAAACTCCTGCACTCACATCAGCGAATAGATCAACAACATTCAAGTGCAATTGGTAGGATAAGTGACCTTGGGGCACTTCCATTCTCTTTATGTCACTGATCAATTCAGTTACTCCCCCTTTGTAGAATAATCTTTGATCTGAGTAACCAAGGGATAGAGATTGAGAAATGACATACCTTCTCCATTGGCGTGTTCTTCAAGAAATTCACAGAGTTACTACTTCTGAGTCCAGCTGGAGTTGATATTGATTGAAACAGTGATTATGGAAGCTTCTTCATTCTTCTCCCCCTCAAGGGAAACACTCCTCATCATCTTCATCAAGAGTGATCCTTCATCATCATAATCTATGAATATCAATTGAAGAATCTACTAATGATGGAAACTTCTTCAGCTTGGCTATCAAGAGTTGACATCATTCACTACTTCTCAGGTTCTCCCCCTAAGAGCATGCTTCACCTTCAATTCCCTGCATTATTAGCACAAATAAAAGACACAAATGATTACGGGAATAAGGTGATTCCTTCTTGCTTCATCACAAAGACTTTCTTGGTTGAGGTTCTTTTCTCAACCAAGTTCCTCTGTTCACTCCAGTCTTCATGCCTGCACATTTGAATATATGTTCTGACATCTGTCGGCGTGGCATGGCTCTGTTCACATTCTCTTCTGCTTTGTGTAGAGAATTGTTCTGCTTAGCAGCCATCATGAATGATACATTCTTACTCCTCTTAAGGAAAGCCTCTTGCTCTGGTATTAAGGTTAGACAACCTTTTGCAATGTGACCAGACTTCTTGCATCTCTCACACAGAACTTCTTTGACACGAGTGCTTCTCTTTGTTTGCAATCTCTCAAGCACTGTGTCTTCATCATGTGAAAGTTTTCCTTTTCCTTTATCACCAGCCCTGGCCTTTTCATCTTCATGTTTCCTCATTCGTTTCTAATCTTCTGGCCAGATGAACAATATGTCATTCGAAACTTTTGTAGCTAGTTTAGGTCTTCCACATGGGTTCATCTGAGATTCATCCCACTTAGTGTTTCTTTTGGATGAATGACCATTCAATTTCATGGATCTAAAATCCTGGGTTATCTCAGCTTCCCTACTTGAGATATTCTTGGGGAAATGTGTGTTCACAACATTCTTCTGATTTCTCCCCAAGGTAGATACATCATTCTTTGATGGCATCAGAGGTCTTCTTTTCTTTTCAACAGTGAAAGCATGTTGATATGGACATGTGCCTTCATTGTGACTGCTGCCGTTGCATACATCACAGGTGTTATCAAGAATTCCAAATCTGTTTGCAGTAAACAGATGCTTCTGGACCTGCTGATGTTGCTTCTTTTTCTCTAGCTTCCTTCTCTTTGATATAGGAATTCTCTGTGCTTTTCCATGTAAGGTATTATAAAGACAATCCAGTGAGCAGTGCCCAAATCTGTTGCAGCAACAACATTGATCCACAAATCTTTTCTTCTTTGTGTCTTCTGTATTAAGTTGTTGGGCTATCTTCTTAATCTTTTGTGATCTATTTGATGAACCCACTTCCTCCTTTTTCTTCCCATCCACCCTAGTCATGGTGGTTGGTTTCTTCTTCTCACCTTTCCTCATCCATACTTTTCTAGAACTTTTCTTCCCACCTGCACTGATTGTAGGAGTGTATTTAGAAATATGAGTACAAGATGGTTTGGATGGTACCTTCACTTTCTCAGTTGCTTGTGATAGATCAAAGACTGAAGTCATGATTTTCTTATCACATGTTGGAGGTCTTTTGACAGTAGAATCCTCCAGTGAGCATTGAGTACCAGCAGCAACTGATTCTTGATGTGGATAATCAAGAGTTGTCATAATCTTCTTATCACATGTTGGAGGCATTTCAGCCTTAGACTCCTCCAACGAACATTGAGTGCAAGAATCACTAATTTCATTCTTTTGTGAAGTCTCAATATGTGTGTTCTAAATCTTGGTCAATTGAGCTTCCAATTTTTGACCCACAATATTGAGGATGATCTTCTGATCTTCAATTGTGATCATCTTCTCTTCACAGTTCTTCTTCAACCTTTCAACCTCATCTTCATGCATCTTAAATTTGTTTTGTAACAAAGAGTCAAGTTATCTGAATTTAATGGAAGTTTCTTCCAGACAAAAATTCTTGACTTCATTGTTCTTCTTCAGCTCAGCTTCAAGTGCATGGATCCGTTCTTCTAGAGTATTGTTGACTTCACCTTTTTCCTCAAGGCCTTTCACCCGTTTGATGAGCTTCATACTTTCCACAATTTTTCCTTCTAGCCCCTTTTCCATATTGTTCACTTCCCTTTCAAGTCTAGTGATCTCAACCTGCATAGATTGAAATAGGCTACAGATAATAACAGCCCTTTCTTCTGGAATATCATGCAGATATGTTTTGAGTTTTTCTTGAAAGCGTGAATTCCAGGTGTCATCCTTTCCTCTGGATGAATTCTGAGTCACCTGCTCGATACTTTCCATGCCTTATGTTTCTTAATTTTTGGAATGGCATGGAGAACAAGACATTGCATCTTCTTTGGATATGAGGGACTTCTTTAGCTGCTTTTTCTCTTTCTTTTTCCTTTTTGTCATGGTCTTGATAGATGTAGTCGTTTGCTCAAAAACTTCATCAAGACTGCACTTCATTGTTGACTTTAGGAAAGAAACTCAAATCCTCTTCTCAATAGAATTACTGGAGAATATCAAACATACGTTAACCTTTCCCTCTGATACCACTTGTAGGACCCCAGGACACCCTGAGAGAGGAGGGGTGAATCAGGGTGGCATCTTTTTCTTCTTTAAGTTGTGGATCTTGTTCCCACGTTGGCAGGAACTACTTAAACCTGTATGATGGACATGATCAGCACTTAAACATTCACATGTAGAGACAGATGACACAGCTATTTTTACTTGGTTCACCACTAAGGGCTACGTCCAAGGAGCATACGCTGACAGGTTGCCGGTCCTACCTAAATCCACTATGCTTGACTAGCTGCGGATACAACTGTTTGGGCATAGTCACTCTGGCCCAAGCTCACTGCCTTTACAAAGGTTCAGGGATAGCTCACTTCTCCCCTCAGGTCACTCCCGTTGACACCCCCTGGCTCATTGCCGTTGGGTGAAGTCTCACACAGTTTATAGACGTGACAGTCTCTTCAATGGATATACATGAAGTTCTGTGTCTCCTGTTCAGCATGAGACTTTTCTTGCATCAGAGTTCAGAGTTGATGCACTTTTCTGTTCAATCCTCCTTTAGTGCAATGACTGAATGCACTAGATCCCATGTTCTTGTTTGCCTGAATCACAATCACTTGTGTTATTGCTCAATGATTGATGCTCTGTCAAAGTCCAGATTTCATCCACTGATGAGTAATCCTCTTGCCCCTGTCCACTGGGCGAACAACCTTAGGAAAGGGTCTTCACAAAGTACCCTACTTCGCACATCTCCCAATTTTGGAAAGCTCAAGAAATTCTAAGCAGAGCCCCTGCCTTTTCGTGAAGCTCAATCGCGAAGCACTCTCGCGATGCTCAAGCCTTCGCAATGCTTGGCTATCGCAAAGCTCCTGCCACTTCGAGAAGCTCACTGAGCCAACGCGGGGCGAACTCCTTTCGCGGAGCTGGGAAAGTCGCTGCAAAGCTCCTGCCTCTTCGCGAAGCTCAATGAGCCAAGGCAGGGCGCAACCTTTTCACGGAGCTCGGATATCCGCCGTGAAGCTCAACTTTCGCAAAGCAAAACTACCTTCGCGAGTGACCTTTGTGAACCGAGAGAAATGGTTTTTCATTGAGATCTCTCTCTACTTCTCTTGAGGGGGTCAGCCTCTATTTATAGGCAATTCCCCCGACCCTCGTCCCTTCCACGCGAAGTCAACGCCACGTCATCTCAAATCGCGAATCTCCAATGTTTCTGCCGGAATTCTGTCCAAATCGCGAAGCTCCACGACAATCTTTCGTTCGCGGAGCTTGACGTAGTCGCAAAGAATCACCATCAACATACCTTCGCGACAGCGCCGCGAAGCTCCCTTCACGAAGCCCAACATTCCTTCGCGCCTTCGCCGCGAAGCTCCCTCGCAAAGCCCTTCATCGCCGCGAAGCTCTCCAGCCGCTGCCGTTCGCGAAAATTGACGTAATCACGAAGACTCATCGACTCCATTCTTATGGTCCTCGCGAAATCCAGTCCATGCATCCCATCTTCACGAAACTCATGCCTTTGCCATATTAAATTATGATTTTCCTGGAAATCCATGTTTCGCGATGCTCACCAACCTCCAAATTTTGGACCCCAAAAATTTGGCAAACACTCAAAAATGGCGCCACCTTCAATGTTGTTCTTTTTGTCTGCCTCCAGTTCATCCATTCCATTTTCATCGTTCCTTGAATAAAACATGGATCATTATCCATAGTCTGTGAACTTGACCTGCCTCCATAGAATCTCTTTTGCCAACAAATTTGTATGTCGTCTGTTTGCTTTGTCGACAAGGATGATCACCTCAACAGCGCTTCTTCTTGGTGATCTGTATACTTCAGCAACTCTTATGATTTTATCACAACCTCCACTATTGTGATATGTAGTCTTTGAAGGAACAGCTTTAGCATCATCATCTTCTATGAAAATGTGATGTGCATGGCTATCGCAGAATTCCAATCATTGCACATTGTCTTCTTCTTCAACCGTCATGATCATCATCATGCAAAAACATGTGATCTTATTCTTCAATAAGTCTCTTGCATGGTTCTCACCTCATTCTTCTTTAATCGACCTCAGATGGATCGCACCCCACATTCTTCATTGTTGTAAACAATGTATCACCTTTGAAACATGTTCTTTGAACTTATGATCAGTACAACAATCGTCTGAGTCGCTACTCCTCTACTTCATCGGAGTAGTTCATGATCTCCGTCATTGTGAGCTTCCATTCCTCCATTTTATTGGAGTAATTCTTGATCTCTTTCATTTTGATATTCCATTGACAACTATTGACAACAAATACAACCTTATACACAAAGTGGTTCCAACAATTAATTGATTAATTGAACTAAATAATTCAATGAATTAAAGAAAAATGTGAAAAGTATATATGGACTAATATTTGGAAATAATGTTTCACAATATCTATAAAATATCCACAATATCTACACCCTTAACTACTCAAGAATTCAATTCAATAGTCCCTTGTAAATAATGGTAGGCAAGATACCAAATCACTCGTGGGTTTTTGGTTATATGACGAAAACAAAATTATAACATAAAAATATTTCTATCAGGTATAAATATAATCCTCAATGAGAATAGACTTAAGAAATTTAATGGTTATAGAATGAATACTCAAGTACCTCACTTTTATGGTGGATCACTAAATATAGAATAACGATGTGGAAGAGTGAGATTTCTTAGAAGAAATAATTTTTTATCTTAGTCTCGACTCTCTCAAAAAGAATGAAGAAAAACTAGTTGGGGAATGAGAAAATTATTAGAGTATAAAATAACACAATTTAAAAGACACTCTATAATAGTGATTATAATTTTTAAAATTGAGTGAAATTTTTGAGATATTTTGATATAGTAGTACACTGTCATTGGATGTTGGATGAGAAGTTTTGTTACAAAGTACACCAAGTGGTCTATATATATCCTCTGAAACAATTGGTAAAATTATATTTTTCATTGGGTTTCTTAAATCCATTAAAAATTGTATATTTTGTATTTTGACAATTAAAAATGAAGTTTTTGGAGTTTCTAATGTGACTCCACTGGATAATTAGTACCCACCAAATGGAAGCTAGTAGAGTTACTACTGCTAAAATAATTACATATAATACCACTGGTTATCCAGTTCTCATAAACCGATTTGATAGTGGAAAACTACTTCTGAAGGATGTTACTGCCTTCACTATAAATTGGTTAGTGCCAGGTACTGACTAGCCAATACTTACTACTGGTTCCCAGACAATATAATGGCCCTCATAGCTTCATTTTATGACATATAAAGGTTTAATAACTTTCTTATAACAGATTAAGAAGTCTAATATGATTTAAAAAATATATTTTTAGAATATTTCAATAATATAGTAAGATTTCATCAAGGATAGAAACATAACAACATTAATAAAACATTAAACACTTTTAAGAGGGCTTATGATCAATAAGGTAAAATATGGTGAAAATCAAACTAATAACAACTTTAGAGAAACTACATTTTATTTCTATCTCATATCATATGCGTTACATAACTAGGTTATTATATATCCATAATCCCTTAAATCATATCGGGAGACAAGATATAACATAATATGGTCATACCATTTATCCTAGGGTGTCCCAAAATTTCACAGTCAGCCTGTGTCACAACATCTCAAGTGATATTTCATAATACAGTTTACACAAAGTAAAATAATTGGGGTTCTAGATTAAAATATCTTACCCTTGATGCAATCCATTTTACTATTTCTCATATATGTCATCAGCATAAGAGAAGTAGTGGAATCAGTTAAAAGGCACTTTTTAATTAAGTATAACCCACTACCCAATTTAGTTAACTCATAATTCACATTGTCTATATTATCATGCCACAAATAATTATTTTGAAATAATCAACATGTTAAATGCATAATTTATAATTACATTAACATAAATATATCTAATGAATTAAATAAATTAGAATAATGTGAGTAAGAACTATCTCCATCTCTCATGTATTACCTACATATCTATTCCTTGAGCCTAATTCAATCCAACGTATCTAATAGATAACAATTAATAATCATGGATTTACTTTACATATTTTTAAATTTTCTTTATAATTATAATTAGATTATTAATATTTTATGAATATTTATGTTAGTTATTCTGATTTTAAATTTTCAGTATATGTATTTTTATAATTTTTTTAAAATTTTATATTAATTTTTAATTAATTTTAAATATTTCATTCATATGTGAAATAATTTTATTTAGTTTAACTAATATTTTGTATAAATAATATTTTATTTAACATTTATTAATATTATTTTGTTATTATTTTATCTTTTTTTATAATAATATGTAATTTATAGTAATATTATTTTTAGGTATTGTAATTAGTGACACAATTTTTCATTATTTTTTATCAATAGTTTTATTTTATTTTTATTAATACATAATATAACTATTTAACTTTTTTTAGTGTTTTATCATTATATATATATTTATTATTATTATTATATCAAGACCAACCATTGTGTAATATATTTGACATATATATGAACCTATATGAACCACTCATTGATCCATCTTGTGAAGTGAATAGTATTCCATCATAGTGTCATACTACGCGATCATGTGCATGTGTTAATGCTTGCATAAAAAAGGCAGTGAAATGTAATCTATAATATTTATTCAATCACATTACTATTTTTAATTATGATAATGTCTTCCCACCGATAAAAATGGGACCCAACTTGATACCCCTTTTCTATTTGGTACTCCCAATATGTATTCCTTTTTAGAAAATAAAAATTAAAAATTCGAAAAACTAAACTAAAATTTTAAATCCCTTACCATTTTAAAATATCTAAAACAAAAATTGGTTTTAAAAATTATTCATCATACTCTCTTAAAAGATATTTCTTAATAGGATGTATATCTAAATTTTATCCTTTAGACTGTATAAAAATAAAAGGATAATATGGAAATATATTGACACATACTAGAACATGTAATTATTTTTGTTAACTAGATTCATTTGACAAATGTTTTTTAAATTTATCAGTTCATCTTCTACACTTGAACACCCTTATATCTTGTGTTTATTAAACTTTTATTAATTTTTATATCCAAATTAATATTATCTTCATATTTGAAAAATAATATATTCTTATAAGTAAACCAAATTTTTTCCCATGCTTCGACATTTGTTTTATATCATTGGTTTATTTAGAGTATTAAGCACACCTAATTTTACTCATGATAAACAAACTTTAATATCCTAGGATGAATTTTTCGTATAGGTATTCCTTAAAATTTATGACATAATTTATTACAATGAATATATATATATATATATATATATTTGTTTCTATATGAAGTTAATATATTTTATGTTGAGTTTATATAATTGATGAACTTGTGAAAATGATTAGAAACCCATAACGAAGGATATTTTATTCGTGAACTCCAATGTAAGCCCCTTTTTACTATATCTTCTATATTTTATATTTATATATCCACATCCATAGTTATGGTACAATATTGTATCAACAACCTAATATATCTATATATGAGACTAATTTGTATCGATTTTCCATTATACCTATATATCTATACCAAAGCCAAAATAAAATGGTACATATGAAAAATGGGACTGATGGAATTACATTTATTATCCAGTGGCTAATAAAAACATAAAAAAATTAATGTGGCGTATGTTATATACATTTTTTTTTCTTTTATCTCTATGAAACCACTCCACATGCCATTTTAAAAACATAACCACTCAAATGTTAGTGATATTCAAGACTAGTAATCAAACATTCATTAAGAAAACCATCCAATATCCTTGGGTTTCCACTATATAATATATAGTAATAAATTATTCCCTTTAAAAACATAGAACGGTTTTAAATAAAACAAGTCGTTCTTAATTTTTATTAACTATATACCTAGTTAATATAAAAATATTTTATAAAAAGTAAGAGTATTTTCTTAGTCATAGAATACCTAGGGAACCCAATAACCCCCACATATTTTAGTTGAGAAATTTTAATATAAGGATTTGGTAACATCATAATCTCAAAGTGGAAAATGGTGGAAATCAAAGAACAACTGAATTCATTATAACTATATAAAACATTTCATTATAATGAGATTTAGAATTAAAAATAGAAATCTTAATGCTAAAAATATTAATTCCAATATAATATATTATTCGTAAAAGTTTTTTCATATGAAAAATTATAAATAAAATATACATTGCCTAATTGACATGATTTATATTAGAAAAAAATATTTACATATTATCAAATGATAATAAAATAATAACACTATGATTATTATAAAACCATAATGATATAAATGTATCTGTTTTCTGAACTAAAACCCCACTTCATAAAATTAATTTATTAAAATTCTCATTCCATTTTTAGTTGTTGTATTAAACTATATAAGGATAAAAACATTTTTTAAATATTATTTTATTTTTCAGGTAATTTTGATCCTTCTAGTATTTCCAAATATATTTCCTCATTTAATTTACCATTTAAGAATTCTATTTCAAATTTTATTTGGTGAATTAAAAAATTACATATGTAAACTAAGGTGAGATGGACTAAAAAAATCATAAGCCCTATTGATGGGAATATAGCCGTTGAAGTAATAAATTAATTCCATTTTATTTAACCCCTTGGCTCCAAATCTAGATTTCTATAATACAATTGTATCATGAACATTTATTTTACAATTAAATAACCATTTAAAATACACTAATTGTGAACCTTGTGAATGATCAACAAATATCAATGTATTATTTACACCTATTGATCATATTTCATCATTTATATCTCCCTTATAAAGAGATTCACTAAAATATGACATAACTCATTTATAAGTTTTATGATCGAACCCTATATTTAGTGGAAAAAAATTTGTTTAAAAATAATATCTGTGATCTCTTCAAAAATGTACATATAAAAATTAGATCCAAATTATTTTAGTGTTCATTTCCATTTACATTTATGAACTTTCTTGACCATATCTTATAGAGATACTATTTTATTTGATAATTATTCTTCAATTTTGAATTTAGTAGGTAATGTGGTAAATTTTTTTATCAAATATGACATATTTTAATTAATTTACTATATTAACATATTTTAAATCATTAATCTATAAAACCATGAAAAAATATGATTTTTAATTCCCTATATATCATAGAAAAATACAACTAATACCAATGTTGCATAAAATTATAATAAGGTTTAGATACTCATAAAATTTCTTAACAACCCCAAAACATTTAATAACTATGGGTTGATTTCTTATTCTCCTACAATTCATATGTACTCATAGCCTTCCCTTTCATGTGAAACATGATTAGAACATTTCAATATCTTTATAGTTCCCTTCCTAAAACCACATTTACGAAACTAATATATATATTAAGAAATTGATACTTTCTATTAGTGTATCAAACTTCCTATAATCTACACAATTTTTTAGGGTTATAGGGGGTTGTTACATATTCTATGATCCCTTTGGATTGAAATATTGAAACAAAATTATATCCCCATCCCCTATTAAATCTTTGGAATTTAATTATAAAACACCAATTATTTTCAAACTCATTTTTAAATATTTGTAATTTATATATAACTTCATCTTTGAAATGTAAAAGATAAAAACAAAAAAAATATTGGATAATCATCAATAAATGTTACAAATAACTTTTCTATTATCTTTTTGAGAGTAAAATAAAATTAACATACATAAATATGTATTAAATTGAATAAATTATGTTTTCTAACCAAAATATGAAACATTTTCCACTCTGTTTTAGATTTCATTTAGTTAATACATTTTTAAAAAAATTTAAACATTTTATGTAATAATTATATATTTTGTACATACCATTTTTTTTCATATAATATATGTTTTATAATTTTTTTCTATAAAACAAAAGTCTCCAAAATGTAAAATTAAATAGATTTTGTATTTATTGAAACAATCTATCAAATAGATGATCCATTACAATAAAAACTTACATCTGTGTATATAATAATGTTTTCTACATCAAATATAATATTATACCCATTATTGTTCAATAATATCCATAGAAATGTGTTCCTATTACCTTCAGGCACATACAAGACAATATTCAGATTAAATATTTTTCCCAAAGAGAAATCAGGGTCATCCAGGCCTATCCTTTTTTTATTCTTACAGAGTTCAAAATGTAGAGTGATATCCCCTCTTAAATTTATTTCATCCTCTTGAACAAATACTTTTTATTTCATACATGTCATATAGAGATATAATATATCTTAAATGAGTATTTATGATTGATCACCTTGTCTTAATTTAACATGACTAAAAAGCAGTCCTTTGGAGTGTTTTTATATATTTATTCTGATAGAGAAGACAATCCTAATTGAATTTTATTGAATTAACAAAAAATTATCATAGTCATTTCTTTTTATTGAACATTACCTTCACTTTTGACGTATATTTTGGATGTTTGTACATATTTATGAAATAATAGGCTATAAAAACCACTTAAATGATAATATTTTATCTATCATCCTTAGGTTTATTTTACTTCTCATTTTTTTATTTTCCTCTCCAAATTAAGGATTGTGGGTCCTCTCATTGGGATAGGAGTTATATTCCTTCATTTCATTATATTATTTTTGACATTCTTCAAAGAAGTTAAATTCTTATATATGAAGGATTATATAATGATTAAATTATCCATATTCTTCTTGTCATTCAAAGAAAATCCTTATTGGTGTACAATTTTTAGAAAGCATTCATAATATCCAATTAGTAATGTTATATTGATATGTATTTATGAAATAATTGAACAACACATTTAATATGTGTCTAAGAAACAAAGGACTTTTATTTTAACAATTTTTACATTTTTGGGAAATGTAAAGTGTCTTATCTTTGGATGTGTGGAGATTTGGAGTAGAGAACATGTATTAGAGAGAACTAACCTAGATAACAAAATGGGCCTAAGATATATCATAAGAAGACCCCATTGACCCCTCTTGATTACCATGGGATAGCATAAATTTTAAGGTATAATTATATATTGTTGGGATATGAATTACCATGTTTATTAATCAGTCCATAACATAGTAGATCACTATAATTCTTACTGAGATTCCAACATTATTGCTGGATCCATCGGGCATTGTTGAGAAAGACACGTTCAACAGAAATATAACACATGTTCATTTGAATCCTAGTCAAAAATACATTCCACAAAAATATGAACATGCATACAAATAATTGAATGATCTAAACAATATATAAAAACTATACATATAGCAAAACTAGGAAAAAACATTGTTTAATTAATCAATGACAAAAAACAAACCCGAAGGCAATAAAATGAGAAATATAAATGTTATAACCTCTTTGTTAAAGACTACGTACATCACAACTACATCCACTTCACACTGCCACTAAATAAACCATATGTTTAAATCCATACTAAAAAATATAAGTTCGTTGAACTCTCATGATATAATACCCACAACGCACATTAAAATTTTATTTTTCTTTACCCAATCCTCACAAAGAATGTTCTACAAATGATTGAATGGAATGTTTTTAGTGGGTGAATATAGAATACCATGTGGAAGTCAAAACCTAACCACATGAAGACTATCATAAAATAGAGAACAAAAAGAAATTATAGATAGAATGGATAAAACATATAAGTATAAGAAATTTTTCAAACAAAGTGCAAAATAAACACTCATGAAAATGTTATATAATTATAAAAAAGTAATATACCCAGATAAAAAATGCATCAATTTTTTTGAATGAGATATCCAAACATTTTTTACTTAATATCAAAATCCTAGTATTGTACCAATCTACCATATGGGACTTGTATGAAAACTATGTCCTCCCAAGACTATCATCTTTAAGAGGCATCTTGTGTGTGTATACACACTCACACACATGAATATATATACACACATATAAATAATTTGTTTCACCCTCCCCAGGAGTCCATATTCCCCCTTATAGGAGGAATCAATAAGAATTTTCAAAATATTCATTTCAAAAGAGGACACCCATCCTCTCACGATAAGAAACCTTCACAAACACAAACACACACATACATGCATCCGCTCACTCATCCATCATCTGTATAACATCCTTATCTTCTCATATTGAATGAAAAATCATTTGGATATACATATATAATCCCACAAGATAAATCCACACATTTCTCATGTATGATCCAGAGAAACATGGCTCGTCACCAATACCTTAAATACATTAAAAATGAATATACCTGTGAAATAAATACAAGAAGAAACTAAACATTACTATCATTCCAGAATAATAATTGTGGATTAATGAGGTAATTATCAAATAAATACTCTAAAGAACATCATTCACGTGAAAACAAATCATGTAAAACATGTCAATTATAATATTTAGTGTCAAAATAAATCAAAAAAATCATTATCAAATAAAGGTGTCCGCAAACATGATATATAAAAAACATATATTTATTTCATAGGCCTAAATAAAGTATAATTTATAAATGTTAGATAGGAAATCTTTTAGTTATGGTTTATTGATTCTTGTCATTTGTATCTATTTATAAATTATTTAATATCAAAATAGTTTAATTCAAAATTCATGGGTACATGTTGAGTTTATCAAGTTCACATTCATTTTGGTTTGATGTCATTACCATGGAATCAATATAATTATTCCCATTTTTTAAAAAAAATTACTTAGAGCATAAAGGATAATCACTCCATGGGTTAAATGAAAATAATATATAAAGGAATCCCCAAAGAAGAAAATCAGAGACACCTTGCTTCTGAAATCATGATTTGGTAACCAATTTTAATTCAATTCAATTATAACCTTTTTTTATTTGGAAACAATTTGTTAAAATTTTTAATTTGATCACCCCTCACTCTACCCCATTCCCTTATAATAGCATCAATATAATTTTGTGAGAAAATTAGAATTGGTATCCCCATAAAATAAATATAGACACGAATCCTTACGCCTAAAAGAATCTGATATAACACCCCAAAAAAATTTAGGAATCCAATATTAAATCAAGGAAATATTTAGGTCACATAATTTATTATATAAATAAAATGTTACCCTTAAGGGAGTATCATTACCTTATGTTCATCGATTATGACATACTTCTACCACATAGGATGATAATGACTAAAGGGGATCCTTAAATCTATACTCGTGTAGGAAAGTGAGGTTAAGGGATATTTTTTACTACTATAAACATTATTGGAAATTGGAAAAGATGGGTAAGCCTAATTCAAACATAGTGATAAAAGTTTACCTCTACCATCTAATGATAAATTTAAGTGAAAATTGAGGATAACAATTATGGATATGAACAAAAAAGGTTTTAGATATCTTAAGGGTTTAAAAAAAATAAAAATGTGATGTCAACCCCATGTTTGGGGTAAGTAGTATTATGTTTGGTGGTAAAAATACCATTTTTGATAATTGTTTTGAAAAAAACCTTTAACCAATCAAGTTCCTTGTATTTTTTCACTAGATACTCAAGGGGATTGATAGAGGACCTTTACCATATCTAGATCCCCTAGGTACCCAATTGTAGATCATCATGTACCTGATGATTTTGTATCACCGTAAGAACCTCTTTTGTCCTATTATTCTTTTAAAAATTCCTCAAATACCAATAAAAGATAAAAATATATTGGGAAATATAAATTAGGAATAAAAATAATGGTTTTCAAAACCTCCCACTAACCACTTCTCATCACTGATTTTCATCAAATAGGTTTCAAGGGAGAAAACCTAGACATTGGGTTCATATTTCAAATTTTCATTTCCATGTCTCATTTGAATTCTAAAAATAATAACAATGTACTCATTCAAAGAGAATTATGCACCATCATAAAACTTTCATGACCAATTAAATTATTTCAATGGGTTGTTTCATAAAGGAACCATAAATTCCAAACACTATATTATCGTGCCCCGCAATATGAGTAGGGTTGGGGACATACCTCCATTTTTATGAGTCGTGGAAATAATTATCCATTATACTAAATGATGGTGGGAATGAAAACCCATATTCAATATTTCATATAGACAACATGATTTCAAATGGATTAATGGACGAAGGGTAAAAACACATATCCTAAACATCTATCAATGAAAAAATCACGGAGATATTACGAAGAACACACAATCACTAACTATAATTTTCAATGGTTATCTACTATGTCGATATAAGACTATTGGTGGAAATTCATATCTATATTCCATTTTCAATAATGTTTACATGATATATATCCTCTTCAAATCATCTAGGAACGATCATTATTGAATCCCTAATATCTATCCAACAAATATTATAATGATATGAGATGTCATATAGTTCATATAATGGAGCTAAAAAGAGAGATTATTGATAGATGTTAATAGATAAAAAACCAAAAATCAAAACATAATCTTCCCAAAAACATTCAAATGTGAGGATGAAATAACATAAAATATCTTATAGTGTTTTTATAGTCCTCTTACATTGACCATAAAACCAATGCGAAGCTATGATCCCATAGATTTTTACAAAACATTCCCAAAATTATATGTGATCCTAATATCTAAATTAGTTATTATACCATATGGATCCTCATTGAATTTTGATATCATTGTGAAATGTATTTTTATCCCGTTCATCCATCGAGGATTCCTCAAGAATAAAAAAATGAGTTTCCTTAATTATGTGTTCCATATTTTTTCATACAACACCATTACCATTTTTTGAGTGTGGTAATCTCATCAAAAAACATAAGGTGATTGAACCCCATTTCTATGACAGTACAAGTAGTTTTTGTTTCTAAACCGGTGATATCTGATTCACAATCATGAATCATTGATTGGTAAGACATTAATACAAGAATATTTCAATTTTGAAATTTATTCTATGCCATCATAACTACCAACTTATATGCACACATATTGGAAATTTTAAATTATATATCCAAATTAGATGTTTCATACTCCCTCGTCACATCTTCCTCAATATTTTTGGGAACTAAAAAAATCCCCTGGACATATAAGAATGAATCATGGTTTTTAGACAATACATATAGGACCTCCCAACCATTATGTCTCTAAAGAATGATTTTTTAACCCAAATCAAGATAAGATATTCCGTAACCAATTTTATAATATATTACTCATGATCAATGGGTTAAAAATACAACTCACCCCGATATTTGGATATATCAAGGTGTTGATTTCGTAGCATGATTATAATCCTCCCTTCATATTTATTTTATAACAATGTTTTGGGTTGGGAATTCGTACTAAGGTAAAACACTAATGGTTTTCAATGGAGTAAACATCACTAATTCAATGTAGTAAAATACAATAAATATAACAAAAACAAGATCACTATCTCATAATATTTTTAACCAAGATAAAATACAATGAATAAAATATACCAATCACTAAATTCGGATGATGATATTTTTTTAAAATCATATTCATGGGGAAGATCAATAGAATCAATTTAATGAATATTACATCTGATTTTTATCCATAGGTTGATACGAATAACCCAATGGTTTTGTGGGACTATCCATAACTGACATAGTATGCTAGTACCTCTATATTGAAAGTAGATAATGATAAATAAATAAAATTTTCATATGAATTCAGAAGTGTAATTTTAGATATGATCGAACCCAACCCCTATCAATGTATTAGGTTTTCTAAATTTTTTTTAGGGAAATTATCTATGTATCCATTCATTTATTCATAATTTAGAATTTAAATGTAAAGGAAATCATAGTTTCAAATCCTTGTAACCTTTCAACCATGATAACACTCCCATGAATTTTATCTTATGAAACATAAATGATACATTTTGAAGTATAAATTAAAATGAGAACTATTAATTTTTTACGTCTATCTTAATTACTATAAATTATATAAATATTAATATATAAATCACAATCTCCATATGATATTAACTTCTTTCTCATCATGATAGGATGGGGTAGTAGCATGATATCATATGTCTAGACTTATGATATACCATTACCCAAGGAATATTATATAGAATTGGATTCTAATATGTTATACCATATAAAAAATAATTATGATTTCAAATATTATATGACTTAAATGAATCATATTCATAATGGATTATTGGAATATCTCCATTATTCCCCATAAAATTTCCCTTGCAAAGAGTGTGGAGAGGAATAAAATAAAAATATCATTGATACTAGACCTAAAAAATATCTCTAGTCAATCATTATATTAGTAAATATAAAATTTAGGATTTATGGTTTGTATATGCAATAAACAACTCATTGAACAAGTAATCTCTCCATCATTGTGGAGCATGAACAACCATGACTATGTCCAGATGATGAGTCTAATAATTTAATTCATGTGTCCATAGATTCAAATATATATAGGATACTGCATGATAGTCTTGAAAAATCACATAATAAAGACCCATATAATAGTCCTAACTATATACCATGAAGTTCTTCACAGAATCTCAAAATTTTCAAATATGTGCGGTTGTGACCCTTTTTTCATCTCGTGAAAATTATCCTCACACTCCTCTGGCCAGATAAATTTAAGCACTCTCTTCCATAGAGTGATCATAATAGTGACTTTATTAGATAATTATTGAATGAATTTAATTCTAATACATAGAAATACAAAAGGAAGTACATACCTTAAAGATTCCCATTGTAACAACTAAATTATTCATCACATCAACCTTTTGTGGGATAACAATTATTCAAACTTATAACACAATATGGACTAAGAATTTTCACTCTTGAATAAAAACATAACATTTAGATATATTTAGATAAGGATTATACATCCAAAAAATTATAATAACTTCATAAATATTTTTTTCTAGGTTATTCCTACATCCATAAATAATCATTAATATTATCCATAAAGACTACAAAAAGGAGACAAATAATGGATTAAAAATCATGTTCATTATAGGCATGAAAATTTCGTATTTATTCATAAATATAAAAGGAATAATTTTTTTTTATATTTTCCACAAAAAATCTTGATATTTTTACTTATAAATTTTTTTTACCGCACTTGAAATTGATGACCCCCTTACATAAAATTAGTTATAGAAAAAAATTTGTGTCCCATTCAACAAGTAAAAAAGTCATCAATTATATTAAATATTTATTGATGAGTGGTTTTAACTTGATTCATCATTCTGTAATCTGTGAAAAATATTATAATCCAATTAACTTTTATTTGTAATAGAACTATAGGGTCACAAGGTTAAGTACCATGTAGAATAAAACCCCCAAAATCGACATCTTAAAGTTGGTAATTCTATTCAATTATAACATGCATCACCATTTAGTCGGAATAATTGAAATCATCATAATCATAAGAAATAATTTCATTGAAAAATCTTCCATGTAGTTAAGGGGAAATTTAGAGATGTTATATAGGAACAAATTATGAATGGAACCTAACAGGGGAGGAAATTATTTAGTCCTTTTCTTAAAACATTATGATAAATAAATATTACTTATGGGAGGATATCTCCCCAGCCTTCTTGAGGTCCACCCCAAATCAAATTTCATTTAATATAATTATCCTAAAAATACGCACTATGTTTCATGTGGGAAATTAAATTAATTTTTTTTAATAATTTAATTAATAAGATATTTGTAATTATTAAACCAATAAATCCCTATGATATCATCAAAAATATTCATAGGCCATATAAAAGTCAAATATATGTTGGAATGATCTAACCATAAGAGAAGAAAATCGAAACTTATTGCTTCTCAGACACCTTTTACCCAATGGGGTAGCATACTCATGAATATATGGCATGATTGTAACTCCATTACAATAAAAAATATCATATTATTCAGAATATTATAATGGGAAGCCTAAATATATAATTTTTCACATAAAAGGGTAGAAGATACCAAAACAGTACCTCTCACCGCTAAATTTCCTTGCTCTGCACTATTTATCAACTTACCAATTGTAAAAAAACATTCAATTAAATCATGGAACCAAATTGAAATGATATATGGATTGGAGGTTGGGACATTGATAATTATATTTACCCTATTCATCAGTTTTCACATCAAGATTGACCAATGTGTGATCATCTTCTCACAAAATCCTACCCATCAGCTTGAACATGTGAATCCTAACTCTAATAGGGTCACTGGACAAAACTCTATGAGGGTTATTGATAGAACCAACTACTCTGATTACACTACTTTGACTCATATGGATAGTTATTCTTAGTGTTCTTTATAATACAACACTAATATTATAAAATGTATTATCTCTTAGGTCTAGGATAAAATACACTACCACCCCAAATTCCATAATTATACCCACTTCCACTAATATATTCCAAGTATCACTTCTATCATATAGAAGAACTAATCTATATTATACTCCACTTTGAACCAGTATCATGTAGAAATTATTTTAATTTTTATATCCTTCAAAAAAGTCAATAAGTTAAATATCACAAATATACATATAATATTTCCTTTAGTCCCATATCAAACTTAATTCTTTTGAATTCCTCATATCTACTCATATATATAGAAAATTAGATAAAGTTAGTGAATAATGTATCATATTTCATCAAATATTATGATCCCTGATTATTATATATGATCTCCCTTGATTATAATAAGTGGCTCGTTTGTCGATAAAAATTGTAAAATAAAATTTTTAAAAATCCCTTCAATTCAAGTCGTCAATACATCGTCACATGGACAATCATTGACCACTAATGACATTAAGCTTTTATATCCTAAGCATGTATTGATAGTCCAAATATTTATCAAGTATCTCAACACAATCATATATATAATGATTGTTTAACCAACTATTTTTATAACTAAGGGGGAATAATCACCAAGTAAGTTTGGATGGTGATGTAGCTAAAAATATCACATAACATTCACAACTGAGATCTACCATCATGGGTTTTTCTAATTTTCATCTTAAATTATTTTATAAAAACATAAAAGAATTGAGGATTTATATGTGGACTAAATGGTGAATCATATTCAGTAGCTCAATCTCCATGATCATTATGAGGTAAATATAATGACATTATATTTATGAATGAAGAGAGTCTCATCACATTACCTTCCAGGAAACAGAGAAATTAGTATTTTTTTTATGAACAAAGCCTATTATTTCATTACACAACATACTTATCATATGTATTCCTTTAGTGATAGTTGAATAGTTTAATGAAATATTTTCAAAGAATGATAAAGTAAAAAAATAATTGTAAAAAAGAAAGAGTATGATATTAAATAAATAGATTTTCTTAAAACTAATCAAATAAATTAATTGATTTATATCAAAATAATCATCAAAAATAAACATGAAATAAAAGAATATTTATTTAATAATATTGTTCCAATTAATATAAATATTTAGGTGATTCAAAAAATAAAGAATTAAAACTTTGGCAATCGCTCAATGTTCCATGTCTTAAAACCTATGTATAAGATAAAAATGTATATCATGATGTATGAGTCAAGTAGAAGAATTAAAACATTATATTAATGTCCAAATGGAACTAAGAACACCCTTGGAAGCAAAAATTCAACATAAGTATGATGCCTATACATAATGATGAGTTACTCCCCATGCCTTAACAGTCTCACTGTCTAAATAATCTCAATCCAATAACTCGGATCCCTTACGTTGTGTTGATATAATTTGGTAGTGACCCGGTTCAAATACCAAAAATAATTATTCTGAATTTCAATAGGACCATAAGTACACCTCTTAATTTATAGGGACTGGAGAAACACTAAAGGATAATGTTATATTTGTGGGATATTATTTACCTTATTTTAGAATAAATACATTATTGAAATTGGAGAAAATCTATGTGAAAATAATAAATCATATTGAAACATGTCATAAAGGGAAAATAATAAATACAATGTAAGATATTCAATTTGAATTATCTAGGAAATTTATACATATTTCTTCTCAGACACCTTTTACCGAATGGGGTAGCATACTCATGAATATATGGCATGATTGTAACTCCATTACAATAAAAAATATCATATTATTCAGAATATTATAATGGGAAGCCTAAATATATAATTTTTCACATAAAAGGGTAGAAGATACCAAAACAGTACCTCTCACCGCTAAATTTCCTTTCTCTTCACTGTTGATCAACTTACCAATTGTAAGAAAACATATAATTAAATCATGGAACCAAATTGAAATGATATATGCATTGGAGGTTGGGACATTGATAATTAGATTTACCCTATTCATCGGTTTTCACATCAATATTGACCAATGTGTGATCATATTCTCACAAAAGCCTACCCATCAGCTTGAACATGTGAATCCTAACTCTAATAGGGTCACTGGACAAAACTCTATCAGGGTTATTGATTGAACCAACTACTCTTATTACACTATTTTGACTCATATGGATAGTTATCCTTAGTGTTCTTTATAATACAACACTAATATTATAAAATGTATTATCTCTTAGATCTAGGATACGATACACTACCACCCCAAATTCCATAATTATACCCACTTCCACTAATATATTCCAAGTATCACTTCTATCATATAGAAGAACTAATCTATATTATACTCCACATTGAACTAGTCTCATGTAGCACTTATTTTAATGTTTATATCCTTCAAAAAAGTCAATAAGTTAAATATCACAAATATACATATAATATTTCATTTAGTCCCATATCAAAATTCATTCTTTTGAATTCCTCATATCTACTCATATATATAGAAAATTAGATAAAGTTAGTGAATAATGTATCATATTTCATCAAATATTATGATCCATGATTATTTTATATGATCTCCCTTGATCATACTAAGTGGCTCGTTTGTCGATAAAATTGTAAAATAAAATTTTTAAAAATCCATTCAAGTCAAGTCGTCAATACATCGTCAGACGGACCGTCATTGACCACTAATGACAATAAGATTTTTATATCCTAAGAATGTATTGATAGTCCAAATATTTATCAAGTATCTCAACACCCTCTTATATATAATGATTTTTTAACCAACTATTTTTATAACTATGGGGGACTCATCACCATGTAAGTTTGGATGGTGATGCAGCTAAAAATATCACATAACATTGACAACTGAGATCTACCATCATTGGTTTTCCTAATTTTCATCTTAAATTATTTGATAAAAACATAAAAGAATTGAGGATTTATAGGTGGCCTAAATGGTGAATCATATTCAGTAGCTCAATCTCCAAGATCATTAGGAGGTCAATATAATGACATTATATTTATGAATGAAGAGATTCTCATCACATTACCTTCCAGGAAACAGAGAAATTAGTATTTTTGTATGAACAATGCCTATTATTTCTTTACACAACATACTTATCATATGTATTCATGTAGTTATAGTTGAATAGTTTAGTGAAATATTTTCAATGAATGATAAAAGTAAAAAAATAATTGTAAAAAGAAAGCGTATGATATTAAATAAATATATTTTCTTAAAACAAATCAAATAAATAAAATGATTTATATCAAAATAATAAACAAAAATAAACATGAAATAAAAGAATATTTATTTAATAATATTGTTCCAATTAATATAACTATTTAGGTGATTCAAAAAATAAAGAATTAAAACATTGGCAATTGCTCAATGTTCCATGTCTTCAAACCTATGTATAAGATAAAAATGTATATCATGACGTATGAGTCAAGTAGAAGAATTAAAACATTATAATAATGTCCAAATGGAACTAAGAACACCCTTGGAAGCAAAAATTCACCATAAGTATGATGCCTATACATAATGATGAGTTACTCCCCATGCCTTAACAATCCCACTGTCTAAATACTCTCAATCCAATAACTCTGATCCATTAAGTTGTGTTGATATCATTTGGTAGTGACCCGGTTCAAATACAAAAAATAATTATTCTGAATTTCAATAGGACCATAAGTACACCTCTTAATTTATAGGGAATGGAGAAACACTAAAGGATAATGTTATATTGGTGGGATATTATTTACCTTGTTTTAGAATAAATACATTAGTGAAATTGGAGAAAAACTATGTGCAAATAATTAATGATATCGAAACATGTCATAAAGGGAAAATAATAAATACAATGTAAGATATTCAATTTGAATTATCTAGGAAATTTATACTTCATCCACTCTAAATACAAACCAAAAACTCCAAAATATCATATCGTAAATCTAGAAACCATGTGTACTAATTTCCCATGCACTGGTCCCCTCAACCCTAATGTGAATTCACTTTACCTTCACATATGTCATGTATAATAAGGAATAACCATTCCATATGGATCAGATACAATGTGTGAGTAAAAAATACCATGTGGAAGACACCACCCATCATAATCATGTATGTCATAAAATTTATTTCATAAAATAGGAATATAGTGTAAGAGTGTAATGCATAATTATATGAAATTTAAAAAATAATGTATAGGTTATGCATTCTATAAATTCTTATAACACAATGATATAGGTAGATACCTTGCCTAACCTAATATCAATATGTTTTTTCATATTATCTAATATTGTTTTAATCTATTATTAGAATCTATATACAATACATATTAATCATAAGGCATCTTTCTTCAATGTATGTCCACCAAATCACATCCTCTATAGGATTTGATAAACACCCACACACACACGCATACATAATTAGTAACATCATCCCTTGGAGTCCACATGATCCTTTTTTGGAGAAATAAAAATGTTTTTATATAATATTCCTCTCCAAATAGGGAACTCATTTTCTTCTTAGTAAGGAACACACACACACACACACACACAGATATATATATATATATATATATTCACAATCACACACACATGAACATATATATTTATAATCACACACACACACACACAATTATCCAACATTTATATGAGATCCCTCTCTCCATATATGCAGGAATACATCTTATAGATATACATATATCTTCACTTGTGTTACAAGAAAACATTTCCCAATAAAGACCAAATAAAGCAATCCTCAAAAGAGGCATAGAAATATATAAGAAAAAGTGTGTACATATTTAATATTAGTAAGAATCCTCTAAAAATTTCAGTCATGTTAAAATAATAAATTTGGTATGAACATGTCATCATCAAATTAATAGTCTAAATAATATAATTTAATTGATCAAAATCAAGAATGTTTCACTTATATTATTTAGTGTTAAAATGGCACACTACAACAGACATCAAATTAAGGTTTCCCTAAACATTACATATTACGAATAGATTTTGACATTAGTGATTATAAATATGTCTAATTTATAAATGGTCTATAGGATGTCCATGGTAATTGTTTATTCATGTTCAATATGTGAATTAATTTATAAATCCTTTAATATCAAAATAAAGTAACTCAAAAGCCTTTGGAACATGTTTATTTTAACATATTAAAGATTATAATTAGGAAATTACATTTTAATTGGCTTCTAATAAATCAACCATTAAAAGTATAGTATAATTATGAATAATATGAAGGAACACACACCATGGGTTCCACAACATTATTGTATAGAATAATACTCAAATAATCACATCAAATAAAAAATGGTTCGACAATCATAAAGGGATAACAAATTTATATTAAATTCAATTAAATACATTTTTCTATTGGGAATGAATTTGGTAAAAAATATTTACCCTGGTCATCCGTTTCACTAACCCGTGCCCCTATAAAAACTCCAATATAATAGTTTGAGATATAGATAAAAGTTACCACCCATTATCCTATATAGACAAAAATCCTAATACCTATAATCACTTGAGATGAAACTATAAACATGCAGGGAAACCCATGACTAAAACAAATAATTTTTTAGGCAAATTTAGGCTTCGTTTTAAATGTAATTTATTAGGTAAATATTAAATTCATTATAATGGTTTAACGTACAATGACCATGATATTCTACCAGATGATGGGATCATAATTCATAGAGGACTAGAACTCTTGAAAATTGTAGCTATAGAAGCCACATCTGTTGATATAGGTGAAAATGTATAGGATGAGTTATATACAATGGTGTCTAAAAGACATTAATGTATATGGGAAATATAGGCATTACTTGATGTCTCTATATAAACTAATAGTAAACTAAGTAATCCAATTGAGGTGGTAATCACCCTTAATTGAAATATATAATAACTATAATGTTTGATGATATGAGGTGAATGGTTCCTGAAGTTATTTTATCATGAAAATGGGATTACCAAATTGTTGTGACTCAATATGTTGTCATAAGAGTAACTCTGGTGGTACATTGGATGGGTTTTTATAGATATTTACTCAATCAAATAATTTTTCAACTAGTTATTTTGTGATAAATATATTGTTCAAATATATCTTGTTTTCCAGTTAGTCAATTTATTATAAAAAGATCATTAAAAATGATATAAACTATGTTTATTCCTTATATTCATTAATTTTTCTTTATTATATATCTAATTTCATGTTCTAGAAGGATTATGTTCTATCAATGTCTCATAATGATTCTAGAAGGTGTAATGTTATGATACATCGATTTGTTTCTTGGATTTATAGTCCCACAGGAATTGTTAAATGGATCTCATATCATTCAGAAATTTTAAATCCTTATTATATATTTGATTAAATGATGATGGGTTAACAAAATTATTTCACCTCTAGATATATAAATGGTATCATGTAACAACCAAAACATTTATTAATTAAAATTCTTCTTGATCTAATTAAATGTATTATTATGTAAAAAGGTTATATAAATTGGGAACATCATTGGTTTTATGTTTTTGGATTTTAAAATACCATTAAGAATTTGGACCATTGATAATATAGCCATTCAATAGTGATCAAATGATTAGTTTAAATAAAAGGATTTAACAAATCCAATTAACTTAGAAAAAGGAAGCTATGGCCTCATCCAGTAGACTTGCCTTGTATGAAGCCCATTTGTCAGAACTCGAAAAGAAGGTGGCATCATTGGTCTTTTCCCTTGACCAAGCCCATGCTGAGCTTGAACATATTAAGCTTGAACGAAACTGACTACGGGGGAAGTGGATGTTGATTGAGATTACCACCAGATCGTTGTTATCTGAGCCACCCCAAGAGTCTATCACCATCTCACACCTTACCCTTCTGTGTTATGCAGGTGTTATATGGGGTTATGTAACACGACCCTAGTACTACAATTATGTACATTATTATTTAATAGAGAATATACTTTCTTATTATTATTATTACTTTGTAAAAAGTATTTAAAGAAAAAATAGTATTTGTAGTCTATATTCATCGAAGAAATCTATTTTGATAAATTATTGGATTTTTAAATTATATAATATTTTAATTAAATAATATTAAAATTTTAAAATTTCTTTTTATTAAATATAAATGGTCGAATAATTTTATGAATGCAATTGAATTTTTTATTAAGCTTTGAAAGTGGTTATGTTCAAAACCATTGAATTTTCGATAAATGTTGGATTTTATTTTAAAAGTAAAAATTCAAATATTTTGATAATTATTTTGACAAAATTATTATTATTTTTGGAATTAGGATATCAAAATTATCCAACAGTGAATTTTTCATAATTTTCCAAGACAATCGAATTTTTGGGTAAAAATTAAATTCCGTATAAATATATAAAGTGTTTTCTGACATCATAATGACCAAATAGTGACATAATAAATACTATAAACATAATTGTCTGCCAATATAGGTTTCACCATTAAAATAATGTGATTTTTGGTTTGTTTTATTTATTTTACAAAGCTTTTGTGGACCCTCCAATATGTATAAATCATATTGTCTTTTTAAAATGTTTTCCATGAGAGTGTGACTCCCCTCCACATACGAAACATGATTATTTTAAGAATTTAGGCCATTGGACTTATATATTATTGTTTTCCACTCCAATTTTGCAAAAAAACATGGGCAAAAACCGTTGGCTAATGTGTGGTTTTCATTAAATTAATGTGTGGTGTCCAAAACCAAAATAATAAAAAATTTCTTCCCCTTTCCTATATAAACCCACCAAAGCTCCCACTTAGTATTCACTCAAATCCATTGGAGATAATCCAACCTCGGATCTAATCTCTCTAAAATCATCCCAAGGATACTTAAGCTCCCAAGAAGTCTATGTCAAGCCCCTCCTAAGCCTTTGAGATCACACTTCCAAGTAAGGGACTTCTTTCTTTCAAAATTTTTTCATTGTTTCATTATATTGTTATATCCTTTTTATTTAAATTAAAAATGTTGGGGTATTATATTTCACCTCCCCCATACTTCCCTATTTATATTTGAATGACGATATACCCATTTCCCTCTCATAAAATTCCTCCCATGTACACTCGTGACTATGCCGAAATTCTAAAAGGAATTTCTCTTTCCTCATTTACATTAAAGATATTGTTTTGTATCATGAATATATATTCCATTACAACTATTGGGAAATGTACTTATATAACCACCCATATGGAAAATTTCATGTATATATGATGATACACCCCTTTCACTCTCATCAAAAAAATTTAGGAATTCTTATGTCAAGTCGTTATGCTGTCCAAATTGCACCACGTTTTTCCAAGCCAATGTCATTGTGTAGTGAATACCATGCCAATACCTCTATTAAGGGTTTTCAACTTTATAAACATTTACATATTGATTATATAGTTTCATCTATGAATCCCACATTCCATTATCATGGAATAAATGATGACTTTTAATGAATCCATTTTTTATGATCCATGTGGCACACTTATGCATGAAATGAAATGTTCAATAAGGGTTCCCCCTAATAGCGCTCCAATGCATTGGGTATAGTAGTAAATCGTGATATTTCATGTTCAATGGTTGTTGAATCATTCCAATTCATGTGAAATTATTGTTTACTCATTCTTCATGTGAAATGAGGTTTTAATAATGCTCCAAGTGCAATGAGCCTTAGATCGTGAAAATTCTACATTAAGTGTTGTTGACACATCTCCAAGTTATGATTATCATGATTTATCATGCCTTTATGTTATTGTTTCTATTGTTATCAATTTATATGACTATTTCCTAACATGTATTATATTCCTAATGTTATTCCATGTTTATTCCCTTACTGGACTTTATACCTCACCCTTTTCTTATTCATGTCCTTAGGTTATCCTATAAAATGCTATGTTCGAGGGAATTTAGTGGTCATTTAAATGAATATTCCAATAATATATTATTTGATATGATTTAAGTAGTTATATAATGTACCTAAGTCCCAAAGACACTAGACCTCTCAATATCTAATATTTTATCAAGTGATGTTTTTATGTAATAAATCGTGTTTAAGTATGAAATAAAGATCATGGTTGTTATAGTTGATATCAAAGAGAGGTTTAGTTATTTTTGGTATTAGTATTAGAAAAACCTAATGAAGACTTAGAGACAATACTATGTATAATAAAAACATCCCTATGTTTTGGCAGGTATTGAGTATGTGGTTTATCACGAAAATACATCATTTTCTGGATACTAGCAGGTAGAGGAGGCTCTCGCACAGATGTACCTAAGGGTGAAAACCCAGATAAGGAGTTCTGGGCTTTACCCGGGGTATCCTGGTACATGAAAACGGGTCATGCCACACTCTTGGATATAGAACACCTGGGTGATATGCATTATAAAATTCACAAGCATAGTATGAACTATTATTAATGGAATTAAAAAATCCTCTAAGAAAGTATGTTAAAAAGTAGATAATGGATAACATAGATTAAAGCCTATAGATTCATAAGTTAAGGAAATAAAAGTAATTTATATGTCATCTGTTTCGTCCTTGGATTACCCTTAACATGTTTCCCCCAACATTCCATTTATTCCAACCAATGGCTGGTAGTAGGAGGACTTGGGCTTACAAATGATGTGAAGATCAATATGATGACTCTCCTAATGAGATACCCAATCCTATGGGAGAGGGAATCATTATCTTTATCATGATTCTCTATCAGTTAACTATTTAATTTAATAGAAACATGGGTCAGGAGGAACATTCAAACCCACTAAGAAATAACAAGTCGATATCAAGAGCTTCTGAGGTAAAGTCCTCCGACTATTAATTGATTATCTAATACCTCAATTTTAAAACAATGGATCAACTCCATTGAAAATATCTTATCCATCCATTAGTGTTACGAACAAGAGAAGGTTCTCTGGGATTCTTATCGTGTGGAGGGTGGAGCTAAAAAATGGTGGACATTGATAAAAAATATGAAGCCTAAGGATGAGATAGAGGGGTTGGAAATGAAAGATTTCCAAGAGATGTTTTTTATAAATATTTTCTGTACACCCTCTGTATTTAGATGAGAAGGGACCTTATTTACCTCAAGAAAAAAAGACAAATAATCTTTCAGAGCCTATGATGAAAAAATCACAAGTCTTTCATGATATGTATACGACTTTGTCGTTGCCCCTGAATGAAAGGTTGACCGCTTCTTTAGTGGGATGAAACCTAGCCTACAGAAAGCCCTGGCAATCCATGACATTGAAATCTATAAGGAAATTTCCTATTGTTCCCTAAAGGTCGAAATTGAAATGAAATAATCTTAGGGGTATCATGGTTTCGCCCAAATATACCCATGTTTTATGGTGTAAGTTATCATTTTTAGAACTTCTTGGATTATCAAATCCACAGGGAACAAAGAAGAAACCTTGAGACACTAAGATTGGATACGAGATTGGCTATGAAGTGGCCAACTATGGTGTTGATTGATTTGAATAAATAGTGATTTTATTTAAAGAACATAACAAACAAAATGACTTGAATTAAAATAATTAATTAAGATGATTCGGTCCTAGGTTGTCTCTAGGGCTTGATTTGATGTATTTGTTTTTCATTGGATTTTATGTTCATAAGTTCATGAGGTATCCATTAAATGAAATAATTTCTCAATATCATTCTATGATTTAATTCATACATAATTTGAAGGATAATCATCTATGCACTTAGAGGATCACATTGATGATCACTCTATGAAATTGGATCGTACTAGCACTCAAAATGTGTAATCGTTAAAGTCAGTGAAGACACAGAAGAAGATAAATCAAAGAAAATAACTCTTAAAATAAAGAAAAAAATTAAGACTTTAAGAACATAAAATAACATTCAATACACCCCATGTGACTCCCTAGGATCAACCCATAAATTTTCACCCCTTCATTGACGTTATTCTATTATTGTATGTGGGAAGTCGACTTAAAGAAGTGGGATTGACGAAGAAAAACATTAAGAAAAATGTACACTCTACCGTTTTGTGAGGAATTCAAAAATGATGGTGTGAATAAATTACACTGATATTCAACGGTATTAACATGTGAATAAAATGAAAAGGAATAGTAAAAAAGAAGAAAAACTTTTATAAAGATACTAAACATGAAATAAAAACTTACATGGGGAAAATTGACGATACATTTACAAAATGAAAGCAGAAAATCACAATTGAAAGGAAAATATAATATGCTTATTACCTTCACCACCAGCTCCTTATATAGAAATATTATGAGCCTTAGGTACACCCCCCAACAATAAATTCAACCCCAACAATTAAGATATTAAAAGGAGGGTGAAGAATTAAAAGGAAATTGACGTTTCGAAGTTGACCCGGAAACCTGTCCAGATTCATCGTCTATTTGGACGTTCGAATTTTACATTAAATATGGCCGAATCATCAGAGGTCGTAGAAGACAAATATTATCATCCATCTGTTCTCTAGTAGCTGTAAAAATTTCAGGAAATTATTCCCATCCTTTTTGAGGATATGGTCTAAATGGTGGGAGGACTTTATGTGCATTTATGTCAGTCCCACCATTTAAATCTCATCTTCAGATCCCTTTATCATCATAAAAAATTCAGAATTTTCTATATCCACAGTTTAATAAAATGATCCTCATATTTTTATATTTATAGTATTAAAATTTTAGCTTCATTGGGCTTGTTTTGTGGGCCCCACATTTGTTTGATGGGCCTTAGGCCCATTGTGCTTTTTCAAGCAAATATCTGCATTCAGTCACAAAAATCTCCATCTTCCCTTGGGATTCATCCATTGGACCTAAAATATAAAATGTTCCAAACAAAGTGGTTAATAATATACCAAAATATAAAATTAAAATGATGATAAATTTATTTTTCACAAGTTATTTATTGAGTGGGCCCAAAATTACATTTCAAGCATGAATTGCCCAATGTTGGGAAATAAGTTCAATTTATGAATTGGACTAAAATTGATGTTTATTAAATTTGAAACACATTAATATTGAGAGATTAAAAATGATTATTAGCCACATTTAGTGACTAATCACACCCCCCAACTTGAGTTTTTCTAGTCTCAAGAAAAATATATTACAAATATGAAATTCAAATCCCCTTTTCCAAAAAAATTTTAATACACATTGCTCACCCAAAGACCTCATACCAAAAAATTTATGAAACCCATAAAAATAATTTAAAACAAGCTATGTTCATAAGAATATCCCATTCCCAAGCCCATTACTTTGTTCAAATTCATCACCACATTTCATCCAATTTCAATTAATCATGATAAAGTGTTGTGCATCACAAAAGATATGTGGCCCATTTTATTGTTCAAGAGGAAAAAATGGAAGCGCTAGGTGGGAATCATAAAAAACCTTAAGATGAGTATCCAATTTTTTTTGAATTTTTTATTTATTTTCTGTTTTTTAACCACAATAGATATGAAAATGCTATCTATGGGCAAGACAAATATGGAGTCACGATCCCCAAGTGTCGGACGCCAGACATATTATCAATTCCATTCTCTATAATAGAGATATAAAGACTAACTCTGGGCATGAAAACTATGAAGTCACGATCCCCAAGTGTCGGATACCACACATTTGGACAAAACATTTCTCTATGTGGTATTTTTTTCAATTTTTTGGGATACTCAAATTAAACTAAAAGTGGCCCCAGAACCCTATGCTATAATGAAAGGGACAGAAAAACTCAAATTTACACCCAAGATCCAGTAGACGTGCATTTTTCCATTTTTATTAAGAGGATGAAAATGTAAACTTTTAAAAAATCACATCAGACAACCGCACTTTCCAAAAACTATTCTCATGATCTTAAACTTGCATTAAAATCAGAATCAATTCGTGCAAAATTATTTGATATCAAATTTTACAGATTGCAATGTGTGTTATCATGTTCAAGGTTAGTGAAATTTTTCTTTCCATGCATGTTATTATTAAACAAAACATTTTTTATTTCATGTCCCACCAACATAGAATAACATTTTCCCCAGTGTTTAAAGAAAACCTATAAGTGGGTAGAAGAAGATGAGAGGTGTTCTAAAAGGAATTTGAAACAATAAACATGGAACAAATTCACCTAGTTTTTGAAGTTCATGATGCTCCAGATTACTCCTTTGATCTCTTGGAAGATGTAGGCACCTCCTTGATCAAATATGTATCACCAAAAATTGTCCCTGAACCATGCAAAGAAGAAAAACCCAGACAAAACAAACAACACAAAAATTTATTTAAAAGAAAGTATCAATATTTTTATGGTTTTACTTGTATTTTTCTTTTTTTTAAAATTCAAACAGATGATACATTTTCTTCTTTATATTTTCTGGGTACGGTATTACTCAGAGATCACACCACATGACACGGATGAACATGGTTCTCTCCTTTCATACCCATCCTTACTCATAAAACAATAACAGGTCAACAATCTATTTTTTTTAAAATATAACAAAATGAAGAAGAAGGAAACAAAAGATGATTCACAATTATTGGAAACATGAAAACCATGGATTGCCTACTGTACAATGCTTTTGTTTAACATCGTTAGCTTGACTTTTACCCCCCAACTTATCTAATTCCAACATTCAAAATTTTAATGAACTCATCTTTCTCAACTTAAACTTTATTGAGATTGACTGATTTTTTAGATTTTTTTTCATGTAAAAACCCATGTTCAACAAGGAGTGGGAAAATACAAGGAATTTCAGTAAAGGTTCATTCGGTTGAATTTCTAGTCTTTCCTAAGACATCAATGACCCTTCCAACATTATTGGTTTCATGAGAATAATGAAAAAATACTACAAGGTCATTCTTATCTCCTATGGTGGGATTCTTGAGTTGGGAAGAAAGTAAAATAATTTTGAGCTCGGGTTCATTGTAAATTCCTAAATGATATTGAAAAATTAAATCAAAATCGGTTTCCTCTCCAAAACATTTAGAATGAATTGGTTCATTTTGAAAATAAGATTCATCCCAAAAATTGTCCATTTGAATATCAAAAATGGGTATGGAATCACTCTTTGTGATCTCTCTTAATGGTTCAATTATTGGTACTTCTGAAAATTTATCAATGGAGTTATATTCAGAAAACTCAATCCATGATTTCAAATTTTCCACAATTGAGTCCAAAAAAATCATTTTACTCTTGATTTAATGGCCCTTTAAATTTTTTTAATCTGCTTCAGTTATCCAATATCCAAAGGATATCTCTTTATTGAATTCCTAGGTGGTTTTCAGGATAAAATATTCTTTTATCAGTGATGAAGAAAGGACATCCTGAGTGGGAATCATTTCTTCATAGGTCTCCATGATTTGTATTTCTAATATCAAATTTGAAACTTTTGAATTCATTATAACCATTTTTCACACAATTGTTTGACAATTTTTTCGGAATTAGGATTGATAGATGTTTATAAATCTTGAACATCATTAAGTTTGATCTCTTCAATCATCCTCGAGAGGTATAGAAATTGATCCTTTAATCAATCAGCATCCCATTTATTGTACATCTAATCTCGTGTGATGTTTTCAATTAAGGATGGGTCAATGAAATTCCCTATGTTAGGTGTTTCCAAATATTGAGTTCCGACATGATTACAGAATTGGTTTATGAAGGGGTATTTTGGAGGATAATCCATTGGAGTTGATTGAAAATTGGTTTTGGGATTTTTTTGGACACACACAAACAAAAAGGGGGAAAGAGAAGATAAATTAGGTTAAGAATAGAGAATTTTTGGTGAGAAAAGAATATGTGGGTCTAAGGTACTTACTTGGCTCCCCGGAAATGGTGCCAAAATTTGGTTTCTCCCAAATTTACCCATGTTTTATGGTGTAAGCGGTCATTTGTAGTACATCTTTGGTTATGGAATCCATATGGACCGAAGAACAACCCTTGAGACTGTAAGATTGGATATGAATTAGCTTTGAAGTGAACAACTATGGTGTTGATTTATTTGAAGAAATAGTGATTTGAATTAAACAACAAAACAAACAAAATGAATTGAATTAAAATAATTAATTAAGATGAGTCGATCTTAGGTTGTCTCTAGGGCTTGATTGGATGTATTTTTTTCTTTGGATTTTATGTTCATCAGTTCAAGAGGGATTCATCCATCAGACCTAAAAGATAAAATGTTCCTAATGATGTGATGAATCATATACCAAAATATCAAATTAAAATGATGAACAATGTATTTTTCACAAGAAAGTTATTGAGTGGGCCCAAAATGACATTTTAAGCATTAATTGCCCAATGATGGGAAATGAAGTTCAATTTCTGAATTGGACTAAAATTGATGTTTATGAACTTTGAAAAATATTAATATTAAGTTATTAACAATGAATATTAGCCACTTTTAGTGAAAAATCATATCACGAGAATTATATGTCTATGTTGGATTTAAATTTTGGTGGTCTGATGGATAAATCCAACGGTTCAAAGAAGATCCATCACCCCAAATGCCAATGGTACAGAAAGAAGCACCCAATAAATTTATTGAAGGGGACGAAGAAATGATTTAGGTGTGGAAGTGAAGGACAACTAGCTATAAATTTCCAACAAGAAAAACCCACAATTGCGATAATGGAGAGGAATGTTCCGTTCGAATCTCAACGTATTTCTCATTATTTCAAATGTAATGAAACCATGTATCTTGAAAATCAGTTCCTTATGCCTAGGGTTTTTGGAGGTAACCAACAACCTCCATGGCAGAAAGGGTGAGATTTTTCCATAACTATCACCGAAGTGAACCCTGAAAATGAAGTGGGGAAAGGTACAATAGTTATTCATTCAAGAATAGAGAACATACTTTTTGATTCAGGTTATATTCAATCCATTATATCCTAAACATTTTTTAGAACAATCTCAACACCACCAAAAATCATGGTTGTAAAGATTTCTGTGGGTATAGAACATGGGGCAATCATTGTATCTAGTGAATATAACTCCTCCCCTGTCTTAATTGGTGGATTGACCTTCTCAAAAAATTTCATCATACTCCCTCTGGTGGAGTTTGATGCAATTCATTGCATGGATTGTCTTTCCTTATATAGAGCCAATAGAAATTTACATGAGAGACAAATCACTCTCCATGTGGAGAATCGACCCCTTATTCTGTACAAGTGATAAGAGGAAGATGAATCTTCATTAGGTCCATCATCTCATGCATGGATATTAAATCCATATGAGAATGAGTATCTGGCTCAGATGATTGAGTCTAATATGGAAACCATCCTTGGAGAAATTCTTATTGTGAGGGAATTCACAGAAGTGTTTCCCGAGAAATTTCCTGGTCTCCCACCTATAAGAGATGGTGAATTCTCAATTAATAAAATACCCGGGGCATTGAAAATATCAATGACTCCGTATAGAATGGTTTTTGTGGAGCTTGAGGAGATGAAGAATCAACTACATAATAATTGGGATAAATGTTTTATATACCCATGTGATTCACTATAGGATGGACCATTCCTCTTCGTCAAGAAGAAGGATGGGTCAATAAACCTTTGCATCGATTATTGCGATCTTAACAAAATCACGATAAAGAACAAGTATCCTCTCGCACAAATTGATGACTTTTTCGATCAGTTGAGTGGAGCACAATACATCTCCAAGGTAGATTTGCGGTCGAGATATTATCATGTAAGGGTGAAGAAAGAATATATTCCCAAGATTGCTTTTCATAAAAGATACAAGCACTATGAATTCATAGTAATGCCTTTCGTACTCACTAATGTTCCATCAATATTCATGGAATTGATAAATAGATATTTAGATATTATATCGTAAAATTTGTGGTAGTATTTATAGATGATATTCTAATATAATCCAAAACCAAGGAGGATCATGAGGAGTATCTAATAACTATACAAGAGACCTTGCAAAAAAAAGAATCTCTATGAAAATATATCATGTGTGATTTCTGGTTGAAAGAGGTCTCATTATTAGGCTACATCCTCACAAGAAATGGTATATCTGTGGATCCGTCCAAGAAGGTTGTAATAGAGGGTTGGATGAGGCCAACATTGGTAATGGATATCTGTATCATTTTGGGGTTACCTATATATTATCGATGATTTGAGAGAAATTTCTCACAATTGTCCAACCCTATTACCAAGAAATCTTGGAAGGGTGTAATGTTTTATTGGAATGATGAATTCAATGAAAGCTTCAAGGTGTTTAAAAGGAGGCTTATCACGGCGCTCGTACTCACTTTACCCACAAGTGAAGAACTTTTTGTGGTATTCAGTGATGCTTTGAAGAAAGGACTGGGCTTCCTGTCGATGAAAAATGACAATGTAATTCAATATTCTTCAAGGTAATTAAAATTTCATGTGTAGAATTATCCAACACACGATCTAGAGTTGGCGGCGGTGATCTTAAATTTAGAAATTTGGAAACATTATCTCTATGGTGATAATTGTGAAATATATATAGACCACAAATGCCTCAAGTATATATTAACATAGAAAGAGTTGAAAATTCACCAACGAAGATGGTTAGAGCTAATCAAAGACTATGACTGGTCAATCCATTACCAGCCTGGGAATGAGAAAAATGTGGTGAATTTTCTATATAGAAAGGAACCAGAGGTTCTATCATTGATGATAATTTAGAAGGACCCAATGTTCTTAGATTTGATAAATATAGACACGGGAATCATAAATAGGGGAACATCATCAATCCTTTCTCAAATGATTGCCCAGCCATCTCTTTTAGAAATGTTATAGGATGTTCAAAAGGGTGATGTGGGAATTTAGAAGAAAGTGGATGATATCTGAAAAGGAAACCCTCCAGAGGTAAATGTTAATGAAGAAGGAATTGTGATATTTGGGAAAAGACTATGTGTTCCATCATGTTTGGATCTGATGAATGAACTTTTGGATGATGCACATAGTTCAGATTTCTCTACTCACCCAAGAAACACAACGATGTATCAAGATATCTGAGAGAATTATTTTTGGGATAATATGAAGAAGGAGATCACTGAGTATACATAAAAGTATCGGGTGAGTCATAATGTTATGTTAGAGACGCAGAAGTCTAAGGGGATGATGAAACTATTTCCTATACCAGCATAGAAATTAGAGAACATCAACATGGACTTTGTCACTGAATATCCAAAGACATCCAAAGGTAACAATGCAATTTGGGTTTTTGTGGATCATATTACAAAGTCTTCCAACATCATTTCAATTTAGGAGGATTTCAAATTGGATCAAATAGAATAGATATATATTAGGTAATTGGTAAGGCTGCATGGAGTACCATAATATATTGTGTCCGATCGAGATCCAAGATTCATATCTATGTTTTGGAAGTTTCTTCAACATGCTCTGGATATTGAACTGAACAAAGTACGACCTATCATCCTCAATCTGATGGCCAATCTGAGTAAACAATTCAGACACTGGAAGATATGTTAAGATCATGTTCAATGGAACTTAAAGGAGGATGAGATCAACATCTTCACCGGGTTGAATTCTCCAATAATAATATTTTCCACTCATGAATCTTAATGGAACCTTATTAAGCCGTGTATGGGAAGAGGTGAAGAACACCATCATATCGGGAAGATGTTGTTGAGTGTAAGATTCTAGGACCTGAAATTGGTAAAGAAATGGTGGAGATGTTGAAAACAATTCAGCAACATATCGAGGCATCCCCAAGTCGATAGAAGAGTTATGCATATAACCATCGACGAGAACATGAGTTTAAAGTTGAAGACATTGTATTTCTATGAATATCTCTATGGAAATGGTGATGAGGTTTGCAAATAAGGGGATGTTAAGTCCTAGGTACATCGAACCCTTTGATATATTTGATCGTGTTGGATTTTTGTCCTATCGACTAGCACTTCCACCTACCATGGCCAAAGTATATAACGTATTTCATGTATTTATCTTAAGTATGAACATACCAAACCCTTCATATGTACTCTCTTAAGAGGTATTACAACTAGAGGATGATCATTCATATGAGGAGAAACCAGTGAAACTCATATATCATTAGAAAATTTTCAAAAAAATTAGACAATGACCCTCATTAAGGAGTTGTGGAAAAACCACATGTTTGAAGAAGCGATGTTGGAATTGGAAGAAGTGATGAAGCATAGTTACCAACATTTGTTTTATTGTGGGAAAAGGAAATTTTTAGGGTGAATCTTTTTAAGGGGGAATGATTGTAATGATCCAAACATTCATTAATGAAAATTCTTCTTGATATAACTAAATGTATTATTTTGTAAAATGGTTATATAAAATGTGAACATAACTAGTTTTATGTTTTTGGATTTTTAAATACCTTTATGAATTATGATCATTTCTAATATAGACATTGACCTTTGATCACATGATTAGTATAAATATAAGGCTTTAACAAATCCAATGTACTCATAAAAAGGAAGCGATGGCCTCATCCATAGGACTTGACTCGTATGATGCCTATTTGTCAGAACTCGGAAAGGAGGTCGCATCTTTGGGCATCTCTTTTAACCACGCCCATTCCGAGCTTGAATACGTTATGCTTGAGCGGAACAAACTACGGGGGATGTGGATGTTGATAGAGATTACCACCTGAGCGATGTTATCCGAGCCACCCCAAGAGTCTATCACCATCGCATACCTTACCCTTCAGTCTTATATGGGTGTTATAAGGGGTTATGTAACAACACCAAAGTACAATAATTGTGTACATTATTCTATCATAGAGAATATACACTCTTTTTATTATTGTTACATTCTAAATAGTTTTTAAATCAGAAATATTATTTTTAGTTAATATTCAACTAAGAAATCTATTTTGATTAATTAATGAAATTTTCAATTAAATAATATTTTAATAAAATATTATTATTATTAAATTACTATTTAATAATTATAAATGATTGTATAATTTTATGAATGAAATTATAATTTCTATTAAAGTTTGAAATCTGTTTATGTAAAAGCCCATGAATTTTTGATAAATGTCAGTATATATTTTAAAAGTTAAAATTCACATATTTAAAAAATTATTTAGATAAAAAAAATATTATTTTTTGAATCAAGATGTAAGAATTATACAATATTGAATTTTTAATAAGTTTCTGAGACAATCGAATTTTTGGGTAAAAATTATATACCGTTTAAATATATAATGTGTTTCATGACATCATAATTACCAAATAGTGATATAATAAAATGATATAAACAAAATGTTTGGCCAATATATGTTCTAAAATTAATATAATTTGATTTTTGGTCTATTTATTTATTTTAAAAATCATTAGTGGACCCTCCGAGACATATAAAACATTTTGTCTTTTTAAAATGTTTTCTTTAAGAGTGTGACTCACCTCCACATAAACAACCCTCTTACATTAGGATGTTCGTCCATTTGAATTATAAAATATTGTTTTCCAATCCTATTATTAAAAAACCATGGGAAAAAACCAGGGGAAAGTTTGTGGTTTTGATTAGTTTAATGTGATGTGTCCCAAACCTAAATAATAAATAATTATTTATCCTTTCTTAAATAATACCACTCAAGCTCCCACATCCTCTTCACTAAAAGCCTCTAAAGTTCATCCAACCTCTTCCCTACTCTCTCTAGAATCCTCTCCAGGCGCCCCAAGCTCCCATGAAGTCTCTCTATCCCCTCCCAAGCCTTTGGGATCACACATCCAAGTAAGGGACTTCTTCCTTTCTAAATTTTGTCCATGTTGATTTATATTGTTATATCCTTTTTATTTAAATTAAAAATGTTCTGGTATGTTTTAAAACGTCCCCAATACATCTATCATTATTTTTTAATGATGATAGACCCATTTCTATTTCATTAAATTCATCCAATGTACACCCATAACTATGCCGAAATTACGAAAGGAATTTCTCTCTCCTCTTACATTCAAGCAATCCTTTTGTATCACGAATCTAAATTACATTACAATTATTTGGACATGTATCTATATTACCCCCTTACTATCTATTTCATGTACATATGATGAGACACCCCTTTATCTCTCATCAACAATTTTTAATAATTCTTATCTCCCGCCGTTATGCTGCCAAAATTGCACCACGTTTTTCCAAGCCAATCCATTTTGTAGTGAATACCATGCCCATTTCTCGATCAAGGGTATTCACCTTTATGCACATTTACATGTCGATTATAGAGTTTCATGTATGAATTATACATTCCTTTATTGTGGAATAAGTGACGGTGTTTAATGAATCCGTGTTTTATGATTCATCTGGCACACTTATGCATGAAATGAAATATTTGAGAAGGGTGCGGCCAAATAGCGCTCAAATGCATTGGGTAAAGTATTGTATCAGGATACATCATGTGAAATGTGTGTTGACTCATGATAATTAAAGGGAAATGATCATTTACACTTGCATCATGTTCAATGAGGGTTTACTCATGCTCTATGTGCAATGAGACATGGCTTATACTAATTCCATGTTAAGTGCTCTTTCAACATGTCTATATTATGTTTATCATGCATTATCATGAAATTATGTTAATTATTCTATAGGGATCCATTGATATGCCTATTTTCTACCATTAAATATATTCCTCATGTTATTCCATGTTTATTCCCTTACTGGTATTTATATCTCACCCTTTTATTATGCATGTCCTCGGGTTATCATATATAATGCTAATTACGAGGGAATGTAGTGGTCATGAAAATGATGTTTTCAATAATATGTTTTTTTATGATTTAATTTTTTATGTAATGTTTCCAATCCCCAAAGACACTAGACCTCTCAATCATCTATGTTGTATGAAGTGAAGTTTTTATGTAATAAATCATGTTTTAGTATGTAATAATGAACATGGTTTTTATATATCGAATCCTGTTTAATATTTTTAAAATTAATTTCAGATATGGACATTTTGAAATAATGAGACACATTCCCCTTATCTCCTAATTCAATTTGATTTTCTATCATAAAAATATTCCATTTTAGTGATACATTTGAGTATAATAAATTTCAATGGAGTGGAATTTATATTTTGGAAAATTAACATAGAATAAAAATTGATTCATAAGGTCAATGACATTTTCTTGGCTGGGAAGAGGACAAATGCAATGAAAATGATGGAGTCAGAAAAGATTGTTATAAAGGTAGTAATTTTTTTCCATATTATGTTATCCTTGAACATTGACATGGACATCATTTATTTTTAAATAAATATATATTTCATGGATAATATTTTGAACAATTATAAAAATCCATCTATGATGAACAATGTGTTTATATTATAGTGAATTTTATAGAAGAGAATGTCTTAAGGAAGGATGATGGTTGATGATTTGATTTGATTCAAAATGATATAAATCCAGCTGGATTAAGTTGGTGTGATGTTTTCTAATGGTTTATGTGCATTTATTATTCTGTTATCACTTAAAGATTCAATCCATGTGATATTGATTGTTATAACTCCTGTGTAAGGAATGACTTTGTCTTGGAGGAGATATATGATTTGATGCTAAATTAATTGATTTAGGGGAAGAAGGTTCCATAAATGGTCAGTAGTTTATGAATCTTATCAAATTAAATAGTATTATGAACCAAATATATTAACATGAAAAATTCCAATTGATGAATGGAATGATATGGAATGTGATTTAGGATTGGTGATTATGTATGTTGGAACTAAAAAAAGAATTGAAATCCATAAAAGGATTCTATTGAGAGGTGGGTGAAGAATAGAAATAATTTTTATGGATCATTTGAAAGCATATAAAATAAATGCGATGGTGGAACTTTGGTTTTATGTTTTATGGGTTCTTTGGATTTAGGGATCCTTGATACTAGTGATTCATTTGACCAATTTTTTGATAGTGGATGCATGCATAACGATGTGTTCAAAAGACATGGAAAAGGATCATTCGGTTTATGAAGAGGCAAATAATGTTGTTGTTAAATCATTCATGAGCACGAAAATTAATAATATATGTTTTTTTATTTTACATAGTGTCCAACATATATCACCACTATAGAAGAACCTAATTTCCATTAGTTATATAGATGATGGAGGTTTTTTAATATTCTTTTGAACAATGTGTCAGAATTCACATGAGATTCCAGAGTGAAAAATAATGTTGTGAAAGATGTAAATATGTACCAATTTCATATACTAGATGGTATCATTCATGTCATAGGAACACAATTTTGAGTATCTTTCAGATCCAAAAAATTGTTTCATAATAATGGTGGTCACATTAGTGAGAAATTCATAAGGAACATGTATAGGATAGAATTTCAGAAGAATGATCATGTAGATTTTGAAACAAGAGTGTGTGTTTTATAAGGTAAGTAACAAAAGGATTCATTAAAATTTTAATATATAAATCTTAATAAATTAAACCATGTGTATGTTTAAATAGACATATGGGGACTAATACTGGTTCGATATCATAGGGGTGTGTTTTATTACATTACCATAATTGATTATCTCAAATGGAGTTTGTGGATTTATTTAGAAAACATAAGTCCGAGTTATTCTATATTTTCATGTAAAGCATAAAAATGGTGAAGGATGAGACTGGGGAAAAGAAAAAATTCCTTAGGTCTGATAATGGAGGTGAGTATGGATGAAGTGAGTTCAAAATATATTGTTTTATGAAAATAATCTTAATAGAGAAAAACATGGATGGTAAAAATGGGATAAATGATGTTATGGAATGGGTGAATTTGAAAATTAATGATATAGATTTGATCGTGGGCATATATTTTAATTTATCAAAGTAATTTTTGGCTGAATAACATAACTCTATGGTTAGTCTTTTGAATCATAGTCCATCTATTCATAGGCACAATAATTCATGGAGGAACTTTGTTTAAAAAATGGTAAAATTTACATAACTAAGTGTTTTAGGATATATAATGTATGTTCATGTTTATTCTAAAGAGATAGATGAGTTAGAATATAATTCCCAAACATGGTTCCATATAGTCTATGCTGATGGAAAATTTGTTTTTAAAATCATAGATAAAAACTAGTGGAATGTTATCAGTGTTTGAAAAATCCAATACAATGAGGAGATCCATTACAAGTATCATAATCTAGTGGAAGATTCTATTGGATGTAAGGAAATAATAAAAAGGGCTGCGGATGAGTAGATATATTTTTTGTGGGGTTATGTAATTCTAGGAGGACGAATGATGAATCCTGTGGCGTACAACAATGTTCTAGAACAAAGGATAGTAATAAACATCTAGATATACCAAGGAATAATGTGAAAAAATGATCAAGGATAGTGGATGATTGGGGAAGAGACCAATATGATAAATGTCTGGACAAAGAAGAACCTCAATTGGTGAGGTAATCTACAAGGGTTAGGAGACTGAAGAATTTTTTTGATTCAAAAATTCAATTTCAAAGTCTTATAGATGGTGGGGAAACTGAGAGTCTGAGTGAGGTGAAAATTCCATATGACTCATTCGAATGGGATTTATAAATTTAGGAAAAATTAAACACCTTTCATGTTTATGATACATGGTAGACAGCAAATATTTTGAAAGTAAGGGTTGGAATATAGAAATAATGGGTTTATATTAAAAAGGAGGAAGTAGATGGTATAGTTTGATACAAGGTGAAACTTATTTTAAAGGGATTTAAACAGTTAAAATGAGTGTATTTCCGTGAAATTTTATCTCCTACTGTGAAACAGATAATGATTTAGATGGTGTGAAACCTAACTGCAAGGGAAGTATGGTATCCTAAAAAAAACTATATCAATATTATAATAATTTATTATTAAATTATGGAAGAAATAAATATAGAGGAAATTGAAGGTTTCATGATATAATGGAATGAGATACTAGTGTTAAAGATTATGATAAGTATCCATAGTCTTAAGAAGAAACTAATCTAGTGGAATATGAATTTTCATTTATTCTTAATGTAATGTGGGTTCTTCTTGGGATACATGGGAAAATTATATTACCATATGGTTTATGGATATATATGTTTCGTCAATGATATTTTCTAATTTTATTACTTACTCTTGGTCGAGCCTTTAATAACAAATATAGAAGAGTTTAACTATGATTTTTTTTGATATTTCTATATGAAATATATTGGTTCTGCTAAGTGAATGATGGGGACAAGGATTGGAAGAGCCTTAATTTTGGGAACAATGTTCCATTATATTTCAATATATATCAGAAATTTACTTGATATATTTAGAATGTTTTAGTTAAAACACATGACTACCCCACCTTATGGAAACATTATTATTTCAAAGGATAATATACATAAAATGGATGAGCATTTTAAGTACATTGAGAATGTTATATACGCGTTAGTTGTGGGAATTATTATATCATCTTCTATAAGTACATGGTATGATATCACTCAATAAGTATATATTTTTAGAATATTCATGCTGAATTTGGGAAAGGAAATTTGGGATCATGTCATGTGGATATTTAAGTATCTCAATGGTTTATGGGATCTTATACTCTATTTTGGAACATATGATCCCTTAAAATGGTTTAATAATTATGACATTTTTTGAGATTTTAATTCATCGAAGATACTATATAATAACCCAACCCAATAATATATTCCTATTACATATTAATAGTTGAATATTCGGTTCAAATTTTAAAAAAATTCATAAGAAATATAAAGGCTTTTGGACTTTATAAACATGGATACTTAACCAACACATTCATTAGTGAACTACACCAAATACCCATACGTTCTTCACAACTATCTCCCTTCATAAACAGTCAATACATAAGACCATTATTCATAACCTATGTAAAAGAAACATATGAAAGCTTGTTCTCAAATTCTCAGTAATGATAAACAATGGAGATATCAATGATCAAAAAATTATAGCATGATCATAAGGGCATGATAACGTGAACATAACCTTTGAAATCCATATATTTCATATCAAATATAATAATCCTGAGATGTGGAATAATGTTTAATATTTCATAACATATGAATCATTACTTAATCAAAGAACATGGTCCATGAGAGCATACAATTTTCATGAAACATGGAATTGTTGTATACACATAAGCATTGAAAATCATAACCTTTTTGGTCAAGTCCCACTAAAAAGAATATCATAGTGGAATTATTTCACTCCCCAAACCATCATAGTAGTCAATGTGATCTCCAAATACTATAATAGTGGACAACATAACTTATTGAAATAGTCTTACTCCCTATTCTAGCTCAGATTATATCATGAGATATCAATCATTAACAAATGCATTTTTTAAATATATTAGTCCTACCCATCACAGCTTATAATGTTTCCACCCATTCTTGGTTATTATTTAACCACCATACAAGGTTAAAACATAACCATATTCCTTAATTATAAGGTAACCACCATAATTGGTTATAACATAACCACTATCCGTGGTTATAACATAAACAACATCCTTGATTATAAAGTAACCACTATCCATAGTTTTTTAAAATACCACACATCACATAAGAAATAAAATACATATAAATTCAAAAAGATCATAACACATTCACCATGAAAACCCATCGTAACCAATACTGAGGAACTGGGTTTCATAAAATTATATTCACATAATAACCCAAAGAAAAGAAAAAGGTTTCATAATCATTTCATCAACGCATAACCCATGTAAAATAAATATGTCTGAAAAACCAATATTTAACGTAATCATAAAACATTCGTGGAAATAATAAGGATGGTAATATTGGTTTGTATCCATTTTAAATCCTAATCAACTTCAAATTATTTCCTATTATATTGAAAATGATTTTAAAATATATCATGTAACATTTATTGAGGAAAATATCGTTTTCTCTTTGAAATATCTTCTTTAAAATTTACAAATTTACAAAATATTAAAGAAATATTTTTTTTGAATATATACTATTAAAATTATAAAGGGTTCTATAAATAATTTAATAGTTATGATGGTGAAAAATAATTTTCATGTCATACATGGTAAAATAAAGACTCATTTCTAAAAAATGTTATTGGGAAAAAAGAATGGTTGAAAAAACCATAAGAAAATTATTTTTAAACCATTGAGTATAAATTAACACATTGGTAAAAATTAATTTAATGAATATTTTTATATTAGGTTAAAATTTATCTAAATAAATTTTAGAGAACATAGACTAGGAAGAAAAAAAATTTATGAAGAGAGAAATAAAATACATTTTTCTTAAAAACAATATTTTGTACCCTTTAGTTATCAATGAGTTATAAAGGGAATGAAAAAATACACTCTATTGATATAACAAGAGGATAATAAAATTCATGAGTTTATTGGGAGATCATTCTTAACGATTTTTCCTCAAAATCAAAGTCATAAACAATATGGAAAAAATGATATTGTAACATAAAACACTTACCGCATTGGTAACAATTGAATTGTAAGAATAATTAAATAAATAACCATATATGGATATGTATATAACATATTGTTTATAAGAATGGTCATAAATGTTATTTAGGGGTATAAGGAACTGAACCCAATTTCCAAGAGTAGGTTCCTTAATTAAATTGATATGATTATATGTAATCGAATCCCAAATGGCCAAATAGAATAGTATCATTGGAAAATTAGATATATAAGTAAATGTTACATTATAAATTGAATGAAAAACATCCCAAATCCATTATAAAAACTCATAAACTATTTGAATATTCATACAAGCCATTCATAATAATATTCATCTTCCAATACAATGGAGAAATAAAACAGAATAAATGTGTGAGATCAGATGATCATTGAGTGTAAGTAATACAACATAAGTTTTTATAAACATAATCATTAGGCATAGTGAATTTCTAAAAACTCATGCCTTTAAAAATATACTTGAGCATAATATGGGAGGAATGAAAGATGGTTACATAAATCCCTATTAATGATCATATTATAATGAAACATAACCATAGATATTATATTAATAAAATAATCACATGGTTTATAATGTACTATTATCATATTTTTAAAACGAATAATGCTGGATATCTCAAACATACTATCTAGGACTCAGCCAATAAATCTGAAAATACTAGGGTAAGGCCTCAACCAAAACCAAATATTATTTTTTCTCTAGAGACATACCGATGCATATATGTGATATAGGGGGTGCTACCCATTACATGATATGTCCATTTAATTCCACATATGAATGGGGATAAAAATAAACAACACAAACACATGAAATTTAATCAACATTACCCAATTTGTAATCATAATGACTAGGAAATCTGAGTAGCAAGGTGAATGATATCAAGATAGAACATCCATAGTCAAACTAGTAATAAAAAATTAAATAACATATTTTTGATGAAAATAATATGATAGCAATATCAATAAGTAATATACTTCAATAGAGTTGTTGAAATACATCAAAATACTCTTATAAAATTATGGATGAATTCTTGGGAGAAATACCCCATTTACTTTTCATAGGAGAGTTATTTTGGGAAAATCATTTTTTTAAAATGTTTGTATAAAACTTGTAATGAATTATTTTTCATGAAAAAAATTTTGATTTAATAAAAATAATGGACTCTTAGAATACTTTATTGATGGTTCTTGAAAATGTAGAAGAAATTGGGACGTTCCCATTCGTCTGGCTTGCGTATCGGGAAGACTTGAAAAGGGACCAATTTTAAAACATGTATATCACTATAAAAGAAAAGTGAGACGATTTAGATTTATGATTTTAAAAAATATAAATATATTTTAGATGAAATTTAAAAAATAAATAATCATTTCATTTGAGTAAAGGTAGAAAATAGTAACATGAAGGACAAAACAAGGGTTTGGGTAGAATCCTTTACCACTTTGTAATCAATCGAATCATATGACCCAAAATTATTAATCATAAAAAGGATAAATTAAACACCCTTAAAATAATGATATTAACGAAATTATACATCAATGGTCACTATATATAAAAAATACAGAATAAATAGTTGTGAATAAGGAATATCTCAAAAAAAGGGAAGTGAGATGAGAAAACCCTTACCTTATGACCAAATGTGATATGTACTTGACCTTAATGCATAGGATTATCAAATTAAATCAATTAATTAACAAATTAAAAAACTTTTATAAATTTATTAGATTCATTATAGTTTTTTTATGTTTATTTATAAATTTATGTATGATTTATGTAGTTTAATTTCATTTTTCGAAGCATTAATTTTATTGGTTTTCAAGATTAGTTCACTTTTTTTATAAGTAATGGAGTTCATGTAAATTTGGTATTATTATACAAAATTAGAATTAAATTATATTAATTATAATCTAATAGTGTAATGTTTTATCTATCTCATATAGTTATATGGTATGATGACGAATCATTTTATACAACATTTAGTGGTAATCTTTTATATTATTATGATAGTATTTCAATCGCCATGAACTAGTTTTATCATATGAATTATTATTATTATATATATATATTCTATTACTGGAACATGAAATAAGTCATAATACACATAATATAGTCTTTTAAACCATTAAAATTGTTTCATTACGATACTTGAAGAAAAAATTGAAGAGGTAAAGTTCCTCATCCATGAAGGTTGTAAATCAGCACATAATGGATGATGATTTCATTTTTAAAATAAAAGAGAGATAGAGAGATAGATATATAGATTAAAAATATAGATTATGGTTATTAAACTAACTTGATATAATTCAAGTATATAAATGATATTGGAGTTTTCAGGCTCATTTTTTTGGAGGAGGTGGGTAGTGTATACTTAAAGAAAGAACATGATAAGAAAATAAAATGAAAAAGAAGAGGATTTTACAACTTGAATACTCCTCCTTGAGATTCTCCTTAAGGAAAGTGGTTTGGGTCTTTTGGTAGCACCAATAGTTCATAGATGTGCAGAAATTCTAGGGAAAAGAATTTGGTCAGAACATTGAAAATATTAATGTCTTAGAGGAGTGAGTAGAAGAGGGGGTGAAGGGTGTTTTTAATAGAAGATGAGAGGGGTGATTTCCCATTATTTTATTCACTATTTTGTTATTTTTCTCAAGAAAATAATAATGTTTATTATTATCACTAAAAATAGTAATAATATCATGTGAGTTAGAACCAATGGTTCTTACATCATCTATGACTAAAATTATAGTTAATTTATCTTATAATGTGTTTATACTCTAACTTAGCATATTTTACTATTTACTAAAAATTATTGTATTTTATAAAACTCCAAAAATTCAGCATAAATTTTTTTAGACATGTATAATTAAATAATTAAATCCATTTTATGAAATTAATTTTCTTAATGTGATAAATTTTAATTTTTTTTAAAATAATCATCTACTCCAAAAATACAGTTTTTAATATTAAAATTGATTTTAAAACACCTCTAAAATTAACAATAGTCTTATTATATTATCCTAAATTAAATTGAAATTAAAATATTTATTTATGAATAAAATTTATGAAAATTTATTTTTATTTAAATCTATTTATTAGTTTTAAAATTGTAATTAAATATTTATTACTCCTATAAATAACAACAGTTAATTATTAATTTTTAAAATATTCACTTACATATAATATGATATAATTATTTCATTAATTCATTTATATGGTGCCTAAATTATATTTATACTCTCATGGGTGAGGTTACTATTCATTTGGCCAATTTACTATTCATAAGGATCATATTACTATTCATAAGTGTGCATTACTATTACAAAGTGTCAAGTTAGTATTCACAAAAAAAATTAAGTCTGATTATAAATATACCACTGATCACAACCGTGTACATCCATTTATCGAAATTTAAATCATATAAGAGGGAAAACTATGTTTAGTTTCTAGGTTTTAAATATCTTTTAAAATAATTATAATAAAAATGTGTTGTTTCGCAGAGACTTAGTGTTGTGGGAATTTAATTAAATATTAAATTTATTTTTAATTCGTTAGGGTGACACATTCTCCAATACCCAATAAAATAATTCCTAAAAATATGAAATTAAACATTGAAATTTAATGGTTGATACTTGAAAGTTCCTTTATGGGAAACCCACATTGGAAGTAGGGTTAATAAAATATCCTCTTAGTAAGAGGGAAAGAGAAATGCATAAGTTACTAAAAAACTATGCATTATAATTGTATAATATTATTGTGAAGTGAGAATATGTACATTAAATAATAATATAAGAATCTAGTTTTTATAGACAATTATAGATGACATGGTTATTAGAATTTTAGTCATCACAAAGTTGTAAATCACAGAACGAGTAAAAATGTAACACCCCAAGATTTCATAGTGTGTTATTTCTTCAAAATAATACAATAACTTGCACTACACGCAACACCGAGTTCAAGCACACCATGACTTACCAAACAAGCCATTCAAAAGAGGTTATGAACAATATTAACTAAATTTTAAACTTTATATAATCCTTGTAATTCTAGAATCCATATTATGAGTTTCTTAGACATAATGTAAGAACAAATTCATTTTCAGTATTGCACTTTTACCAAATTTTAATAGTGAAACCTTTTTAAATACAATATTTTAAACTTTTTGACTAAATGGGGAAATAAAAAAAAATTTAAAATGAAACATCCCAAGCTTCCACGGTACACTTTCCTTTGAATAATACAGTAGCGTGTGTTGTACACAACTTCGAGTTCTAACACACACCACAACCAATCAAACTAGCCATTATGAATAGTAATACCTAATTTTTGAAATTATATATTTTCTATATTTCAAAATGGAATTCATCTTTCGATTCGGAGTATTGAATTTAGCCTAAGGTGAAATTTTGGTACTTTTCGGATAACTTTAATATTTTGATGACTAGTGAAAATTACTAAATTTTAATTAAAAACAACTTTTTTAATCAAAATAATTAATGGTGATAAATTATGAATTTGAGTGGTTTTAAAGTATAATTAGAATATATTTTCACCATTTTATCCAATGGTGTTCATTATAAATAATTTCACTTCGAAATTGGACCTAAACAATTGTCAATCTTTTGATATATATTGTTTCTTAAAAACACGCTATTAGTTGTGACAGCGGGAATTAATTATAAAATTAATTAATGCAACTTATATTTTTGGAATTTTTCAAAATAGATATCATTTTTGAATTTGGAATATCAATTATAGCTTAGGGTGAAATTTTGGCATTGTTCTGAAAAACTTCAATTTTTGATGAATAGTGAAACTACTAAGTGATAGTTAAAAAACTGAATTTTTCATAAAACTTAATTTTACCGCTTCTGTGTTTGGAATTTCGAAAATCCGAGAGACACAGTTAATATCAATAAGTAAAATTTGGTTCAATGAGATGAAAATAATTTTTGGTGAATAGTAACTTTTTACTTTTATTTACCACGGTTAAAAGTAAATAGGGTAATTAAGGGTAAAATGATATTAATATTACCCTAACAAATGTCCTAATTCTATTGGGAAAGTGTATCTCGACCAAAAACAACCTTAGGAATAAAATATTATCATTTAGGTCCACTTGGATTAGATTAGGACATTTATTATTATTTAATTCAAAGAAGAGTTAAAAGAATTAAAATCAAAGTTTATTTACTAAAACATTTTTAATATAGGGTTATACATAAGATAAATTCGATTTTAAATATTAATTAGAAATATAATAAGATTTCCTACATAATGATATTTTATTTATAATTTTTAGAATTTAAATAATTTAACTTATTTATGACACAATGATGATTCAGTAATTACCATAATTGTGACAAATTAAAATAATTGATATTATAAATTACCAAAGAAATATAATTTGAGACTTTTAATGAATTAAAATAATTTTATAGGCTAATATGACATGTTAGGATTGATTTAATTAAATTTGGTCGAAGTAATAATTCTGTTATGAGTTTAACAAAAATCAATTATTGAATAGTGTCAAAATTGACATAAAAGAGTTTTTAAAACAAATATTATATTATTAATTGATATTAAATTCAAAAAAATCTAAGGTTCGGCCAAAAGACTTATATCATGATAGGTTAATCATTAATGGACCACTTGGTGGTCTCTTGGATGTATATAGTAAGTTTATTAACCATATAATATAAAAATACAAAGAGACATTGTAAAAGTGAAACTAATTAACTTAGAGTTAATACTTAAAGATAAAGTTAATATAATAACCCAAACCTGTCTAAATTCTATTAGTTTAGTGGTTTTAGACCTATCCCCACCTTAACATTTAAATAATAAACTTAGGAGACATTAGAAACCGAATATGAATTTATTATAAATTAATATTTTTAGCTTTTCCAAAGGTGCCCCTCACCCCTCTTATAAAAGGGAACTCCTACTTCTCATTTCTTCACACCTTCAAAGCCTTTTGGTTCGGCCAAACTCTGCCCAAATACTCTCACAACTTCCCTCTCTACAACCTAGAGGCCATAGTTTTATCAGAAAGCCGACCTAAGGATCCCTTTTGATCAAATCAAAAGGAAGAACCCGAAGAAGAGGTAATGTTTTCACCACCCCTTTTCAAGTTCCTTTCTTCTTCCACTTCTTCTTTATTTGTTATTACCATTATAAAATAATAACTCCAGTATATTATATATACTTTGATGTTATTATAAATATGGTACAACCATATTCAGTATTCTATCCACCCTTTGAATAACTTGTCACCATACGTGCGTACGTACGGCTTACCATCTCCACGTAGTGGTGTAATTGTTATTCAATATATTATTATTTGGATGGGTATAATAATGATATGTAACTCATGTAAATAATAAATATAACATGTGAATTATTATTTATATATAATATAACAAACATTTATATATTATTTTAATATCAAAATAATGATATTGTCGCTCGTGCGTACGTACGGACTACCGTCTTCATGAACGCGATGAGATTCATTCTCCATCGTATCCATTCAAGTATAATTCTCATTTTATGATTAATAATAGTATCTAAGGACTTGATATCATTCTAGATATGAATAATATACAACCTATCCATTACAAAAATGACTTACGTAACAAAACATATAAAAGAAAACGAGTAAGTTAACACCCCGAAACAACGATAATACTAAGATATTATTAACAAATCAATGATAAAAGATCATATATGATATCATATTAATGTATATTATTCTTGTATAATTTAATAACAATTATTTCACCATTATACAGGAGGTTAACCAACCCCAACCAAGGAAAAGTACAAGGTAAGGGTTATTTCACAATCTCTTCATTATTCGAGGTTGTTTATACGTAATTATCTACTGGGATTTCTTTATCATCCACATCCATGTTTCTTCGAAATGTATTTCAAAACATTTTTACTATTTACAAAGAATATGAGTTAAATTCATTTATACCCTTATGGGATTATAAAGGAATATTTCCATCGTTTTCTAAACAAGGTGCTTTTTAACCTTTTCGACAGAATTAAGGTAAGAATGTTTTTTTAACTTATACGGCGGGTGCGGCTATTTACCGCCGTTATAAAATCGTCAAAGCTTACCTTACAAGCTGATAAGAATATTTTCAAAGAAAATGTTTTATTTTATAATTATGTGACTTTTAAATGATTTCAAAATGAATATTTTAAGAATTTCGGAAAGGTACTCTTTATCAAAATCAGAATTTTAAATGTTTTAAAGATTTATCTTTCTAAATCTTTTTAATAAATGTCCATGTATTCAAAATGGGTTTTAAGGATTTATTTATATGGAAATGAATGTTTTTAAAATGTTAATTCCTTTCAAAAGTTTCAAATTGGAATGGGACACTTTGATTCAAAAATCTATTTTAATTACTTCCTTTATAAATGTGTAACTTTTAAATGATTTAAAAAAAGGAGATATTTCTCTCAAATAGTTTTGATTTCATCTATGTCAACATCCTTTTATGGATTTTATGATTATATGAAGTTGATTTATTGTGATACAAAACTTCTATATTGTATTAAATGTTTTGTGATATGTTTGACTGTGGATGTGCTATTTTTATACCATTCATAGTTTACTGTGAAAGTATTGACATTTCGTATGCTAGTTTTAATACGAATGTTTATGTTATGTTTAAACCTTTTCATATGCGAATGCATTGGACTTAATATGTGATGGGTGGAGCCCGCTATAGCTCCTCAATGCATCGGTAGGTCCCATGAGACAAACTAGTGTCTTGGAAAAATCTTATTTGTAGTCCTGGCAGAGGCCTTGGCTATGTGGTTATGATAGTCTGGCATTATGAATTCCATCAGTATGAAAGTAGTTATTGATATTGCATGGGATTATTCGATTAGAAGAATATCCATGTGAATAAGTAAATGGCATTATTTCATTTTATTTTTTCCATACTATGTTGAAGTTCATGTTTAAAAGGATTTTTTTAGTTATACATTGCCTTAAATGTTTATGCTTATTTATAAATGTTTCCGCTGTTTTTCTTACCCTTACGGAGTGTTTGAGCTCACCCCTTTATATGTTTTATTTTTCCCAGGATTCCAAGAAGTATATTGTGATTGATAAGAAGGGTTAAGACAAGGGAATAATGGCATTTATAAAGGATTATTTACGTTGTTTTGTATGTTATGATGTGTAATGTAACATTCATGTATGTAATCTATTTTTCAAGACTGCTAAACTAATCGGTCTTTCGAGACATGATTCCTTGTAATCATGCCAATGTTCTAAAATAACGCACCGACTCTGGGTTACTTGGGTCGGGGCATTACAGTTGGTATCAGAGGAAGTTTAGTAAAAACCTAGGAAACTAGATTTAGGTAAACTCTGATTAGAGCACATAGACCTAAGATGGACCTTGAGGATTAGTATAGAAGAATTTCCTAGAATTTTGGTATTGTAGAGATTTTGTGAGTTTTTGGAGCAATACATCCCTGTCTGGATACGACCAGGTAGAGGCAGCTCTGGAACAGATGTACCTAGGGTTAAAACCCGAAAACACCGCTTTGAGCTAGACTCGAACGGAAACTGGTGCATGACAACATGCCTTGCTGCACTCTTGGTTACGACACTCCCGGGGGATATGCTTAGGATAATTCTCATTTTCTTTACAAACCATTATTAAGGGTTTATGAGTATATACTTCCTCAAAGGAGACATTTTTATGATTATGGATTATATCTATAAACTATTTAACTTATGTTATGTGTCTTACAAGTTTGGGATTAGGTATTGTTATTCATAAACTAATCTAGTGTATGCCATTGTTTAGAAATGGCGCCCAGTAGAAGGAATGAGAACTCCAGCAATGCACATGATCCAAAGAGAAAGAAGGATCATCTCTTTCATGGTCTTAAGCTAGAATTTATAAGAGAAATAGTCTCTCATGTATTATCATCATATGAAGAAATAATATCATGTGTTGATAAGATAAGTAAAGATTTTACTGAGTCCTATGGCTTTGAAGGGAAGCAAGAGAAGAAAAGGATGTAAGAGAGAACGATGGATAAAGGGAAGAGGGAAAATAAGAATATTCCCATATGTGATAACTGTGGGAAGAAACACCCTGGAACATGTCTAAAAGGAATGGGAGTTTGTTATAAGTGTGGAGGAAAAGGGCACAAAGTACGTGACTGCAAGGGTAAGAAAATGGTTTGAAATATACAATGCTTCATTTGCAAGGAGTTTGGACACTATGCGAACTTATGTCCCAGTCATCAGACTATGCCACAAATGATGCTATTGGATAATAATCAAGTTATGATACTGCCACAGATGAAGAGGAATGATTAGAGTTCTTATGTTGATTATGTCATCTGAGTTTTGTATCAACAATGTACTTGTTATAATAATTATGGAGTATATAAGGATTGTACTGCAGTACTATTTCATTAAGGACTTGAGATTGTATGGAACAATGAAAAGTGACTCAATAGCAGGTTAAATTTTTGGAAAATATATGGTTGAGAGAAAGATAAACCATAATATGGTTCTGATACTGAGGTAGTGATTTTAGAATAATACCTGATTGATTTGGATAAATTATATTGGATATTCTTGACTACCTTTAAGCTGATTAATGATTTGTATATTCCATCATTATTGGGGTTTAAAACATTTTTGGATTGATGAAGTATATCCATCATTCTATATGGAATAAGGGAGCATGAATGTAATCAATAAGTATTATGGTAATTCAGGATGTTTCAGTGTTTTAAAAGAATACATGATGAAGGTATTCATATGCTATTATGCGGTAAAAAGGATCTACATTAAGTTTACCTTCCTTATAAATATTGGACTGTGAGTTTGGACAGAAGTATTTTGGATAAATTCTAGTTTGAGATTAATTTTTGATTTCCATAAAAGGACAACCCAGAGGTCGGGCGGCAACCCGTCGCGACCGACAAGGCTGGGAGACTTGAACGCGCAACCAATGGGCAACAAGGGTGTATCACCTACCACTGTCCCACGAGATGTCCTGGATTAAATAATGTAGTTTTTTTAAAAGATCTGGTAGATGAATTATAAATTCGTTTATTTTGGAACCCTGTACGAATAGTATAAATAGAATTTTTTTTAAGAGTGAAAGATGAGTTTGTGGTAGAAATTTATTAATGGATAAAACTCTAATTATAAAGAAAGTATATCTCCTTATGATCTTAGACAATCTCATTAATAAATTCCTCAACATTAAAAAAAGGAACTTAGAACAAAAATGTTTTCCTAGATGGTACCTTAAATCATCACTAATTTATGGCTTTGGGATTGTTGGCCTTTTCATAGCCATATTCTCTACCACTCTCCATCAGATAATTGATGGTTATATTTCTCTTCCATATCCATATTTTCATACATGGAACCCTAGTATGTGTTATTTTTGGTAATATTCATACTTTCCACTCTTTATTTTAAATAGAGGCCTCCTTAATTCATTTTTCGATGTGGGATTTCAACTAAGATTTTTTGAAACGTCAAAAATGTGTCATCCTAATACCGTATGTTTTGTTGAATCGATGGTATTTTAAATCATCATAGATTGATGAATTAAAGGACATCAATTTTAAACTTGTTTGTGATTGATGTCCTCAATCACTACCTATAAATATTTACGTTTTTCCTCCAATTATATGTCTCTAATTTCCACCAATGTTCTCCTAACTAAGATCATAATTTGGTGGTGACCCTTTCATTTCTCTTTTCCTCATATTAAAACTAAATTTTAGTAACCCAATTTCCTATGTGGGTTTTCCCACAAAGATATTTTTTATTTTCAACCTTTATTTTCGAAGAAAAATTTCAAATTGCGAGGACGCAATTTATTGAATGAGGGGAGAATTTAACACCCCAAGATTTTATAGTGTGTTATTTCTTCAAAATAATACAATAACTTGCACTACACACAACACCGAGTTCAAGCACACCATGACTTACCAAACAAGCCGTTCAAAAGAGGTTATGAATAGTATTAACTAAATTTTAAACTTTATATAATCCTTATAATTCTAGATTCCATATTATGAGTTTCTTAGACATAATTTAAGAACAAATTCATTTTCAGTATTGCACTTTTACCAACTTTTAATAGTGAACCCTTTTTAAATACAATATTTTAAACTTTTTGACTAAATGGGGACATCAAAAAAAATTTAAAATGAAACATCCCAAGCTTCCACGGTACGCTTTCCTTTGAATAATACAGTAGCGTGTGTTGTACGCAACTTCAAGTTCTAACACACACCACAACCAATCAGACTAGCCATTATGAATAGTAATACCTAATTTTTGAAATTATATATATTTTATATTTCAAAATGGACTTCATCTTTGGATTCAGAGTATTGAATTTAGCCTAAGGTGAAATTTTGGTACTTTTCGGATAACTTTAATATTTTGATGAATAGTGAAAATTACTAAATTTTAATTAAAAACAACATTTTTAATCAAAATAATTAATGGTGATAAATTATGAATTTGAGTGGTTTTAAAGTATAATTAGAATATATTTTTACCATTTTATCCAATGGTGTTAATTATAAATAATTTCACTTCGAAATTGGACCTAAACAATTGTCAATCTTTTGATATATATTGTTTCTTAAAAACACGCTATTTGTTGTGACATCGGGAATTAATTATAAAATTAATTAATGCAACTTATATTTTTGGAATTTTGTAAAATAGATATCATTTTTGAATTTGGAATATCAATTATATCTTAGGGTGATATTTTGGCATTGTTCTGAAAAACTACAATTTTTGATGAATAGTGAAACTACTAAGTGGTAGTTAAAAAACTGAATTTTTCATAAAACTTAATTTTACCGCTTCTGTGTTTGGAATTTCGAAAATCCGAGAGACACGGTTAATATCAAGGAGTAAAATGTGGTTCAATGAGATGAAAATAATTTTTGGTGAATAGTAACTTGTTTACTTTTATTTACCACGGTTAAAAGTAAATAGGGTAATTAAGGGTAAAAATGATATTAATATTACCCTAACACATGTCCTAATTCTATTGTACAAGTGTATCTCGACCAAAAACAACCATAGAAATAAAATATTATCATTTAGGTCCACTTGGATTAGATTAGGACATTTATTATTATTTAATTCAAAGAAGAGTTAAAAGAGTTAAAATCAAAGTTTATTACTAAAACATTTTTAATATAGGGTTATACATAAGATAAATTAGATTGTAAATATTCATTAGAAAGCTAATAATATTTAATAAATAATGATATTTTATATATAATTTTTAGACTTTAAATAATTTAATTTATTTATGACACAATGATGATGCATTAATTACCATAATTGTGACAAATTAAAATAATTGATATTATAAATTGCCAAATAAATATAATTTGAGACTTTTAATTAATTACAATAATTTTTTAGGCTAATATGACATGTTTGGATTTATTTAATTAACTTTGGTCGAAGTAATCATTCTGTTATGAGTTTTACAAAAATCAATTATGGAATAGTGTCAAAATTGACATAAAATAGTTTTTAAAAAAAATATTATATTATTAATTGATATTAAATTCCTAAAAATCTATGGTTCGGCCAAAAGACTTATATCATGATAGGTTAATAATTAATGGACCACTTTGTGGTCCCTTGGATGTATATAGTATGATTATTAACCATATAATATAAAAATACAAAGAGACATTGTAAAAGCGAAACTAATTAACTTAGAGTTAATACTTAAAGATAAGGTTAATATAATGACCCAAACCTATCTAAATTCTATTGGTTGAGTGGTTTTCGACCTATCCCCACCTTAAAATTTAACTTATCTACTTATGAGCCATTATAAACTGAATATGAATTTATTATAAATTAATATTTCTAGCTTTCCCGAAGGTGCCCCTGACCCCTCTTATAAAAGGGAACTCCTCCTTCTCATTTATTCACACCTTAAAAGCCTTTTGGTTCGGCCAATCTATCCCCAAATACTCTCCCAACTTCCCTAACTACAACCTAGAGGCCTTAGTTTGATCAGAAAGCTAACCTAAGGATCCCTTTTGATCAAATCAAAAGGAAGAACCCGAAGAAGAGGTAAAGTTTTCACCACCCATTTTCAAGTTCCTTTCTTCTTCCACTTCTTCTTTATTTGTTATTACCATTCTAAAATAATAACTCCAGTATATTATATATACTATGATGTTATTATAAATATGGTACAACCATATTCAGTATTCTATCCACCGTTTGAATAACATGCCACCATACGTGCGTACGTACGACTTACCGTCTCCACGTCGTGGTGTAATTGTTATTCAATATATTATTATTTGGATGGGTATAATAATGATATGTAACTAATGTAAATAATAAATATAACATGTTAATTATTCTTTATATATTATATAACAACCATTTATATATTATTTTAATATCAAAAGAATGATATTGTCGCTCGTGTGTACGTACGGACTACCGTCTCCACGGACGCGATGAGATTCATTCTCCATCGTATCCATTCAAGTATAATTCTCATTTTATGATTAATAATAGTATCTAAGGACTTGATATCATTCTGGATATGAATAATATACAACCTATCCATTACAAACATGACTTTCGTAACAAAACATATAAAATAAAATGAGTAAGTTAACACCCGAAACAACGATAATACTATGATATTATTAACAAAACAATGTTAAAAGATCATATATGATATCATATTAATGTATATGATTATTGTATAATTTAATAACAAATATTTCACCATTATACAGGAGGTTAACATACCCCAACCAAGGAAAAGTACAAGGTAAGGGTTATTTCGCAATCTCTTCATTATCCGAGGTTGTTTATACGTAATTGTCTACTGGGATTTCTTTATCATCCACATACATGTTTATTCGAAATGTATTTCAAATTTTTTTTACTATTTACAAAGAATATGAGTTAAAGTCTTTTATACCCTTATTGGTTTATAAAGGAATCTTTCCGTCGTTTTCCAAACAAGGTGATTTTTTTCCTTTTCGACAGAATTAAGGTAAGAATGTTTTTTTAAACTTATACGGAGGGTGCGGCTATTTACCGCCGTTATAAAATCGTCAAAGCTTCCCTTACAAGATGATAAGAATATTTTCAAAGAAAATTTTTTATTTTATAATTATGTGACTTTTAAATGATTTCAAAATGAATATTTTAAAAATTTCGGAAAGGTACTCTATATCAAAATCAGAATTTTAAATGTTTTAAAGATTTATCTTTCTAAATATTTTTAATAAATGTTCATGTCTTCAAAATGGTTTTTAAGGATTTATTTATATGGACATGAATGTTTTTAAAATTTTAATTCCTTTCAAAAGTTTCAAATTGGTATGGGACACTTTGATTCAAAAATCTCTTTTAATTACTTCCTTTATAAATGTGTGACTTTTAAATGATTTAAAAAAAGGAGATATTTCTCTCAAATAGTTTTGATTTCATCTATGTCAACATGCTTTGATGGATTTTATGATTATATGAAGTTGATTTATTGTGATACAAAACTTCTATATTGTATTAAATGTTTTGTGATATGTTTGACTGTAGATGTGCTATTTTTATACCATTCATAGTTTATGGTGAAAGTATTGACATTTCGTATGCTAGTATTAATACGAATGTTTATGTTATGTTTAAACCTTTTCATATGGGAATGCATTGGACTTAATATGTGACAGGTGGAGCCCGATATAGCTCCTTGATGCATCGGTAGGTCTCATGAGACAAACTAGTGTCTTGGCACAAGGCCTTGGCAAAATATTATTTGTAGTCTTGGCACGAGGCCTTGGCTATGTGGTTATGATAGTCTGGCATTATGTATTCCATCATTATGAATGTGGTTATTGATATTTCATGGGATTATTCGATTAGTAGAATATCCATGTGAATAAGTAAATGACATTATTTCATTTTATTTTTTCCATACTATGTTGACGTTCAAGTTTAAAAGGCTTTTTTTAGTTATATATTGCCTTAAATGTATATGCTTATTTATAAATGTTTCTGCTATATCGCTTACCCTTACGGAGCGTTTGACCTCACCCTTTTAAATGTTTTATTTTTCCCAGGATTCCAAGAAGTATATTTTGATTGATAAGAAGGGTTAAGACAAGGGAATAATGGCATTTATAAAGGATTATTTATGTTGTTTTGTATGTTATGAAGTGTAATGTAACATTCATGTATGTAATCTATTTTCCAAGACTACTAAACTAATCGGTCTTTCGAGACTTGATTCCTTGTAATCATGCCAATGTATTAAAATAATGCACCGACTCTGGGTTACTAGGGTCAGGGCATTACAAAAAATATCAATGATTTTTGAGAAAGAAACCTCAAAGAAATTTTTTTTGTAAAATATTTTTCCTAGAATTGAGTGATTAATTTAAAATATATATAATCACTTGGGAAATTAAGATTCCTTTATTACTTTCCATTTCATAAGAATAATAAAATTCTGCAGTTGTTCTTCAATCTATTTTCACTTCATTCATTATACTAGGAAATGAATGTTGAAGCTAATTTTTTCATACTTGGAGAGTTAGAATAAAAATGGGTCACATATCCAAAATGATCATAATAATCTATTCCTTTTATCATTATATATTTTCTAAATAAAAAATGTTTAGGATATGTTATGATAATTCCCCTAAAATAATAAACCATTATATGATGAATTACAACTTTAATATTCAAAAATCAGATGTAAAACTGAATGTTCAACAAAGATCTTTTATCAAATTACTATCATTCATATAATAAATATTTTCTAGACTATAAAGCCAAGATTATAAGGAATAGTTCTTATATTATTTCAAATGACATTGATATATAATATTGTATTATACTAAAATTTTAATGTCCCCTATCACATGATCCGCAAGTTAATATAGTCATTTCCATAAATAAAATGGATCACCATAATTCCACAATTAAAGAATATTTTACTCCAAAATAAAAGTAAACATTTATTTCACAAAATATCCTATTTATTAAAATTATATAGGATTCAAAAAACTGTGAAAGCCTTCCAAAATAATATTAATTACTTAATCACCAAATCATTTTCCAATCTCAAAGTTATCTATTTGAAAAAATAAAACGTCCCTAATATAAAAATAACAATTATCCATTAGATTTTTAACTAAAACATATCATGAAAACTAGGACTTCACTTAGGCCAGTGTTAGGTCATTCACCCTTTTCACCCTTCTATTGTGGGTTCAAACTCCAAAGGCTTGCTGAATGTGGTGGTTTTTCACCTGGAAGGCACATTGTATTTTCTAAACCATATAAATTCCAAAATAAATATGATTGAGGTCCTTGAAATATGGTCAATAACTAAACATCCTTTTACCTAATATTTTCATTACATCCACAATACCCAAATACACCATATATTTATGTCCACATAGTTCCTTCAATGATCTAGAGGTTATCATATATAATATATAGTTGAATTAGGTAATGGATTATCCCCTTATGTTTAACAAAAACAAATACAAATAGATTAATAGGATCAATTTTATTTCCTTCCATTATAATCTTAATTATTTGAAAAGACCCGGAATTTACTTGTATTTTTTTAATTAAATGGAAATTTTACGAGTGCACTAAAATTGATGGCATGTGCTTCTGAGGCCCAGAGTTCCCATAATAAATTTTTGAATTTTTTTTGGGTATGTTCAGTAAACGTGCGAGTGGGTTTTTGTATCTTTTGAACCGGTGCTCAGAATTGAAATGCGGGGATGTCGTTGAACTCGCAATGCGGATAGTTTTTTAAGGAGAATTTCACCTCTATGATAGTTGGTTGAGGGTGAAATTTAGTTTTTATGTTTTTCATGATAGAATAAAATAAAACAATTATATTTTATATTTTTATTTGTTGAAACCTCCCACATGTGTGTTATGGTGGTGGGGACCACCTGAACTAAAACCTCCCACATTGGTTATTGTGGTGGGGACAACTCGAGCATAAACCCCCCAATTTGAATTCCTAAAGGTGGGGACCACCCGAACCATTATATTGGGAGAAACTCTTAGACTCCCTCTTTAATGTGGAGAAGTCTCTTGAACTACCTCCACATTAATTATGACAACACCTCTTGATTAATGGTGCCAATTCAAATTAAATTAATAAAACCTAATTTAATTTATATTGGATATTACTTTTTAGGGAGAAGTGTTGGAAAATAAATTTGATAAACTTTTAACCTCTCCAACAAAGAACACATCCCAATGAAGAACAACCACCGAAGATCGAAGAATGAGGAAACCAACCCCGAGCTGGATTAGAAGCACCTTGTGGAGGCAACCAATGTAGGATGTGTTCGACGACAATGAATAGATGATTGGGGAAACACCGACATCAGCAACATAACTCCTTCCAACGTCAACGAGAAATCAAGTAGGGGGTTATTTCTATGTGATTAATATTTCTCATGTTGTTCACTTCTAAACAATGAACACAGATGAACTCTGTCTAACTAGTTGATCCTCGGATGTTTTATTTTACTGTTTCGGAATATTGATGGACGAAAGTTGTGAGGTTTTATGTTTTAAATATCTTCCATACACTTTCTTGATTCAAAATTTGTGAACCTCTTGCTACCACTCAATCATGGAGAGTTCTTGCCAAACAAAAATGGCCCAACCTCTAAGCATTTTCTGGTGATTATTTGTTGTGTTATTCACAATGAAGGTGAAAGCGGGGCCGCACCACCCAACAAAAGAGAACCGCGGCTTGTTGACACAGTGGTGAAGGATGGATGGCCTGCCGAACCAGCTATCGGTGAAGGCACGGTGCACGACCGCGCCGCGAGTAGAGGAAGGCTGGCCAACCCGCAAGTCGTGGGGGACCGCCGCAGGCGGTAGGGCCATGCCGTCCTGCGGCCCTCACGCTGCCCCGTGGCCACCGCGCCGTACCACAGCCACCCCGTCTCCTATCCTAACTGCCAGGCTGGGCCAGACCCAGTGGGGTAGGCCGGGTCAACCCGAACCGAATCGGTCTAGGATGGTCCGACCGGCTCAGACCGGACCCGGACCAGTTTCGACCAATACACTCTTTTGACCATAACATTTGCACCGGGGGTCCGTTTTATGAACCTTATAAGGCACCAAAAACCTTGGAGTGAGGAGGTCCCTTTGGCATACCCCAATATAGATTTGAAAAAATTTGAGGAATGATTGGGTTGGATCAAGGACGATTCCAACCGGTCCCTCAGGACTAGAAGGATAATATCTCCCAGATCGGGCGTCTTTTTGATGCACCGTCTGTTGTGTTGAGACCCCTATGACGTGGCGGACCATTGAGATACTTTTTCATTGGAGTTCATGGCAGTTGTATATCGATCATTGTCTTGAGGAGAGGACGCTCCTGGAGATATGCGAGCTTAGTGCGGGAACCCTGTACCTGGATGTGGAGATGTACTAGGATCCTATGAGGGTATGACGACATACTGGAGACGTACTAGGATCATGTGTCAGTCTGAAGATGTACTAGTAACATACTAGGATTCTGTGTGGGTCTAACAACATACTAGAGAAGTTGTTGGATCATGTATGGGTCTGACGACGTACTAGAGATGTCCAAGGATCCAGTGTTGGTCTGACGATGTACTGATGATGTACTAGGATCCTGTGTTGGTATGACGATGTACTAGAGATGTTCTAGGATCCTTTGTGGGTCTAACTACGTACTGGATATGTACTTGGATTGTGTGTGGGTCTGACGACGTACTGGATATGTACTAGGATCCTGTGTGGGTTTGACGATGTACGAAAGATGTACTTGGATCCTGTGTGGTTCTGACGACATATATGAGATGTACTAGGATCATGTGTTGGTCTGATGACGTAAAGGAGAGGTACTAGGATATTTTGTGTGTCTGAAGACAAACTCGAGTTGTACTGGGATCCTGTGTGGGTCTGATGATGTACTAAAGATGTACTAGGATCCCGTGTGGGTCTGACGACATACTAGAGATGTACTAGGATCCTGTGTGGGTCTGATGATGTACTGGAGATGTACTAGGAGTATGTGTGGGTTTGACGACCTACTGTAGATGTACTAGGATCTTGTGTGGGTTTGACAATGTACTAGAGATGTACTACGATCTTGTGTGGGTCTGACGACGTACTAGAGATGTACTAGGATCATGTGTGGTTCTGATGACCTACAAATGATATACTATGATACTGTGTGGGTTTGACGATGTACTACGATCCTTTGTGGGTCTAATGATGATTTAGGATCCTTCGTGGGTCTGCCTCTTAAAATAGTAAGATGAATTATTTGTTACATATAATCTTCTCTTCTATAGTACCTATGTTATACCAGGTGTGAGCTGAGTCTGTACCTTGTGGTACCTACGTTCGTGGTAATCATTCCTTCGTGGAATAGTTGAGCTTGGAGATTTTGATTTGGAACTGTGTTCCTTCATGATTGAGATGGGTATACATGATAACTTGGGTATATGTATGGGAATATACCTAACTAGGTTTGTTAGTTGATTTCATGCTTTTTGGTTTATCCATTGTGGATTTTGAGAGTCTGTGAGGGTCTCGAGGTCTCTACTGAGTATCGTTATACTGACCCTTGCATGGGCTATTCCCACACCTTGATGTGTTTGGTGTAGATGAATAACATCTCTAATCGAGGCTGAGGGTACCAGGACTAGACGGTGCCCAGATGTGGACCATACGGCATGTCGGAACGCAGAGGAGAGAGGCAGACATGGAGTTATGAGGAGGCAATCTGTACCTACCCTTCAGGTCGGAATCCTAGAGGATGACCCAGTATGTGCATTTCATTGTATTCAGTTGTATTGTATTTCAGTTGTACTTGTACCTTTACAGTTGGTCTAGTATCATGACCCCTTTTACTTTCAAAACTACATTTTCAATACAGTTGAATTGTGTTTGTATCTTCCATTGTGGATGGTTGTTTGTGCTTATAGGTTATAAATGCAATACCTTCCCAGTTTTAGGGAATACGCCTTTCGGTGCTTGAACCAACCCCTGGGTAATGGTAGGCAATTTTGGGGTAGTCACATCACGGGCCCCAGGGGATGGGTAGTGAAAAATTGGTATCAAAGTAGTCGGTTCAACCATAGAACATTGGACTCTGATATTCTTTTTAATGTAAATAGTGTTATGTTTAGTGAGTACGGTTATAAGTTTAGGGAATCTAGTGTTAGGGCGGTAGCCAACGTATCCAAACAACAGGACCCTGACTTCTGATTTCTGACTTAGTGCATGAAAACACTAATTACGTGTATGTTTTAAAAAGTTCTATTTGTGATCTCTTTGAGTCAGCACGCAATGTATAACTTTCGACCATGGAACACATGTTTATTTTCAGGATGCCTCCACTAAAACAGCCATCTTGGGTTCCAGATATAGTACGCACTGATAGACCACCAAGTGACGAGGCCTCGGTATAGGGCCCTCATACAGTAGAGGCACCAGCGGAGGCACTGATGGTACTATTACCCGTTAGGCCATCGATGCCACCAGCACCAGCAAAAGAGGGTTCATGCAACTTGAGAGCATTGCATGAGTTCCAGCAGTAGAGGCCACCCAGGTTCAGGGGAGAGATAGACCCACAGGTGGAAAAGGATTGACTGGAGGCCATAGTGAGAGTCTTCCGACTGGTAAGGACACCAGCTGATATCATGGTGATCCTTGCCGCCAGTCATATACAGGCAGTAGCAGGAAGATGGTGGAGTTTGATGCTCTAGGTTCACAATGAGGTGACACTTCTCTAGGCAGACTTCAAGAGCCTGTTTCGGGAAGAGTTTGTGTCAGCGACTCTTTGTGCAGTATGCATTCACGAGCTTTTTAATCTGCACTAGGCATGTATGAATGTGGCTCAGTACTCGGTGAGGTTCACTGACCTCTCATGCTACTCTAATAATATGGCGTGGGACTCATTATTCAGGGACTAGACCTTTAAATAGGGACTCAAGTGGCAGATTAGGGATTCGATGATCTCACTCAGCATTATGACGCAGGCGGGAGTGTTAGAGCGAGCCGTCTTACTGGAGTGTTATCTTGTTGAGAAGTAACTATTAGAGAGACACACCATCGGTCATCACGTAACAAATTCTTCCGCATCTTCCAACAGAAAGATGCCACAGAGGTCCAAGAAGACCAGACCTATAGGTGGACGACCGCATGATTCAGGGTCGGTTATGTGGGGCACCAGATACCGAGCCAGACATGCGAGGAGTGGGCAGTGTTACACATGCAGCGGGCATGGTCACATTTCTCATGACTGTCTGACCCATCGTATATATGATCAGCAGACGGTTGAGGGACCGCTCAGGCAGAGATAGAGGTTCACCTTAGGATGTCTGTAGGGAGCTGGCAGACGTGGCAGAGGAGCTAGCTACGCAGCTGGTGGCGGGTGACGATTCGATGTGTTTCCACGACCACCACCAGGTGGTCCACCCAGACAAAATGGAGAAGGTGGAAAGAGGCGAGCTCACCTCTAGGAATCTGAGGCCTATGACCATGGCACTCCGGATATGATACGAGGTATGATCTTTGTCTATTCCACCTTAGCTACAGTACTTATAGATGCATTTTCTAGTCATTATTTTATCGTCGCTGCACTCATTCAGAGCTAGGATATTCTGAGAGAGACGTTGGCTCAATCTTTAAGGATAGAGACTCCTACGGTAGAAGAATCAATGATTAAGAACTGGTTCCGGTAGTGTGATCTTACACTAGGAGGTGATAGCTTTATCGGGGATCCCTATGTAGTGGTGTCGAGACCTTATAATGTCATCTTGGGAATGGACTTGTTATCTACAGTCCATGTTCATATCAACTATATTAGGTGCAAAGTGTGGTGTGTCCACATGGATGAGACCAGTATTACCTTCACCGGAAATAAGGGATCCTTTGCAGCACCTGATTGACTTACCTGGAAGAGGGTGCAGCCGATTACACATCAGTTGGCTAGTATTACCCATAGAGTGGTTGATTTGGAGGGACTAAGCTATGCTGTAGAGGTGGAATAGTACACAGATGTCTTCTCTAATGATGTTCTTTGTCCACCTCCTCGTAGAGAGGGGGAATTTTACATTTACTTGTACCTTGGGACGTCACTGATATCTACCTCAGCATATCGGATGGCTCCCGTGGAGTTTCGTGAGCTACGGGTACAGCTGGTGGACTTACTGGGGAAATGATTCATCCGGCCCAGTGTTTCCCCTTTGGCAGCCTCAATTTTGTTCACCAAGTAGGTGAATGGGATCTTGAGGCTTTGTTTTGACTACCATTTCTGGAACCAGGAGACTATGAAGGACTCGTACCCACTCTTGAAGATTGACGTCCTCTTTGATCAGCTAAATGGAGAACAATGGTTCTCGAAGATAGACCTCAGGTCAGGCTATCACCAGCTCAGAGTATGAGATGAAGATGTGAAAGAGCAGGATTTCAGATTTAGTATGGCCATTACGAGTTCTTGGTGATGCCATTCAGAGTAACCAATGCTCCAATAGTGTTGGGACTCATGAACATGATCTTTCATCCATAACTTGATCACTTTTTGATGGTATTCATTCCTGACATTCTAATCTACTTAGCTACCGAGGAGCAGCATGCCTATCATTTTCAGGTAGTACTGGACACACTCCAAGAGCACCGGCTTCCTGGTAAGCTCTCGATGTTCCAGTTCTGGTTTTGAGAGGATCACTTTTTAGGACATGTCATCTCGGAGGTTGTAGTTGTAGTGAATCCAGAAAATATTGATGTAATACTTGCCTGGGATCCACCCAGGAGTGCTATGGAGGTATGGAGTTTCTTGGGTTTGGCTGGATACTACCAGATACTGGTGTCATATTTCTCTAGAGTTGAAGAACCATTATCAGTGTTGACAAAGTAGGGAAACCATTTGTGTGGTTAGAGAGATACCAGTGAAGTTTTCAGGAGCTGAGGTAGAGACTGACTAGTGACCCCATCTTGAGGCTACTAGAGGAGGGAATAGGATACATAGTGTACTACAATGCATCAGAGACCAGACCTGAATGTGTCTTGATGTAGGAGCGCACAGTGATTGCTTATGGTTCGCGACATCTATGAAAACATGATAAAAACTATGATACCCTTGACATAGAGTTAGTAACATAGGTCTTATTCTTGAAGATGTGGCGAAATTACTTGATGGACGAGCGTTTTATAGTGCAATATGATCAAAAGTGTCTTAGGTATATCTTCTCTTAGAAGGACCTAAACCTAATACGTCGACGTTGGCTTGAGTTCCTTCATAACTATGACTTAGAGATAGTCTATACTCCTAGTAAGGGAAACATAGTAGTGGATGCACTCAGTAGAAGATCTGGTATATGACTAATAGCTGAGGAGACGGAGCAGTTGGATTATTTTCAGATATCATTCATGGATAGAGATGGATCATCTTTCCTTCATTCTCTTACAGTCACTCCCCCACTTCTTCAGCGAGTCAGGGTGGCGCAACATGGGGACACTGACTATGAGGCTTGATGTGCTCTGAAATCTATAGGTCAATAACCTAATGGATTTTCTAAAGGTGGGGAGCATGTCATCTTCTTCAGAGGATTTACTATGGTAATAGTTTTGGTTCAGGAGGAAGTGCAGAGGGAGTTCCACTCATCCCCTCTAGAAATACATCTGAGAGTGGTGAAGATGTACCAGAACCTCTGAAAACAGCTATGATAAACAAGAATTAAGAATGTAGAAACCAAGTTTTCTTTTGGTTCCATACTGGTCAGCAACTGATTGCGGAGCATCGGGTACCAGAAGGCTTGGTTCAGCCTTTAGAGGTCCCAGAGTGGAAGTGGGATGGGTTATTGACAGGTCTTCCACGTACATCTAGGGGTCATGACTCTATCTGGGTGATCGTCAAATGACTCACGAATTTGGCCAACTTCCTACTGATCTGATAGAAATGTTTTAGTAGTGATTTTGGGATGCCTCTATGGGCAGAAGATTGTACGACTACATGGATTACCCTCGATGATTGTCTCTGATCGTGATACAAGTTTCACTTCCAAGATATGGAGGGGGTTGTAGGAGGCTTTTAGAATGCATCATCATTTGAGAACCACCTTCCATCCTCAGACAGATGGCCAGACTGAGGGGAACATTCAGAACCTCGAGGGCATGCTGTGTGCATTCGTCCTCGACTTTGGTCGCAGCAGGGAGTATCACTTTTCTTTGGTGGAGTTTGAATACAACAACATCTATCACTCCACCATTGGTATGGAACCTTTTGATGAATTGTATGGTCGAACTTTCATATCACCTTTGTGCTTGACTATCCAAGGGGAGTTAGCACTCATGGGACCATAGATGGTATGGACTACTACAGAGAAGGTTCCAATCATCCAGGAGCAGATAAAGACCACACTGAGCAGGCATAAGCTTTACGTGGACAAGAGACGAAGACCTCTAGAGTTCGAGGATGGTGACCATGTCATTCTACGGGTCTCACATCGACGAGGTTTGTGGAGATTTGGCTAGATGAGAAAGTTATCTCTGAGGTTCATAGGACCCTTCTAGGTCCTTAGAAGAGTTGGTGAGTTGGCTCACCGCTGAGGTCTTTCACATTAGATGCACCAGGTGAAAGACTTCTTCCACGTATCCCTGCTGAGGAGATACATGCATGAACCTTCTCACATCATCGACCATGAAGAGATGTTCATCGAAGATGGGGTGACTTTTATGGAGGTTCTAGTGGATATTGAGAATCGACATGAGCAAGTCATTCGTGGGAAATCGATACCAATGGTGCGACTTCACTGGAAGCACGAGAACCTCCAGGAGAGCACATGGGAGCGGAAGTCTCAGATTTATGCTCAATACCCCCACTTGTTTTCCCAGTTTTGTGATGTGGATTTCAGAAACACAAAGCACTGAGGTGGGGAGAATGTAATGACCCAGAATTTCCATGTAATATTTTTTAATTAAATGGGAATTTTACAAGTCCAAGAAAATTGACAGTGCCTGATTGGGAGGCCCAAAGCTCCCAGAATGAATTTGTGAACATTTTTTCTGGTACGTTCAGTAAACGTGTGAGGAGGTTTTTGTAACTTTTGAACCGGTGCTCGAAATTAAAATCTGAGGAAAACATTGAACTCAGAACACCAATATTCACTTATGTAGACATTCACCCCGACAATAGTTGGTCAAGGGAGAAAGTTATTTTTTGTGATTTTCATTAAATAATAAAATAAAATAAAATAAAAATTTTCAACATTTTTATTAGTTGAAACCTCCCACATGTGTGTTATGAAGGTGGGGACCACCTAAATAAAACCTCCTACATCGGTTATGGTGGTGGGGACCACTCGAGCCTAAACCCCAATTTGAATTCCAACAGTTTGGGACCACCTGAACCCTCATAATGAGAGAAAATATTAAGCTCCCTATTTAATGTGGAGAAGTATCTTGAACTTCGTACACATTAATTATTACAATACCTCTTGATTAATCATTCCAATTCGAATTAAATTAACAACACCTGATTTAATTTATATTGGCTATTTATTTTTTGGGAGAAATGTTGGAAATGAACTTGGAAAAAAATTACCCTCTCAAATGAAGAACACCTCCCAATGAAGAACGACCATCGGAGATAGAAGAACGAGGAAAGCGACATAGAGCTATATCAGAACCACCTAGCAGAGGAAACCAATGTAGGACATCTTCGACGACAATGAACTAACGAACGAGGAAACACCGACGTCGCCAAATTCACCCCATCCAACATCAACGAGCAATCATATAAGGTTTTAATTCTATGTGATTAATATCACCCATATTCTTCCCTTCTAAACAACGATTTCGAATAAAATCTCTCTCACTAGTTGATCTACAAGTGTTTTCTTTGGAAGGTTTGGGAATAATGATTGACGGAGGATGTGGGGTTTGTTGTTTTAAATATCATCCATACACGTTCTTGATTCAAAAATTTTGAAACACTTGTTACTGCCCTAACGTGGATAGTGAGGGAAAAACAAACATGGCTCGAACTCTCAACATTTTCTTGAGATTATTTGTTGTGTTATTCATGAAAAAGGCGATGAAGTGACCGTGCCACCCTATGGAAGGGAACCATGACTTTTTGCCGTAGTGGTGAAGGATGGACGACTGGCCGAACCGGCCAATGGAAAAACTGCAGCGCGCGACCACGCCGCCCAGAGAGGAAGGCTCGCCAATTGGATAGCTATGAAGAACAACCACACCCTGTCCACCACGCCACCTTTCCCGGCTACCCCGCACGGGCCAGGCTGGACTAAGCCAGTCGGGCTAGGATAGTCCAACCTGGTCGGACTAGACTCAGACCTGTTTCAACCCATACACTCTTTTGTCCATAACATTGGTACCTGACATCTGTTTGACGAACCATCTATGGAACTGGAAACCTTGGAGTGAGATGGTCCCTTGTGTATACCCTAGTAGATATTTGGATAATGCTGAGGAATGGTCGGGTTGGATCGACCGTGAATCCAACCGGGACCTCTAGACTAAAAGGCTAATAAATCACATACCGGGCCTCTGTTTGACGCATTGTCTATTGCGTGGAGAACCCTATTACGTGGTGGAACATTGAGATACATTTTCATGGGACATTCTGGCAGTTTTGGTATCGACCATTGGCATGAGGAGAAGACCCTCCCATAGATAAGCGATCTTAGTGTGGGAACCTTATAGCTGGATGCTGAGATGTACTAGGATCCTGTGTGGGTTTGACGACATACTAGAGATGTAATAGGAACCTATGTGGGTCTGAAGACGTACTGAATATGTACTAGGATCCTGTGTGGGTCTGACGATGCACTAGATATGTAATAAGATCTTGTCTGTGTCTCACGACGTACTGAAGATGTACTGGGATCCTGTGTGGGTCTGGCGACGTACTGTAGATGTACTAGGATTATCACGACCTGCCCTCGGGGTCCGTGCCGTGACTACCCCAAGCCCGCCTTCCATAGGCCAGGGGCTGGCGACTAGCACCAAGGTGTAAATCCCGGTAAAAAGGGAAGGCATTGCCTTTGAAAAGTAATCAAACACCACAGAGTAAGCAATCGGAAAGTAAACACTAAACAAAAGCAGAGTACAACTGAAAGTGCGGAAAAGTAAATGGGCCAGTATACAAACCCAAACTGAAAGTAAAGTACAACTCGAAAGGGAAAACATCAACTGAAAAGTAAATGCCGCTACACCGAGCTGTCCACTGGAAATCCCACCTGAAGGGTGGGTACAGATAGCTCCTCTGCTCCACAGGTCCCGCCGTCCGCTCCGTGCACGTCCCGCCCAGTGGTCCACCTCCGGACACCGTCCCGCTCTACAAGCCTCAGCTAATGTCAACATTGTCCGTCGTCTGCAACCAACACAATGTAGTGCGGGCAAAGCCCGTGCAGGGGTGAGTATAAGCTACTCAGTAGGGATCCCGAGACCCCTGAAGGTCTCTCAAATCCACAAAGGATAAACCACGAAGAAAGGTACAATCACGAAGTAACAACCGACACTGCTTAGGTATATGCCCATACATATACCTAAGTCATCAAATTCAAATACGCTCCAACCTCCGAGCCCAAGTACAACTCAGTCCACACAGGAAAGTAAAGGTATTCCACACAGGAAAGCAAAACGTAATCCACACAGGATTGCTCAACACAATCCACACAGGAAAGCAACAGGATTCAGCTCACACAGGTATACTTCTTCAAAGGACGATAAAGATGATCTCTGATCCATCAAAGTCGTCGGACCCACGAAGGATCGATAGGTAACTAACCAAAGGACGATAAAGATGATCTCTGATCCATCTAAGTCGTCGGACCCACGAAGGATCGATAGGTAACTAACCCCCGCAAAGACCCACACAGGATCGGGCCCACACAGGACCTGTAGGCGCTGGCTCACACAGAACCGCTGAGCGCGGACCCACACAGTATCGGACCCACACAGGATCGGGCCCACACAGGACCTGTAGCACTGATCGACGTAGGATCGCTGAGTGCTGAAGTCGTCGTCGTCGAATCCACACAGGATCTCTGTACTGTCGTCGTCGCAGTCACAGTAACAGTCGCAGCCAGCACTAGGGTTTCCGCACACAGCAAGCTCGTTCGGAGGGTCCGCTCCACGAGCCGAGAGGCTGATACATCAACTGTCACGAAGTCCAGAGTTGATGTATCCAAAAGTTCCGTACCGTCAACAGGAACTCAACGCAACAGACGGCGCGTCGATCGGACGCCCGGTCTGAGAGTTATTGGCATTTTCGTTCCCGGGGCCCGGTTGGTTTTTAAGGCAAAACCAACCCGACCATACTCCACCTGCGTCCAAACCTCGGGCGGAGTATGCCAAAAGATTCTTCTCACTAAGAGGAACACAACACTGCTGGCGGCACGTCAATCGGACGTCCGTAGCTCAAGATACGAGTGTTTCCGCTCCGAAGGCCCGGTTGGTTTCGTGAACGAACCAACCCAGCCGAACTCAAAGTAATCTGAAACCTTGAGTGCGATATACCGAAACGACCGTCTCGATCCAAGGATCGCGTTTCCGCATACGGTTCGTCGATTGGAGGTCCGTGGCTCAAGATATGGCCAAAAGACCGAAAAAGATTCGAAACGGGGGGTCCGGGTCCGGGGCGAGCCGGCCCGACCCCCCCCCCCCCCCCGGGTCGACCCGACCCGGGTCCGACCCGGCCCGACCGGCTGGCGGCGCGGCGGCGCGGCGACCCGGCGGGGGCACGGCGGCCCGGCGGTGGCGCGGAGGCCTGGCGGCGCGCACGGAGGCGGCATGCGGGGGGCAAAGCCCCCGCTTTCTTGGAGGCGGCGGCGCGGCTAATTGCCGCGCCCTTTGCAGAAGAAACGGCCCCCACGTGGGGGCCGGCTTGGAGAAAAACCGGGAGGCTATTGCCCCCCCCCTTTCATGGAAACCGCCCCCTCTTAAAGAGGGGGGTATTGTGCGCTGGCCGAGGGATTAATTCCCCCGGTTTAATGCCATCCGGCCGGCCAGCTGGCCGGCCGGTTTTCTCCAACGGGACCGGAAAATCCGGTCCCCTCTTCGGCTTCCGACGCCGGCGGCCCGGCCGCCGGTCTTCTCTTTCTGCCGCGGCCCGGAACCGGCCGCGGTGTTCGTCGTCCGGCGCGGTGCGACGGCACCGCGCCCCTCCGCTGTGCCTTGATTTCTTTCAACGCGGCACGACAGCGTCGCGTTCAAGATGTTTCTTCATGGTGCGCGCGCGACGGTTTTGCATAAAATAAACGCACGATTAACCGCGTGGTGCGACGGCACCACGCCACCTTGCTTCCACCCAAAAGATTAAACAACAAGAACGATGGAGGGGGTTCGGTCGTGTTCATGCGGTCCGGCCCCCCTCACATTAAACAATAACACTTATATAAATTATCCATACGTTAGACAAGTATTAACCACGAACAAGGTTAAATATAAACAAAATACAACCACCCCTACCTCAGGTATAAGGTTCGATGATTTGACAAAGTTCCGCGGAAGATAACGTCGCAGAGGTCGGGCGTCGCGGTCGTCGTTCGTCAAATTCGATGACGAAGAGGTGCGTCCGATGTGATACGTCGTTGGCGAATCCTTGTACGCCGACGAAGGTTGTCCGAGGAAGAAGCGGTGTTCTCTCTCGTTGACACGGAAGACGAAGAAGAGCGGAGCGGCATTCTTCGTCGGAACTTGAGCGTTCTTCGTCAAGTCTTGAGGAATGTCAAATAAAAAGAAAACAACGAACTCAAGAACCCCTACCTCGATAGTCGCACGTTGACGTAGTCGTGGAATATCGGTGTCGATTCCTTTGACGTCGGAGGAAGAGTCGTTGTCGATGGCGTTCGTCACGGAAAACCGTCGCGGAAGAGATGATGCGGAAGAAGAACGTCACGTCGCGGATATGGCGTCGCGGAAGAACCGTGTTCTTCGGCGAAGAAGTTCTTCGTTGAAGAACGGCGTTCTTCGTGTTCTTCATCGAGGTTGAAGAAGATGAAGAAACAAGAAGAACCTTCCCAACTCTCTCAAGGAGACAAAACTAAACCCAAAATAAAATAAGAATCTATCTTATTTTATTAACACAATAACACACTAGAATTTCAAAAGTTTGAAATTCAAATAAGAGATAACTCCACATTAATTAACAAATTGTCATGTTAATTAAAGAGGGGTTAAGGGAGTTTGAGGGAAGATGTAAAGTTAGGTTTCGTGTGGGCCCCACCACACTTAATCCTCTCATGGGAGGTTAAGTGGGTGTGGGTCCCACACCCAACTTCCTTTGAGAGAAGTTAACTAATAAGTTTAAATAAAAATTGTGTTTACATATTTTTATTTAACTTATTCTAATCTCCCAAAAACTAACTCTCAACCCGAAACAAACGCAACTCCCGAAAAGGTATCTTTAAGCGAATATCGGCGCTGCGAGTTCATCGGTGCCCTCGGATTTCAATTCCGAGCACCGGATCAAAAGTTAGAAATTCCCGCTCATTCGTTCACTGAACGTACCCGAGCCAAACTTCAGAAATTAATTCCGGGCACTCCGGGCCTCGGAATCAGGTGTCGTCTGAAACCGCTCTCTTGTAAAATTCTAAAGAAAATTAAGAAAAAAAAATTCTCTTGAATTTTACTGGTCTTTACATTACTCCCACCTCAGGGCTTTACGTCCCCGTAAAGATACATCAAAAACTTGGGAAACAAATGAGGGTACTGAGCACGCATCTGAGCCTCCCGCTCCCATGTGCTCTCCTGGAGATTCCCGTGCTGCCATCTGATGCGCACAAGAGGAATCGATCGCCCACGCAGGACCCGCTCCTGTCGATCCTCTATCTCCACCAGGACCTCCGTAAAAGTCGCCCCATCGTCAACGTCAAGCTCCCCATGGTCAATGATGTGTGTCGGGTCGTGCACGTATCTCCTCAACTGAGACACGTGGAAGACGTCGTGCACCCGGTGCAACTGAGGTGGTAGAGCCAGGCGATAAGCCACAACGCTAAACCTGCTGAGGACCTGGAAGGGTCCGATGAAGCGCTGAGATAACTTGCCGCCTTGGACAAATCTCTGAATACCACGTCGAGGTGAGACCCGCAAGAAGACGTGGTCACCACCCTCGAACTCCAGTGGCCTCCGCCTCCTGTCAGCATAAGGTTTCTTCCGGCTCTGAGCTGCACTCATCCGCCCCTGGATGACCTGAACCATCTTAGGTCCCACAAGAGCTGCAAGATTTCTTCTTTGCCGATAAGAGAAATCTGGTCTCATCCCCTGGATGAACCACATTCTTTTCCTAATACACTCAATCCAAACATGGATGATACTAATCCATACCAAGGATGACGTCGTAAGGCCTCGACGCTACTACTAAGAGATCCAACCGTTACTCTCGCCTCCAAGGGTTGAGTCACACTGTCAGCATCAGTGTGTGGTAACTGGGTCTCCTCCAGTAGATGTCTCACAAGTGAGGGTCAAGTCAACAGCCAAAACTGGAACCTCTTAGTAACATCACGAAAGAGGACAGGAACGAAATATCACAAAGGTATGTGTCTTTTATTATTGCAGCTCATAATACAGGACGCTACACAAAAGCAACAAGGAACCAGAAGTAAAAAGGATGTATCCACTAGTTCTGCTCCTGTCCATCGGCTCCCAGAGCTCCATGATCGAAGGCCTCGGCTGCCTGAAGCTGAGCTCTCCCCTGCGGTCGGGGTGGACCTCCTGGTGGTGGTGGTGGTAGAGCCTCAAAGCGTCATCCACCACCTGCTGCTCGGCCAGCTCCTCTGCCTCGTCCGCCTCCTCCCTACAGACCGCCACGGTCAAACCTCTGCCTCTGCCTAGGTGGTTCCTCAACCGTCTGCTGCTCCTCCGCATGGCGGGTCGGGCAGTCACAAGCAATGTGGCCTTGCCCGCTACATGCAAAGCACTGTCTTCCACTCAAAAGACTGGCTCCGCGCTGTGTGCCCTGCACTGCTGAACCAGTGCCCTGAGGTCTTCTGCCTGAAGGTCTGGTCTGTCTGGACCCCTGAGTCATCTGTCGGCTACCTGCTACCGAAGACTCCGCTACGTGCCGCCCTGCGGTGGGTCTCTATGCTGGTGTAGACTCAGCAAGGAAGCTCTCCATCAGAAGGGCCCGCTCCAGTACTCCTGTCTGAGTCGGTATGCTGAGGGAGATCAGTGATTCCCTGATCTCGTGTCTCAAACCCTGCTCGAAGGTCCGGGCCCGGAAGAATGGGTCCCGTACCATGTCGGTCGAGTAGCGCGAGAGATCGGTAAATCTCGCCGAGTACTGAGCGACCGTCATGCTACCCTGCCACAGCTGTAGAAGCTCCTGGATGCGCACCGCACGGAGGGTGGCTGGGACACACTCCGAGCGGAAGAGGCTCTCAAAGTCCGTCCAAAGTAGTGATGCCTCATCGTGCACCTGGAGCATCAGGCTCCTCCATCGTCCTGCTGCTGCGTGTAGTAGGCTCGCAGCGAGGATCACCATGAGGTATGCTGGTGTCCTCACTAGCCTAAACACTCGAACCACTGCCTCCAGCCAGTCCTCTACTGCCTGGGGATCCGTCTCCCCACGAAACCTAGGCGGTCGCTGGCGCTAAAACTCATGCAGTGCGCTGAGGCGACATACATCGTCAGCGGCTGCTGCTGGAAGCATCGGGGGCTCGGCGGGTAGAGCTACCACCGGTGCCACTGCTGACAAAGGGCCCTGCACCGAGGCCTCATCGCTCGGTGGGCTGTCGTCACGCTCGACTCTTGGAACCCTAGATGGCTCTCGTCGTGGGGCCATCCTGAAAGGAAACAGGTGCGCCACGGTCAAACAGTATACCTGGTGAGCTGACACAAAGAAATCACAAAGAAAACTTTGAAACACACACGCAATCAATGTTTTCGTGCATTAAGTCGGAAATCAGAAGTCAGGGTCCTGGTGTACGGATACGTCGGCCGCCGCACCAACACTGGACTCCCTGGACTAATAACCACACTCAATATGCTAAACATTATTGCTTCACATAGAAAAGATCAGAGTTCACGGTAGAACCGGACTCCTCTGAAACCAATTTGTCACGACCCGCCCTCGGGGTCTGTGCTGTGACTACCCCAAGCCCGCCTTCCATAGGCCAGGGGCTGGCGACTAGCACCAAGGCGTAAATCCCGGTAAAAAGGGAAGACATTGCCTTTGAAAAGTAAACAAACACCACAGAGTAAGCAAGCGGAAAGTAAACACTAAACAAAAGGTGAGTACAACTGAAAGTGCGGAAAAGTAAATGGGCCAGTATACAAACCCAAACTGAAAGTAAAGTACAACTCAAAAGGGAAAACAACAACTGAAAAGTAAATGCCGCTACACCGAGCTGTCCACTGGAAATCCCACCTGAAGGGTGGGTACAGATAGCTCCTCTGCTCCACAGGTCCCGTCGTCCTCTCCGTGCACGTCCCACCCAGTGGTCCACCTCCGGGCACCGTCCCACTCTGCAAGCCTCAGCTAAGGTCAACGCTGTCCGTCGTCTGCAACCAACACAACGTAGTGCGGGCAAAGCCCGTGCAGGGGTGAGTATAAGCTACTCAGTAGGGACCTCGAGACCCCTGAAGGTCTCTCAAATCCACAAAGGATAAACCACGAAGAAAGGTACAATCACGAAGTAACAACCGACACTGCTTAGGTATATGCCCATACATATACCTAAGTCATCAAATTCAAATACGCTCCAACCTCCGAGCCCAAGTAAAACTCAGTCCACACAGGAAAGTAAACGTATTCCACACAGGAAAGAAAAACGTAATCCACACAGGATTTCTCTACACAATCCACACAGGAAAGCAACAGGATTCAGCTCACACAGGTATACTTCTTCAAAGGATGATAAAGATGATCTCTGATCCATCTAAGTCGTCGGACCCACGAAGGATCGATAGGTAACTAACCAAAGGACGATAAAGATGATCTCTGATCCATCTAAGTCATCGGACCCACGAAGGATCGATAGGTAACTAACCCCCGCAAAGACCCACACAGGATCGGGCCCACACAGGACCTGTAGGCGCTGGCTCACACAGAACCGCTGAGCGCGGACCCACACAGTATCGGACCCACACAGGATCGGGCCCACACAGGACCTGCAGCACTGATCGACATAGGATCGCTGAGTGCTGAAGTCGTCGTCGTCGAATCCACACAGGATCTCTGTACTGTCGTCGTCGCAGTCACAGTAACAGTCGCAGCCAGCACTAGGGTTTCCGCACACAGCAAGCTCGTTCGGAGGGTCCGCTCCACGAGCCGAGAGGCTGATACATCAACTGTCACGAAGTCCAGAGTTGATGTATCCAAAAGTTCGGTAACGTCAACAGGAACTCAACGCAACAGACGGCGCGTCGATCGGACGCCCGGTCTGAGAGTTATTGGCATTTTCGTTCCCGGGGCCCGGTTGGTTTTTAAGGCAAAACCAACCCCACCGTACTCCACCTGCATCCAAACCTCGGGAAGAGTGTGCCAAAAGATTCTTCTCACTAAGAGGAACACAACACAGCTGGCGGCACGTCAATCGGACGTCCGTAGCTCAAGATATGAGCGTTTCCGCTCCGAAGGCCCGGTTGATTTCGTGAACGAACCAACCCGGACGAACTCAAAGTAATCCGAAACCTTGAGTGCGATATACCGAAACGACCGTCACGATCCAAAGATCGTGTTGCCGCAGACGGTTCATCGATCGGAGGTCTGTGGCTCATGATATGGCCAAAAGAACGAAAATGATTCGAAACGGGGGGTCCGGGTCCGGGGCGACCCGGCCCGACCCGAACCGGGTCGACCCGACCCGGGTCCGACCCGGCCCGACCGGCTGGCGGCGCGGCGGCCCGGCGGTGGCGCGGCGGCCTGGCGGCGCGCACGGAGGCGGCATGCGGGGGGCAAAGCCCCCGCTTTCTTGGAGGCGGCGGCACGGCTAATTGCCGCGCCCTTTGCAGAAGAAACGGCCCCCACGTGGGGGCCGGCTTGGAGAAAAACCGGGGGGCTGTTTCCCCCCCCCCCCCCCTTTCATGGAAACCTCCCCCTCTTAAAGAGGGGGGTTTTGTGCGCTGGCTGGGGGATTAATTCCCCCGGTTTAATGCCATCCGGCCGGCCAGCTGGCCGGCCGTTTTCTCCAACGGGACCGGAAAATCCGGTCCCCTCTTCGGCTTCCGACGCCGGCGGCCCGGCCGCCGGTCTTCTCTTTCCGCCGCGGCCCGGAACCGGCCGCGGTGTTCGTCATCCGGCGCGGTGCGACGGCACCGCGCCCCTCCGCCGTGCCTTGATTTCTTTCAACACGGTGCGACGGCGTCGCGTTCAAGATGTTTCTTCATGGTGCGCGCGCGACGGTGTTGCATAAAATAAACGCACGATTAACCGCGTGGTGCGACGGCACCACGCCACCTTGCTTCCACCCGCAAGATTAAACAACAAGAACGATGGAGGGGGTTCGGCCGTGTTCATGCAGTCCGGCCCCCCTCACGTTAAACAATAACACTTATATAAATTATCCATACGTTAGACAAGTATGAACCACGAACAAGGTTAAATATAAACAAAATACAACCACCCCTACCTCGGGTATAAGGTTCGAAGATTTGAAAAAGTTCCGCGAAAGATAACGTCGCGGAGGTCGGGCGTCGCGGTCGTCGTTTGTCAAATTCGATGACGAAGAGGTGCGTCCGATGTGATACGTCGTTGGCGAATCCTTGTACGCCGACGAAGGTTGTCCGAGGAAGAAGCGGTGTTCTCTCTCGTTGACACGGAAGAAGAAGAAGAGCGGAGCGGCGTTCTTCGTCGGAACTTGAGTGTTCTTCGTCAAGTCTTGAGGAATGTCAAATAAAAAGAAAACAACGAACTCAAGAACCCCTACCTCGATAGTCGCACGTTGACGTAGTTGTGGAATATCGGTGTCGATTCCTTTGACGTCGGAGGAAGAGTCGTTGTCGATGGCATTCGTCGTGGAAAACCGTCGCGGAAGAGATGATGCGGAAGAAGAACGTCACGTCGCGGATATGGCGTCGCGGAAGAACCGTGTTCTTCGGCGAAGAAGTTCTTCGTTGAAGAACGGCGTTCTTCGTGTTCTTCGTCGAGGTTGAAGAAGATGAAGAAACAAGAAGAACCTTCCCAACACTCTCAAGGAGACAAAACTAAACCCAAAATAAAATAAGACTCTATCTTATTTTATTAACACAATAACACACTAGAATTTCAAAAGTTTGATATTCTAATAAGAGATAACTCCACATTAATTAACAAATTGTCATGTTAATTAAAGAGGGGTTAAGGGAGTTTGAGGGAAGATGTAAAGTTAGGTTTCGTGTGGGCCCCACCACACTTAATCCTCTCAAGGGAGGTTAAGTGGGTGTGGGTCCCACACCCAACTTCCTTTGAGAGAAGTTAACTATTAAGTTTAAATAAAAATTGGGTTTACATATTTTTATTTAACTTATTCTAATCTCCCAAAAACTAACTCTCAACCCGAAACAAACGCAACTCCCGAAAAGGTCTCTTTAAGAGAATATCGGCGCTGCGAGTTCATCGGTGCCCTCAGATTTCAATTCCGAGCACCGGATCAAAAGTTAGAAATTCCCGCTCGTTCGTTCACTGAACGTACCCGAGCCAAACTTCAGAAATTAATTACGGGCACTCCGGGCCTCAGAATCAGGTGCCGTCTGAAACCGCGCTCTTGTAAAATTCTATAGAAAATTAAGAAAAAAAATTTCCCTTGAATTTTACGGGTCTTTACAAGGATCATATGTGGGTCTACGACGTACTCGAGACGTACTAGGATTATGTGTGGGTCTGAAGATGTACTGGAGATGTACTAGGATCCTGTGTGGGTCTGACGACGTATTGGAGATGTACTAGGATCATGTGTGGGACTAATGTCATACTAGAGATGTACTAGGATCATGTGTGGGTCTAACAATGTATTGGGGACGTTCTAGGATCTTGTGTGGGTATGACAACGTACTGGAGATGTACTAGGATCTTGTCGGCCTGTGACAATGTAATGGAGATGTAATAGGATCCTTTGTGGTTCTGAAGACATACTGGAGATGTACTAGGATCTTGTGTGGGTCTGAAGACGTACTGGAGATGTACGAGGATCTTGTGTGGGTCTGACGACGTACTGGAGATGTACTGGGATCTTGTGTGGGTCAGACGACGTACTGGAGATGTACTAGGATCCTCTGTGGGTCTAACGACGTACTCGAGATGTACTAGGATCATGTGTGGGTCTTACGATGTACTAGAGATGTACTAGGATCATGTGTGGGTCTGAAGATGTAATGGAGATGTACTAGGATCATGTGTGGGTCTGACAATGTACTGGAGATGTACTAGTATCCTTTTCGGGTCTGACAACGTACTGGATATGTACTAGGATAATGTGTGGGTATAACGACGTACTGGAGATGTACTTGGATTTGGTGTGGGTCTCACAATGTACTAGAGATGTACTAGGATCCATTGAGAGTTTGAAAACGTATTGGAGATGTACTAGGATCCTGTGTGGGTATGACGACATACTAGAGATCTACTAGGATCCTGTGTGGGTCTGACGATGTTCTGGAGATGTACTGGGGTCCCATGTGGGTCTGACGACATACCAATGTTGTACTAGGATCCTGTGTGGGTTTGACAATGTACTAAGATCCTTTGTGGGACTGATAATGATTTAGGATCCTTCGTGGGTATGCATCTTAACAGAGTAAGATGAATTTATAGTTACATCTAATCATCTACACTAGAAATATCTAAGTTATACCTAGTGTGATCTGAGTTTGTAACCTGCGGTACCTACCTTCATGGTAATCCTTCCTTCGTGGAATATTTGAGCTGGGAGATTTTGAGTTGGAACCTGTGTTCCATCATGATTGAGATCGGTATACATGATAACTTAGGTATATGTATGGGAATATACCTAAGTATGGATGTCAGTTGATTTCGTGCTTTGTGGTTTATCCTTTGTGGATTTTGAGAGACCTTGAAGGTCTCGGGGTCCCTACTGAGTATCATTATACTCACCCCTACATGGGATATGCCCACACCATGTTGTGTTTGGTGTAGATGACATACATCTCTTATTGAGGCTAAGGGTATCAGGACTAGACAGTGCCCAGTGGTGTACCATACGACATGTCGTAACATAGAGGAGACATGCAGACATGGAGTGCTGAGGAGGTGATATGTACCTACCCTTCAGGTAGGAATCCCATAGGACAAACCAGTAGCTCTTTTTCTATTTCTTCAGTTGTATTGTATTTCAGCTGTACTTGTACCTTTACAGTTGGGCTTGTATCATGTCCCCTATTAATTTCAACACTCTTTTTTCTATACAATTGACTTGTTTTCGTATCATGTCATGTGCTTGAGTGTGTGTGTATCGAGATTATAAAGGCAATTCCTTCCCAGTTTTAGAGAATACGCCTTTCAGTGCTAGTCGTGTGCCCCTGGCCAATGGAAGGCGGGCATGGGGTAGTCATGGCACGAGCCCTGAGGGACAGGTCATGACATTTTTTCATATAAATTCTTTTCTTTAGGTCCTTATTTCTTACACATACTGCATTTCTTCATTTCATTGAATAACTTTTTTGGGTGTCTGCTTTCACATTTATTGCATGATGGATATTGGGATCTATTTTCCCCATGGTCTCCACCACTAGAGCTCTTAGAAGACATCATTATTTTCTTCTTTGGTGGGTTCATGTGTTGGTTAAGGTATGTATTGTAATAATATTTCAGGAAAACTAATTAGGCTTAAACATAATAACCTTCACCCCTATAAACATCCCATTTGGTTACATGTCACCAATACATTGTTCATCACATTCATGGTAATCATGAATTCTTCAGGTCTGATCCATTGACTAAAACCAAAAATCATACTTTGAGTAATAATATTTATAGAGAGAAACATGAACAATCATTTATATATTTTCATAACAACTTAATTCCAACATAAAAAAATTAAATTTAACCAAAAAAATTTATTTTCAATGTATATTAAAATACATAATAATGGGTTGTAATGTAAATGTGAATTAACCTAAGAATATCTCTCAAGAGTTTCAAAACATGTCTGCTGTAAGGCCCATTTTCATTTATCGGGTTACCCTAAGTTAGGCCCAGAACACCCTATCAGAGCTGCTACTCCCAGTTATATATATACCAGAACCCCATACACATGTAGTATCCATACATGGATATATGTCCAAGAAAGATACACATAATATATACGATACCAACATTATACATTGTTCTTGTATGCTTATCCTCAAAGTTTATCTTAGATTTTTGTTCTATAATTTATGTTTTCAAAATCCAATTTCCATGGTTTCTACTAAACTTCCTCTGATACCAACAATAAGGACCTCGAACCCAATTTCCTAGATCTTGTTCCTCACATTATTAAATTGGTATTATTACAAGGAAGCATATATTGAAGGAATTAATTGTTATGTAGTATTGGAAAACTAGATAGATACATAATTGATACATTACAAATTGGATGAATAATCAAAATTGAAACAACATTAATAACACCCATAAACTCTTAGATCATTCATTCAATCATTCATAATAATATTTATCTTCACATCCTAGGGAAAAATAAAACATATGAATGGGTAAATATTATATTCCCATTATGGATATGTAATATATAAGAATTTATCATAAAAAAAGCATTACGCATGGTGAATAACTAAAAACACATGCCTTTGAAAATAAAGTTGACCATAAGATGGAAGGAATGAATGATTATTACATAAATCTCTATAAATTAGTGTAAGAGAATCAGACATAACCATTGATATTCTACTAGAAGAAAAATAACATGGTTTATCATTTAATATTTTCATAATCATGGAATAAATAATTCCAAACATCTGAAACATATTGTCAAGGCCTCGACCAAGACGTCTAAAAATACAAGGGTAAAGCCTCTACAAAAACCCATTTTCGTTTTGTATCATGAGAAAAACCAATGAATTAATTGGATATAGAGGGCCCCACACATAAATTTATAAGTCCAATTCATTACTAATATGAATTTAGATAAAATTAAATAACATGAAAGTCTAAAATATAACAAACCAGACACAATCATTAATCAATATCACTAACCAATCTGCGTAGCATGGTGAATGGTATCAAGATACCACATCCATAGTCAATCCATAAAAATACCATTTAATAATATATGGTGGATGAAAATAAAAAGATATAAATCTTGATAAATCAAAAAATTCAACTGAAGTTTTGAAATATATAAAAATACTATAATAAAATTATTGGGGTCAAGAGCCCCATTTTTAATTGAGGTGAAGTTGCTTCTTTTTAAATTCCCAAAAAACATCAATAATGGGATGTCACTCCCAAAAATGTTCTCAATATTCTTTATAAATAATGTGGTTGAGGGATTATATTTTCAGTATAGACCTAAAAAATAAAATGATACATGTTTGAAACATTTTCTTCCTTTAGCCTCTAATTTTAATAATTTTTACCATTTTAGTTTTCACCATAGTGAGTAGTCTCTTTTTTTACCTATGTAATTTATCCTTTAAGACTAAAAATAAAATTACACTTATTAGACAATTTTGAACAATATATTATATATATAAAATAAAATTTATCATATAATGAACCAATGTGTGTTAAAAATTATTTTTAAAACATCTGTATGTATCACGCACCAACCTATTTTAACCTTAAAGAAAGAATTTATGTATTCCTCAATTTTTAAAATTGTTTTAGAAAACAAAATAGTTTTTACATATTAGGTAATATAAATTATTATTATTTCAAATATTGAATCAATTTTATAAGATTCGATTAAAATATATGGTATAATTTGATTTTAAACAAAACTCACAGACAAAAAAAAAACTGTTTTCCAAAGAAAAACTTTTCATAAGTAAAAAATAGTATTAATATAAAAATTCATTAATAAATTTATTTTAATAACATTAATTGGTTAAAAGGAAAAATAATTGAAATAATTTTACTTTTATTTTTTCTGAAAAAAATTATCATTTGAAATTATTTAAATGAAACAGATATTTTCAATAAAAACCAGTATTTTTCCCTATTCATGAAAAAAATTAAAATTTTCAAAAATACTTCTATAAAACACAGTATGATAATTTCTAAATTTTGATTCACAAAATTATGGTTCTGTTTATAGGTATAGTTTCTAAATGTGTAGAAATACTATTTTTATTATTTATTTAAAAAAATAATTACATTCATTTTTTTGAGAATAATGTATTTTTAATGTATATAATGCCATTACAAAAAATTAAGTACTTATTTATCAATATATTTTATTTATAAAACACCATTATGTTTTATTTTAGAAATGGTGTTATTACAATTTCCACTTCAATGTTTAATAACTAGATTATATCTATCATGAAAAAATAATAATATTTATAGTACATCGTGGTTCATTAAAACTCAGTGTTACGTGTAACTAAAGATATCAAAGAAGATAAATCTATTTGAAAGAAAGTATTTTATAAAATAATAGGGTATAACATTATAAACCCCATAAATGAATTTATACATTGAAATAATATCACAATTATATAAATAACAAGGGATACTTCCACCTCTTCATATCCTCAGGTTCATATGTAGCATCCTAAAGTTAGTGGTTTCACCCAAAACACAAACCATTTTTGTGGTATTTTTTCATAAAACATTATATCTATGATTCAAAATTAATAAAGTATATAATTAATAGAAATTATAAAGATCTATTTGTGTGACCTCTTATTCAGTTCATTCAAAGGAACATTTATATAAATTTTTAGGAGGGATATACAAAACAAATTCTTGACTTGAGAGATGTTTAATGGAAGATCTAATATAAATGTAACCATTAATATAATATTATTAATGTATAATGGGAAAATATACCTAGTTATAAATGTTCCTTTAATTTTAAATATCATAACCCTCTTCCATGTAAAAATTCATAAAAGCAACTTCTCAACAACTTTAAATTCTAGATGACGTCGATGATTATCAGAACAAAATGTTCCCAACCTTGTGCTACACTTTTTGGGATTGTTAATGATTGAAAATATAGATAGAGGGGGGGGGGGTTGAATATTATTTTTAAAAATTTAAATACAATCATATTTTATAAAATACAACATTAGTGAGCATAATGTTCCTGAAAAGATTTGTAGTTGGAATAAAAATGAAAAAACATGATTTATAGTGGTTTGGATAAAAATGATACTGTTAAACTCCTTATCCTACAATACTTCTTGAAGATATTAGTTCCCACTAATAACATTATATTTAAAATTAATTAGAACCTAAATATAGAAACTCTCTATTTTACAACCTAGGGGCACAACCTAGTCTTTTTATTGGAAACCAAAAGTCTACTTACCACACATTTCATTAAGAGTCACAACCCTAACATCCTTTTAGGAGGTGGAATAAATTGAAAAGGAAATATATTCATGTGATTGGAATGTAATAATCTAGAGATGAAGAAATACAAATAGAAAGATAACTATTACATTAATAAAAATAATACATGGAAATTAAAAAAATGATCAGAATGATGAAGAAGTCAAAGAACAATGGTAAATAATCTCTTAGAAGGAAATAATATTGATGTTGAGGTCCTTTTGTGATACCATACATATTGGAGAAGTCATATATGTTTTTTAAATGTTGATAGAAGGAATAATGACAAAGATGCATCAAAAGTTTTCTGTGATTAAATATGAACCATTATTCTGTTATTCCTTGATGAAATGTCCCAAATAATTATAACATATATCCTCTTAGAGAATGTATCTATCAAATATCTACATGACATGTGTTAGTTCTTAATAATATAATATCATTACTGTTGCATATTTTTGTTTAATGCATTCTAGAAAAAATTGTTACTATTGGGCATTATATTTAATCCTAAAATATTAAAATAAGACATTTAATATTATGAGTATAAAAATTAAATTAAAAGGCATAACAAATTTATAAAAAGTAGTATTTTTATGTCAAAATAAATAATTTCAATAATATTTTGGAATATAATGGTAACAATATGTTGAAAAACGAGAGCATCATGTGAATTTTAAACTTCAGGAATTTGAGTGCAAAACTAAAATAGCTTATAGAATGAGTAGAACCCGTGATCCCCCAAATTTATTAAACAAAAATTTAAAATTCATGTGATTAAAATAGGTAAAATAAGGCTTTACCAACAGGAAAGTCATTTAAAATAATATAATGTAACATGGAATACCTCTAAACCATCCCTACAAGGACATGGGAGAGATAAATGTGAAAATAATCACTATTGAAATTTCCACCAATGCCCATATCCTCACTAAAAATATCATGTAGAAACTGATATTCTACACTCAAACTTGGGTGGTATAAGAGAAATTTAGATATTTAGATGATAAAATAGCTCAACGAAAAAACTAAAGAACTTACTCAGTCTACAAAGCACGTCCACACTACCCATGGATATAATATTCATCTAGATGGCCTCAAAACAGCATGTTTCTGGACATTTCCGTATAATAAAATCACAATTTCTCATAGATAGTATAATAATCCAAATGTTAAACTCCCACAAAAATAAATGGCTTATGTTTCTAATTACATGTAGTAAAATTCATATATTTTAACAAGTATATAAAATCAAACATTGAAAAAATAGACCCAATGATTCACAAGGTCCGTTGCCAATTCCTTCACTTTATTTTTTCCTAATCATCATAAAAAAATACCAAGAACCAAAACTGTACAATGACTCTGTTAATTTGTAAGTTAATATATCATGATTGGATTCCCTACCCAAAAACCCTCTACCTATTTTACATTTGATTTAGTATAAAATAAGGCTTCAAAGAATTAAAAAAAACCATACTAAGCTATATTTTCCATCTCTATCATAGAATATGATTGAAAATTTCACAATTTCCCATGAAACACTAGCAGAGTTTAGTAGAAAAATAGTCTCCACTGAGGAGAAACATTAGAATAAAATAATTAACATTTAATTGAGATAAATTGTTCAAAAAATTTCCATTATCTTGAACTCATGTTATGGAGACATTATCTAAATTTAGTATAAAACAAACTCAAACATCATTCCTACAAAATATCTATTCCAACCTACGTAAAAAATAATAAAAATTAGAATTTCGATCAATATAAAATTCCACTCTACTAGACATAAATTTTCTATTACTAAGATATTAATCAATAGTTATTTCATTATGATGATATGTTTCAAAAGACATCATTTCTTATTCCTCAAGCCAAGGGTAGATGTCCTCCTTGTATCCTTCCTTAATAACATGAGGGTAATTTTTTTTCTTAATTCTATCATCATGATCCTCATCATCTAAGGATGAGTCCACATAATCTAAGGGTGTGGAGGAACCCTATTTATTAGATGGTGAAGGTGCATATGGATTTTCATTAACTACCAGATATGGAGGGATGTTAGTCTTCTCCATTCGAATCCCATATGATCTTGTAACTATGGTATTATCTATCTTTGATATATCAATTTATTTTATTTTATTCCTAGAATTTTATGTGATAAAAACATATGAATCAATAAAAGGTCTCTTTCTTTTTTTTGGTGCTCGAGTGTAGATATTCATCCACAATTTGATGTGCTTTCTCATGATCAACCTGATTTAAATCACCAGAAATTGAGTGAGTCTCTTGGGTCAAAGCATGATGGGTTGGAACATCTTTTAAATTGTCTGTAATAGTTTTATAATTATCTATCACATACAAAAACATATATAAATCATAAACTTTAGTGAATTGAGGTAGTGCTGGGTAGGAATTTGGGGTGGTGAAGACATCACTAAGACCTCATCATTAGAGAGTTCAACTTGTTCATTACCAATCCTTCTATCTTCCTCAATACAAACTGCATTACCATTACTCAAAAAAGGTTCCCAATCTACGATTGATCATAAGGTCCTCTCCAAATCCACAATTTCTAATTGATTGTCTAAGATGTAGGCAGTTAGGGCATTAGCTAGGTATGTTTTCATAGACAACTACTTAGAAAAAACTATTGTCACCATTCTATATCTAGATAACTGAAGATAGGTTTTGTATATAGTCAGCCTCAATAAATAGATGAACAAATTTAGAGTGGTGAACTATATTCTTTATAACTAAAAATAGATATATTAGGATGAATAACTGTGAAAAAAATAGAAAGTTCTACCATTGAACATATAATAAAAAACCAAAGATCAAACCAATAAAAAATTGTTTCCATAATAAATGAACCCAAAGGATCCATGAGAAGAAATAATAAAATTGTTACCATTTCATTTCTATTGGTGACTCTTGACATACCATTACTTGAAGCCCCACAGTGGCTCATGAAATCAAAAATAAAGAAACTTTTGAAAATCATGATTTTAAATAGATGAAAAAATAAGCAAACAATAAATTAGAATTTCCAAAAAAAATTGTAATAAATGAGATGAACAACTGGTGAAATTAATCTACAATTGGATTCGAATGGTGTAAAAAGGACTACCATTTGATATTTCCAATGATGAAACAACAAAAAATATTGTTGATGTAGATGATAAAACATCATATATAATAAAATTATGAAAAAATTATAATAAAAAACTAAAATAGTATGAGACCAACTGCACCAGATCTAGGAAGTTGAAGAGATCCTAAGAAGCTTAAATAATCTTCTATGAAGCATTTTTTTTGCAGAATGAATTAGTATAGGGTAAATAAAAGGATTCCCCATTGATATCCTACACTTGTTAAAAAATACTCACTGATGATGTCCAATGGTGACTCAACTCACCGATGGGGTCCGACGGTGAATCAACTCACCGTTTGTGTCCGATGGTTTCTCAACTCACTATTGATGTCCAACAATGACTCGTGACTCATTGTTGATGTCCAAAAGTTACTATACTCACTGTATATTTCCAACAGTGACTCAAGACAGACCATTGATTTCCAATGGTTTCACTGCCGAGAAACCAACATAGGGTAATTCTTAAAATTGGATAATGATATTAAGGAGATGTAATAATTGGGAATCCTGAAGATGGAGTAAAGATATAGTTTTCAGGAGATAATATTCATAAAATGATTCCCAACCCAAAAGTGGAAAATATGAAATCTTGAAGAAACATAATGATATTCATCAGAGAAAATTTGAAGATTTCTTGTTTATTAGAGAACGAGTGGACACCAGAAGAAGATAATGGTATTTGAATAGGTGAATCATGGTATTATAAATAAAACATGTGATTTCAAAAAAATTAATGATGGAGATTAGAAATATTTGATTTCCACACCTCTATCTGATTTTTTTATATTAAATGAAAAGTGATGATATATTAGTTTTATAGGATCTATACCATTTCAAGCACTACTATTACATCATAGAGAATATAAAAAACATAATAGTATTAAAAAAATAAAGATCAAAAGTTTTAGTGTCTTGGGAAAACTAGGACAATACATAAAATTTACAACATAAAATGTAATCATTTATTTAATCCATTCTTCTTCAACATCTTATTTCCCCTTGAAAACTCATTAGTACATAATCATATGAGGATATACATCAAAAAGCTGTGAGCTAAAACCCAATAAGAGGACAAATAAGAAAAATATAATAATGGGAGAGCACAATAATTAAATAGAAAAAGGATCATGAAAATGATAGGAAGCATAAATAAAATACTTGAAATGAGGGAATGCATAAAAACAAAACATATTCTCTTAGTGGTCAACTACCACACATAGTTTTGAATAATTATAGCATCATGTTCATGAATAATTTAATTTTAACTCATGATATTCATCAATTTACCCAATTAATTGGAGCATTGTATAATTTCGGGAGCAACCATCACATCATGGAATTCATATTGCGCTATATAATACTGAGTGTACCCGTCAAATCATAACATTTACATTATCATGCATACCACATATAACATATGAAAAACATGAATATATTATAATACATGGAATTTAATTCGATTAATATCATAAATAATAGATTCATAAACATTGGTCTCCCATAAATAATGATGGGATAAAATTATTGACATAGAATAATCAATGATGAGTGAAGGAGAAACAATTTTTGATAAGTAATAAAGAGGGTTTTTATTTATAAGAAGAGTTGTTTTGGAAGAAAATTGGTTTTTTTCAAAAAATTAATTAAAAAACATGTATTTACTAGAATATTTAATATGTGGATGAGAAAATTATTCATAAGGAATATCCATACTGAAAATGGGTTGAAAGGGGAGAAACTCATAGTACGAGAGTTGGGCTTGAGAATTCCTCTACCTTTTATCCAAATGATTTTTAAATTTAATGTCATGTATAACCACATTATAATAATTAAATAAAAATTAAAGAACCTTTTTATACATTAATAACATTTATTAAGGTTTTTTTAAGTTCATTTATGGGATTTTTTATGAGTTATAATGCTTAAATTCATTGTCGAGGAACATACATTTTTATAGTTTTTTGGAACAGTTCACTTGTATTCACGAATATAAGTTCTTTAAAATCCTGGATAAACATACCAAATTTTTATTATATGTTATTGATGATGTTATAGAACTTTAAATTATCTTATTAATAATTTTTCTCTATACCATGAGAATAAATCATTAGATATGAATTTAATGATGATCATTTGGGTTAATTTGGGTAGTTTTTCGACCACAATTATCTTGTTTTGATTACTCATTTAGGGAAATGTAAATAAGTTCGTTCAAGAACATCAAATAGGATATAATACATATAACATTGTATGGTTAAACAATAAAAATAGTATCACAACCAGATCTGATGGTGGTATAAGATAATGAAAACATTTTGTTCTTGAAAGTCATAAATTAACACCTCACGAACAATGTTTTCCTTTCCAAAATAAAAATAACCAGATAAAGAGTTGGATGATATATTTTATAATTTGTATCATAAAATTATAGTATTTTTAATATACCGGAGTTACCGTACCATGTGGATGAGTATAGGTGGGATGATAATTATGAAATGAACATGAAATTGAATGAAAATTAAAGGAAAAGAGAGGGGGGAATTACCTGTTGAATCCTCATTAAGTCACCTTGGATTGGTCTTTTTAAAAGATCAGAAGCCCTTGGACATGGGTAAGGGTCTATGAAATATTTTTGGGTATAGTTTGGACAAGTCTTGAGGCTTGTTAGGTGTTTTTAGATGTGGGTGTGAAGGGTGGTATTTATGGTGGAGGGAAGAGGGGTTTTCACATTACTATATTAATTAATTTATTATTTTCTACAAGGAATGATATAGTGTTGATTCTATGACCAATAATAGTAACAAGTTCATGTGAGTTCTAACCAATGGACATTTACATCATCTATGACTCAAGCATGATTCCCAAATTCATTTATTTAAAATATTTTGTAAAATATTTAATTTCACTATTCATAAAAAATTCAAGTATTTCATAAAAATCCCAAAAATTCACCCTAACCATTTTTTGACATGTAGAAAAAAAATGAACTCCATTTTAAAAAAAAATATAAATATGTTAAATTTATTTTTTAAATAAAATAATTTTTATTCAAAATATATTAAATTAAAATCATTTATTTAATTACATTAAGATATATGTATATCATACTTTCTCTTAAATCGTATATATATGCTATCATATATAAGGTTAATATTTATAAGGGTATGTCACTATTATAAGGGTTGGTTACAATTCACCCCAAATTTTGTTTGTTCCAAAATACCCCAAAAATCCTCTTGGACACAACCGTGTTTGTCAAATTTTCAAAATACCCAATACAAAAGTGCAAAAATTCTATCTAATGGTCACACAATATTTAGTATCATTATATTTCATTTTTTTTATAATGTGATTAAATATTAAGGAGTAATTATAAAAAGGGAATTCCATTAATAAACTATTGGGATCTAACATTATTCCCCCTTTTGAAATTTCTCCCCCCAAAATTCATTTTACATAAACAGGTTTGGGTACTTTGCCTTCATCACCTACTCCAGTTCCCTAGATACTTATTCAAACATATGGTTCATCCAAAAAAAATTCAAGGTTTTTTGTCTTGTTACACAAAACATTATATCTATGGTCTAAAATCGTTATTTGCTACTCCTCATACGAGAGATCATCATTCATTTGTACCACCTATGAGTTCAGTACGTGTGAGGGATCTGGTATGTACTTCCTCAGGAAAGATATGTAAAACACATCATGAACTTGAGGAATTTTCGGTGGAAGTGAAAGTCAATTGTCCATAGCTCCTAGGTGGTCATAGATCTCAAAGGGGCCTATGTACCTCAATATTAGCATCCATTTGTTTTGAAACTGCATGAATCTCTTCATGGGGATATTCTATGGATGACATTATCTCCAACGTCAAATTTAATGTTCCATAAATAGTTTCCAGCATAGCTTTTTCGATGACTCAGAGAATATTAGATTTGTTTCTCGATAACTTGAACCTTCTCTGTCATATGTTGCATAAGATCAGTTCCAAGTATATTTCTTTCTATAACTTCATCCCAAGAGGTTGGAGTCCTACATAGCTTTCCCTACAGAGCATCATATGGAGAAATGTGAATACTTGGGTGAAAGCTATTTTGTATAAGAACTCAACCAATGGGAGATTCTTATCTCGACCACCATTGAATTATATACAGATGGATCTTAGCATATCTTCAAGATTTTGAATAGTTCTTTCAGATTGGCTATCAATTTGGGGTGATAGGCCATGAAGAAATTTAATTCACTACTCAAATAATGTTGAATACTTCCCCAAAATTTAAATGTGGACATTGGATCATGATCAAACACAATCGATAGTGGAACTTCGTGATGTCTCACCACATACCTTACATATATCTTTGCAAATTGATCAAGCAAGATATCGTCCTAAATATCAATAAAACGTGATGTCTTGGTGATTCATTCAACCACTACCCATATTACATTATTTAAATTTGACTTCATCAGGATACCCATGAAATATTCTATAGTGACACTCTCCCATTTCCACATGGGTATAGACCATGGTTACATTATCCCATTGGACTTTTTCGATCTTCTTTAACTAGTTGTCATTTGAAGAACCTTTAGATTTATTCTGAAATATCCTTGTTCATGTAATCCCACCAAAAGTGTTTTCAGATATCTCAGTACATCATAGTGATACCAGGATGGATATAGGATTTTGAGCTAGGTGCATTGTGTAATAGATCCTTCTTTATCCAGGGAGATGAAGGCAAACAAAGCTGCATTCCAAACAGAATGAAACCATCATCGTCGATATGGAAATCATGAAACTTCCTTTCTTTTACTGCATTTACATTCTTTTGTAACTGCAAATCATCCCTATGTGACTCCTTGATAATCTCTTGTATTGATGGTTGCACAATAATTTGGGTCAGGTAGGATGTATCCCCTACCCTTATTATTTCAAAATCTAACATTTGTATATCCATGATGATAGGGTCTTTATCAATCTGTTACATGGATATAGTAGCATGTTCTTTTCTATTTGAGAATCAGTGACCTTGTTTGCCTTTCCAAGATGATATTTAATAGATCAATCTTAGTCCTTGGTTAGATCTAACCATCTCCTTTGACGCATGTTGAGATCATTTTGTGTGAATATATACTTTTGGATATTGAGTTTAGTGTATACGTCACACTTCTCACCATAAAGGTAGTGTTGCCATATTTTCAAGGCAAAAATCATGGATTACAACTCTAGATCATGTTTTAGGTAGTTCTACTCGTGGATATTCAGATATTTTGAGGCATAGGCTATCACATTATCATTTTACCTATGTACAAAAACAAAGAATTTAACTGAAACATCACTGTATATAACATAAATTTCTTCATTCATTGGTAATGTGAGTACAGGTGCAGTGATCAGCCTTCCCATTAGCTCCATGAAGCATTCTTCACATTCATTTGTCTAAAAATACATTAACACTTTCATTTCTAGCATAGTTATCAGGATAGAAAATCATGAGATATAACTCCCAAAATGTCATATATACCCTATTAATCCAAGAGATCTATGGATTTCTGTGACACAAAAGGGTCTAGGACAATCCACTAATGCATTTTCCTTTGAAGGGTCAACAAAAATTTCATCTCTTGTGAACATGTATCCCAGGAATGTGACTTGTTGCATCTATAATTCACACTTACTATACTTTCCATATGACTTAACCTTCTTTAATATCACCAATACAAGCCTTATATGTTCTTCATGTTCCTCCTTTATCAAGGAGTAGCTTAGAATATCATCGATAAAAACCATAAAAAATATGTTGAGGTAATGTCTAAAGACTCTATTCATAAAATCCATGAAGATTTTAGGGGAATTAGTAAATATGAAGGGAATCACCAGAAAATCATAGTGACCATACCATGTACATAAGGTAATCTTATAAATATCTTCCTTCTTCACCATTATCTAATGATAACTATAATGAAGATCCACCATTAAGAAGTATTGAACTTCTCTTAACTGATTTATCTAGTCATCTATACTTGGAAGAGGATACTTGTTCTATAATGATCTTATTGAGTTATTGAAAATCGATACATAGCCACATTGTTCCATCCTTACCTTTTCACAAAGAGCACTGGTTCACCCCATGGTGATGCACTAGGGAGTATAAAACCTTATTAAAAATACACTTGCAGTTGCGTCTTTAACCCCTCTAGTTAGATCAGTTCCCTCATATAGGGACATGTTGAGATAGGAGTAGCTCAGGGTATGTGTTCTATAGAGAACACTACCTCACAATCTGGTGGAAGTCTGGGTAACTCTTTAGGAAATACATAACTGTATTCCCTCATGATGGTCATTTCCCATAGGTTGACACTTTCCCTTGACTCAACAATCTTAGTGATGTATGCCACATCACAATGAACTAACACCTACACTGTTGAAGGATTTTCCAAATGATATTCATTTTCATCCTTGCATTAGCATAGAAGTATGAGAGGGAATATTAATACATTCTTCCTTTTCATTACAGTTGATATATGCTCTATATAAGGATAGCCAATCAATTCCCATTATTTCACTTAATTCCACAAGGGAAGTACTACATGATTCACTAGAAAAATATTCCCACATAAACCGACATGATAAGAGTCAAACACATGGGTTGCAATTATTTCACTACTTGTAGTTTTTAAAAATATATCAACTTCTTGGTTTTTGGGCTTTGATTTTATTTTTCTAGAAATCTTGCAAGACATAAAGGAATCCGTAGAACTAGAATCAAATGAGAGTTTATATATTCATGAGTGACTAAGATGTGTAAGTTATAAGAATTAATTTTCTTTCTCCACTTCAATAGTAGTGATGGAATAAGCCATCCATTGATATTTTGGATTTGTTGGATGCTAACCCTAATTAACCTAGAGGACTCGAGGTTTAGTAAACCCGCTCACATAGTGACCATGATCCCTATAATTGTAGCATCATACCATGGGTGGTTCTCCCCATTTTCCACCAAATTATCCTACCTTCTCATGTATTTTCAACATTCATGAGCTTTTTTCATTCTTTCCCACACATGAAGCATTACTTTTTCCCTTTGAGTTAGTTACCATGATGCATATTCCCACATTTTTGGCATGTGGGTGGTTGAGTTTTCTTTCCACCCTTATAAATAGATCCTCTGACATGAAACACTATCTTTTAACAGATATCAACATAGACATAGGAAAATTCTCCAAACTCCATCTCCAATTTGAGATAACATCAGACAAATTCTACATAACTCCAAAAGTCCTGAAATTCAAGATCCTTTAAAAGGTGTGGTTTTAATCCACTAAATAATCTATATATTTTCAATCGTTATTGATAAGAAAATCCAAAGTGTGCCTTGAATGTCTTGTGATATTCACTTTGTATGTTGTGATATATTCTCATTCCTTTTTCTTTATCTCTATAAATTTTGTCTACATATTTTTACAAAGAGTTATTGGGAAATACTTGTTAAGAAATATTATCATAAAGTCTTCCAATATCATCTGCCAACATCATTTTATCAACCAAATCCCATCGTTGTTCTACCTCCCCTTCTAGACAATAAACATCCAGATTCACCTCCTCTGTCTCATAATAGAGAAGCATAGAAATAATAATCTCGATGGAGTTGACAAGTTATTCCTCAACTAGTGGATTAGAATATCCAATAAACATTTGTGGTCATTTCTACATAAAACATTCTATATCTAGTTTCTCCCTCTTTGGTGAAAGAGGGAATTCCCCATTATCATGGTTATTGTTTATAACATGAGATAGTAGGGTATTAATCACAAGGATGTTTTAAACTCCACCTCCCAAAGCATTGGGGATGTCATTCAGGTAATTGATGCATTGGACCTTGCACAGATTATTGTCCTCGTTTCTATTGTTTCCTACCATTTTCTAAAATAAGAATTGTTAGAATAAAAAATAAGTCAACAAGTCATGAATAAATAACTTTTTAATTTGTGAAATTTACACTAATTTATTATCCTATGGTATCCTTATGGTTTGAAAATCTTTTTGTGTGCATAATTGTACTTACTCTTATACTATAGGTTTTCTCTAGGGTTCACTAATACTAATTCCCTAATTAAATAAACCTTACCCTTGATACAAACTATTGAGACCCTAACCTTTCATAAACTACTATTGCATCATTTAGAATAAAATGATAGTTTTAAATAATAAGGTTACAAAGTTTTAGTGTCATGGGAAAACTTGGACCATACATAACATTTACAACAAAAAAATGAAAAATTTATTTAATCCATTCTTCTGCACCTTCTTATTGTCCATTGAAAACTCATTAATACTCATAATCAGATGAGGGTATAAATAAAAAATGGGTAAGATAAAAGAACAGTAAGAGGATAGATATGAGCAATATAGCAATGGGTGAGCAAAATCATATCATTGGAAAATGATCATCAACATTAGAGGAATCATTAACAAAGGACTTGTAATGTGGTGATGCATAAAAATGAAACATTGTTCCTTAGTGGTCAACTACCTCACATAGTTATGAAAAATGATAACATCATGTTCAAAAATCATTTCACATTAAATAATGAGATTAATCACCTTAACAAATTAATGGTATCACTTTATAATTTTGGGCCACCTGTAACATCATGACATTCATATTTTACAATATAATTCTAGGCACACCTGTCAAATAATAAAATTTACATTATCATTCATGCCACATAGAACATATGTAAAAATTCAACATAAAATAACCCATGTAAGGGAATTGTATTAACTTCATAATGAATACATCCATTAAAATTTGTGTCCCAAAATAAATAGGGGACAAAATTCTAGACATTGAATAATCAATGATGAGTACTGTAGAAACAATTTTTGAGAAGAAAAAAGAGGATGTTTATTTGTAGGAAGAGTTATTTTGGAAGAACATTATGTTTTTAATAATTTCAATTATAAAAACCTTTATATCCTATAATTGGTAATAAAAGGAAAAATAAATTATTCTTAAGGCATAACCATACTAAAAATGCTTTGAAAAGGGGAAAACTAAAAGTATGAATGTTGGGTTCGAGAATTCCTCTTACCTTGTATCCGAATGCTTTCTTCACATTAATTTCCGGTATAACACCATTATATTAATTAATTAACAATTAAATAACCTTTTATAAATTAATAAGATTCATTAAGGTTTTATGAAGTTCATTTATGTGATTTTTGATGAGTTATAGGGCTTAAATTCATTGTTTGGGAACATTAGTTTTTATTGTTTTCCTGAATAGTTTACCTGTATTCTTGAACAGAAGTTCATCTAAAATGTTGATAAAGATGAATAATTGTAATAATATTTTATTTATTATTTTACTGATCATTAAATGATCTTAGAAATAATTATTTTATATACCATGAAAATGAACCTTTATATTATAATTTAATGATGATCTTTTGGGTTAATTCGGGCGGTTTTTCAACAACAACAATTCTTTTTTGTTTAATAATTTAGTAATATGAAAATAATTTATTTCCAAAACATTAAATAGGATATAATAAATAAAAAATAATCTAGTTTAACCATTAAAATGGTTTCATGACCATTTCAAAAGTTGGTAAAGGAAAATGAGAACATGCCAATCTTTAACGTGAAAAATTAACACCTCACAAACTATGTTTTCCATTGTAATATAAAAATAAGATGGGAAGGGGGTTGGATGATATATTCAACCATTAGTATCATAATATTACCGTATATTTATTAAACTGGAGTTATCATACCATTTTTATGAGTATATATGAATATAATTTTAAGAAAAGAACATAAAATTGAATGAAAATTAAAGCAAAAGAGAGAGGGGAATTACCTCTTTAAACATCCTCAAGGCACCTTAGATTGGTATTTTGATGATTATATAAGCCCTTGGATGTGGGGTATGGTATATGGAAGACATTTGGGCAGAGTTAAGACTTGTATTGAAGATCGAGATGTTTGTGTAAATGATGGTGCGAAGGGTGGTATTAATATTTGAGGGTAAATGGATTTTCACAATACTATATTCATTAGTTTGTTATTTCTCAACAAGATATGAAATATTGATGATTCCATGAATAATAAAAGTATTAAGTTCATTTGAGTTTGAAACAATGTCCATTTACATAATTGAAGACTCAATCAAGATGCAGAAATTCATTTATTTAGCATATTTTATAAATTATTAAATTTCACTATTCACCAAAAATTCATGTATTTTAAAAAAATCCCAAAAACATAACCATAATAATTTTTCAGCATGTAGAATCAAAAAATGAAATAAATTTATAAAAAATAATTTTCTAAATATATTAAATTAGAGTTTAAAATAAAATAATAGTTTATTCGAAAAGTACCATTTAATAATCATTTATTTACTTACTCCAAGATATAGGAATATCATACATTCACTTAAATAATATATATATATATATATATACTATCATATGTAAGGTTAATATTAAAAATGGTGGGTTACTATTTATAAGGATAGATAACTATTCATAAGGGTAGGTTACTATTCATCAAAAATTATGTTTGTTTCATCAGACCCCAAAAATCATCCTGGACACAACTATGTATGTCAGATTTTCAAAATTCAAAGCACAGAAGTGAAAAAATTAGGTTTAATGGTCACATATTATTTAGTATCATTATATTTCATTGTGTTTCATAATGTGATTATACATTAAGAAATGGTTATAATAATGGATTTCCATTGATAATACTTTGGGTCATTGGAAATATCCCACATCAGTTTAGAGACAATGATGGTGAAAAATAAAAAAAAATATTGTGTTGGTCCTCAATTTGAGATGGCTTCTAGAGATCAATAAAAGCTAAACATTTCATATACATTATCCTATTTCCTATAAGGAATCCTAGCCCAACCAATGTACCTACGGGAACACTATATGGTCTATATACATATGTCCTCAAGCGATAAGTATGGAAAATGAATACCCACTACTTCAACCTCCTTGTGGGATTCTTGTGGTGAGACTTCCCATAGGGTTGACCTAATGGGGCTCCTATATGGTTGAGAATTGGCCTTAGTGGCTCACAAATATATCAAATTTTTTAAATTAACCAATAATAAATATTAACCGTATATTAAATATAAATATAATAACATTAGGTATTAATTTAAAACACTGACATAAAAATTTTTCAGATCAATTGCATATCTATTTTAAGAAATTATAATAAAAAATTGTTATTCAATTAAAACACATGATATTTTAGTAAAATTATAATAGAGTTCAATTTATCAAAACAAATAAAATTATTAATTCATTTAAATGGAATTACAAATAATAAAAAACTCTTCTATTTTGTAAATTAAAAAATAAATAAATATTAAAATTTCAACAAAAATATCCTCCATTTCAAATTTATCCAAAATAAATTAAAAAATTATTATATAAAACATACTCCATTTAAAAAAAAGTATAATTGTAAAAATTCAGTATATTATCATAAGGAGAAACAATATGTTTATGTATTCAGTTACAGTAAAATTAAATAAGGTAACATTTTAAAAATGACATTTTAAATGGTATGGTTAACAAGTATTTAATTAGATGGAATTGTATTATCAAAACCAAACAATTATAAAAAATAATAAATAATTCTTTATCATGTAATGTTCAAAGGCGAGAAATTTTCAAAATATTCTTATATTCAACGAAATAATAAAACTAATTTATTTTAATAGATAAATAGAAATATATTTTTCCAAAAAAAAATGAACAATTTCATTCCATGAATGGTTCTAAAATCAAACTCCACCTAAGTCAAAAAATAAAAGTATTATATTAAAAAATATTCCAAAAAACAGAATTTTATTATTTAATTAATTGAAGTAATTTAAAAAATTAAAAAAATATAAAAAGGATAAAATAAAATATTTATTACAAGAAAATTTCCAAAAATTATATATTAATAGAAAATTACCTATATATAATTAAATGAATTTTATTATAATGAAATTATTTAAATCAATTAATAATTCGAAAAATATTTCAACTAATAAAAATAAAAAAACAAATTATAAAAAACAACAGATGTGTGGAAGAGTGTAAAAAACCTATATCATTTGGTTAATTAAAAATTATTTCAAACAGACTATGGAATTTTATGTCTTACATAATCTAATTGATTAAACACCTATTTTAAACATATATAGATATACTTTATTTTAATTAAAAAACAAGGGGTAACCCCCCCTAAATTCATGAATATTTATAGAAACATAATTAAATATGGTTAAAAAACTGTATAGAAAATTAATAATAAGGGCATCATATTCAGAACATATATATTTACTATATAAAATACAAAAATTTTACTTAATAATTAAAAAACAAATAGATCCTAATGACCATGCCTCAAATTAGAAATAAAATGATACTTAAAAATATATTATATATCGTGTATTCCAACATATCAAATTATGTTATAGTAGAAAATTTGGATGCTGAAAAAAATACATATATGGGCATGGTGACTAACTTAAGTCTAATTGGATTTGAGTATCATCCCATTGATACCCATACTATCATAAGTTTACCATAATTCATAGAGTTATTTTGATCCCCTAACAGATTTCAAAAAATTTACTTTTTTTGTGAATTTAGATTCAAATTTTTATATAAAATAGGTATTGTATGAAAAAAATATTGAGTAAATGTCTGTGAGAATTCATTAACATACATCCCATTCATTCTATATTGAAAATATGTTTCAGTAGAAATAAATCCTTGTCTACTTCTAAATAAAATATTCCTTATTAAAATTTGGGGAAATTTATTTATAAAAAACACATTCTCGGTAATTTTTTGTTTAACTATTGATACAATTTTATCATCTTGTTCTTTACCTTTAAAAATAGTAAAGGAATCCTCATTAAGATTAAAAAATCATTTTTCAAAACCATATTATGTTTTTGATTAGTTTCTAAATATGTGTAAATATATTCATTTTATCTAGAAGATGTGAATCTTAATTTATTATTTGCATACATTAATTTCTGAAATTAGTTTTCTTACTTGGTTAGAACAACTAAAAACAAATTAAATCATCTATTTTCATAATTTTCATTTTCTGTCAAAAATTATTTAAGCCATTCATTTTCATCTTTTTTATTCAAAATATCATAATCACAAATCCTTTTTATATTAATTTTCCTAAAAAATGACTATATTCACATTTTCAAATTCCATTTTTAGTTTTTCATTTCCTTTAACTAACTTCTTATTTTCACTTTTAAATTATCTATATATTTCCATCATTTTATGACTACCATTCCTCAATCTTCATTTTGTTTATTAAATTATATAGATCTAGAATTATTAGAATAATAATCACAATTAGTATAATAATTTATTTCTTTTTTCATTTTCTTACATTTCATTTTGTTTAATATTTTAAGGAGTTTTTGATTGAGTAATGTGATACTAATTTACATCAAATTGTATACCCATCACTGAAAGCTCATATGTTTCCTTTTCACATTAGGAATCACTTCTTGAGTCAAAATTGTCCAAGCTATCCCATCAACCCAACACATATTTTTTTTCCTCATTTTGTCTGTTTAATTCTTTAAATGCTTGTGTTTGGGGAAATAAGGTCTGACGTGACCTTTATTTATGCACTCATAACATGTGACATTTGAATCATCTTTATTCATACTTGAACGTCCATTATTGTAATCCTTTTCATTCTGCCTTCAAAACAATCTCTTACAACGACTGTTTATGATAAATATAAATTTTATGTACTGATGTTAGTCATCTCCTTGTCACATTCTCCAAAGATAGAATTATAGGAATTATAGGTCTCAATAAAATTATATTTAAACTCAACAACTTTTCCATTTTTATATTCCTCATCAACAATATTTTTTTGCTATAACATGTACAACAAAAGAGTTCATATTGTTTCATCTAAAGTATAATAATTAATATTATTACCGTCACTAGTGGCCACGCTCTTTATATGCCAATTTTTTTAAGATTGCTAAATATTCTTCTCACTTGAGTAGTGTTTTAAAAACCATTTCCAATAGTATTAGTACCATTTATTATACTTGTTAACTAATTAATGATCTAGTTTATATATTCTTCATCTCATATCATGAAGTTGTACTAATCTACCCAGAGCATTTATATCTAATTTCTATTGTGCCTTTCGATCCCATATTTAGATACTTGAAGTATCCTCGAAATATCATGGGTTGTATTACAAGATGAAACATGGATATAGACACTTAAACATGTAGCACAATAAAAAAATTTAACTTTATAATTAAAAACATATTTTACTATGTAATTACCTAAAAGATTATGTAGACCAAACTTGGGTATGTCATATGACTTATAAATGATTATCATGTGATCTACACTCATTTGTTTCAAGTAGGATTATATTATTTATTTCTAGTAACCACAGTCAAACCCTTCTAAGAATGTGGGATTCTTTTGAACTCTTCCATCATTTTCTTTGAAACCATATATCTTAAAATAAAACCAATATTTTGTTTCATTAGACAATAGAATATGGGATACCAAGTTAACATAGTGTTAATACAAAGTATTAGAAAGACTAGCTTATTAGAGATAACGTTTTGATACCACGTTTCTATATCAGAACCATATAGCTATTAACCAACCTATGATACTGATTTTTGGGTCATTAGTGATCGAAAATATGTCTAGATTGGTTGAATAAAGTTTTTTTAAAAAAATTTAATGAAAAAAATCATATTTTAAAAAATAAAAATTTAGTGAGTGAGGTATTCATTAAAAGAGTTGCAATGGAAATAAAAATAAAATAACACATGATGTAAAGTTGTTCAGATCATAAATATCCTTGTACACTATTCAAAAACCTCTACACCTATAAGAGATTGGTTCCAATTATGAAACTCAATTTTAATTGTGTGATAACCTTATTATAGACACTACATGTTAAACATTGTGAAGGAATAACCTAGTCCTATTATAGGTGAGCAACATATTATATATACCCAAAATTTTATCAGGGCTTACAACCCTATCTTACTTTTAAGATGTGGAATAACCTAAAAAAGGAAATACTGTTTTATGGTAAAATAATAAACAGGACTCTAAGAACAAAAAAGTAAACAAGAATATTATATGAAGAAAAAAAATACGGGGAAATTTTCAAAAGATCTGAAATAGAAAACATTTGAAGCTCTATGATCATTGATCATGCATAATGAAACCTATAAATGTTTAAGTATTTGTGTGATCACAACCCAAGTATAAATGTTATAGAAGTTCATGACCAGTTTACATCAGTTAGAATATCGATGATTTATAACAAGTTGATTGTGAAATAATATGCACTCGTATTATTTTAATCCTTGAAGAAATATCATGTATAACTAAAACATAGATAAAAAAATGTCCATTTATAATATTTTCATGACATTTTTTATTGAATAAAAACACAATAATTTGACAGTTATCTATGTTTTTTAACATCACATTGAAAAAAATAGTTATAATTGGGATTTATATTTATTCATGGAATATTATAACAAAAAATTTAATATTTTGATTAAACAATTAAAATAAACGGTGTTATAAATTCGTAAAAATTACAATTTATTAATCCAAATAAATAATTACAATAATTTTCTAGAATATAAAGGCATTAAGATGTTTTAAAAACATATCATCACATAAATTTTAAATTGCAATCATATGTGTGCATATGAAAATGTTACAATTATTTTTTACACAATATTACAATTAAATTTCAACATAAAATAATAAAATATTCAACAAAATAGTTATTTTAATATCATAAATTGAAATAATAATGAATAATTTTAGAAAAAAATTGAACTAACGGTGGATCACTGAACTATTAGTGAAACATATAGTAGTGGCTTATTTTTTCTACCACTAAAATGTGAGAGTGATGACCTTATTTTAATACCATTTAATAATTGGGATTAGTGGCTGACTAAAGATGAAAAAATAGGGAATATCTTACCATTAAACTTATCATCAACAAAATTAAAAAATAGAACCAATAATAAATTAATAACATGCTACTTTTCAATTGAATAATTCAGGATACATAATAATAAAATGTATATCTTTGGATGTCACATGGTGACTCATGACTTACTATTTCATTATGTAAAATAATGGATCAGGAAATAAAACAAAATAAGGAAATAATGAAAAACATTATGATAAATAGATGATAAAAATATGAGATAAAAAATAAAAATAGCAAGAAACATTCTTATAATAAATAAGAAGAAAAAATGGTGAAATTTAGTTACCATTGTATTCAAACGGTGGATGAAAAACCTATAGTTAGATATGTCCAATAGAGACCCACAAAAAACATAATTTAAAAGTATAAGATAATACATCATATATAATAATATGTTCATAATAGAAGAAAAAATTTGAAGATAAAGAAACCTACAACACCCAATCGAGGAAGGAGAAGATCTCATGTAGAAGCATAAAGAAGAATTCATGGTGACTCGTTACAGTAGAAAAAGTAATAGTGGGTAATAAAAATATCAACAATTAATGTACAATGGTTATTAAAAAATAATCTCTATTGATGTCGAAGGGTGGTTTGACTAATCATTGATGTCCAATGGTGACTCGACTCACCATTGGTGTCTAACAATGACTAGACTCACCATTTATGTATATAAATGAATTTTGAAACACCATTAAGTTCCAATGATTACTCGACTATCTTTTGATGTCCAATGGCAACTCAAGACTCATTTATGATTTCCAATTCTCTCACCATCAATCATCCAACATTGGAGAAATCTTTTAACTGGAGAATCATCCTATGAATAGGTAAGCGTTGGGAATATTGAATAATATGTTGATCAAATATTATCTTGATAGGAGATTAATAAAAATATTCCCAATGAAAATGAGAGAAATATAAATGCTTGAAGAAACATTGTTAGATTCCTCAGAGACACAGTAAAGATCTCAGGTTTAATGATGAATGACTTGATTCATGAAGAAGACAATGTGATTTGAAATTTTCATGTGGGGGTTTATAAATGCATTATAGAATTAAAAAAATAAAAAAACGGATGAGATTAGATAGATTCAAAGAAAAAATTTCTCTCTGATTTTTTTAAATTTGGATGAATTGTGAAAATATATCAATGTCCCACATTGGTTTGGAGACATGGAGGGAAACTGAGAAAACAAAAAATTCATGATGATCCTTTGTATGTTCTCAAAAATGGACCTATTATTCCTTTCCATTTCCTTTCAGTTTTTATGTCCCAATATAATTCCTTCCCCAAAAACATCTTATCATTATTGAGTTATACAGTTCATTCTATAGAAGTATTTATAAAGATCCATGTGAATGATCAAGTGAATTCTATTGTTGTAAGAAAAATAAACTGGAGGACAATGTTGATCCCCACCCCATATGAAATCCCTGGAACAAGATCATAACATATAATTTGGGATTTTAATTTTTCTATTAGACTAAAATTATGTATGAGGATGATACGCTATTATGAAACATAACTACATATCAAAATTCTATTTAAAAATTCTCCAAGACATCAATTAATCCTTTTATCCCTATGAGATACAATAGTATGTGGTACCCCATGAAGCCTTATGATTTAATTAATGTATTTCTTGGAAATCCAATCCAATGGAAAATATTCTCTGGTAGCAACGATGTGTGATGGGTTTATAAGGTGATCGACTACAACCCATATAACATTATTACTATTATATTTTTTGGGGAGTCTAGAGACAAAATCTGTGCTTATGTTTTTCTATTTCCATTACGGTATGGGTAATGAGTGTAAAATACCCTTATATTTTTTTCTCTAATCCCTAACTTGTTGAAACACCAACAACCAAAATAAAAAAATGAAATAACTCCCTTCATGTAATCCTACAAGAAATACTCTTTCAAATATCAATACATCTACCTACTTTTATGATGAATATATAATGAATAAATACAATCCTCTTATAATAGAACCTTGTTCATATATATTTTTTACTGAATAAATACTAAATTATTTATCCTTATCCTTACACCACAGCCAAGGATGAAATTTAGAATATTTCTCAAATTTTCTATAGCACTACTTCTTCCTTCTATGCCTCTTAAATATTCACGTGGATAGAAAGTTGAAAATTTATTTGATAATTATAGTTTCTCCACCTTTAATTAAGATTTCGGGATACATCCTTTTCAAATATAGAAATATTTGATCTTTAGTTATCCTCACCATGGATAAGCTAGCTGATCCTTTTTCCACAAAGCATTAGCCACTTTGTTTGATTTAATAGTGTGGTAATGTGTTGATCATACAAAATATTTAATATGCCATATCTATATTATATGGTTAATATTTAACTCATTCAACAAGAAGATATACTTTATAATTTTAAAATAATTATATATGTCACATATTTCCCCATAAAGATAATTCCACTATATCTCTAATAAAAAGATAACTGCATATAACTCTAAATCACGAGTTGGATAATTTTTATCGTTAAACTAAAATTTTCAAGAAGCATAAGATATCATCATATAATAATATATGAGGATACAATACCAACTATTCCTCGATACATCACTATATATTTCAAGCCCTTCTTCACATCAGGGCAATGGATGTACATGTGTAATGTATACCATTCTCTTCATTTCTTTTGAATTTTTTCCTATTTATATTTCCAAAAAAACATGACACCCTTTTGAGTTATCATGGTGGGTGGTTTGGATATCCATGAGCAATTCTACATAATGTTTTGATAATATCTATCCAAACCAAGAAAACTATGGATCTCAGTCACCATGGTTAGTGTGGGACAATGTTCAATAACATCCATCCTTGATGAATATTTGACCCAAGAAATAATCTATTTTTATATAAAAATCGGACTTTTTAAATTTTAAATAAAGTTTCTCCTTCCATAAGGAAATAATTATAGTTCTCATGTGATCCTCATGATATTTATTTACCTTTTAATATATAAGAATATCATTTATAAAAACTACTAAAATGATCTATTTTTTCTATAAATTCAGTATCAATTTAATCAATTTAAGATAGAGGTGGATTAGGAGGACTTAATGGAATCAATATATATATATAGTGTGCACACATTTTATGGAATGAATTTTTGGTTATATTTTCCATATTAACTCTCAATTAATGATATCGATAAGGATGATCAATATTGGAAAATTGCTGAGCTCCACAATGTTGGTTAAATAATTCATCAATATGTGGTAGATGATACTGGTTATTTATTTTTTCCTTGTTCAGTTACTAATAATCAAGAAGAGTTTCATTGATCCATATTTTTTACCATCAAAATTTATAGGTTCTCCAAAATTGGACACACATGGATGAAAGAATTCTTAATCAGAATTATCTAGTATTTTCTTCATGAATTACTAAAACTCAATCAGTGAAATTCAATATCGAGTGTCTAAAATTATTGAAGCACTGGGTACGTGTTCTATTGAGTACTCAAATTCTTGATTTAGCATAATATTAGTTATCACTTCTATAAGTACATAAAAACCCATGTAATAGGCATATGATCAATATTGAGTTTCTGCCCAACCATATGAGACAAACAACCTTTTTGAAAATGAATCCAACCCCATAAAATTGATGTGATCTTTAATGGATGTTTATATAAATGATCATAATGATTGATGATTATAGGTTGTTTTTGAATATTGAACATGACTTCCCTTCCTAGACCATTGAGGGAGTATAGTAAGACTTCTCGGAATCACATTCCCATAAAATTATATCAGATAAAATCAATAGAAATGTGATGTGATCCTCAAGCCATTAGATTTTTTTTACTAATAGTTCATCATCAAATAGTTGGGAATATTAATTAAATTCTTTGTAAAATTTGATGTTATAATAGAATTTGTATAACTAATATCAGATAAGATACTTTAATATGTGACCATACATTTCACCACCCAAACATCATTATTCTATCTTAATTTCCTTTCTAAATCCTATATAGTTAGAATTACCATCATGAATCTTTAATCAGGGATATTTATAGTGTCCTAACCTAGTTTCCACTCAATAGTGCCTCGAGATGGTGGCCAAAATACCTCTTTCACCCATTCCCAAATTCAAAAGTTAATCGACTAGTATTGAGGGACTAGGGTTTGTGTGTGGGGTGACTATTCCATCATAGATAAGAGTAATCATGAAAAAATTTATAGATAATGAAAATTTGTGTATAGAAGGAAGAAAGATGTAGTAATAGGATATAATGTAAATAAACCAATAAAGAGAAATAAAAAAATGGATGATGCTAAATGACAATAATAGATACAATAGTGATGATGATCAATATGCAACAAAAAATGAGTGTACATTGAAAAAAAGATAAAATAATATTTTACATGCTATAAAAAACTACCAAAAGGGATAAAAACTTCTACAGAATGTATCTCTATCATAGTATTGGTCTTATTCACTAAGTATCCAATGTAAATATGTAAATAAATCAAAAAATGGATGTCACACAATTCCATTTATCTATACATACAATCAAAAAATCTTTTGGGGTTCTAGGGGCGGCCCAAGAAGGGTGTGAGTTAAAATCTCCATAGGATGACACCAATGGTGTCTAGGCCATTACATTTCATTGATTAAATAAATTATAGTGTGAAATAATAATAAATGCAGGTAATAATAAAATAATGAAAAGCACTCAGTTTAGGTTTCTAATTGGACCATATTGATACCACCAAATTCTTCCTTAGATGAATGTTTGAAAATGGTTATGTATGAATGTCATAATATGTATACAAGGGCTATTGTAAAAAAAACAATCACAAAGGCTGGCCCTAAGATTGTTCTTTTTCTTGGTGGTCACATTTCCCTTTCATCACTTAAACTTGCTTGTACTATATTAAAAGTACATCACATAAGTACATGTAATCCAAAAATCCTTCAAATACAATGGTGGAGTCCCGAGCCCATCCAAGGCAATGTATACAGAATCCTATGTGGAAATATAGTTGTCTCTAATATAAATAATTCCACTAATTCTATCAAAGGATATCTATATTGTCATACCTCATTCCACTCAAGGAATGGTGTACTCTAAGTCAGTACCATGTTTCTCAGACCAGGGACCAGCTATCTCACGAGGCATGGTGTATCCATCCATCCAACAGGGCCATCATCAGTTTCTCCCCTAGGGAACTACATCACTCATGAACATATAAAATATTTCCAACCATCTCACACCAAGAATGAAAATTTTTTCTCCCGTTATTTCAAGTAGACTTCCACCAAACAGGGTGAGTCCATCAATGAAATCCTTATATCACACCACATGTTCTCTCCCTTCATGTAGTTGGAGATAATAGTGACCAATGATAATATTATAGAGTGTGGAATATATAATTTACATGTCATCAATAAGAATACCAATTTTCTATGATAAACGTTTTAACAAAACTACCCAATGTAAATCAAACCACTATGAAAATAACCACAAGGCATAAAAGTGGAACAAAGAACAAACCACAATGAATAACCCATAACAAGAGGCCAGAAAACATAATGAACCTTGAATGGTATATGTGTATAGAATTTTCAAAGAGGCACAAAGTGTTCATATAGGGAAATAATCATGGAAAATGACATATGGAATAAACATGAAGCATACAGTCAACTTTTACCCATAATAATCATGAAATATTCTTTATGAACATTAGCACCAAAACAGGAGGGGAAACTGAAGGCCTAATAATCTAATATAATTCAATTTTAGATTAAAATTATTTAACCAATTTGAAACTAAAAAGTTGAATAGAAACTCATGTATTGGAAAAATAGGCCATAAAGGGGGGAACACCAAAAGGGGTGGCCAGTGATAAGATGAAAACCCCACAGATGATTTTCATGGTATGGTATGGACATTATAGACATGGGGAACCCATTAAATCAATTTATCAGTCATATTTAGAGAATTACCATCATATTATATTAATCAACACAACGACAGATTATTTGATAAGAAAAAAATGATAAGGAAATACCTAGAGCACCTATCTCGATGTAGTATCACTCCAATAATCCATTATTAAGTTGTAAAATGACTAGGAATGACGAAAAAGAAAAAATTGACCAAGACCCTAAATTTAGGGAAACCAAAATATCATGTAAATAGTGAAATAGATGGAGTAGGAACCATGAAATCGAATAAAGGGCAAGTTAGTTCTTATCCACAATCATATGATTCTTATGTCAATGAAGGATTTGTTTTCCAAATGAAGGAGATATTCCAAAACCTAATAAGGATAAAGATTGAGCTCCACATTTTGAAATAGGGGAATGTAATTTCTTGAGAAGGAGGAACATATTTTTTTATTTAAATAATTAAATAGGGGTTGTTTTGGAATTTCACCTTTAAAACAGGGAGGAAATGTTTATCTATATGTTTGGAAAAATAGTGTGCCAAATGTGTGACAGTTATTTCATTATAGGTAAATATAAAATCATTAAGAACATAGTTTATATATCCATGTGAAAATGATGAATAATTAAATATCCAAACCAAATGTCTTACCCTACGGCCATGTTCCAAGGCTAGCACAGTTGAAGTCAAATTGTGTGGCCCAATATTCCCAATTTTATATAGATTCATGATTTAAAAAAAACATTGAGGGATTGGATGGACAATTTCACCTAACCATTTGGCCTAGTATTTTCTTAAATATTTAGGGATCCAAGCACTAAACAGTCCTCAGACACCCTTGAAATCTCATTGACTCCATTAAAAATCATTATTAGGGATATAAAATTCAATTAAAAAATTAATGATCTATTCCTTTGAGAAATAATTGGATGTTAAATCCTCAACTGGGGAAGACAACTCATCCTTGAGTTTCCCTTCTGAGTGTGGAAAAAACATTTGAGAAATGTTCTGACCACTACGTATGTAGGTCAACCTCTCACCCTCATGTCTCATCCTGTATGAATCCCTACTGTGATGGAATCCATACTGAAGTAATTGACCACTCTCATAGATCCTTTATTCTCCGATCAATGATACATATTGTATTCTGGTCAAAGGACCCATCATCCTCTATCTTAATATCATTTGGGACAAATGAATGAGATGATATTGGATGATACTGTCATTGCTGACATACATTGAAGACATCGTTCATGGAACAATACCTCCAAGGTATCAATAAACAATAAGCTATAATCCTAACACTTTCCACTATCTAAAATTGCTCAACATATCAGGGAGATGACAAGACATGTCTTTGAATTCATCTATTACTCAATATAGTCAATACACACAGAAAAACCTGACATCCCACCTGATACTCGATATGTCTAAGAGATCGATAGTCAAACACTTATGAATCATATAGGCTTTCTCTAATGACTCTTAAAAATTATGTTGACCGAGTAGAGAAAACTCCCCTACCTCTAACATGAATATAGGTAGAAAACACAAATTATTGTAAAGGGCCTCATACATATCCATCTTAATCCATTCCTGAATGTTTTTGTTTAGGAAAACACAACCATAGAAATATTATTTTCACATGAACATCTTAAATAATGAAATCATCCTTCATTCATAACCTATAACACTGAATCATCTTCTTGGGATGACCATAGGTCTTAGGGTGATATGGTGTTATCACTATAACCTACAAACCTAGTTCCCTCTAAAACCCTTACTAGAACCGAGATGTTAAATTGGTGTCTCATTCTGAAATTATAGAATTTATTACTCCAAGAAATCACACTATCTACTGGATATGAATCCTTCCAATGTCGTCAACCGATAAGATTTCTAGGATCGGTATGCAATATGATCCCTTGGTAAACTTATCAATGAGAACCCTGCTGAATATATTCTAATAAGGGTTATCAAAAATCATATCACACAATCAATTGCAACATCACTTCATTTCCACTAAGAAATAGAGAGAGGCTATAGAAGTATAGTTGGTTACTGGTGCTCTATATTCACCTCCTAATATATAGTGCACTGAGTGATGAAGACTTCTATATTTCACTTCATAAGTTATCCACAATACTAACGACATTTGGCTTTGTATATCATGGTAATCCATAGATAAATAAACCAAATAGAGGTATTTTATTCCCTCATCAGATATTCTCATACATTAGAAGGATCCCAATCACAACCATGGAAGATAAAATTATCATTTCCATCAATAAAACATAATAGAGGTTGTTTCCGACAAATGAATCTCTCCCTCAGAACATGTCCCGCAGAATCAGAAAACTTCCTCATCCAGATATACTCCAGAAGGGAATATTTCATTGCTATAGCTTCAATAACTGGTTTCTCGTATTATTCCTGAACCTCTAGGTGCATCTCAAAAAACAAATCCATAAACATCCACTCACTAATGGCATCATTGATGGTGTGTATCTAAGTCTTCTGACTCAAAGAATTAGCTAAGAAATTAACCTTAACTGGTTTATAATAAATCTAAAAATCTAATAATTACTAGTATTCCAACCACCCACACTTCCTCAGATTCAACTATCATTGTATGGAGATATATTTGAGATACTCATTCTCTGTGTAAATGATAAACTACACTTCCATGAGATAGTTCCTCCAATATCATAGAGAATCAAACAAAGAAACAATCTAAATGTTGTGTATCTGGTATGTCTGCTAATGTGTCCCTATCTAGTAAGACCCATATGCCACAACCTGGTCAAATTCCACAAGAAATGATCCTAGAACACTCCCTGAATGATCATAATAGAATGTAAAAATATTTCTTAGCTCTGGCAGAATCTAGATCAGCACTAAAGTGAGTCACTTGATTAAATATTGAAAATCTCTCTCATAGGAATCATAACATATATAATAACCACCATTCATAGTCAATACCTTAAGCGGTGCTTATAGGTGTGAAAATTACCCGTAAAATTTCCTATATTATTTAGCTATACCTGAGAAGTTTTATATATGAATCAAATTCTTAGGATTCTCCCAAGAAACCAAAACACTCCCCTTCTATGGGTCAACTGATATTAATACCTCAGATAAGATATGGCCCAAAAAGAGAACTGTGCTCATTCAATAATAGAATTTATTGACTTCTCATACAGCTGGTTATATTTTAGTGTTCTAAGTATGATCTCAATAAGGTTTTTATGGTTAGTTCTAGTGTGATATTACAATAATATGTAATTTTCGAATACCACCACAAAGGAATCATGGAACTGGTGGAAAACATATTTCATCAGATCCATTAATTCATCCATTATTTTCATCAAATCAAATGGAATGACCAAATACTCATACAATCCTTACAAGCTATGGAATTATTTATGTGGTAGGTATGAGGGTCTCATAATAATTTTATGGTATCCCAGCCTCAAATATTTCTTGTAGAAAACTAATTCTTCTCAAAGATATTAGAAGTGGTCTTCTATCTGAGGAAATGGATACCAGTTCTTCATCATATATTATCTTAGTCTACGGTAGTCCACACATAGTATGATGGTCCCATCCTACTTCTTGGTAAAAATGGTAGATGAAACCTATGACGATGTTCTGGGTCTAATAAAACCCATATCCACTAGATCTTATAGGTACTTTTTGTGTTCATAGTTCTCTGTAGGTGTCTTCCTATATGGAAGAATGGACACTGTTTCCTAACATAGAACTAGTTCTTTGGTGAATTCAACCTATCTCTCTCAAGAGGCAAGCTAGATAAATCACCAGTAAAGACTTCCTTCCAATGATAAAAAATAGGAGGAAAATCCATGACCTATATTACCTAATCACTCATTAAGAGACTCACCATCTTGAATGTCACATTACCTAGACCAATTCACTTGGGTCTATCTTGACTAGCTTGGATATCCCATTAAAACATATGGATATATGTGGTTCTTTCAGGTAAGGTGAAGGCCATCTTTTAATGATAGAAATCCAACTGGGCTCGATAAGAAAAAATATAGTCCATATAGAGAATGACATCAAAACCAGTAATCTCAAGGATGAGGAAACTCTAGATGAAATGAAAACCACATATTTCAAGGGGATATCATGAAAATGGTGTATTCCCTCTGTTCGGACCCTAAATGGTGTTCCAAGAGACATGATGACCTAGATGTACTTAATTAAATGAAAAATACATTCCAAAATTGAAATAGATGTAAAATAGTGTGATACAGTTGTATAAATGATGGGAAAATCTAGTGTAGAGGCTACTAGGATAATACCTCTAACTATAGAAGGCCCTAGACTCGGCTCCGCAAGCATAGGATTCACTACATAAATATGGCATAAACTGCAACCCTGAGATACTGCTTGACTATCATGAGAAGATCCAATCTATTGACTCCAACGCAATGGGTCCTAACTACCCAGGCCACAATCACTACCACAAAAACCAATTTGGCCAATAGAAGGAAATCTATCACCATGATATGAAGTTGTAGACACTATAATTGATAGATGTGTCATACATATCCCCTCTCACAAGATACTGGAGTAAAATTCCTTAAAAAGTGATGAAGGTGACCTATTCTATAGCATTCTTGGAGCTTGATCATGTTTATCATTACCTAAGGTTTCTTATTCCTAAGACTGACACCTTGAAGAAACATTATATGACTATTAGTGCATGTCACCTAGCTAGAAAAACCCCTATGTGAACCATCAAAATGATTCTTTCTAATATCAGATGTGTCAACAGAATATATAAAACTGAAAAACCCTATCCAAAATTGCTAACATATCTTAGATATTATTCCTTAAAAACGGTCTTGTTAAATATCATTTTAATATTAGTTAATTGAATTAAGTTCACCAGGATGATGAAAAAATATGAACTCCCGTCCTCAAAACACCTCATATATTTCAACTATTCATCACATAGAGATAGAGAAAAACACTAAATCTATGTGAAGTAAGCATTATACTTAAGAATGGTCATAGTTCCCTGTGGAATATGCATGAAATCCTTGGAACGATCCACACTTAGATTATATGGGAAGATTTTGTTGTATAATTCTCTCTATAAATCTTTCCAGGACATACCTCCATAACACTCCACATGATATATGATGTCCCACTAGTACTTTGCGGAGTCATGTAACATGTATATAGTGAGGTCGAACCTATAATATGGTGGTGTATCTAGATGGTAAAATATCAATAGCATAGATTCTAACCATGAATCATCAACCTAAGGTCCAAATCCCCCAAGAAGGCAGGAAATGATGATGAGGGATGTACCATGTCAGCTTTACCATAGTAGGGGTAAGCCATGGAGCACCCTGAACAGACTTCATAAACTAGAGAAAACTTTCATAAAATTGATCATCAACTACTTGTGGAAGACTAGTTTGAGGTTCCTTATATGGAACTACGATAGGTATCATGGGTGGATCAGTGCCCTCCAAATCTAGAGTGTGGTCATCTCTAATCTATTGGCATTAAACATTAGGATGTCGTAGTGGTGTAACAGTACAATTACCAAGAGGACTCCTCAGATGAGATTTATAACAGATAGGGAAATAAATTAAGATAATGATTGAGAAAAAAAGTTTAAATGCATCTCTAGAACATTAAACAACCCTCAACATTCTAATATATCTAGGTCTAGGTAACAATGAAAATGGGAACATAGAGATCACTGAGACCTGACCTACTACCCATTTCTAAGGATGGGTCAAGGTCAGGGTCTCACATTTCTCATATGTGGTTTCTGTTTAATTTTTTAATGGTTTCTTAAATTTTATTTTATTATTTTATATAATACCTATTTTATATTGATGAATTAGGTAGATTACCATCCTAATCTATAACGTCCCATGAACCTTATAATTGAAATTTGGTGTCTACTTAATCTAAAACCACAACATGATCATAAAATTGAATTCGAACAAATCTATATTTATACATAAATAAATATACATAAAATTACATCATGGAAAATCAAAAAAGGTATCATAAAAAATCACAAGAAAAATAGGAAATGCTTGTTGAATATAGATATGGAAAGGCATAATTAATGAAATTTTAACCCCCGTTATGCCTAGTATGATGAATTATTCTTATATTCCCTCATATAATTGGTATTATGTAATATAATCTATAATTTAAATAATACCAATTAAAAAACACCAAAATAAGTGTTTAACCCAATGGTGAAATCAAATCCACAGTAACTGGAATAATCAATAACTGCAATTTCCCATCCATGGTAATTTGGGATTACCCTATACATGGTTTTTCTATGTCCAAGAATAGGGTCTATTCCAATTTCCAATTTTCTATTCTCCTATCCAATTCCAAATAGAAAGAAAAAATGAGAATAGTTCTTATACTACTTTGTTGCATCTCACCCTAATTACCACTCAACAGATCCCCAAGATGGTGGCGATAAGACCTAAAGAGTATCTCTCTAAATGCTAGAGGATTCTAATAAGAAGTGAGGGACTGGTGTTTTTCCGCAGAGAGACTATGACCTTATAAATCAGAGTGAGATCAAAAAAATGATAGATAATGAAATAGGGGAAGTTGAAAGAATAAACATGTAACAATATAATATAATGTAACTAATCCAACAAAGGAAAATAAATAACTAATAGAAGATGAATTAAAGTAATAAACCCAATATGGATAATGATCATAAAGCTATTCAATATGAGAGTACATGGGGAATTTTGGATACAATAATATAAAACATGCTATAAAAAACGACTGAAAACACTAAAAAATGTTACATTAAGAATCTCGAGCATTGGCTCGGTCCTCTTCCAAAATCTCCACCCTAAAGCTGCAAATCAATCAACCCTGAAAAGAAGCATTATTTCTTTTATGCATACCTACGATCATAAAATATCATTTGGTGCCAAGGGAGGCCCAAGTCGGGTGTGAGATACAATCTCCAAAGGCTGGAACCCACAATGTATAGGTCGACCCATTTCATGTATTAATTAAAACACAGTGTGAAATAATAATAAATGTTGGTTATAATAAAATAAATGAACTAGAAATTTGTCTGGTTTCCTAATTGGACACCCTAATGATACCACCTTATTCAACCTAATATGGATTTATGAAAGTATGAATCTATGCTGGTTATAATATTTATACAAGGGATATCCTAAAAAACATCAAATAAGGATGACCCCGAGCTTGTGATTTGGTTTTATGGTCACATTTCCATGTCACCATTTAAGAATTTTTATATTATTAGCTAAAAAAATAACATATTTACATGTAATCCTTGAATATATAAAATCTAAATGGTGGAGTCCTGACCCTATTGAAGGTGATCTATAAAGAATCCAAAGGGTGGATACAAGTGTCTGCAATACAACAATTCCATCGAGTCCATACAAGGTGATCTATACTGGCATCCCTTATATCAGTCATGGTATGGTGTACACTGATTACGTACTATGTATCCAACATAGGGGGCCGAGTATCACTTGAGGCATGAAGTATCCATCCTTCTAAACAGCCCATCCTCAATTTCTCTCATAGGGAATATTTTCACTCACAAGTATATAAAATCCCACCGAAGATCCCGTACCGAGAAAGCCAAAGTATCAGTCCCAATGCATCACATAGAATCCAACATAACACAGAGAGTCCATCCATCGAGTCCTTAAATTGGGACCCATGTTCTCTCTAGACACATAGTAGGTGAGAATATAAACCAAGGCACATGTCACATAACAAGGAATAAACAATTCAAATGTTATCAATGAGAATTCCCATATTAGAATGTAAACATGTTTATAAGGCCCTAGCCTTAAACATTAAATAATTTTGAGTTAAGTAAATAAATTGCATTGAGGATTTTTTTAGCATTATATTTCTAGATAATTATGCCATAAATATTACATTACATCTAAAATATTACAAATGAGACACTTTTACACTGACCAAATATTTTCACAACATCAAAACTCTTTAAATAAAAGAACAATTATTTTCTTGATAAAAATGTTCTCAAATTATTTCTTTCTCTTACCCTTACTTATACCATGTGAAAAACATTCCAAAAACATGGGATGCACATAAGAAGCTTACTAAGGGTTATAAAATAAGGAAAAAAACTTTAGACCATCAATACATACCTATTAATGAAATCATACTTTTTACTCATGAAAAATAATCCCTTTAATATACCTCATGAAATCATATGATTTATGAATAACTCATCAAAATCATATATCATAAAGGTAACATGTTGTATCCCTGACATAATTACATTGAGGCATTGATAGATAAATATGTATTTATGTTCGGAATACACATCATAGTATATTCTCTAAATATCGTTGGATAAACATTAACATTTACCTCAATCATGTTACCCAATGCATTGGAGAGCTATCTCGGGCTCACGTACCCAATGTTTATCATGGAACCACCCGTATTTGGTTTATAACGTAACCAACCATAAAATTCCTATGTAGCATTAAATAACCATACCACATAAAATATTTAAGTTATCAACATCTCACACATCAAACACAATAAATTAATTCAATATATTGAAATATTCAATCCATTTTTAAAACAATTTAAAACATTTAATAAAGACATTTTTGAATCAAATTGTCCTATACCACTTTAATAATATTAAAATAAATTTTATTTTTAGAATTTTAAAACATATCTTTCCATATAAATAAATCCTTAAACCCATTTTGAAAAAATGGACATTAATGAGAAGGATTTTGAAGAATTAATCTTTAAAACATTTAAAATGATGCTTCAATTAAATAGTATCGTAACACTTGAGAAAAAATTGAATAAAAAAATAAAGAATAACATCAAATAAATCATTCAATATCGTGATAATATAAAAATTCATGATATAAAATGTCAAAAGTTTTATATATACACCTTATTTAATATTTGAGGAGCGGAATATCGAGATAAGCCTCAATGAAAGGATATTGAGACGTAGTCCCTTAAAAATATCGTATCATTAGGTTAAGGATAAATAAATGAACTAATTATGTGTGAAAATTATAAATAATTCCAATAAAAGTGGATATTATGTATAAAATAATTATAAGTCATTCACACATAATCTTGGAAAAACTAATCCAATTTCATCAATATTTAACTCAAATGAAATGAGATTGAGTTATGTTTTTCATTACAATGTTTGTATATGTGAAATAGAAATTTATCAAAGGTTTGATCATGTGTAGAATTATTATATCCATACAAAATAATATGTAGATTAAGAAATAATTAAATAAACAGAGATTCCACACATAATTTTAGCATAATATAATAAAATAAGTATTCGTAATGACCAGTGAGTGGAAATTGAGTTTAGAAATTTTCGTACAAAAATCATTTTTTCAATCGAATACATAGATTATGGGTATTAACTATATATCCACCTAAAGATATTATATATACTAAATAAGATATCAAAATTTATTTCACACATAATCACAGAACGACATAATCAGGAAGTAGAATATCAACCCAAAAAAAGTAATTGGGTTAATAAGTTCCCTTATAAAAATTCGTCAGCCAAACAACATCACATAAAAATTGAAGAAATGATTTTATGAGAGAGAAATGTTGCTATAATCACTAGAAAATAAAATTTACATAAATTATGATATAGAATAAAAAATCAAAAAAATAAGAAAATGGAAATTAAAAGACATAACATAAAAGAAGTCATTGACTGAAAGAGAAGGGTGAAATGTTCCCTTACCTAGAATCCGAATTGTTTTGTTTGTTTTTTATCTCGATGAATAATAAATTTAAGTTAATTTATAATTCCTTTAGATCCTTTTTAATTTTTATTATTTAAACTATATCACTTATTACCTTGCTATAACAATCATATAATTATTTAGGTTCAAATCAGTCATTTTTTTGATGTTCGGTACATGAGTCAAAAAAGAAATTGTTATAATTATAAAATGTTCATGTTGTGAAAATTCCATCATCTATAGAATCATATTCATGATTAAAATATCATATGTATCCAGTATATATGTATTTAGATCCATTATATATGTAATTATAATATTCTGTAATATTTGGAGATAAGAAATTAAATGCACCGTTCATGGAGATGGTAAGGCATACGTACACATGAACGCTAAATTCATTTCTTTTTCATATTTAACGGGGTGAAAAGTAAATTATACATTAGTATATTATAGTTATAGTATAATATATATGTTATATATGTTACATAATTTCATTTATTCTATCCTTTATACATTCCATGTATGACATGAATGAGTCATATCACTTTGAGGGGGCGGTAGTCCGCACTTCCTCAACAGAAAATATAATATTTAAACATTATGGAAAGTATAAATTTGTGATGGAAATGAAAAATAAAAAAGCATAGAGAAAATATAAATATAATATATATCATATATAAACATAGTTCCATCATATTAGACACCATTATAGGTGGTTGGTAATAATTGAACAATCATCGTTTCGTGAGGTAATAATTCTTTGTAAACAAAAATAGTATGTTCGTATCCATTAGATAGAGGTGCGTGTAAGTGTAGTTAAAATCTATATAATAACAACATCCTAGTATATTTAGGATACTAGTTTTTTTATGTTAAAACTGAATTAGAATATCATAGGGAGTTTAGATGGAAAATAAAGGAAAGGAACTTGAGTGAAGATGTTCCCTCTAAATCATGTAGCTTTCTTTTACTTCATCCAAAAGGCTTTCTTGAATTATATTCTACCCATTGTAAGGATTCTAGGAGGAAGTGAGGGATATTGGGAGCATGTTTGAGCATAATTTGGATGAGACAATGGTATTTAGATGTGTGATTTGATGGGTAGAGGTGGTCTCCTTTTATATGAGGGAGGAGGGGAACATTATGAATATATTGAAATATTATTTTATTATAAAATGTTTTTGGTTTCAAATGGTCCCAATGTCATATAATAAATATACTACTCATAGGATTTACTACCACACACGTTCCATTCCCTTGATGATCCATTCTCCACTGTTGCCTTCCTTCCACATCCTCCCTATGTTATCATCGAATCCCTCCACATTCAATGACTCCCCCTATTGCATCTGTATTCTATACAAAAAAACCATAGATAACCACTCTCACTCATTATTTCCACCCAGGGTTATCCATGCGCTCCATCCCCATTTATTATGACAATAACCTATTATTACTCTCCCGCATGAGGTTCCCAAGTACGATTATCAGTTCACTTCGTCTTCATTGTTACTCTGCATTCAGCGATAAGTCGTGCTCCCTCCATCTTGCCCGTAACTATACTGTAGGTTTCCTCTATGTCCTGTGCTGTCAATCTATGGTTCTCAGTGCAAGGATTCCTCATCTACAATCATATCATTACACTTATGTATGTTCATATCTCTGTCTACCGCACAATGTTCGATTTTGATCGATCCCTAGGTCTCGCTTCATCTCATCTAGAACTATGGTTCCAGTACACCCCAGTATTCATCTAATCGTACTCAAATACCACTCGTAAGGACCCTTGATTCTACCATACGTCGGACCACATCTCCCTCCAATTATCCTTTATGCTACATTCCTGTAGTGGTTCTATCACATTGCATCATTTGTTGATTGGGATTATGATAAATTTCATTCTTGTTATCGATTACCTTATCAACGTATACCTCATATGGTGTAACAAAGGTAACCTGAGACTATATTATTAAATACAAATAATTAATTTCTTCTATGTTCATGATTTCATTTCTCTTTTACTGTTGATAATTTAAACATTTTCAATTACATAACTTCAATTACCTCTTTATGCATTTCGGTGATTTCCAAAGCTATGAATATTACATCAAATTCAATTTCTTATCCGACATGTTTCTCTATTAGTAGTGTAGTTGAAGGGAAGACACCATTCACTTACTACTACATAGTTTCTACAACCTCTCTGAATATTAGGAATTATATATATCGTTTACACTGCATAATATCATCTAACAGGTGTTTTCTTGTCTTTTTAATTACAGTAAACATTTTTCACTGTATTATTTTTCCACAGTTCATGTATTTTTCATTACTAAAACTACACTCCTATGCAATTAAACATCTATACAATTTTTTCCCTATGAAATCTACATTACAATGATAGTACATTCAACTAGTAATATTTTACATTGATTTCAAACTTTGAAAATTATATATAAAGAAAAAAATTACAAATATTCCTTCCCCATCAAGATCTAGAGATGAAAAGTTATAGTGGAGGGAAGTTATGCATGAACAAGAAAATATTTGTGACTTATTTGTTATGATCGGTTTAAAAAGTCATAGTTACTTCCATTGTTTCAATAGTAGTATTAATTATTACGTGCAATATAATAGTGCTAATATCTACTGGAAATTCCTCAATGTCTTATACTGATATATAGGATACATCATTACCTGAACCAGTATCAATTGATGACATAAAACATGAAGCACACACATGCCATTGTCATCTCTGTATGTCAACGATTAGTTCTGATTTTATTTGGTAGAAGAAGACACTGAACTAAATAACTGGTTTCCATACTAACAATAATTATAAATATTAAACTTCTACTTGGACAACAGTGCCTATGAATTCTATTAATCCACCAAATAAAAAACATGTCTTTCCCTTCAAAATTTAATTATTTATGGTTATAGCAGAGTCATCTTATGAAAAAACAACATAAAGGTGGTATGTTCTTGATTTTGTTCCTTATTGCATGTCCTAATTCATATCATTGATTCAATATATGTATTCATTAAAAATAACACAATAATAGTGTCATTATCAATTGGAAATATTTTAATGATATCTAATGAAATTTTAGGTAATACAACAACTAATCCATTGTCAACTGATGGCATCACACATGTAGTAACAGAAATTACATTATAATATTTGTTTGTCAATTGATTTTTATTATTATATTATATAGAATAAAACACTATATCACCAACTAATTTTTATTTGAACAATAATGACTAATACATACCGTATTATTTGATAACAGTTCATGGAATCTCTGCTCCTCAACCATAGAAAAACATGTATGGCCCATCAATATCAAGAGATGTAAGGTTACAGAAGATGAAACTTTTAAGGGAACAAAATAAAATTTTTATGTACAATTATATGTTCACATTATATTTTACTACTAGTTAAGAGAAAAAAATAAAACGTTTTTCACATAACTATTGTGTTCGTTTTAAACTATCCTACAAGATGTCGTTGTCTCAATTGTTGTTTACATTATAAACACCAACATAAAAGTGCCAACATCTACTATATATTCTTCAATGAAATCTTCCAATATGTCTACTAATGAATTCTCTTGGCCAATATAAACTAATGGCCTCCCACATGGACTCAGACAAAATCCATTGTCATCTATCCATGAACATGGTTAGTTCGGATTATCTTTATTAAAATATAACACAACACTTGAAACTACTTTCTAGTCTAAAACAACTGATAGATATGTAACTTCTTTATTTGACTAAAGTACCTAAAAAATCATCTCCTCAACCAAATATAAACATTTATGGCCCATCATGCTCTAGAGATGCAAGGTTACTATGGAGAATACTTACGAAGAAATGACAGAGAGTTTATAAGTACTGGATTTTTGTTCACTATAAATTTTCATAAATATTATTACTTTTTAAATAATTTATTTCATTACTTCTGACACATTAAATATGTCTACATCTATTGGAAATGCTTCAATTACATCTATCGATGAGTCTGCTACTCAAATAAATGAACCTGTATCTACCTATGACATCACTCACCAAGTCACAAGAATGACTTTATCATATTTATCTATCAATAATTACTTTTGTTTCAATTTAAAACTATATAACATTACACTTTAAACTACTATAGAGAGATAGAAAAACTATGGTGGTTCTAATCTACTATTAATTTTACAATAGTGAATGAACAATCAGCTCCCCGACCAAATACATACAAGAATTTCACTAAATACTCTATAGAAGAATGGTTAAAATGCAACTCTTTATAAATGACCGAGAAATTGTTTTTAAGTTCTGTACATTTTTCACTAGAAAATGGAGACATTACTAAAATTATACAAGTATCTCTAATTATTACAGCAGCCACAAAATCATCCAAAAAATACTACTAGAAATTCTTCAGTGACGTGTACCAATCATTCTTCTACTACATCAACTAAAGCACTACAATCATTTGGATACACAGATGGAGTCCCACACGTACTATTAAGTCCTTATTTATATATGGTTTTTATTTTTTAAATTTACCAGTATCAATCATTAATCTTCATAGTGAATTTAATAATTACATAAATTACAAATATTAAACTTCGTATTTGATCATAGTGCATGAACCATCTGGTCGTCAATCAACAATGTGTTCAGGAACAAAAAAACAAAAACTAATACCACATGACATGACACTCTCCCCACTACCATTTTTTAAGTATGTTTTCAATTATTTTTTATGAAACAAATGCCGGTCTTATAAACTCTCCATTCACCATATAAGAGTTTTCTCAATATTATTATTTTCATTAATGACTGAGAAAAATATTTTGTAAGATAATTCACCTATATCCTCAACACAATAATTCCAACAATTTTCACTAAAAATTATTATCCCAGGTAGATCAATGTTTTTTCTAATGTTTCCTTAAACAAACATATTCTGTGTTATCTATTCTTTTCACGATGACGACAATAGAGGTATAATAATTTACACGATTCACATGGAATAGAATTAATTTAAGGGTAATTTCTTGCTGTATATGTTAACATAACATATGATGTTACAAAAAAACTCACAACAATAACATAATGTTGAGATCACAGGTTAGTGTGATTAGTAAACCTGCATTAATGGTTATATAATAAACCATCATATTCTCAAGTTTTCACATTGATTTTTTTATTAATATATTCTACATTATACTTTTTTTCAATCACATTATTCAGATATTGGATACCATGCTAATGTTTGTAAATATTATCACTCTTTTAAGTGGTTTGATAAGAGAAATAAGAACTATAGAAATAGAAAAAACCCTCATTTATCACTATACTTCTCGATGGGAAAAATATATTTGGACTTACTACTTTCATGTCCGGAATACCTATGGATTTTGGTATTCAATCGAACTATCACCGTGGTCTGAGTATTACAAGACCACATGCATGTTTACAACTCAATGGTTACATTCACATCCATGGGTGGAAAGGTATATAGGTTATTCAATAATGGCTGAGGTCCATGTATATTCATATTACATGTAATAAAATACCATCACATTGGTAGTTTATGTCCTCCTGATGGACAACCACCACAGTTCGCACAATTATACATGTATGATTCTGTACAAGAATGTCAATACAAGGTTCGAGGAATTAGGTATCAGTCTAATTCAACAATATGTACTAAATTTTCAAACCATTCATCATTTAATATTAACTACTATTGTGATTGATGCAGCTATGATTCCAGTAAACAACATTCAATTGTTGAATACACTATTATATTTAAACTACAAAAAATGTTACATGAGCACAATGCTTTGGCTCAAGAATTCATAAGTACCAGGGATGTTCTTAATCATCATCAAGTACCATCATTAAACCTACAAATAATTAAAATAAGACATACAAATGAATCCATATGTAACCTACCAAAGACTTATGAAATTAAAATGTTGATTGTTGGTGATATTGAAGATCTCGACCAAGAATTGGATATAATCATTCAAAGGAAAAGTAGTGATTTAAAAAGAGTTGATGAGATTCACCCATTATATCTTACATTGCAAAGACCCTTTATTTTTAAAAGAGGTTAAGATGGATATGTTGACAATGTACTACATCGAGATACTCCTTTCACAACAAGTAATACACATAGGAAGGAAACAATGAGACATTACTTTTCCTTTAACATACAATTTCATGAAAACAATGCCTCAACCTTACTACATTGTAGAAGATTATTTTATCAGTTTATTGTTGATTTTTATACCATAATTGTGTCTCTGCGAATATATTTCATTCAATTCAATAAAAATAAATTAGGGTTGAATTATACAATGGTTTTCAAGATGCATTACTATAAGGTGACAGTGAATGGTCATCCTGTGGGAAGCGTATCATTTTATCTTCAACATTTATCGGGGGACCCAGGTATATGATTCAGAATTATCAAGATGAAATGTATATATATAATTGGGCAGGGTATCTAGATCAATTTCTAATATTGACATGTAACCCAATGTGGTCTGAAATTACTCGATTTGTCGAAAATAACATTCTTGGTCCAACTAACAGCCCTCAGATATTTTCTAAATTTTTCAAAATTAAGATTGATCATCTAATGAATTATGTAAGAGAGGTTTGTTTATTGGGAAATTCATGGGACGTTAAGAATCTCCATGTTTATTATTCAATGTTTTTTATTTCTCTTTTATATTATATCATCTTATATTAACAGTCTATAACCCTATTTTTCCCATGCACCTGTTCGAACTGTGGAGTTTCAATAATGTGGTTTTCTTCATGTCCACATCCAGTTATTTATCAATCCTGAAAACAAAGTTTAAACTTATTTAAAATGATTATAGAATAGTTTGCGTCGAAATTCTAAATCACCATGCATACCCAAAACTACATGAAGTGGTTAAAAATTTCAAGATGCATGGCCCTTGCGGTGATGCCAACCATTCTTCTCCATGAATGAGAAATGGAAAATATAAAAACAAAATTATCCGAAAAATGTTACACATATACTACCGTTAATAATGATGGTTATGCTGTATATCACTGAAGGAATGATGGGTGAATAGATGTTAGAAATGGTGTGCATCTTTATAATCCATTTATGGTACAATACAATCCTGTTTTTCTTTTAAAGTATCATGATCATCTGAATATTGATGTTTGAAATCAATAATCTTCTATTAAATACTTCATCAAATATATTTGTAAAGGGAATGATCATGTTACAACATAACTCTATTAGAGCAACAATAGGGACTTCCCAGACAACAATGTGGATGAGATTATGTTGTGCTATGAATATCGGTACAGAACTATTTATAATGCTTCCTAGAGGATATTTTCTTATGATATCAACCAGTTGAGAGGTTTTGTTTCCATTTACCATGAAAAAGTATAGAAAATTACAATGATAATGATAATATTGAATATTTCCTAACTCATAAAGTTTTTTGAAACAATGTTCACCTCTTTGTTTCTAGAAAAATCACCATTACCCAAACGGTAGAAGAATCTGTTATGCAGAATTTATAACTATATTTGTCATCAACTCAAATGAAATAAATGGAATCCTCGAAAATAGGGATTTTGTATTGGTAGACTTTACTATGTCCCTCTATCAACATGAGAGTTGTTTTATTTGCAGGTACTTCTTAAAAAAATTAAAGGAGCGACTTCATACAATTATCTAAAAACAGTGAGCGCTATTACTCTTTAAAAATTTATAGAAGCCTGTAATGCTTTGAGACTATTGGAAACTGACATAGAATTTGGTGAAGCTGTAAAGGTGGTGTCAGCTTGGGGAAAGTGAAATTGATTATGTAGTTTGTTTGCAAGCATCTTATTTTCAAATAACATATCACTCCCAAACATTGTATGGCACCAATCCGATGACATTATTGTTGAAGATATTTTATATTCCCATTTATAGAGGCTACAAATTCCATGTGATTATATATGTTGCTCATTATATTTATCAAAAAAAAAGTCACTGTAGTTTTTCATAGTATCTAGTGAATCTAAATATTTTCATCTAAATTATTCTATATTATAATTTAACAAAAAGTGACTCAATATTTGATTACCATTTTTTATATTTCCCTCTTTTAAGATTATTGTTCTGTATAATACACTCACTTTTGTAATACATGATTTCTTATTGGTTATTGTATTATCTCCGACCAGTTCATTCTCCTTCATATATGCTATATATTAATTATTATAAATTACTTTAATGATAGGATGTAGTTTACTTTACCCTGATCAAAAACCATATACATCATTTTTATAGATTTGACATACATAGTTCATTAGGGAAATATGTATTCTCTCCTTGAAATTGACCCGATTTTATAGAGCAATGGACATTCTCTTCAGTTTTATCCTCCTATACCAGTTCCAGATTATGAAAGTGATAGTTATACAAATTGTTTAGTTGTAGAAGAAATACATTACAATAGAGAGATACTTCAAAATGAATATATAAGTAAATAGAGTATGCTTACTGATGAACAGAAACATGTGTTGGATGTTATTTTGTCTTCATTGTCTTCAGATTCAAGAGGTTTCTTCTTCCTTCATGGATTTGGTGGCACAGGTAAAACAATCATTTGGAAAACTCTAACAGCTTTTCTAAGGTCAGGGGTATCTACTATTCTTGTTATTTAATCAAGTGGAATAGCATCATTACTTCGTCCAGGGGACGAACTACACATTCTAAATTTCATATTCCAATCTCTATTATTGAGAAGTCACATTGCAATATTCACTAGGGTAGTGATCTTGTGGAACTTATACATTTAAAAAAGATTAATATTTGGGATGAGGCATATATGGTTCATAAGTATTGATTTTAATCTCTTTACCATACTCTAAGATATATAATGTCAGTAAAAAATGTTCAGGCTCTGAATTTACCTTTTGTTGGTCAAACAATTTTATTGGGGGGAGAATTCTGGAAAATACTACTGGAAATATCTGGTGGTAAAATAAATGACATTGTTTTTTCATATATTATGTAGTTATATATGTGAAAATGCAATCATGTCTTAAATCTAACATGTAACATGAGATTTAATTTAACTACATCAACTTATGATTCAAAAGTTGTCCATGAGTTTGCAAGATGGACCTTGGCTATGGGTGAAGGTAGAGTTGGAGGACCCAATGATGGAGAAGCACTCATCCATATTCCTTCTAAGTATATTCTTAATGAAAATTATATTTCAGAAATTTTTTACCATATATATGTTGTTTTCAGTGACCTAAATGGGGATGTCTCTTATCTAAACGAGTGTGGAATTTTAACTCAAACTCAGGAAGTTGTTCAACAAGTAAATGATGAAATTTTGTACCTCAAAGACTCTGAGAAAAAATATTTCATCATATCTAATTCAGATGGAAATTTTAGTTTTGTTACTAATATGGAAGAAAACATATAATCCTCTGAAATACTGAATGGAATCAATGTCGCTAGGATGGATGCCCACAAAATTACACTAATATTGGTGACCTTGTTATGTTACATAGAAATGTAGATCAATATGTTAGTTTATTCAATGAATCTTATATGATTGTTACACATTTAAGAGATCATGTTATTGGAGTAAAAAATTTTAGTGGGTGTAATTCCGGGTAATCTGCATTTATTCCAAGACTAACTACGACAGACTCTGATGCTAGGTGGCCTTTCAAATTTAAAAGAAGGCAATATCCTTTGATAGTTTTTTATGCAATGAGTATTAATAAAAGACAAGGGAAATCATTGTCTTACGTTGGGTTATATCTTCTCAAGCCAGTGTTCTATCGTGGTAAATTATATGTTGCGGTTTATAGGGTAACATCACTAAATGGTTTGATAATGTTACTTTAGTATAACACTAAAACATCTTTTGAGTACACATGAAATATTGTGTACAATGAAATATTTCATAACCTCTCCTAGGTATCATTTAAATTAAACTGTTGATATTTTTCTATAGTTTGGCTGCACATTATGTGTAATTCCATGACTTCTTTATGCGCATTCTATGTTTATATTTTCAATATTAAATGTAACTATATAGAGTAAGAAAATGACACGATCAATAATCATGTTGAATGAGATTACACTAGAGGATGATGGGACACTACAGATTGTATTTCATGTGCTGATCATGAGGTGAAATTCATTGCCCAATTATTCCAATGATGTATTCCCAATTGATCAAATAATTTGAGATAAATTGGTCAGTTTACATTTCATGAACAATTTTATTTCCCGTATTGATATTTTATGTTTTGTATGTCTTTCAATATATACATATTTTATATCTCTATGTCATCTATCATCAGTTTTATATAAATATTAACCCACATTTTCATCATAATTTATTTAGAGAACTATGATTTAGTGTATTCTAACTAACCATCCACTCATCTCAAAGTACAATCATCTTATATGTCAAGGAATGTGCAATATCATACAAAACATACAAATATCTTTGAACCAGGGAAATTACTTAGAAAGTAGACATTCCTACAAACTCATGTTCACATCCAGAAAATTTATTTTTCAATGTCATGTAGAAATACCATTTTTTTGTTTGAACTTTACATCATGTGATGCCATTATTCAAACGAGGATTCCAGAGGAACATTTAATATGTATATTTCATTAACAATTTTATGTCACTTTTATGTGTACTTGAATTCAATAAGATAATGATTACAATATATTATATATTGTCCCAAATTTCTTAAATGTAAGTGTATTTTGGTTTTCTATGTTTTAGAAATAACTGGACCTCTATGTTACACACATCCAGTGAAATCTACAGGTCTTTCCACTCTCACGATGAATATTGATCTACAAGATGATATGTCATTAATTATCTACTCTTACTATATTTCACGGCAGAAAATATAATTAAGCATTACAATTAATTTATTTCACCATAGAGGTATGCAACATACCTTCAGTTTTTTGGGAGACTATTTGAATGAAATGATGAGTTATTTGGAAAATAACAAAGACTCGTCAACCATTATTATATAAAAACATGTCTGTGTGAAGTGACTAAGCAGTATGGTTTCTATCTACATTGTTCATTTTGTGATCTTTGTAAATAACTTCTCTTTGAAGAGGTTTATTTTAATGTATAGTTTCAATAAGTTATTTATAAGGTTTTATACATATTTCATCCACTATTATTATTACTACTACTATTAATTCTACAAAAATTATGTACAAAATAGATATTCCAAAAGTAAAAAACATCAAAAGAATGTGAAATTTGAACTATTATAGCTTATGTATCTTTATATAAAATGCTTTGTACATAAGAAATATAATACCTACTTGTTGTTAATATTTATTTACAAGTCTCTTATTTTATACATTATAGGATTGGGTGGGAAATTACATCATAGTTCAATAGTCCAAAACCAACAACTGGCAACCCTTTTACATTTTTACCATATTAAAACAACAAGAAAACAATTTCACATTTCAAAAGTTGTACAGAGGTAAATAATATATTAAAATTTTTTGAAATTCAATATTCAGTAATATGAATTGTTATGTTATGTCCTAAACTAATGACCATAATATTATGTAATCAATTTATTTTATCCTACATGGTTCTTAATTGCAGCAAAAATACAAAAAATCAAAATCACCCATGATTGTTTTTATGAGTCATGCAATTCATGCATGAAGAAAGTACACCTTTTAGATGACAAAATATGTTTCCAGTATTTTAAATTATCTCCTCATAGCACTACTCCCATGTTACCTTCAATAATATTTTTAAATTTCTTATTATCACTTCATTACCTTCGAAATAATAAATAAAATAATTATTATCACCAATAGTGAAGTCATCGTTTTAAATTCAATAGATTTAGAGTGAAACTAAATGTAACTGATAACAGAGACTCATTTTCAAAATTTTTATTTGAAAAACAAGTCATTCAATTCATATAGAAGAAAACTACAGAGTTTATAGATTCTTTGATATAGATAAAACCACCTTTTTCTATCACGTCAATATATTTTAAAAAAAATATTCCTAACATTGGATATTTTTTATTAATCAGGGCGATGATGAATATATATTTCCTCCAGAACTGAACACTTTCAAATCATTGAAAGTGACATTATCAATTGAAATATCAAATTTCAATTTCCAAAATCACCATCCTTCAACAGAACAATAAACAGACATGGTAATTTTCATTAGTGACATTGAAAACTACATCAACAATTTCAATGAAATCATTGCAGAAAATCAAGTACTAGATAATATATATTCAAACATTCATTTATTATTATAACATGAAAAGAATTAATCCTATTGTAATTTTTATAATGAATTATTAGAGCATTGAATTTACAAGTGTATGTAGTGAGATTGAACAGAATCAAGAAAAATATTTCAAATTCTATAAATTATTTTTCCCTACCAATAAATAATAATGTAATAGACTATTGTTTTTATCGTTCCATTATATGATCATCAGAGTGTTGAATCTTTTCTTCCCAGTGAAAATATTGACTCAGGATTTATATCATCATCATCAGTTTTATCAAAATTTCAAGTAAATATATTTTATCATCCGTAAGTTATGTTTAGGAATTTGATTTATCAATATAAAGGATATCAATTGAGATGTGGAAAATTTTATTTGGTTTGAGATAGTAGTTTATTTAACTTGCAGAGAAATCTGTTGACTGACTTCGATGATGATGATGCAGTCAAACACAATGTTTCACTAACTGGTGACTCAACACCAACATCAACTAATGTCACTAAAATTCATGTTCGAGTAAAGGATAACTCAAAGAAAAAATTGATAAATTTTACTAATGGTTTTTCTTGCAGTACTAATCTATTTTGGAAACACATTTTCCACAATCTGTTAGTTTCAAATGGCCTGTTACAAAATATGTCTCCACTAATATATCTACATATACTGTCGTTCAGTAATATACTATAATGAATTATAAATTCAAAAAATAAATTTTTTTGATGGGAAAATTATATAAATTAAACCAGAAAATCCATGTTGTGATGTAATGAAAGTTTCCAATAATTTAGTTTTCCAAAATTTTAATTTTTTAAAATTTTTCTCTAGTTGAAAAAATAATCCAATCTATTATTTCTCATTGTTTTTAATAAAAAAATTCCCAAATTAAATTTTTTCTTGTTTATTTACATAAAAACATATTTCTGCATGTTGATATTTTTTCTTTGAATAACCTTCCCTTAGATGGGATGAAATGATGTCAATGTTCCAGGTGAAAATAAATCCAGTGTAATGCACCAAACATTCTTCAGCATCTCTATTTCCATTGGAGTGTTCATCTGTTATCAAGTAATTATCCAATGATTCATCATTTAGATATTTATTGGATATGTCATTAACTTCATTTCAGTACTTAATATCTCTTCTTCCATTTTCAGGTTACAATAGTCCTAAAGGTCTTGAATGGGGAGATGGTCATAAAGGCTCATACGAATAACCAGTGGTTCAAATAGCAGCCCGAACTGTATTGCAGTAACCACCATGCTGATGATGAATTTTTGTGCAAATTTAATTCTTTGTATTAGATTTTATTTGATTCTTTGGATGGTGTGTGTGAGGGAGAAAACTAAATAGATTAGTACTGAAGTATTGTTGCTCTATATTTGAAAAATGCATTACAGTGGATCTATCTTACTCAAAGGTAACAAGTTGAATAGTAATGGTGGAATGTAGTCTTTTCTATATTAATTTATAGTATTAGTGTTGTATTTTTGTCTAGTTTTGTTTTAGTCCTTAGAATATTGAGTTATAATAAGTAGCCTGGAAGCTTTTTTTTCTTTGAAATAGATATACAATTATTTGTTTAAGCAGTTTCAATAGCTTTTATCCATTTCCATGTTTACTTTAAACTTTTCCTCGACTACATTTCTCAAGATCCCATTTCAAGATCATAAATAAAGTTATTATCATTATCCGAACACAATCTCATAAATAAAGTTTAACTCTGAGGGCGGGGGGGGGGGATAAGGATAGGGAGGGGGAGGCCTCATGAACATCCCGGAATACTGTTAAGGCATTCCACAACATGCTCTCCCTAGTAGATTCAAGTATAGAAAATCTTCAGCTGTCTAAAACAGTATTAATGTATAAGTATATGAACTAGACACATTCCGTATAGGGAGGGACAATTTTTTTCACACACCACTAATTGAAACAAGGATGTCTTTAGTAAAGGATAAAAAATTATATGTATATCTCCTCAGATGTGGTCTTATAAGAAGCCTACTAGAATCAAAATAAATCATGGTGACATTATATTTTGTACATAGTCCATCAATTTCATCAATTTCACAGTCAATTTCCCTATATGGATCATTGGAAGAATGAAATTACCACACATGTTTCTTTGTAATCTAGTATGTATTATGTTATTAATATAAAGAACATATGTTTTTCAATCTAATCATTTATTGCTTGTTTTGTTGTTTACATTTTTATGTTCTCAATTATATCATCATATATCATAATTATAAGAATTTCAAATGTAAATTTCAATGTTCTTTTCATTCATTAAATTAAAATATCCATACTGAAAATCAATTTTTATTTCTTATAGTTTCTTTTATATTTTTTCAAATGTATTTATCCAAAATGAAATGAACTATCATAATGATGTTTCCATTTTTTATCTAATTGTATTCTAATAATAAGTATCATTAACTTGTGATTTCAAAATATTTAAAATTTATTTTCTTTATTAACATTGAAATTTAGTTTTATCTTCTTAAAATAACCATTGAACCATATCACTGTGTGAACACATAATATAAGAATTGTGTTATATCACCATGAAAATGAATGAGAAAGTACTAGAATATTTTAAATATAAGATAATATTGTTTCAAATACCCATCAACCAATAATTTTAATAAATGTTTTGAATATTTTTTATCCTTATCTTTTTATTTTAACCATTATTTTACCCGTTTTAATCTTACCGTGATAACATGTTATTTACACATTGTGGGTTACTGTAATTACCATATCATTCATAATACCCACAAAAAAGGTCATTTATGACATATTTTTACTTTTATTTATTATTTTTCCAAATCATATATTTTTAGAAATTTAATATCATTTAATAAACTATTTTATATTTTAAATTATGAATTATGTCAATTTAGGGCACTATTCATACTATATTTTTTAATAAATTCATAAAAAATATATTCTCTTAATGAAAAGAAATTATCTCAAATATAAACTTTCAATTTATAGAAAAAAATTTATGTATGAAATTAAAATAACCAAATTAGTTTTTCTTTAATTTTTATAATATCATTTATTTGAATCATTCAGTAATGAAGCAATCAATGCATCATCAATCTGTCAAAATTAAACTTTTTATTTTAATGTCTAAAAATTATATGTAAAATATCATGATGTAGGAAATATTTTTTTCTTTCTAATGACCATTTTTAGTCGAATAGGTCACTTATATAAAAACATATAAATTTTTATTAATAAGATATACATGTTTATGGTATTTTTCTGTTTTCTTTAAATTAAAAATTACAAAAGGTCATTATTAGACCAAAATTGATCCAATATCGACCCCATGAAGCCCCTGGTTGGATATTTATCATCCGATATGATTTGGACATGTTTTATAGTAGTTTTATATTATTATAATATTATTTTTACCCTTATTTACTAGATTTACCCTTTAACCATGGTAAATAAAATAATTACTGAAGTTACTATTCATAATGTCCAAATATAAAAGGTAACTATTAACACAATTTTAAACTTATGATTAAAAATATTTAATCCATTTTTCATAATTTAAAACACATATGTTGAAAAAATTAATTTAAAATTAAATCTCATTGTCAAAACCAAAAAGCGAGTTTTGAAGAACTAATAACTATCAAAAGATTAACATGTGTTTATGTCTAATTTAAAAGTTAAATTATTTTCAATGACAATAATTGTATTAGATGATAAAAAATTAATACTATTATACTTTAAAAATAATTAAAAGTAAAATATAACTATATAATTAATGCAGATGAAAATAAAGTTTAGAATTGAAATATAGTATTTTTCAATATTCATTGAAAATTGATCTTCATCAGAAAAATACCAAAATTTTAACCAAAGAAACTTCAGTTGTTCGTATTATATATAAGAATATTATTTAGTCAATTAAAACATATAAAATTGACGAAAATATATTTAAAAATGGTTCATGATCAAAAAAAGGTAAAACTGCATTTTTAGAAAAATCCTTATTTTATTCAAAAAAATTGAATTTGTTCTTATGTCATATCTAGAAAACATATAATATGGATTTAAATATTTTTCATTAAATAAAATTCAAAAAATTGTGATATTATTTTATAAACATAATTATTATATTTAAAATAGATTTTTATCAAGACACATCCTTTATATTCAAATAGTTTTTTATTTCCATATCGAATAAATTTGGTAACCAATGAATCAATATGAAAACATGTGTAACCCATTTTTAATTTTTTTTGATACTATTAATTCTCTCAATTGCAATAGATTTGCATTAACTATCATTCAAAATAAAAATAATATTATTGTATTATTTTTTGGTATAACTCAATGTTGTATGCAACCTAAGATTTTAGATAAACTCATTATTGCATGTTGAGTATTCTATGAGAAAAAAAATCCCCATTTACATAAAATTAACATCTTATTCATAAATATTAATAAATATTAAAATATATTATTCTATAAATACTTTGGTCGTTACATCATTTCCCCTTTTGGAAATTGCGTCCTCACAATTTTAAAATTGCTCTAGGAAATTTCATTGAAAATCCAACATCAGAAAAAGAGTCAATAAATATATAATTTAAAATGATAGAAAGAGAAGTAGAAAGGTCACCCAAGATAAGAAATAATTTGATTCCATGTAAGAAAAAATCGATATGGAAGAGAAACAAACCATCAAGTTCTGATGGAGTGTGATAGAAAACATGATCAAGAGAAAGTTAACAACCAGAAAACCATAAACTTGTGATGGGATAAATGGTCCTGATTTCCAAATAGTAAAAATAAACACTAATTTTTTTATTTTAAATTCCTTTTCATAAAGTCGAGGAATTTATTTCTGATATTTAATTAGAACATAAGGTAACATTTTTACTTGTCATGTAGAATTTCATCGATTAATAAATTTCTACCACCAATAGGTATTTTCTCCAAATAATGAGTATTAAAGATGACTTGGTCATAATTAAAGCACTAAAATATACTTTACTAGAATAACATAATCCAAAAAATAGGAAATATAAAGTTTTCCTATCTTTAGATATTAAACAAAACCAAAATGGTTAGTATGAGAATAGATAATATCCAAAAAGGATAATCCTTTATATAATGAAATATTACTCATAATATTCAATTTTCAAAAAATACCATTTAATAAAAAATTGTCCTTGAGGTTCATAAAAATAATCCTAACTATTATTGAAACCAAAAAAATATAAGGATTCGATCCCATAGTCTTCGACAATAAATATTAACATTTATCTCCAAATAAAATGTACTACTATTAAATCCATATACAAAAGTAATTAACAAAATTAATTATTGTCCATGATAGATTATTCATTTCCATAAATAACCCAAATCACTATAAGTCCACAATAAAAACATCTAATCATACAAAATAAAATTAAAAAATTACTTCTCAAATAAAATCCCATAGTATTCTATTTTCATTTGGCATATAGTGTTCCCAAAAGAGAGAATGTCTTCCATGATAACATCTATCACTTGATCACCAAATAAATTTCCTATACTAAGGATATCCATTTTATAAAACATAAATTCACAAAATAAACTTTTTCTTGACCCATAGATACATTTATCATAAAATAATAAGTCATACAAACCACTAACTTCATGTAGTGTAGTGGTAGGTGATAAATCCTAGTCACGTTTTAGTTGTTGGTTTAATTCCTGAAGTTCTTTCTGAAACGATGGGTTGTCACACAGTCTATGTGTTACCCTTTTTTAAAAATTTAATAATATTATAACATTAAGAAAAGGACCCAAAATCGTAAAAAATAACCATAACTTATTTTATCAAAAAAATGTTATTTCATACTTCACATTTTAAATCCCAAAAATTAATAACCCATAATTTTCTCAAAAGTGAATGTCTCCAAAATTACCATTAATCATATTCAAATAACATAATCCTTAATAGGGGTCTCTAAATAATTAAAATCATAACATAAATTAAATTTATAAACCTAGGATCATATATTTAACTCTATAGAAAACATCATAATCTCCAAAGTTGTCTATACCATTCCTTTAATATCAACTATACGACCCTTGCCTTAAACATTACATAATCATGATTTAAGTCAACAAATCACATTGAGGATCTTTTCAGGTTTATTTTTTTAGATATTTAGGCCATAATTGTTACATTAAATCTCAAATATTTCAATGTGTACACTTATACTCTAACCATTTGTTTCACAACAATAATGCTCATTAAATAAAACAAAAATTGTTTTCATGATAAATATATTCTTGAATTATTGCTTTATCATTCCTGTCCATATACCATGAGAAAAAAAATTTAAAAATCAATAGATATGAATAAAAATCTCAGTAAGGGTTATAAAATAATGAATGATAACATTAGACCATCAATACTTACAAATAAATAACATAATACTTTTTACTCATAAAACATAAGTTCTTTAACATAGCTTGTGAAATAATAAGATTTTTGAATAACTCAGAGAAATAATAAATCATAAAGGTAACTTGTTGTATCCATAACATACATACATTTATGTTTTAATATCATCCAAAGGAGTTACATTTGGAATACCTATCATAGTATATTCCTTAAATCTCATTGGATAAATTTTAACATTTACCTCTATCACATTACCCAATGCATTAGAGAGATATCTCAAATTTACCTGCCCTTGGATTATCATGGAATCACCCATATTTGGTTTATCACATAACCACCCATCAAATTCCAAAGTACCATTACATAATAATAACATAATAAAGATTAAAGTTATTAACATTCCACTCATCAAACACAATAAACCAATCCAAGATATTGAAATATTAAATCCTTTTCCAAAACCATTTAAAACATTTATTAAAGAAATTTTTGAATCAAAATATCTCATAACACATTGAAACTTTAAAAATAAATTTCCGAGTTATATTTTTAAAATATATAAATACATATAAATAAATACATAAAACAATTTATAAAACATGTATATTAAAGAGGAGAAATTAGAAAAATAAATCTATAAAACATTTAAAATGATGTTATAGTTAAAGTGTCTCATAACACGTGAGAAACACATGAATAAGTATAATTAAATAATGACAACTAAATAGAATTTAAATATAATAATAATATATTAATTCATGATATAAAATGTCAAAATGGTTATATATACACTTTATAGGATATTAAATGTTCCCAATATTGAGATATGCGTTAATGAAAGGATATTAAGACATAGTCCCTTACAATTTTCATATAATTATATTAAGGATAAATCAATGAAGTAATTATGTATGAATAATATAAATACACCCAATATATGTGGATATTATGTGTAAAACATTTGGAAGTCATTCATAGATACTCATAGAAATAAAAAACCAATGACATGGATATTTAACAGAAATTAATTGAGATTGAGTTAAGATTTCTCTGAAAAATTTCATATATATGAAATAAGAAATTACAAATTGTGTGATTATGTGTATAAACATTATATCCACACAAAATGATGTGTATATTAAAACATAAAAAAATAATCATGGATTACACACATGAACTTGGCATAATATAATCATTGAAGTATGCTTAAAAACCAATGAGTGGAAATTGAGTTTAAAAATTTCCTTACAAAATTCATTTTGTTGATAAAATAAATTGATTACATATATTTACTATAAATCCACACAAATAATGTACTATTAATAAATTAGATATAAAAATTCATTTCTCACATAATCATAGAATTACATAATAAATAAGTAGAATATCGCCCCAAAAAAATGGAACTTGGGTTAAGAAGATTACTTATGTAAATTTGGTAGCCTAATTGTGTCACATAAAAATTACTAAAACGAGTTGATGAGGGAGAAAAGGGTCTATCATCACTTAGAAATAAAATTTAAATCAAGAATGGTATATAATAAAACAACCCAATATATGGAATTGAAAATTTTAAGATATAACATAAAATAATTCTTTGACTAAAAGAGGAGGGTGGGAGGTTCCCTTACATAGAGTTCGACTTGTCTTGTTCATTATTTATCTCTATAAATAAGAATCTTACGTTAATTAATAATTTCTTCAAAACCTTTTTCAGGTTTATTATTACATTTATATCACTTATTACCTTGTTATAATAATCATATATTTATTCATGTTCATATCGGTTGTTTTGTTGATTTTCAGCACATTAGTAAAAAATGAACTTGTTGTAATTACAAATTTTTCATGTGTTCAAGATTCCATTATCTAAATAATTTTATTCATGATTTAAGTGTCATATATATCCTATATATATTTATTTATATCCAGTATATATGTATTTTTAATATTCCATAACATTTGGAGATAAGAAAGGAAATGCACTATTCATGGAGATAGTAATCCAAATGTACGCATGAACGCTACATTCATTTCATTTTTCATATTTAAAGGTACAAAAAATAAATGATCAAAATGTATATTAAAACTATATTATAATATATATGATATATATGTTACATAATTCCATTAATTCCATCCTTTATATGTTCCATGTATGGCATGAATGAGTCATATCACTTTGAGTGGGCGGTAGTCCACATTTCCTCAAATGAAATTATCATATTTACACATTATTAAAATCATAAACATATGATGTAAATTAAAAATACTGATGAATAAAGAAACTTTAATTATAACATATATCATATAAAAATATAGTTCTATCAAAATGTACACCATTAGAGGTGGTAGGGGAAAATTGAACAGTCATCGTTTCGTGGGGCTGTATTTCACCGTAGACCGAAATAATATGTTCATACCCATTACATGGAGGTGTGTGTATGTGTAGTTTTAATAATTATTATAAAAAATACTTGTATATTGAGTAATATAGTGTTTTTACATAAAAAAATAAAAAGATCATAGGGAGTTGAGAAAGAAAACAAATGAAAGGAACTTCAGAGAAGATGTTCCCTCTAAATCAGGAATCTTCTTTTAATTTGAGGAAAACAGATTTCTTGAATTTCCTTCAACCCAAAGTAAGGCATTCAAGATTAAGGGAGGGAAATTGGGAATTTATTTGGGAAGACATTGGATTATCTAAGGGTCCTTATAGGTTTTATTTAAAGGGTATGGGTGGTGGCCTTTTATAAGAGGGAGGAGGGGAACTTTAGGAGCATCTTGAAATATTATTTTATTATAATTTTATTTTTCATTAAAAATAGTCCCAATGCCATTTATTTCAAAGATAAGATGATTTTGGTTAGAAAAACCATCATCCAATAATTTTCAGACAAGTTTTTAATATCTATTTATCCTTATCTTTTTGGTTTAACCCTTATTTATCCCTTTTTAATCTCATCGTGATAACATGTTATTTACACATTGTGGGTTAATTTAATTGACATATCATGTAAAAAGATCCACAAAAAAAGTCATTTATGACATATTTGGACTTGTCATAATTTTTTTTTCTGAATATTATATTTTTAGTAATTTAATATCATTTAACTAACTATTTTATTTTTTAATTTATGAATTATGTTAATTTTGGACACTATTTATACTTGATTTTTTTATAAATTCATGAAAAAAAAGATTCCTTAAAAAAGGGATTAAATCACATAAAATATGTCAATATCATCAATAATTTTTTTATGACCTCAAAATAACAATATTAAATTTATTTTATTATTTATAATATCATTTATTTGAATTATTCATTGATGAAGCAATCATTGCATCATCGATGTGTCACAATTAAATTTATTAATTAAATTTATACAAATTATAAATAAAATTTTATGTTGTATTAAATATTTTTATATTTTTAATGACCATTTATATTCAAATATATCACTTATATAACCCCATATAAATATTTTTTTAGTAAGAAGATACATGTTTATGTTATTTTTCTCTTTTCTTTAAATAAAAAATTATAAGACGTCACTATCCCACCAAAGTAGATCCATGGGGTCCCAAAATTGTCCCCAAGCTTGCCCAAGATGAAAATTATATCATCTAATAGGATTATGACTCATTTTTTGGTAGTTTTAAATTATTATAATATTTTTTTACCCTTATTTACCAAATTTACCCTTCAACAATGGTAAATAAAATAATTACTAAAGATACTATTCATATTGACAAAAAAATAAAAGGTACGTATTCACACTATTTTAACATTAGGATACGAAATATGAAATATATTTTTTCAAATTCAAAACACAAATGTTGCAGTAATTAATTTAAAATTAATTCCCGTTGTCAAAACCCAAAAGTTGGTTTTTAAGAAGTAATAACTATCAATGGATTTTCATGGTTTTATAACCAATTTAAATGTAAAATTACTTATAATGAAAATAATTTAAATAAATGAAAAAATATTCAAATTATACTTTAAAACCAATTAAAATTACAATCTAAATATATAAATAAATTAGATGAAAAGGAAGTTTTGAATTAAAATGAATTATTTTGCACTATTCATTAAAAAAATTCATTATAAAATACCTGGTGAGTCAAAAGTTCTATTTTGACTTCTATATCTTGTTTTGAAAATAACAAATGTCTTTTACCATGCTCATCGTACTGACCATGTTGATCGTAATGACCATGCAGATCGTACTGACCATGGTGATCGTACTGACCATGCTGATCGTACTGACCAAGCTGATCGTATTGATCAAACTGATCGTACTGACCATGCTGATTGTACTGACCATGCTGATCGTACTGACCATGATGATCGTACTGACCATGCGGATCGTACTGACCATGCTGATCATACTGACCATGATGATCGTACTGACCATGTTGATCGTACTGACCATACATATCATACTGACCATGCTGATCATACTGACTATAATTTTGGTACTGACTTTGGAAATTTTATTGACTATATTAATCGTACTAAGGTTTATAAGTCTACTCACTCTGTATAGTTTCAATACATTACACAGTAATAAAGATAATACTCATACTTTCATTACTTGCTTGTTGTGGTACTTAGTTAAAAACACATGTTTCATATTAATCGTACTCTTTTTTATCATCTCCATATATCTTTTTTTTTCAAATGATATCGTGGAGTTAGTTACAAACTATTCAAAATTATGTCGTGTTTTCTCTTTCAATATGACTGTTATAATGCAAGGTGTCCAAGTCCATCCGAGTTTTTTGGAGAAATATGACCGTTGGAGGCAATGTGACAGTTGGAACCTGAGGCCTATAAATAGGAGGTCATTTGAATATAATAATACATGTATGCGTGTATGAGACTGATCATTTTGTGCTATCAAGTTATAGAGAGATACTGTGACTTCTCTTGTGCTCCATGCGAAAGCCTTGAAAATACAAAACATGAACGACTCGTTCTTAGTTTTTGTATTTATATAAGTGATTTGATTGTGCTTTGTGTGACCGATCATCGTATCGAGGGATTTCAAGTGATTGAAAGATAGAGGTGCCAATTACCTATAAAATCAAGGGCTGTCGAGGATAGGCAGACAGACGTACCGATCATCGTATCGAGGGCTTACCAAGGTCGTGGTAAGACAGACCTCTTATCCTAAGGCAAAGGATAACACTTCTCTTTGGGTTAAAATAATTTTAATACTTTTACATTTCTGCTGCCAATTGTATTAGAAATGAAATTGTTTTGTTTCCTTTTCTATTTCATATACATTAGTAATTGTTCCAATTTCACTTATACTATTATATTTTATATTGTTAGATTCTATACGCTTTATGATAGAATCTCACACTTTTGTATTACTCTAATTATTGTATTCATATTGAATACAATTGCTTTACTTTTCTTATAGTATTACATTGTATCATACCATTATATTCAATACAATTGTGGTTGTTTGTTTTTGTTGCGAATTGTATTAGTTTAGGATCATTTAAACTAATTTCTTATGTTTTTTAACACAAAGTTTTTAAACCTACAATTCAACCCACCCCCCTCTTGTATTGTTCCATCTAATATACATATACATCTACATATTCGATCCAACAATTGGTATCATAGGAGGTTTCCACTGATTTGTACTACTAGATCTTATTCGATCTTATTACTGTTTCAATTATTTACTACACAAACGTGTGGAGTGGAAAAGATTTTGATTAATTAGATAGAAGGAAGGAATATTGGGTCAATTGAAATCCTAAATACTTATAGACCACCTATCTTTGATGGTAATGATTACGAGTACTTGAGAGATCGAATGAAGACATTCCTGAACAATACTAGTGTAGACAATTTTATTATGCTTACTGGAGGTTACAAAATTCCTGACAAAGAAGTCAGTACTTTCACTAACCAAGAGAAGCAAGAATATCAACTAAATTACAAGGTACAAAATACATTATTATGCTCTATGATTGGGAATATATACAGCCAGATATCTTCTTGTGAAGCAGCCGACTGTATTTGGAGGAAATTGGAAGTCACGCATTTTGGTACATCAAAGGTTATAGAAACAAGAAGAGAAAAGCATCGAGCAGAGTATTATGAATTTGTTTTTCCTTATGGAGATCCAGTGTGTAAAGTGCAACAAAGATTTATAACAATTGTAAAAAATTTACAATCTATTGGAGAAAAAGGTCTTGATGATGAAGCTCTTGTAGTTAAGATCATTGATATAATTCCAAATGAATGGGAGTAAAAAAGGACAGCTATTAATGAAAATAGAAAAGTTTCCCAGATTACTCTTGATGAACTCTTTGGAACTCTTTTACAGCATGAGACAAGAATGAAGAGAGATACTGATTTCAACAAGAATAAAAATGGGAATGGAAGTATAGCCTTTACATCTAAAGCTAAGACACCTGAAAGGATAACAAGATCCAAAGCCAAGAAAGTTGTTATATCATAATCAGGTGATAGTGATCACTCGTATAATGAGTTAGCCAATCTTGCACGAAGGATGAACATGATTTTGGAAAATAAAGACTTCCAATACAAAATCAAAAAAGAAATATAGGAAGGATAAGAAATATTTAGAGGTAACTTGTTATGAATGTAAGATAGTGGGACACATAGGTCCTGATTGTCCTTTACTGAAAATAAATGACAGAAAGGAAAAACATTCTGAAAGTAATAAGAAAAAGTATTACAAGACAAAGAAAAAGAAAGTATTGAAGGAAAATGATTCTTGGATTGCAAGTGGTAGTGATTCATCAGATAATTCATCAGAATATGAGTCTTGAGGAAAAAGGAATATTGGACTTATAGTAAGATTACTTGTTGAAGATCATTGTCTCATGGCTAAGGTACACAATGCTGAAGCTATCACAAATATTTCATTTAATAAAATTATACTGATAATAAATATTATGAATCTTAAAATTATGAGTCTTCATCAGCAGAAGATAATACATTACCTTCTTTTGAATAAGTATCTAGGTTAGCTAAATTACTCGAGAATGAAAATTCTAAACTCAACAAAAATCCTGATAAATAAAATTCTAGAATTTCAATTTTAACTAAAGAAGTATCATATATTTATAATGATCTTGATATGAAAACTTCATATTTTAAAAGTATATTAAAACCCCTTTAGAAAGTGAAATCTGATAAGGATAAACATTCTAAGGATCTAGAAAACGTAATTTCTAAGAAAAATGTTTTTGAGCCTAACTCCAGTTTAAATTCAAAATTTTTGGAGGATAAAAATATAGTTTTAAAACTAAAGTCAGAAATCTTTTCTTTGAAAAAATGGTTTTGAAACATTAATTATGGAAAATAGAATTTTGACAAAATGTATTCCCAAATCTTGCCTTTGAGAAATCATTCTGGACATGGTTATACTCATTCTAAACTAGTTTTTTGTAATAACTATTTTTTCCACAAAATAACCCGTTTTGTTCTAAGTGTCAACGTGGTGGACACTGGAAAAGAGAGTGTTATATTAATAGAACTCAATCTTTAGGATTTCATAAAGCTCATTTTGCAAAACAAATGTGGATTCCTAAAATTCCGTTATCTAGCCATTCTAGATCCAAACATGTTTGGATTTCGAAAAACTAATTGATTCTTTTTCAGGAAATTGAGAAGTGTACCAACAATAATATTTGGTACATGGATAGTGGTTGTTCTCGACACATTATCAGAAGCAAATATTTCTTTGAAAAGATTATCAAAACAAAAGGTGTAAAGGTTACCTTTGTAGATAATGCTCAAGGAACGATTGTTGGGATATGTAATATTGTTTTTCTTGGAAAAGTTCTTATCTCAAATGTTTTGTTTGTTAAAGGTCTTAGGCACAATCTCATCATCATAAGTCAATTATGTGATGAAGGTCACCATGTGAATTTTAGAAATTATAAATTTTTAGTTCTCAATTCCATGGATAAGTTCATTATATATTCCCATAGGCAAGAGAATGTAAACACTGTTAACATATAAGACCTTAGGAGCCAAAATTTTCGCTGCTTAAGTGAAGTAGAAGACCAATCATGACAATGACATAGAAGACCAGGACACTACAACATAAGAATCCTTTGTAAACTCTCAATGAATAGACTTTTAAAGGGACTACCAGATCATAGATATGATTCTTCAAAAATCTGTGATCCTTGTCAATTTGTAAAGAAACATAAAACTAGATTTCAATCAATTAATAATGTCTCAACTTCTAATGCATTACAGCTAGTGCATATGGATCTTTTTGGTCCTTCACAAACTGGAAGCATTGGAGACAAATACTATGTACATGTTTGAGTTGATGACTTTACTAGATTCACATGAGTCTATTTTCTAACAATGAAATCTGAAGCCTCTTCCTATTTCAAAACATTTAGATCCCAAGTTAAAAATGAGAAAAACCTACCATTGATAACTATTCATAGTGATCATGGTTGTGAATTTCAAAATTCTGAATTTAAAACTTTATGTAGTAAGAAAGGTATTACTCACAATTTCTCAGCTCCATGAACTCCTCTGTAAAATCGTGTTGTTGAAAGAAGAAATCATATTCTTTCGAATATGACTAGAACCATGTTGATTGAATACTCAATTGCTAAGCACTTTTGGGATGAAGCTATTAGTACTGCTTTCTACACTATAAATCATGTTTTAACTAGACCCTTTCATAATAAAACACCTTATGAATTATGGAATGGATGAAAACCCAAAGTTTCATACTTCAATGGTTTTGGGTGAAAAGTATTAATTCTGAATACAAAAGATAATCTACACAAATTCGCACCAAAATATGATGAAGGAATCTTTCTGGGATACCCCACAACATCTAATTCTTATAGAGTTTTCAATAAAAACACTTGTACTGTTGAGGAAACAGTACATGTAAAATTTGATGAAACTGATCCTTTTGTTTTTAAACCATCCCAACCTACATCCTCGGATGTGGTTTCAAAAACTGATTATCAACTTTTGTTAGAAGATCCTTCTGATAAGGAAAATGTTCATGAAAGTACGTCTAAAATATTTACCCCGGATGAATTTCTACCATATGTTGATGGACATGTTTTAAAAAACCCTAATCAATTGTTTCTTAGGAATCATCCTATTGATAATATAACTGGTGATGTAAATCAACCTGTAATGACCATAAATTACTTAAGAAATGAAATAGAACATCATGCATTTCTTTCCCAATTTGAACCTAAAAGCCCAAGTGAGGCCTTAGGTGATGAAGATTGGATCAAAGCACTGCAGGATGAACTAAATGAATTTGAGAGGAATGAAGTCTGGAATTCAGTTGAAAGACCTAATGAAACAACTGTAATTGGTGTAAAATGGGTTTTCAGAAACAAATGTGATGAAAATATTATCATTGTACAAAATAAAGCAAGACTTGTTGCTAAGGGATATTATCAACAAGTGAGAATAGACTATGAAGAAACATATTCTCTGGTAGCTAGACTTGAATCTATTCGTATTCTATTAGCCTTTTCGGCTTACTTTAACTTCAAACTTTTTCAAATGGATGTGAAATGTGCTTTTCTAAATGGTTTTTCTCAAGAAGATGTGTTTGTCAAACAACCACCTGTTTTTCTAGACCCAAAACATCCTAATCATGTTTTTAAACTAACCAAAGCTCTATATGGTCTTAAACAAGCCCCTAGAGCATGGTATGATAGACTTACAGGATTTCTTTTACAAAACTATTATGAAAAAGGTACAGCAGATCCAACCCTTTTTATAAAAATGGAAATAAAAAAAGTTTAGATTTTTCAAATTTATGTTGATGACATCATATTTGGTTCAACTCAGCAATCTTTAACTCATTGATTTGCTAATTTAATGAAATATGAGTTTGAAATGAGTATTATGGGTGAGTTAACATTCTTTATAGGCTTTCAAGTTTCTCAAAAACTAGAAGGAACATATATATATCAACATAAGTATAGTAAAGACTTGCTCAAAAATTATGGATACGAAATTACTAAAAGTATTAGCACTACAATTGGTACCTCAAATACACATGATCTTGATGAAACTGGGAAACCAGTAGATCAAACAATTTTTAGAGGTATGATAGGAAGTTTTCTATACTTGACATCTAGTCAATCAGACATAATGTTTTCTGTATGCTTATGTGCAAGATACCAATCAAATCCAAAAGAGTCTATTTAAAAGTTGTAAAGAGAATCTTTCAGTATTTAAAAGGCACTATGGATTTAGGTATTTTTTACTCCTCTAGAAATGATTTTGTTTTAAAATGTTTTACAGATCCTGACTTTGCTGGTTGTAGAATGGATAGAAAAAGTACATCTAGAACATGTCATTTCTTAGGAGATTCTCTGGTTTCTTGGTCCTAAAAGAAACAACACTCGGTAGCACTTTCCACTGCTGAAGCTGAATATGTAGCAGCTGGAAGTTGTTGTGCTCAAGTGTTGTGGATGCAACAAACACTCACTGACTATGGATTGAGTTTTTCCAAAACCCAAATTCTATGTGATAACACTAGTGCCATATATCTTAGTAAGAACCAAGCACATCACTCTCGTGCAAAACACATAGATGTTAGGCATCACTTTCTTAGGGATCACAGACAAAAAGTAGATTTTATTTTACAATTCATCAGAACGTAAGAACAACTTGCTGACATTTTTTCAAAACCATTACCTTCCGATAGATTTGAGTTTATGAAACAGAAGCTAGGAATGATTACATTAAAATAATCATTCAAATATACTTAATGTCTTACATTTATCCTTACATTAAACTACTCCTCCTAAAAAGGGGGAGAACATTTCTTACTGTGTTTTTTTTTCTTATGATCTTTAATTATTTATTCTCTTAGTATATGTTCTTGTCTTTCTGTTTATCGTATTGACAACTTTATCATATTATTTACCTGTCTGTTTATCGTATTGAGTGTTTTATCGTATTATTTACCTATCTATTTATCATATTGAATATTTTATCATATTATTCACCTATTTGTTTATCGTATTGACTGATTGTTGTAACAAGTTCATTTTCGATTGACTTGTCCGTTCATGGTAATGGTTTTCATTTCCATCGGCACATCGGATCATTGTAATGAATTTCTTTTCCATTGGAACATCCATGAATGGTAATGATTTTCTTTTCCATCATCATGTCCGATCATGATAATGAATTTCTTTTCCATCGACATGTCCGTGCATGGTAATGCTTTTCTTTTCCATCGGCATGTCCGATAATAGGTAATTAATTTCTTTTTCAACGGCATGTCCGTTCATGGTAACAAGTTTGTTTTCCATCGGGTTGTCAGTTCATGGTAACGACTTTGTTTTCCATTGACAAGACGATTGATGATATTCTTCTTCTTCGTATGCTTGTGTTATTCCTTCACTATTAATACTATCTAAACCAACAATTACCTTACGATCTCTTGAATGTACATACTTTTCAATTTTTTTTTTCATTTTAATCCTACCTGTTGATTTCTTTTCTTCTAATCTCAATCGTAGAAGACCAACTGTCATTATATTTCCACCTATAAATAGGCCCCCCTCTCCAAACCCACACCGATCTCTCTGGACTTATGGCGAAGCTGTGCTCCATCGATTTAAGACTCTGAATGATCTTTCAAGCGGCTTCACCTATATGTCTCATTTCTCTGCTAATACTCCCGCCGAAATGTCTTCAGATACATTTTCGGAGAATGGTTAGTTTCTCGGGACTTTTTTGATTCAAATGATTCTACAATCAAAAGAATAATTTTGTTTCAAGGCTGGGGGCATTTAAGTGTTGAAAAACCTGTTTCTCAAGATTCGGTTCTTATTGATGAATTCAGTCAGTTTTACAAAACCGTATCTTTTGATAAGAACATGAGTATCAATTTTGTTGTGTACGATAGAATGTTATCAATATCTATGAAACAAGCGGCCCATTTTCTAAATGTCACAATAGAAGGTGATTATTTCTTTCCATCCAATAAAATTCCAGAGGAAGTTAGTACGTTTACCATAGAAAGTGCTGAGAAGTATTTGATTCTTATAAATGAAGAGAAGAGGAAAGTGGCTCATCATTCTCCAGATAATAGATTTGCGGCTCTTTCGATGCAAGGTTTTCTTATCCCATGAAAAGGGGATAGAAAAGCTCTGAAAGATTCAGATATTTTTATCCTTGAATATCTTGTAAATATGAGAAAAGTAAATCTCATGGGATACATTTTTGAAACTATTAAGAATGTTAAGTCAAGGGCAATTAAGTCCCATTTGATTATGTATCCAGCAATTCTTACAATGTTCATTCTAGAGAGTTTGATGTTTTGTAATATTCCGTTGAAAGGAAATTTGGTAGATGTGAAGCCATCCTGGATTAGTAAGAGTACTTTGAAAAAGTTTAATGTTTGTTTTGATCAGAATTCCAATCTTTTTGTGATGGACTTAGAAGCTGATTTGAATCAGAATCAATCGGCACCTATGCCTGTCAAAGAAAATCCTTCTGTTGGTGCTCCTCAAAATTTAGATCTCCAAACTAGTTCAAAGCCTAAGAAGAAACCGAAGTACAGTAAGGAGGTTGTGGCCAAGTGGAGAAAAGATAGAGAACATAGAAAAGAAGGTGAAATAATGTTCAGTCTTGACCCAGCTGAATCCTTTGCAGAAAGAATAAGGGTAGTGGAAACCCTTAAAGCTGAAAAGAAAAAAAAGACTCTTTTGAAAAGAAAGGCTCAAGAATTTGATATCACTAAATTTCTGAAAATGGTTGAGGATGCTAGTGCTCAACTAACCAAAGAAGTACATCAAGAACCTATTGTACAGAGTCTTCAAGAGAAAGAAAAAGGGAAACCGATGTTGGAAGAGATACAGGTAGTTGATGAAGAGGAAGGATATTTTCTTTTATAATTCCTTTAATGTTCGAAAAAGAGTAGAGAAGAATCTTACCAAAAGCATAGTGAAGGCATTCAACAAGTTCCTCATGACGAACAAGAACCTATTGAATCTTTTGAAACTCCGGGTAAAATACCTTCTCATGAAAATCAAGGTGCTGAATCTTCTCATACTAAAAAAGTTATAGTCATCAGTGATAAAGTAGAAGAAGAAAGAAAGGAGAAAGAAAAAGAAAAAGGAAAACAACTAGTTGTAGACTCAAGCCAATAAAATTTACTGGATTCCTACGATGAGGATAGAGATTCAGAGCAGACAATTTCTCTAATGAAGACTGATTACATTGTTCACATGTTAAGAATAATTTAGAAGACCATCCCTTACTTTCCCAGTCATGATGGAAAAATTGATTTTATCACTGAAAATCATAGAAAGATGTTCGGCTCTGTAAGAGAATTGAGAAAGACACTTTTGTCAGTTGAATCCAATTTGTGTGTTCTATCTGAAAGTTCAACCACTCATAAGAAGTATTTCAACAAAATGACCATGTGTTCATACAAAACAGAGAGCTCAATGAATGAACATGAGATATCAATTGAAGATATAATAAGGTTTTCAAATGATCTTGCGATTTCATTAAATAAACATGACAAAGAAACTATTGAAAGACTGAATCAGTTAACTCATGGTGCCGATATCCCTTCAGTGAAAGAGTTTCAAGAAAGAATTAATGCTTTTTTGTCTGAGTTTTCGAAGTTTTCATCCATCAACGATGAAATAGTTTTGTTGAACAAACAAAATTCTGTGATATCCAAATATAACAAGAATTTGCAAGACAGAATTGATACTCTTGAAGAATTAATCAGAGTCTAGGAGGAGACCATTAATAATCAAGATCATCTATTTACCGACCAACAAGAGCTTCTCATATCTCAGGGTGATTCAATTTATTAAGACAAGAAAGAAATAAAAAATATGAAATTTATTCTTCATGAATTGATAAAGAAGGAAATGGAAAGAGAAAACAAATGACTTGTATTTGTTTTTTTTGTGTGAACCCTGTCTGTTATCATAATGTGATTTATGTTACTCTTTCTATTGCCTTGCAATTTTTTCCCTAACACTTTCAGGAAACTCAATATTACCCAATTATTTTTGTAAATCACAAAGGTGGAGAATGTTTTATTAATGGGGAGAATGTTTTACAAAGGGAGAATGTTTTAATCAAAATACTTCGAAACCAAGGAAAATCTGTGAATAGAATCCTTAGAAAAATATATACCTAAGGGGGAATTAGTTGTATTCAATTTAATATTCAGAAGAGTTTCTAATAACATAGGGGGAGATAAGTATTTATTTTTGTTTTTACTTTGTGTTTGTGCTTTCCAAAAAGGGGGAGATTGTTGAGTGAAAAGTTCTCTTTTGACCTCTATATCTTGTTTTGGAAATCACAAATGTCTTTTAACATGCTGATCGTACTGACCATGCTGATCTTACTGACCATGCTGATCCTACTGAACATGATGACCGTACTGACCATGCTGATCGTATAGACAATGCTGATCTTACTGACCATGCTGATCATACCGACCATGCTGATCATACTGACCATGATGATTGTACTGACCATGCTGATCGTAATGACCATGTTGATCGTACTGACCATGCTGATCATATTGGCCATGCTGATTGTACTGACCATGCTGGTCTCACTGACCATACTAATCATATTGACCATACATATCATACTGGCCATGCTGATCATACTGACTATAACTTTCGTACTGACTCTGGAAATTATATTGACTCTGTTAATCATACTAAGATTTATAAGTCTACACACTTTGTATCGTTTCAAAACATTACACAGTAATACTTATAATACTCATACTTTCATTACTTGCTTGTTTTGATAATTAGTCAAAAACACATGTTTCATATTAATCGTACTCTTGTCTATCAACTTTATATATCTTTTTTTTAACCAAAACGATGTCTTGGAGTTAGTTACAAACTAATCAAAACGATGTCGTGTTTTCTGTTTCAATATGACCGTTATAATGCCAGGTGTCGAAATCCCTCCACGTTTTTTGGTGAAATATGACTGTTGGAGGCAATGGGACCGTTGGAACCCGAGGCCTATAAATAGGCGGTCATTTGAAGACAAGAATACATGTATGTGTGTATGAGACTGAACATTTTTTTCTATCAAATTCTAGAGAGAGATACTGTGACTTCTCTTCTGCTCCGTGCGAACGCCTTGAAACTAAAAAATGTGAACGACATGTTCTTAGTTTTTGTATTTCTATAAGTGATTTGTTTGCACTTTGTGCGACCGATTATTGTATTGTGGGCTTTCATGTGATTTAAAGACAGAATATCCAATTACCTATAAAATCGAGGGCTGTCGGGGATAGGCAGACAGACCAACTGATCATCGTATCGAGGGCTGCCAGGGATAGGCAGACAGACGTACCGATCATCGTATCAAGGGATTACCAAGGTAGTGGTAAGACAATCCTTTTTTCCTAAGGAAAAGGATAACCCTTCTTTTTTGGGTTAAAATAATTGTAATACTTTTACATTTCCGCTGTCAATTGTATTAGGACAAAAATTGTTTTGTTTCCTTATCTATTTCATATACATTTGTAATTGTTCCAATTTCACTTATACTATTACATTTTATATTGTTAAATTATATACACTTTAAGATAGAATCTCACACTTTTGTATTACTCTGATTATTGTATTCATCTTCAATATAATTACATTACTTTTCTTATAGTATTACATTGTATCATACCTTTATATTCAATACAATTGTGGTTGTCTGTTTTTGCTGTGAATTATATTTGTTTAAGATCATTTAAACTAATTTCTTATGTTTTTAAACACAATGCTTTTAAACCTACAATTCACCCCTCCTCTTGTATTTCTCTATCTAATATATATATACATCTATATATTAGATCCAACAATACCAAAATTTCAAAAAATGTATATATTGATCTTCCTATTATATATAATAAGTTTTTGTCAAATGGAACATATAAAAGTGAAAAAATATATATTTAAAAAGGTTTCTCCATCAAAATTCAGTAAAACATCATTTTTATAAAAAAAACTATTTTATCTAATGAATTTAAATTGTTCTTATATCATATCTAGAAAATATATAAGATAAATTGAAAAAATTAAATTTAATATATAACATATATTGTTCATTAAATAAAAATCCCTAAAGAGTGATATGATTTTATAAACACAATTCTTCTCTTATAAATAGGTTTTTATAAAAAGACAACCATTCTATTTAATTGGTTTTTGTTTTTCCATTTATAAAAAAATTGGTAACAAATGAATTGTTATGTAAACCTATTTAAACAATTATTCATTAGTTATTTGATACTATTAATTATAGTAATTTAAAGGACTACTCATTAAATAAAAATTAAAATAATAATAATAATATGGTATTATATTTCGGTATAACTCAATGTTGTGAGCAACATAAGATTTCAGAGAAACCTATTATTATTTATTTGGTACGCCATCAAAAAAAGAATCCCCATTAATTTATAATAGAAACCTTATTCATAAATATTAATATATAAGAAAATTTATTATTCTACAATGACCTGGGTCGTTACAATGTTTGCTGAGCTACAAAATGTAAATCAAACCACTGTGACTATTAGAGCTATGAATAAATGTTGTACAAGGCACAATCCCCATGGAATAAACCATAGTAGAAGGCAAATAGATATAATGAACCAAGAAAGGCATATATCTATAGCATTATCAAAGAGGCTGAAATCATTTACATAATGAAATTTGCATAAACAATGAAATAGGGCATGATCATGAAGCATATAGTAAACATTCATAAGTAATAAGAATGATAAATGATGTATGAGAAAAAGGACCAAGATAAGTCGGGAAAATCTAGGCCTAAAAATGTACCACCATTCAATAATATATTAAATTAATTTAACCAAGGTCAATGTCACATGGTGAATAAGAACTCATGTATGGGGAAAATATATCACAAAGGTGGGCACACCCAAGGGGGTGTCCTATAATAGGGAGAATAATTTATCGATGGTTTGGTCTATAAGGTAGGGTAATAAAAAAGCATGAGAAAACAATTAATTTAATTCACTGGTTATATTTTAGGCACATCTAGAAAAGTCTGATGAGAATCACAATGTTGCCTTATATGAATTGCCATAAAATGAGACAGAAGAAGTAGAACACCTACCTCGATGTAGTAGTGCTCAACTCATTCATTATCAAGGCTTGAAATGACCAACAATAGAAGAAAATGAAAAAATTAACTATTGAATTGAAAATTCGAAAAAATACATCACATATATATAGCATAGTAGATGGAGAATTGAACATGAAATAGAAGAAATTAGATGAATGATCTTACCGATGGTTATCTAATCCTTCCAATAGATAGTGATTTACTTACCAGATGAATGAGATCTTCCAAAACCTAGGAAGGAGGAAGATGGATTTCCACGTATGGAAGAAGGGATGTGAGCCACTGAAAATTAACGATGAAAGAAAGGGGTGGTTTAAATCATTGAATATTGGTTTTCGGGTAATTACATTATCAAAAAAATGTATCATTATTTGGATGAAAGTTTGGAAAAACCATTCCCAAACCATGCCATGGTTATTTCTTGAAAGGGGAACCTCTCATGGTTAGGAGTATAGATTATATATCCATGTGAAAAATGTAAAAAATAAATTATAGAAACCTGTAGAGACCTAAATCTCGATGTACATGGACATTACTTTAATTTTTCATAATACTTAATACATAAAAAAACCAAAAAACAAGGACCGTAATAGTTTTGTGTCTTGGGAACATGGAACATAATCATCTAAACATGGTGAAAGATCTTCAACATCTCCCATAAAGATCATACCTTTTTCTTTTCTTATATAAAACCTTTATTTATATCTTGTGGAAAAGAAAACATATAAAGTGTGAGCTCAAATGCTCAATAAGGGTAAGGATTGGGAAAATAAAACAATCCATATGCATTTGAACTTCAAAACATGAACATAATGTTTAAGCATCAAAATCAATATTTGTGAAATCAATCTTGGTAGTACATAAGGAATAGATCATAAAGTAACATCAATCATGATTAAATATCATGGGAATAAAACATTTAATTGTGTAAAACCATTAAGCACATGATATACTCTCCATAGTAGCTAGGGCATTGCTGCCAAGACAATCTTAGTGGACAAAGTACCTTTCTGAATTGAGTTCACTCCTCATTCCCGTCCTGTATCACTGAACCAGATTAACTTACCATTCCAGCCATGTCTATCTCATGAGATATAAATCTTTACCCAAATAATTGGAGGGAGAAATAGGTCCCACCCATCTCATAATGAAATCATTCTTTCCTGTGCCACAAAATAAACACACATCATTCATAATAACCCAACGAATAAAATGGGCTTTATAAACATCATTCCATCATAACATAATCCATATAAAACAAATGGATATCATTTCATCATATGAAAAGTGAAATTATGTAAATCATAGATACATTATACTTGAAACATACACATATGAAATAATTTCATCTTAGATGGAAAATGGTTTTGATAAAACACTCGAAATGAATTCTTGATTAAAATATCCTTTCTTCTTCAAAATCATTTTCCTTTCACAAAATTCCATGAAATTTTAAAAGAAATGGATATTGTTGAAAACAGTCATGAAATCTTGTAGTGTAATCTTCCTGAAAATAAGGCGTTATAAAACCTTAAAAATACATTCATGCCGTATAAGTTAAAAGAAACATTCTCCTTGTACTTTTAAGAGAAAAATCAAAATGTAACATGTATGGTAAACAATAGAAATATTACTTCCATAACACACATTAAAATTAAAAGAAAGGTAAACATGACATTAAAAATTTATTGAAGAATATTACACACTTTATGAAAAACATTTTATGGGCATGGATGAAAAATATAACCCCAGTAAATACTTACGTATAAACAATCTCGAATAAAAATGAGATTGCAAAATTATCCCTTACCTTAGATCCAATTTCTTATGTACATGTTCGAAACACCTGTATAGTGGGTTCAAAAATATTATTAACTTATAATAGAACCATAATAATATTTATGATATCATATATGGTTCTCTTATGACTTTATATTACCCGTTATTTTGTCAATTCCATGTTAAAGCAGCGTTTTGGGTTAAAAAATTCATTTATCGTACATGTTGGAGTTGTTGTTCTTGATATTATTATTACTTATATAATTATTAACTTACTTCGAAAATGTAAAACATTATTTATATATCATATATATTTAGTATATATATATATATTATATAGAAAAATAAAATGAATCACACCGTTCATGGAGACGGTAGGCCGTACGTACACATGAATGATGTTTTCCTTTCCTTATTGACTTGAATAGAGGTAAGTAAATAAAATATACATAAATCCAGTATCATTAATATGTCATATATTTCATGATTATTTAATATATTTACTTTATAATCATTCTTGAATGGTTAACTTGGAGAATGAATCTCATAGCGTCGTGGAGACGGTAATCCGTATGTATGCATGAGCGATGATATCATTCCCATGGAATTAGAGTGGATGATATAATATCTCAGAATTAGTATCAGGTTATAATAAAAATATATATAGTAATTATTCACACAATTATACCCATCCAAGTAAGGTGGTGGTTGAAAAACAGACTACACCACGGCGTGGAGATGGTATTCTGTACGTACGCACGTGTAGTGATTTCGTTTTTCGTAGGATGTATAGAATGTGAAATGAGGTTGTTTCATATTTATAATAACATATCAGTATATTATTGATAGTGATGTTATTAATTCATAATGAAACAACTAATGAAGAGGAAGTATAAGATGAAATAAATTTGAATGAATCGGAAACAGATATTACCTCTTCTTGGACACGCCTCTTTGAAACCTCCTCTTAGGTCACTAAAATTGGTCTTTGAAGAAGACCAGGACCTCTAGTATGTTTCTAGGGAAGTTTATAAGTGAAATGTGCAGGGTTTGGTCGAGCATGAATTCTGAGTGTTGTGTAAAGAGAACAGGGAGGAGGTTCCCTTTTATAATTGAGGAGAGGGGCACCTTAGAAAAAACATAAAATATTATTTTATAATAAAGTCATTTTAGGTTTATAATAGCTCCAAATTAATTTATTTCGAAGCTAAGGTGGGTAAAGGTATAAATCCTATCAACCAATAGGTTTTAGTTAAGTTTGGGTTACTTTTATAACCTTATCATTTATATTTAACTCTATGTTAAATAATTTAACTTTTACCACATGTTTTTGTTTTCTACAACTATATGGTAAATAAACATACTATAACAAGACAAACGAACTCCAAGTGGTTCACTATTAATATATATAACCTTATCTAAGTCATTTGGCCGAACCTTATATCTTTAGGAATAAAATAACAATTAATAATATAATATTTGTTTTAAAAACTATTTTATGTCAATTTTGACAATATTTGGTACTTGATTTTGGTGAAAATAATATCAGCATTATTAGTTATGAAAAATTTAACTAAATAAATACTAACATGTAATATTAACCTATAATTTTTTTATAATTCATAAAAAGGCTAAACTTACATTTCTTTGGGTATTTATAACATCAATTATTTTAAAATTTTATTAATAAGGTAATTACTGCATCATCATTGTGTCATAAATAAATTAACTTATATATTGTCTAAAAATTATAAATAAAATACCATTATGTAGGAAATAATTTTATGTTTCCAATTAATATTTATAGTGTAATTTATCTTATGTATAACCTTATATTAAAATTATTTAGTTATTGAACATTGATTTTAAATATTTTAACTCTTCTTTAAATAAAATAATAATAAATGTCCTAATCTAATCAAAGTGGACCTAAAGGGTAATATATTATCCCTAAGGTTGTTTTTGGTCGAATTACACTTATCCAATATAATTAGGACATATGTTAGGGTAATAATAATATCATTTTTACCCATAATTACCCTATTTACTTTTAACCGTGGTGAATAAAAGTAAAAATTTACTATTCACCCAAAACAATTTATCTTATTGAACCACATTTTACTTTTTGATATCAACCATTTCTCTTGGATTTTTGAAATTAAACTCACAAAAGTGGTAAAATAATGTTTTATGTAAATTTGAAAATTCTCCTAGGAGATGGGTAAAAGACTTTCAAAAGTTCAATAAAATTTTCATATATCTAAATTTTTTTATAAAATGACTCCAATGAATTACATTGAACTTATATAGGTATTATGTATCAATTTTGACCTAAAATAAATTTAAAAATAATAAATAATTATTTAAATAAAAAGTCAGTTTTTAAATAGTAACCGAGTGTTTTCACTATTCATCAAAAATTGAAAGTTTTCAGAAAAACACCAAAAATTCACCCTAGGATAATTTCGATATTCCGAATCCAAAGATGAAGTCCATTTCGAAAGATAAAATTTATAAAATCTTAAAAAGTGGTTATCACTATTCATATTGGCTAGTTAATAATAATATTATAGTTATATCTCATTTAGTGAAACTCGGTATTGCGTATAACATATTCTATTACGGGGGGTATCGATTACGTGTAGTGAAATCTCCTTTTGGTGTAGTGTAAAACACAAGACATCAATGAAAATAAAAATAATATTTTTCTTAAAATATCGGGGTGTTATATTCTACCCCCCTTAAATTAAATTTCTCCCTTGAAATTCATCGGGGTTATAAATGGTTTACTACTTGAAAGTTTATTTAATAGAAACCCCAATCGTAAAAAGGAATACCAAAACTTATCTTTAAATACTAATGTATGAAATGTAATGGTTACCCAAATTAACTAATCACTAGGTTTCCACATAGGAGAACATAAGTGAAACTATGGATATGGAAGAGAAATCTAACCATCAAGTTCTGATGGAGAGTGGTAGAGAACATGTCTATGAAAAAGCCAACAATAAAAAAGCCATAAATTTGTGATGATCTAAGGTACCATCTGATTTATCAAATATAAGGGCACTAAGAAAACATTTTTGGTTTTCAAGATGATTTCCCTAAAGTTAAAGAATTTGAATTAGAAGAAATACTTACTATATTTCAGTACAATCTCACCATTTTTTCATGAATTAAACAATTTCCACTTAATCTCCTAAATAAATGAAGTTGAATTTGTCATTTGTGAAGTATTATCAGATCATGTGATATAATGATGGGTCACTCCATCTGTTTCAAACAAAAGGTTAGCAAAAGTTACAAATATACATAAGTCCTTTTATGGTATGGTTAATCGTATATGATTCCAAAAATGGACTTATACTTTATCTATCATACCATTTAATAAAACTAATTTCTACTAACTAGGGACTTCCTGTAGCCCATTGGTAGGCAGTAAAGGCTTGTCACACTTCGGTTGTGGGTTCGATTCCCATAACTTTGTCCGACGCGACGGGTTGTCAGCCGTCCTACAAGTTGTCCTTTTTCTAATACTACATTATAATGTTGAAAAATGTTCTAGCCTTAAACAATACTGACTTATGTCCAATATAATCCATTCCAATATTTAGGCTTATCCAAAATACTTCTATCTAAGCTCATCGTATAAAGAAAACAATTACTATAAATGTCATATACTGATCATGTGAATACCATCATTTATCATACGATATATCTTGTTGGTCACATTCCAAACATGTGAATACCTTAATCATGTATTCTCTTGAAAAATGAATACCTATTGAACCATAGTGAAAACATGTATGCTCTTAAAATTTAACACTTTACACATACCAAAATCCCAAAATTTTTATATACTCAAACCATGATATAACTTTGTCATTATATCAGTCCTAAGCTAATGAATACTATTAAACTTTTCATTTTCTCCTTATCATATCATCTGCATTCCAAAATATTTGTGTTACTTTTCATGATTACCAGTACCATATAATTATTCAATACCATAATAAACCAATACATAGATATTCAAATATTCCACATTACTATAAATTAGATTCTACAACATTATTTTGGAATCCCATTACATAAACACATAATCATTCCACTACATCGTTGTCATACTCAACATCGCCAATAGTGATCGCATGTGACTTCCCTTTTCCCTTTTCCTTAAGAGTTTGCTCACGTCGATCATCATTAACCCTTGGATTAGGGCATTGGTTAGCATAATGCCCCATTTCCTTGCACTTGAAGCATTTAAGTGTTGGTGGAGTGTTCTATGTAGTCTTTTCTCTATTCATGTCATTAGAAACCTTTTCCCCATTACTTCGGCACTCAGCTGCTTGATGGCCTTCTTTTCCACACTTGAAACATTTTTAGTACATTTTAGACAATCTCCACCATGCTTCATTCCACAATTTGAGCATAAATAAACATTCACCTTATTTTCACCATTGTTCTGAGGTTTTTCCTTGAACTCCATCTTTCGTTTCTTGTCAAAACCATGAGATGGATATGTTACTCCAACTTTCAGTTCTACCTTGATAGCACAACGCACAATTTCTTCATAGCTAATAAAGTCTCTTATAGCTAATGCCCTTTGATGGATTGGTTTTAAGCCACTGAAGAATCGATCAACTTTACTTTTAGGTTAGATGATAAACCCATATGCATACCTTTCAAGTCTTGTAAAATTCCCTTCGTATATACCAACAGATTCATCATCATTCTGCTTAAGCTCAAGGAAATCCTTTTCTATCATTGTTCTAAGAATACAAGGGAAGTACTTACTGAAAAACACGTTCTAGAACTCGTCCCATTCCATATATTCAATTTCATCTTGGGGCCTTGTATTATTAATTATAGTCCACCACTGGTCTACTTCACCTTCTAAATGGTAAATAGAAAAAATGACTTTTTCATGTTCTGAACAGCGAAGTATGGAAAATATTTTTTCAATGGTACTAATCCATTGTTCACCAACAAGTGCATCAGATGACCCATTGAAAGACCATGGATGTTTCCTCATAAAGGACTCAATAGAATATTGTCCCCTTCTATAATCATTTGGAAATCCATTACGATTCATAGATTTTGTAAGTATAGCAATAATATTTTTCACTCCATCTCCCATCACATTTGGTTGTTCAGGAGGACAATCATTTCATTGTCTATTACATTGATCAACACGGTTCCTTCGGGTTCCATCCATCGTCTAAAACCCAAAAGAACAGTGTGAGAGGAAAAAATCATTCTAGGAAAACAACATAATAAAGGGAGATTACCTTAAATATCTAACATCTTAGGTTTGATTCTAATATCATTACCATAATTCTAGGACAATAAATTATACTTAACCTTATGGACATCCCTAGACATACCTTAGAAATATCTCTAGGGATCTCACTAAATTTATCGCATCCTAGTTTCCAAAGGATGACTAAACCTCCCTCTAATACCAACTATAGAGACGAAAATCTTGACGTACATGGATATTTCATTACTTTATCATAATACTTAATAAATAGAAAAAACCAACACAAAGGTACCACAATAGTTTAGTGTCTTTCGAAACTCAGAACATAATCTTCTAATCATGGTGAAAGATTTTCAACATCTCCCATAAAGATCATCCCCTTTTGTTTTCTTACATAAAAACATTCTTTATATCCTAGGGAAAAGAAAACATATAAAGGGTGAGCTAAAATTATCAGTAAGGGTAAGAATGGAGAAAATAAAACAAACCATATACATTTGAACATAAAAACATGAACCTAAAGTTTAAACATCAAAATCAAGTGTTTTGAAATCAATCTTGGTAGTACGTAAGGCATAGATAATAAAGAAACATCAATCATGATAAAATAGAATGGGAATAAAGAAATAAATTGTGGAAAACCATTAAGCACATGATATGATTTCCATAGTATCCAAGACATTTCTTCCAAGACCATCTTAGTGGATAAAGTCTCTTTTTAATTCGAGTTCACTCCTCGTTCCAGTCCTCTATCACTAAACCAGATTAACTTACCATTCTAGACATGTCTATATCATGAGATATAACTAGTTACCCAATGCATTGGAGGGAGATATAGGTCACATCCATCTCATAATGAAATCATTATTTTGTGTGCCACAAAATAAAAATACATCATTCATAGTAACAAAACAATTAAAATGGGCTTTATAAACATCATTCCATCATAACATAATACATATAAAACAAATGGATATAATTTCATCAAAATAAAAGTGAAACTATGTTAATCATAGAGACATTATACTTAAAACATACACATATGAAATAATGTCATCTTAGATGGAAAATGGTTTTGATAAAACACTTGAAATGAATTCTAGATGAAAATATCCAATCTTCTTCCAAATCATTATCTTTTCACAAAATTCCAGGCAATTTCAAAAGAAAATGATTTTGTTGAAAATATTTATGAAATATTTTAGAGTAATATTTATTAAAATAAGGCATTATAAAACCGTAAAAATATATTCATGCCGTATAAGTTATAAAAACATTCTCCTTGTACTTTTAACAGAAAAAATCAAAAAGTACCACATATGAAAAACAATATAAATATTCATTCCATGACACCAAGTTAAAGTAAAATAATGGTAAAAATGACATTAAAATTTCATTGAAGAATATTAAACACCTTATGAGAAATATTTTATGGGAATGGATGAAAAATATAACCCCAGTAAATACTTATGTATAAGAAATCTCGGATAAAACTGAGATTGCAAAATTATCCCTTACCTTAGATCAAATTTCATCCGTACGTGTCCGAAACACCTATATAGTGGGGTAAAACATATTATTAACTTATAAAAAAACCGTAATAATATTTATTATATCATATATGGTTCTCTTATGACTTTATATTACCCGTTCTTCTATCAATTCCATGTTAAAGTAGCGTTTTGGGTTAAAAAAATTCATTCATCGTATGTGTTTGGAATTATTGTTCTTGATATTATTATTACTTATATCATGATTTAGTTAATTCCAGAATGTAAAACATGATTTCTATAACTTATATATTTAGTTTATATATATATAATAGATACATAAATAAAATGAAACACACTGTTCTTGGAGACGGTAGGTCGTACGTACGCATAAACGTTGTATTCCTTTCTTTATTGACTTGAATGGAGGTAAGTAAATAAAATATACGTAAATAAAGTATCATTATTATGTCCTATATTTCATGATTATTTAAAATATATACTTTATAATCATTCTTGAATGGTTAACTTGGAGAATCAATCTCATCGTGTCGTGGAGACGGTAATCCGTACGTACGCACGAGCGATGATATCGCTCCCATGGAATTAGAGTGGATGATATAATATCTCATAATTAGTATCATGTTATAATTAACATATATATAGTTATTATTTACACCATTATACCCATCCATGTAAGGTGGTGGTGGAAAAACAGACCACACCACGGCGTGGAGACGGTATTCCCTACGTACGCACAGGCGGTGATTTCATTTTTCGTAGGATGGATAGAAGGTGAAATGGGGTTGTTTAATATTTATAATGCCATATCAGTATATTATGGATACTGATGTTATTACTTCATTATGAAACAACTAAAGAAGAGGAAGTAGAAGATGAAATAAATTTGAAAGAATCGGTAACATATATTACCTCTTCTTCGACACGCCTCTTTGAAACCTCCTCTTAGGTCAATAAAATTGGTCTTTAAAGATAACCAGGACCTCTAGTATGTTTCTAGGGAAGTTTATAAGAGAAATGGACAGGTGTTTCTCAAGAAAAAAGGCTCAGAGTTGTGTAAATAGATGAGGGAGGAGGTCCCCTTTTATAAGGGTGGAGAGGGACACCTTAGGAAAAACTTAAAATATTATTTTATAATAAAGACATATTCGGTTTATAATTGCTCCAAATTGATTTATTTAGAATATAAGGTGGGTATGGGTCTACATCCAATAATAAAATAGGTTTTAGAAAAGTTTAGTTTACTATTTTAACCTTATCATTTAGATTTAACTCTAAGTTAAATAATTTAACTTTTATCGTGTATTTTTTTCTTACACTATATGGTTAATAAACAAAACATAACAAGAAAAAAGAACCCCAAGTGGTTCACTATTAATATATATAACCTTATCTAAGCCATTTTTCCATACCTTATATTTTTAGGAATAAAATAACAATTAATAATATAATATATTTTTTTAAAAAAAATTATGTCAAGTTTTGACACTATTTGGTACTTAATTTTTGTGAAAATCATATTAGCTTGATAAATTCGAAAAATGTTAATTAAATCAATACTAACATGTCATATTAACCTATAAATTTAGTGTAATTCATAAAAAGGATAAAATTACATTTATTTCGGTATTTATAACATCAATTATGTTAATATTTCATTAATAAGGTAATTACCGCGTCATCATTGTGTCATATATAAATTAACTTATTTAATGTCTAAAATTTATAAATAAAATACCATTATGTATGAAATATTTTTATATTTCTAATGAATATTTATAGTCTAATTTATTTTATGTATAACCCTATATTAAAAATGTTTTAGTTATTAAACATTAGTTTTAATTATTTTAACTCTTCTTTAAATAAAATAATAATAAATGTCCTAATTTAATCCATGTGGACCAAAAGTGTATTATTTTATCCCTATGGTTGTTTTGGGTCAAATTATACTTATCTGGTAGAATTAGGACATGTGTTAGGGTAACAATAATATTATTTTTACCCTTAATTACCCTATTTACTTTTAACCGTGGTAAATAAAAGTCAAAAGTTACTATTCAAAAAAAAATATTTTTATCTTATTGAACCACATTTTACTTAATGATATCAACCGTGTCTCTCCAATTTTTGAAATTCCACTCACAGAAGTGGTAAAATTACGTTTTATGTAAATTTTCAAATTCTCCTAGGAGATGGGTAAAGGACAGTCAAAAGTTCAATAAAATTTATATATATCTAAAATTATTATAAAATGACCCCAATAAATTACATTGAACTTATATAGGTATTATGTATCAATTTTAACCTAAAATAAATTTAAAAAAAATAAATAATTATTTAAATAAAAACTCGGTTTTTAAATAGTAACCCATTGTTTTCACTATTCATAAAAAATTTAAAGTTTTCAAAAAAATACCAAAAATTCACCCTAGGCTAATTTCAATATTCCGAATCCAAAAATGAAGTCCATTTCAAAAGATAAAATTTATATAATTTCAAAATTTGGGTATTACTATTCATAACGGCTAGTTCATAATAATATTATAGTAATATCTCATTTAGTGAAACTCGGTATTGCGTACAACACACGCTATTGTGGAAGGTCGTGATTACGTGTAACGCAAGCCAAGTCAGGTATTCATGTAGTGAAATCTCCTTTTGGTGCAGCATACAACAAAAGACATCAATGAAATTAAAAAGAATATTTTTCATAAAATCTCAAGGTGTTACAAAACCCCTCTACAACCCCACATGGGTATGCACCTTGGGTTTCACGGTAAAAAAAAACTATATGGCCCCTTTCCACCACTAACTATAGAAGCGTGTTTTTGGGAAACCATGTTGCTTGGTCTGCACAATTTATCCTAACCATGATACCCAATACATTCTTAAACTACTAGGTCTCTAAAATTTGAATGATCCCTAGACACCCCTTATAACTCCTTGAATCCATTAATCATCATTATTAAGGACTAAATAAGTAATTATAACAAATAATTAATAGCATATACCATTGTGAAAAAATGGGACAGTAGAGGATTAATCATATGATTTTTTTATATGTTGTCTAAATTATAGAACCTTATTTTCAATATTTTACACCATTGTGTTAACCTGTTTTATTCATGGTCATTATTAAAATACCTTATTATGATTCATAAATATTTTTAGAATTTAAAAAGTATACCCCCTGGAGCTTCACTCTATATATGAATAAAAGCCTCTTATCATTCAACACATGATGATCGATTCATAGAAAAATATACCATTTTATGAGTTATAATACCTAGGTAAAATTATTCCAGAACAACATCCACATGTAGTATCAAAAAAGAAATGTAATTTCATAGAAGCCACTCAAACTATCCTACACCCAAATTCAATGATATTTTCCTACACACTATCGTATCCTTATGTTTCTAAAAAAAAATATTATCAACATAGTTCACTGTGTTTAAATAAACGTATCATTTGATTCTAATTTTGAATACTCTTCCTTCTCATACATAGATATTACAAATTAATTTATAAATATTCATTTGATATTATAAAAACGCTCATGAGTACCATGAAAGATTATGGTTTTTGGAACCAGGTTTAGATAAGCAACTTTTCCATAACTGAACTATAACATCTCCCACCATGTTCCTTATAAATAGCACACTTCTTAGACATATCATACATAATATATTTCTTCATAACCAATGAAATATTCAAAATTAAAAGATTTATGTTAAATTATCATTAACGATAATGAAGAGCGATACCAATGATCACCTAAAAATAACATAAGGATAATGGTATAGGAACATGAATTTTCAATTTTAAAATGATACCTAACATATCAATGGTTATAATCATTAGGAATAGAATAAATCATGAAATTTCCAAGGACATGATTCAAAAAGTAATCAAAGGACATGAGATATGTCATAATAAAAAAGGACAAAATCAAATAATTATGGCATACGTATCAGTAAAGAAAATCATTTCCTTATTTTTATATTCTAATTACCAAGAACATCATAGTGGAATGGGTTCACTACCCTAACCATCATAGTAGTAAAGATTCATTTCCAAGGCTCTCATAGTGTACAAGGTCTCTTACTAAAATGGGATTAGTCCACATTTAATTTTTATTTATATCATGATATATTAATCTTTACCCAATATATTTGTGTCATATATAGGTCCCACTTATCATGGTTGCTAAAATTACCACGCATCATTAGTTATAACATAACATTTGTCTAGGGTTTTTATGTAACAAAAATCCTTGGATATAACATAACCACCAACCTTTGTTATAACATAACCACTATATTTGGTTACAAAATAACCACTATCATTAGTTATAATGTATCCACTTTCCTTGGTTAAATAATTACCACCTTCCTTTGTTTATAAAAATACCCCCGATCACATAAATAAAAAAACACTTATGTGTACCAGAAGATCATAAAATATTCATCATAACAAAACATCATAAACTATGAAATTTAATTGGGTTTCATAATCATTTCTTCATAGAAGAACTCATGTAATATAAATGGGTTTTATAAAAATTTCTTTATAACAAAACCCTTGAAAAGAAAACTAGTTAGATAAGAAAATATATAGCACAATAATAATCCATTTAAGGAAATAATAATGATGGTATCATAGGATCATATAACAATTAAATCTTAAGAAACATAAGATGATGCTTTCTTTGATGAAAAAATATTTTAAAAGATTAATTAGAACAATTCTTAAAGAGAATATACAATTCACTTTCAAATCACATGTTTAAAATATAAAATATTAATAAATATTAAATAAATATTATTCTTTTAAATTTTACATGGAAACATTTAAGGGAATCCTTAAATTGTTGGGTGGTCATTTCATCAAAAAATACGGTTCATGCTATACATGTTAAGACAATGATTCCTGTTACATTTTTAGAAAAAATTCAAAACAGTATTGTTTAGAAAAAAATTAAAAGATTAAAATTAAAAAAAATTTACAAAATTCATCCATGGGAAAAAAATTTACAAAATATTTTTATAATACTAAAAGAATTATTTAAAACATTTTAAAAAAAATGACATATAAAAGCATTTTAAATCAAAGAGAAAAATATAGATGATTTTTATTAAAAACGTATTTGGATTGTTTAGATATGAAATAGAGGAAAGTGGAAGGAAAGTAGTTGTTCTAAAAAATAACTAAATAAGACTAAAATTAATTATATTTTTAGGGATATATGATAGTATTTCATTATGAGAATCATTATTATAAAAAAATCCGACAGAAAAATATATTGTAACATAAGACCATAATCACATTGGTAACTTTTGAATTATATGCACAATGAAATAATAAACCATAAGTTTATTTTTATATTGCATAAATTTAACAATAATCATCAGAAAATAAATTCATGGGATGTATATACACTATATTGAAGAAATAATTAGTGAATATGTTATGTGTCCCATGCAAGTAAATAGAAGATGAAAATCTCTTACCTCATGTATCGACATTATTCATAAACATTAGAATATATATTATAATAAATATATATTTATTATAAATATGTTTAAAAACATACTCCTATATATCATAGCATATATGAGTACTTTATCTCCAATTGTTAACCGTTTATTAACAATTCCTTAACAAAATCACATTTCAGGTAAAAACTGTGCCATTTTTCATGCTTGTTTTGGTTATTTATTATTTCTAATTTTTTTAATTTTATCATGATTAAATAATATATATAAATTTTAAAATTATATAAATATTATATATACTCAGTATATATTTATTTAGAGTAATCTAAAAAATTTATACATTGAAAATGAATTACATGGTTTATATAGAATGTAGGTTATCTGAATGAATGAACATAATTTCCATTTTCTCGATAGATGAAATGAAAGAAAAGAAAATATTAATTCAAATTTTTGGGATCATTTTAATATCATATATATCATATACACTCAATAACAATTTATATATTACCATAAATTTTAAAATAAAATAAAATAGTTATTGCATCACTTCGTAGAGGAGGTAGTCCACACGTACACACGAGCTATGTAATAATTTGACAATCGATTAGATGATATGAAATGAAATGTAATATTATAATTCCTAAATTATATTTTTCCATAAATAATATATATATATATTATATCCATCATTATATACACCTATGATATCGCTTCGTGTATGCGGTAGTCCACATGTACACATTAGCGATGCTATAATTTTCCAATTGATTTGAAGGTAAGAAAATATATGTAATATTATAATTCCTGAAGTTTAATTTTATCATATATAATATATATATATACTTTATATCCACCATTATAGTCCCCAAGAGAGGCGGTGGTGGAATATGAATTATATCTTTTAATGAGGTGGTAATCTCTTATACTTTAGACTGACAATTTAGATTCACATTTTATGTTAGAGGTGATAGATATATGTTATGAAATATAAAAAATATTTGTAAATTTTATATACAGGTTTTATTTTATTTTTATTATTAAAACATGATTTAAGGAGGTAAGATTGTAAGTATAATGAAAGTGTTTAGTGAAGACAATTACATTTTCTGACGAAAACCACTACTAAATCTCTTATTAAGGACCCCAAGGATGGTATTTTCTAAATAAAATAAGTTTTAGAATTTGTATTATGATTTTTGGAGATATATTTTTTTGGTAGATAAAAATCGATTAATATGTGTAAATATGTGAACCATTTATTCCCCTTTAATAATTTGAGGAGGAGTGGCATTATTGTAAATACCAAAAAATATTGAATAATTACATGTCAATATGAATCCATGTGCTAAAAAAGTTGAAAAATACTGGATTAGGGATATTAAATAGTAGGTACACACCAATTCACAAAATTTATATACATTTTAAATCTTATATTCCCTTATCTTCAATGGTTAGTCATTTTTATCATTATAATTTTCACAACTGTAACTATCCAATCTTTATTTACCTAAGTCGTATATCCTTTACGAAAAAAATAAAATGAGTCTTGTTAGATAATATAAACCCACTTATTCTAAGTATTAAATTTAATTTATTAAATAAGGATCTTATGTGTGTTGAATATTAATTATGACACATTCGTATGTAATGTGAAAAACCCTGGTTTAACCTCAACCACAATAATTAATTTTTTACAATTTTTATTATTATTGACGATTAAAAAGAACTGATATTATTATATAATATAAATTATTCTCTTTCCAAATATGGATATAATTTTTAAACTCCATTAATAGGGGTGGAATAATTAATGTTGAAATAAAATCTCTAGATGGGATAAAAATGTAGTTTTCCAAACAGTGTTTTTTTCATAAGTATAAAATACGTAATATTAAAATTTGAAATTAAATAGATTATAATGACCCAAATTTAAATAATTATAACATAATCGATCTAATTTGATTTTTCTGTAATTTATTTTTAAAAAATAGAACTTTTGGAAAATTTTTAATTGAAAATTTAGTCTTCAATAACAACTAGTATTATTCACTATTAATTAAAAAATTAGAAAATTTATTAAATTATAAAAAATCACCCAAACATAATTGTAAAAATATTATTAAAATAAATAAATTTGTTTCTCTAATTAATTTTTTAAAAGTTTTAATTTTTATTTTTATTTTTTGATCACAAAAATGAATTGAAATATTTTTTTTGGAAAAATATATTTTTGATGTGTATAAAAAATTGTCCAAAAAATAAGGATATTTTTATCAGTATATTTTATTTGTGTAGAAACATTATATAAAATTTTAAAAAAAATGATTATTCCTATTCATACCACCAATTTTAATAAATAGGTTATTATATTTCTATTTAAAAAATAATATTAATTATAAGTCATGGTTTGATAGAAAAAATATTTCTTAAAAAATAATCTATCAATTAAATTAAATATATTTGAAGAAAAAAAATTCATAAAACATTGGTGGGTTACAAAATAGATTTGAATGGGTTTTGTTTTTTAGGAACTGCTTAGAGTCAAATTTTATACTTATAATGAATAATTTTTTTATTGAACACAAAAGATTAGTATGTTGTAATAATAAAAGTTCAGAAGGAGATAGTGTTCTTAAAGGGTATAGTACACGAAATTTGAATTAAGAAATAGTTCAGAGTGTTGAAATATGATCACTAAAAAATGAACCACTGGGAAAATAATTTTATATTTTAGTCACCAATAAATCATATTCAACTAAAATACCACTTCACACAGAAGATTATGAAGTATAGAGAGATGGAGATAAAAGGGGAAAAGTAAACTAGAACCATGTTTATATGATAACAAAAGATATTTCACATTAAATAATATTTTTTTTCTTTATTGGGACATTGATAACATAGAGATTTTTATACCACGAAATCATTGATAGACATGAAGTGGTGAGCCGAAGAATTGATTTAGGGAAGATAGTGCATGTGAACAAATGAACATAGTATATAACCATGAAAAAATTATACTCATGTGCTATATTTATAGCCTTGGTGTGAGAACATATTTTTTGGATGAATATAAAATTCATTGTAAAGATATAACTTTGGATTACTATGATGTAATAGAAGCTACGATGATAGTAGTTCTCAGAACCCCAAAAGGCTGAACTATTATAGAAACAACTACTTCTATAGTTTATATAATTCATAGAGTGAAGGATGAGTTTCTGTAACTAGAAGTTATGTATACAAATTTATAAGGGTTGAGGATACATTATCTGAAGTATCTACATATAAGAATGATTCAATAAGTAATCATGTTGAAAGAGTGTTCTCCCTTGACTGAATGATAAGATGACCATGAAAACTAGAGACTTTGAATGAATAGTCTTTGAAGTTTGTTTTAATGTTGGATTAGGAGTACATGGAGGTCGTTAATATATATATATATATATATATGCGTTTATTCAAAGTATTTTTTTTACATTTTAATGGAATTTTGATGGATGTACTCAAGTTAAAATTTTATCAAATTATACTTCTTAGATGAATATTACATTTCAATATATGTTGTTTACTTCATATTCAAATTTTTAATTCCCATGGATAGGCTATGTACAAAAAATTAAAATTACTTATGTTCCATTGTATTGTTATACTATCTACTAAATTTCATACAATTTAATGATTGTACACAATTAGTGCCTCTTGATGTCTCCAAAAGATGTAAGTTTGTGGTGTACAACTATTTTCCCTAGTTAAATGGTCTTAAAATCAAATTCTCCTGATGTTGTTATCATCTAAACACTTCACTTAACTGTTCTATAGTTTTACACAAGAAAAATGGGTTGACCATTGGATAGTTATTTTGACATTATAGTCACTCTTGTAATTGGAACATGTGAATTTGACCAATAAAATGGAAGCTTTTGATAAATATCATCATCTATGACTTCCTTCTACTACTTATACAAAGATCAACTAAATGGAAGCCATTAGTATGAACCCAACTAAGGATGTTAAATTAAGGGACACATTCTATTATTGTAAATGTTGTGGAAAATTTTAAAATCATATAAACTTGACCTTAGAATGGGTGATGATGGACTCCCTCCACCTCCCAATAATGAATCTAATTGATGATCTATGATAAGGTTGAATGAGATAAAGAAAAAATAATGGAGGAAATCTGAAGGTCTCTAAAAGATTATAAAATAGATATAAAATTCCAATTAGGGGTTAAGGATATTAATTTTAAGGGTGAAAATACCATGATTCACTTAAATTTTAAAAACCTAGCATATAACATTCTTCGTTCTCGACACAGTTCCAACATCTCTCCATATGGCTTGATAGAGGACCTTCACCCGACTAGGGACAACTGAGCACTCATTACTTGACAAACAAGTACTATTTTATTTCACAACACGTTGGCTGCCTATTTCCTCTTACCCTTGACTATTGAATACCTGAAATCCCCCCATAACATATAATTATTATGAAAAAGACACATTAAATAAAAAAAATTATAGGACTTACTGGCATGGAATGATATGTATTTTTACCCATACACCACCTTTAGGCTCTAAAGATGAATAGGTATCCTATTATTCCACTAGTTGAAAATGCTTCCATAGAATTACTTCAACTTATTCAGGTTTTTGAGAGTTTATATACCCCACTTTTAGAAATACACAGTTTTGATTTTTGGTAATATAGGTGGGTGATAACAAAATCGACTATACAAATGGATATTATATGGGTTACGTTGAGGCATGATATGATTTCAACCTTCTTAAGAGTATATTTACCCCCACTATGCTAAGGGTTCCATGAGTTACATGAAATTCCTCTTGATGATTCATCGATATCTCAATACTCTACAAAATTATTTTGTGAAGATAAGGCCTAGATTATGCTTTTAAATCAAGAGAGTAATGAAGGAGACATTAATTTTGTGCACCAATATAGGCTATTTACATCTTATAAAATAAAATGGAGAAAAAGTTAAGACATTTTATGTATTTCTAATCATTATAATTGATTGAGTTGAATTTTACATCATATAAAGACTCCATTTTATGGGAATTTAATTACTCATTTTGATAACTTATTATACCATTATTAATGTGTAGATACCTTTTATAGTAAGAAATGAAATATCTAGATTTAAAACCATCTATTAGGGAAAAGTTTATTGAATAAAACCTCATGATTTCACCCATCCCAATGAAAATATATTTCCATTATATTACACCAAATTTGAATAATAATTTAGATCACACTCTTGTAGTAAACATGGTAGAACCATCTAGATTTCCCATTTAGGACTTGGTCTAAACATGTAAGAGGCACCAATCCATCAAAATAATGAACCACTAAGAACTAATGTAGCATGTGGTGTATATATTCCACCTATATTGAGACCAAATTTTAATTTTCATTCTTTTTGGAATGCTTGCATTGAGGGAATGGTGAAACATCCTCCACGTGAGTCCTCGTATTATCAAATTTTGAATAGTGAAAAGTGTTATCCATTATAAATGGGACACTACTCTATCCCCGTTTTCAATTTGAAATTTTCAACCAGTTTCCCCCATTAGGAAATAGAAATTAAATTCATTAAAAATTAAAATAAAACTCCAAAAACTACATGAACCAATTCCATATTCCCCTCAATACATCATTCTTAACATAATTAATTAGCCCCCCACATTCATTCTTCCATTGCACACATTTCATTCTTATATCCCCTTGTAATATTTCGTATCCTTTATGAGCAGTGAAAATCAATGAGAAATTCTCCACATCTTCTGGTTTAGTTATATGCCTTCCTCTACCACTTTCTTGTTAACCTACCATATCAATGGTCATGACACGTCCTGATAGCCTTCACTAAACGTAAATATATAAAAGGATAACTACATTTGATCCACCCTAACTCATCCCTAATTTATTGAAATTATATATATAAAAATAATAAATAATAAAATTCCAAACATTTGGATTTTTTAAAACTATATCCCGATGTTGGGTTGTCTTAGTGAAGAATCATGGGTGCTAAATTAAAAATCCCCCATGTCGAAAAATCATCAAGGAAGGATACTTATACAAATGAAACATATTTTAATATGTTTAAAAGGAATATTTTTTCTAGTAAGTGTTTGATTTTTTAATTTTATAAATCTTGCACATTCCCACCCAAAACCATCATCAAAATTTTCTATATAAAGGTTACGTTTTGGCTGACACCATATATATTTTTTATTTTTTAATATTAATATTTAATTATATATGTAATGATATTTTATGGAAATTTTAACTATTTGTTACAAAGAATAAATTTTATTAATGTATTATAAAATAATAAATCCCTTAAAACTCCATCCAAGACATATTATTGGATCTAGAATTCTAAAGTTTTGGTCATACCGAAATCCATTTCACTGATGGGGAAGAGGTGTGGAATGTTTTCGTTTGTTGGGTTCAATAAATTCCATCAGTCAGTAATGGACCAGGGTTAAATGTTTGATGGGTTGTTTGTGTTATTCTACTTCAACATGTGGCTACAATACAGAGGTGACCAGTGGATTCCTACAGTTGGGTTCTACCATTATGATCCTACATATAATAGATGGTGGAATCACCATTTTTGAGATTTTTTTATAGTATTTATTATGATCTTAAACAGAAAAAGCATTGTTAGGGGTTTGTGGGAGATGGTTCTGTTTAGGATTGGTTTAGGCGGAACTTGTTAGGGTTTTCCCTGAACAATTGGACTTTTTTATATTAGGATTTTAGTCTTTGGTATTCTGAACATTTGGGTCTTTGGGATTTGAGATTTTTGACATATTACACTGGGAATCTTGGCCATGTATAATTGTGACTTTGATCCACTGGGCCTCTAGAATAAATTTCAGGGTTTTAGGTTATGTGACAAGACTAAAATAATGTCTCAGCACATTTTTAAGGTGGTACAACGCAATTCGTACATGTTTCACCAAGTGGGAGAAATAAAATGATGAATCGGTACGAAGAAACCTATCATCCATCCATATATCATCAATAATATGAGGGATGGATGGGTTCCCAACCTGATAGATTTTAGCACAATGTTTCTGTTAGATGGTGTGGAGCATCAAGTTGATGTTAAAGCGAAGGCCACATAAGCATCACTAAATGGGAAGCTCGAAAGAGAGATGGATATGATAGATCTAGTCATATTTTCCTCCTCTAAACACAAATATGGTATGTAGAGGTTCCCTTATATGTGGTTTTATATAAACATGTTGAATCTTTTGTTGGGGGTGGGGGTGGGAAATAGAATATTAGACTAGCAGCATAGGCGTAGTAGCCCTTGAAGGGGAGTAGTGTGACAATTCATTGGTACATGGAATATTTCATCCTACCTCTTAAACATTTATGTCATCTCCATCACGAGGACCGTAACCAAAAATTTCTAGTCATAGGGTACATTGGGCCATTTATTGGCCTTCCATCTATATTTTCTAGGACTATGTGCCTCGGGGTCTATGTGCCTTATTTGCATTACCTCTCAACCCATTTTAAAAGTGTGGTTTCTTTCCTTTATTAATAAATTTGTTATATACCCTCAATATGATTAAATTGTAATAGAAATAATATTACAATTCAAAATAATTATTTTTTATATTAATTATATAATTTATAATACAATGAAAAAATTTGTATTATAAAAATGTAATCAATAATTTTTAATAATATTATTGTAATTTATAGTTTAATTAAGTATAATTTAAAATTTAATTTTTAATCTAATTATTCATGTATGTTTTAATAATAAATAATTTATGGTCAGAGTAGGCCACTCAATATTGGGTGAATTGAGTTCCTATAAATATTTATTTTAAAAAAACTATTTAAATGATTCCCCAAATTTAAAAACATAACAATCCAGTTAATCAAAGTTGTCACTTTAAAATAGTCTTACTGTTCATCTAATTTCATATAAGATTGATTATTTCTCAGTTGTAAAAAAATGAGATATTTATAAAACATTTGAAAATAATCTAATACACTATAACAGTTACAAACACTATCCAAAACTAACTGTCAATGTGATATTCAATTTTTTAAAATATAGGTAATAATAGAGAAAAATAAATTTTAAAACCTATAAGATATAAAACCAGAGGATCAGTCTCATGATGAGACATATACATCTTTACATGGTGATCACCTACCAATGAGAAATCTATACAGATAAAGGTTTTGATCCACACCCTGGATTTGTGTTTACCCAATATTAAACACACTTTCACGGTCATAAGACCTCTACCACAGTTATATGTGGGAAAAAAACCATGTCACATTAGACCTCTACCATAGTTTATAATGGGATAAAAACTTGTAAATAGATAGTTGTGTGAGGATATCTAGTATCCTCCAGTAAAATGGAGGAGATAATTTGTGTTTTAAGGAGAGGTACACACACTTCTTGAAAATGTTATAAAAATAAACACAACAAAGAAAAAAATATTAGATATGGTTTTGAAGGCTCTCTGTGTTATGATGTTTTTCTCTAGACACTTTGACATATAACAATTTAATATGGATTCGTTTTCTCGAAGCAGACACTAAAACGGAGTTTTATGGAGCACTATGTTTTGTCTTTTAGGGTGATGAGATGTTCTTCTATTTAGGTTTTGTTATATGGGGTATAGAAGTTAGATATTTTGTGGACATTAGTTCTCTGGTTCACAACAAGTAGTAAAAATGAGTTACTCATGTTTTCTTACATTATGTATGTTGTTTTTTTTGTTCTTCTACTGTCTGTATATGAGTATCTTCTGGTTTGTGTGTATCTTTTGATGAGTTGTTCTTTGTATACATATTATTTTATCCAGAAAATGTGTATGTTTTAAGGTAGATGATATACCTTATACTTCTATCATTTTATTTTATGATGTCTACATAAGGAATTAAATTAATTTGTCACATTAAAACACTCAATATATGATTATTATAAGTAACACTAAACAATGGAAATTTAAACATTCTATCCGTGGGTCTTCTGTCGTTATATCCTTTTCTTGGTGACTCATTCCGTCATTGTGATATTATTTTGGTATTTCCATGCATCGATGACTCATTGTGTTGGGGAATAATTTCATCAGTTACTCATTGTGTTAGTGACTCAATTCGTCCATGACTCATTGTGTTGGTGAATCATTTTAACTGTTAGTGAGTCCTTGCATTGGTAGCACTATGCATTGGTAGCATCATGCATCTGTAAGTCCTTGTGTAGGTAGTTCATTTAATATATAGTTGAGATAGTTGGTCAGGCAGTGTTTCTATATCGCTATCGGCTAGTCATCGATCACTTAATTTTTTTGAACTATCGGTGTCTCATATATTCTGTTAGTTTCAGTCTATAATACTTATAAAATACGACTTATTGGACTATCATAAAACAAAAATATTATCAGAATGTGTTAAAATTATATGTGGTCTTATATAATCATAATAACACATATTGAAACTTATGTAATCATGATTCAAATTATTAGACATGAATAATATGATTGGAAATGATTTTTGATTATTAAAACCATTAATACTAGAGAGGGTGGACAACCATCTCCTATTAGCCAATAGTCTCTCCCTTTTTATGATAAAAAATCATGGAATTATAGTGTATAATCATTTGATGCATAATAAAATCATTCTACGTCTCATCTACCATTAATGAAGTATTATTTCCATATATAGATATTGTTCAGAGTTTAAATAAATAGTAATTGTATAACAAAGAAAAAAATAAAGGTATCAAAGGATAATGCCTTTTTTAAAACATTCAATCATAGGTAGGGAAAATAAAAAAAATAATAGTGATATAAAATTTAAAATAAATTATGATAATTCCAAATTGCTCTACCCATTTTAAGATTATGAAAATGTTCATGTGTATCAAAGATGGTTCACCCCCTTTGGATTCCAATCAAGAAATAAAAATGCACCACATGAATAATATGTATCATAGAATAATAAATATAATAGAAAGAGATGAAATAAAAGAGAAGTTAATTTCATTAATCCATTACTTCCAATGTATTAAGATTTTCTAGGGGAAAACAACAAAAGACAACCAATCAACCCTATCAGAGAATTATATACACTACTTCTCTGGATCAATAGGTGCCTTCCCTTTATCAGAGAGATCAATAAAAGATCTAGTAGGAGGGGCATAAAAACTAGAGTGTATTATAAAATATATAGAGGATGTATGATTACTCTTTTGGAAATATTAAGTACAAGTTTCGTTTTGTGTTGTGAAAACACAAGAGGTTGAACATTATCTTGGATCACTAGGAGAATCTGGCGGATATCTTGAAAAACTATCATCTTAGGTGGAGGTACTGATTCAGTAGGTCCAATGGGTGTTGATGTAGGCTCCAAAATCACTTCCCATTTCATATGAATGTATGGCATTAGCATCTTGATGAAATCCTCAATTATTTAACCACCATAATTAATAGCTTTCTCAAAATCTCTTTTATTCTCCATGAAAATGTCCAAAAAGAGGGGTGAAGTACATTAACATATGTACTTGGCCTTTTTAGGATTTGGTCGTTTTAGGTAGTGTCATGTTCTATATTAAATACTTATAAATGATATTCAACTGATGCTTTCTAATAATATTCTTGAAATAGTAATCCACCTTCTCTATAATAAGAGAATTGGTAGTCTGAGAACTATTTGAATAAATTCAAACCATATCAGGAAAATGGTCACTATTCTTCCCAATTTTTCAAGGGTCACCAATCAATAAACATCAAACAAATGTTGGGGATCTTCTTTAATAACATTTCTAACTACCTCAATGTCTAAGGCCTAAGATGACTAGACATATGTAGATGGAGCATCTGTTGGTGAGGTACAAGTCTTCAAATCATTAAGAATAGTCTCCCAATAGCTTTTATACTCTATAGTCAAATTATTGATTATAGAGACAAGCCCGATGTTTTCTTTTTCTCATATTGGTTGTGTTTGAAAAAACTGTTTCAGCTATTTTGATTAAGTTCAGCTGAATTTTAGTTATGATTATTTATGAAATTTTGACTGCATCAGGCTCACTCACAACGACTGCCTAAACTGAAGCAAGAGTAGATTTCATAGAATGATTCAACTCTTCTATTGATTATTTTATAGAGAGTAATTCATTACTTAGATGAGTTTTTTATTACATCTTGTTTAATCTCACGGACCATTTTAGATTGAACTGATACACTCACATATAAACAGATTTCATCCATAAACCATTCAAAGTCTATTTAGTTAAAAAAGTCACAAGGAAGGGTGTCAACCACTAATTATTAGTAACAGGTACAAATACCACATCATCTGATTATTCATAATCCAATCCCAGTGTTACGCATCCAGGATGGCTTTCCCATTCAAGCATAACATCATCAAATTAATGGGTGAGAGTGTCAAGTCTCAGTCTAACAGCTTGATCCTCTACATCATCTTGATCTCTTCTGACTTGATTCTCCCCTCAATCTCTTCTCTCCTCAAAGGTTTATCACCTTCATCATGATGTCTCCTTCTTTTATACACTAACTGAGGTGCATAGTTTCCATGAACTTCGACTTCATCATGATCTTCCACATTTTTTATTTCTTCTACATCAACGGTCAGAACCAAAGCATCAAATATCTCTACAGGTAAACCTTTATCATCCTCATGATGGTCAGCATCACTCCCACTTCCATCACCACTAACTTCAACATCATCAAGTCTAGAGGAATGCTCTACACTTCAATTTCTCTCATCATTTTCTACTCCATCTTCCACTTCACTACTGCAACCACTTCAACTGCCACTTTCATCTTCTTCACATCCTTCTCCTTCTTCTTAAGATCTAATTGATATACATACATATTCCACACTACCTGAGACTTATATCTATTCATATCCATTTGTGCCAAGAGTGAGTTCATTTGAGGGTAAATCAAGTGGTAGAATTAGGGGTCCAAAAGAAAAACCTTTGGTTTCTCATGAGGTGTCAGGATCACTCCAATCATCGATAGGTGAACCTTGACCTTTGAATGGTTTGGTAGGATCTTCTTCCACATGAAAAGAGTAAACTTACTCCTAATATGGTCCCAGACCAAGAACATACATATTTCTTGGCAAATTTGGATAGTCCACTAGATCGAACCTATCTTAAATATTATCCTCATTCCCAACCCATTCTTTCTTCCTTGGGTTGTAATTTATATTCATCCTCTTATAGACCACTTTTCTTAAGAAAATCCCACTACACTAAGAAACAACATCATCGTCTTCAGTAACATAACCATTATTTTTCAAAATGACTGGGATTAACGTTGGATAAAACATGTGATTGGTTTTTGAAGAAGGCTTGATCATTTAATTTATGTGCACAAAATGATATCTACATTAATATACCTTAATCCATTTTCTCAGAAAATAAAAAAATAGGCATAATGATACTTTATAGATGAAAATATAACTATCCTAGGACATATTTTATGTTGTACAAACTTTAACAAGATTCTACACTCCCCATAAAACTCGGTAGCAATGGGTCTCCCATGCTTGTCATTGTCAGTAAGATCTTTCAGAGCTTTCTCAAAGAATAAAAAGTTATTATTAGGTGGATAACTACCCTCATAATAATAAAACACACACTCATGGGGAACCTTAAGACATTCATCACATTGTCTAGATGAAAAATATTTTCCCTTGCCTTTCACTATGAACATAATAAAAAAATATCACTTCCTTTTAACAAAAACTCCACATTCATAAAAAGATCATGAAATAAATTAGGGTAAAAATGTATTTAATTATTTGGGATCCACTCAAGCCAACCCTAATCTTATAACACACTGAGCAGAAAATAATTTCATTCTGATAGACATTCAACAAGAACCTCCTTTTTGGAGTCACTACATGAATCGTTAGAGAAAGATTCATAGGTCTAGATGATTTTCATGATTCCCATTTCTGCTTCGTAGATACATGAGACTCACCACCTTTAGGTGTATGCATCACATGTTCCATTTCAACAGATAAATTTTAAGGTCAGAAGGTGAATGGTTAGGAGGTAGAGCGAGAAACAACTGAGTGGGTGTAAGGGTAAAGGAGTAGAGTGAATCGACTCAATTTTATATCAGTTTGGGATTTTGAAATCACAAATTGTGAAATTAGGAACGTAGTTCAATAAAATAAATGAAACAATATCATTTTTGTGAAAACAAAAAAAAAAGATAAATAATGTGAACCATCGATGTCATCATGAAATATTTTTCATAACACCAACTTTGTCTGCTTGACCGGGATACTATGTCATCATGACAACTATATCGGCATGACATACAGTGGGTGTCGGTATGAAAACTGTTTTGGCATGACAATGTCATTGGTGTCAATGTGCCATAACAATGGTGTTGGAATTACAACTGTTTCATAATGAAAAATTCACTTAAAATTATCAATGTAATAACAACATAAGATCTGATATAATAATCATTTCAAACTCATGTATGTTGTAGTTCATTATTTCATTGATTAATGGCATAGTGAAAATGCCACAAAGATGATATTTAGTTCCATTGAATTCTAAAGTAATATCACCATCTTGATAATGGTTTCTCAGAAAATGATATCTTACATCAATGTGTTTTGTCCTAGAATGTGAAACAAGATTCTTAGAAATATTTACAGCACATGTGTTATCCAAATTTATAGGGACATTTATGAATTGATATCTATATTCTAGTAATGTGTGTTTCATCCCCAAAATTTGTGCGCAAAAACTAAAAGTAGTTATGTTTTTTTCTTTAGAAGTAGATAATGAAATAAATTTTTTTTTCATACTACACCATGAAACTAGAGACGGGCCCAAAAACTTACATGTACCATAGTTATCTTTTAGTCTAACATAAAACAACCAATTTGAGCATCTGAATAACTCACCAAAACAATTGGTTTTCCTTGAGGATTGAATAATCATAATTTGTTTTGTATATCTTAGGTTTTTAATAATCCATTTGATATCATTTATATGAGATTCTTTCCGGCTTTCTAGAAAATGTGCACACATGAATATAATAAACATAATATCTGGCCAAATATAAGTTAGGTAGAGTAAACTCCAAATCATTACTCAGTAAGTGGATGATCACCAGATTTTCCATTCTCATCATGGTCCAACGTACATGTGGTACTCATTGAAGTGTAACTACTCTTATTTCTTTCAAAGAAAAATCTTTTTAAAAGTTCCTTAGTATAATTAATTTGATTCAAAATAATTCCTTTTTTATGTTGAAATATTTAAAATCCAAAAATGAATTTGATTTCCCCCATAAAAATCATTTTAAATTCAATTTTTATCATCATTGAAAAATCAACACAAATATTTTCTAGAATATCCAAAAATAATATCCCCTATATAATTTTTACTACTAAAACATCTTTGGAAATCCATTTTATAAAAATTATATGACCGATAGTAACTTTTTAAAAATCATTATAAACATGAAAATTATATAGACTATCATACCAATGTCTTGGAGAATTCTTTAAATCATATATATATTTAGTTAAATTATAAACATGATTTGGAAAGTTGGGATTTGTAAAACTATGGTATTGTTTAACAAATAAAACTAAATTATATAACAATATAAGAATGAACCTTTAGACATCCATTGGATATATTTTGAATTCTATATGTACTACATAACAAAGAAGGATTTTAATGGCAGCTAGTCTTGCTACAGGTGGAAGGGATTCCTCATAGTGAATCCCTTATTGTTAAAAATTACCTTGTGGAACTAATCTAGATTTTTTTTAACTATATTACATGATTCATATAAATTATTCCTAAACACTCATTTAGTTCCTATAGTCAAGGTTCCTTTGGGTCAGTCTACATGTTTATAGGCTTTGTTCCTATCAGATTGATTTAACGCTTCTTTTATATCCATAACCCGAAATTCATCAGAGATAGAATCATTGATGTTATTTGGTTCAAGATATGATAAGAAAGCTTGATGTTTAACATGATTTCTGAGATAAGCTCATGTATGAGTTCCATTCTCTAAATCTCCAGTTATAGCATCTAAAGGATGATTCTTTAGTGTTCTAACAAGTCTAGGAATAGAAGGGATAGAAATTTCATGTTATACAACAGGTTCATTTTCATCTTGGCTGGAATCTAGAGAATTTACAAAACTGGATGTTTTAACAGATTCCTTAATAGGAGGTTCATCGAATTTAGTATTGATGTCCATATTTTACAAATCGTCCTCATGATTTTCTATAGAGGTATTCAGTTCATGTGGATCTAGCTCATCAAACATGACATGTGCAAATTATTCCCCACATTTGTTTCTTTTATTGGTGACTCTATAGTCTTTACAAGAAATTAAATATCCCAGGAAAATTTATTCATCACCATTGGTCGAAATGTTTTCTATATTATCTATAGTGTAAAAAATATAGACTTTTCGACCCAAAAAAATTGAAGTAATTAACCTTGGGTTTTCTATTGTTCCACAACTCATAACGAGTTCTCTTAAGGATAGGTCTAATCAAGAATATATTGATCATATAGAATACAATATTTACATCTTATTACCTAATGTATATAGGTAGTTCATACTCACTAATCATATTTCTATAAATTTTTCACAGGTTTATAATTCTTCTTTCATCAACTTCATTTTTATGGGGTGTCCCAGTTGTAGAGAAGTTATGACTATAGCTATTTTTAGATAAAAAAATATTCTTAATCATTTATCTCAAACTCACAGACATGTTCAATATATAGTTTATTTATTCTAAGACAACTATGAATTTTAACTGTTCTTGAATAGTTGGTGAAATGATAAAAAGCTTAACTTTTGTGAGCCAAGAAGAATGTCCATGTATATCTAGAGTAGTAATATATAAGAACATAGATATAGTGCTTAGAAAATAGACTTGAAACTCTTGACGTTTCAAATAGATCGATGTGAACTAACTCAAGAGGTTGATAAGTTGAAACTTCTTTCTTTGTTTTGAAAGGTATTTTTTATTGTTTTCTATTTTGATAAAGATTACAGATTTTCTCATTTGGAATCCCATGTTTGGGTATATCCTTGACTAAGACTTTTCTAGTAAACATTCTAATTGATTGTATATTGTATTTACCTAATATCATATTCCAAATCCACGACTCTTTATTAAAATAATTAAAACATGATACATTTTGAGAAACCAAATAATCTAAGTTAACAACATAAACATTTTAATTTCTAAAACTAAAAAAATACTAACTGATTTTTAGAATTAAAAAAAATTCATACATCATTTCTAAATTTAACATTAAACCAAAATCACATAACATAGAGATACTATGTAGGTTATATTTTATTCCATCAACAAAAAATACTTTGGAAATTAAACCTAAGATAGTGTTACCAATATGGCCAAGGCCAATGATTTATCCATTTGAATTTTCACCAAAAGTGACCTACCCACCATAAATAATTATCATGTTCCTGAAGCATGAGTAACATAATATCTTGGGTCTTGAACATCTAGTTTACAAATACCTTAACATTTTAAATGAGCTCTTCAAACAAATTTATACAAAAAAAAATTAGAAAAGAATAGATTATGGTACCCACATTTGTTTGTGTCTAGTAACATTAGTGATAAGAGAATTGGGAACCCATATTTTTAGCATGGGTATACTATAAGTAGAATTTAATTTATTTTATTAATATGCATTATTTGGTCCATAATAACTTGAAATAGCAGAAAATGTTTTAAATCATGAACATGTAGAATATATTCCATAACTTATCATAAAATAATATTTTCCATATTTTGATAAAAAATGAGTTTTAGTTATGTACCTCTTTCTCGGTTGGTATCCTATTACAATAGTTTATTTGATAGTTAATTTTTACCATGAATTTGAACTATGATTTATTTTACATTGGTAAACCATTATAGGTCATTTTCAATTACTCATTTTTCAATTTACGCTCTTTATTATCCTTAAGAAGTTGGGAATTTTTCTATTTTTATATAGAAAATTATGATTTAATAGCTGTAGAAAAATCATGTTTTTTCTTAAAAGATTTGTATTTATCCTTTTTTTCATTAAAAGTATCCTCTATAATCTTTCAATATTCAAATAATATTTTATTGGTCATGTTTTCAAAATCACTTTCATCTCTACAATAGCTAGAATTATATTTAGGAGAGTTTAGTCTTACCACAAATGTGTTTATCACAAAACACATATTTTCCTTATCAGTCATTTCATCCAAAGATGTTTTTTAGTCACATGAGTTGTCCTTACAATCAATATAAGGTGTGTTCATGGCCTTTTTATACCTTCTATACATATCATCATACTTATACATATAATTTATCTTAGGAAAGTTATCCTTTACATGTATCTTTCTTTTTCACTCATAAAAAACGATTTCATTTGAAGTGTAAATTCTTTTCCAATCGTTTTTAATGGACCTTAAGATAATATATTCCTTTGTATCATGGTTTTCTGATGAATTTCTTCTTTATATGAAATTTCATAAACTTTATGGATATTTTAGCCATCTCTTCATTATTTTTTATTACAGAATGTTCATCACACGAACATTCTGTTAAATCTTGAGAATTTTCCTTATGCTTGGATTTAGTATATTTTAATGTAATAGATTTTCATTTGGATTCATCATTATCTTATTGTTTTTTACTTTATGTTCTTACTCATACATTCCAAACATTCCTATCATCTCCTTCACTAGAAAATTATTGAATTCACATGATTCCCATATGGATATAGAAGTCTCTATCCATTTATATGGTAAGAATATAAGTAATATCGTGATTTTTTCCTTGTCTGTAACAGCTCTTCTCGGAGAGATCACGATGTTAAAAATTTCATTAAACCTCAGATACATGTCAAAAAGAGGCTCATCAGGCTTCATCTCAAAATTATCATACATAACAGTCTAAGGGTTAAGTATCATTTCATTAACATTAATAGTTTTTTCATGTGAAATATCTAATATTTCCCAAGTTTTGTAAGAATATGTTTGAGATGATATTCTACTGAATTGATTCACCTCTAAGTGGAAAAAATAGATCATTAATATAATTGAAATTTTTTTTATAAGTAGTCATCATGGATTTACTCTAGGTATATCTATCAGTATTTGGTATTTTATATTTAACTTCTATAATTGTCCAAAAATGAAAGAACATATTTTAGAAATGAATTATCATTTTAAGCTTCCACTATGCATAGTTTGTCTCATTCTGGTAGGGAGGTCTCTTTGTTGCGGTACCATCCAATATATTATCCGTACTAATGAAAATATTTTTTACAGAGAAAAAAATATAGAAGTAACATAAATTTTGACATCTTTAATAAGAAACTAAATCAATATTGGAAACAGTTAAAAAAAATCAAGACTTTTGAAAAATAGCAGTTCAAAAACAAGCTTGGACAAGAAATGTTGGTCGGAGTAGGACACACATGAGGGGGGTGAATTGAGTTCCAATAAAATTTTTAATTTAATGATATTTTCTAATTATTCCCCTAATTTAAAAACATAACAGGTTAGTTTATCAATGTATTGAATTTTTAATAGTCTGACTGTTCAACTATTTTCATGAAATATTGATTATATATTAGTTATAACAGTATGAGATATTTATAAAACTCTTGAAACTAATCTAATAATCCAAAATATATATAAAAACTATCCATGACTAACTATCAAACTGAAATTTAGTTTTCTGAGATTCAATTAAAAATATATACAACTAAATTTGAGAACACAACGGATATAAACCAACATGCTCAGTATCAAGATGAGACTTTGTAAACTACACTTGGTTGTCACCAGCCACCATGAAATATTTATAGAGAATTATTTTTAATCCACACCCTAGAATGGGTTTTAAACAATAGTACATAGACTATCCAGGTTATGAGACCTCTACCACAATTCTACATGGGAACTAAATAAAACCATCTCAAATAGGACCTCTTCCACAGTTCTTCGTGGGATAAAAATGTGTATACAGATAGTTGTGTGATGATATATAGTATCATATAGTTCAATGCAGGATACAATGTGTGTGTTACAAAGATATGCACACACTACTCAAGAAGGTAATAAAGAGACAAACAATAGAGCAATAAATATTATATTGGGTTTAGAAGGCTATGTGTGTTATGCAGTTTAGCTATAAACTCTTTGATGTATCACAGTTGAATTTGGAGTCCTTTTCTGGAAGCATTAACTAAAACAAAGGGTAGTGGTGCACTGTGTTCTATTTTCCAGGAGGATCAGATATTCTTCTCCTGAGGTTTAGTTGGATTCTACATAGATGTTGGAACTTTGGTGGAAATCAGTTCTCTGGTTCACAGTAAGTAGGAATGAAGAGTTCTTCATGTGTTATTCCTCTCTATATGCTGCTCGTGTGGTTCTGCTACTCTTTGTATGTGAGTATCTTATTTTTTTTATATATTTTCATTCCATATTCATTGTATATATATTATTATTGCCTAAAAATGTCAATGTTTTTAGGTATATGATGCACCTCGTACTACTAAAATCCTCATTTATGATGTCTGCCAAAAGCATAAAATTAAACAGTCACACTAAAACGCTAAAAATATGACTGTTAGAAGTAATATTATATAATTTAAATTTAAATATTTTATTGGTAAGTCTTCTATGAGTATCTACTTATTTTGGTTATTTATTACATTGGTGTGTCATTCTGTCAGTCTTTCCATGTGTCGATTGTAAGGACCCAACCCCAGTTACCTAGAGTCGATGCCTTACTTTATTACATTAGCATATAAACAAGGAATATTCGTTCTGATGTACCAATTAGTTTAATAGATCTTGAAACAATATACATAAATAACTTCAAAATTACAACATCTAAAGAAATACAACATAAAAACTCATTTGGAAACATCAATAACTCCAAGGTGATTTCTACTTAATATTCATAATAATACTATTTATGTCCTTGTGAAATGAGACATAATTAAGGGGATAGATCAAACACTCATAATGGTTTTTCAAAACAATATAAGATATCATAAACATAAACATTAGGCATTTTGGATTACATACAACACATGCCTTTAAAATTGAACTTGAACACATTGCGGTAGAAATAAGAGTTGACTAAATAATTCCATAATAAAAATTAACCATGGGTATTTTATTAGTTGATTAACCAGATGAAATATCAATTACTTTTTTCATAATTAGGGAATTAATATTTTTGGATATCATAACCATATATTCAAGGCCTCATGCAAATGCCATAAATATTCTTTTTGCCAAGGCCTCATGTGAAGACCATAGTTTGTCTCATGAGACCTACTGACGCACCGAGGAGCTATAGCAGGCCCCACACAACACTTACTAAGTCTAATTAATTCATCATATGAACAGGGATGAACATAATCAACATATACATTCATATTGAAACTAATATATAAAATTCCAATAAATTTCCCCAAACATTATGTAGAAACACTAACAATTCAGAGTAAATTGGTGAATGGTTTCAAGATAACACAACTATCGTCAAAATAATTATAAACCATTAAATTAAATATGGTATATGATATAATGAAATATTATTCCCTATAATACATAATAATAAACAATAGAGTTGAAATAGATAATGATTCTCTTATAAAATCATCGAGTAATTCTTGAGATGAATACTTATTTAATTTGAAAAGAAGTGTTCTTTTGGAAAAATATTTGTATAAAACCAAAAGTGAATAAGATAATATATTTATAAATAAATGAGTTATTTTATAATGTTAATGTATTCAAAAACAAAATTATATAGTCCCCACGAAAATATGTAAGAATCTTAGAAATTTCCCAGAATTGGGTTTGTATTTCGAGAAATTTTTTTGAAATGTCATTTTAAAACATATAACTCACCATAAATGAATGTAGGATTATGGTTGGTAAAAATATATATAAAATTATCACATAATATATGTAGAGTATATATGAATAAATAGAAATTTTATTGAGTTATTTAGAAAATAAGAGTAACGCAATTGATAATGGATGTTCGGGTAGAAAGCCAATAAAAAAATTCGGCCGCATAACAACATCACTATTAAATTCATAAGATATTTTGATGAGAGAAAAGTGGTACCTCATAATTATTCCATAATATTGAAATTAAAGGGGGTTTATGAAATTAAATATTCAAAGATAATTATTTTTAAAATAAATGTGAAGAAAATAAAAATAGTGATTGAAAAATAGAAAGGGTGATGGATTATCTAACCCTAAAGAGTAACTCCTTGAATATGATGGTTGGGACATTGGAGGATTGAGAAAACCTTGGGAGGAATTCTAGGGAGGTAAAAATACCATATATTTGAGGTTGATGAGTTTGGAATAAAGGAAAATTAAGGACTAAGAGGGTATTTATAGTAAAAGTGAGGGAGTTTTTTATTAATTTTTTTGGACACCTCATTATAAGATTTGGCAAAACCCTGGGCTTTCCCATAGTATTTTCTAATGGTATTGGCCACTTGAGACACCTCATATCTTATTTTTTTACACAAGTCAACCATTATATTATATTAATTATTAAATATTTATGATTTCATTAATTTTACTGAAAATTGAAAACTACATTTTTACTATTCACAAAAATTCAAGAATTTCAGAAAAATCCCAAAAATTCAACACTTCAATTTTTTGACGTGTAGAATTAAAAAATGAAATCCATTTTTGGAAATATTTTTCTATATATTTTTAATTTAATTTCTAAATAAAATCATCATTTATTGAAAAAAAAACAACAAGAAAATTGTAACTCATATTATATGACCTTGAGAAGTTAATCAATGTCCCATTAAATTATTTTATAACAATAAGTAAATAAAGTAAAAAAATATTTTTATAGTTTAGGAAATCAAATTTCCCATATCATAATTAAATAAATCATAAAATATTAATTAAAATATTTATGACAAACAAACTTACAATTACATATTCTATAATGGTTTTTAAACTTATGAAATGTCTAAATTGTATTTATACATTCATGGGTGATGATTCTATTTCTTAGATGATTTACTATACATTAATAGTCCTAAGGGTTTGTTAATATTCATCAAAAAATATATTTGTCTTATCAGACTATAAATATCCTACTAAACACTATATTGTATGTCAGTTTTTTGAAATTCAAATCACGGAGATGGTAATATTATGTATTAATGGATAGGTTATAACAATGTGGTGTTTTGTAGAGACTTAGTGTTTCAAGAATTCAACATTAAATTTATTCGAATGTTTTTGGGATGTTACATTATCCCCACCTTACAAAAAATTTCTTCCTCAACATTACCAAAATGTTACCTCACCAAAATATTTGGGTAGTTCTTCATCATAAGATTTTTGTGCTCCCATGTTTCCTCTTAAATTTTTTAATGTTTCCAATGTATCATTACCAGTCGAGTTGTCTGATTCCTCATGACCTTTTCTTTAGTGTCTAAAATATATATAGGCTCTTCAGGGTAACATAAGTCGGGATCCCATTCTATACCTTCCGAAGTGAGGAAATGTGTTGGGTCTAGCATGTACCTTTTCAATAATGAGACAAGAAACACATTGTGTACTTTAGACAGGCTAGGAGTTATAGACAAATGATAGGTGATAGCTCCAATGCTCTCTAGAATTTAAAGGGACAATGTACCTAGGGAATAGTTTCCCTTTCCTCCAAAATAATATATTTTTCTCCCATGGAGATACTTTCAGGAAAACATGATCTCCCACATGAAACTCCAAATCCTTTATTAGATTATGAGAATTTCTTTCTTTTTCTCCTAATTTGAGAAACTATGATATATCCTTGAATATTATTTACCTTATTTTTTTTCTTTCATGATCTGGGACCACAAGCTTCCTTTCTCTTACTTTATCCCAAAAAGTTTGTGTATGACATATCTTTTCGTACAATGCTTCATATGGTGCCATTTGAATACTATAATGGAAACTATTATTGTAGGAAAACTAATCCAATGGTAAATACTGACACCAATACCATGAAAATAATGTGATAATGATATCAATATTTCTTCTAAATTTTGGATCATCCTTTCGGGTTTCCCGTGAGTTTTAAAAGTATAACCAGTATTCAAATGAAGCTCAGTATATGAAGCTTTCTAAATTTGTTTTGAGAATTTTGATGTAAATTGAGGATCACGATCAGAAACTATTGAAATAGGTGGACCATGAAGTCTTACAACGTCATTGATGTATAGTCGGGCATGACACTCTAGTGGAAAATCGTCCCGTATAGTGAGGAAATGTGTTTATTTTGTAAGTCATAACACAATTACCCACAACACATCATTATTTCTTAGAGTTTTCGGTAATCCCGTAAAAAATATATATGTTTATTTCATCTCATTTCCATCTAGGAATAGTTAGAGGTTGCATGAATCCTCTATGATGTTGTCTTTTGTCCTTTATTTGTTGACATACTAGACATCATGATACAGAATCATAAATTTCTTGCTTCATATAGTCCCGAAAGAAATATTCCTTCAAATATATATACATCTTAGTGCTTCCAATGTGTATATGGAAATTCAATCTATAAGAATCATCCAATAACTACCTTTTCAGCTCGGGTATAGAGGGAACACATAACCTCTTCCAAAATTTCTTAATTCCATATTCACATTCAAATTCATTCAACTTATTATCCTTAGAATAATTAATTTTCTTTTGATGATTATCGTCATTATAATGTGAATCTTTAATTCTTTCCAATAATTTTGGTTGGAAAACCACGTGAATAATTAGTGATGCTTCAATTCATTGATAATTCCTATATACATCCTCAGCAGATCCATGTACAAAGGATCCTTGTCAATACACATTTTGTAAAGAAATCCATGATCTTTCTTGGTCAATGCGTCAGCTACCTTGTTTTCATTTCTTGGTTGGTAGTGTATGGAACAATAATAATCTATGAGTAGTAAGAGTCATCACCTTAGCCTCATGTTGTGTTATTTCTATGAGAATATATATTTAAAAATATTATGATCCATATATATCTCAAATGTTTCACCACAATGATAAAGCCTCCATATCTTCTGTGAAATGATTATGAATTCTAACTCAAGGTCATGAGTATAACAGTTTTTTTCAGAAATTTTTAGATGCCTTGATGCATATGCAATGACTCTATCACTCTGTAAAAGGACAGAACCATTTCTTTTCTTTGATTCCTCACTATAGATCGCAAAATCATTATTCATTGATAGTAGAGTTATGATCGGTTCATTTAATAATCTCCTATTCAATTCCTCAAAATATTCCTCACATAATTTTGTCCATACTAACTTAACCCCATTTATGGGTAAGCTTGGTCATTGAATTGGCTAAACATGATATTTTATAAATGAAACTCCGATAATAACCTTCTAAACTAATAAAACTACATACATCGGTTATGTTCATTGGAGTAGGCCATTAGTTCTTAGACTTTTTCTTAATATGATCAAAAAATATTTATACTTATACACAATCTGGCCAAGAAAGGAAACTGACTTCACCCAAAAGTCTCTATTGCTAAAATTCCCATATTATTCATTTCTTCTAGGAGTCATATGTATAGTGTGAAAGTGATTTTCAGGATTATAGTACCTTTTGGAGTATACCAAGATAGAATCAAAAAATACCACAAAAATACATCATTTTATTCCTAGAAAACTCTATTCACTATATCCATGAAATCCGAGAATAAATTATTCAGTCCAAAAGGCATTACTATAAACTCGTAATGCCCACACCTGGTTCAAAACACTGTCTTTGGAATGACTTCATTCCATACTAGAAAAGATGATATTCAGGTCAAAGATTGATCTTTGAAAATTACTGGGCTCTATGAAGTTTATCAAATAAATCATCAATGCGAGGTAAGGGATACATGTTCTTTATTGTTATAGCATTGATCTCCTTAGAGTCGATGCATAGCCTCATAGATCTATCTTTCTTCTCAATCAAAAGTAAAGGGGATCCCATGGTGAGAAACTAGGGAGAATAAATCCTTTTTCTTCAATTACACTACTTGTTTCTTCATTTCTACTAATTCCACATGGCCATTCTATAAGTATTATTGGATATAGGCCTCAAATTAGAAATTAAGTCAATGGAAAACCCAATTTACCACTCTCTAGAATGTCTAGGTAAATCCTTTGAAAATACATCAACATATTCCTTTACAATAGGTAATTCCTCTATTTGAACATTATTTTCTTCACCTAGAGATATTTAGTTCCCTTCCTCACCAATAATTTTATTCAATAGAGCTACTAGGGGTGGATCTTGAATAGAATCAGATTGTTATGATTCTTCCCTAAAGATATGGGATTCCACATCATCCTCAAATATTGTAACCTCCTTATTAATATAAATTTTTACATCATGGATCAAAATCCAATCTATATCGAGTACTATATGAAAATAAATCAAAGGAATAGAAATAAAATTAGTAGATAAGGCACGTTTAAATGACAAAATGATGAATTCCATATACAACTTTGTTGCAAGGATACTTCCTTTAAATTTGTGACAGACAACTCCCTTATTAAATTAAATTGCAAATATCTAATTTTCATAGAAATATAGGAAGATATGAATGAATGTGATGATCCAGAATCAATCAAATCTTTATCTATGTTTGAGTAAATGATTAAGGTACCCACCACCACATTGTTAGGAACTTTAACTTCCATAGTTGTGACCCCATAAGCTTGGTCTTACTCCCTTGGCCTTCTATGTGGAACATTTAAATGAAGATTAGGAAATTCTTGTGCATAATGTCCCATCCCATGGAAATTATAGAATTTTATATTTGTAGCTTCTTTCTTCCCCTTATAATCCTCAGAGAGGTGGCCTTTTTCTCCACACTTGTAAGAGACTACCATTCCCTTGTGGAATGTGACAAGGTGTTTCTTCCCACAATTATTGTAGGAAGGAAGGTAAAATATTACCTTTTTCTCCATTTCCTTTTTTTGTTTTACAATGTTTTTGGTATCCCTCTCCTTCTATTGGTATCCTTTAAAGACATAAGACATAGAATATTCCTTTTATGTCTTGATAGAACATGAGACTATATGTTAATATGACAATATTTTTTGGGAGACTAGAACGCTTGGAATGAATGGTTTTAATCCATTAATGAATTTGTCAATAATGATCCTAAGATTACATAAGTAGTATGTGGCATGTCTTGCTAACATTGTGTAGTTATCTTTATACTTTTCAATATTCTCTTCATCTTTTTGCCTCATATTTAGAAACTTCCTTTTCATATCTACTCGTTGTTCATGACAAATGTATTTTAATTAGAATATTTCCTTAAAATCCCTCCATTGCATATTTTCTAATTATTCCTCCTATTTTTTTGTATTAATTACCACCAATGAGATGTATCTTTTGATAGATTATAATCTACCATGAAAACCTTCTCTCTTTCATTACATCCCAAACTAAGAAATATCTTCTCTAGATAACTTATCCACTACTCAGCTAAAAATGAGATTATAGTCCAATTTAAGGATGGAGGCCATTGTCTCATAAAGTGATATAACATACATAATCCATAGTATGGATCTGGATGCTCCATTCATGTAAAGTTATTTTTCATAACAAGTGTATATTGTCCCAATATAGTTATAAGTTTCTCTCCACCAGTCAAAGCACCATATCCAACATCATTATCTTACATTGGAGGGAAATCCCTACATGGGACACATGCATTCATGTAGTTTCCATTCCATCCAATGGTTTCCATTTCTAAATAGTGTAATATACTACATTAGGATATAAATCTTAATGAATAATATCAATGTAGAAAAATACTTACCATGAATAGCTAATATCACAATCATAAATATGATTTCTTTGATGAAAAAATTACATTTTAATCCTTTATAAAGGATTGAAAAGAAAATGTGAATTATCCTAAGTATATCCCTTGGGAGTGTTAGTCCAGGTGGGATGTAAGGCCAGTTTTTGTGTACCAGGATACCCTAGGTCTTGCCCGAAACACCATGAAAGAGTTTTCACTCCTAGGTACATCTGTTCCAGAACCACATTCACTTGTAGTGTATAGACATGGATGTATTTTCTAGAAAGATCCAAATAAATTATTCTTTATCATAAAATTCATGGAAGTTATCGTATGTTTAACATCAAAGGCTATATCAGGGTTTTGTTCACTAATCTATGTTTTCTTAATCTAGTTTCCATGTTTTCTACTAAACTTCCTCTAATACAAACTGTATAGAACCAACCCCTATTTAACAGATCCCGTGTATTATTTTATTAAATTGTAATATAAAAAATTAATATTCATCATAATGGAATTGATATTTTAGTATCTTTGGAAACAAGATATATATATAATTTTATAATTACATCATGAAACGAAATACAACCTAGAAACTCTATTGAAAACATCTATAACTCTTAGGTTATTTCGATTTTTCATTCATAATATAACTCTTCATGTCCTAGGAAAATGAGATATAATAAAGGGGTGATCTGAAATGATTAGTATGGGTAAGGAATACATTGGAAGATATCTTAAACATTAACATTTTTCTTGGTGAATTATATAAAAACACATGCCTTCAAAAATGAACATGAACACATTATGGAAGGAATATGAGATGAATAAATAAGGCCATAATAAATCAGAATCATGGGTATCCAATTAGTCGAATAACAACATAAAAAACAAATTACTAGTTTCATAACTAGGGAATGAATAATGTTGTACATCATAACCATACCATCAATTCCTTTTTCCAAGAACATAAATGTCCATTTAGTCAAGGCCTCATTCCAAGACCATATTTTGTCTCATGAAACCAAAAGATGAACTGAGGGGATATAATTTTCCCCAAAAATACTTAATAATTTCTATGAATTCCTCATATAAAAAAGGATAAACATAAAACACATATAAATTCATACTAAAACTAATATATGAAATGTAAATAACTTTCCCCAATCATTAAACATAAACACTAACCATTCGAACTATATTGGTGAATGGTTTTCAGATCACGCATCCACAATAAAATTAAATATAAAACATTACAATAAATATGGTATATGATATCATGAAACATTAATCCCAATAATACACAAGAATCAACTAGAGTATTTTATTAGATAAATATTCTCTTATTAAATCATCAAGTAAATCTTAAGATAAATACTCTTTTATATTGAAAAGAAGAGTTATTTTGGAAAAAATATTTATATAGAACCAAAATTTATGTAAGGTAGTATTCTCATAATAAAATGAGAGATTTTATAAAGGCAATGGTATCCAAAAATATATTATAGAGTTCCCTTGAAATTAGGTAAGAATATGTGATATTCTCTTGAATGGGGTTTGTAATTCCAAATCCTTTTTTGAAACATCCTTTTAAAACATATAACTCCCTAAAATTGAAATTATGATTCTGGTTGGTAAAAATATATCGAAAATTCACAAATACTATATGAGAATTTCATATTAATAAATAATAATTTAATTGAGGTATGTAGACAATAAGAGAAACCCAAATGAAAATGGTGGTTTGGGTAGAAAACCCTTACAACAGTGTAGCAGCCTAACGACGTGAATTTTAAATTCATAAAATATATTGATGAGAGAAAGGGGTATATAATCATTAAAACATAATCTGGAAATTAAGGGGTATATTTAATGACATATTCCTACATAAGTAAATTTAAAATAATATATAAGAAAATAAAAATAGTTCTTGAAAAAGAGAAGGGTGATAAATTCCCTTACATTGTAGTGTAAATCCTAAAACATGATGGTTTGGATATTGGGGGACTTAGAAAAACATGGGAGGACTCTTAGGGAGGTAGAAATACCATAGATTAAATGATTATGAGTTTTTAATGAAATAATAAAATGTAATGTGTGGGTACTTATAGTAAAAGAGAAGGAGTTTTTATTTATTTATTTCAAAGGACACCTCATTAGTGGTATTTTCAAATCCATTGGCATGACCATGGATTTTCCCATGGTATTGGCCATTTCAGACACAAAATATTCTTTTTACTGTACACAAGTATACTAGAATTTTATATTAATTATAAAATCATTATGATGTCATTAAATACATTGAAAATTCAAAGCTATTTTTTACTATTCACGAAAAATTCATGCATGTTAGAAAAATCCAAAAACAATCACCCCAAAAAATTTTCATTGTGTAGAAATAAAAAATTAATTTTGTTTAAACACTAAATATTTTTTATTTCAAATTTTAAATCGAATCGTAATTTCTTCCAAGAAAAGAACATTAAAAACTATAAATCATTTTATAACACCTCAAAAAATTAATCAAGGTCACTTAAACTTACATTATAACAATAAGTCAATAATGTAACAATTTATATTTATATTTTATGAAAATAATTTTCCATTTTAAATTATTAATTAAATTATAAAATTTTAATTAAAATATTTATGACATATAAAATTACTACTACTTTTACAATGATCTATTTTTCACTTATATGATGTCTAAATTGTATTTATACACTCATAAGTGAGGTTTCTATTTTTTTTGTTCAATTTACTATTAATTAGTATTCATTACTAATCATTAATATTCATAAGGGTATGTTTCTATTCATAAGGATATGTTTCTATTCTTCAAGGGTTATGTTTTTCTTATGATACTCTAAATATCCATTTGAATGCAACCGTGTAGGTCAGTTTCCCGTAATTTAAATTGCACAGGTGGAAAAATTTTGTTTTAATGGCTAGGTTATGAAAAAGTGATCTTTTTAGAGACCTAGTGTTTCATGAATTCAATATTATATTTATTTGCATAATATTTGGGTGTGATATCGATGACTCAATTCATTGGTGACTCATTGTGTTGGTAACTCATTTTAATTGTTGGTGAGTCCCTACATCGGTAGCACCAAGCGCCGGTAAAACTATATGTCTGTACATCCTGACATCGGAAACTCATTTGAACAATCATTGAGACTGTCAGTCAATTAGTGTGTCAATTTTACTATCATTTAGTCATCTATTGATGATTCATTTTGCAATGTTGGTGACTCAGTTGAACTGTCAGCATCTCATATCTTCTATCGATGTCAGTATTTCATTCGAATAAAATACTTCAGCTTAGACATTCTTACAACATAAATATTATTAGAATGTTTAAAACTATATGTGATCACATATAATCATAATTACAAATTTTTAAACTTAAATATACATGATTGAAATGATTAGACATTATTATTAGGATTTAACATTATTTGTGATTATTAAATCCATCAATACTAGAGAGGGTGGCCAACAGTCTCATATTGGCCAACAATAATCATATATTTATTAATATAATTTTGATTATAACTAATTATAAAATTACGAATAATTGATAATTAAATGAACATAATAACTAATTGTTGTCACATAGATACTATTGGCCACTCTCTCTAACTATAATGGTTTTAATTATCACAAATCATGTCATATATTAAAATATATCTTATCTTATGTTAAAGATTCTATGTTATGTCGTATCATTATATTGAATACCAGATAAGATCATTTATATAACTATTTATGTGTGTTTAAGTATAAACAAGCTTATAACTAATTATCTATGTGAAATTATGCATATTACCATTCTCTAAGTTAGATGATTTGTAAGTCAGACAAAACATGAAAAATTATCTAATTATGAGTCAATGACACTGAAAGACAAGTGACTCACTGACAGAGATATGACTCACTAATAGACAATTTAAGTAGTCATATGTTCTATGTATGTGAAGTTGAGACTGTTGGAAAGACACAATTACTCAGTCTTGAACAAGACACCGATAGATAGACGACTCACCATTAAACATTACACTGATGCAGAAGACATACCATTAGTACAAGTGACCTACCGTTGCATGATAATACCAAGGCACAGAATCACCATCAGTTCAAATGTCTCACCGATTGTTGAATTGTCTCACTGATAGTTCAACATCATCACCAATAGAAGGAAGGGCTAACTTTTGAAACAAGTCCCCTAAGATAATGAGTCACTGACATATGTTGAGACTGAAAGACTAACAAGATGATACCAATAAAAGGTGACACTAATATATGGAGACACCAATAGAAGGAGAAACTGGGAGAAGGATACACTAAGAGAAGGATAGACTGACCAAATGAGACAATGAGAGAAGGAGACACCGATAGAAAGAGACACCGATAGACGAGTCACTGATAGAATATTAAAATATTCATTTATTAATATTATTTCAAACAGTAATATTTGGTTTATTTAATGAATCTGACATAATTAATGTATTATTGCAAACTTGACAGTAGAAAGTATGATGTATGATGTATCTCTACAAGAACATTTTCCATCTTGAATGTTTGAAAGAGGCAAACAACATGTGAGAAATGGTGTGGATGTGAATTAGTGCATGTTATTTTTGAGAGAGGCATACAGATGAACGTCAACTCTCATGAAAACATTTTAAAACCATTAAATCAAAATAAATAACATAGAAGGAGATCAAGAAATCAAGAAAAACATGCTGAGTTGACCTTGAACAACTTTATAACAAGAAGCGGAACATCTCATACCCCGAGAAGCCAAAACACAATGGGTATGACACGCTATTTTGGATTCAACATCCAGAAGATGACTTGAACATAAAATCCACTTCATGAAACAAGTCCAGAGCCTTACTACGTAATACACAAATCCTTATAAACCTATGCTTATATATTTAGATCAGTTGTGTTCATTGTTTTTACATTTCTGAGGAGTGTGTGTATTTTTTGTTATACACACTAACATCTATTCATAACTGGAGAATAATTAATATCCATAAACTCACTCTCTTTTTATCCTTTTTTATCCCATATAGTACTATAGAAGAGGTCAAGTGTATCCTATTGGTTGTTTTTCCCACAAAGAACTGTGGTAGAGGTCAAGTGTGACATGGAAAGCCTAGTGTGCTGTTGTAAAGCTTGATCTTGGGTGTGGATCAAACTATATATTAAGTTAAACCACTTGGTGGAAGGTTTTCACCAAGTGGAGTGGATTAATTATCTTCTTGAGACTGATCTTCTTGTTTATTTCCATAGTGTTGTTACCTTTTTAGTTTTACGCTGTTTATAACATATTTCATAAAACTAAATTGAACTCATATAGTTAGTTTTTTAAGTATTTATAATAGTTTTGAACATGTAGAATAGTTTCAAAAGTTATATTAATCTTTATATTAGTATAGCTGAAAAGTAATCAATCTTTTGAAAAATTAATTAATCATTTCAGACACTGATAAATTAACTACAAACTGAATTAAATTATATTTTTAAATTAGGGGATGTTTTAAATGAACCAATAATTAAACAGAAACTTTTATGGATACTCAATTAAACCCCATCTTGAGTAATCTACTCCAACCAATATTTGGTATCAAAGGTATTTGTTATTTTTAGTTTTCAATGTTTTTTCAGTCAGTTTAAACTGTGATTGTAGTTGTATTTGAAAGACTATAAAATTTATGTTATTTCAAAAAATTTATCTCTTTTAGATCATGTTCCAAAATTTTATTATGGATAAAATAATGGAAGGTGATACTACCAACCGAACACCATTATTTAATGAAACAATGTATGCATAACAGAAAATTAAAAGTATTGTTCATTTAGAGATTATGTGTTTGGAAAATTTCTCTTCAATTATAGATGAAAATATGATTCCTTCTACTGATAGAACCACTTCAGTCGACCCAACTAAGAATTCTTATAAAAAAATTCCAAGGCCATGAATTACCTATACTACTCTTTAGGTGATGAAAAATTCAACAGAATTTCTACATGTAAAACATGATATGAAATTTGGGAAACATTGTCTGTTTCACATGATGGAACTTCTAGTGTTAAGGAAATTAGACTTGACACATATACTTTTAAATATAATAACATTAAGATGAATCCAGATCAGCCTATTTCTAACATGTACCTCAGGTTTAATGAAGTGATGAACAATATGATCTCTCTAGGAAGAGATGTTATTGCCAAAGAACAAATTATATGGATTCTCATATTCTTACATGATATATGGAGAGAAACTTCAATCCCAATTAAGTAATCATGTTATATAAGAAAATTACATATCAAAGAACTCATTAGAAACTGATGATGTATGAAGAAGAGATAAAAGTCAACCAAGAAGAGGAGGATAAACCTAATAGAAAATCTATATCTTTGAAGGATACGACCTGTAAGGATAAAGAAAAAAGTATAGGTTCTAGACTCTATTGAATGATCTAGTAATGATGAATCAACATTAGATAGTGATGAAGAGATGGATCTACTAGAAATAAGTTTCATGAAATTTTATAGAAAGAATAATTTTTTAGGAAGCCCAATTATAAAGTAAGATATGATAACAAGGCCAACTGAAGAAAAGACTAGAAAATAAATGACAAATCAGGGTATATTTTCTGCATTGAATGAAAACGGAGGGGACAAAGTAAAAGATTAATGTTCAAAAAAATATTATGAAAACAAAGACATAAATTATAAGAATTCTATGAAGGACACGTGGAGTACTTATGAGAATAGCCCTAGTGAATCAGTATCATCTTCTAATGAGAAATATGACATAAAAAATATGTGTTTTATGACAGCACATCTGAGGAAACCATAGTTTCACCTATAAAAAATTCTTACAACTCGGAAAATGAAGGTTACTCTGAATGTATGACATGTGATAAACAATTTAATACAATAACAAGATAATAGAGATAATTAATTAGCTAAAAGAGAAATATAAATAATTAAAGAAACAACTAGCTCATAATGTAACTATTAAGTCTAAATATAGTAGTGTAAAAGAAAATAATGCTTAAATGCTCAAAATAAAATAATGAATTAAAAATGTATAATGATAAATTAATGATGGATTTAGAGAATTTTACCAATGGAGAAGATAATCTTACTCAAATTCATGGTAAATAGATATCTCTTAATTTAACTTCTACTATTGGATATTAGCATTGAAAAAAAACTATCTAAAACACAATTTGTAACTAAATCTAGAAAACATGTTATTCTACCTAAAAATCAAAACACTGCTACTTGTACAAGTTCTGGAAAATCCCTTACTTCCTCTAGTTTTCCTGGACCAAATAAATCATATTTTGTAAATATGTTATATAATGCTTATAGGAACCCATTAGGAAAATGTGGGTACCAAAATAATTGATTACTAATGTCACAAGACCCAAAGAAGTCTTGGTAACAATTTTTTTGTTTGATTATTCTTTAGGAATGTTGTTTGAATAGCTCCTACAAGAGTCAATGATACTTGGATAATGGATGATCAAGACATATGATAATAGATTATTCATACTTCAAGAACTTAATCAAGATAGATTTTGGATATCTCACAATTTGTGACAACGGTAATAGAAAAATAATTGGCCTAGTCAAGATTGGTAACTGCAACTATGTTTTAATTTCTAAAGTATTCCACAATTATGTGATGATGGATTTCATATAAAATTTAAAAATGATTCTTTAAATGTTTTTAACTCTAAAAATTAATTAGTATTTTTTTTCTTTTATAAATGAAAATGTATATTCTATTAACTTATATTCTTTAGCTTCTCAAAATGATTCTTGTTTAGGTGCCTTTCACAAAGAGTATAGGCATCGACATTGGAGATAATGAAACTGTAATGTACACTCTATTAGAGTGATTAATATAAAAGGACAAGTCTAGGATCTACCCAAACTTGAGTTTCCAAATGAAAAAGTCTGTAATCCTTGTCAAAGATGAAAATATCACAAGAAAACCGTCTAATCCAAAAATGAAGTTTTAACTTCTCATCCATTTTAGTTGGTTCAAATGGATGTGTTTGGACCATATTAAGTTTAAATTTGAAATGGGAACCACTATGTTTATGTTCTTGTAGACGACTAATCTTGGTATATTTGGCCTTATTTCAAAGCTCAAAAAATATAATAATGTACTTACTTCACCATGTATTTCAAAGTTGTGGAAAGTCTATCACTACTAGAAAAACAGGTATTTGTGATGGGTCATTTGCGAAGGGGGCCCGTCGCAAATGGCCCGTTGCGGAAAACAGCGTCGCAACAACAATTATTTTCGACGGGTCCGTCGCTAAAGACATTATTTGCGACGGGGATCCTTCCCGTCGCAAATATTACTCCGTATATTTGTAAAAAACTTTTAAAATAGTAATTGCGATGGGCCCCGTCGCAAATACTTGTTGCGACGGGCCCCGTCACAATTACTATTTAAAAAAATAGAAACTATTAATAAATTAGTTTAATGAATATAATAATAATACAATTTGTGACAGGCATAGTATCCCGCCGCAAATACTATAAAAAAAATAAAAAAAATAAAAAAAATAAATTATTTTAATTAATATAATAATAATCCAATTATAATTCAAAAATAAAAAATAATAAATTATTAATAAATTATTTTAATTAATATAATAATATAATTATAATTCACAAATAAAAATAATAACTTATTACTAAATTATTTTAATTAATATAATAATAATAGAATTATAATTCAAAAATAAAAAATAATAGAATATTAATAAATGATTTAATTAATATAATAATATTAGAATTATAATTCATAAATAAAAAAATATTAATAAGGTATTTTAATTAATATAAAAATAATAGAATTATTTTACATTCAAATATTAAAATAATTCAAATATTACAAAAAAATATTAATTAAATTATAATATTATAAAATTTTAATATATATAGATAATTTAATATTATAAAATATAAATAATATTATTATTCATATTAATATTGTTATTTGAAAATATAATATTATTAATATTTTATAATGAGATAGAAACTACGAATAGAAAAAAAATTATATTTTGATTTAACAAACATTATAACATAAACACAAACTCTAATCTGAAGGAGGGGGGAGGGGGGGAGGGGGGATCTTCAGATGCTGGTGGAGGAAACTCCATCCCTAAAGCATAAGTGAGTCGGTGCATGTACTCCATCTGCTCCTGCTGCTGCTGATGCCACCGACTCATCTGCTCCTCATACAGCTGCTGCTGGCGTCGATGCTCCTCCTCATGCTGCTACTGCTGCTGACGCATCTGCTCCTGCTCCAGTCAGAGACTCTCTATCATTGCAGTCTGAGATCGCAACTGATCCTCATACTGTGTAGTAGAAGAAGATGCACGAGCTCCTCTCGAGCTGGACGCCGACATCGTAGCACTGCCATAATAATATCTGGGAGTCAGTCGAGAGCTGATACCAACTACCCAGCCCTTCTCGAAGGCATACTGGGTGGCCTGCATCCATGCAACCTCATCAAAATGAAGGCCAGTGGTCTGATCTGATGACTCGGCCTGACTCTCAGGCTGGGTTTGTGACGCTGCGGCCTCATATGATTCCTGTAGTTGCAATTTAAAATTAAAATTGTGAATATATTATATGCAGTTAATTTTTAAACTTGAACACAATTAATACTGACCACGATGTGATGCTGACGATCACCTCTGAGCTCCCCAGTAGTAGGATCACTATACATCCTCTGATATACGTCGTACTCCGTAATATCGTGGTGCTCGACAGCCTATAAGAATAAAAAATATACTGTTAATATTTATAGTTATATAAAATATTTATAAATAATGTACGTACTAGATGTTGTCTATGAGTACTAAAAGAACAACTCCCAGCTCGATGAGTCACCTCCGGTCTCCCCCAATTCTGCCTCCCCACCGATGATCTCCTCTGAAAGGCACCACTAAACCAGTGCGCACATAATCCATCCCATACATGCGATGAAATGTACTCTGGTCAGTGTTCTCTACATGACTCGTCAAAATCTGACACTCCTGCTTTCATCGTGGAAGCTTTTCTTAAATTGTGCAAAAAATGATGAAAGCGATCACACATGAGCACCTCCAATGCCTCGTGGATGGCGTCACGCATGGTATCCTCGATCGGATACCATAAACCCTACAAATAAATCAAAATATCAAGTTAGAAATGAAATAATTTTCAAATTTTTTTTTTATTTACGTACGTAACAACCAATGGCCGAACATGGCCTGCTGCACATCAATGGGAATCTACTCCCATGTGGTCCACGACTGAGAGAAATAGTTGCACAAAATAGCGCTTCCCTGTCCGACTTCTATATGCGGAAAGCTGTAAAAATAATAAACATTTATTATGTGAATAGATTAATGAAATCTTAGTCAAATCCACAGGTTATCACCCAGGTTATCACACCTCCGTGTGCATGGATCAAACCCAAGACGTGGACGTCACTCGGGGACGGGGTCAGGAATCATCAATCGTGCAAGACCGCGCCCCCTTTGCGTACTCTCTAGAGCGCCTGCAGGCTGAGGGTCATCTTCCAGCAACTCATCCGCATTGAAAGGCAGGTCAGCATCCGCCAACTCACGAAATGTATTGTCGTCCATCTGAAACAGAAAATGTTAATGTTGTTAGCAAATAATTTATAATTACTATTACATATAAATATATATATATTATGATTGTATATAACTACCATGGAATTCTATCAGTGTTTATCTTCATCATCATCTTCATATATGTCAATGTCATCTTCATATTCCTCCTCAACATCATCGATATCCATTCAAGTTCCAGTTGCTTCATCTCTTACCATTTCAAATTCATATGTGACATCATTAACATCATCGTCATCACCAACTCTTAAATGTGGTGTGTCGTCATCGATACTCATGTCTCTTTGTAAAAAAGATTGATTTTGAGTAATCTCTTGAAAAACTTCAATTCTTTTCACATCTGTGAAAGCACATTCACTTTGACTAAACTGATTGTCTCAAATTTTGATTTTTATTACACTCCACCAATCAGTCAAGTCTCTTGATATAGCACAGTACTTTTCATAATAAACATGATGTGCCTGTTGAGCCAATAAGAATGGATCATTTACTGCAAGAACACTTTTACATTTAATATCAATGATTCCATGAGTCGGATGAACACACACACCTCTCTCTGTATCCAACCACCGACTCTTGAACATGGTTATGTAATGTTGTCCATGATAACAGAGTTCAATGATTTCATCAAGTATGCCATAAAATTCAACTTCATTTTCTCGATGATGAGATCCTCTCAAGCTAACTCCACTGTTCATTGTTTTTTTTATTCCCCATATGCATGTCTGTGAAATCGAAATCCATTCACCACATATGCATTATAAGTTTTAACAAGTTTGGAATGTGGGTTACTCAATATACACAGCCGTTTGTCAATTTTATCAGCATATCGAGACACCTGAAAATTTGTGGAATAATTATAAATATATTAAACTATACATTGAATGAGTTGCTAAAAGATAAAGAATTTATGTTACCAGTTTTTGAAACCACTGAGAGAAATTTTTCTGTCGGCGTTCTTCGAGAGCAGCTGCTGCAATTTGTGGAATTTGTTTCTTGATATGATTATCATATAGCCTATAAAAAATAATGTTATTTACTGTAACATTAATGATATAATAAGTGATATAAACAGTTACAGTACAACTGATTTCATCTCTTCATAGTTGAGCAGAACATACGTATGAGCTATGTGATGTTCATCATCCGAAATCCAGCGTTCATAAACTCCACCAAAACCAAGATCTAGCTGGTTGAAAATAGATAATTTATTGTCGATTTCAACAATATTCCTCTCGTTCCATCCCATTCGGTTGTGTTTTGAAGGATACTCAGATTCAAAATAATGGGAGCAGAAAAAAGATATTTCCTCTTGCAAATAAGCTTCTGCAATAGATCGTTCAACAGATGCTTTGTTACGTACTTTTCTTTTCAATTTTTGCATGCATCTTTCAAATGGGTACATCCATCGAAACTGTACTGGACCTCCACATTTGGCTTCATATGGAAAATGTAACATCAAATGTTCCATTTAGTCGAAGAAAGACGCTGGAAATATTTTTTCCAGTTTACATATAATTACAACAACATCTTCTTCAAGTTTGCATAGAGCATCATAATCTGCTTAATCCGCACAAATTTCTTGAAAAAAATGAGACATGCCTGTTATGGAATCCCAAATCACAGAATTCAACAGACCTCTTAATCCAATGGGTAGAAGTCTTTCCATTATAACATGACAATTATGACTTTTTAATCCAGTAATATGACCATTCTTAACACATCTATCCAAATTTGAAGCACAACCATTTGGAAGTCTCAAATCTGCAATCCACTGACAAAATAATAAATGGTTTTCTATAGATAGTGTATAAGCTTCTTTTGGTTTGAGTAACATTTCTGTTCTGACATTCTCAAACAATTCCAGTTCTGGATGCCTACAAATTTGGGCAAGATCTAAACGTGCATTTACAATGTCTTTTCTATTTCCTGGCGTATCCAAAACTGTATGAAAAAAATTATCAAAATAGTTCTTCTCAATATGCATAACATCCAACATGTGGCGGACCAACAAATCAGACCTATATGGAAAATCCCAAAATATACTACGTCTAATCCAATTGTGTTCTTTCCCAAAACCAAAAATTTTCTGTTGGTTTATTGTGGGACCAAAAGTGATGGGAGGTAATGAAAATACAACTGATTTTAACTCTGAACCTGTTATCATTTTTGGAGGTCCATCCCTTTCAATTGTTCCTTTTCTGAAATGAGATCTGTTTCTGCGAAAAAGATGATCAGCTGGAAGAAATCTGCGATGACTGTCAAAATAACAAGGTTTCATTCCATGAATGAGCATAAATGCTTTTTTCTCTCCCATACAGTAAGGACATGATTTCTGAACATGTGTACTCCAGCCAGATAACATCCCATAATCCGGGAAGTCACTAATTGTCCACATCAATGCTGCTCTCAGTATGAAATTCTGTTTCGTAGCAACATCATATGTACTGACACTAGTACTCCACAACAAACTTAATTCATCAATCAATGGTTTCAAATAAACATCAATATTTTTCTTCGGATGTCCTAGAATTAGTAAAGTCAAAAAGATTTATTGGCTCCTTCATCAACATCCATGGAGGTAAATTGTACGGAGTTAAAAGAACAGACCAACACGAATATTGACTTCCATAAGATCCGAACGGACAGAAACCATTAGTGGAAAGGCCCAGTCGAACATTTCTAGCTTCTAAGGAAAATTATGGATTCACTCTATCAAAATGTTTCCATGAATCATCATCAGCTGGATAATTCATGCTTTTATCGGTTGAAATATTCGCTTTATTCCATGACATCATTATCGCTGTATTCTTAGACATGAATAAACTCTAAAGTCTGGATGTAAGCGGAAAATATCTCAACTGTTTTATAGGAATCAAACCAGACTTCCCATGTTGCCCTTCTTTATATCTCAATTGCCCACATGTGGGGAAACTATCCAATGACTCATTTTCCCTAGAATATAAAATGCAGTCATTTGAATATGCATGAATCTTCTTACAAGTAAGTCCCAAATTTCGAACTAGCCTCTTACTCTCATAGTAATTTGCAGGCAAAACATTTCCTTCAGGTAATAATGTTATTATTCCTAATTATTGGTAATTATTCCTAATTATTGGTAATTATTCGTAATTATTGGTAATTATTCCAAATTATTGGTAATTATTCCAAATTATTGGTAAATATTGGTAAATATTGGAAATTATTGGTAATCATTGGTAAATATTGTAAAATATTGGTAAATATTGGTAAATATTGATAAATATTGGTAAATATTGGTAAATATTGGTAAATATTGGAAAATATTGGTAAATATTAGAAAATATTGGCAATTATTGGAAAATGTTGGTAAATATTGGTAAATATTGGTAATTATTACTAATTATCGGTAATTATTGGTAATTATTGGTAATTATTGGTAATTATTGGTAATTATTGGTAATTATTGGTAATTATTACTAATTATTGCTAATTATTGGTAATTATTGGTAATTATTGGTAATTATTGCTAATTATTGGTAATTATTACTAATTATTGGTAATTATTCCTAATTATTGCTAATTATTGCTAATTATTGCTAATTATTGCTAATTATTACTAATTATTACTAATTATTAATAATTATTACTAATTATTGGAAATTTTTACTAATTATTGGTAATTATTACTAATTATTGGTAATTATTACTAATTATTTGTAATTATTACGAATTATTGGTAATTATTACTAATTATGACTAATTATTACTAATTATTGGTAATTATTACTAATTATTGGTAATTATTACTAATTATTGGTAATTATTACTAATTATTGGAAATTATTACTAATTATTGGAAATTATGACTAATTGTTACTTATTAGTACTAATTATTACTAATTATTACTAATTATTACTAATTATTGGTAATTATTGGTAATTATTACTAATTATTGTTAATTATTACTAATTATTACTAATTATTACTAATTATTACTAATTATTGGTAATTATTACTAATTATTACTAATTATTACTAATTATTACTAATTATTGGTAATTATTACTAATTATTGTTAATTATTACTAATTATTGGTAATTATTACTAATTATTGGTAATTATTACTAATTAATGTTAATTATTACTAATTATTGGTAATTATTACTAATTGTAGTTAATTATTACTAATTATTGGTAATTATTACTAAATATTGGTAATTATTACTAATTATTGGTAATTATTACTAAATATTGGTAATTATTACTAATTATTGGTAATTATTACTAATTATTGGTAATTATTACTAATTATTGGTAATTATTACTAATTTTTGGTAATTATTACTAATTATTGGTAATTATTACTAATTATTGGTAATTATTGGTAATTATTACTAATTATTGGTAATTATTACCAATTATTGGTAATTATTACCAATTATTGCTAATTATTACCAATTATAGCTAATTATTACCAATTATTGCTAATTATTACCAATTATTTCTAATTATTACTAATTATTACTAATTATTACTAATTATTACTAATTAATACTAATTATTGATAATTATTACTAATTAGTGGTAATTATTACTAATTATTGGTAATTATTACTAATTATTGGTAATTATTACTAATTATTACTAATTATTACTAATTATTGGTAATTATTACTAATTATTACTAATTATTGGTAATTATTATTAATTATTACTAATTAGTGGTAATTATTTCTAATTATTACTAATTATTGGTAATTATTACTAATTATTAATAATTATTACTAATTATGACTAATTATTACTAATTATTACTAATTATTACTAATTATTGGAAATTATTACTAATTATTGGTATTTATTACTAATTATTGGAAAGTATTACTAATTATTCCTAATTATTACTAATTATTACTAATTATTACTAATTATTATGAATTATTACTAATTATTACTAATTATTACTAATTATTGGTAATTATTAGTAATTATTGGTAATTATTATTAATTATTACTAATTAGTGGTAATTATTGGTAATTATTTCTAATTATTATGAATTATTGGTAATTATTACTAATTATTACCAATTATTACTAATTATTGGTAATTATTTGTTATTATTACTAATTATTGGTAATTATTTGTAATTATTACTAATTATTGGTAATTATTACTAATTATTGCTAATTATTGGTAATTATTATTAATTATTACTAATTATTGCTAATTATTGGTAATTATTACTAATTATTCCTAATTAATGGTAATTATTACTAATTATTACTATTTAGTACTAAATATTGGTAATTATTGGTAATTATTGGTAATTATTACTAATTATTCAAATTATTGGTAATTATTGCTAATTGTTACTATTTAGTACTAAATATTGGTAATTATTACTAATTATTGGTAATTATTAATAATTATTGCTAATTATTAATAAGTATTACGAATTATTACTAATAATTGGTAATTATTGGTAATTATTACTAATTATTCCTAATTATTGGTATTTATTACTAATTATTAGTATTTATTCTTAGTTATTGGTAATTATTACTAATTATTTCTAATTACCATTAACTAGGAAGAATGAATACTAATAATTTAAATTTATTAAGTAACAAAACAATGTAAACATAATTAAATTACAACTAATTAAGAATAATTGAAACTAATAAAAAATTTAAAATAAATATGAAATTAAAATGAACATAAATACCTTTAAAATTGATATGAGGCTGATCTCTGATCGTTCTTGAAAACTTCAATATCAACTCCGGAAAAAAATTAAACTCAAGAAACGCTGAACTCTAAAAATAGAGTTTTGAGAGAAGTACAAGAACGATTTTGAGAATGAATGGAAAAAAATGGATGGGGGGTATTTATAGTTTAGAGTATTTGCGACGGGTCCCGTAGCAAATACCTTAGCCCGCATTTATTAAGGTCAACGGTTAAATGGTTATTTGCGGCGGGTCCCGTCACAAATAATAACCTGCCGACATACTATTTGCGACGGGAATATACCCCCGTCACAAATAGCTTTTAACGCCGTCGGTTATTTCCGACGGGCGGTAACCGCCCGTCGCAAATAACTTTCCCGTGATTTGGCGCGCAAAGCGCGCCAGTTCTTTTGCGACGGGGAAAGCTGACCCGTCGCAAATGCCCATTTTTCCCGTACTGTATGTGGACATAGAATAAAAGACTTTAAAAGTGATCATGGCTGTGAGTTGGAAGATAAAGGCATTGAAACATTTTTCTCACACAATGGATATAATCATAAATTCTCTTCCTCTAGTACACATCAACATAATTGAGTTTTATAAAAAATGAATAGAACCTTACAACAGATAGCTCGAATAATGATTAATGAATATAATTTACTTGTTTACTTGTGGGTTGAGGTTTTGAATACAAAATGTTACATAATGAATGAGTCTTAATTAGACATATCATCAATAAGACCCCTTATGATTTGTCAAATAATAGAATCAATAAATTTAGTTATTTCAATGTTTTTTGTTGCAAAGTCTATATCATTAATTAAAAGGAAAATTGTCAACAAATCACATCCAAGAGTGATGAAGGAATCATTCTAGGTTAATCAATCTATATTAAAGCCTACAGAGTCTTTAATAAAATAACCATGTTTGTTGAAGAATATATGCATATCAAATTTGATGAAACAGATCAACATGAACCTACGACCTCTCTAGAAAACCATGAAGATGATATTTCAAATATGGACATAAATGAAAAATAATCTAATCCTCTTGTCTGTAATCTATTAAATCAAACAGTTCTAAAAATTCATTAGAATCTGAACATGATGAACCCGAACCTATTGATGAACCTATTGTTACTAGTCCCTCATTTTCTAGACCAAGTAAAACTCTTACGATCCATTCTTTTGATGATGTTGTTGGAGACATAGATAAAGGTACACCGGAAAGAGATTCATAAAAATCAAGTTGAACATCAAGCCTTCATGGAACACCTTGAACCGAAAAACATCAAGGATTCAATTAAGGATGAATTCTTGATGATGGATATTCAAGAATAACACAACAAATTTCAAAAATAATAATGTTTGGAAACTTGATGATTAACCCAAAGAGACCAAGAAAATAGGCAGTAAGTGGGTGTTTAAGAACAAAGTAGATAAATCTGGTAATATTGTAAGAAAAAAATATGGACTAGTCTCATAATGTTATAGTCAAGAAGAAGGAATTGAGTATGAGTAAAATTTATCACCACTTTCTAGACTAGAGGCCGTCAGAATCCAGCTTTCTAATTTTTCCCATTTTATTTTCAAACTATGTCAAATGGATGTTAGTATTGCATTCCTAAAGGGGTATATAGTTGATGATGTTTTTGTGGAACAAATCTATGACATTACAAACACTCAATTTCCAAAACATGTTTTCAAATTAAATAAAGCATTATATGGATTAAAACAAACTCTAAGGGCATGGTATGATAGATTAAGTAGTTTTACCTATTCCAATGTTTTTAAAGAAGAATTTATAATACTACTCTATTTATATAACAAATTTCAAAATATTTTTTAGTAGTTGAAATATATGTTGTCAATATTATTTTTGTATCATCATGAAATTCTTTATGTACTGAGTTTTCGAGGATGATACAAAATGAATTTGAAATGATTTTAATGGGTGAACTCAAATTCATTCTTAGTTTTTATATTTTTAAAAATAAATATGGTATCATTTTAAATCAATGTAAATACACAAAAGATCATTTAAAAAGATTTGTATTTGATATCATTAAAAGTAGTGACACTCCAATGAGTACAAATTGTAAGTTGGATTTTGATGAATATGGTAAATCAGTTTATCAAACAACTTACATATGAATGATTGAATGTTTTATCTACTTAACTGCTAGTACACCAGATATAATGGTTAATGTGTGTAAGTATACATTTTATCATGATAATCCCAAATAATATGATATAAATGATGTTAATAGAATTTAAAAACACCTCAAACGTACTATCAACTTTGTTTTTTTAACCACAAAAGAAAATCATTTGATATAGTGAGTTCTTCTGATACTGAGTTTGGTGGAAGGAAGTATGATAGAAAAAATCACCTCTGGGACATGAAACTTTTTGGGAAGGTATTTGGATTCATGTTTTAGTAAGAAAAAAAATTCTATTTCATTATCTATTGTCAATGATAAACACATAGCTGCTGGTAGATATTGTGCATAAATTTTGTGGATGAAAAACACTCTTCTAGATTATGGATATCAATTTAGAAATGAACCTATAAACTATGATAATAAAAGTGTTATTAAAAATTCTAATAAACCAGTTTCTCACTCAGGAACAAAAAATATTGATGTAATACATCACTTTTTGAGAGATTATTATAAAAAGGGTGATATCAATTTAGAATTTATTGTCACTGAGTACCAGATTGCAGACATATTCACTAAGACATTGAACATTGAAAGAACAAATTATATCAGACATGAGTTAGGAATGATCAATCAGTAAAGACTATGTGTATTCATTTCCTTTAATCTTTTTATATAAGATTGTCATTCTGACACTATTGTAATGAAGACACCATTTTCATGACAACATCGTTTTCATGCCGACAGCATTGTCATGCTGACACCATTGTCATGGTGACACTATTGTCATGCTGAAATAAATTTCAAGTCGATAATGTGGTCATGTAAATACTATATTCATTCTAACACCATTAGTATTTTAAATTGTCTTTAATACTGAATTGATGACTCATTGTTTATATGTTTTATGTTTCTAAAAAAATGACACTATTTCATTAAATCGAGTAAACTCAGTTCATGATTTCATGATTGGAAAATTACAAAATCCATAATGGATATAAATGTTAGTCAATCTACCCTACTCCCTTTACTGATACAATCTCTCTCGGCCTCCTCTCTCTTTTTATATGCCTGACCATTCACCTTCATACCTCCAGATTGAACTGATGAAAATGGAATGAGTGAGTTGAGCTCTAAAAGAGGGTGGGTCTCATGCATCCAAGAAACAGAAAGGGGAATCAAGAAAACCTTTAGGTCTTATAAATCTTGGTATGGTAACCCATTCTATAACCTTAGAGAAAGTAGTTTTTGTGGAATGGCTCTTGCAGAGAATGTAATTATTTTGGAATGTTGCATAAGAACCAGGATGTCTTTAATGGTTCGAAAACAATGACAAAGTATTTTATCCAAAGATGTTATGTGAATTATATAATAATATGGAACATTTATTGGAAGGAAGTGATATTTCATGTGTGAAGTAGATTATTAAAGGGAATAGATTCTATTTCTTTTGTTGAAATTGGTTTAAATGTCTTATGGAACATCATAAAGGATGTTTATATGATTACATAGGTACTTGTCCTTCTAAAAGTGCATTATTTTGATATGAGACAACTCTGAAAGAAATAACTGGTTATGATGAACATAAGAGACCAATTTCCTCAGAATTGAATAGTGAAAGAAGAATTTTATTCATGTTTATTCAGCACCATATTTGTCCTAGGAAAGGGGACTTTGCTTCACTCATGTATAAAGATGTATACATGGTGTATTTTTTCCCGAAAGGAGTTAATTGGAATCTGTGTGGATATGTGATGGTGTACATTAAAGAGACGATAAAACTAGGTTCTAAGTCAAATTCCCTTTTCTATTCCAGAATTATTTCAGCAATGGTTAATGAAAAAGTTTATGTAAATAAAGCTGATGATATTATAGTTTGTGAAAGTAGTGGAATCTGCTTACGATCTTACATCTATAAGAGAATAAAAATTAATTGGAACAAATGAAGGAAATAATGGGTTATTGATGACGATAGATTGTATGAGAGGTTTAATCCTATATATCATCTAGTTAGACCAATGTTTCTAGTGGATCCTGGCCTCAGTTCATATGAACAACTATCCTCTTCTACAGGTGAATAAGAGGAGCCTGCAACTTCTGTAAGAGATGTGGGATCACCATTTGATGATATATGTGACCCACACACTACTAGGCCAAAAAAAGAGTGTCTAACAGAACTATAAGAAAACCATTGGACTTACCCTCTCATGAACCTATTTTAAAATCATCACTAAGTAAAGAAACATAAGGGGAAGTTAGTGTTGAGTATTTAGGTGATTCCAATGAAGGATAAGATGAATAAAAACAAGCTGGTAAAATAGAAAGTTGTTCAAAATATGTAATTGAAGAAAAAGATGTGAAAGTTGATGATGAAGTTGAGGATGAAAATAATAAAGATAGTGATAATGAGGAAAGTAGTAAAAGTGGCAATGAAAGTGAATCTGATCATCCTGATGAGAATCCGGATGTGTTAGGATGAATGTTTTTGAAGTTAATACTAGTGTATCCTTTTAGGTTGTTGTTCAAGATGAAAATATTTTTCCAGATAAACCTATTTCTAGAGATGTATATTCTTAAAAATGGACTTTTTATAAGTAATTTCAACCTATCCTGGAATCATTGATTAAGTGGGAGCAATCTTCAATGAAGGTGAAAACTGAGGGGTATCCTCAAGGTCTAGTTTCCCAAGTTTACGAAGAGCATCAAAATAGGAAGAGTATGAAATGATACATTTACTCCTCAAGATTATTATATTCATTCTTAATGGGAGAGTCATCTTGTTTATATGGCCTTGGCATTGGATTATGAAAATTCTTATGATGAATCATTTTTTCTTTTTGCAAGGGAACAGATGGATGAGACCTCTTCTAGGGACAATGTCACTATGTACTATTTTGAACAATTCAAGCAAGGTAATTTTTCATCCATAAGACATACATTAAAATCTTTAATGAGGCATGAGATTTTAGAATACATATGAGAGAATACTGAGATGACTAAAATTTTAAAAGCAATCAGATCAATAGATGAAAGAGTAAAGCATGATGGAGATTCTAGTTCCCCTCCCACCTTAACTAGTCTATCTTCAGCTGATTATTCTTCGGTTTCCATGTTGTTGAGTAAAGAAGTTCATCCAAATTTGATCACAACTACAGAAACAATTGCGATAAGTAACACCAATATCAGGAATGAAATAAAGCAATTAACCAATGGAATAAATGCCTTGACAACTGAGTATAGTAATACAATGGAAAATGTAATTAAAAACATGAGAATATTGTTTCTCATTTTAAATCTCTCATATTTTCCAAGACAAGAAAATATGTTCAAGAAATTTACACCATTGTTATTTCTTCAACCTCTGCTCCACATACACAGTATTCCCAATATGAAGATATTTCTACTGTTAAGTATAGTTTTGATATTGGAGTTGAATGATTTAATTTCATGTATAACCATATTTGAGGACAGTTCAGATAAGGTGCCTGATAATGTCATTTATTATATATGGATTTCTTTATAAACTCATGAAGAGATGACCAAAAGGGTTAATGAGTTTTCCCCAAACACATCACAAAGCATCAAATGACAAGTCTGTTTAATTATTTGGACAGCAATATTACTCTTCCTCTAGTGATGAAGGATTTTAAGGATCAGATTCAGAATTTGATAGAATTTACTCCTTTATTGGAAAAATTTATTGAAAAGAAAGTTGATTTTGAAAATGCTGTGAAATATGGTGGAGAGATAATTGAAGAGTTCATCGGGATATTAAAACCATATCTCCATGTATAATGTGAAGACATTGTGGTACCTCCTTCTAAACCACATGGTCTAACTAGTTTTTTGGCTGCTCAACCTCAAATATCAGATTCATATGCTTATCTTAGATTAGACCAGTCAACCAAGAAATTGTGCATCCTCAGATTATTTATCAGCATTGAGCTTCCCTCTATTTTTTAGTTCCTGAAGGATTTCCTCTAATTTCTCCAAAAATCCATTCAGACTCTCATACTTATCACCCTATCTCTCCTGATGAACCATCCATTGATATTTCTATCAAGTGGAAAGAACCCCTTGATCCTAACCTTTAGTGTAGAGTGATATTTTTATAGGTCATAGTCATTGTAACATTTCTTTTTTAGAATACTCTTATTATGAAGGCTATTTATCTATTTATCCACTTTTATTTTTAGTTCCCCTTTCACCTACCAATTTATTCTAATCTCAAAAGCGGGAGAATTTTATTAAGAATTTTTTAAAAGGGAAGAATTATATTCAGCACTATTAACATGCTTTGAACTTTACTGTGTTTAGGAATTATTCTCACTCATACATTACTATATGGTTACTTTAATCATTATTTGGTGACACTTAATAGTGCCATGATTTTTGATTACCAAAAAGGTGGAGATTTTTGGCCGATAGAAATTATATCCCACTATTTCAAACTATAATTGTTTTAATTATCACTAATTTTGTCATATATTAACTTATATATTACTTTAAGTTAATGATTATATGTTATGTCACAACATTATGTTGAATACCAGATTAGTTCATATATATAAATATTTTTGTGTGTTTAGTTCTAAACATGATTATAACATACTATCTATGAATAATTATGAGTATTTCCATTCTATGGCATTGTTTATTTTTAAGATAGATTGAATATATAAAATTATCTAAGTATGAGTCACTGACATCGACATTCTAGTGAATAATTTACAAACATATGACTCACTAACATACAATTCAAATAGGAATATGTTATAAGTATGTGAAGGTGACACTGTTGGAGAGATTCAAAGACTCACCATTTCAAATGACACCGATAGACAGAGGACTCACTGTTGCACATGACACCGATGCAGATAACCTACCTTTAGTCCAAGTGACCTATCGTTGTATGATGCTAAAGATTCTAGGAATCACTGTTAGTTGAAGTGTATCACCAATGACTCAATTTTCTAACCGATAGTTTTGCTGTCTCACCTAAAAAAGGAAGGACTCTCCATTGAAACAAGTCACTAATTTAATGAGTCACTGACATATGATGATACTGATAAACTAACGTACCGATATTGATAGAAGAAGACATTGATAGAAGGAGACCCCAAATGACGGATACACTAACCGAATGAGACAAAAATATAAGGAGACACTAATAGAAGGAGACATAGACAAAAGGAAAAATTGATAGAAAGAGAGACAGATAGACGAGTCATCGATAGACTCTTTAAATCTTCATTTGTTAATATTATTTCTAACGATTGTATTTCTGTTATTTAATGACTCATACATAATTAATGAAAACTTGTAGACATTATAACATAATGTACGATGTATGAGGTATCACTACATGTGCATTTTCATCATAAAAAGTTATTAATAGGCAAAAATTATGTAAGAAAAGGTTTGGACGAAATCAGTGTATGACGTGTGTGAGAGAGGAATACTGAAGATCATCAACTGTCATTCAACCACTGTGATCCAAAAAACTCAAATGAAAGAACATATGGGGAGATAAAGAAATAAAGCTAAACCCGATGAGATGACATTGAATATCTTTTGAACAAAAATATGAACATATCATACTCCAAGAAGCTAGAAAATAGGGTCTATAATACTTTGTATTGTAGTCAAAATCAAAAAGAGAACATAAACTTAAAATCAGCATCATAAAAAGATTTCAAAACCTCATTTCATAAGAAACAGGGCCTTCTAAACATATCTATACACATTTATCTCTATTGTGATCATTTATTTACAATTCTAAGTAGTGTGTGTATCTTTCTGTTATGCACACACTTACACATGTGCATAACTAGAGGATACATAATATCCTCAATATCACTCTCTTTTATCCCTTTGTATCCCACATAGAACTATGGAAGAGGTCGAGTGTGACCTATTTGTTGTTTTTCCCAAAACGAAATATAGTAGAGGACAATTTTGACATGGAAAGCCTTGTGTGCTATTGTGAACCCTGATCTAGGGTGTATATAGAACAGTTTATTATTTTAAAATTCTTGGTGGTAGGTGATCACAAAGTGGAGAGAATTAATTCTCTTCTTGGGACTGATCCTCTTGTTTATTTCAACCATGTTGTTACCATTTTTTGATTTAGTCTGTTTTATCACATATTTTATAAAACTGAATTGAACTATGATAGATGGTTTTTCATGTTTTTATAACAGTTTTGAACCTGTAGATTAGTTTCAAAAGTCATATTAATATTTATATTAGTATTTCATAGAACTAGTCAATCTTTTGATTAGTTAATCAAACATCCAGGAATCTTATAAATTCACTACAAACATACATATATTATATTTTTTATTAGGGTAAATTTTATGTTAACCAAAATTTAAACATAAATTTCTATAGATACTCAATTCACCCCACTCTTGAGTGGTCTACTCTGACCAACAATAATAATTCAGAAAATAATAATTAGTAATGATAATATAACTACTATTAATTAATAATATAACTAACATCCATGAAAACATATTATTCAAACAATATTATGATTATTGGTGGATGATGATGGATCAACATATTCTATCTCAATATGTTAATGATGACTAGGGTTTTTATTAGATGCACTTCCATCATTATTTCGATATCAATAATTATGAGTATTTATTACATCTTCATTGATAGTTGATCTAACATATGGTTCGATTCAGTCCAAACCAACTCTTTTGATCTCATATTTTATTATTATATTGAATATGGAGATAAATGGTTCAAATAACGGAATCAATATTACCTTTGTTGATAAATCATTGAGTTCTTGTTTTCCATAATTTTATTGAAGAAAATTAGATCATTCAACAGTCAGAACATGAAGACTCTAAAAGGTCAATCACTATCTTACCAATTATTCAACAAGAGGCTAATCCCTAGTTGATTGATGATATTAATTAATACCTTTAAAAAATTGGGGATTTGGTAAGTGTAATACCAATTCATTTGGCAAGGGAAATTTTATATCATACACATGTTGATGGACCTTATGAATAAAGATTGAGGATTAGTGTTTGTTACTTCAATATAATGGTTTGTGAATATTTTGGACTAGGACTCCTTTTCATACCCTGAGATGTTTAAAAACCTTGTTAAAAAAATATGTATTCCAATACATGTTATTTTGAAGGATGTTTCTCAGTCTCCCTCAAATGATGATTGGGTTTTGGCTATTTTGGTGTAGTAGAGTGGTTGACTATCATTTTCTCTAAAAAAAAGGAAGTGAATAAAACAACATATTTATGGTATTTGGAAAATTAAATAAAATTAAATAAATTAACTACTAAAAATGATGAGTGAGTGGGTGATTATCATTCATAAATAATAAATATAGATTTTCAAAATATATATTTCTTTGTTTCTAAAATGAAATTTCACTAATAAGACACACTGAGAAGATATTTTTTAGAAAATATTTTTATTAGGTGTAATCAACATAAATGTAAATATTCAGTGATTTATTGTTAATTATTATTCAAATTAATATAAAATTAATTATGATCCCTTAATTTATGAACCTTTAATGCCTATGGGAATACATCTTATCATAAAGATGATATGAATTAAACCCTTAGTTATTTTATGAATAAGCAATCACAACCCCCTACATTGATTGTTATTCCAAGGATAGATTATGGTAAATGATAAATTAGGGAATATAAATATTCTATAAATGAGGTTGAATTGAGTTATTTGATTTTATTTTAACTCTTCAAATCAATCTCATGTCATTTTTTTTTACTAAGTAGGATTATGCTCTCGCAATTTACACAATTAACCAACCTCACATATTTTGTGTTAATTGATCATTTTTTTATTATTTTACTTTAACTTAAAAAAATAATTATTTTATCATATTATGTGAATTACTGTGGATTATTTATTTAAAATAAATAACTAGAGAAGATAAGAGGTGGATCAATTACTAAAAAACCACTCTTCCATGGGCGGTGTAGTAATTGTAGAAATGAAATGAATTTTCTATGGTTTGGAAAAGGAATAACTCAATATCATTTCAAATCTTTAGATCCATACTAATTATGTGAAATAAAAAAATAAATTAAAATAACATATGAAATGGTATTGAAATTGAGAGTTTAATTTAAGAACATGAATATTAAAATAATGAAGAGGAAAAGAAAAACATTTTGGGGGAGATCTCAGCTTGACAAAATCCCTCTTCCAATGGTAAATTTTAATGAAAAGTCACCATGTATTCCCTATTAAAAATATTTTAAATGAAATCCATATAAATTGAAATTAAAAAAATACAAATCTATAGAGTGGATGGTGGGATATTTTTAAAATGATTTTATGTGTGAATCAAAAATTCATCCAAATATTTTAATCAAATGTTAACTGATTTTTTTACCTAAAAACTAATGATCCGTATTTACTAAGAGTTGGTTTATTTTTTAATAAATTTTTTCCATGATATTTTTTTTATATTTGGGTCAGATATAAGTATGAATGATGATGTTATGGATGAAATACCATGTAGTGTCCAATCTGGATAGTCTAGTCCAGCATTGATTTCATGTCTCAATTACTATAAAAATTTTCTTGATTGATCATAGATGTACTACATGAATGTTGTTTCTTATATAGGTATTATCACTACTAAAAAAATTTAGGTTCAAATTATACACAAAAAATATTTATAAATCAAATTTTTCAGTAATCCTTAAAGGGAAAATTTTAAATATACATAAAATTTTTAATTAAATTATATAATCTAAATATTTTATAAATAAAAATATTTAATATAATTTATGTAAATTATGTCACTTATTATCATTAATATATTCAATAAATTTTTTTATTAACTTCCACAAACTTTATCTTTTTTACTCTTGGGGAAAGCCTCATAGTCTGAATTCCAAAAAAATTGTGAAAAAATATGAAAGTTCTTATTCCTGAATAAAAAGTGGAAATAAAGGAAAAATATTATTCATATCAGGAGTTAGTATTAATAAATATTAATGTTATTTTCTTATATATTCTAACAAAATAAAATCTAATGATATTAATGAAACTAATCGTAGAGAAACATGTTATGGGTCCACTATTCCATTACATTCCCAGACGTGTGTGAGCCAATGATTCCAGGTTCATATATCCACCATCTATTAAACATAATAAGTTTAATTTAATCATTTATTCTTACCTGGTTTAATTAAGTTTACCTATTGTACATTCCTTTGAAATATATTTTTAAAACCCACTCACTTAATCATTCATAAAAGACAAACCTTAAGCTCCCAACCTAGATATCCCCACTTGTTAAAAATTTCAGCACAACCCTATTTATTAAGATTATATATATATAGTTTGTTAATTTTTCTGATTTTTTGATGGTGTTAAACTGGCGGATATCAAGTACACACGAATAATTCAATTTGGTATAGTAATTAAATAGATCGAAAATGAAATGAACCTATAAATCAACCATTGATATACGATAATTTATGTAACTGACAAGGATATACCGTCCGTTGAGTTATAATAATATCATAATTCATGGTTGTGTGAAATGTTTTGTAGATAAATAGATATAATAATTCACATTGAGAAAATATCACAAATAATCATATCAAAATATAAATTGTTTTTTAACGACACAACCAATAAAATCATTGTTGACATATATTTTTTATTAAAATCAACCCTTATTGAAGAAATATTTCTCATTATTATCAAGATAATAATGATTTTGGAAAACATGAATTTTCTATATTTTCTACATGAAAATGAGCATGTTCCGTGGCATGTTTTTATTTTTTTAAATATTTTTTCCTAGATTATTATTTTTCATTAAATCTATAAGAAAAAAAACAAAATGAAAATCCTTAATATAAACCCTAAATTTTTTCCCCACCCTCATATATAAAAAATTTCATTTTCCTCAATGAGAAGTTATGAGATGATATGTGCACATGAAATATAGAATATTAAATAAGTTATCATAATATAATATTAAAAGGTTTATGAATATGCAGATATTCTCTCAAGTGATGATGGGAAAATGAAGTTTGGTAAAATCATATGACTAAGTAGGAATACCATAAATTTATTTATTTAACCATTTCTCTTTGATTTTGAGTCTCCTTTACATGTCATCTTGATGGATCTATAATACACTATGAGGAAGGACTTTAGACACAACATAAATACCTAACCATCTGGAATAGAACATATTAGGCATCTGATTCAATCACAAATATATAGTATAACTTCTTTTTCTACACAAATATCCCATATTTGGATCATTAATTCATGAGTGGGTTTTGATCAATGCATTCTGATACTTGACTTATCATATGATGACAACCGAATCCTCTAATGATTTAGAATTTGAATCTTCTTTTAAATTCCATATTAGGAATAATTGATGCGGAATTTATTTATGGACCAATATGCATGATTAAAGACCTCAAAAGGGAGAAGAATGAAATTCCCAAAAAAAAATCCATAATGGGGGCATAGTGATGGGTGTTTTTAATGATTTTCTATAAGACTATATAACATCATCTATGAGATTTATACTATCCTTCCTATTCGTCTGCACAATTTTGTCCCAGATTTATTTCAAATATTGATTTGAATTCATATCCTAACCAATTTTTTGGGGTGGTATGGTGGTGATGTTTTGTGTGTCACCATATATGTCTTAATGAGGGAATCAAATTTTAGATTGAAAAAGTGTGTCCCTTTATAACTAATGATAAACCTTTGTAATCCATACCTGAAAAAAGATTGTGCCTTGAAAAAATTTACTACAACAAGAGAATCATCAGTCCCAGTATTCATGGACTCCATGAATTTTCTTAACATATCATCAAAAAAATAAAATATACCAAAAAGATATTGAATTTGGAAAAGATACCATAAAATCTGTTCCCCGTGAATCAGAAATGTCAAAAATAATATTTGGTGCTGGGGAATCACTTATCTTTTCTAAATGTTTCTAATGTGTTGGTAATGAGAGTATGAATTACAAAATACATGAGCATCATGGAATAAGCTATACAAATATAATAGAAATTCTAATACTTTCATAGATATTAATAGGGGAATAACATGTCTTCTATATGAAAGTGTATGTAAAAATGTAGAACTAACTCAAACTCATGACCAAGAATACACTCCCTAATAGCATTATCATTACACATGCTCCAATGGTTGGGATCATCCCACACATAAAATCTATACCCAATATTTAATTTAGAAAATTGATTATACATTAAATTTTTAGGAATTTCATAGGCAATAAGGTAGTAAACTAAATCCACGAACCATGGATGTGTATCAGAGAGTTCATATTGATGCTTATTTGGAAAATGAACCCGAAGTGGTACCTAGATCTAGGTGTAAGCCATGATTGTTTGAGTAATCCTACTCATGTGGTCCACCACAATGTTTTATAACCCCTTACATTCCTTTATCTCAATATCATATTCTTGAAGAAGGATAATCCATTATTTAATCATAGGATTCACATAAAGATTCTTCAAAGGGAACCTCAGAGCAGCACAATGAGAAAAATAAATAACATTGGAGCGTAGTAAATATGAATGGAAATCATATAAAAAATATATTATTAAAGAAACTCTATTTCTATTATTGGTTAATATTATGGGGCTTAATCAAAGGTCCTTTATGCATAAGCAATCACATGGGTCCTCCCATAAACCCTCTTTTATGAGATAGTTCAAACCATAATGTTGGATACATTACACATAAACTCAAAAGGAATCTTCCACCATGGGAGTTATATGATTGGTGGAGTATTCAAAGCATTATTCATCTTATCAAATAACACCCTACATGAATCATCTAGAAATACTTCAATAGATTTTTGAAGAAATCAAGATAACGATAGAGAAATATTTCTAAAACATTTTATGAGCCACTGATCAAATCTTAAATTTTCTAGTATTGATCTATCATCTTGCACACATAAAGGATATGTAAAGTATGAAATAATATCTATGTTATATATATCATACTAGATTCCATATTTTCACATTACATGTCTTAAGAGAATTACTTTTTATACAATGAAATAAATTTTTTCAATGTTCAAAAATTGACTCCTCTCAATACAAAAATTCAACACCTTTTCCATACTAAATACCTATTCATAAAATGGAGATTCATATATAGTAAAATCACCCATATATACCTCTACACAGGTCTTAATGATTTCAGAAAAAATAATCACCTTGCATATCTGGAAGGTACCTAGAAAATTAAAAAGTCAAAATGTAATCCTTCAGTAGCAAAATGAACTGAACAGGGTATCTAATGGTGTCTTATCGTAATCCTTACGAGCTATAGTAACTTTTAAATATTCAGAAAATCCATCCACGAAAATATTAAATGTCTTCCTAGGTAGTCTCATAAGAATTGGGTCAATAAATGTTAGGGGTCAATGGTCTTTGTTAGTGGAATAATTTAGTTTCCTATTATCAATACACACAAACTAACTATTTTGAACCCTCATCATAACTGAATCCTCTCTCTCATTTCTAAAAATATTTACACCACATTTCATTGGCACAACCTAAACATGAGTCACACACTAGGAATCAAAAATGGGATAAATGATAACTACCTCAATTTTTTTTCAAATTCCCTTTCAAACAACTTCTAGAATTATTTGTACTCAGTCTTTTTTATGGTTGGCTAGCTGGTTCAGCCCCATATTGTAAAATAATCATATCCATGAATTGGATGGGACAATGAAAGATATTTCACCCGAGGGCATATGGTTTCCCAAATATTATCCCTCAATAGATTCAAATGATTCTATTCATGGTCAAAAGGGAAATTGTTAGAAATGATAATAGGTAATCTCTCTACACTAAAAATGTATGATTATTTGAGAATTGGTGGCAATGAATTGAGTTCAAATGAAAGGGGTATGGGGGTTGTATGTATGAATACATTGAAGGTACAGAAATATATGGACAATAAACATTATTATTATAATATAAATCATCAAAATCATTGAGTAATGCATCAAATCCATTAGCATAATCAAAATTTATTTCATAATCAGAGTGATCATGAAAATATTATTATTATAAATCCACATAAAAATTAAATGTAATATAAGATTGTACTTCAGGAAGAGGAGTTAAATTCCTCTTATAAATTAAATATAACCAATGCTAATAATCTCTCATAGAATAGTACACATAAATCTATGGAGATTTTTCTTAGTGGTACAAAATGTTACAAAATGGATGTAAAATGGTCTTATAAGGTGTATTTCATAGAGTCCATAATAATAAATATAAAAACATCATCACCAAACTCCATGGAAGGTATACCCCTGAATTCATTTAAAATATTTTTTTCTGTTATGAGGAAGTGCATACTGATGATAATGGAAGAACAAGAATTTACCTGATCATAATCCATGTTAGAAACTTAATGATATGATGGGAATATCATGTATCTTACACAAAAATGTACATCTTCATGGAATAGCACTGTATATGATGTTACTCTATTTTCCCACCAAACAATTACTCTCATCATCTTTAACTCACCAAAATGTAAAGAAGAAAATGAAGAGAGAGGAATCACATATATAGAAGATCCAAAAAAACATAATGCATCAGAAAATTTTTACTCTATTATGGTGCATGGGATGCTTAATTTAATGATATCCTTGTAATTATGAGGTATTTCATGTCATGGTGTAATGAGTTTTGAAAAATTCCATCCACAATTGATCCCTCTTTTCCCTTGACCCATATTTGATTGGTACAAAGTTATTTTAAGAATGTGTCATAGAATTTTATTTTATTAATGACCATAATAAGGGGAGTGGTTTTCTCAAGACCATTAAATGTAGCCCAAACAACTTTTTTCAATACATCATTATACCTATTATTGGTTTTAGAAACACTTTTTTGAATCAGATGTTTTGGAGGAACATCGTCAATATTTTTCTTTCATTTTTTTCTCTTAGGGATGATCAATACTTGTTTTTGAATGAGGCTTATATGTTGTTAAGGTGAATCCTCATGAAATGATTGTTGTATAAGTATCTTAATTATTCTTCCACTTCCCAATGTGATGGAACTGAAATTCCCCATTTAATTTTAGAAGGTTGGGAATCGAAATTGTTGGAGTTCATACATACCATTTAATGGAGGGTGGTATAAATATATCTTAAGTGTGTCTTCATATAACTCAAATCCAAAAATAGACTCAACATCATATTCTGTTGATCAAGAAAATTTTGTTTCAAAAGAATATAAGAATTAAAATCAACCATCGATTTCTAATTACTTTTCTATTTACTTGTCTATTCATCACCTTCAAATATCTATTGGGGCTGCTGGAAATTATTTTGGTAAGGTATATTCTAGAAACTTTTTTATTGAAATGTGGGAATTTTTTGTTTTTCTAGATCAATACATAATTTATAATTGATTCTTCCACCATTGGTTGTATTTTTTGTTCAATAGAATCATACATTATATTGGGATGTGGTAGTTATTATATATAGTATAGTCGCCCTGATAATATGGTTGTCTAGTCCTCTATCTGTGGTAATTGGTGGAAATGGTCAGTTGGGTGGTCTTTTACAGTGAAAATTTTGTAAGGAATTTTTGGAGAGGGTTGGGATGTATTTTTATCCAAATAAGTCTTTCTTAACAAAAAATTCAATTTATCAAAAATTATATCAATTAAATGATTCTAAATATTATAATTTCCTTCCTAATGTACTTCTGTAACATGGGGTGTACCTCAATTACATAATTGTTGGGGGGGGGTGTTAGCCATCTTTCCAATCAATGCGTGTTCATTTGTTTTTTCAACAAATACCCCTCTAGCCACTACATCCACAATTATCATCTCCTCAAGTTTGAGTCCTTCATAGAAGTACTAGATGAGTGGTTTCTTACAGATTTGGTTATGTGGGTAGCATGCACACAACTTCTGGAATCAATCACAGTACTCATACATTGACAACACTTGGGATTTCATGAACCCTGAGTTCTATTTCTGAAAGAATTTTTCCTTGATGTTGGAAAAATCTATTTAACAAAATACCTATCAAATAATTCTATTATTTTACATCTTTAGGTTGTAATTAATATATCTTGTATTTTTTAGTTCCATGAAATGAGAATGAGAATTATCTTAGTTTTATTTGATATTAATATAAATTTCATGTTTTTTTTTGTTGAGGAAACAGCATTAAATTATTTCATATGTTTTTAGATCCTTACTGGATAATCCCTTAAATTTTAGATGAAGTTGAATTAACTCAGATCTTAGTTCAATGTCTGACGTGAGATTTGGGTATGTAATATTAATAGTTTTTTAATTAATATCCTATGTATCCAAATATAAATTTTTTTTGTTATGTTAATCATTATTAATTTAAAAAAATGGTTATTTTTTAGGTTTAATTAATAAATTTAACCAATTTATGTGTTCTTAGAATAGAGGAATTCAGTTAATGGGTTAATATTGAAACATCCCAGAGACTTATATTGTCTGATTTGAGCCCTAAGGCTATGTTCAATATCAGGGTCAAGATCAAGGATATCCAGAGGACAAGTTCATGTCATAAATAAATTAAAAATTAAATGAATAAAATTGAACCATAATAAAAATATATGATGTGTTATTTGATGGTCCAAAAATGAATTAGAAAAAAATGAAAAATTGGGAAAGGGGAATGAAGGACGAAATAAGAGAATAAGAGAATAAAATGAAAAATAAATGGAATACATCTAATTGATTGAATTTTTTTTCCTTCCAAGAAATGACAACAATTTTAAAGGATCTATCATGGGTTCCCTCATATGTTGTTTTTTTGTTGATTTAGGTTCAATAGTGTCGATAACCAAGGTCTTATCTCGAAGAAGGATGTAATTAAAAAATCATATTAATGTTATTTAAAAAATAAAATAAAATTACATAAATATACATAAAATTATTTGGGTGATTAATGTTTATAGTTAATTAATATATATTCTATGAGAATATTGTATTTTTTTTGGTTTTTGAAATGAAATTTCATCAACAATAAACAATTAGAAGATGTTTTTTAGAAAATATTTTTAGAAGGGGTAATAAATCAATCTATAACTCTTCACATTCTTATTAATAATTACCATTAAAATTAATATCTCACAATTTTTTATCCCCTCATTCTTACCCCAAAGCCCTATGAGAAATAACATTACAACAAAATTAACGGAATTAAACCTAGGAATGCTTCGGAACACGAAATAACAACACACTAAATTCATTTTCATTCCAAGGATTAATTATGGTCATTGTAAATTTGAGAATATATACACTTTGAAAATTTAGATTAATTGAGTTATGGGATTTAGTTTGAACTCTCGAAATTGATCCAATGTTGTTTTGTTTAACCAAATGAGATTTTTATCTCATAATTTCCACAATTTTATACCCCACGTGTTTTATGTTAATTATCCAATTACATGATTTGAATATTTTAAATAAAAAAAACAGTTCATAGATAATATTATTTAATTATACTATACCATTGACACAAATTATATAAATTAAAAATGTGATATATTGATTGATTAATAATGAAATTAAACTTCCTTGGGTGGTGTAGTCATCATAGAAACGAATTGAATTCACAATGGTTTAGAAAAGGTGTAACCCAATAACAATTATAATGATTAGTTACAGTTCAAAAATGTAAATAAAATAAGAATACAATGGAAAATAACATATGAAATGGGATAACAATAGAGAGTTTATTGAAAGAGCAACAATTTTTCAACAATGTAGATAGAATGAGTGCATTTTGGAGGATGTCATAGTTTGCTAGCTTCCCACCTCAAATGGTGAATTGAAATTTGAATGAACCAATTCTCCTATACTCCCAATACTATAAGTCACAAACAAACCCCACTAAATGATAAAAATATAAAATTATAGAGGGCAGGGGAATATAAGGATTCAATACATTTCCAATTTGAATGGGAAATTCGTCAATATATTTTAATCCAATTTGCACTGACTATTTGACCTAAGAAATATCTAACCCAACATTCCTTCACATATGATTATTTTTAAAAAATTGGTTCATTGATATTATATAAATTGTTTTTGTCCAATCCAAACAAGTATGCAGAATTTATTCACTAAATATTAAAGTGGTGTCTAATTTGGAAATTGTAGTCTAACATTAATCTCAAGGCGCATTTACAAAAATAAAAATCTTAATCTTGGTCAGATTTCATAAAAGAATATTGAATGGTGTGGATTATGTAACACTACTTCAGAAATTATATTTCAAATAAATGAAAATATTTAGGGCTGAAATACTATAGTGAACTTTAATGGGAAACGTTATAATTTTCATCATATTTTCAAATGAATGATTAAATCATAAATATAAAAAAAACATATTTAAAAAAAATTACGGAAATTATTTTAGTTATTATTAATATAATATTAAATAAAATAATATTTTATCAACTTCTCAACACTTATCCTTTTACCCTAATGGGAAAAAATTCATATCATGTTTTCCAAAAAATAATTCTAACCATATATTCAAATGCATATTCCTAAATCCACAATTGAAATATAGAAAAAGTTTGAATCCCATATTGAATCAATATCATTAAATTTTAAATTCATTGTCTCATAAATTGTATCCAAATAATATCCAATGAGTGTAATGACAATAATAATAGTGAAACAAGTTATTAGTATACCATGACATTAATTCTCTATATGTGTGTGTGACAAACCTTTCAAGATCATATCTCCACATTTTATTCTATATATTTACATCATGTAAAAAAATTCTTCTTACCTAATTTAATTCAAGAATTCAATTCTTCATTCCTTTGAAATCAAATTTTAAGAACTAATTACACAAGAATTCCCCAATGTCAAACTTTATGCTTCCAACCAAGATATTCACACAGGCTGTACATTTCATCACTTCCAACCTTGTTAATATAATATGAATAGATATTTTTTTTTAATTTCATGTAGTGCATACTAAATTAGAATATTAGGTACACACACATAGTTCTATTTAGTACACTGATGAAACTAATCATAAAACAAACGAACTAATGTATAAACCATTCATATGCGATGAATTTTACTTAACCTGAATTTAACATCAATTGAGGAGAAAAATTTTCATAGTCCATGGTTTCATGAAAGGTTTTGTGGTGAAATATTTGAAAAATTTTAATAGGATCAAATATCACAAATAATTATATAAAAATATGACATGTTTTATAATGACATAACCAATAATATCATTGATTAATTATATTTTTATAAAAATCAACACTTGATGATGAAATTTTCCACATTATTTTATTGTTAATAATGACTTTTTAAGACATGAATTTTCCATACGTTCCACATGTAAATGAACATATTACATGATATTTTTTTATTGAAATATATATATATTAAAGTGAACAAAAAACCTAAAATAAAACACACATAAAATATAAAAATAATGATCTAAAATTGCTATACAAAAATATTGTCCCTTACCCCACACGTAAAATATTAAATTTTTATCAATGGTATCTTATGAGACAATATGTGGACATGAATTGAAAATTTTTAATTGAAAAAAAATATAAAAGTAAAAGGGTTAGGACCAACCTGATATTAAAAAGTGTTGATGGTGTCATTCAATGTGATGAAATCAAATGCATCATTAAGAATCCAATAACACCTTGAGATTTTAAGGACCTTTATTTTGAAAAAATTAATTTAATTTCATTTTGTATAATATATTATATAATAATTAAAAATATAATTATATGAAACACCTTTTTAAGCATGTGCTACAAAAAACAAATAATTATCTTGTATTTAATGCAAGACTGAGTTTCCTTGAAACATGATTTTATTATTATAATTATTTAAACAAAGTAGTTATAACCTATAAGTTAATATCAGTAATATGAATATTAAAAAATAATTTTAATATTTTATTTTTAGTAGTTTTAAAAAATATAACCTACTGATAATGAAATATATAAAGTTTGGTATGCCATTAAATGTTTAAAAATAACATTTTCTTAATGGGAATACATATCGTGTACTTTCGTGATCAATAATAAATTTAATTTGTGACATTATCATAAATTAAATTTTGAAAACTAAAAATAATTTTGAATTATAAATTTATATATTATATTAGTATAATTTTTTATATTTTTTCTGAAAAAACTTGATTTTTTGCGGAATAATGGGAAATAATGTATTTTAGTTCAAAAATAATTTTTTATATTATTTATTTATATAGTTAAATAATATTTTAATGTTATTTTGAAGTTATATTAGTTAAATATTACATAAATTGATAAGATTTAGGTCAGTAAAACCAATTTTACATTGAAATTGTATATAAAAACATATTAAATATATACACATTTTAGCAAAAAAACTGTTGTCATCATGCCTATATAATCCAAATATTAAATTAATTTATATCACTTATGTGATTCTAAAATTTTAAAAAATATTTAATATTTTGAGTTACCATATTTTATAATTCCTAATAATTTCAACATAGTTTATGTCCAAATGTGTTATTGAAAATTAATAAACATAATTACAGTGATTAAAAGAAGAATTAGCTTTACAAAATGCTAAAACATAAAATAATGCCCCCAAATGTTGTATAATATTGTCAAAAAATTCATTTGATGTTCATATTGAGACCATATATTCCTTTTTATGGGATTCGGTCTATTATTTGAGCCATATTTCATAGGAAAAATGTTGATAGAATGCCCTTTCGAAAAATTTACAAGAAAGCCACTCCTCCTCCAATATAAATAGACACTCAACCCTCGATCATATTCACATATCTAAAGTCATTTTTACAGAAAAAATATAGTCCCATAATCTCCCCCCATCATCATATAATACTCACCATGGGAAAAAATAAATCCAGGAAAGTCCTCTACTCAAAACTAAAATGATTTAATGAAAAAGTTTGTAACCTTATTCAACGATCATCTTAGTTTAATTTATTTCTCAAGTCCTTAAATTTTAATTATTAAAAGATCATATATTAACATTAGAATCAATAATATTGTTATTTTTTGATTCTATTTATTCAGACTATACTTATATAAACTTCAATCTAACTGGCAATGAATATACCGTTCTTGTGTACAGTGAACAATCACCTCACAAAACGTTGTTGTTCGTTTATCCTTTACCGTATCTCAAGATTTATGATTCTGTTTGAAATTTTTTTATATGATCTATGATATATTTTTATGATTTATTTATACATATTATGAATTATATTGTAGAAAAATACATGATTTCCATTTTTTGTACATATGATAATTTATTTTGGGGATGTTTGGACTACCGCCACCTCAAAGAGTTGTTATTCATTCAAACACTACATTGAATGTATTTAAGAGGGGTTATTATAAATTATATGACATATATGATATAATAATTCTATTTTAATTATTATATACATATATATATATATATACACACACACAGACGCACATATTTCATTTACTCTTTTTATTTCTGTATGATAATTAAACAGAAACAACATTCATTCATACATACGACCTACAGAATCCATGTACATTGTAATCCATTTCATATTTATAACCATAATATATTATTATAAATACATATATAATAAATAAAAATTAGATTAATATCATATTTTCTATTCTTGAAATCATGATATTAATATGAGGACCAAAAATATATCAAATTAAGACACATGTGTAGAACAAAATGGATATTACCCAAAATGTAACCTTAAAAAGTAATTGTAATTAAGAGGGTGATATAAATCCATATATGATATCATATACAAAAATACGGTTCTATGGAAGATTTATAATATACTTATATTTATTATATATGATTTCTGAACAAGTGCGATGGGATATAATACAAAAGTTAAAGGGATTTCTATTCTCACTTTTATTTTTGTGAGATTTATAACTTATTTACAACATGTTTATTCTGTGTGGTGTATATACTAAATATGAATATATATAATTTTTAATAAACATAAATATATGGGTATTCACATATCCATTTTATGATATCTATTTCATGGAGTTTATGTTTGAAAAGATAACAAATTGGTAATATAGGTTTGTCTAAATTTTATTTATGTGACGCACATGCTCTGAACTTTAAAAACTGTGTTTTTAAGTGTTTTAATTATTTTTCGAAATATATTATTTTAATCTCCTTTTGAAGGAAAAAGTGTTTTGAAAACGTTTAATTTTTTTCTAATGAATCCTTAATATGTTTTTAATGTGTTTTTAAAGAAATGGGTATCAAAATGCTTTTGTGCTTTATTTATTATATTTTAATGTGTTTTCAAAGAAAAAGTTTTCAAAAAGTTTTCAAGATTCTCTTATAATTTTTCAATGAAATGGTTTTCATATAATTTAAATCATTATTTAAATTTTTTAATGGGTTTTTCAAAGAAACGGATTTGAAAATTTCTTCAATCATTCATTTTATGTTTTCAAAGTGTATTTAGTGAAATATTTTTCAACAAAATTAATATTTCATTATTTTTTTTCAATTATATTTTTCCATAAAATTATTATCATAAAGATTTACATTTAAAAAATTAATTTTCAAAGAACACAAGGATATTGTTTTGAATATATTTTTAAATATATTTTCAAATTATTTTTCATTTAAGATAACATCAATTGGTATTAATAATTATTTTATGGGGAAATAATATAATGGATCCATTCATATTATTTATTTGAATGTTATATGTTTTAATGGAATTATTTTTATAAAACCTTTTTTTCTTTCAAGGGTTATATGATTATGAAACATTCTTCTCAAACATGTTATGATTTGATGAAATATTTATTGAATATATCTTTTTTTAGTAGATAAGATATAATATAAGGATTATGAATCCCATTTCAATTCATGGGTTATGATATGTTTTTTATGATTTTGTGGAAGATGTTTGAATGATCTTATTATGAGATAGGTGGGACCTATATATCCCACCAAGGTATTAGGTAATGATTGATATCTCGAGAAATAATAATGGGAATCAAGTTGATGATAATTATCCACCATAGAAGATGTGGAATCCAAATACACTATGGGAAGATGGGGAAGCCTGGTCCACTGTGGTAAGACAGGGAATCCCAATATTCTATGGGAATATGGGGAAAATCGATCCTCTAAGGGAAGATGGAGAAACCCAATCCATAATGAAAAAAGGGGGAAACCCAATCACTTAAAAGGAGAGGACTACGAATGGGGATGGTGGTGTCTCCCACCAAGTAGGTCTAGTCCCTAGGATGTCTCTTGTTATGATCTATTAATGTGCATTGACTTATAGGTAATGATTATACAACTTTATATATTTTCTGAAAATTCCCTGTCTTATTCCTTGATATTCTCACACGGTAAATGTTCTTGATTATCTTTGAATTAGTGTATTATGAAATGTCGATATTTATGACGTGATGTATGTTTATGATATTTGACATTAAGGGAATTCTATTTTAATGTTATTATCACAATATTATACCCCTATTATCATGTTTATTCTTTCATTTCTTCATTGTTTACCTTTAATAAGAATCTGATCTCTCCCTTCTTCTGTTTATACCCACATGTTATGAAGATATGTATTAATTATAATGTGTCTAATAAAGGTTCTATTAACAAAGAAAAGATTGGGAGATATTGAAGCTAACTTATGTACCATGGTTTATGTTTCCATGTTTCTAAGGGAACTATTATAATGCGATCATTAGGCGTATTATTGTGTAATATATTAGGTATTAAGAAAAAGTTGTCTAATAATAATGTTTGAAAAGAGAGGGTATCTATAATTGGTATCATAGAAAAGTTTTAGTTAAACATTGGAAACTAGAATGAGAAAACCTTAGTGAGAACTCTAGGGATAAGTCTATGTATATTGAAAAGTATAAGAAATTGTCCTTGAAATTTGGTAATGTATAGAGTGAGTGGTTTCATTGAAACCCATCCATGGTTAGATACAAATAGTGCATTTGGTTCTATCATTGATATTCCTAGGAGAAATAGCTCTGATAAGGTGTGCCAGGCCTGACTGGAGCATTTCCTGGTACACGTCAATGAGCCGTACATTGCACCTGGTTTGACACTCCATGGGGATATGCTTTGGGATTTCACAAACTCTTCATAAAACATCTAGACTTATTTGGAAATAAATTGGTTATTAATAACCTAGGAAAAACATTTGGTGTCATTAAATAATGATGGTGTCATAATGTAGGCATTTTATAGATGTTTCACGTGATTATGTGGTCCCTCATTATGAAAAATATTTGTTACTCAATTATTTTTGGTTTTAGACAATTGATAGAACCGTAAATAACCACATTAGTAGTGATTGCAATTGAAATTAAATTCTTTTCCTTCTAAACATCCTAATTATATTGGCGATGGAATGAGAAATATCTTTTCTAGGCTCACCAAACATTATCAAGCTATGAATCATATTGAGGTCCCAAACAAACAAATGGGGGAACAACATTATATTGAGTACTTCGTGAGGCATCTCCCACATTATTTCAACATGCCTTCTAATTCAATTGCTTTTGAACACTATATTAGTAAAATTAAAAATATATTCAATGTTATCTAGTGCTTAGATCATGGGAATGCCATTTCCGATGTTTATCGGCTAGAAGGTGAAGTAGACCAGTGGTGGAATCAAATCAATAATATCTAGAAGTAATATGAAATTGCACCCATGGACATGTATGAGTTAAAAAAACATATTATATAATATGTAATTTCAAAATGTTCCTCATATAAATAAGGAGAATGATTTAATGGACTTTATTTAAATGTGTGATGAATCCATCAATACCTATGAGGATAATTTCAAAAGACATGTGAGGTACACTTTTGGAATTATTATCCAACCCTAAAGTAATGTTGATAGGTTCTTTAGTGGCTGAAATCCAAGTCTCTAAAAATCATTGGAGAAAATAGACATGAGTATATATGATGATATTGTGATTTGTTCAATAAATGTTGTAATATAGGTTTGAGTTACATATCAATCTCATGGTTTTAAAAAGAAATAGAAGATAGAGTAGAAAATAAAATATAAAAACCATGTTGGGATGAAAATAATCATTCGTTTATGCTCCATGTGTGGAAAGAGGCATGGTTTAAATTTTCTATTGGGGTCTAATAAATTTTTTATGTGAGGGAGGGAAGGAAACCTAGTAATTGATTACAAAACTGAAGGAATGATGTTGGATAATGATACAAATATAGGGAATGCTACAATGATTGAACCTCCCATTCTTTAGTGATTTACCTTTAAAGAGGAATGGAATTATGCTAACCAGTTCCCAAACCCAAGTGTTTTTTATAATGATTAGTATTACCAACATCGTAAACCATAGTACAATGTAAAATCTTAGTCGATCATTATTTCTAACAAGGTATTCAATGATTTCATCGAGAAAGTAATGCCTTCTATCCACTATAGAACTACTTATATCTTATTTTATTTTGGATCCACCCACTCATTCATGTTTAAATAATATTCTAAATGTATTAAGAGTAAAACCAAATGATTGTTTGTTTATGTACATGTTCAAAAATATAATGGTATGATGGTTTCATTTCATGTCTTTGATTATTCTCCGGTTTAAATTTTTGGGAATTTACTTCCTTCAAATATTGTTATTCTTTTCCTAGTAGAATTTGATGCCATCCATGGAATGGATTGTCATTTCCTACAAAAATCATCCTTCAATTGTTGAGTAAAATATGTTACATTTGATATTTCAATATAACATATGATCGTCTATCAATGTGATGATATTTATGATTTTTTATAGATATTAAATTCCATGTATAGGTCTTAATTTATATTTAAAAGGGTTGTTTAACTCAAATGTTTGGGGAAAAATAAAATTTGATGATATTAATATTGTTAAAGAATTTTTGGATGTGTTCCCAAAGTAGTTTCTTTATCATTCACCAAAATGTGAATTTGAGTTCTTGATAGATATCATACCTGGTTCCAAACAATTTTCAAAATCTAAATATAGAATAGACCAATTAGATTTGATGGAATTAAACAAGAAAAACTCATAACACCTTGTTAATGGATTCATCTGGACGTGTGTCACTCCTTACGTTACCCTTGTTCTTTTCATTAAAAGGAAAGATGGATCAATGTGACTTTCCATTTATTTTCGAGTGTTGAACAAGATCACTATCATGAACAAGTATCTTCTTCCCTGTAATAATGAATTTTTTAATCAAATATTTAGAGATAAATAATTTTCTAAGACTGAACATCATTTTAGATTTCTTAAATTGAGAGTGAATAAAGAAGATGTGCCCAATATTTCATTTTATACAAGTTATAGACACTATGGATATATAGTGATGAATTTAATTCTCACTAATACCCTTTCTATCTTCATGGATTTTAGGAAAAACGTCTTCTGAGATTACCACAGTCTATTTTGGGTAGTATTTGTAGTTGAAAATATTTTCTATTAAAAGAGAAAAGATGTAAATGGAGACCAGTAGAGAATATCACTGAAGAACCTATAGAAGGAGAAATTCTTTTCCAAATTTACAAAGTATAATTTTTTGATGCCAATGGTTTTATTTTTGGGTCACATAATCTGAGGAGATATTATATCAGTAGATCCATCTAAGATAGAAGATATTGAATGATGTTATATACCATGATGACTGACATCTATAGTTTTTTGGATTTTTTAGATATTATCGATGATTTGTGGAGTGTTTTTCAAAACCATTGAATCATCTATCCATGTTAACTAAGAGTTTTTCAATGTTACTCTAGAAAGAAAACTATAAATAAAATTTCAATAAAATAGGGAGATGGTTTGTCAGCAAACCCATTCATACATTACCCTATAGTGGAGAAGGGTTTTTAATCTATTGTGATACATCCAATAAGGGATTATGATGTGTTCATAGGAAGAATAATGTGGTTATTTTTATGCCTCACTACAACTGAAGATCCATGAGAAAAATTACCCAAACCATGATTTGAATATACCTATAGTATTCCTTCCATTAAATATATGGAGGCATTATCTTTATTGAGAAAATCGTGATATATAAACTTATAATAAAGGTATAAAATATATATTCACACAGAAGAACATGAACATGTACATGAACAATATTAGATGGTTAGAGCCTATAATGGATTATGACTGCTCAATACATTACAACCCTTTTAATGAAAACATGGTGGTGGATTATTTGAGTGAAAAAGATCATTCTATCTTATCCATGTTGAGGATCATAAAGGATAAAATCATTTTGGATTTTCAAATGATGGATATAGTAATACTGAAGGAAGGGGAGAAATATTATTTTTACCAATTGAATATTCAGACCTCTGCCCATGTGAAGATTAAATTGGTGCATAAGGAAGATATAAAGCTAAAAAATAATGTTTGAAATGATTCTTAGTTTTTCATCAATTAGGATGAAATGACATTTTTTAGGAACTATATTTGTGTTCCTTCCGTACTAGATTAGATGAAGGTGCTGTTAGTGGAAGATCATAGTTCTTCCTTGTGTATTCATCCAGAGTGTATGAAGATGTATAGAGATTTGATTGAAAACTTATGGAGAAATAGAACAAAGAGGGATATTAATTACTACGAATCTCAACTACGGGTATTCCGTTAAGTTAATGTATAAATACAAAAGTTTAAGGGAATGTTGCATCCATTAACCATAGTAGAATCTAAATGGGATAACAAAACTATAGATATTATTGTTGGACTCCCCATAACCTATATAAGATTAATTATATATGGGTTCTAGTTGATCACCTTACAACTTCTGTGAAATTCATTGATATCAGATAAGAATCCTCTCTGAATCAGATTTCCTGAATATAAATTAAAGAAGTGGTATGGTATCGTAGAGTACCACTTTTCATTGTATTTTATCAACGATTGAGGTTTACCTAAAAAATTTGGTGAAACCTTCAGTAAGAACATGAAAAAAATTTCAGTTTTAATGCTTCTTATCATCCTTATATTGATGGTCAGTATAAATTAATAATTAAAACATTATAGGATATGTTGTGATATTGTTATTTAGATTTAAAAAGTGGTTTTATGAAAAAAATTTCTCCAGTTGTATTTCATTACAACAATATCATTCTATCAATAATTTATATGGATCCTTAATAATACCTATATAGGAAGAAATTTAGAGTTCCAACTTGTTAGGATTATGTTGGGGAATTAAATCTTTTAGGACCCAAGAGAGAAAAATAAATGCCAGAGAAAATTAAAACCATTCATAAACATATTAAGGAAGCCCAATGCCAAAATAAAATTAATACTGATAACCATTGGTGTAACCTAGTATTTTATGTTTTTCAGAATTTGTTTCTATGTATCTATCTATATAATATGTTTATGAGGTTCATGAATAATGAAGAACTAATCCCTAGTTACATCGGTCCCTTTGAGATTCTTAATCGTATCGAAATTGTAGCCTATCTTTTGGAATATCCATAAAATATCTCTTATGTACATTATATGTTCCATTTATCTCTCCTGAGTAAGTAAAAACATGGCCGTTCACATATAATGAACTCAAAGGTCATACAATTGAAGCATGATCCTTCTTATGAGGAACAACCCAGTGAAATTATGGACCCTGTAGATGAGTTTCTTAGAAACATGAAAACTCACTTTTTTTGATAAATCAGTTATCAGAGGAATATATGTGAGAACATGGGGATATGATGTGGCTAAAACATTGTCTTTTTTTGTATCCAAATGATTAATTTCAAGAATGAAATTCATTTCAAGGGGGTAGAATGTAACACTCCATTTTTGGGTGAACGTCTTTTTTCAAATAAATTAATTTTATTTGATGTCATACATTGCATGCAACAATGTTTAAATTTTTTTATTTTCTACACCAATGTATTGTTACTCTACCTTAAACATAGAGTTTTTATGAAACAACATTAATTTTTTGTAATTATTTAAACTAGGTATTTATAACCTAGCTATTAAACACAGTAATATAAATAGTAATAACAACATTATAAATAATATTTATAGTGGTTTATAAAAATAAAACATATTGATAATGAAATATAAAAATTTTGGTAGGTATTTTAATGTTTATAAAATGCAATTTTATTAGAGGAATTACTTTTTATGAATTCTATGAACAATATTAACAATAAAAATAGAGACTCATAAAAAATATATTTTAAAAAATAAAAATAAATATTAATTCATAATTCCTAAATTAGATTATGTTGAATTTATTATATTACTTTGAAAAAAAACATCAATTTTGGATGAATATTGAAAATTTATGAATTTTAATTCACAATTACATTTTTATCTAATTTATTTACATAGTTAATTTATAGTTTAATAAATTTTTAAAGTTTATTCAGTTTGATTTTATATCAATTGATGCAATTTATGTATTTATATACAATTTCACATTGAAAATGGATATAAAAACATCCAAAACTTTTAAACATTTTTGCTAAAAAAACCAGTTGTCACAACACATCCCCATGATTAATTTAAAAATAATTCCTTAAACTTATATGTTTTGAATTTATAAAATTGGATTTCCTATTAATCACCATAATTTATAATTTATAATAAATTCAACCATGGTTTTACCAAAAATACTAGAGATATTGATAAAATAAAATAACAATGATTAAGAGAAAAATTATCTTAACAATTGACAAAACATTAAATTTAGGGTCCAAATCATCCTAGAAACTTGAAAGAAATCCAATTAATCTTCATATTTAGACTATATAATCAATTTTATATACATTGGTTTTTTATTAGAGACACTTTTAATTGTATGAATGCATATGAAATTTTATTTCAAAAAATTTAAATGAATACCACTCCTCCACTACTATAAAATGGCACTCACCCCTCCCACTTATTCACAGCTATAAATCCATTTGTATCACCGAAACAATGATATAATAATATACCAATATACTACCCCTTAAATAAGGATCCTCCATTTTTTATAGAATGAATTGTATAAATTACATTGGAAAAAAACAAAAGGAGTTTCCCAAAAAAGGAGTTAAATTTATTAAACAATGAACTTATTTTTGTTAATTTATCAACTACATAAATTATCCATATTCCATGATCAAATAAAAAATACTATCCTTATCATCTAAATTTGTTTTAAATATGAGGGTTCTATCTGACTTACACACAATTTCAATTAATTGTTAATGAACTAACAATCTTTTATATGGCGAACTATTGCCTCACGGAATGATTTAGTTCAATTTTCATTTACCTCCAATAATGGTGGAAAATTCTGATTAAAAATGTATTTTTATATGATTTATGTGATATTAATTATGTATTTATACTTCTGTGAATATAGTATAATGAATACCTTAATGATTCAGATTTTATGTAAATATGATAATTTCGTTTGGGGAAGTGTGTACTATTGCCTCCTCAAAGAGATGTGATTAGTTCACACTCTTTATATAATGTAAAAAAGGATGGGTTATGAATGTTTATATGATATATATGTCATTTTATTTCCACTTGATATTTTATATATACATATATGTAATTTACCCTCTTTCTTTTAGTATGAAAATTATAAAGAAACAATGTTCACTTGTATGTATGGCCTTCCGTCTCCATGAACAGTGTATTCCATTTCATATTTCTTTATTTCATAGAAAATTATAAATTAATATACAGTGATTAAAAATAATATTTATATCCTTTTTTAAAATTTTAAATTAATTATATATTTACGAGGACAAAAAATATCACAAATTAAGACACATGTGAAATCAAATAAAATATTACGACAAATGTAAGATTGACATATAAGAGTTAATAAGAGGCTTATATAAAGGAATACACGGTATCAAATGAAATAATATGTTTCTGTGGTAGATGTATAATAAATTCATATTTATTATATAGTAATTCTGAATGAGTGCAACGGGGGGTAGACATACGGTTAGGTGATTTCAAGTTTGACTTTTATTTCTGTGAGATTTATGACTTATTCACCACTCATTTATTTTGTAGTGTATACAATACAGATGAATATATTACATGATAATTATCCTTAATTCATTGGTTTTTTACATTTCCATTTTATGATATCACTTTCTTTGGGATTATGTTTTATAAGTCACAAAATTGTTAACGTTTTTTTATTAAAATTTTCATCTTTGAGATACATGCCCAAAATTTCGAAAACCATGTTCTAAATTTTGTTTTAAAATATTATATTTATGTGAATTTTCAAGGAAAAATAATTTTAATTTTTTGTTATGGTTTTCAAAAAATTTGTTATATGTTTAGAATGTGTCTTCAAAGAAATGGTTTTTAAAATGTTTCAAATATTTATTTATAAGTATTAAATGTTGATTTAATGAAATAGTTATCAAGAATTTTTTAAAAATTTAATATAAATTACTAAAGTGATTAAAGTAAATGGATTTTATAAAATTTTCAATATTTATTTCAATTTTTTCGATGCAATTTAAAAGAAATTGGTTTCAAAACGTTTTCCATATTTTATTATATGTTCTAAAAGTTTTTTTCGACGAAATGGTTTTCAAAACATTTTCAATATTTATTTATAATTTTTCATGTTTATGTTAAATGAAAATGGTTTTCAATAGGTTCTATTTTTTAAAAACAATATTTTAAATAATAAAGGATATTTTAAACAAGAAATGTTTTTAAAAGAAATTTCAAAATTATTTTCCATCTAAGAAAACAACCCTTGTTGTTACTCATGTCTTTATGAAGAAATGATCCAAAGAATACATTTATATTCATCTTGGGAACGGTTTATGTTTTTATCTAATGATTTTTTTGAAACTCATTTATCCTTCACAGTTTATATTCTTATTAAATAGTATTCATTCATGTGTAATGATTTTATGAAATGATTATAAATCTTACGTTTTTCATCATGCTAAAAAATGATTACATTTTTTTGACACATATTTCATTTCATGGATTATTATATGATTGTTTATGATTTTATGGAACATGTATGTATGATTTCATTATGAGATTGGTGGGACCTATTTATCCCTCCAATACAATAGGTAATGATTTATATAATGTGAGATAATTATAAGAATCAAGTTGATGAGCTTTATCCATTATGAATAATATAAAAAACAGATCTAATATAGAATGATGGGGAAACCCAATCCACTATAGGAATGAATAGAAATCTAATCCACTATAAGAAGATAGGGAAGTTAGATCCACTATCGGATGATGGGGACACCAGATCAACTGTGAGAAGATTGGGAAAAATTATCCCCTAAAAAGAAATCATTTTGACTGGAGATAGTGGTGTTTCCAAACAAATAGGTGTAGTCCCAATGGAATTACATTATAAATTTTGGCAATGAACCTTGATTTATAGGAAATGATGTTACATTTTAATTCTTTTTCAAAAAATTTAATTTCTTATTCTGATGATATGATCACCAAGATCGTTTTCTTGATTACCTTATAATTCAGGTCTTATGAACATAAAATTTTTATTCCATGATTTTTAATTATGATATTTGATATGCTGGGTATGATTTTAATATTTTATGATCACGATATCCAAACCTTATTCTGATTTTTATGCTTACATATCTCCCATGTTTACCCTTACTAGGCATCTAAGATCACCCATTTTTTTCCTCTCCAGGATATGATGATATGTATTATGTACGATGTGTTTAAGAAGGGTGATATTCATGGAATACCTAGTGGTATATAATGGTACTAAATTATGTACAAGTTTTTATGTTTCCATTTTACAAAAGGAACAAGGATAATATAGTATTTGGGAATTTGTTTATGTAATGTATTGTGTACTCTTCAAAAGATATGTAATGTTAATTTATGAGAAGAAATTTTCTCTATGTAAATCTCATTCTTGTGTCTTCTTGAGTGATCTCCACTACACCGTGAAGAAATACATTAGATAAAACAATATGTCCCAACCATATAGAAGGCAACTTACTATGCCTAAACTTTAGTAGTGAACTATAATGTAGATATTTCTCCAATATATGATACTCTATTTTTTTTGATAATTATATCATGAGATAATTTTGATCATTACTTATAGACCCTTGAGTTCTCATATGATGACAATCAAATATACTGAAGCACTTGAATTTGAAAATTTATTTGAATACAATCTTGGTCAAAATTCCTGGTTCATTTATTTATTGCCAAATATTCTTGATGATCGACCTCCATTGGGAGATGAAAGGCTTTTCGAAAAACAATCCAAAATGGGGATATATCGGTGAATCCTTTGAATTCCATGCTATAGGCCCACAACACATCATCCAAGAACTTTTTCCAATCCTTCCTATTCAGATACACAGTTTTTCTCACCAATTTGATTCATGTTCTACTTTGGAACCTCATCTTATCCATATTTTAGGGTTTATTGGGTGTGGATGTTTTGTGTGTCACCCCATACTTCCGGGGGGGTTCTTATTACAATAGTATATCCCCTAATCACGGATGACTACCTTTGGTACTCCAAACATGAAAAAATATGTTCCTTGATCAAATTGACTACAAAATGAGAATCCTAAATGTGACCATGGACTCCACCCATTTTTAACATAATCAAAGAAAAAAATATAAAATATACAACTGATCTTTTAAAATGAAACTTAATGTCAATACCCATTACATTAAAATTAACACCGAGTAATATGGTTTATTTGGGTATCTTGATTCTCCTCAAAATGTTTATAGTGAGTTGGAAACAAGATCATGGCATATAAAAACACATGACTATCATGCAATAATATATGAAAACATAATCTTCTATATAAGTCATCCATAGATATCTATTGAGGTCAAAATGGTCCTCCACCTAAATGTGTATAGTAGAAATGTAGAAAAGACACAAACTCATCGTCATGAACACACCTCTTAATAACATGATCACTACACATGAAACATAGGTAGGGATCATACCACACATAAAAACTATACTCAATATTAAATTTTTGGGCATTATTTTTATTTAAAATTTCATGAATTTTATATGTAACAAGGTAATCAACCAAACATATATTCTCAAGATGTGTACCTGAGAGTGCATAATGATGCTTGTCAGGAAAAGTGTCTTGTGTGGTACATGGTTCATGGTGTCAGTCTGTAGTTTTTTAGCAATACAACCCATGTGGTCCTCCACTGACCCCTTCATTTCCATTGATTTAATATAAAATTATATATGAAGGATAATCCATTAGATAATCATGAGATTCACATATAGACTCTTAAATAGGTACCTCTGACCAGTAATGTCAAACAAACAACTACTTCAGAGCCCAATAACTATGAGAAGAATTATCAAAATAAAATATGAAGAAAATAATATCATTATACATTGTGGTATAGTTTTCTTCTATTGAATCCAATGTCTCCATTGCATAATCAATCACATGAGTCCACCTTTTAAACCATTATTATAAGACAACATCAAACGTGGTCCTGGATGCATCATTCATAAGATCAAAAGGATGCTCCAACCATGGGGGTTGTATAATTGGTGGAGTGGCTAAATTATTATTTATCTAATAAAATGATACCCTGCATGAATCATGAAAAAATATTTCAATATCTATTTAAAGCAATCCAGATAAGGGTAGAATGGTCTTACTGAATTTTTTAACGAAGTGTCGATAAAAGCCTACATGACCTAGGAATAATATAACATCTCACACATATAAAAGATATACAAATGGTTAAAAATATATATAATATAGATATTCCAACTTATATTCCTTATTTTTACACTACATGACCTAATAAAATTTTATACCCTACCATGAAATGAAATTTTTTATAGTTCAAAACTGGATTTCTCATAATTCAACGAATCAACAACTTTCCATAACTGAAGATTCATTCATCAAATGAAGAACCATATACTATAAATTAATCCATTAATATATCCTTGAATATCACAATGAAAACTAAAAAATACTAACTATGCATCTGTGGAAGGTACTTGTGGCATTCATAAGTCCATATGGAATCCTTTGGTAGGAAAAACAATCGAATGAACAAGTGAATTTTTTATTTTTCTTATCCTCTAGAGCAATATGAATATAAAAATATCAAAAATATATATCTGATAAATAAAAGCGTGTCTTATCATCTGGTCTCTAAATAATTTTATCAATAAATTTCATAGAGAAAATATATTTTCTAATGTATTGATAATGTTTCCTATAATATATTCACACACGCCATCTTTTTGTCACCATCATTGAAAATAACTCATCTATATCATTTATATCAATATTAACAAAACTTTCCTGTATAAAAACATGAATATGACTCTTCCATTGGGAATATAAAATGGGATAAATGATAAATTACTTTAGAAAATTTTCATATTCTTATATAAAAAGATACAGAAGAGTTGTATTAAGTATCTCTTCTGGTTATCTAACTAGTTTTTTCCCATGCACCGAAATAATTTTATTAATGGACATAGATTCACTAATGACAGATATGTTCAGAATGTTTCATCTGATTTCTCGAATGTTCTTCCTAAAAAGATTCAATTTTTTTTCTTCATGTTCAAATGGGAGTTTGTTAGAATTGATAATAGGCAATCCCTCACCACTCATCAAATATGAGTTTTTTAAGATTTGGTGGCAGCAAATTGAGTTCCATTGAAGGGGGTTCTTTAGTGATGGACACAATTATTTAACTAAAATATGTTGAAATGAAAATTAGTATCATAATAAAGATCATCAAAATTAGAGAAAAATTCATCATATCCAATATAATTTATGAAAACCATGTCATAATCAGAGTAAACATGAATAAATTACGAATATGAATCCACATAAAAATCAAACCAATAGAGGTTTTTTTATTATAAATAGTTTTGAAAGTTCTCATAGACATCAAAATATATCAAATTTTTAATATTTCACAAATTCTATTACAAATAAAATCAATTAGGTGTTTAACTATTTGTTCAAAACGGGAGAAAAAATTTATAATGGTCCTCTTAGAGGTACATCATGGAGCCCTTATCATTAAATATAAGAACATCATCTCTAAACTCCATTGAAGTTATAATTGTAAATTAATTTAAGATATTTTTTACATTTTTGAGGAAGGTCATTACTATGATAGTGGGATTATGAGAATATACATGATCTTCCTCCCTATCAATAATGTAGAAATATGATGGAAAGATAATGTCTCTTATAAGAACAAGTATATCCACAATGACTCATATACGATATCGTGTAGATTTATTTTACAACTACACCACAAATCTCATCTTCTTCACCTAAATAAACTATAAATAATTGAATACAGAGTGAGTAATCACATATATGGAAGCTCCCAAATAACAAAAAGAATCATAAAAGTGTATCTTCCCAATAGTTCAGTGAATTGTAAATTTCCAAGGATCATTGCCCTTAATTGGTATTTATTGAGTTTGGGTAATGAGTGTTGGCACATTCCTTACAATATTTATCCTATAATTTACATTGATCCATCTTCCATTGGAAAAATGATATTTTATGAATGTAGAATACCATGGGATTTTAATAATTAACTCAATAAGGGGGATATTTATCTCAATAAACTTGAATGGGTCCAAAACATGTATTTTTAATCCCATACATATCCATAAGTCTAGTTTTAACAAATATACTAGTAAAGGGAAGGTATTTAGGATGAGAAACATCAATATATTTCATAAATGTCTTTCTCTTTGGGATGCTTTGTAGTTATTACTATACCGGGAATCATTGGGATTGAGGTGAATCTCGATGGAAAAGGAGGAGCATATGTATCATTTTTTAGTTTTCCACTTATCAATGTGATGGAAATGGCATTTAAATAGTGATTTTGATTCTTTTTGGAAGTAATATTTATGGAGTTCTTAATTAACAGTTCATTTATAATGGTGGAAATTTAGCTCATTTGTGTTTTCAACTCCCTCAACTCCGAACCATGGCACAATTTTTGATTCTATCGATTAAGAAGTTTTATTCAGAATGACAACATTATAAGTATCTATGTTCAGTTTAAAATTCTTATTTTTGACTTGTTGATGCTGGAGGTTCAAATATCGTCTACGACTATTTAAAACCATGTTTGTAAGTTGGAGGTTTTTGGAAATTTTTTTAAAAAGGGTTCCTTTGTTATTTTATAGAGCCATACCTAATATATGATTGATCCTTTTACCATTTGTTTTACGTTTGTGAAAATTAATTCTACATATTCTTTGGTTGTGGTTGTTTTTTTGATATTTCACTTAGGGAATATAGGGACAATGTTTTTCGTCTCCTGTAAATTGGGGAAACAATCAGTCTGGTGGTCTATTTATTGAAGATTCTACAACCCGTTATTAGACAGGGTTTATATTTATTTCATGAAAAAAAAATCTTTCAAAAAATAGTGGTTTATTATTCCACATTAGTATCAATTATATGGTTTTAAAGAGAATAAGTACTTACAAGTTGTACTCCTCTGACATATGTGGTATCTAAATCTCAAAATTGTTGGGGGTTTTGTTCCATCTTGTTGATCAATGCATGTGAAGCCACGTGTGTTTTGTCATGAAATTCCCCTCTAACTGTTTCATCTACCATGATCCTATATATAGGGTTTATTCCTTTATAGATGTACTATATATGGAGTTTCTCACTATTATGATGACATGGGAAGCATGCATGCAACTTCTTGAATCACTCCTAGTACTCATACTTGACTCCCCTTAGTATTTTTTATCCCATATATCTCTTTTTATGTATAATTTGTCATTTATTTGAAACAAATATCTACAAGAAAAGTTTTTTCAAATAATTAAAACAAGTAACATCTCTAGGTTGTAAATAATACATTCATTCTTTTGTAGTTCCATCATGTGAGAATGGGAATAATCTGACTTTTATTTTAGTTTAAGTGAATTTTATTGGTTTTAGGGAAAATAAAATAATATTAAATTCTTTTAAATGTATTTTTGGATCTTCCCTAGAAAATCCATGAAATTATGTAAGAAGGTGAATTAACGAAGATATCAATTCAATTTCGGATACGAGATTTGGGTATGCAATACAATTTGGTTGATAGTTAATTTCAGGTGCATCCAATTCTTTAATGGTTATTTTAATTTAATTATTTTTTATATGCATTGGTTCTTGTTTTGAGACTGATTCAGAAGTGTTTCCAATTTTAATGTTCCTGTAATGGATGAATTCTTTAATTCGGTGAACGAGGAAACTTCCCAAAGGATGATATTTTTAGAATCGAGCACTAAGGATACGTTCTATAACTAGGTGAATATGTAATAGATCGTTGGGATTAGTTCATTTGGTAAATAAAATAAAAATTAAATGATTAAAATTAAACCATAATAGAATGATAGAGATTTTTGAGTTGATAGTTCAAAAAATATAAAATAGAAATATGAAAATTGAGAATGGGGAAAGAAGGAATAAAATATAGATGAAGAGAATAAAATAAAATATAATGTAAATAAATATAATTTGTTGAAAAACTATAATGCCTCCCTAGAAATGATGCCAATATTAAAGTTACTATAATGGGAACCCTAAAATGATGTTTAGTTTTTGGGTTTTTAAGTGAATTAGTGTGGCTAACCGAGGTCATATCTCAATCGATAAATAATTTAAAAAAACATTAAAGGTTTTTTGAAAATAAGATAAAATGACATCAACACACTACTTAAAATGAATGATTTGTGATTAAAATTTATAAATCATAATTATGTATAATGGAAGAATATTTTATTTTTAATTTTTTTTGTTTTTGAAATGATATTTGATTAATAAGACACAATGATAAGATGTATTTTTATGAAATATTTTTATAATGTATAATTGATCTAAATATACAACATCACTTATTTAATAATAATCATCATTTAAATTTATATTCTCTTAATTATTATCCACTAATTTTTTCCCTCAATCCCTATAAGAATTATCCTTTCACAGAGATGAAATGAATCAATCCATATTCTCTCTTCGGAACATGCAGTCACATTACCCTTTCTTGATTATCATTCCAAAGCTATCTTGTGGTCAGTAGTAAATAAGTTCATATAAAAATTACAGAAATGATGATTAATTGAGTTATATTATATAATTTTAACTCTACAAATTTATCCTATGTTGTTTCTTTATACTAAATAATATTACCCTCTTAAAATTTACACAATTATCAAGATCAAGTGATTTGTGTTAATGCTACTATTTCATTCTTTGTTTATATTAAATTAATAACAAAAATTAGTAGATGCTATTATTTTAATTATAGTAGATCTTTAATTCAGAATAAATAATTGAAGAATAACATGTTTAGATCATCACTAAAAACTACCCTTCCATGGGTTGTGTAGTCATCATAGAAACAAATTGTATTCGAAATGGTTTAAAAATGGAATACCCAAATAATGTTTCCAAAATTGAGTTTCAACCCAAATATGTAAAATATAGATTATTAAAAATGAAAATAATAGATGTTATGGTATAGAAATAGTTATTTTATTGAATGAACAACAACATTACAAACAATAAGAGGAGAATAAGATCATTATGGAGGAGACCATAGCTTGATAGAATCCCCCCTCGAATGGTATATTGAAAATTATTTTCCCCCCTTATAATTTTATACCAATCCTCTATGAAATATTAAAAAACCTATAAATGAGAAAAAAATTATAGTATGGAGGAAATGATATGTTATCTAGGCTTCTATATTGTGAACGGGGATTCCGTCCAAATATTTTAATCCAATTTCCACTAACTATTTGACCTCAAAACATGTGGACCAGCTATGATATCGGCATAATTATTTTTCATAAACTGGTTACTCGATCTTATCACCAAATTTGATCTGATTCAAAGCGTGGATGAAGAAATTTTTTCCCAAATACTGAAGTGGTATCCAATTGGGAGAGTCAAGTCCATCTTTGATTTCATAACCCATTCACTCCATTCAAATGCATGATCCAACGAGGATGACCAAAATTAAAGCTTTATCCCATTATGTGAGTAACAATTTTATGAAAATCTACATTCAAATAATACATAGAAAATTATATAGGGCCAAAATACCACAACTCACGTTATTGGGGAAAATAATAAATTTAATCAAATTTTGAAATTAATTATTTAATCCAATATATATTATAAATAAATAAATATAAATTTATTTTATTAAACTATGTCATTTATTATCAAAAAATTATTCAATAAAATTTGGTTTTATTAAATCCCCAACACTTACCTTTTTTCACTACATGGAAGAACCTCATGACATATATTCCAAAAAAAGGATAAGATATACATGTTCATACTAATTAATCAATACTGGAAATACAGTTTAATTAAGAATCCCATCAATAGTCAATATTAATAATTTTTAAATTAATTATCTCACAAATTTAATAAAAAAAATCTATTGATATTAATGAAACTAATCATAGTCCCACAAGTTATTGGTCCAACCTACCATTAACTCCCCATGTGTGTCTGTGCCAACCATTTCAATCTAATATATTAACCCATTATTCAGTATATATAGGTCAAGTAAAATAATTATTCATACCCTGTTTAATTCCCATATCATGTTCTACATTCCTTTGTAATAAAATTTGAAGACCCACTCACTTAATAATTCCAAAACGTGAAACCTTAAACTTCTGACATAGATATCCCTAAGTGTTTTAAATTTTGTATCTCACATATTTATTAAGAAAATATACATGTACATATATATTTAACTTTTTTTAGTGAATAAAAAATTAGATATCAAGTGTACACACATAGGTATGTTTGCTAAAGTAATGAAATAGCATAGAAGATATTCAAATGTATGTATTATCCACTGATATAAGATTATTTTTTTACCTAACATGGATATACCTACAATTGAGTAGGAAAATTTTCAAAATTTAATATTTCATTAAAACTTGTGGGGAAATAAATTAAACAATATACTATAAAAAAATATCACAATTAATGGTGTCTAAATTTAAATTTTTTATAATGATAAGACTAAGAATATCATTAATGACTTATATTTGAATAAAAATCATCCATGGATGATGAAATAATTCTCATGATTATAATGATAGTAATGAAATTTGAAATAATAATTTTTTATCTATTCAACATGTAAATGATCATGTACCATGAAATATATTTTGATTGTATTTTTTTAAAATTTAATAGAAAACCTAAAAAAACACACACAAAATTTAGAAGTGAAAATCCTAAATAGCTTCCTCCAAATATTATCCTTAGACACTAATAAAAATTTTCATTGTCCTCAATGTGAATTTATAGGATGATGTTTTGTAATAAAATGTGACTTTTAAATAGGACAATAATATTAATGTTAGAGGGTATAAAACATCATACTATTCCCAAGTGACGATGGGGTTATACAGTGTGAATAAATTAACATCATCAGTAAATCGTCCCCCAATATATTTCTTTAAGCATTTCCCATTGACTGTAAAAATCCTTCATATGTCCTCTAATTTAATCTCCACTGCACCATTAGGAAATAAATTAGATATAACATAAGGACATAACCATCTCGAACACAACATACCAGGAATGAGATTCAGTCATGAAATGTAGATTTGAACATTATATCCTATAAGAAACTCCATTTTTTGGATCATTATTTCATGTGTTTCTTTTGATCATTCCTTATAGAGACTTTATTTCACACATGATTAAAATTAATTCTCCTCAGAATATATAATTTAAATCTTTCATTGATTTCCACCTTGGGCCAAAACCATGTTGAATTTCCATTTCGCTCAGTATGCTTGATGCTCAACCTCTATAGGGTGTTGAAAAACATTCCATAAAATGGAACTGAAATGGGGAGTTATAGATGGGGGGTTTGAATTCCATATTATATTCCCATAGTTCATCGTCCAAGTGCCTTTCCCAATCATTCATATTTAGCTTCATAGTTTTCTAAAAAAAAAATTTAACTTCCAATTTGTTGCCTCCGCCTAGATATATTTTTGTGGGTGGTATAGTTATCATGTTTTAGGTTACACACTATACTAATATTCGAGGAAAGAAACATTAATATTGAAAACGTTTGTCCCATCATCACTGATGTTGGTCGGAGTGGACACTCAAGAGGGGGGGTGAATTGAGTTCCAATTAAAATTTCTGTTTAAAAACATTGTCTTAAAAACAACCAAATAAAACACAGAATTAAACTGTAGTGAATTTATATCAAAATAAAGGTTATGATAGGTCCTAAAAGGATTGATTATTTCCAAGTTAATAAAATCATAATATTTGATTATGTTTTGAAACCAACTTACTGATTTACAACTAATATAAACACATTCGAGTTTAATTATCAAAGTGACTTTAAAACAGTTTTGGTTTTAAAGTAGTTTGTAGCTGAATAAAAATAACTTTGAAAATAAATAAGCACAACAGATTTAACCAAGAGGTTATGTCTCAGGCTGAGACATAGTCCTCTCAACACTTTATATAAATGTGATCCACACCCTAGATCAAGGATTACAATAGTACACAACTATCCAGGTCCAAGACCTCTACCATTGTTATTCGTGGGAACAAAAACAACAGCACCAGCTGTCCAGGTCACGCACGACCTCTACCACTATCCCTGTGGGAAATAAAATATGTAAGTGTTTGAGTGAGGATTTACATATCTTCCAGTTAAAGTACATGAGACAATGTGTGTGTAAAATACTGCATATAACACACACTGATCAAAATGTAAAAAGTAAATCACAGAGGCAAAGATTTAGAGTTTAGAAATGGCTCTAGTGATTGCAGTGCAGCTCTGGACTCCTTTTGATTGATCATAATTGGTTCTGAGTCTTCTTCTGGTTTTTGTCTAGAAAACAGAGTGTCGTCTGCTTTCTTGACTTCCAGTTGTAGAGATAGAGGAGAAAGTAGTTGATGAGGTTCTTGTGTGGATGTTCTCGTTCTCAGCTCTTCACTGATATGCAGTAATGAATGAGTTCTTCGTATAAGTTCAGTCGTCTCTTTGCATTCACAATCGGTTGTTCTCCCAGCACACCTTGTGGTATGTATGTCTCTGTGTATTCGTCTATTCATTCCATGTTTTTCAGCAGCACATCCTTCTTTCATGTAAAGCACAAGCTCCGGTAAAAGAAATGATTTCTTTTTGAAGGTATGAGGTATAGTTTCCTGTCAACCAACAAAAACCCATTAAATAAACTTCAGTGCATTAAAATATACCTAATATGACTGTTGGTTAGATTAAACAATGATAAAGAAATTAACCCAGTGTCGGGTTCTGTCTCTGGAATGGTAGCTTTGATATCGGTAGGTAGATGTCACGGTAGGTCTGAGTATCGATGACTTCTTGTATAACGGTAGACTTGAGTAACTGTATCCTTTCTATCGGTAACCTTTACATATCAGTAGGCTTGTCTTACGGTAACCTTCTTATATCGGTAGGCATAGTATATCAGTAACCTTCGAGTATCGGTAGGCTTTAATGTAACGATAACCTTCTTATATCAGTAGTGGTAGCTCTGTCTTGTATCAGTAGCGGTAGACTTGTCTAATATCGGTAGCTCTATACTGGTAGCGGTAGACATGTCTTATATCGGTAGCTCTATATCGGTAGCGGTAGACTTGCCTTGTATCAGTAGCTCTATATTGGTAGCGGTAGACTTGTCTTATATCGGTAGCTCTATATCGGTAGCAGTAGACTTGTTTTATATCGGTATATCTATATCGGCAGTGGTAGCTAGTTCTGTTTAACCATTCTATTGGAAGAATAGGTTAAGTCAGAGTGTACAAACATCCAGTAACCGAAAGACTAATAATTAAACATAAAATAATAGAACAATACATAAAGCAACTAGATTCCCAAATAAGTATTTAACCATTTATCAAATACGGATTATCAAAATATAAATAATCATAATTGGGATTATCAAAATATAATAAAGCAACTAGATTCCGAGAGGGTTTAACAAACTACCCCGTTTTGATAATCACAACTTATGCCAAAAAATGAAATAGTATCAGAGGAAAAATTTTCTTTTGTTTAGAACAAAAATTCCATATTCCTCCCCCTTTCAATTGTACTGAATGATTCTCTCTTATATCTCATTTTCTCAAGTCACAGTTTCTTATTCCCCCTTTTTGTGTTCTCCCCCTTTGTTCACTCTTTGGTCTCATTTATTATTTTCATTCATTGGATCATTTTCTTATTTTCTCCTCCTTTGTGATTAACAAAAATAAGGGTAGTATAGAAAAGATAAATTAGAGAATAAGTGACAAGGCAACAGGAACAAAGTAAAGTAGAGAATACAAGATATTTTTCACTAAGGTACAATAGATACACTAAGAAAATTAAAAGTTCAGAACTACAAGTGAATCCTATCAAAAAAGATCTAGAATCACTCAATCCTCCTATGGAGCAGGTGTCTTTCCCTTAGGATCAACTGAGGGTTCAGGTGCAGGGTCAACAAGGGGTTTCAGAATAGCTGAAGGCACAACTGGCGGTTCAGCTACAGAAACTGTACCAGATATGAAATTTGTATTCCTCTAAGTGATCATTGGTGTCATGCTCCAGATGGCTTGAACTGGAGTCAATTTAGGGGTACTCCTAGAGGTAGAGGCAGGAAGGGCAGGTGGCACAATGACTGGCATGGCATCCACATCAAGGAAGGGAAACATAAAGTTCCTGAAATCCATAATAATACTCACTCCTCTCTCTATTGCAGACACAAAATCATCTCTATTTTCAATGAATTTATCCAAGGCAGGAGTAAGCTCCTTGAGCTTACTAACCTGTTCTCTGAAGGCCTGAGTCACTGGAGGAAACTTCATATTCTCATTAAAAAGTTTGAAATGGTTTGTCATTTGTTGCTTGGTATAATCCTTCTCGAAATAAGCATCCACCTTATTCTTGATTGCCTCTTGAGATGCAGTAGCTTCCCGTAGGTGATCACGAACAAAACTACTAACTTCCCTAGTGGTAGCAAGAATATGAGTATCTGATGCACCACTGGAACTGGCCTTATCCAGTTCTTCCTAAATAATAGTGCGGATCTGGTCAAGGTTTACACTGAAGATAGATGAGGGAAGAGGTTTCATTGAGAATGCCACTGTCTCCTTGAAGGATTGAGTCAGACTACTAACTTCCTTCTGAACAAGTTCATCCTGACTCTTCAGATTTTCTTTGAATGACTTCTTAAAGGCTTCAACAACTTCCACAAATTTCTTGACCACTTCTTTGATATATCGAATGTCAGAGTTTACTTGAGTTTGATAGCTATGCATGGTAGTCAGAGAAGAAATTGATTGGCTCAAAGCAACTACAGCTCCTGTCCAACTCTCAATCTGAGTGTGGCACACGTTAATTTCATCCATCATTTCCTTCACAAGACTGGATACACCACATCCAATGGGTAACTCAAGGGATTGATCCACGCATTTCATTTCTTCTACCATACTTTTCTTCATATCTTCCACTGATTCCCTTATTGCTTCTTTCAATTCAGCTTTTAAGAACTCAAGGTCCTCCTTTGTTGCCACATTTTTAGCCACTGTGGGTAGGGTAACAAGTTCCTTTTGGGACTAGCCTTTATCATCAGAATCTTAATAAGAATGTTCTAGAATCATATATCCGGGATCTGATGTCCAACCTTCAATGTTATATAGCACTGATACTGAGCCAAGATTCTCCCCCTCACTTGGAACATTCTTCTTTGGCATCTCTTCAAACTGTTCTTCCTGAGGTAATTCTGCAATTTCCTCTACAACTATAGTAGATTCAATATCCATTCTCTCTGATGGATCATGATCTTCCTCAACAATAGATGCTACTTCTGCTTCCTGATCAGGAACTATTTTGACAGTACTTTCTATAAGAGGGCTCAAACTAAGCTCTTCTTTTTCATTTTCCTCATCATATGCTTCACCAGCAGTCTCCTTTTCTCCATTAACATCATGATCTGATTCGGTTGCCTCATCCTCCTCAGAGGTTTCCTTGACAACATACTGGCATGCTTCTTCTCCTTCATCTGTAGTCTCTGTATCACTATCCTTCAAGAAAGTTTCTCTCTTTGGTAGTTCTTTTGGAGGGCTAGCTGCTCCATAAGAAATAACTTGATGCAAAGGACTAGGGGGTACGTCTTGGTCTCCTCCTTCCTCAACTAATGTCTCTTCCTCCTCAGTTTCATCATCACTGTATACCGGTTCTGGCTCATCTGGTCCAAGACCAGGATCTCTCACATTTTTTGGTCTAGAGGGATGGTCCTTTGGTGTGAACTTATCATATTTTCTTCCTTCATTATTCACCCATGATTTTCTCGAAGGATTCCATCTGACTTTCATATATTTACAGACAGTCTAGGTGATGCAGAAGTTATCCTTAACTACTATCATTTCATCTTGTGGTCCAACCACTTCCTTTGATTTCATCATAACAGATATCAACTTTGATAAGAACAATGCATTTGACTTAGACCTTGGTCTAATCATATCCTTATTCTGAATCATAATCAATCTACATAAATTTACCTTAATTCCATGCTTCAACAGATGTAGTAAATAAATGTCCTGGAATCTCAGTGTATAAAAGTCTCCTCTCCTTAGACTAATTACATGTTGAATAAACTTGAAATGAAGTTTATCTTCCCCTTCCATCTCGGCAGCTACTACTTTTCTAGGGGTCACATTCCCTATCAACTCTAATAATGCATCTTCATACATAAACACATGATTGGTTGAGGGAACATATTTTGAATAGAAAGAACAATCTCCTTCATGCGGAAATCTTAAGTTCCCATCCCATTCCACTGAAGTAAAAGAAACTTCTTGTCCATTCACATAAGAAATCATTCTTCTTTCTTCTTCAAACATTTCAAAAAGAATGAATTTGTAGAACTCTTTTACCAGTCCTGGATAATAAGGTCCATTGTTGTTCGCAAAGTGCTCAGTACAACATTGTTCTTCTAAAACCTTATAAACCAATGAATTTCTCTCTATGAGCCATTCTACAAACACCTCTTTCTCAACGACAATCTCTCGCCTTGAGATATGTGGGTTTACTAGATTCCTTCGAGCTACACTTTCACTTCCACTTCAACTGGTACTAGCATTCATTACTTTCTATCTTTTCACTTGCGGCTCATCACTGCTATCTATAACCTGGTTTCTATTGATGTGGGCCATTATAGATTCAAGGTTTAGGGTTTTATGGCTTGAGAGGTTTAGGTTGGAGGGATTCGAATAGAAGAGTTCCCGGTGAGAGTGAGTGAATTCTAATATCGGGTTTTAATAACATTTAGGATTCAAAATTAAAATAAATCTTATATAAAAAAATTCAAAGACTCGGCCTTAAATACAGAAGTATAAAACAGTGCGAGATGCACCGTGAATGTATCTTAATGGTGAGGTCTTCTAACGGTGAGGTTTCTCTAAAGGTGAGGTCTCCTAACGGTATGGTTTCTCTAACTGTGAGGTCTCCTAACGGTGAGGTTTCTCTAACTGTGAGGTCTCCTAATGGTGAGGTCTCCTAACTGTGAGGTTTATAATGGTTTTAAGAATATGTTATCATTCCTAATTCGAGTCTAATGAATCTTAATATTTCTGAACATAATGTCTTAGTGAAAATATCGTCTAATTGAAGTTCAGTGCCTATAAATTCAAGTGTTATATCACCTCTTTGATAATGATATATTAGAAATTGGTGTCTAACATCAATGTGTTTAGTACTAGAGTGATACACAGGGTTCTTAGAGATGTTGATCGCACTAGTGTTGTCACAGTTAATTGAAACATGTTTAAAATTAAATCCATAGTCCAATAAAGTGTGTTTCATCCACAAAATCTGTGCACAGCAACTACCAGCAGCTATATACTCTGCTTCAGCAGTAGATAATGCAACTGAGTTCTTTTTCTTACTACACCATGATACTAGGGACTTTCCATGTAAATGACATGTTCCAGATGTGCTCTTTCTGTCTAACATGCATCCAGCAAAATTAGCATCTGAATAACATATTAAATCAAATGATTGTGATTTTCGGTAAAACAATCCCAAGTTAGCAGTACATTTATGATATTTTAAAATATTTTTAAAATTAAGTAAGTGTGACTCTTTAGGGGTATCTTGAAATCTATCACACATACATACGCTAAACATAATATCAGGTTGCCTTGCAGTATGATAAATTAAACTCACAATCATAACTCTATAATTAGATTGATCAACTGGTTTCCCAGATTCATCAATATCCAATTTACAGGTTGTACTCATAGGTGTATCACATCCCTTAATACTATCCAAACCAAAACGATTTAATAATTCCTTAGTATATTTACTATGATTTAAAATAATTCAATCTTTAGTTTGAAAATTTTGAAATCCAAGAAAGTACTTAAGCTCTCCCATTAAGCTCATTTCAAACTCATTGTGCATAACCTTTGAAAAATCAGTACATAAAGAATTTTTTGATGATCCAAAAATAATATCGTCAATATAGATTTGTACTATTAAAACATCTTTTGAAATTATTTTTATAAAAAGAGTGGGATCATCAATTCCTTTTGAAAATCCTTTTGAAATAAGAATGTTTGTATGTCTTTCATACCAAGCTCTTAGAGCTTGTTTTAAACCATATATACCTTTAGAATGTTTAAAAACATGATTTTGAAAGTGAGGATTTGAAAAACAATGTGGTTGTTCTACAAAAATATCTTCAGCAATAAAACCATTTAGAAAATCACTTTTCACATCCATTTGATATAACATGAAATTCAGATGTGATGAAAAGGAATATAACATCCTAATAACCTCTAATCTAGCTACAAGAGCAAAGTTTTCCTCATAATAAATTCCTTCTTCTTGATTGTAACATTGTGAAACTAGCCTAGCTTTGTTTTTAAAGATGTTTCCTAATTCATAAACTTTTTTTCTAAACACCCATTTTGTGTATATGGTTAATGTGTATTTGGGTCTTTCTACTAGTTCCCAGACTTTGTTTCTTTCAAATTTATTTAGTTCTTCTTGCATATACATTACCCAAAATTCATCATTGATAGAATCATTGATACTTTTAGTTTCTAACCTTGAATGAAAAGCTTAATGTTCAACCTGATTTCTTAGAGAAGGTCTAGTCTGTGTTCCTATATCTAAATTACCTACAACAACATCTAACGGATGGTTCTTTAGTGTCCTAGTTGGTCTAGAAAAGGTAGGACTAGAGATTTCAGGTTCTTCTACAGGTTGGGGTTCAACAGAAGCAGGTTCTGGGAAATTTCCAGAACTAGATGTTTTGACTATAGGTCCACTGTCTTTATCATTAAGGTTCAAAACAGAGAGATCATCTTCAAAATTTTCATGAGAGGTCTTAGGTTCATGTGGATCAGTTTCATCAAATTTGATGTGAAAAGATTCCTCCACACATTCTGTTCTTTTATTGAAAACTCTATAACCTTTACTAGAAATAGAGTAACCAAGGAAAATTCCTTCATCACTCTTTGGTGAAAACATGTCAAGATAATCTTTAGTATTATGAATAAAGACTTTGCAACCAAAAACTCTGAAGTAGTTAACCTTAGGTTTCCTATGGTTCCACAACTCATAAGTGGTATTTTTAAGAACAGGTCTGATTAAGACACTATTTATAATATAACAAGTTGTATTAACGGCTTCAACCCAAATGTAAACAGGTAGGTCATACTCATTGAGCATGGTTCTAGAAATTTCCTGAAGGGTTCTATTCCTCCTTTCCACTACACCATTTTCATGAGGTGTCCTAGGGGAAGAGAAATTGTGACTATAGCCACTGTGCGAGCAGTAAGATTCAAACTCATGATTTTCAAAATCACGACCATGATCACTTCTCAAGGTTTTGATCTTAATACCACTATGGTTCTCTATATATTTGGAATATTTAACAAAGTAAGAACATGATTCACTTTTGTGATCTAGAAAATATATCCAATTATATCTAGAATAGTCATCTACAGGAACATAAACATAATGCTTCCCATTTAAACTAGAAACTCTAGAAGGTCCAAACAAATCCATGTGAACCTACTCAAGAGGTTGAGAAGTTTCACTTCTTTCTTTGATTTTAAAGAAACTTTATGTTGCTTTCCCTTTTGACAGGGATTACAAACTTTGTCGGCTGGAAATTAAAGTTTGGGTAGGTGTCTAACTAAGTTCATCCTATCAAGTTTTCTAAGTAAATGTACATTTCAGTGTCCTAATCTTCTGTGCCAAAGCAAATAATCTTTATAAAAAGCATTTAAACAAGTAATATTTTTCTTTGCTAAAGAATTCAGATCAACATCATAAACATTTTCATTTCTTAAGGCAAAAAATACTAAAACATTTTTAGAATTAAAAACATTGAAAGAATGATTTTCAAATTTAACATTAAAACCATCATCACATAAATGAGAAATACATAACAAATTATATTTCAGTCCATCAACAAGTAAAACTTTGGAAATCAATATTGAGTCAGTGTTACCATTCTAGCCTAAGCTGATGATTTTTCCTTTGGAGTTATCACCCAAAGTGACAAAACCTCCATCAACTCTAACTAAGATTTTAAAGTTTGAGAAGACTCCTGAAATATGTCTTGAAAATCCACTGCCCAAGTACCAGGTCTTTCTACAGGATCTCTTTATGCAGGTTCCCTACAAAACAGATTTAGACAAGAAATGATTTTGGTACCCTGATTTTCATGGGTCCGGACAGGTTAACCAACAAAACATTAGGCACCCAAATTTGTCTTATGTGTCTCATAAAATTTATAGAATCAACAGATTTTGAAAGGTAAACCTTATTAGATCTGTAACTATGAATATAACTAGTTGAAACATATAAATGTCCAGAACTAGAACTAGCAGTATTCTATCCAGATTTAGGAATGAATTTAGTTTTGGTAAATTTTCTTTGTCCTAGTTGGTATCATATACCAGTAGTGTATCTAGGTGCTATTTTCTTACCTAGAATCTGAGTAAGAGTATCATTACCATTTGTAAACTTTTCTAAGTATTTCTTATGTTGCTCATTAGATAATTTTAGTTCAGTATTCTCTTTAAGAAACTGAGCATTATTTTCTATTTCAATGTCAAGATCAGATTTATGTATAAAAATTAAAGAACACTATTTCTTTAAACCTTTGTATTTGTATTTAAGCTCATTACAGGTTTCTTCAAACATATCACAATATTCAAACAGTTCATATTTTGACATGATTTCTGAGTCAGAATCATCTCCAGGATAATATGAATTTAAAGCAGGAGTTTCAGATGTTACCTCAGATGTGTTTGTCATGAAACACATATTTTCCTTATTTATGGATTCAGTCTCAGAAATTTCAGACTCACTGGAGCTATCCTCAGAAGCGCTCTAAGTAGCCTTCATAGCCTTTTTGTACTTACTGTCCTTGTAATCATATTTCATCTTGAATTTGTGCTTTGGGAAGTCTGCTTTAATAAGTCCTTTTCTTTTGCACTCATAGCTGACAACTTCATCACTTTTATCTGGCTTTTTCCAATCCTTCTCCCAATGTCCCTTATTGTCAAACTTTCCTTTGTAATTTGATTTTCTGAAGAATTTCTTCTTCCTATAAAATTTCTTAAACCTTCTGGCAATATGAGCTATCTCAACATCACTATCAGAAGCACTTTCACTGTCTTCACAGCTTGAACTCTCATTTATAGCTTGAAGTTTCTCCTTATCCTTGTTCTTTGAAGTTGATGATTTGAGAGAAACAGACTTTCTTATAGGTTCAACTTGTTCTTCTTTTTTCACCTTAAGTTCTTCTTCATACATCATCAACTTCCCAATTAGTTCCTTGACTGGTACAACAGTGATGTCACATGACTCTCTGATTGAAACATACGTGCCTCTCCATCGGTCTGGTAAACATCTCAGAATCCTCATAATTTGTTCCTTTGCTGGAACAACCTTTCCAAGTGAAGTCATTGTATTGACTATCTCATTAAACATGAGATACATATCAGAAATGGGTTCATCAGTCTGCATTTTAAAAATATCATATTTAATATTATAAGTATTTAATCTCGTTTCTTTAACATTGGTTGTTCCTTCATGAGAAACAACTAAGGTATCCCAAATTTCAGAAGCATTTTTACAGGCAGATATTCTGTTAAAATCTTCATGTCCTAAAGCACAGTACAAGGCATTAATGGCTTTACAATTATTATTGTAAGTAGTCTTTGTAGGTTCATCCCAAGTGGATCTAGCAGTAGTGGGAAGTTTATATTTTGATTCTATGGTAGTCCAAATATCAAAACCTATGGTTTCTAAATGAATTTTCATTTTAAGTTTTCATTGAGAAAAGTTTATACCATTGAAGAAAGGTGGCCTTCTAGTAGCAGCACCCTCTAGTCTATTATCCATGATAACTAGGTTGAAACAATTTTTTTTAAAGAGATAAAAATTTATAAGTAACAGAAATTTTAAGATCCTTAAAATAAAACTAAAATAACAGTTGAAAAACAGGGTATTTCAGAAAATATTTTAACCTCCCTTTGATACCAAATGTTGGTCAGAGTGTACACTCAAGAGGGGGGTGAATTGAGTTCCAATTAAAATTTCTGTTTAAAAACATTATCTTAAAAACCCCCAAATAAAACACAGAATTAAACTGTAGTGAATTTATATCAAAATAAAGGTTATGTTAGGTTCTCAATGGATTGATTATTTATCAGTTAATCAAATCACGGAAAATTGATTAAATTTTAAAACTAACTTACTGATTTAAAACTAATATAAACACTTGCGAGATTAATTATCATAGTGACTTTAAAACAGTTTTGGTTTTAATATAGTTTGCATTGGAATAAAAATAACTTTGAAAATAAATAAGCACAACAGATTTAACCAAGAGGTTTAGCCTCAAGCTGAGACTTAGCCCTCTCAAAACATTATATAAAATTTATCCACACCATGGATCGGGGATTACAACAGTATACAACTGTCCAGGTCCAAGACCTCTACCACTGTTATCTGTGGGAACAAAGAAAAACAGCACCAGCTGTCCAGGTCACGGATGAACTCTACCACTATCCTAGTGGGAAATAAAATATGTAAGAGTTTGAGTGAGGATATACAGATCCTCCAGTTAATGTACATGAGACAGTGTGTGTGTAAAATATAGCAGATAACACACACTGCTCGAAATGTAAAAAGTAAATCACAGAGGCAAAGATTTAGTGTTTAGAAATGGCTCTAGTGATTGCAGTGCATCTCTGGACTCCTTTGGATTGATTAGAATTGGTTCTGAGTCTTCTTCTAGTTTTTATCTGGAAAACAGAGTGTTGTCTACTTCCTTGACTTCCAGGTGTAGAGATAGAGGGGAATGCAATCGATGAAGTTCTTGTGTGGATGTTCTCGTTCTCACGACTTCACTGGTATGCAGTAATGAATGAGTTCTTCGTGTAAGTTTAGTCGTCTCTTTGAATTCACAATCGGTTGTTCACCCAGCACACCATGTGGTATGTATGTCTCTGTGTATTCGTCTATTCATTCCATGTTTTTCATCAGCACATCCTTCTTTCATTTACAGCACGAGCTCCGGCAAAAGATATGATTTCTTTTTGCAGGTACGAGGTACGGTTTCCTGACAACCAACAAACACCCATTAAATAAATGTCACTGCATTAATATATATCTAATATGACCGTTGGTTAGATTAAACAATGATAAATAAATTAAAGCATTGTCGGGTTCTGTCTCTGGAATGGTAGATTTGATATCGGTAGTTAGATGTCACAGTAGGTCTGAGTATCAGTGACTTCTTGTATAATGGTAGACTTGATTAACGGTAGTCATTCTATCGGTAACCTTTACGTATCGGTAGGCTTGTCTTATGGTAACCTTCTTATATTGGTAGGCTTAGTATATCGGTAACCTTCGAGTATCAGTAGGCTTTGATGTAACAGTAACATTCTTATATTGGTAGCGGTAGCTCTATCTTGTATCGGTAGTGGTAGACTTGTCTTATATCGGTAACTCTATATCGGTAGCAGTAGACTTATCTTATATCGGTATCTCTATATCGGTAGTGGTAGACTTGTCTTATATCGGTAGCTCTATATCGGTAGCGGTAGACTTGTCTTATATTGGTAGGTCTATATCAGTAGCGGTAGACTTGTCTTATATCGGTAGCTCTTTATCGGTAGTAGTAGCTAGTTCTGTTTAACCATTCTATTGGCAGAATAGGGTAAGTCAGAGTGTACAAACATCCTGTAACCGAAAGACTAATATTTAAACATAAAATAATAGAACAATACTTAAAGCAACTAGATTCCCAAATAAGTATTTAACCATTTATCAAATAGGGATTATCAAAATACAAATAATCATAATTGGGATTATCAAAATATAATAAAGAAACTAGATTCCCAGAGGGTTCAACAACTGATGATAGTCTTCGATACTCCAAAAATGGAAAACAAAATTTATTCCTTGAAAAATAGACTATATCATATGAATAATCTGTCCTAGTGGTATTGGCCTCCACCCATTTTTTACCATAATCAAAAGAAACCAAATTAACAAAAAAAATGAACTTAAAAAGGTACCCATAAAATCAATGCCTATAAATATACAATATCTTTGAATAATATGCGATGTTGGGGAATATAAGGTCTTCTATAACTATTTATAGTGTGACGGAAACATCTTCATGACTTAAAAAACACACCACTATCTTGAAATATTCTAGGAAATTATAATTGGGAGTCAAATAAATCTATCAATTGGGGTCCATAGTGTCCTCAACATGAAAGTGTATGGAAGAAATACAAAAACGTCTCAAACTCAGAATCAAGAACACACTGCCTAATAACATTATCCTTGCACTTGTGCCAGAGATACAGATCTTCTCACACATAATAACGAGACGTAGTCTTTATTTTTATTGGACATGATAGCTATTTTGAAACAACTAATATCATAATATATAAATATAGTAAGTTAAAGTGAATTTTGTGCATGGTAAAACAATATAAAATTTAATAAACCATTAACGTACATATTTATTTTTCTAATTTATTTTAATTACATTATTTAGGAATAGATTGAAATTGAACACATAAATATAATGAAAAAAACAAATATGATTTAAATTATATTAAATAAAATATGTTATTAATCATTTGAATAACCATATTATTATTTAAATATATTCTTATTAGGTAATAATATATTTTGAAATAATTACTAATTACAATATTTGATCTTTTAAAACACAAACAACAAACCATTTACAAAATTCCTATGTATGTTTTGATTGATTCTAAAAGAAACCATGTTAACATTGAACTTCTGTGAAAAACAAATAAAAATTATGATCACCAATATGACTCATGTAAAACTCATAAGACAGAAAATTTGGTAAATAATTACATATTACATGAAATAAATATGAAAAAATTATATCATTGACATATATTTGAACGATTAAATTGTATTTGAAATTTAGTTCATTAAAATTGGTAGGATCAAATTTTACATTTTGAAATTTAATTTTTTAAAATAAATAATTATAAACAATGATACAAAATGATTTATTTACCATAAATTTATTGTTTATTTTTTCAAATAATGTTTTGGTTTGATTTATTTTTTAATACTTAGGGGTGGTTGTATAAAAACATATTTATAATTATATCCATTTAAAAATTTTCTTTGAATATTGATTACAATGTTTTTATTTAATAAAAGAGATGCATATGATAAATAAATTCTTATATGTTCTACTCAAGTAAATGGTTTTAATAATTCATAAAATATATTCAATAATATTTTATATACCCTTGATCCTATAATAAAAAATTATGGAAAACTATTTTTTTAGATTCAACAATCATATTGTAAAATATTTATTTGGTGACAATAATATTTTCATTCCATGATGGATTAACTAGGATAATAAATTATTCATACAAAACAAATTTAATTCATCCCAATTTTCCACAATATAGTATTAATCAAATGAAATATTATTTATATTTAAATTTACCAACTCAAAAATAAAAACATATTAACCGAAAATGTTTCTAAACAAATTCTGTTTCAACGATATCAGTTATATTACAATGTTCATTTTCAACTCAATGATCACTATGGCCTTTTAAGGATTGTATTTGAATGAGATATTCCAATAAATTGATACATAAAATTATGAATTTTCAATTCCACCAATTTTCAAATAACTAAACTATTCCTCAAACTAATTTGAATCGTATTTTATTTATGTGAAATGATTTTAGTCTAATTTGACATGAATTTTTTTTAAATAACATTTTTTATTTGTTTTAAACAACATATTACATACTGTAATTTTAATATTATAAAAAAGTACTATATATAGGTTTTGAATAAAAGTTTTGGGATGAATCATTCCAATTATATATGTTTCATTTTCAATAGAATACTACAATTTAGACATTCCTAGGATTTCTTCCCTTCAATATTTCAAAAGGTATTTTCTTTAAAACTATATATGTTAAATTATATATAAAATATGAAAATATCATTATACATCTTTTTCTACAAAATATTTTAGAAATTAATAACCATTTAACATTTTTTTATCCATTTAATCTAACTTATTCTATTTTTTTTGGAAACTCCATTTGTTGTTGGTGTTCGAGGATATAGAAAATTAGGATTATATTTTTTTGTTCATAGTAAATATAAAATTCAATATTTGAAAAGATTAAAACTAAATCATTTATAATTGATACAATTTTATTATCATTATATTTTTATCCTATTGATTGTGAGTAATAAATTTATACAAAAAATCATATTTAGGAGAAAGAAAATATGTAAATTTAATACAATTATAGTCATTTAACATAACAAATACATAAATTTTACCTAAAAATGTAGTTTTAATATGTCAAAATAAATAAAAATATAATAGTTGATGTGTTATAGATGTTATTACCTCATGAGAAGGTTTACAATAATCCTTTTGTTTCAAACCTATCATGACGAATCACAAACATAGGTGTTATTGAGATCTAACACAGTTTAATCTCACATTATTTAGTTTTTTTTGGAGTGATTGTGATGTATACATAATTTTTGAAGGCCGAATCTATTAATCCATAAAATATTCTATATTTCATATTCAATAATCGTTTTAAATTTCACATAGCCATTTCATAAAAATCCGGAAAAAGAATTAAATGTTTTTTATTTCATGTATATAAGATGGATTCATTATTAAAAAATAAATTTACCATTTGTAAATTTCACATTCATTTTAGAATACAAATATATGAAATAATTATTAAATTTTTCTTGTAAACATAAAGAAATAAAATCATTAAGATTATAAAAGAATTTAAAATTACAAAAATTCCATGCCTTTTTACATTACATGTTTAGTTACCCTGAGATATAACACATTATTCCACCCGCTTTTCAGAAAAGATAAATTTAGGGATATAACTTTTAAGGTGTTATAAACATCCTCTGTACATTTATGACCCATATTTTTTATGATTCTAAAATATATTTCTGAAAATATAATATTTAATAAGTATTATATACAAATTAAAACATTGTTTCAGAAGATATTATAATATATTTTTTAGAACACATATATATTTTAACATTTTAATTAGATACATTCAAGAAGAAATATTTTTAGAAATAAAATCCACAGAGTGGTTAAGATAATATAAATATATTATGGAATATTTATTTGTATAATATACCTTAATTTTAAATAATAATCTTGTAGATCATAGAAAACATGAATTTTCACCTTTTATATATAAAATCTCATACATCTTAACTAAACTATTACAATATATGAGACAATCGTGCAACTTATTAATTTTATTAAACTCAAAAATTTTGATAAGATTTTTTATTGATCAATAGTGAAAGTATATTATTTTTAAAATTATGTTATCTTTATATGAATATCATTTTTTCCAAAATGATATAAACTTAATTTTAATAAACATTGGAAAATTTAGTGAGATAATCCTCTAGTTTAATATTTTCTTGTTGAACTATTTATATATATGCCAATACTTTATCAATTAACATTGAAGGAATATTTATTATATTTTATTTAATTTTAGGCACATTATCATTCTTATTCTAAATAAACATGAATACTCCCTTAATTATGTTAACATTATGATTAATCCTAGAAATAATATTGTATATGAAATTTATAAAGGGATCACTAGTAGATTTAGAAAAGGAAGATCAGTGATATTTACTTACATCATTTGTTGAATCGATTAGACATAGGTTTTAAAATTCCTTTTAAAAACCAATTTCATTATAGGAATATGAGTGTAAATTTCTTAATTCAACAAGATTATTTAGATTATTTTCTTTTTTTATTATATTTTTTTCCTTATCATTCATGACAATTAATAAATTAAGATTGATGTGTATTATTTTTTTATTATATGAAAGTAAAATGGTAACTAGTATTAAAAATATTGATACCTATTCTATTCTCTATTTTCCCTTGTTTTGTTCAATCCATTATTTATATTTTAGTGAATTCATTATTTCTTTTATATCCCCATTTAATTATATGAGAAAAACCATATTTTTCACTCATATGTAACTTCGAGTCAAAATGGTAATTATTAATTTTTTTTTTTAAAAAATCTATTCTATTTCAATATTTATTATTGATAAATATTTTTCAATTTTTAAATCGTATTGAAATAATGATCTAATTTTCTCGACTAATTTTCATTCAATTAAAATTTTTTATTTCAATAATACATATAGTTTTAGTTTTTTATTTGTTCAATGAAGATATTAGAAACATTCAATGAAAATAAAATTATCTATTTATTCTCCAAAAACACACATACCTTTAAAAATACTCAGAAAACAATAACAAATTATATACTTTTTATTTATCTACCATTTTTATTTATTCGTTATCAACATTTAATATTACATGCCTATTTATAATAATATTCTTTTACAAATAAAGGAGCATCATAAAAAATTCACTTGATTCGATGTGTTGTTTTCTAATAAGATAAATGCATAAAGAAATTATTACTAATTTCACAGCATAAATGGTTAATTACCTTATAAATATTAAAATATATAATAGTTTGGTTATTATTTAATAAACTAATATTAAATTTAGGTAATTTTGATGGCATAAACCTAATGTTCAAACAACAAATACATAGGTTATTCAAAAATTATTCAATTCAAAAAATCTAATATTCATAGTTTGTACCATTAGATAATTGAGGTTTTTGAGGAGTTCAATCATCATTTAACTTTTTTCTTATTATATCATTAAAAATTAATTTTCTTGTGAATAATTATTTTGGATTTGATAATCACAACTAAATATAAATACATAAAATCATACCTTTTATGGGTAGTATAGCCATATAAAATTATTCAACCATAATAATATAATAATGTATGAATCGAAGAATTTTTTTTAAATTATATTTTTAGTGACTAGGAAATATATTTTTGTCTATACAAAATGGATCAAATAAATAAATTCTAGTAAAGAGTGGTTTTAGATCTCTATGGTTTATCAGACAACATAGTTCAAGAATACTATCAACCTTGAAATAGATCTAGTTCAATCGAATTCAATATATGTATATTTTCATATACATGATACTTACAATATAAATATAATTATAATTTACCATATATTAATTCTCATGTGATTTCTTGATTAAATAGAATATGAAAAATATTCTCACGTGGTTTAGTTTAATAATCGATAAAATTAAAGAAAGATTGAAAGTTGAACATTATATAATAATTAATATTAAACTAATAATACATAATTAAAATTTATTATTTCCTTTTAAAAAATAAAATATCTTTTGTGATACTAATTAATCAAATTTCATACAACTGAATTCCATAATACATGTTTCTTTGAGAAAGCATTATTATTCTCCACCCTATTAGATAAGATTCTCATTATTCATAGAATTATTACAATGAAATATTATTTTTATAAATATAATTAATAAGGAATTATTTTATTATTATATTAAGAGAAATAATTAATATAGTCATAAAATAAATCATAATGTATACATTTTTAAAAAATATAAAAAATAGGGTATTATCGAAAAATTTCCATTAATGGTTTTCTTATTTTCTCATTATAGAATTATACTCTTCAAAGGTCTATTATCATTATACTCTATGTCGTACAGTAGGTGTGAATCATTGTGTAGTCAATTTACTTGAATGTGTGGTCGATCAACTTTGTCATACAATCTGTCATTTCTGATCGATCTTTTCTTATTTAGTTTATCTATACCATTGGGTGATTTTCAAAATCAATTGACCAGTTTGTTCTTATATATGATGAAACACCATGTTGTTGGTTAATCCTATTCATGTGGTTGTTTCAATCATTTGAAAAAATTATACTATCTATCTTATTATAGATATATAGTAATCCGGTCAATATTTTTTTTAGGTGTTCAATCATACTGATGTTGTTTTCGATGAATCTGATTAGGTATTAATATGTACATCCTAGTCAATAGTCACTTGACAATGATAGTATATTGAGTACTTATAAAACATTAATAGAATGGTCTTATAGATGAAATATAACATATATTACATTAAAACTTGTAGAGATGATTTTTTTCACTAAAATAATATCATGAAATACATAAAAACATATCAATTTAAATAGTAATAATATTAACAAAATATGATAGTTGAAAAAAAATCATGAGTGAGAGGAAAAATTAAATATAAATAAAATTTATTAAAAAATATATTAAAATATTTTTTCATGAATATCAATAAATAACTAACAAATGGGATCATGGATCTATTTTAAAATTACCTACCTTCCATATAACTTTTATATAATAATGGAAGCGTCACCCATTTTACATGGGAACTATCACCTCTAGGGATGATGTAAGTTATTTTTCTTCATCACCATATATTTAAAATAAAAAATATGTATTTAATTAGTAAATATGATATTTATAACAAAATTATTCTTCTATAAATGTAATCTATTTTCAATATGCATTCCATGGCATTCGACTAAAATTGAGAGTTTTGCAGTTTTATATGTGCAGACTATCACCTCCATGAAAAAATTATTTTTTATTTGATCATTGACTAAAATAAATATTTCAAATAAATATTTTAATTAATAGAAAATATATTTAAAATAATAATAATTTTTGGATAAGGTTATATACATATTTTTATTCGCTAATTAAATAAATTCTTTTATGAAGTTGAATAACAGAAAAATTGACATTTGAACTATCTATGAAAATCATCAAAATAATATCAATGGAATCACCATGGAACTATATATTTATTATATAACCGACTATTAATATTAAGAAATATCTAATTGGTGATTATCTCTCGGGAATAAAGTTTTCACCAATACCCTTACACCATAATATAGAAATAACTGTAAAATTACAAACAACTGAAGGTCAATATTAAAAGAATATAAGTAATTGTTATGTAATAAATAAATGTAAATTATTAATATATTTGATAAAAAATGAATGAAGATCAAAATATAATAATTAATGATTCATATATTATTATAAATGTATATAATTTCTTTTTAAACACGAAGTGATTAATGGTATATGGTTTCTTGTCTCAATCTTCTATCTACAAGAAATGTTTTAAATTACACTTCATTTTCCATTATATAGGAGATATGATACCTACATGAAATATATATATATATAATATTTTACTCTCTAATAATTTATATTTTTATCCAATTCCATTTTTTATCATTCATGATCTTTTGATTCCTTGTGTTATAACACTTGTAAGGGTTCATCATAACAACATTTATTTCTTGAGAGATGTTTCAGGTTGTGCATCATTATTAAATTTTATGTGGTGTATATACAACATCATAAATATACATTGAAATAATATGTTATGTGATTATTTGTATTTAATTATCCATATAATATTATAACTGGAGAATGATTTTGATTCGAATTTTTTCAAATCCATAATGGTTAATATTAGTATCCCATATTTATTGTGAATTGTTATTTTTAAAATTCCATTAATAGATAACGACATTCTTTTTCTCTCCTAAAAACCATATATATTAATATATTATTTTTATTTTTTGGGTTTTAATTTATTATTTCTATTATTTAAATATTTTCTACTCAAACCCACAAAATTATTTCCAATACTAAAATGAGAATTTATTTTTTGGGTTGAGAACCATTACCTTACATAACCATATTCATTATTTTTTAAAAAATATTATTCTGAACTCATAATTATTTATAATTTCTAAACTATTAACTTGTAACTTCAATTAAAAATTTTCACATGTGTTATTAAATATTTTCCATAAAATTCAATGATTAACTTATTTCAAAAATGTAGAAAGAATATATTTATATCATTTAGGTGCAATGAACCAAAATTATTTTAGTTGAGTTTTATCATTATCTTCACTCGGTACACATGTATTTTTCCTTATTGTAACCCTAGATATACACTATATAAGGATTTATCTAAAATATTTCTCATGCTTCTTTAAGAATCATTGATATTGAGGTATCAAAAGATCCAACTCTTTATCTATTCAAATGTGATAACATACATTAGTGTTTAGTAATACATATTTTCTATAATTTCTTTATTACAAATATGTGAATATTATTTCATATTATATGTAATTCATTGGGTATATGTTTTAATGATATCATCCACCTTTTCAATTTTAATGGATTTAGATAACATGTAAATTAAATTTTAATGATATAATCTTTTCAAATATTTTCTTTAAGATATGATTAGATTTTGATTCTTATCATGTTGATGAATGTTTAAATTTTAATCTCAACATCCTTTATAATGAGTTAATGGTCTTATTTTTTCCTTTTAGAAATTATAGATCATACCTCGGTTTGATTTTATGGGATATGTTCTCTATCACCCTCCCATATTTGTATGGATAATATTTCTCTCCATATTATCCACAGGAATGAATATCTTAGATGTTTTATTTTAAAATTAATCTATTGATGTGAAAATATATCTACTACTCAAATCCATATTACCATTATACAAATTTAAATGTTATTACCAATAATGTTATCCCATATATAAAATTGGTATATATAAAAAAATTTTGCTTTTCTAAAATGTATAATTATTTATTACTAATGTGTGTTGATGATTTATTGATTATTTATTATCTTAAAATGATAAATTACCTAGAAATATTTAATAATTGGTTTTTCCTATAATTATATATCCCCTCGATAGAACATTAGGTCTCATGACATAGACTAGTTTGGTTAATTGGTATATTAATTACATATTTTATTATAATTTCATGGTAGGAGGCTATATTTTTATGAGTAAGAAGTTCAGAATTTTTTAAAACATCATTTTGTAATTGGATTTTTATTTATAAGTGATTATTTTCATTGATATTTTATACAAGGACATATTTAATACCTATGTTTTAATATAATATTTGATTAATATTTATTCATACCATATTAATTTTTCCTCAATTATTACATCATAGTATTCATTGAATGCATATCCTTACACAGAATTTGAGCTCACCACTTCAAATGTTTCCATTTCACTTTTATGAAAAGAAGAGTTTTATGAAATATATATCTAGTACATTATTTTTTGTGGGAATATTTTGATATATTTTAATGGATAAATATAGAATAATAAAATTTAGGTACTACATAATATGTCCATTAGGTGATACGTACATGTGTGTTGTTATATATATGTTCTTATAATTTTATACAGATATAATAATATAATTACTTTGGCATGTAATTGTTTGAATATTATAAATTGATATTTATTATATGAATGAATGTATTTTTCTCACACAAGTTAATATCAATGTTAATATTTAATGTGGGTATTTTCAACAACTATTCCAACTGTGTGGGTTCATGTTTTCATGAGATTATAGTGTGAAATTAATATGGATGTATCAAAATATTAGATTATGAGAATTTTTTTATTTAAATCAAAATGGAATTAATCATTCAACCAACAGTGATCTTGATGTGGTAATGGGTTTTATTTAATAGAGGGGATAATGATGACATGTTTGTATATTCATTGAAATGTGTAATGTTTTAAATTATATTTGAGTTGTAGAGATGATTAATCCATGATAATTATTTACAACCTGGGGAGTTCAAGAGAAAAATAATATAGTATGTTGATATAACCTTCTAGTTTAAAATTATATTCAAAAAGTAAAATATTTCTTAGATGTAATGGACCCAATATATAGAAATTTAGATTAAAAATCAAGGAATAGTGTTCATAATGATTATGAATATATTTTTTAATAAAATTAATTGGTTATTCATATTATAGATTTAAGAGAATAAGTTCATATTCTTTTATATTTTCGATATGTTTTATCAAATATGGAGAAAAATAATAACAACATAATATTGTGATGGAACAATGATTTTTGATGGGGTTAATGTAAACTGATTATTTTTCTGATCATCTGAGATTATTTTACTAAGAATAATTAATTTTATATCATCCATTGATTCTCTCTAGAATGATATATTCATTTTGATTAATTCATATGAATGTGGAACTAAATTAGGTCCATTTATATAGATATAGACGTAATATTTTTTTGAATAACATATTTTCCATGATGTTGAGGATTCCATTAGTAATTGATGTGTAAGATCTAACTATAAGAGGGAAGGATAAATAAAAATAGAACCCTTATTAATATTCAATATAACACCATATGATTTCTGGTAAGTGGATGATTCCATCATATTTCTAAATGTTAATGATATATACTCACACATTTTATGGGAATTATTTTCAATTTTTATTCAATAAAAATTTATAATGGAGATAAAATATATTAAAATCAAGATGTTGGATATTTAAGGGAGTTTCCTCTCACACCTTCTCTATTCCTTTCATAAAACTCATTTGTTTTTTTTTGGAATTTTTTTTTTCATATGGATGAGGATATTAATCTAGAGAGTGAAACACGACAATAATAATTAACATGCTTTTTTAATATTAATTATTATATAAAAGTGGTACCACAATTCACTCGTAATAGTAGTAATCTTACTGATTTTTTCTAAAATAGTGTTATTTGAGAATGCCATATCACTTAAAATTAGACTATTTCAATAATAAATCATATATAATTGGATTTATGTAAATAGTTTGGGTGTCATCTTTTTTAAATATAAAAATATTCATGTATGGAAGTGTTTTATTATACCTTTACTAGTTAACACATGTATTTTATGTGAGTGATGTTGTCACTATTTATTTTCTCCACATGATAATATTGGTGTAGTAATGATTCAAAAAAAATAAATCTAGAGGTATGTTGTAAGGAAAAATATATTGTAGGGTCATCCATTTCATAAAAACTAAACAAAGGAGTCAATTGGATAAAAACAACCAAATAAAATTGTTATGAAATCAAAACTCTATATGACTGAAATATCAAGATCACGGATTCGAAGAAATTGATTATGAGTGAAAAAATCTAAATAATACTGAGCATTGAATACAAGAATGTTGAGGACTATTTCAACAAGGTGAATGAATATTTTTTCCTTATAAGTGTATTTTGAGGAAATAATTGAGATTATATATTTGGAAAAATAATTTAGAATCATTAAAGAAAAAATTGATCTAAAAATTCATTTATAGATCAAAAGTAATATATTTCCCAAGAGTAGATTCACAATTCACTTATCAAATATTTCAAAAAGAAAATATAATACATTTGAAATATAGATCTATTTAATAATTCTAATTTCATTCCATAAATAAAATAACAAATAATGATGGGAATGAAGAATATTTGAGTGAATCATAAAAATTAGATAATAGTTACTAAAACTGTAAGAATATTAGTGTAATTATTTTCAAATATATTAAAAAAATTATTTGTAAATATAAAGTATTATTTCCACACAAATTATTTACGGGTGAATGTGATATAATCATTATTGTATACTATACAAGAAGAATTAAAAGTTTATTTTATAATGATGATGAATACAACATGGAGCCTTAGATATGCCCTAAAAATATATATTTCAGTGATTACATGAATCTTAATGAAGTATTAAGAAAATATCAAGGATTTTATATGAGAATCATGTCAAGTGCAGAGGAATGAAATACTTAATTCTCAAGTAGTTTTTTAAAGGATGATAATGCAATGAAAGACATTAATTTTTAAGAAATCATCCAATGATTAATGATATATAATGTTTTGAAGAATTATAAGGATAAGAAACCGATGTTAATGGTATTTTGTAAAACTATTTTGAGATATATAGTGAATTAAATAGTAAACATAAAAAATAAGTTAAAATTATGAAAAAGTGTTAAAAATTATATGCAATATCAATGATGAGTTATATAACATTTATCATAATAAAATTAAATATATCATTATTCATAAAGTGATGTTTGAAATGAAAGATATGACTCTAATAAATTATGAACATATTATGGTTGTACAATAAAAAACAATAACAAGGATATGTCAAGGTATCATTATAATGATAAGACATAAGAAAGTTAAATTGTTATTATGGTAATTTTTGGATATTAATGATGATCCCTATCAAATAACTAAATACTATAATACATCTACTTATGTAAAATATTCCACATTTTATTATAAAATAATAAATAAGGTTTTTTTAATACTTTTGGTATTGAGAGACAGACTAAGAAATCCTAGGGTGAGAAAAATCATGAAAACAATTATCTTACATTAGAAGGAATTCATCAAAATTTTATGAACAATGTCTCATCAAAACCAAAGTTAAAGGAGAATAAAAAATTACCAATGTAATTAGGATAATATTAGTAAAAGCTTCAAAAGTTTCATAAATGAAATGGTTTCAAAATATACTATGGTTTTTAAAAATCTTTTATATAAAATATTATTTTTTTGGTATGATATGTCTCTCCCATAGTGATAAATAATTCATTTAATAATAGGGATCTATCCAATATACTGGATACAATATCAATGAGGAAGTAGAATGGAAATGGAAGACCACCAATGTTATCTATCTAAAACAATTTAGATGGGATAAAAGTGATCATTGGAGTATCCCACATAAAATGGATTGTAAAAAAATGTTCCAAATAAAGAAAAATAAAATTCTGAAATAATTAAGACTTAATAAAAAACCAAAGATGAGGATTCTCTTAATATTATGTATTCACCCAAATCCAGTCAGAAGAGATATCCCTGGATACTTGATAGTGGTTTTCTATTACATGCGATTTCAAAATCCATTTATATAAAAACAATTAAGATAATTATGTTGACATTATGATATATGGGAATGGGATCTTCCAGAAGAGTTTGAGAGTATTTTGTGAATAAATTAATCTATATAGGATTAATTGACATAATTTTTTATTTTTTTTTGGTTCTCTCAAAATGATTTATAGTTTGATTCAATTTTTAAATGATGTTAATGAGGTCATTTTCATGTTAAACACAATACTAATTAAAATGATAATGATAAATCATTATAAAAGGTTAAAGAGATTGTGGGAATCTTGTTTTTATATATATGACTGATATAATTCATGTTATATCATTATGAAATAAAAAACCATTTTCTAGTATAGAATAATTTTCAATCTCAACCAAATGAACCTTTTAAATTATTCTCAATAACATTATCTGAGAGACCAAGAGTAGTTTCGAAAAGAAAAATATCTTATTTTTTATAACATTTAAAAATTCTAATATAGTCTATGTAAAGAATAAAATATTATATATACAATTACTTTGACCACATAATTTTATTCACTAAGATAATTGTCAAACCATGATACATAACTCTAATTTTGGTGACCTATACTTCATTCCTTTAATATGTGAATTTATAAGAATATCGAAAAAAAAATTCATAAATATAATGTTATAAGAAGTGTAATTGTATAAAATTTATAGAAGATAATGTGAGAATGTGTACGGTATTAACATTAATAATATGAGGAATTATAATAAAATGAAATTTACTAAAAATTATTCAAAATGCTATCTTTCAAAATATGATATTATGAATAAATATGTCACCCCATTAACAACTCAATAGAATAATTTTTTTGAGATTATGAATAGAAATATTATAGAAATTGTAATAATAATGAATTATTTGTTTAAAAAATATATTTTTTTCAGAGAGAAGTTGTGTTCACAATTTTTCATATTCAGAATATGTTCTTTATTAGATAAGCTTTAAAAATTCTTTTTATGAGATGTGGAATAAAAAGAATCAAATAGTTTTATATTTATGGTTTTTTTCAATCCCTTTTATTATAAAAATCAATGAAACAAATATTGGAAAATATTATGTGCATTCTGAATTATATATATTTCAGGGATACATACCTAAAAGAATATATATATGGATGTTAAAAGTGTTTATTTAAAAATGTGATGGACTTCTATGGTGTTAAAATAAATGTATTTAATCCCAAAAATTATCTTTTATATATAATTATATTTTTTTATTTTATTAATAATTAAAACCATAGTGGCTATTTATGTTTTTGGAACTAGTTGCACACACATAGTATTTTGATAATGGAGTGGTTAAATGATTTTAGGGTGAAAGTTAAAAATATGTACATATTTTTTTCTTTTAATAATGAATCACTTATGGAAATATCTAATAACCCAATGTAATATTAATACTCCAAGAATGATAATATCATAAATCACATCATTTATGAGAATATATCCAATTGAGAAATCATATTATACATAATTCCTACCTATGAATAATTGGATGTTAAATTTACTAAAACTGTCCCAAATGAAATTAGACACTCTTAGGTAGATCATGAATGATTATACTTTCCCTAGTTATTGAGGTGTGGTATTAATTATGATAAGGGAGGAGTGGTTCCTATACTTTTTTACCCATTTTTATTGAGGTGTGGTATTAATTATGAAAAGGGAGTTTTATTTGATGTGTTTTTAATCCTCATTGAGGTGATGATTTATTTTAATTACTTGAACCATGATTTCTTTTCTCTAAGGGATGAAATTGTCTTAAAAACAACATTATGATATAGTGGGGTGTTGAGATTTATCTCTTGTGAGATCGGTTTTGATTGATAATATCATGAATGAGATGATAGGATTCATGAATAGATATTGAAAGTGTTTCTTAAGTTTAAAAAAAATTCAGTGGGGGAAATAAAAGTGACCATTTTAATTTCTCAAGTATATTTCATTTCATGAAATAAATATATATTGGAGACTATAAAAAATTGAATACAATATGTTTTAATTGATTTTGATGTATTTAGATATGTTAAGAAAGTTATGGAAGATATTTTTTACTTATTTAACTGAAATAATGAATTGAAGAAAATGGACATGTGATTTATCCTTCTTAGACATCATAATAGTCCATGGTGATTTCCTAAGAATAATTTCAACTATTACATGAAAATTTAGAAAACGAATAGCTTCCTTTAGAACAAGAAGGTGCAACTAGAGAGCATAATTTTTTTTTGTAAGAGTAATGGTTGTTTTCAGAAGAGTTAGGACCACGTTCATAAAATTAGATATTGAGTTATAAATAGAAAACCCACATTATTAAAAGTATTAAGGGACTTTGGAAGTGTACTACTTAACATCATAGGGTATATTTATTAATGTCTGTTATGATTTTTGTAATGGAATAAACCCAACACTAGGTATTAATTGTTAATCATTGGGTAGATAGTGGCTTTATATAGAATATGAAACCTATAATGTAGAAATTATAAGTTAAAATTATAGGTTACAACCTAATATTGTTTGAAAAAATGGACATCACATGATACATGATCATTTTAAGGTACAATGAGCTCCATGATGAGTTATATAATCTATTATACCCTTTAAAAACGGAGAATGAATATTAAGAAGGCTTCATATGGTACATTAGAATCTTTTAAACTTCACATTAAAACATAACCCCTTTAAAATAATATGGTATAAAGATTTTTATATAAAATATTATGAGAAATATCAAAATAGAATATTCTAATAAATTTTATTTAATTCATATAATGATCTTGTGTTTTTCATTATTTTAATTAAATATTACAATGAAAATGTGACACATCATGATTCGTGTTTTGAATTCAACAAAAAAAAAGTGATGTTTTTCTGATTATGGGTTTCATGCCCTATACGGTAAATCCAAATAGAAATGATCCATATTCATGATAGTTTTCAATACTTTAAACGAAGGTATTTTTTTGGAGAATATAAATCCACAATATTTTCACATTTCCCGTGGAATTAATGCTTAGATCATCGAGATTTTTTATTGATATCATCTAGTTCGTTTAAGTGATATTTAATACACATATTATTATATATTGTTTTAGTCCAAGATATATGTAAACATAAAATGATAAAAAATGGAATAATTTTGATTTTTTAAAATATATAAATTATATAAATAAATATGTTATCGATGTAGAATTTTATTGAGAATAAAATGATACTCTTCTCCATTAATGATCTATTATTATGTAGAGAGAAGAAGAAGAATTAGATAATCATCTTGTACTAAAATAATGATGTCAAATTTTCTCAAGGAAACATGATTGAGTTTATGATCATTTATGATTTATTTCTTGTCAAGAATAAAACTACCTCCTCTATGAATTCTCATATTAATGTGTTTTAAATCATTACTAGTTAGAGGGAGACCTAAAATATGTCATGGTTTTCAGTCTTTGAAAATGATATGGAAATTTAATTTATTTGTCTAGATTATGATTTAAGACAAATGGTAATTTTATCATAGTATATGATGTAGTATAGTTTTTATGACTAGTCTATTGGTCACAGAATATGGTGTTTACTATCAGGGTGTTTTTTTGGAATTTTGAGAAACATTAATTTTTGTTGAATATATAATATTAAATTAATTAAATAATTCGTTAGATTCTTGTATTTGAATGTTGATATATTTTGAACATGGTTTTAGATTAAGATTCCAACTATATGGTTGATTTCAAAAATGACAGTGTTTCTCAGATGAGAAAAAACCTTATATTGGTCAATAGGGTTGGGGCCCTTTTTCAATTCATTCTTATTCGTTTTTCATTTTTTACACATTTTATCATTTCATTCATGTTTCATAATTCATATCCCATATTACGTAGTGTAATTACCCATTATTTTCCTACTATTAGAGATGTAAATAGTTATAGATGAGAGTTTATGGTGTTGTTGAGCCAATGTAGAGAAATATTAGGCATCAATGGGCATTCCATACAAACCTGTGACTAATTCATGTACAATTTCTACATGAAGTAAAATTAATTTTATGTTTACAACATATACCCTCATAGATTAAATCCTCTTCTGGGTTATAAATTTCCCATTGTGATTGTTGGAGATGCCAAAGGGTCTAATTTTGTGTTATTGTTGGCTAAACATTTGTTTCTATCGAATAATAGTTGTATCTGATTCAGAAATCTCAAATACAAGTAATTTGGTTTCATGAACACTTTTTTTTGATTTTTTAAAGGAATATGATTTTTTAGAGAGGCATTTTTAATCCATGTACACACTGTATAGTGTTACATGGACATGTGGATGAGTACATCGGTAGACACCCTAATTAAGTGGTATGTGGTCATGTAGTAGTATACAACCGGACCCCACATATGCCTTTTTCACATGGAAGTACAAAAATAGGACATAGGTATACCCACTCCATGTAGTTATTCAGGGATTCATATGTTATTTAAGATAACACTATGTGTACTCATGTTACATGTTGTGTTCTACTCCCTTATCACCAATCTAAGTGTCTTGGGTGATTTTACACCTCAGTGTTGAAATTATAGACCCGAGGAGTTCATTATGATAATTTTTCTATTAAGATCATGGTATTTGGATGCTTAGGGTGATTCAAGGACATATAAGATTATTGTTAGATAAATAATGTTCTTAAAAAGAGGATGTCCTCTTGTAATTGAATCATACTATCTTAGGAGAGTGAATAATGGAATAAGGTGTAGAAAAGGGTCAGAATAATGGTTGGAGATTGTGTTATGGAATCATCAAGGTCATATAATAGTTCATAATTATATTTAGTATATATAGGGACTTGGACGAAGGTATATTATGTGTTTTGACTAACATGGTGTGTCTTGGTGAGGGGATGGGATAGATATCACCTCCTAATTATGGGTTTCCCTTATCGATCTAGGACGCTATAAGATATTAGAAACTAGGTTGTGTGATTTATAACCTCTTGAGAGATTTGTGTTGGCCTAATAGGCTAGTTTAGAATATGGATCCTAAGAGGGATTCCTCATATTTTTAGACCTAAACATTCCCAAGATGGATGCCTGCATTTTCATTTTGAATCTAAGGGTCCTAATATGGATTTTTATTCATATATTTAGGCCATGAAGATTCTTATAGTTATTCCACCACACATGTTCTAATTATTTGGATCCTTAGTGGGATAAAACTACTAAAAAGATGAACTAGGGGACCCCAAAGGGAGACCTAGTGGTTTAATGACCCTGATTGAGTGCTTCTATTTGGTAATGATGGTTTTTGATGTAACATATAACTTGAAATTACATGTTTGTTTAATGGGTTTGTGGTGATGGTAATGAGCATTGTAGTATATATTCAATGTACTTTGTTTTATTTTTTTTATTTTTTTAATGTTATTATATTCCCTTTGGGATTTTTTATGGTTGGGTTTCCACATATTAATTCCATGTATAATAATGGGCTACCATAATTAGATACAAATATGATTTGAACATCCATGTATATATAGCACAGTTTTTGTAGATACCTAAGATTATAATTATAGTATGTGATAGAGGCTTCCATGTATTGGGTCTGGGATGATATGGATATCATATGTTCAATTCTTTGAGTTTTGATCAAACCAAAAGGGGACAACATGGATTTTTATCCAAAACAATATGATTGTTTCTAGTTCCATGCCCATATTGATTAGTATTATTAGTAATGGTTTTTATGGATTTATATCCATGATGATTGGAATATTATGGGTCCTCTCCCATGATATAAATTATTTATGGTATAGGAATACATTTATTTGGAAAAAAATGAATTTCCTAGTATGGTTCCGTGTTTTACGATCATGTTTTTTAGTTGAAAATTTCATAAAGAGAATTCATTTTTCAGATACTGGATCGATAATTGTTCTGCTTCATATATTAATAATGAATGTTTAAGGTCTAATATGCATCTAAATATTGTACATAGACATTTTTATAGTCTAATAATTCTAATTTATGGTTTTGAAATATTTATTGGGGATATAGGTCTATAATTATTATTATTTTAAATGGATAATATGGGGCATGGTTTTTTTGTTGTTAGTGCTAAATGTGTGTCCAAACTGTGTTACACCATTTTCATAGGTTCATGTGATGGGGAAATAATGTGTAAAATAGTTCACACTATATGGTTGTCTATAGTATATTATGGACATGTCACATTGTTGGTTCATGCTCTATTAAACTATGCTCCATGCATGTGTGGGTGGGGTATTCCTTGGATAGAATAGGGTCACATTTGGTGAACATTTTTTCTAGCCATGGGGAAAAAATATGGACCATTAAAAGGGTGGAAACTAATTTTTACCCCTTCCAAAACATAATTTTTTTTACCCAATTGTATCAGTAATTTCACCAATCATCCCCTCAGTGTGAAACCTCCTACTTTTTCCATCCTCAATGGGAGGTATCCCAAGTTCACGTTCTGAATTGAACACCATAAGATGTGTTGAAAGCCTAGAAATATCACTTAAACTCCATTAAAATAAATTGTTTTCTTATCCTAGTTTATAAAATGTTTTTTCCATTGGTTAGGTATTTTCCCATAATTCTGATGGATCTTATTAGAATTGAACAAAAAATTTTATTCCTTTACTATGCCTAAGAAGTAAATGGGTCATGAGGTTGTATATAATTTTCCATGTGTCATAATGTTAATGTATATTGATGTGATCAACTTTTAAATATTTAAATCTTAAATAAGTTTTTGTGTTTTTAATGATGTAATTTTATAGTACTAATTCAAGTTACAAGATTGAGTATTTTTTATATGGTCTTTGTGAGTGTTAGGTATCAGTTCCTGTATGATGAGATCACCCAATGGGGTTTTAGGATTTATGAAATTGAATTTACTTAATTTATTCATATATATAGAGTTGATTTTTAATATTTAATTATAATGTAGATATAATAAATAAACTTCTACTATTTTATTGGGAGATATGATATCTATATGCCACAAATGATCATGGATGCCCCTTAGATCATGTTATTTGAAAATAGAATAAATTATTAAAGGTTTCCTAATGCTAAGTGGTCTATCATTCTGACTAATGGTATATACACTTGTTTATTATATTATGTGTATCCTTGGACTCTACAATGATGAATATTCCTTTTATTTATATTTATTACAATGTCATGTTAATTATTGAAATTTTTTAATTAAAATGGATGATTATATAGATCACTAATATCCCATGTACGGTAGATTCATGCCTTGTCTTGATGGAGAGCATTATGACTATATCCTTGAGGATATCAAAAAAATTTCTTATATTTATATAATATTTCAATTTATTCTATTACAAATGCCTATAATTCTTTTCTGACCATAAGGATTCTTAAAGGGTTACCTCTTAGTGTATCAATCTAGTGGACCCTAGTGGGTGACCTAGTTTTTGACTAACCTTGATCCATTATTTCATGTGTTTGGTATAGATAGTATCACATGTAACAGTATAACCTTTATTTAAGATGAAGTACTAATGGAATATGATATTAGATATTTTTAATGAATTTTTCAAACAATACAATCTTATTTATTTTTTATTAGTTTATTGTTGATGCAGTAATGATTCCGGACATGCTTCCCAGAACATGGACCATGGGGCCGGATTTTGTTTGATGATTTATTGGGATACTCATTGGTATATAATATGAACTAGGCATTGTTACATTTTTACTCACAATCACTTTATCGGGATGCACACATATAGTTCACGAGATCCAACTTTTGAACCTTGCATTATATGTTGTTTTTGTTGAAGGATGCCCATTTTCACTATGATTCCTCCATTGTTCGGTTGAAGTTGTAGTTTTATAAGAATTTTTTGGAACCCCTTTTGAGATACTATTATGGATTGATGATGATATATTCAATTTATTCCTAGAATTATACATTGAGCATGGTGGACACACCATTACTGTACTCTCCAGAATTATTATGATTTGGGTGTTTATTTGTTTTTTGAATGAATTATATGATTGCACATAGATCATGAGAGTATTTCATATATGTCACATATGGTTTCCCCACCCCCCACCAACAATAGGTATTATTTGAGTCCTAATATTGTGATTTCCTACAATCCAAAACTATGACTTAGACATTTGACTAAATTTATAAGGAATGAGTTGTATGAAATCAAAATATACGCCATATTTATAAGAATTATAGATATTTCATTGATTCCTTAATTATAATTATTATATGTGAGAACAAATTAATATAGGGGTAGTAAATTTATCTTCCAATGGCGATGCAGCTTCCTAAGGGACATTTCCAAATTTAGATGATGTTGGTATTACTGATTGGGATTACAAACACAATGATTCATGTAATTATACATAAATTAAATTCTATGAAAACTATAATAACAAATTATTCATAGGATTTCAGGTCAATCTAAATCATCAACAAGGGATTGAATATGGATTTATTTTTTTCTATTACATCTAGTAGTGTCCTGGATAGACAATGAACAATGATTGAGAATGAAAATATTGTAGTATCCTTTTTTATTGGATTTGACTAATATATTTAATTGTATTTAGTTATTATTATTATTATTATCCTGGTGAGTAGATCACACATAAAAATAATGACTTTAGTAACTATATATGTTACCGCATTCGTGGTTCCTTACTGAGTGTTATACTCATACATTTATCGATCCTCTATTTTAATTGGGTACCCAGGTAGGGGTTCACATGGTTTCAATTATAAAATAAGATGAGTCCCAGTACTGACTAAGAAATATGTATGAGATATGAATGTAGTGATCATGTATATGGTTCTTAATAGAGTTAGTAGTAGTTCCATTTAATTTTATGTATTCCTTTTATTCCACATATTTTTTTCATTATAATGGGAGATCAATGTATTGTGTTTGACATGGCCATTCAATCATTTACAAAATATCATTTATTATAAACTTGTTTATATTTATTGATTTGGAACACTTATTATTTACTCACTAGGGTGATGTTTTTTATTTATATTGTTTTCTTACTCTGATAAGATATCATAGTCTCCCAACAGACAATCCATAAACCAACATTGGTAGTCCGCACCTGTTAGCATATGGTGAGGCATGAGTGATAAATTATCACTAACTTATTCGACTACTATTCCTAAAGAGATCTAGTCTAGGATGTGAAAAATTGGAATTAGTGTTTTCCTAGTTCTTTTAATGTTGTATAAATATTTGTGTTATGGTATATAAGTTTATTATTATTGTTTTCAAACATATAATGGTTATCATATTGGTGTGTAAGGAAAATTGGTCTGTGTATAAGGTCATATTTTCAAAGAATATAGGATTTCATTTCATTATATGTGATGTCATATTTTTATAGGAATTTTAGTTCTAAAAACGAAATTGATGTGTGGTGTTTTGATATTTTATGGATTAATTTGTCCCATTCCATTGGTGATAATTATATATTTATTTTGACTCTTGATTGATAGAGAATAGTGGTATTTTTACATATATCATATTTGGAATGCAGGTTCCACTATTTATAGCCCATTCTAGTGTGTGATTTTACAACAGATGATAGAGACCAACTTTATAATATGGAAACAATATAAATTATTATTTTCATATAGGTTTTTTTGTGGCATTCAACTCAATTACGATGAAATTAATATATATTTATTTCTGATTTCAGTTCATGTGGATATACTATGAGATAATTTATAAATATTTTGATGACTATGTCCTCATGCATATAAGGTAAAATAACTCTAGTGGATGGTTAGTGTACATTGTTCCGAATTATAAGACCCCTTATAGGGTGTTTTTTCCTTGGTTTTGTAATTTTAATTTCGAGTAAAAATCTATATTGTTTTTTCCAACATAGAATTGAATAAAAATATACCTAACCAAACTTATTGATTGTGGTGTGAAAAATATCATTGAGATGAGGTTGTGGGTGTAGTAAAGACCATTATAGTTCAATCCTTGATATTTATGCCATTCATTTTACTTTCTTGGTGTACCCTTATCAAATGCAGTTAGCTAAAAATACATAACACCCAAATGGAGTTCTTCCATATTTATTTCTAATATATTTGACTTAAATGAAAATTTTTAGATATCTAATTGTATCCTCTATTCTGATGATGATAGGTACCTTCACATTTATTTTGAAAGAGGACCAAGTTGGGTTATTTCCATATAAAGATGCCTAATGAGTGATTATTTATCATATTTTCAATATTTATACCATGTACCTACAAGGAGAAGACATTTCTGGGGATTCTCATATATGAATAAGGAATTATAAGGAGCATATGATGGTTGACTCATTTGATCAAGAGTAATGTCCTAAATTGGGTGGTATAGGAGTGTAAACCTATTTTATGTGGAGAATTTATTTCATCCTTAATGTGCATGATAACTAGTTGATATGGAAATGTCAGTAAGCTTCCTCATATGATCTGATGATCCTCTATTATGAAAATGAATCTTATGGTCCTAGATACCTAGAGTATTTGGGAAATTAAAAGCAGTCTCCCGGATGAGTGCTATCATGGAAATAAATCAGGTTTCATGAGATGGTTAAAATATAGGAATAGCTTGAATCACATTCCCAGAATACATGGTTTCATGGGTTTTTTAAGGGATTTATTTCCTGGTTTGTTGATAATGTTTCTTATTTAATGTGATACACACCTCTCGATGTAATATTAGTATAGCATCCCGTCTTTTTATAACATAACTTTTCATTCCATTACACGGAACTGAGGATCTTTAAGGTTTAGTGTCTTGGAAACAAGGAACATAAAACATGAAACAAAAAAACATTCTTCTTAAACAATTCATAGGCTTATCCTCATGTTCACCCTAGGCTCATTACTGCATCTCATAACCTGGGGACATACATCAAAAGGAAGGGTGGGAAGAAGGCCCAGTAAGGGAAACAAGTGAAACATTTTACATATGAACTTGAGATACATCAATAAAGTCATGAAAAGAACTTTAATGCATGAAAATGAAATCATGAGGCATATCATAATAAAAATAAAAATTTTTCATAACTTGAAGATGTGGCTACATAATTTAACATAGACAATCATGAACATATCACCAAGGTCCATCCCCAAGGTGTCATTTTAAAATTACCAAGGATATTCACCAAGGTATCGTGAAAATTGTAATCTCTAGTGGTTACATCATTACCCAATGCATTGGAGCGCTATCAGGGCGCACCCTTAAATTTGCCTTTATTATCATGTGAGCCACATATATCATCATCAAACATTTCATAAATAACCCACATAGCATAAAATAAATGGGTTTCATTTCATAATCATAACGTTTTAAAAACTGCTTTAAAGACATGATCTTTACGTCACTTTAAACCCATGGAAAGGGAAAGAGGGTCTCATGTATGTAAATCCCAGAATTTAAAATGGAACATTTTGATATATATGTGAATACCCTTGTAGAAATAAGAGCTTTGAGTATTCACTTTATAAAATAAAATAATATTTGAGAAAAGAGAGAGGCATTTTGAGGGGAAAATTCTGCAGCATAACGGCTAAGTTTTGGGGTTTTAGAAAACATTGAAATGAGAGGGGACATGGGTCACCCACTCATAAATGATCCATAAAAAAGTAGGGTGGAAGAATAAGAAGGAAATATGGACATGGTAATGAAATTTGAGGGACATACCATTTGAAATGAAAAAAATGGAAGGAAGAAAAAAAAATTAGATTTCTCTTATAAAAGTTCGGCAGCCTAACGACGTTACTTAAACATCAACAAAAATGATTTGAAAAGATCAAATAGGGTCACTCATCATGTGAAAATAAGAGTTCAGTATGATAGATATAGAGATAATTCCCCAACATAACAAAAGTAACTTGAAAGAATTGACATGAAAGTAGAACTTCAAAACGAGAAGGGTGAAGAACCACTTAAAAATTCGGCAGCCTAATGGCGCCACTTAAAACATCAAAATACTGAATTGAAGAGATCAAATGGGGTCTCTCATCATATGAACATAAGAGTCCAGTATGATATATATAGAGATCATACCCCAATATAACAAAAAGGAACTTGAGATAATTGACATGAAAGTAGAACTTCAAAATGAGAAGGGTGGAGAACCACTTAAAAATTCGGCAGCCTAACGGCGCCACTTAAAACTTCAAAATACTGAATTGAAGCGATCAAATGGGGTCTCTCATCATATTAACATAAGAGTCCAGTATGATATATATAGAGATCATACCCCAATATAACAAAAAGGATCTTGAAATAATTGACATGAAAGTAGAACTTCAAAACGAGAAGGGTGAAGAACCACTTAAAAATTCGGCAGCCTAACTGCGCCACTTAAAACCTCAAAATACTGAATTGAAGCGATCAAATGGGGTCTCTCATCATATGAACATAAGAGTCCAGTATGATATATATAGATATCATACCCCAATATAACAAAAAGGAACTTGAAAGACTTGAATGAAAACAGAACTTGAAAACGAGGAAGGTGAAAGAATCCCTTAAAAATTCGGCAGCCTAACGGCGCCACTTAAACATTCTTAAAACGAATTGATGAGAGCAAGGGGGGTATCTCATCATATGAACATGAGATAGGAAGTAGGATGAATATAAAAGAACATCCTCCAACATAAGATCATGGAGTATAAAAGAAAAGACATAAAAGAGATTACTTGAAAAGAAAGAGAGGGGTCGGATCCCTTACCTTAAAATGTAACTCTTAAACCTCAAAGGTTGGGACCTTGAGGGCATGGGGGAACCTTGGGAGGACTCCTTGGGAGGTAATGAGACCAGAAATTCGTTGGGAATGAGTGGGGAGTAGAATGGATGAGAGGAGGGCTTGGTATTTATAGGGAAAGTGAGGGGACAAGACATTAATGGCCAAGGGACACCTCAAATGTGCTTTTCTCAAACCCATGTTCTCTCCCTTGTCATTTATCATGGAGTTAGGCCACATGGGGCCCCCAAAACAATAATTCATCACCCTTGGCCGGCCAACCCTCAAAAGATCTCTTGACATCATCATGACACCGTTATGATGTCATTAAACATACCGAAACCCTAAAACTGTATTTTTACTATTCACTGAAAATTCAACTTTCTCAGAAAAATCCCAAAATTTCACATTAACCAAATATCAATGCTCTGATTTCAAAAATGAAATCCATTTTATAAAAATAATTTTCTAAATATTTTTAATTTAATTTTTAAATAAAAACACTATTCATCGAAAATTCATTTTTTTCAGAAAAAACCCCAAAAATTACCATAACATAATATCGATGCTCTGAGTTCAAAAATAAAGTCATTTTTATAAAAATAATTTTCTAATTAGTTTTAATTAAATTTTTAATTAAAAAACACTATTCACCCGAAAAAACTAATACTTGAATAATAATTAATGAAACCGTTATTTAACTATTTTATTGAATCACATTACTTAATCAAGGTGCCTAGATTATTTTAAAACTTTCTTTAAGTGAGATTACTAATCCATTTGGTCATATTACTAATCCTAATCATAAAATCACTATTCATAATTTACTATTCATCAAAAATCATGTTGATCTTATTAGACTTTAAATTTAGTACTGAACATAATTGCAGAAGACCATTTTTTGAAAATCATTACACATTTTTAATTATTTAGGGTTTACATAAACATATTTAAAATATCCTTTTTCTAAAATTCATCAAAAATATGCATACTATATTTATCCGGTCATTTCAAAATTCATAAACTTCATCATAAGAAGAAATCCCAATTTTTATTTAAAACAAGGATTACACAAGGTAGTTACGGTATAGTTACATAACCCCTTATAATACCAGCATAGGACCTAAGAGTAAGGTGTGCTAGGGTGATAGAAGCTTGGGGCGGCTCAGTCAACATTGCTCGAGTAGTAATTTCTATCAGTTTGAACTTCTCACGAAGGCGATTTCGTTCCAGCTTCACATGATGAAGTTCGGCTTGGATTTGATCCAGAGCAAAGCCCAGTGGTGCTACCTCCTTCCCAAGCTCTGTTAGAAGGGCTTCGATTGGTCCAAGACTACTAGGTGAGGCCATAGAATCTTCTTTCTATAATAATTAACCAAGATTACTTATATTTAGAGACAATAATCAAAACATTTTGTTCACAGCGGTCATGTTGACCGATGGTTATATAATAGTCAAAACCCACTGATCTCATTTTAATTATAATCATGTTTATCAAATAAAACATTTTTGTTGAGTATAACAATAACACATAAAATTAGGAAACAAAATTTATTTAAAAATTTCGGGTCGTTACACTTAGTGTACTCCTAGTTTAGATACGATCATTTCTGGTATCTTGAAATCATCCTTAGAATACTAAGAGAGTGTCATTTATAAACCAAGTTATCTAAATTTATTTTATTTTTTGTAAAATGGACACCATGGAAGTGTAATTTGAGGATCATTATATGTTTTGGCATATGGTTATGAATACAGCATTGGTCGATTGAGGGCATGGACCCTTGTGAGTTGAAACATGGAAATCCCAATGGAAACTATTATTTGGATGTGGAAATGGGTGATCAGTTAATATTTTCATTCATTCTAAAAAGTGATTCGGTTTCCATCCATATGCATCTTTTTATCCTATAATATATGAGGAAATGGATTTTTTAATTAGGAATATGTTTCATTTGTATGGTGAAAATGTATGGTTCAAATGTGCAGAGAGGGACATTAATCGCTAGTATATAACCCTATAATGAAAAGGTTCATGGGATATTGATAGTGGTTGTGTCATAATTTTTCTTCTGATTTTGATACCAGTTGATGTATATAAATTAGTATACTAATTACACACACAAGTAACCACTTTTATTTTCAAATAACCTTTTTTGGGGAAATTGGGAAGCCATGCCTTACAATACAATTTTCTGTAACACACAGAATGAGCACACAAAATTGTTTAATATGAAACAAATATTATTGGTGTAAGAAACCCTATATCAATCCCAGTGAAGAGTATTTACATGGATATATAGATCAACATTGACAAGGAATTTCAATGAGTTTTTATCTAGTAAAACATCTTTATGTATTTAAACAACTTGACCATCCATTCATTAAATCCTTGATCCAAAATCTAGAATTACTTATTAATCCATTAACATTTATCCTCATTGTTAAAAATTATAGTGCTTCTATCATAGATTATATTAACCTCCGCCTTCATCACATTAATCCAAAATACTACATCCGGTATTTATTCCTTATATTATAGAGTGATATCTAAAAATTTCTTTTTTTATACTTCTATTTTCCCTCATATTCTATTTTGATCTCTATGATACCATGAATTCTGAACCTAATCAAAAATTTTACATTCATCCACCTTGTTGATCACACATGGAGTTTTATCCCCCACCTCAGTATGCTCTTATTAACAACATCATCACTTACGGATTCAGCAGACTTTATTCATCTCCTAGTTTTATTTTTTTACTTGAAGATCTAGGTACAATATTCCATTATAAATTCGAATAATCATTCCAAGGTCAGGATTTCCCCACACCCTTTTGATCTATAAAATTAATATAAAACATATTTGCCTTATTCCCTTTTTCTAATCGATTTCTGACATAAATGTCTCAGTGAGGTTCCTTCTAATAATATTTTTTTTACAAGTGAGTATCCTTTTCAGTTAGATCATTGTTTTTATTGGACCTTGACCTGGAATGTTTCTTCCTCTGTCATGGCATAACTGTATGCCACACTTCGAAATCCATTACATCTAGATCATTTATAAAAATTATTGAATAGTGGTTTTGAATCTGTATCAAACATGGAACATCCTTCTCAGCATCCGATCCCCATTCATGGACAACTATTAACCTCTGTCCTAGATACACCTGAATTGGTGGACAAGACACAAATTTCCTATTATCTCCAACCACAGAAATAACACCAAGGAAAAATTCCACTCCATTGGTCATAACTCAGAGACTCACAATATCATCAAATGAAGTATAAGAATTAGAATGTGTCAATAAATTCATAATAGGAACCTTCACTTGTGTCTTGTTATAACCCATATGACGGTTAAAATTTACGAAAACATCAGCATCCCCCAGTTCAGAAATCTATGTTTCTTTCTCTTTATATAGAGGTTGATCTATAATGACTTTCTCTATACCCAAATAACCACAATATGTATGTGCATCAAACTTTTACATAGATTATGTGTGAGTAACTCAAAAAACAACTATATTAATAGATTAGAGTCTATGGTGACAAACTGGTGATAAATTACCCAACTGTTTCCAATAAGAGTAGCCATATTTCCCTATCTCAAAGGTCACTAATTGATTATACCAAAAATTCTCCCCCACCATGACCCAAATCCAATAAAAAATTTTATTATAAGAGGAAAATTTTCCACATATACGCAGGTAGATGGTATAACAAACTGAGTTAGTTTTTCTATTTGATCACATGAAACATCTGGCCATATTAAAATGATTTCAGATAATATACGGGTTTTGAAAAGGAATAGAAGGACCAAAGAAACATACAAAATGAATAATCATTAGAGTATATTTTTTCATATGAAAGTGAGAACACAAATAAAATATATAGAATCAGGAATCATTTCCCATGATATAAGATCTGGACCATTCAAGGGTCTGATCATCCTCTGGTGAAAATAGTACAACAATATGTTGACTGTTAAGAATCCCAACCATTGCGTAATCCTATAATCCTCAATAGATGAACCTAGTCCTATAAAATGTGTCAACTGATGGATGATGTGCCTAAAGATTGATACCATAGTATTGCTTAGGAGAAATGAATCTTCATTGAACATTAAGAGTATGAGATAGAGAGATAGAGATTGGGGAAAACATCATACAGATAAGGAAAATTTGGGAAAAGATCAACTGAAGGGAATGATTTAAGGATGTCTTGATTGGAGAATGGATAAAAATTTGCATGATCCCAAAATAAGAATTAATGTTGTACCTCCCAATTTGGCAAGGGATGTATAGGTTCCCTGAAAAACATCTCTTAGGTTACCAAAATCCTCAAACACCTTTAATTTTGGGTGAATTCTATTTATAGGTTCGAATACAAACTTGGGTGAAATCTGTGTGAGGGAATTAGGTCCAAGATAATTATGATAATCCAAGGGTATTGTGCTAGGAAAGTGTAATTTTTTTATTGTGGAATGATGAAAGTAACAAAGAGGGATGGTTTGGTAAATAATTTCTTGAAAAATACAATCATAGGGTTTCATGGGAATGTTAAAAATGATTTCGGTATGCCTTGGGGAAAAGCATTAGAGATCTGTATATAGTTATTCCTCGGCCAATGAAATTATTCATTTTTTGAGTTGTTAGACAAAGGTGGTATGAATTAGATGATCCTGACTAAATGGATGTTTTCAATGAAGAATAACATCAATCATTCCATTAAAATAATACGCATAAATTAAAGTTCTCCTTCTGTGTTATTCAAAGGGAATTCAGACAATCTATGTTAAGATTTATTGATTGAAATTTGATATTTTATATAAAATCAAGGTCCCAAAGTATTGTTTTCCTGTTTCATAGAGCATTATGAGTTATGAAATGTACATAGAGATTCATTAGGTCAGGGACATGTTTCAGTAATAAATTAAAACTTTGGATTCACAGTGGATCAAAATCAACTGTTAAGAGAATGAAATTTTGGTAGATTGCACCATAAACATGATGAATAATTGGATGGTAACATCATATTAGTTTATATTAGACAGTTCAGGTAACCACTGTATAATTGGTTTAGTAATAGTTTAGAGTGTTTTCTTGATGTTTTCAAATTTAAGCATTGTATGTTTAATGAGGTGATGAAATCGTGTAAGGTATTTAAAAATTATAATTGTTTGATATAATAGAGTTTAAAACCCATGTAATCCACACGGTTAATTTTTTCCACCAGGATATGTCAAGGATGATAAGAGTAGTGGTATGTATGTTATAGGATAATATTTTATTTTATTTGTAAATCTGAAACGGATGTTCAACTTTACAATAATTATAAAGGTTAATTTTTATTAGTGATTTTAAATAAAAATTTGAGATTTCGTGTGCCACTAAATAATGTTCTTATAAATGAAGTGAGGCTTAGAAAGTATTTTAGAGATTATTTTAGTGTTATATGGTTTATTAATGGATTTATTGTTTTTAAAACTTGTATCAAAAGTTGTATTATAGGTGCATGATTAGGGATAACCTTGTAGCCAAACCACATGGCTTAGTTTTCATAAGTGAATTTAATGGGGATACCCTACGGCTAGTTAGGTAAAATAATGTGTGTGTATGAATTTTTTTATAAAAATGTGAAAAATTGGAATACTTTTTGCCAAAATATTTTTCATGACAGTGTGAGTGATTTGGTTCCTTAGACAGTAGAGGTGGTTGGTGGGTTCATGGTTTAGACTACCGCATCGACTATTAAAAAGTGTAAAACGAATATTTGTCCCCTAAAACCTGAAAACAATTTTCCATTTATTCCCCTCTATTTCACCCATCATATCTTCAATGAACACCCTCATCCTTCTCCCCTCCTTCAAGAGTGATATTTCTCATTTTTTGGGTTAATAAAATTTCGTATGAAGAATTGGATTATTGTAGGTAAGCCTAAAAATCCATTACCATTAATTTTTTTATTCACAAGATTCCCTATATTTTAGTTTCACTAGATTGTAATTTTAATCTCCATTCAAAAAAATCATAGATGAATCATATATGATTGATTTAGATTTTACTCTTTCTAGGAAGATGAGGGCTTGAGAGGTTGTAGTCACTTTTCCTCATGTCATTTCAATTTGTTTTGTTTTCATGTTGAATTCATAATCCATTAAAAACAAAGATTAAATTATTTTGGTGTTTTTCATTATTTTTTTCATATGACTTGTTCTATGTTCAAGGTTGTGGATATCTCATATAGTGTTGGTAAACATCAGGTAAAATTACCAGTGTAATGAGAACAACATTTAAGGTCTTAAGCTTTACAAATTTTATTATAACTCATTTTTTTATATATAGGTGAGTTTTACTAACTAATTTTTTTTGTAATTATAATTAATTTATTTATGTTGTTCATTTGTGATATATGATATTTTTATTCCTCATATGAGATTCGATGGATATTATAATCTAAAACCATTCCTTGGAAGAAATTTCTAATGGATTCCAAAGGGTAGATTGTTCATTGTACCTTATTTGAAGTATCTATCCATGTTTTTTGTAAAATAATTTTTATAGAGCTCTCCAATGATTAAAATTCACGTTTTTTAAATCCAATAAAATGGTTGTTTAATTAATTAAAATGGATACTTAAAATTTATGACATTATGGGTCACAAACAAACCTAGTCTTCTTGCTTCAATCTTGAAACTAATAGCCGATATTGTGACTTTTCTGTAGAGGATACCAAGAGGGAGGACACCACGTCTATATCATTTCATGGATTCCAAGAGTTATTCCTCTACTACCATTCAAACCTTGAGGATAATACATGAGATATAAATCTATGTATTGATCTATGGGACCTTAGTGGATTCCCTAGTAGTTGACAAACCATACAAAATTATTTCATGTGGTTTGTGGAGCTGGTTGTATGATTAACCTGATAAGTTTTACCAATCATGTAATCCTAATAATAATTGATAGTATATTTGGGTTTAGGCATTTGACAAACCCTACTATCCTACTCATTTTTTACTCGGTTACTAGTGATGTTGTTATGATTCCATAAATGATTCATAGTACTCACCCCATGGGGCATAATGTGGTATGATGATTTATTAGGATGCCTAAAGGTGTTTTTCTAAATCTAGTTGTGGATCCTTTTGAACTAAATATCACATTAATGTGATTCATAGATATACTTCTTGAGATATAGAATCTATGAATTAAGTGATTGGATGTTTCTATTATAAGAGGTCCAATTGTCACTAGGATTCATTACATAAATGATTTTAGTGGTAGGGTTACAATGATGTTGTGTAACCCCTCTTAATATATTCTCAGGTATTGATTATATCTCATAATGTGATTTATAGGATACTCAATAGGTTTGGGTAGAAATACCATTTTTATACACTTTAGACACTTCTATTAGTGGGATGTAGATCCATTTAGTGAATGGGAACCAAGGTTATAATTGGATCGGTATGGTATTCCTTATATATTTCCTAAGACTCATCCCACTTAGTAGTTATTTGAGTTTAATTGTTAGGTTTTTTTATGGACGAGTACCTAAGAATGAGTCATTGGAATAGATTTACCTAGATTTAAAGGTACTACATATATATGTATTCTATATTTATAGGGTGTTCATATATTACATGGAATCCATTAACATTTTAATTAGAGGAGAGTGAAGGTGAACCCAAGGATGAGACATATATTTGTATGTTGTGGCGTAGCTTGGTTAAAGATATTTTTGGTGCCAAAAAAACTAAGTATTGTCGATATTTATTATAGACCCAACGATCGACTTGAATATACATGACCTGAATTTTATATTATCCATATCAATTCATTACTCATAGGATTTCCATTCAATTAGGATCACAAAACCATGGATCATATATGGATTTATTTTATTCATTACCAACACGTTGTGCCTCGGATAGTATGATCACACTTAATGAACATGAGCCTATTAAAGTAGGCAGTATTATGAATTTTATTTTCATTATTTATATTTTTTCAGTTATTATTATTTTTAACTTGATGAATAACTCCAATAAAAAGACAATTAATTTATAGGCTATGTACAAGAAATTATTGGTGGCTCCCTACCGAGTATTATACTCATTCCCTTATTAGGAATATATTTAAATAGAGTAACTAAAAATACATTCACATGGTTAATGTAATAGAAGATACTAAGGCCTATGAATGATCAATAAAGATGGATCATGTATGTGTATGGATATTGGGTATATGATTAATATTGGTGTTAGTAAGTTATCCTTTTAATTATATTTATTTTATTTATTTACATATATGTATGGTCTTTATAGTGGGATATCTGTGTAGTATGTGTGGAATATCCAATCAAGACATTATTTGAATTAATTTATCATATTCTTGTTAATATATATTACCTAAACTCTGTGATAATTTGTGTCTTGGGATGATGTTTGGATATTTAGATTATTTTCATAGTTGGATTTGAGGACATAGTTCCCCCAAAGAAACACTATATTATCTTGGTTGTAGTTTTTACACTTCTACCTATGGATAGGTTCACTTAAGGCCGACACCAAAATGATTATAAAATTTTTATATAGCGAGTTGTTCTATTATGTGACACCTGATGTAATGAGGATTTTATGCTACTACAATGGATTTGGATCCTAGAAGTAACTTGGGATGCACATTAATCGAGACATTCATAGAGACAGGCTAAAACTAGACAATTAACTTATAGTCAATTGATATCATGGACCTATGGGTATATGCTAGTTTTATTTTATATCTTTTTCTATTGTGTCCTGACTAGGATTTTCATATTGGATGAGGAAGAACATATAAAATAATTTTTTCTATTCATCAATGGTAGTAACCTATTGTGATTGATTTCTCACTCATAATAAATACACATCAATGTGCATCAAGACCATATTTATATTTTTAGGTTGAGCACTGATGAAAGATTGATTTGTTGGAGGACCATGATGGGATGAATGAGTGAAGTCGCTCATGTAGAGTATTTATATCGGGCTAGTGAGCCACTCATGTTAGGGATATCAGAAATATATCATGTATCATAATTGAATTTACATCTTGATGAATATATTTTAAGATTATTTATGTTTTATTTATTATATAAACACTAAGACAATAGTTGATGTTTATATAACTGATGTTTTGTGCATGGATTATTTTCATTTTACACAATTTTCTGTTGATTTTTAATTTATACATACTTTGATCTTTATGATTATTTGATATTTATATTATGATAAAAAACTCTTATATGGGGTGTATAGTCCCATAAATGTATCACCATACAGAACCAATTCTACCGGGAATCATTTATTGTATAATGATGCACACTAGAGGTCATATTGATAACATGTCAGTTTAGTGTTTTGAGTGATCCACAATTAGATGTTAAAAACTAGTATCATATTTTGTTTTATTTTAATAATATGGTATTGGAATTTGTTAAACCATATATTTTCTAATATTAAAAATAGTTTGGTGAATATTGGGATATTGCGTTAATAAAACATGATTAAGAAAGATTTCTAGGTTACCAGGGATGGGATTAGTGTTCTAGGCATGTGTTTCTACAGTTTCATTTTATTTTCACATTCGAAAACACACATGCAGATTGAATTTTATAATTTATGATGGGGTAAAGCTCATTGAAAATTTAATATATGTTCTTGGATTATATTTTAGTCTTTTTCAATAATGTATTGAGAAATTTCATATATCAAGTCATTCATGTAGGATACGAAGGTTAATGTCATGTTAGTGTTTGATTTTACTGATGAACAATGATATGAAACTTCATGTTTCAGAAACTAGTTAAATGGTGTATTACCATATAAGTATTTTGTGCAATTATACATATTTTTCCAATCGTGAAATTATTTTATTCTAATGGTTGGCCATTTGGATCAATGGTTTTCCACTTGACATGGAAGATGACACAGTCATCATGCAAAAGATGTATAGTGAACCTATTTGGTCAACATGGAACTATATTCCTACTAATGAACTTCTAATCGGATTTATTATTTTAATTAATTTAATTAAATTGATAGTTAAAAAAATTATTTAATTTTATAATATAAGTTTTAATGAATATATAATAACTAAACCCCATTTGTATGGTTTGACATATATCATTGTGGATGGTGTCTGTGGTTATAGTAGGTGTTGATTCATGACACAGATTCCTCCATTGATCAATATGATGTGTATATTTTCAAATTGTATGGGTTACATAATTATTGGATGTGGTTGGTGTATTATGTATTAATATGTGGGACCCCATGATATGGTGTTTGGGAATTTTTATTATGTGGTTTTTCTGAGATGGGAGTGTGAATGATGCCCTATGAACTGTGACCATCTCCGAGTTTGATCTTTGGTCTAGCTGGTTTGATATAGTAACCCTTACATAAGAATTAATCGGTTGGTATAGGTGGGAGACAATTAGTCCCATTGATATAAATTATATCTTACATAGTAACAATAACACCACTAATATTTTTGAAGAACGTTATGTTCAATAGAGTGTTGGACACTAAACATTGAGCATAAATAATCCATTAAATATTATTTATAATCTCTGAACATTATAAATAATCATCAAAATCGGTATGTATATATATAAATAATAAAATTATTTGATAAATATAAATTTCATATTGAATAAAAATTAATTGATAAAATATTTTTAAATTTGAACTCCTGTTTTAGTAACGTTTTTTTGTTAAAAATAGGTTTCATTCAAAAAATGGATTTTATTATATTATGTGGGAGAATATTATATTTCTTTTATTTAATTTTTAGATATATTATTTGATATAATATATAAATTTTTAAATCATCATATAAAAATTATCTGATAATGAAATATTTAGAATTTTCATTAAAACAATAATTTTTTAGTGATTTGTGGAGTATATTTATTTTTATTCAAAACAATATATCCATTTATTAAATTTTCAAGGTGATATTTTTTTTAAAATTATTTAAAATAAAAAATATTTCATTTAAATTATTAATAATTAAATTCATGTCGTTGGAATAAATTTTATTCCTTAATTTGGTATAATTTTTTTATACATAATATGACATTTTTCTAGAAAACTACATTCCATCACATTTTACTAATTTAAATTTTATTTAACATTAAGAAATTATAATAATTAAATTTTATAAAATATAATACATATTTTTAAATGGTATCAATAATATTTTTAATGAGTTAACTTTTATTTTTATTGATCATGAATATTATATGTGGTAAATAGATATGACCACTTTAAAGGTATATCAGGTTACCTAAGGATTAAAATAATGTTAAAAAGATTTAAAATCAATAGAAAACATTAATTGACATTATTTTATGAGTTTATTTTTTCAATTGTCATCTCTATTTCAAAATTGATTGTACTTGGATCCTTTTGTGTGTGATAATTAGGAATATAATATATTACGATAAGAATAATACCAAATTTGACTCTCTACATTTAAAATATATATTACGTGTTCACATAGGGAAAAAACTGTCAATGTATAATAGAGGATATTATATAAATAAATAAAATATTTTTATAATGATATTTTGGTTATAATTTTAATTTATAAATAATAACATTATATAGATATAAAATGATGATTAGGAGCTTGCACATGCAGCTGAAAAATAGAAGTCAATAATATTTTCAAAAAATTAAAAGAATTTTATTTTGGATTAATTTTGATTCCAGATGATTTTTATTGTAATGAATATTTTTTATAGATGTTAAAATGTATTATATTAAAATTTAATTTCCATCTTGATGAAATTAAATTGAAATTAAATTAACAAATCCAATAATGACATTAATGATATTTTGTAATAAGAAATATTAAATTAAATTATTTCAAATTAATAAAATTCGTTTATTTGGACAATATAGATTTCCTTTAACAATAATATGATACATTTTAGAGTTATGAGTCAATTTTTTTTAATGTAACATTCATGACCACTAAATCGTAAAAAACATTGATGTTAGATTAATCATCTAAAGGGTTCACGAGTGGGTTATAAAAAAGTGGGAAGGCTGAAAAGAGCCCCTAAAAATGTTTAAATTTTATTAAATCAGAATATTTCAATAATAACCATTATAATTGTAAATATTTAAATTTTTTCACTTTTCCATGAAAAAATAATTTATATTAATATAATACTTTATGAAATTCTATTAGTACCCCTCCCCACACATATAAATTTTCACCTCATCTCCTATCACACCCACAAATTTTTAGAAGATTATATCGACCAATTCATTTCTAAATATAATCATGAAAACATTATTTACATGATATAGGTCATAGTTTTTTTAGAATACCCACCCAATCGGGATTAAGGTGTAAATCTATGGTGTTTTTATAAATAAGTTACATAAATTTAACATGAATGTTTTAGTTTTATTTCTACATATAAATCCTTAAAAAATATTTAAAACATCATGATATGATAAAATAATTATATACCATAAATTAATATTCATTATGTAAATTTACTAACCTTAATCCATATCTGTTATCTAATTGGAAACAAAACTTTCATTCGTGTGTACAGAATACTACATCCTCACAAACCAATGTGATTGAGTTTCCATCATTTTTTCTCATTAATGGATATAAATATGGATTTAAATTTTATATATGATATTCATGTAATAATTATTAGTTTTTGGAATATAATGTATCATTTAATTTTTTAACTTCTTATCCAGTGAAAAATTATAATGTAATTCATATATATATGAGGATTACCACATCTATGTAGCAATATGATTCTTTTTTTCACCACCTAATGTGGATGGTTTATATATTGATATTTAGATATATAATAAAATATTTATAATATAAAAATATTTATATAATGATAAAAATATTTATATAATGATAAAATTATACTTACCTTTTCCCCTCATGTTCATTGAAAAATGCAAAGAATACTCATGTGTATGTATAGACTACAATCTCCATCTTGTAGAATAATTTTTCATTAGTAACCACCTTATATAGATATTTCTCAAAATATAGTTAATTTATATAAATTATATTTGTAAAATATTTATTATTTTATTTATTATATTAATATGATACCTTTTACAATGGTCGAAAAATGTAATCCATCATGAAATTATTAACCAAATGTCATAAACACAGTACATGGAAATAACTGATTATGTAATTAAATATGAGATAAAAATAAATTAAATAAATTTTTAATGATCTCGTAATAAACATTGAAAATTTAATAAACTAGTATATTATTTTTATTTGTTTAATGCATAGTATATAAAAGACATACAAGGAATGTATGGACTCGAGATAATGGACTTTCAATATCAATTTCCTTTGATTGAGACTTATTCAACCTCCACAACATTTTTTATAGTTTTTTGAATGTGAAATAAAATACGGAAATATTTTAAAATTATTTTATTTGAAACAATTTTTTTTATGATTTATTTTTCTTCTTCAATATTCTTTTATTTAAAAACTTTTAAAATTCATGAAGGACATCACATATTAAAACCATTTTTTAAATGTTGTAAATATTTATTTCATAATTATGTTTCTTCATTGTATATATTCTTACTTTTTTTGACATATTTATGATAGAATAAAGGAAATTTAAATAACATTTTATTTCTATTTTAATTTTATTTTAATTTTTTCAAAAGGAATTATTTATGTTTTTTACAGATAATTTTTTAAAACAAATTTAAAAAACAATTTTTTAACAAATATAGAGTCAAACAATTTCCCCACATCTATATCAACTAATTTATGGTTCAATTGAAATATATTATACCATGATCAGTTAAAATTCAATCAATTATTAACTTATTTAGAGTATATTTAAAAAGGTATTTAAATTATATTTTTTTTGATATTAAGATTTAATTTCTTTATTGTTGAAAAGAATGTTTTTAATATAGGATAAATGGAATTTATGATATAATATTTTAAAATTATGTGATTTCTATTGTAGATTTTTTATAATGATGGGTGATCCTAAAATATTTCATTATTATGGTTTAGACCAATACATATCTCTTAAGCATTTGGTTCTGGGATAGAGTTAATCGATAATAGGTTTCTCCAAATATATTATTAGAATTTACTATGTAGATTCTTCTATTTGTAAATGTGTTTATAATATTTATGTTATAATTATGTTAAATGTTACCTACAGGTATTTTATATGCTTTATAATGAGATTTCAAGGAAATATTTTTAATTCTAATTAAATTATTATGATTACTACACAGAAATGATGGATTATTCCCATTTTGGGTAAAAATGTATATATTTTTAATATGTATTTATAGGGTAAAATTAATTTTTTGTAGTCTCAAATGATTATGAATTTTTCCTGTATGTTTTCTTATATATTTTTTAATGATACAATTTATAAAGTAATTATAATTTATTACGAAAATAAAAAATTATTTTGATCACAATTTTTATTATGATAATGTAAATATATCTTTTAATATAATATTATTTGACAATGGGATAACATGTTTTACTATTTATTTATAAATAACCCTTATTTTTATTTTTTTCAATCCCTATTTTCAAAATATTTTTCATAGGCCTTAATTATGAGACAAAAATTTATTAATGTCAGATTCTATGATTTGTAAGTTACCTAGAGTGAGTAATGAAATCCTTTATAAAGAAATTACTTTTATAGAAATTGGATACTATGCTAAATTTTCCATATTGAAAGAGTTCTTCCTAATTCTCTAAAAATAAATGAATATCAGTTTTTTGGGATTGAACGGTTCGTGATATTTTAGATTTATGTTAAAATTTTTATGTCTTAATTTTGGCTATGATTATGTAAATCAATGCTTGAAAAGTAATGATAATGTTTTTAGCATTAAATCTAGGATTATAGATTTAGGGCTCCATAATTATTATCAGTGGAGGGTTTGGATTGCTTCCTGGATTATGATGTTTTCATATATTGTTAAATTTATAGTAATAGATACTATCATTGGTTTATTAGATTAAATTTAATTATAAGTTCAAATTAATAGACACTCCTTTTGAGGATTCAATATATGTGTGTTTAATATGATTATGAGTTTTTTTGGAGACATTTAATCTAATACATTTCTTAGGGATTTTTTTGTTATAGTAAAAATTTTATTTGAGAATAATTATTTTATATTATATAGTCATATGTTTAAAGAAAATTAACAACCTTTAGTATTACCATGATCATTGGTGTTGAAATAATTATAGTTAATTGGGATAAATATGTCATTATTTATTTGGATCTTATAATTTATGATATAGATAACCATAAGATTGAAAAAAGATTTAGGGAATATGTGACTAATGATTTTTTTGAATATTATCAATAATTTTATTATCTTATTTGATTAAGGTAAATATAATTTTTTTTGATATGATTGCTTTTTATTTTAGAAATAAGGGTTGATTTATATTTTTGAAGCATAGTAGGTATTATGATAAGTTTATTTTGATTAATTATAAAAATATTATATAGAATATATGATATTGGCATATAGTTTTTTATTAAGAGGCTATAATATTGATTGATATTAGTTTGAGATAAATTTGTTTATGTTACACGAATATTTTACAAAATCACTCTAATCATTAGGTTTCAAATAATTGTCGTGAGTTTTTTGAATAATTCTATGGATGGTATTCTATTATATGATTTAAGTTTATCTTGAGGTATTATTGTTATGGATTGGAGATAAATATTGAATTTCCTCATAAAAAAGTCAATTCACATTTTATATTATATTCTATTATGATAAAAAAATTATTTGGTTAATGTATTAATAAACGAGGAATAATTTTTTTTACTTCTATGGATATTTCAATCTATAAGCAGTTTATTTAATTGATTAAATCCTGAAATTTAAATTTTTGATATTAATTTCCAAGAGTTATAAATAACATAAATTTATAAAATAAATGAATCCCAAAACCAATTATGAATTTATGTTTATGTAATTAATGAAATTATTATAAATGAATTTTATAATGTTATTATCCATGAAGGTAAAATAATTCTTTAACTTTTGGAAAATGATCTCAAAATATAATTTTAATCCTATTACCTTAATTTATAACTACTTGATGGTATTTTACATGACATATTGGATTATGGTTTTACATTCAATGACTATATCATTATCCTTAATATTATTTTGATTCGAATTCTCTATCACTCTTAATTATTATCTAGATATTAATTTGTTACTCCATGTCCAAATTTTCACATACTGATAATTGTTTCCTATTTGGAAACCCATAAAGTGTTATTATTCACTACATTTCCTTCATTTCAGAATGAATTTATTTATCACATTTTATGATTTTAAATTTTTCATAGTTATTTTAAAATATTTAAAAGTTTTTCATTTCATGGTGATATGATTATTCAAAAAATAAATATAATTTATTTCAAAAATGTTCAAAACATTTGATTATTGAGATCAATTTAAAATCATGTGGTTAAGTTTTATTATAGTTCGGTGAATATAAAACCCTAAAATTTTAAAAGAAAAATATTTATGATATTATATATTATATGAATCTCCAAACATAAACAAACCGTAAAATAATATTATCTAAATATGATCATTAAAAGATTTCCAATTAGTTATTGTGTTTGATTTTAAGAAACCAAATTATGAAATATATTTAATTTTTTAATGGATAATTATCTATTAATATTATTAGAGTATATAAACACTAAATTTGTAGTAATTTCATTTTATTCTTCAGAAATATGAAATTACAAAAAAAATTATTTTTATGAGTGAATATTATTATTATTTTCTTATACATTGGGACAAAGTAATTGATTAAAATTGAATAATTTTATTACTATTGAAATTAATTTTACAATAATATTATATGATTTAGTTTTTAAAAAATATGGATTTTTCTATGTAAAGTGAAAAATTCTCATTTGTAATGAAAAATATAACTTAATTTCATGAATTTATTAACTTTAATTGTGTCAAAATATAGGTTTTTAAATAATAGTAGTTTAGGTTAGTAATAAATAACACAATTAATGATTTTTTAATCATTTTTATGCATTATTTTAGATATAAATTATTATACATAGTTATTCAATTTAATGGAAACCCTTTTTTGTTTTTTTATATGGGGTCCTTTTAAATTAAATTCAACCACATTTTTGAATTGAATTGGATAAAATTATATCAATAATTGGATTCCTAATAATTAATATTATTTAAAGTGTTCACTTTTATTTTGGGACATTATGTAGATGAATCATTATAAATAGTAATAAATATAATAAATGGTAAATCAGGTATTAATGAAAAATATAATGTGAGAAGGCATTAAAATATTCCAATACCATCTTTATGTACTATTATATGAGGTTACATGATCCATCCTCAACTATGTTTTTAATTTAATACTATATGGATCCTTTTTTATATGACAATGACATATATAATATTTCATGTAAAGGAAACAAAAAATTGCCACTTTCTTAGATTTAGATCATTCATATGTTTTCGCAAATTAATAAAAATAAATTTCAAATTAATGTTACCAAATTATTTTTAAATAAAAATAGTATATTTTTTTATGAAAATTAGTTACAATTTATAGCAATTATATTATTTCCTCCTTTCTTTAGACAATACTACAATAGTTCTTATGAAAGTGGGGGAAAAATAAAAGTAAATAATTTTAAAAACATTAAAAGTAATTTATTTTGGACGAATTATGGTGGAACCTAAATTTTATAATTAATAATGATGTATTGATTATGATAAAATGGATTATATTGTAATTACATTTTTAACCTGATGAATTTAATATCAGTTTAATTTAATTGATCAAAAAATGACATTAATGTAATTTTATTAAAAAATAATACTTTATTAAATGAACTGGATTTCATTAAAAACAAAATATTATCCAAATTGAATGGTTCCTGGTCTATAATAACCACAATTTTCCATTTGAAGGTAATTTTTAATTTTTTTGTACTTTTCTAGAACCGTAAAAAGTAAAAACTTTAATATCAAAATATTTATAAAAAGGGTTAATGGATGAAAAAATATATAAGGCTGGAAAAACCTAAAATATGACAAATTTTATTGTATGAGTTAATTTTGAATCATAATAATAAAATATTGTAAATATATAAATTTGGTGGCACTTTTTATTAGAAAATAATTTATCTTAATTTAATGCTTTATGAAATTCTAAAAGTGCCCCTCCCCTCACTTATAAAATGGAAAATCCACTAAACTCATCATTGCACCATTTGATAAATTTAGTTTATATAATTCCAAAATTAATCTCTTCATAAGATACCTCTTGATGACCTATATTTTTTTGGAAGTATACCAATTTTAGAGGGCTTAATCTATAATGTAAATGATGTAAAAGAGAGAATAGGTATAACTTATACAAAAATGTTTTAATTTTATTTATCTTTGTACATAAATTGAAAGTATTCCATCCATTTTGAAATAATAACATATTTATATCCTATATAATTAAATTTTATTAGGTTTATATCGTAAAATTTCCCATCCCAATCTTCATAATATTGTAAATGAAACCACTGTTCTTAGGTACGAAAAACCACCACCTCATGAAATGATGCAAATTGTTTTCCTTCACTGCCTTTTAGTAATGGATATAATAATGTATTTTATTTACATATATTATATTAATTAAGAAATTATCATTATATATTTCTAATACATTGCCTATTTTCATTACCTTATATCCATTGAAACATATTACATCGTTTGTGTGTATTTGTGGATTACTACATCCAAAGAGCGATGCGATTCATTTTTCATAAACACCTAACCGAGAAATTATATAAAAATTATTACAAGATATAATAATATATTTATGATATGATCATATTAATGGAAATTGAGGTTAATAATTTCCTTTTTTACCTCATGTTCATCAAAAAATTAAAATGTTACTCATGTGTACGTATAGACTACCATCTCCACATTGGAAGACAATTAATTTACTCAAAAAAAAATACATTGATGGTTATAAATGGATAATTAATGTATAAATTTTTTAATTATGAAATGATTATTATTCTTTATATGATGTAAAATGAATTATTTAACAAATATCAATATAATAAATACATTTTTAAATTACGAAACAAACATCCTTAAAACACCTTACATGGATTTATCTGATTAACAAATTAAATATTTCATTGAAATAAATAAAAAAATATTAATGATAAAATAATACACATGAAAAATATTCTTATAAAATAAAAAAAATTATATTATTATAATATAAGAGTTAAAGGGAGTATAACTAAAGTTTATACTTAAGGTAAGGAATTTCTCATATCAATCTTCATTTATTGAGTCCTACGAAATTTTCACCACATTTTTCTATTATGTGGTCTATAGACTAAAATATGAATATATTTAATTATTATTTTTTTTTAAAAATTTGTTTTTTATATTCTTTATATTTTTCTATTTTTAACATCATTTTGTTTCAAAAGATAAGACTGTTATAAGAGACACTTTTCCCTAAAACATCATTCAAAATGATTTAGTGATTTAATTTACAATTCTTATTATTCTGATAATTGTTCTGAAAATTTATATTATAAATGTATATATATGGACATTGATAAACTATATAGGAAATTTTATGACTATTTTTATATACATTCAATTGATTTAAACTGAAATCCATTTTTTAAATTAATACAGAACGTTTTGACCCAAAGAAAAAATATTTTGTTCTATTTTAGGGTGTACCACATAAATGGATTTTCTAACCACTATAATAATTATAGTAAATTTGTATTATATTATTATCTTATAATTTTTATTCTATGAAATATAATTCTTCCCATTTTACTGGTTATTTTCAAAAAGGTTATTTAAATTGAATTTATATTTCGATAACCAAATTTGATTCTTATGAACGAAAATGATATTTTTATGAGTGTGATGATAGAAATGAATGATGTATTGTTTTCATAATAAGTAGTGGTATTGGAAATTTTTTATGATGGTAAAAGATACAGATTTTTTTCACAAATATGTGTGAGTAAGATATCCCTCTCCAATGCCTTGGGTAAAGGTATAATATTAATTTGTTATAGTTTTACCCAATGATATTATTATTATTTTCTAGGAAGTTTATTACATTTCTAATAGTCATTATGAGTGTTACATGAAAATTAATTCCACTTTTATGTAAATGATGTTTCTGTACATGTTAAATAACTATCATGGAAACATTTTCATTTTATAAGGTAATATAATGATCATTTTATTTAAAGTAATGATTCTGAATTTATTTATAGATTGGTATATTTATAAAGAAATGAATTAAACGGTAATCGTAATCTATGCTAATGTCTCATGATTATAAATTTTTTATTATGGTTTATAATAATAATAATATTTATGGTAAAAATTGGTTAGTAAGGATGATTTCATGTGTAAATAAATTATCATTTTGAGCTCAATGTGTATTATGTTACTAGAAAAAAATTTATATTATTTTAGTTATTAAAGCGACTAATGAATTTCTTCATACTATTTATATATTCCTCACTGATTTTTATTCTTCATCCAAATTTATGATTTTATTAATGGGATTAAGGATGAATAGAAATGGTAATAAATTAATAGTTTACCAAATGGATTATTTCTTAAACAACGAAATAATGTATTTATAAATAATATGTTTTTTTGGTAAAATCTATTTTGTGATGAACAATCAACATTGAAAGACTATATCCTAATTATATAAAACTCTAATCCTAAAATTTTCTTGGTTATGAATGTGATCAAATATTTTAGTTTTAACTATTATGTTTTGGATTCATAAAATTATGCATTGTTTATCAACCAAAAATAAATAAATGTGAATATTATATATTTAGCACCCGAACAGGGATTATTGATTTAGTGATATCATAGTCATCGGTTGGTATGAACTAGGGTGATTAATTACTGTGGTTATCATAGGTTTTTTTCATTCCCTTAATAAATAATCATTAGATTTGATTCGACATATAAGACCAATGCATGTGAGGTACTTAAAATTACATTAAGAGAAGTGTAATTTCATCATTTTATAATGAACCACTAGGAGTTCTTGTATAATGATAAGTATATCAATCGGAATGATTTTTTATGTTTCTATCCCTTTTAACCCATGGCCATTGTTTTGATGATAGTACCAAGGTGATGTATATCCATATACATTTAGCCATTATATGAAAAATATGGTGATCATGTAAATGGATTATCAATTCCATTATTGGTATCATATGTTGGCTAATCACATGGATAAGTTTGGAATTGTTGATAAGAATAATTTATTAGAGATGTTTCTAGAGTACTCTAGTTTGTTGGAATTAACCTACTTGAGGTGCATGGTTAGTAGTATTATGTGATTTACTAAATTTTTGAGTTCATGGGTTCATTTGTGCTTTGTATCTAGTGAAAGTTTTTTAGTGACATATTGTGCCCAAGAGAAATACAATACTAGTTATAATGAAGTCATGTTTACATGGGTTATACACTGAGTCAATTAAATTATGTTTTGGTCCCTTTTTTTGATTATGTATACATGAAGCCAAATAATTGTTGTAATTCTAGACATATTATTGATAGTGTTGAAGTAGTGATAATATAATCCATTAGGTGGGAAGTTCAACCTTTTCTATTTGAGATTTACGAACCACATTATGTGTTAAAATTTTGTTACATTCATGGGTTCTATTCGCATAAATGGGAATGACTGTTAATTTTTTGTCAATCTAGGTTGTCGGGAATGTGAGGGATTTACTATGATAGCCATAACATTCCTTGATGAATGTAGCATGATCATTGAAGTTGGTGTTTATTTGTGAATATAAATGTGTATATTGATTAGCTGGGAAGTACCAAATAATTTTTAGTAATACTAAACATGTGTTAATATGATCTAAGATATAGTGTGAACCAAATATTTGGGTCAATGGACAACTTAAAATTTTCTATGATAAAATATTTTGATGGTGGGAAGCATTATGGATCAAATTCAGTTATTTTAGGTTGAGTTTAAATTTTTAAAGAACCATTTACCATATTAATAACTCTATATGCTATTGTGAAATCCCATTATTGATGGGAATAATGATTCCCCACTTTATAAGACAATTAATTATAGAAAGATGTTTCTCAACATTTTAAGGGATGTACTCCTTATATTTAAAGTTGTGTAGTAAAAATAAAGTGTCATTAATGATTAGGATATTGTGATATTACGATTATTTACTGATATATTTGGGTGAGTATATGTGGTGGGATGGTAAATGATTCTTTTTCATGATGATAAGTGTTGTTGTGGGAAGATTGTATGATAGTGGGGTTTTTTAGATGGTGAAATCGATGATACATTTGAATATTTTGTTTAGATTCATGTGAGGGGTTAAATGAAAATTTACCCCTTGTAGATGGACATAGATAATGATTCTCACCATTACTTTACTCTATTAATATGGTTTTTACCGTATGGAATCACATAAGTTGAAATATTATCCTTCCAAATTGTAATAGAATATTTAATATTTACATATGTTTTAATTTATTACTACATGTTAGATTGGTAGTATAAATTGAATAAAGTATAATACTTTCATTATAAATCCTTGGATGTATCATGAATATGGGGGGTTTTATAGGTGAATCGTAACATCCTTTCATGTGTCGAGGCTAGGCCATATAACCTTTTTTCTTTTATTATCACTCCCCATTTACTATTCCCACTCTATCTCCTTTCATTCCACCTCACTCATACATGTCTGACACACCTAAGTAGAAATCCCATTTGGGGTCCTCATATGAATGGTCAAGAGTGGTATAACTTGTGTGATCATGTTGGGGAATCAATACAAAGAACAATCGAGTGTTAGTGGATGCATACCATAGAAATGGGACTGATGCAACAATGGTTTCCTCCTAGAAGAAGGATCAATTTTTGATTTTTCCCATATAAATGCATATATTCATTATTTTTGCTTTTAAATCTCTATTTTGATTATTATATGATCTATCGGCAGGATGTTTTTCTGATTTTTTGGGACAAATAGTTTGGGGGGGTCTTATGAGTTTCCTATTTGGAATTCCTGATCTCTTGATATATGGTTTTGACAACACATTCCATTCAATATTCCTATTCGAGAAAACACCCTATCCTACTAAAATTAAAAAATGTAAAGGGCATAAATGGTGTCTTGTTGTGTACTATTTTATTTATTTTCATAATTAGTTTATTCCCTTGGGGATGTTTTGATGCATGTGGCCTACCACCTTTTGGAGATCAGTACATGGATGCTCTTCCATGTTTGGAGATAGACTCTCTTGGAGATAAAATGTATATAGAAATCATTGGATGTATTTTACTTGTATTAAAAGATCAGTGTGTTATAGGGGACAGTATGTATCTGGACCTCAAATAATATTGCTTCTAAGTGTTCTATACCTAGTGAATTAATGATACTGACAAGTTATTACTTTTATTTTACATCCTGAAAAATAGTTCTATCATAGGATTCTTCCATAACACTGTGATGATTTTTGACAACTGATTACATATATATATATACTTGATGATAATAATTTTTTGAGTTTCATCCCTCTAGTCATGATCATTTCTGATAACAGTGTCCATGTATTTCGAGTGTGGATGATATGGCCCTAGTGTTATAGGTCTCTAGGTCTCTGAGGATTGGATGGGCTTCCATGAATTCCGAATCTAAATGCAACATGTGATACATATCAATCAAGTCTATCTCAAAAACACCCCATAAATTGATGAATCGTTGTTGGTTAATTGAGTTTATTTCTTAATGAGCGATGGAGGTTTTATTTTATTTTAATTTTAGTTGTTTCTAAGATCGGATGAGCATAATTCATGAGATTTCACTTATGTTATCATGTTATGGGTTCACTATTTGTGGTAGCCTACTGATATTCCTATCTCGCCCCTATATGTTCTCTTCAGTGTGTGTGTAGATTTTATTTTTTCATTCAGTTTTCTCAATAATTTATGATTAATTGGGCCAAGGAAAAATATTATAGGACTGAGTGAATCTTCTCATGTTGAGTCTCAGGATCTAGCTAGTACAACTCAAGAGTCACAAAGACTTTTTATATGAAATGAAACAAGGATGGATGTAAAACCCAGTTTATTTTTTTAGTTTCTTTATCTTGTATAATATTTAATCCTAATGGGGGGAGATTTGATGTGTATTTCATGACTATTTAGGCCTTTACAATATTCATTGTATAACATGTTCAGTTGATTTATTATTAATTTTTACATTGATATGTACAATTTTGGGTATGCTATATTTTTATTGTGAACTAGGGTATAGAGAGTATTTTCTTATCGAATAAACACTATAGACCCCCACTACATGCTATTACCCTCCATCGTATTAGGTGGAATTTGTGAATGTTCATGGTAAACTCTTCCTATTATTACTCATAGTGATCTAGGGATGGACATTACTAGAACAATCTAGTGTTGTGGTATTTTATGTTTATTTCCTAGTCAATTTTTTAATGATGATGATACTGGCCATAATTTAAAAGTACCCAATCAAATTATGATCTGATATAACCACATGAGTGAATGAGGAATCCTAATGAATGAGTGTTTCTAGTATAAGAAACATTACATTATTTATAGTAAGTGGATTAATCTTAATATTTCAGATATATGTATAATTCTTAATGAATTCATTTGTATAAATTTTTCTATAATTTTTATTCAAATAAATTTAATGTCACAATAATATATATGGACCGAAAATTGTTTTAAAATAATAATGATTATGCTCCATTATAAAGGTCAAACTTGGTTAAAACAACATGTTTTATATATGACATTTTTATTTGTATATACAAGTAATGAATAGATGAAAGGGAGTTAATAGAAACATTATCTCACACTAGGACTTCAATTAAAGTGAATGAATTTGTAAAAACTAGTTTGATTGTTCATCATCCACTAACACTTAGAGATAGCCTAACTAATCTAGGATTTACAAATAGAAACAATGTTCAACAGAAAAAATCATCTAATATACTTTTTATTGTATAAATATCAGGTATCACTATTTCATGGATATAATTAATATTAAAGAGGAATAATTGTAATATTAGTATGAAGAAGAGTCATATAAATTATGGAGATAATGAATTATTCATGCATTGTAAGTTAAATATTCAACTAAAAATCATGGGACTCCTCTAATAACCCTAAATTTAAATAAATTAAATATTAATATGTTTAATTTTTTAAAATTATTATTAATTTCAACACAAAAAAATATTATTATATAATAAATATTATTATTAATTTCAACACAAAAAAATATTATTAGAAGATTAAATTTCAATAAAGTTATTGTCAAAAAAATTATTCCATAAGTTTATTTATTTGAATATTAGGTATTGTAATAATTTAATACTATCATCCAATATAAATTGTATAGGTTTTATGTCATTTTTTACCATATAATTTTTATTAATCGATTGGTTAGAAAATTTTAACCTTAAATGTGGTAACATCTATTTTAACTCGTAATGTTTTATAATATTACATATATTGAAACAATAAGTTCATATTTTGAATAGGCATAAAAATTTAGTCCATTTTTTATCCATCAGGTCCTCTTTAATGATTTTTATATATTTTAAATAATTTAGAAAAATATTATTTTTATAATATATAATTATTTTCATATTTAACAGTATTAATTTTATTTGAAATATAAAGAAATAAATAAAATGTTCAAATTATAATATTATTATTTTACACATCAAAAATATTTTATATTTAATAGTTAATTCATCGAAAAAAACAAATCCCTAAAATTAAATTACATTAATATTTTAAAATCATTTAATTTTTTATTAATTGAATATGTATTCTATTTGTATTATGAAAGTATATAAGGTAATTATTTAATAACTATAAATTTTATATAAATATTCATTTGTAATAAAATCTCTTTATTCATAAAATATATATTTCCATTCATTAGTAACTTTTTACCTTATTTGAACACATAAATAATATTTCAACCTATGAGAGTGGCATTTTGCAACTTTCTTTTCACAAAATATGATATAACTCATTTTAGGTTAAATATCCATCAGAATATTAATTATGAGACCATATTAATATGGATAGAATTAATTTTTTTCAAAAAAATAATAAATTTAAAATATTATATCCTTATCACTTAGTTAAAATCAATATTAACATGGTTTACTTTTTACCAAGTAGATAAATTTTATCATGATTACTATTTAGATTGTCCAAAAATAAATGGAGCCTATTTAAAAAATCAAAAAATAATGATTTAATGTATTGAATCCATTTTATTAAATTCAATAAATATAATTGGAAGGATGTACTTTGAAAATATGTGGGAATAATTCGATGAAAATCAATAATTATTAAAATAAATTTTTAAGTATGAAAATTTTTTATACTAAAATGAAGATTAAAAATCATTTCAATGACAATAATTGGATACGGTTTAACATAAATTAATCTATTAAATTTCAAAAAAAAATATATAATTTTATTTTAGAAAAAATTGTATATAAAATAATGTTTTCAATAAACATTTCTATGATTCACTATTCATTGAAAAATCCATCTTTTCAGAAAAATTTCAGAAGGTAGCCGTAATAAATTTTAGATAGGATTATAAAAAAACGAAATAATTTTTTTAAAATAAAATTTCTAAAATATTTTTTAATTATTTAAAATATTACCTCACAAAAAATAATAAATAATTTATTTGAAGAACTTATTTTTTGGAAGAAAAAAATGTATTTTAAAAAATTGGGTGTTTAACTAAAAAGAATTATTCAATAAATTATTATTTATTAAGAATAATATTTAGATTTAATAATACAGATAATCCTATTCAAAATAATAATTTTTAATGTCTAGGTCATAACGTTCATAATTTAATAATAATATATCATTGTTTTTAGGCTCATTATTGTGTGTAACACAATCTCTATAAAAAATTAAAAATATATATTTAAAAAAAATCATGGGGTGTTACATGATGATTCCAAAAACATATATTAAATATGAAAGGATTAATTGAATATATATGGTTGTTTCAACAAGATAATAATTATGTTATTATTCAAAATATTTATCAAGAAATAAAAAAAATCATGATTTGTGGTAAAAAGTTTAATATATTTTTTTAAAAGAATTTTAATGCCTATTTAATATAGATCAGGTTTTTTATAATACTTGAGTAAAAAACAAAATAAAATGAGTGGAATGTATTAATACATATATGTAATATAATTTGTACATTTCTCTAATTCCAAATGAAAATGAATGAACATAGATCCCTTGACATGGTTGATCATCCAATACGAAAACCAAAAAAATATTACATTAAAACATAAATCTTAAATACTATAAACTATAAATTTTTGGAATGATTGAAATATATAAATTAACAATTATCGGTTTTCTATGATTACTAGAATATATATTCTAATGTTGTTTTTTAATATTAAAGGATTAATGCCTAATATGTTTAGAAATAAATTACATTATGATTATGACTCTGTAATTAAATTCACATAAAATATAGAATTCATTAGAGTTAGAGATGATGAAATGATGGTGATAAGGATATGAATAAATAGGAAATTTATATCAAATCTATGTCAATGAATACTATTTTTCTCTCAATGAGTGACTAAAATTGATTTGGGTGTGGAATCTGTTAGAATATTAATTAATACTCTACAGTGGAATTGTTGACATGTTATGATACTCAATATAAACCCATAGCAATGTGATATTGAGATAACACTTCATGAAGAGGTCATGATGGTAATATTTATAATAAAAAAATAGTTTGTGAAGAATAAATATATATCATTTTAGAGTTTATCCATGGTGACACATATAAATTTATCTTAACAAAATCAAATATTGGATATATGTATTATATAATTATCATGAATGACTGTAAAAGGATTGATTAGGTGACATGATATGATATAAATAATGCATTCTTTTTGAATTAATATTATTTCAACTATTAATTAGGAAATGAAATAATAGAAATATTATAATGTGGAGACATGATAATGGATATGAAATCTAACATCACATGATAGATGGATATACCAGGATGTCTATGATAATTTAACACATTTATGTGAAGAATGAATTGGAAAATGATATTATTCAATTAAGGAATGACACCATCAATAATATTGAGAAGAATATGTTTATAACAATTGGGATATCAATTAAATTATTATTTAAATTTTTTTACTGAGTGTATTTTAAAAGAAAATTTGAGATTTTTTATTTTTAATAATGATAACATTCCATTGAGTAACAAAATAAATATAAACCATGAATCAGGTATTTATTAGTGTTTTTATGTAATTGATATATCTATAATAAATATGAAAGATGATCGATCTTCATAAGAAATTTTGATAAAGGTATCATCATTATACAATACTTATAATTAAAAGCATGTTTATCATTGTGGATTGTATTAGAAATATTAAAAAAATTATAAATTCAACTAATGATGATATAATAATTATATAAATTCTGAAGAAACTCATGATTATTATTATTAATATATATATATAGTATAAATATTTTAAAAACTAAAAATGATTACTTTAAGGATGAAATTAGAAGGCATAATGAAATATCTGAGTTTATATTGATAAAAATTATTTAATAAAATATAATAAAATCAAGTAGAATATTTATTTAGATATGAAAATATATGTTTGAACATAAAAAATTAAATTTTCTCAAAACTTGAATTGATACTTCTTATTGAATCATGAAATTTTCAAGAAGAAACAAAATATTACCAAAAATTAAAAACAATTACATGAAAAGAAAAATTTAATATGGGAGATTGTTAAAATGATAATATATTCAAATATAATTAAATTTGGATGTTTTTTTAAAATAATTTCATTAATATATAATTTTTATTTGAAAAATTTTGTTAGTATGATGGGTATTTATAAATTTAATTATATACACATTGGTGTTACATTTTCCTTTATTGTAAGGTGACATTCCTATCATGATGGAATCTTTTTCATAACTATACTCTAGTCATATAGAATCAAAGATAATACATTGGAAATAGAAGATGTTCTCATGATTTTCTGATTTGTTAGAATTTTATTCAGGCAATTAGGGGAATGTGAAAACGAAAAACTAGAATTAAAAATAAAAACTATATTTATGAAATGGATAACCAAACCAAAAAAAATCCTTGTAAATTTCCATAAGATTAAATTCTAAAAAATATTTTTAAAACATTTTATTATCTATTTTATTTATTTATCAAGGGTTTAAACATTGTCACTAAATGTTGATCTAAAAATGAATGTATGTATTCGTAATGGGTTTATATCATGTTATGAAAACTAACTCATTAAAATAATGTCTTGATTAAAAAACTAAAAAATCTATTACTAAATAATTATCCACAGTTCATTTATTTTATAACAAAAATTTCACTGATTATAAAAATTTATATTTTCCATGGATGAACTCAAACTAAAAATTTAAATTGGGAAATTTAAATCAACCAATATTTTATTAATATAATCCAGTAGATAGGCAACACACTAAAATACAATTTTATTAAAAATGAATTAATATCTTATTACAACCATAATAATATTTTTAGCCCCTCATGACAATGGGATAAAATCAATGATTAGTAAGGAAGTGAAAACCAAATTTTATTGAAGAAGATAGTATAAGAAACATATACTGAGAGAAATGGAAGAAAATAATTGAAACAGACTTATATTTTCTTAATTAATGGGAATGAATAATGTGAACAAATACAATCATGTCAATTGATGAAAACATTGATCGCAAGATTTAGTTTCTTTAAAAAAAATAATTACACGTTTTATACATAGTTACACACCTTGTAACTATGTCAATAGTGATGTTTTACATATTCTCTTCTTGATATTTCTATATTCATGGTTATCCATTGAATCGGTACACAATCTATTAGTTGGCAGGAACAAGAAATATGGTATTGGTAACATGGAATCTACCTCTAATTAATCCACCAAATTATTCAAGAATTAATAACATAGAATGCGTTATTTGGTATATTTCATTTTCTTTTTGATAATGTATTTGAATTTGATTTATTATTCTCAAATGCATTTCTTCAAACGAATATGGATTTTGATTGCGAATATTAGACTTTAGAGTCATCCAATTATGTCCAAAACATATCTATGATATGAATACGACCATGGAAACATTCAATATTAACAAAAAACTAAAATAAATCATTTGAATCACATCAAAACATATATCTAGAATTATTTATCTAGTTTATCATCACAACATATGTAAATTATATATATAAATCTGGTGGATACAATTATACCACACATAGTTATTAAATTTTCCTCAGTAAAAACCAAAAAAAAATTATCTAGAAATGACAATGATTATGTAATATGATCATCACATTACCCATTAAGAGAATATTGATATATATTAAATTATACTAAAATATATCAATAAATCATAATAAATTACTCATCTAAAATATGTACTACAAATGTTTATAGGAAAATTTTCATTCCAAATCCAATCATTAAAATTTTAATATATTTTAAATAAATTCATTATAAATTAAATAAAATAACTTCAATAATATTCAATCTCTAATATATTTATAAAAAATAAAATAAATGTTTTTTAAATATAATTTTATCAATATAACTTTTACAGGTCACACAAGTATGATGAAATGTGAAATTATGTTTTAAAATTATTTGGTGTCATTTTGAGATAGATTTTAATTACCGTATATTTTTTATTTTATGAGACATAATAATTTTTAAATGGAATGTTTTTGAAAAATTAAATCTTATTTTTATGTGGAAAAACATATATAGATACCAAACAATGACCACATACTAACTAAAACTAATGTTCCAAAATTATAAAATAAATGATTCATAAATAATATATAATGAATTAAAATATTTTATGTTTTCTAATTTTTAAATCATTATATGGTCATTTATTATCTAATTTTAATATCATTGATATAAAATTTTTGAAATATTGCATCAAATGTTTTGAATCAATTAACAAAAATGATAACAAATGTAATAATTTTCATGTTTTTTTATTAATTCAAATAATCTTATTTTATTTGATAATTGTTTTTAATAGTATTCAGATATATAACTCAAATGAAAATAAAATGAAAATTGTCATCCTTGGACACCAATGAGGTACAACAATAGATATTGTGTTATGTACCCCCCCAATTAACATATATAACATTCACCCATGCATAATTTAGTGAGGTATAAATGAGATTCAATGAGACATGAGACTATGTGAGTAATAAAAAATGTAAAATATTATTTTACTAAAACAAATAAAAAAATCCATTGATTGGAGAATATGTCAAAATATGATAAAATTTTTATTAGGAAATGTTATAAATATGAAAGATAATTTAAGGTTCATTGAAGACATATTTATTAAATATTTTTGATATATGGACATTTTATGTTAGTTTTTGGCCTTTATTATAATGTACAAGAGTCATTGGGACATACCAGTGGTAATATAGCATGTACATCTATTAATACTGTGGTTTTTTAAGATCAACATACCATTTTTGGGAAGAGTGTTTCCTACTATGATAAAATTTTACAAATTTAAAATATATTCTACACCCCTTCTAAGTTCATAATACAATATTAGTTTACACCATTTATGTTATTAATCAAAACCTCAAAATTTACATCAACAACCATATGTATTATAGGTTCATCATCCCTTGATTATTTTCTAATGAAACTATATTTTAAATGCATAGATTTGAGAACTCTATATATTACCATTAACATGTGATGTGGTAGGTCATTTGGTGTGGTAATTTGGACCATTAATGGGGATTACAAAAAATAACTATCAAGGGGATTAATACCCACGTAGTGTATAAATTAATAATAGGACACATCATACAATTTAGGGTCATGTGACAAGTGTCATTATGTTTCTTTTTACTATTATTTATCAAAGAAAAATTAATTTTCCATAGAAATTCATGTATTTTTCATCTAAGGGTAATTTGGATTGAATATCATATGGGAAGACCAAATATAAATTTAATATAAATAAATGATGATGCAGATCAATTTTCATAGAATAATGTCTTGTGGAAGGAGCATGTGATACATTTTGACATTATGTGCTGAGGATGAATACTATATATTTTAGATATATATAACGTAGAGTCCTAGATGAATGGTACATTGAAATGGTTTCTTTCAGACATATTCTGGATTGATACCTTCTATTTAGTCATGTAAGATAAAATTTAAACACCTTTTATGGAGCCTATATGTTTATATACACTTAAAACATATTGGTATCTTGAAAATGAATGATGTATTTGATGGTTAGTACATGCACCTAGTAATAATCAAAGATATGGTTTTCCACACTCATTTTATTGGCTATTAAGATACTATGGGACAATATGAAGAATTCGTCTAGCACAAACTAGGAGGACCACATATGTTTACCCACCAACTATCTATTGTAAACTAGATGATAATGGATTACTCGAATGGTTGGGGATTACACATAGGGTTTGTTTTATGTAACATTCAAATTCCAATAAAATTTTGAAAATATGATACTTATTATTCTCCCCTATGATATTTACTAATGCCTCTTCATGTCTATTTGTTACATGGAAGAAGAATACTTTTTTTGTATTGTAATTAATAAGTGGCCCATGTAGGATTATGTATAAACAAATGAGATTCAATAGGAATCAAAATAGGGATTATTAATGGTCTACTCTGAGATATTGTATATTCTATTTGTTACTTGAAAATTAAGATATAGTTGAGGCATATAACTTTTCAATGGCCTAAATATAGATTTCATACTACAATTAGTTAATAATAATAGAATAAATAATGTATAGAATTGTAATTACCCATGTGTTTATATAATAATACATTTTCATTCCTATTAATATTAATGAATAAGATATTAATTTTATATTAAAGGGCGAACTTTTTCTAATAGCGTACTCGACATACCACAATGGGTTTCTCTAAAATATTATGTTGCACTCTACATTGAGTTATACTGAAAAATAACACTGTAATATTATTATTATTTTAAATAGTTGTTAATGCATAATTATTGGAATGAAGGGAATGAATAGTATAATATAAAATTTGAAATATGGTTTACAAATGTTTAAATAACGAATCATTGGTTATCAAATTTATTAGAAGTGGAAATAAACAAGAAATGAATATAAAGGATGTGTTTTTATTAAAACCCATTTAAAAGAAAATAATTGTGATTATAAAATCATATCCTTTTTATGGATTTTATTTAATTAAAAATATAATTTATATATTAAATTTAATGTTTTAAATTTGTCTTATATATTTTCTAGATATTATATAAGAACAAATTCATATTTTCGTATAAGGGAAGTATTTTTCTAAAAATTATGTTTTAAGGCCTCTTGATGGAAATCCCTTTATAAATCTAGTTGTTTTCATTTTCGTTTGTTTTAATTGGAAAAATATACTTCTTATTTAGAAGTTCCACATAAAAAATTTACTTTGTAGGAAATTTTGGTATTTTTTTTGAAAAAAATCATATTTTTGTGAACAGCGAAAAGTATTTCATTTTAATTCAAAACATCATATTCATCTAATTTATTTATATAGCTAGATTTTACTTTTAATTGGTTTGAAATTTAAATTATATTATTTTTTTATCATTTAATCCAATTTTGGTCATTTTAAGTAATTTTAAATTGAAATTAGATAGCAACGCACGACCATCTTTTGAATGTTATTAGTTTTTAAAAACCTATTTTATCGTTATGACAATGAGAAATAATTTAAATTAATTACTAAAAATTACATGTTTCTAATTTGGAAAAATTTATTCCATATTTATAGTCACAAGGTCCAAGTTGTGTAAATTTTTACCTTTTAGTTTTGGGAGATTATTTATAGTAACTTCAATAATTATTTTTATATACAATAGTTAATGTGTAAATATGGTAAATACTGGTAACATGTAATATAATAATAATATAAAACTACACTAACACATGTACTAATCATATTGTATGATATACGACCAACCGTTAGCATCCTTTTGTTGATTTTATGACCCCATGGACCCACATGGGTGTGATAATGACATGTTATAAGATTCAATTTAATGTAGAGAGAAATATAACATAAACATGTAATTTTTAAAAATAATTAATATTGGGTTATATAACTGATATATTTGAGTATAAATAGTCATTAAATAGATAAAAATATTTCCTACATCTTTGTTTTCTATTTATAATTTTTATACAATAAATAAATAAATTTAATTATGAGACAATGACGATGTAGTGATTGCTTTATTAAAAAAGGATTCCATTAAATGACATTATAAATATTAAAATATAGATTATTTGATATAATTTATGTCATCCACGAATTTTTCGGATGGCTATGACATGTGAGAATTGATTTAATGATTTTTTCAATAGAATAAGGTTCTTATGAAATTTTTTTAAAAAGTAATGTAAGAATAGTGACTAAATTAGGAAGAATTCATAACAGAAAATATAAAATATTTAATTAAATGATATTAATTTTAAAAAAATATAATATTCTCCCTATTAGTTTAGATAATTCCACATATTTGATAAATTTAATTTTTGGGAACTTTTGATAAGATATTGTTATTACAATAACCAACAATATGTAAATAAAATGATATCACTATAAGATTAAAAATGGTTAAATAAGGGTTAAACGAAAATGATAAGGATTAAAATATATTCAAAACCAGTCTAAAAATTATTGTATGGAAGGTATTAGAACCAAAATCATCTTATCTAAGAATTAAATGAGTTTTGGTCCTTTTTTAATTGAAATTGAATTTATAATAAATTAATATTTCAAGACAATTCTAAAGATCCCCTCACCTCTTCTATAAATAGGAACATATTCTTCTCCTTATCTCACTCTTCCAAATCAATTTAGTTTTGAAATTATATGTCCAATACACATTTTAGAATCACTACCTTAATCCTACATGACTTATCTTGGGAAGAAATAAATTCAATAAATCCTTTTGGCTCAAATAAAAATAACTCGCTTGATTTAGAGGAAATTAAAGAATGAACAGGATGAGTCATATTCATGTTAAGGGAATTTCTAAATTTAATTTCAGATCATTGGGTTTTATGGAGGCTTTATCGATTATATTTTTTAAATTTTATGTGTTTAATCACTGTATATTTATTTATATTGTATTTTTCACTTCCCATTATGTGGATATATGGTATCTACACAAAATCACCCTATTTATAAATTCATACATCATTTATACGAACATTGTAAGGGAACTTTTTAACCCAATTTCTATTCTTTGGGTTAATCTTCTACTTCTTGATTATTTCATGATATGACTGTGTGAGAAATGAATTTTGATATCCTATCATATATTTATACTTGGTTTATGTGTATTTATAATGAATATACATAATTAATCTATTTTATTAATAAAATGATCTTTTAAGAGACTTTATCTCAATCTACTTTTACTAAGACATATATTGATATTTTTAACCTTTATTAACCATTAAGGTGTATATATAACTGTTTTGACATGTTATATCATGAATTTCAATACTGTCATGAAATGTAAATTTTTAATGTTATTTTCCAATTATTTTTATTCAAGTGTTTCTCATGTTGTAAGGGAAGCGTTAAGTAAAATATCATCTTAAAATTTCCAATCATTTATTATTCTAAATAATTATATTTAATGTCCATATTTTCAAACTATTTTTAAGGATTTATTTATATTGAGATATATCGTTCAAAATTTTATTTCTCAAATTTATTTTAGTAGTTTCAAAGTGGTTCAGGAAACATTGATTCAAGATTGTATTTAATGTATTTTTTAAATGGGTTTGGAAATGGATTGATTATTTCAATATCTTGAATTGATTTCTTTTGACTGTTGAGTAACATGTTGATAGTTTGAATATTTTATGTGTTATAATTATGTAATGGTACATAGAAATTTGAGGGGTGGTTACATGATAAATCAAATAATGGTGGTTCTATGACAAACCATGTTCGGTTAAGCCCATGACATCAATCTAATTCATTGGGTATCATGATAGATGTAAAAAAATAAAAAATCTCCCAAGAGATTTAGGGAATCTACTATGATGCGTTTTCATAATGTACCCATGAAGGTTACTCTATATACAGTTTTGAAAGCTATAATGTATGTTTGATATGGATGCCACATGTTACCTTTATGTTTTTTTATTTCTATTATGTTTTTTGGAATCTTATTATTGCATAATGTAAGTTAAGTAGTTTTTGTTTTATGGGTGAAAAGTGTGATTTTGTAAAAAAATCAGGGGTTTTAATTATTCATTGACTAACAGTTTTATTGCTTATTTCATATTCCTCACTAAAACATTTATTCTAATCCAATGTTTTCAATTGTTTTTCACATTACATAATGAAAAACATAGTCAAGGATGGGATCAAGGGAATGTTATGCTATTTAGACATGAAACAATACCATGTTTGTTTAATGAGTTTTCGTTTTATTAAAAAAATAGATAGTGAGTTGAAGTGTATAAATTTAATATTTAAGTTGTTATGTATTAGTTATCACACAATGTTATAAAACACTATACTTTTAAAGATCCTAAATGTGAATTATTTAATTATATTATGATTATTCAATGTTTAATGTTGGGGCATTGTAGTTGGTATCTGAGGAAAGATTTAGACCATAATGGAGATTTTGATATTTTCCTCAGGGTTTGGCATATGATCATGAATACATAATTTTAAGGTATATTATAAGTTCAATGAAATTTAAACCCATTTTTTGGATTACGTTATTTCAAGGTGATTAACGGCATTTTTGGAGACATACAACTTTATTGAAACTATGTTTTATTAGTTTTTGGGATGAATAATGTGAGGTATGAAATAAAATTTTAGGTCAAAACCAGTTATGTTTATTTTTGATTATTTTATCATATTATATAATCTTATTTGAATTATATAGTTTTTTAAAAAGGAAAACAAGTAGACCATGTGACTACCCATCACATTGGACAAAGTACCAGGAATCAAACCCCCAACCCAAGGATGCTAAGGGTGCATCGACTACCACTGGCCTACATGAAGTCCCTAGTGAGTATGAATATTTCTTTTCTGTTAAATGATATTATGAATTAATAATTAGATTACTTGGTAGATATATAGTTTATTGAATGGATATAGATACTATTGGAAAATGATTTGTGGGTTACGTGATAAATGATATTTTGGAAGACGTTTTATATTTTGGGAACCCTATATGCCTAATGAAAATATAATATTATGGATCGTTTTTGAGGAGTAATGGATGAATTTTTTTGGGAGGAATATATGTTTTTATTGTGGTGTTATGGTGATTCAAGTCATTTATTGATGTGATCTACCAATTTTAGGGAATATGTGATTTAGGTAACTACTTATTGGAATGATGCTTTAATATTGATTGATTTTATTTACAAATACATGATAAAATTTATCTTGGAATTCTATGTGATCAATTCATAATGTATTTTGTGTTTCAATATTAGTTGGGATTATTTTTAGAAAATTTAAGGACTATATTTTGTTGAATGGTCTATGTAGAACATGGGTATTACTATTGAATTTTGGAGACTAAAAGTAGTCATTATCTTTATAAAGGATTATTATTTTTGGGGGATTATCTGATATTGTACTTCCCATTTGGGTTTTGGTTAATATCTAAAGATGAGGGAAATATATATTTCAAATTTTTGGGATAATGTGATTATATAGAGAAAAGATGAGTCTATGGTAGAAATTTATTAAAGGATGAAACTCATGTGAAATCAATTAACATTCAACCCATCACATGTTTATGGTTTTCTGGTTTTTATCTTTCTCATGATCATGTTTTCTATCATTATCTATCAAAACATGATGGTTAATTTTTTTTCTTTATACATGCTTCCCAACTTGGAATCCTTGTATGTGTTATCATGGGTGACCTTTTCTAATTCTCATTATTTCTATTAATTTGATAGTTTTATTTATTCTTTTTCCAATGTGGGATTTTCAATGAAGTTTCTGAGAAAAATTTTAAAATTTCGTGGACGCAATTTCCAAAAGGTTTGAATTATATAACTACCCTTGTATTTATAGAAGAATAATTTCTCATTTCTATTAATATTTTTGAATAATATAATAATTTTATATTCAAGGGGAATATTTTTTTGGTATCTCACTCAACACACAACAACACGTTTCTCCGAAATCTTACGTTGTACACAACATTGAGTTATATTCAAAAAATAATACAATAATAATATTATTATTTTGTATATAATTTGAATCCTTCCTATTGGAATTGTAGGAATTTATAGTATTAAATTAATTATGAAATATGGTTTACATAGGTTTAAATAATGATTTATTGGTTACCAAGTATATTATAAAATGAAATAATAACTAATTGAATATAATGGATGTGATTTTATGAAACCCTATTTAATGGATAATAATTGTGATTATGAAATCATATCACTCTTTATGGATTTTTATTTAATGAAAGATATATGATATAAATTCAATTTAATTTTTTAAATTTATCTTTTATGTTTTCAAGATATTATATAAGAACAAGTTCAATTTTTTAGATAAAATATGCATTTTTTTAAAAATCCAGTATTACAACCATTTGATAGGAAACCATTTTTAAATATATATTTTTTTTCAATTTAATATGTTCTATTTGATAAAATAAACTACTTATTTAAAAATGGTACATCATAATTTACGTTGGATGAAATTTAATTGTTTTTTGATAATATTTATATTTTTATGAATAGTGAAAAATATTGCATTTTAATTCATAACTGAAATTTCATCTAATTTATTTATATAAATATATTTTTATTTTAATTTGTTTTAAAGTTTAATTGGATTATGTTTTTAAAATATTATCCAATTATTTGTGTTGGATGTAAATTCAAATTGAAATTAGATAAAAATGCATGACAATGTTTTAATGGTTGATACTTTTTAAAAACCTATTCTATCATTTTGAAAACAATAATTAATTTTAAATTAATTATTGAAACTTCTTTGTTTCTAATATGTAAAAATGGATTCCATGTTTGGAATAATAATGAAAAAATAGTGTAAATATGTACTTTTTATAACAGGACATTTTGAATTGTAACTTAAATAATTATTTGTATTTACCATGGTTAATGTTTATATTAGTTAATTAAGGGTAAAGAATAATATTATAATAATATAAAACTATCTTAACATATATCATAATTCGATTAGATGATATATATCTAACCATGAGAATCCTTTGGTCGATTTTAGGTTCCCATGGAGCCACTTGGGTGGGATAATGACATGTTATAATAATTAATTTAAAGTAAATATAAATATAATATAAACATTTATCTTTTACTAATTCAATTTTAATACAGGGTTATATAACGGATATCTTTGACTATAAATAGACAATATAAATATAAAAATATTTCATAAATCATGTTATTTTATTCATAATTTTGAGAAATTAAAATAAAATTAATTGTGGAAAAATGATAATGTAGTTATTGCTTCATTAATAATAGATTCAAATAAATGATATTATAAATATTTAAATAAATATTTATTGACATAATCTATATCATCCATGAATTTTTTGGATGAATATGACATGTTAAGATTTATTTATGGTTTTTTTCAAAGTAATATGATTGTTATGAATTAGTAAAAAAGTCATTTGTGAATCGTAACCAAAATTAAGATAATTCATAACATAAAATAAACAAAATAGGCTATTAAATGATATTAATTTCCCAAAAATATATGATTCAACTAAATGGTTGATATAAGTACAAATATTTCATAAATGGAATTTTTATGGGACTTCTGATAATATATGGTAACTACATTAGCCCAAAATGTGTAAATAACATGATATTGTTATAAGATTAAAACGGGTAAAAATAAGTGTTAAAATAAAGATATGGATAAAAAAGTATTCTAAACATGTCTAAAAATTATTGGATGTTGGGTATTTGACCCAACATTATCTAAAATTAGAATTAAATGTGTTTTGGGCCATTTATAAAAAAATTAATTTATTATAAATTATCATTTCAAGACATTCCTAAAGTGCCACTCACCACTTCTATAAAAGGGAACTTCTTCTTCTATTTATCTCAAACTTCCAAATCCCTTTAATTCATAAAATATATTCCCAATACTCTTTATAGAATCCCTATCTCACTGTAATAATACATAACTTGGGAAGAAGGGAATTCAATAAAGCCTTATGGCTCAAATCAGAATAAGTTACCCGATTTAGAGGAAATTAAAGAATTAACGAGACAAGTTGGAGTATAGGCAAGGGAATTTCAAAACTCAATTTCCACTCAATGGGTTTATACATACTTTTTTTATTATATTATGCCATGTTTATGAGTGGAATAAGTTTTTATTTATTTATGTTGTTATTTACACTTTCCTTTGTGTGGATATACTATTTCTACACATAATCACCGCATTGATAAATTCTTTTTTCATTTTTACGAACATTGTAAGGGAACTTCTTAACCATATTTCCATTTATTGGGTTATTCTTATACTTTTTGATTATGTCGTGACATTACTATGTGATAAATGAGATGTGATATCATTTCATGTGTTTTATAAATGATTTATGTGTATTTATTGTGAGTATACACAATCAATCTATTTTATTAACAAAATGATATTTTTAAGGGACTTCATCTCAATCTCAATTCATTGAGACATATCATGATATTTTTCCCATTTATTATCTTTAAAGGAGTATATATGACCCTTTAGAAAAGTCATATCATGAATTTAAATGTTCTCATGATATTTAATGTTTTGTTTAATGTGATTGTTTAATTATTTTTATTCAAGTGTTTCTCAAGTGGTAAGGGACTCTTTAACTAAAATTAAAATTTTAATGTTCTAAAGATTTATTCGTATAAATAATTATTTTTAATGTACATATTTTTAATGTTGTTTTAATGATTTATTTATATGGACATATATGTTTTAAAATTTTACTCCTCAAATTTGTTTCAATATTTTCAATGTTGTATGGAACACATTGATTAAAGAATATGTTATTAAATGTTTAAATAGTTGTGGAAATGGATTGAATATTTCAATATCATAAATTTATTTCTTGTGATTGATGAGAGAAATGTTGATAGTTTAAATATTTTATTTTTTATTATTATGTAATGGTATTTGGACATTTTATGGGTGGTTATGGGATAAACAAAATACAGGTTCTTCCATGATAAACCTAGAGAGGGTGAGCCCGTGACATCTCTCCAATGCATTGGGTTACGTGTCAAAGGTAAATGATAAATTTTATCCTAAGAAATATGTAAATTACACTTTGATGGGTATTCCAAATGTAACCATGAATGTTACTCCCTATATAGATGTGATAGATACTATGTATGTGTGATATGGATGCCTCATGTTACGTTTATGTTTTATGATTTCAATGATGTTTTATAGGAATCTTATGATTACATGATTTAAACTAAGTAGTTTATGTTTAATGTGTGAACATAATGATTTTGTGAAAAAAAAAATTCATGGGTTTTAAATATTCATGGACTAATGGTTTTATTTTTTAATTAATATTCCTTACTGAGCTTTTTATTCTCATTCAATGTTTTTAATTTTTTTTCACATGACTTAAATAATAATAGAGTCAAGGATTGGATCAAGGTAATGTTATGTTTTCAAAACATAAAATGATATAATGGTTCAATTTAAACATTTTTTTATGAAAAAATGGATAGTGAGTATAAGTGTCTACATGTAATATTTCGGTTCTTATGTATGAGTGATGAAACAATTCTCTAAAACATAAACATGAAAAGATCCTCAATGTGAATTTTTGACTTATACAAAGATTATGTAACATTCATGGCTAGGGCCTTATAATAATGGTTGGGGATTACACATAGATTAAGTATTAGATATGGTTGTATACCACCTATATGTTGGAATCTTTATAAGGAATGATGACTAGAAATATGTGGGATCACACCTTTTAAGATGCTAAATTTGGTTTTCTTCCATCCATATATTGGTAAAAAAATTAGAAATAAACACTTGAATGGTTGGTGGTCAAACATAATATGAGTCCCATATATGATGCATGTTCTAGGAAAAGTGCGAAACACAAGACTCAGTGAAGATAATTCATGATCTACCCTTATGTATCATCATAGACATTATTAACTATATAGGAAAAGATAAATATCAATCTTACAGCTAGTGGGTGGCATGTGTTTCATATACATTCCAAAAAATGGTAACAATTTGAGACTATGTGGTAGAAATTCCCATGTTTTCCAATGGATCCCCCTATTTCATAGAAAATTAATAGTATATTTTTGGGTCTATCCTTTTACAGAGTAAGAGTCACACATAGAATTTATATTCCAAGGTATGTGGCTAGAACAAATGGGTTTCATAGACAAATACATTGAGTTTTTAGGCACCTATACACGGTCACATAGGTCAATGGTAAACCTAAAGTGGGGCCCAGTGGAAGTAGAACCTATTTATGAGAGATCTAATAGATTTGGTTGTTTGTTTGTTGTATTAGGTGGATGTGATTCCCATATAAGGGAAATATTTTATGTGGTGATGATGTTTTTGACCTGGTGGATGGTTCCTCGGGTAGGGAGACTATGGCGAATGGGGAGCCATATTATTTTTCACGAGGGAAGTTTCATTTGGATAGGATATAATGGGGGAATATTCAACCTATTTCGGTGGATTTGTATAATTTTATCCTAATTTTGGAATCTATGGTTAATGTTCTCTCTATTGAGGAGACATAGGTGAATGTTTATTATAGTACTGATATTGGGGAATTGTTAACTATATTAGGGAAGACTATACACATTTTATCACTACTATGATGGATTGAGTGAATGTATTCTATACTATGGTGTCCTAGGAAAATGATCTCTTTAATATGGAGTATGGTGGAGAATCACCTTAATCATTGATTATTTAAAGGGGTGGTATAATAGGTTAACTCAAGGATGGATTGGGAGTATATCACCATATTATTTTTATTCCTTGTATTTATATGGTGTGTGACACTATAGTGTAGTACAATAAGGTGGAAAGGGTGAAATTAACTCTAGAAAATAACCTCTAGGGTCATTATGGTGCAGTAAAACCTATTTTTCAATCCCATGGTCATTGGTACACGTTTTTTCAGACACAGAAGTCACCTGAAGGGAATGAAAACATGGAAACATGAAGCATAATATGCTATATCTTCATCACCAAAAAGATCAAATATCAACAATAATTTGGGCAGGTGGGTTATATTTACCGATCAAGTGGTCCAATTTGTATCAATTTAGAGAATGGATGTGTGTTCATAACACAAGAATTCTAATCCAATTTATGAAATGAAAATTATAGAAATGGTAGGAAAAAAAAATGGTATCATTCAATGGAGTTTCATTAAGTATTCGAGTGTGAAAAGTAGATTAATATTTATTTTTATTTCATGGTTTGGGGTGGGCCATTTGGAAATGAATGACTATGTTATTCAAGACTAGGACACTCATGTAGAGCTCTTTATATGGGGCATTGTTTTTATCTAAAAAAACATATTCTAAAAAGTAATGGATATTACATAGGATAAATATGTATATTTACACTTTATGTAATTTCAAATCATATCATAGTAAATTTAAGTTTCATTTAAATTTTGTATTCCACCATTTCGTTTTATTATTCTAGAATGTTCTCAAAAGACATTAAAAATTGGTTTTGACATTATAACTTATCTTTTCAATAGAAACATATTAAATACATGTCCTACTAATAGATGAAGGTTATAATAACCACATATCTTGAATGGGAGGTATATTTTCATTATATAGGAAAAAATACATTTATTCATTCATATTAATTGTGTAATATAAGTTAGGTTTGTATCATGTGATCCATAACAAAGTTCATAGAGCACATTGGTATGTGAAAATAATATTTCTCCCTGAGTTTGAGTTTTTTTTGAAAAAAAATTCTTATTTATTGTTTATATATGTGATTCCTTTCATTAAATTAGAACATACTATTCTTTTAAAGCTTACTCACCAATTAGTGGATGTCCTCCTAGAGAAGGTTCTTAAAACATTCATTTTTATCCTAATGAGAATAACCACATCTAATGTTGTGTGTATTGAAAGGAAGAACAATCAATAAAATTATATTGTTTCTTCAATGAATAATAATTGAACCAAGGCTTTTTAAATCCATTAATATGTTAATGAACAGAAATATAACCAAAATTATTAACAAAATGTCTATAGGATTGGTTATGGAATGGAATGAATGTGGCATTTTTACCTAGATCTGAGAAAAGATCTATAATTCACTACATATCCGATGATAATAGGAATAAATCCATACATAATTGTTGAAGATGTTTTCAATTGTCATATCAGGATCATCAATAAGGAAAAAAGTAGTTGAATTCTACTAGTGTATAGTTTTTATAGAAAACCTGATGTGAATAGTTAAATCTATATTCATAGTACTCTTACATAGGTACACATAATTTATATGATTATCAATAAATATATAATAGTCTATTATAAGTAATTATGTCCACACATTATGGATAATTATACCATCATATAGATAAATTTTATTAGTAACTATGAGGAATATATGGGTGATCTATCGTTCATCCTATGTCAATGTACCTTGGGAGAAAAACTCGATTTTTTATAGTGATAAATGATTTTTCCAAGGGGATTTATGTATTTATAAATATTATTATAAATTTTCTCTAATTCATTAATGATGATTATTTTCGTAATATAAATGAAATTTTCCCCTAGCTTCTCGATACTGGTTTTAAAATGGACATATTTTTTGCCTTTTACCTTTTAAAAGGATCCAATCCAAACTAGTCTATGAATGGTGAAATACTAGTGTGATGATACTCGATATTTTAGTAATTTTCCCACTGTGGGGTTTTGACTTAATTGGAACATATTTCATCTTTCGGTTAGTTTAATTCTATGCATAAAGGGAAATGATATTAAAAATTGATGTTAGACATCACTGACCGAAATATGACTATTTTTACATAGTAGAAATAGTGATAAAAACCCCATTGGAACATATAAAGGCCTAATGAATATAATGAACATCATATCAATGAATAGTTAATGTTTTTAATTGTCAAAATTATTTTAAAAATTTATTAAAATATTTACATTTAACAAAATTACATCAATATTGAAAGAGTATATATAGAATTGGAATGTTAGACATGATTTAAATGCATGGCCCAGTAATGGTATAGAAAAAATCATATATGGGTACTCATTTTAAAATAAATAGTAATTAGAACATTATTTCATGTCGTTTATAGTTATGTGACTAGGACTGAAAACCACATTAAAATTTTCTATTATTATAATCTCAACCCAATACATTGAATTTTCCTAGGAAAATATCATAATTCATAGAAATTGGGTCTTCTCAAGATAATTAAAATTGTATATATATAAGAAAAATAATATTATGTTATTGAATTTATTTGATAGTGTGTATGATGGACTAGTGTGTAATATTAGGGATATTTGAATTCATATGAATAGTTTGGTTATAGAATGGTAAAAAAATACGAATTTTTAAATTAATGGGAAATTTAGTTTTCTATGAGTAGGTCTCCCATTTGTAGTAGGGAAACTATTCTCATAGTATTAGGGATTAAATCATAAAGAATAAATGGGAAATTTCAACTATTACAACAATAACACCTAGGTGTTAATTAGAAGCTAAAAATAACTATGTTGTTCTATATCAATTCCTATTAGGGTTCATTTATTTTAGTCAACCAATATGTTTCCAATTTTTTTAAAAGGATCACAATAGGATTTTCTCTAGGGTATGTGTTACTAAGATGAGTTTCTATACTCACGAAATATGGAGGAAGTAATTCATACCAAAAATTTATCATGTATTTTCATTGATAAAATTATATTCAAGAAGTGTTTCTGAACCCTAATGGTAACAAAAATATTTATTTGAAGAAATTATGGAGGTGAAGGGATATAATATAAAATTTATTGAGTATATGATTAGTTAAATGAATTATATTCTCAATTAAAATAGGTGTTATTTTAAAAATTTTAATCTCTCCAAGAAATTTATCAAGCCTATGTATATTGCGAATAGAATATATACAAAAAAATTGAGGTAACGTGAGTTTATCAAGAGTAGCTTCAAATTTTATAGGGCAATATGGTGGAACCCAAAAGGTTTATTTTCACTTTATTTTATTCAATAAATTTCTCTTAAACCATTTAATTGAATGGAATATATTGTGGATACATAATTTCATTCTAGAAAAACATTATCAATTTTCAACCGAAGTTGAAATTTTATATTATTTTTTGTCTATTATGTTCTAGAATATTAATAACACGAGAAATGTGAAGTCATAGGAAGTAAAAAAACAATACATTTACTCAGGCTTTCCTTTATTTTATTCCATCCTCACTAGCCTTTTTGTCTATTTTCATATGATTCTATCATTTTTTCAGTTTGTATAATGAATAAATGTTTTTTATTATCATATTTCTACTACAGATTGTTTATAATATTTATGGTCACATAATATTGAATAAAATGAAACTAATTTTCATGTAGTGTGGGTAAATATAAATTAAAATAAATTATTCAATCATGTTGGTAGGAATCTTTATTTCATTATGTATTGATCATTTTATTCAAAAGATAAAATTTTACATGATGAATATTAAATGTTGTTCATATGATAGAAATTCTAGGAATCAAAAATATTCCTAGAGTAATGGTAATAAAAATATGTATGTTTCATATATTAATTGACCATATATATATATAGCTCATATGTATGGGTGGAATATTTTATTAAATTGTGAGATTAAAAATGTAAAATGTTCCCAAAATTATTATTAGGGAATAAGACATCATAATACTTTGGAATAAATAATTTCATTCAAGAATAGGTATATATATAATCAATAATCTAGACACCCTATACTAGATATCAATCTCATGTATATATGTTATTCTGGATGGGAAATATCATAATAAATGTTTTTGATTAATGTATGGAAGACCAAATTTACTTCATTGTATCGTCATGTGACAAGGAACACTATGCAGGGGTATGCATTAGGTAAAATGTGATTGCATCATATCAGTATTAGGGACATTAAGGGAAACACTATATGAATTACAGTGTCACAACATTAATATGAACTATGGACATGACTAAAAATTGTATTTGGCCTAAGGACATGAGATCTAAGAATAATGTTTCAACATGTAATAATAGATGTAATTACAGATGTAATTATTATAAGTCACTTATTCACAGGTTGTGACTATTTAAATAAGAGTTTTTAATAAAATAGATATGTTTCCTAAAAATGAGAAGAAATGAAAAATAATTTAGATATATTTTCAATAAAAATATTGGTTCAACTAGATCTATCTTAGTGAAGTTATATCAAGATATTCAACATGAATGAGATGTCCTAAAAACTATAATGAAACTATTGAAAATGGTTTACATGCCATCATAGTATATATTTATGAGTAAATAAAAATAGTATTTGGTTTCCTATATTGCATCATATTATATATATTGAAGTTCAATATCATTTAATTGAACACTAAAACTGATTTAACATCCATCAAAATAAATTATATTTCAAATAGTTTAATGAAACTTAATAAGAAAAATAGATGTTTTGAATTTTATGTTCATACAATGTTGATTGTTTTTTTAGTTTTGAACTACGAATAATGGTCTTTGTGTTATAAAATTTAATTTCCTGTAGCTTGTAATTTTGATGATGTTAGATTATATTACAAAATCATTGACCAATGTATTATAATGATCATTCTCCTTGGACTATGATAATCTTTAATAGTATCTTTTTTTATAAGGGCACAAAATATAGATATAAATCATATATAAATGAAAATGGTAATATTGATGAAATAATTTTTTTTAGGAAATGTTTAAATTGGACATAGTGGAATATTGACTCGTGGGAGCTGGTCAACTATTTGTAATATTGAACATGGGGTTTCACACTTTTTGTATTAACACATAAAGATTATGAGTTATATTTCCTCCATGAAAAAACAAAATCAACATGTAACATTGTGGATCTAATAATTTTTTGTTATTAAATATTTAATATGTTTCATATTAGGATATGTTAGTCACCATGTCAAATATTTACATGATTGGTGAAGAAAATATTATTCACTAATCGTTCTAAGGATTAAAATAGAATTATTTATACTAAAGATATTTTTTATGGTGAATCATAGAAAAGCTGTTATAAATTAGTGCAAAGGAAGAGGAGAAATCCATAATGGATTAGAATACTTTGTAGTTATACTAGGATGTGCACAAAATTATATTTTGCAAATAAGATGAAATCATAATACTAGTTGATAGATAATTAATCCCCAATGTAAATAGTGTACGGAATAATGAAATAATATGGGTATCTTAGACCTTTTTTATATGAACTATAATAGTTGATACATTAATTTTCAGTCCATGTATGGATGACTACACTAAGTAGTTTATAGACATATGAGACTTACCATATATTTTATACATTATGTTCATATGGTAAATACCACATCTCAATCAGTTTACGATCTATTGATATATTCCACATGCCATGTATTTTAAGTTCTTATAATGTATAACATTAAGAGATGAACTTATATAGAATGATAACATTTGTATAATGTGGTAACCCTTTCATAGTGATGAGAAATGAGAAAAGAATTGTTAATAAATTCATTATTAGGAATGTATATGAGGTGGGTTATGATAAATAATCATTGATGGGTTCCAGATAAGTGATTTGGGATTCACTATATGTCTACGAATAAATTAATCATATCAGTTATAACTATAAACTATATTCTCCAACATTACTTATTTATATTATTTTTTAGAAAGAGGTAATAAAATGCATGGATTCTATATTTGTGGTGATGGATGTAATTCGGGAAAAAATTGGAAGTGCCTCATCAAATGATTAAAATGAGTTACGGAAATGGAATCCATAATTGGAAATATGATAGTATAGGTAGGAATAAATACATATCCTAATTTAATAAATACCAAGAAACATTTTTTTCTTAAAAGTGAATATTTTATTCATATCTTAGGTGAAATATCATATTATTTCTTTCAAGTATAACAAATATTGATGACTAAATAATGAAATAAATGGGACCCGTATGTTTAATGAGTTCTTGTATAGGGAAGTGGAATTTTAATTCGGGTAATATGGGACTTACCCATCAATGAAATTTAGGGTCATATGAGATCGACCAGTCTGAATTTTTTAATATCATGTGGGATGAACTATTTCCTAGGAAATTTAATGCTGAATTACAATGCATGACATTTGATAAAGTTTTAGGATCATATGAAAATTTAAATTTCCAACTAGTTTATTTAATTGTGAAATGTATATTTTATTTTATGATTTAATGACTTCTTGTAAGGGAATTTTTATATGAAATGGTACATTAGGTATGATGATTTTACACAAGATTAAAAATATCATGTGTTCACATTTCATGTATATAAATATTTTATACCTCAATCATGCATTGGTCTATATCATTTTGAATAAAATCCTTAATTGAAAAAATTACATAAATCATATATCTAAAACATTAGTGGTTGGGATAATATTCTAGATGATCTTGCATAAATTCCTCAGATGGTGTCTTAATTCGTATATTTCCAATAAGACCATCCTATAATGAATAGTCCGTTATGTATCCATATACTCAGTGTTAAAATAATTTATATTGTTTCATCAATCCCTAATTAATGGGAAACCTAGATTATTTCATAAACATACCATGTTCTTCTATGGATACTCACTTGGGTGTAGTGGTGATTCAAATTTCATAGGATTCGTTATCCATTAATAATTTTACTTATAAATACAATCGTTAATTATCAAGAAACTATACATTGTATTTTCTAACAACCGTTCATAGTGGAAAAATTATTCATGGTCTGTAAAAATTACTCCTTAGTTAATAGAATCCATTGATGAATGGTCATATTATTATCTAAGATAATGAATAAATTAATATAAAATTTATCTTGGTAGAAGGTATATAGATTTCATTTTCAATTATTGAGTGATGTTCAAAGAAAATTTTTCGCATTTCATTCCCATATACCTTGATTGACATGGGTAAATTGATGAATTTTATATTTTTATAGTTTATCCTAAATATCAATAACTTATATGGAATATGTTGATAATATTAATGACTAGTACATTAATGGATTGAACAATATATAAGAAAAATTATACTCTCTAGGGAAAAATGGTCTCACTATAGAAGATTGAATGATATATAGAATTCACATGATGGGTGTGAAAATTATAAAAATTCCTAATGGGATTTAAGAGGTATTATATCATTTTTAGGAAGACATCTATAAGAAGATACATTCATTTAACACTAGGGAAAATATCCCTAGAAAAAACATGCAATTATTTCCGAGAGAGTGTAATTTGATCACTATAATAGTGTGATTTATTATTTATATCAATTGACCTTACCAACTTCAAGGGGAGATAGATATATAACATGAAACAACCATTTCCTTTTACAATTCCTCAAGATATAGATAATTTTAGGTGTATTAGTGTGCACACAAGTGATCATATATTTATCTAATTTCCAAGACAAGGTCTATCAATATCATGTTCTAAATCAATAATATGGTTGAACACATATTCTCTTAAAGAATTAAGTCTATCATCAAACTATTCTTCACTAATTTTTTGTTTAGATTATGGGATAACATATCAATGCGCATATAAAAGTATAAAATTTCAATCATTTTCATCAGGATTATAGTGATCAGAATATAGTCAAGATTCTATTAACTCATGTGATACCAAGTAAAATTTATTGACGTATTATAATATTGGAATCTCTTGATTTATTGTACACCTATTTTTTTAACATTTATTAAGGTGAATTGGTGTACCTCGATAAAAAGGATGTCATTATGTAGGATGTTTCTTATTGGATATTTTAGTTTGATGTTTCTCATCGGGAATGAAGTCCACATGGGTCTATAATAATAATTGTATTTATGAGGATACCACTTCTTATTTGTAATACTTGATTATTTTACAATATATATTCATAATATGATATATAGATGATAATGTAATCAGTGATACATTGGGAATTTGGGTCCTTAATAGATGACTCAATCATGTGTTGGGGATGGAATTCTTCTAATTCAAAATTTTTTGAATCATAGATTAAGAAAACTTCTAAGAATTATATCATAATTTCCTTCCCAATTCTCCATATTCATTAAGGAGAATGGGTAACACATATGAAACAAATACCTTTTAATTGTCTACTATCACATGAACATCATCGACCATATTTTTATATGGATCATTAAAGACAAAATACTCCTTCATAGTGTGACCTAGATGTTGATGGTATGTTTAATATCTTAGGTGATCATTCTATCTTACATTTCAATTCATGGAAATTAAATATGGTTTCCCTATATTATTGATATTATATACCAATTAAACTAATCATTAAAGGAGAAATTAAATTTTTTATACCCCCTTTCAAGGTCACATAAGCAAAATATTTTTGTCTTAAGAGTGAATTTCACTAATTTTACCTTCCAAGTGTTTAAAGTTTATGAATAAATTTATTTATTATATCATTATTTAGTACACATAATGAACCCCATAGAAATTTTGGTATAGTAATGAACTCACTAAACCCAACATGACACACTAGGGATTTGAGTGTAGTTGAAAACCCATCATATAAGTTCTCTATAATGTTCATTTCTAAATATTACCACATATGAATTATTATTTTTTAATATGTTTGGACCATCCTTTTTTAATGAAATCAATGACCATTTCATTATCTTACTGATTAATAATAGAGACTTCCAGAATTGTTATTTTCATATATGTAGATATAAATTGGTAAATGGACTATTCAATATGATTATCTATAAATTTAATAGACCCATATGCAGGGTCATTATAAAAAAAATCAAATGCCTATAATATTTTTAAAAAGAATCATTTTTGGTTTCTTTATATTTTTTTGTGGTTCACAACATTAAACCACATCAATAAAGAAAATGTATGATATGTTGTATTTCATATCTTATTATATTTAATTAACAGATGTTATTATTCAACATATTTGGCGAGGGAAAATATAAATATACCCACTCAAGATATATATTATTATTATTTAGGTATAATTTCATATTTTACATTCACGATATCTATTTGACATTTAATTTAATAATATAATTCCCTCGAAACCACGACCTAAGCCAACCTAATGTGATTTTCAAATATTTAATGTTATTTTAAATCGATTATTAAAAATTTATTTAAATCTGATAGTGGGGTCATAAAATGAGATGACTAAAATAATATAATTTTGATGGGGTGTCTTGATTCTCAACACGTAGGTCAATAATCATCCTTCTATTATTGAGGTGCATCTGGATTAAGTATAGAATTATCCAGAATATGATAACCCATGATTATATTTACCATACATAATTAAATATTGATATTGTCATGAATCTCTATCTTCACCATCATTTTAAAAATATTTTATTATACAATGATTTTTTCCACACTATTAGGTGGTGTATAGATCTGGGAATCATCGACCACTCTTCCAATATGCTTCTCAAATTTTCAATGTTCATCGAAAGTGTCACGTTTTTCATCATCATCTAGGATACTATTTATTACACTTTCATATGTAATCCAAATTTTCAGAAACATATATATCATTGTATAAGTTATATCAATAATTTTATTATGATATTTTAATATGAGTGATACTAGAGATGATTAAGAGTGAAGAAAATACCCAACCTCATTTTTTGGTACCCCCCTAGATGTTCAAGATGTAATTGTCTCTATGGCACTCTTCATTTACTATATTTATGTTTTCCATATGATAAAATGTGAATGATACAATATAGAAGAACTTTATATAATTCAATGGTAGCATTAATTAGAGTGGATTCTTTAAAAAAATCACTAAGGTCATCTTTAATGATGTTTAATACCATTGGATAATGGGGATTTGGTATTTACCTTATTGGTCTTTTGAGATATGTTTTTGGACCCCAAAGATAATAGATATAGCTAGGACATGGTTCTAGTATTAATATTAGTGGTTTCCTACCCATAGAGGGATATCATTATGGGTTCATGAGTCTTAGAGTTTGCAATAGGAGAAACATCCTTGAACCTATATTATAGAAAGGGGATCACATATTAGGGTTGATGATAATGGTGACTGGGGAATCTCTTTAATAAATCATAGGTGGTATCAATGATGTGGTTGGTGTCCAAATCCACCTCAATATGGAAAGAGAGTTTTTTTAAATTGTGTAGACGAGATCTATATTAAGCTGGACATAAAAAAAGTTTAATGATTCTTTTATTTAGGGTATAATTTGTATGGAGGTCAATGAGGATTGATATCTTTAATGATTTAAATTTTTATCTCAAATATCATGATATATCCTTGAATATGGTAATCCAAGATCAATTCATTCTCCATCTAGAACTGACTGTATTGGATCATTGATAATTTACATTAGGACCATGGTGTCATGGTCTTGATAACAATTAGGGAGTATGTCTGGCATACCATCATGTTAGAAACAACACCTTTGGGTGTCTTATGGAAACTAATCTGTTGACCAAGGATTGTGATTCAATGAATAATTTATAGATTCAATTCTATATCAAGGAAATTATTTAGATTTTTTTGGTGGGAAACATAAATTTGAATATCATTAATATAAAAAACCATTTTAGAGGGCATGGTAAATTGATAACATTCCTATATAAAGGATTAATAATGTGTTAACAATTTTTTTTATCAACTTCCTTCCTTTGGAAAATTTTTAACAATCAGGGAATTGATTTTCAAAGGTTGGTTGTTGGTGGGACATACCACGGAATCATTGAAATGCATGCCACTCAATAGGGAGAGAGGCCAATCTCCCAAAACCCATTTGGGGGAATTATTTCATATATCAGCAATTTATTAATGTTTTATGAAACATTTTTCAATATTTCCTAAATACCAATGAATGATCCATTAACAAAATGTGTTGTTTAGATTCAGACCACATTTTTATGTAAAAATTCATGTGAATAATCATTTCTCAATATCTCTATTATTAATTTCTGATTCTATAGTTTAAATTGACAAAATGTTTAACTATATATTTTATTTCCATATAGGGAGGTGTTATGTGTCAATGAGTTTATATATGGTCCGTTAAAAGGTATTACTACATATCCAAATGAGTGGAATTAGACTTCAGAATGTTCAGTGATACAAGACTAGACAAACCAAATATTTTATGATTATGTGATACAGACCATTTTGCTACCTTTTATGTTCATATATCTATTACCTTATTAAGATACTATTAAGTTAAGGCATCTTGGAACTAGATGGTATTTGTGTTGAACCCCAAATTGGAATGTTATGTATCTAATTAACAATAATAAAATACCAAATAGTTTTAATTTCATTTTTTTGTACATATTAAAGGATTATACCATAATGATTAATTTTATTTAGAGATAAAATATGATATTCATATAAAAATCAAGTAGTTAGGACTTATAGGTGAAAATTACCTAGTAGTGGCTTGTGTGGGACTTATGTATCAGATGTCCTTTAATGTTCATCATCATTGTTTTTTAACTGAACAAAATAATTTATGTAATATTATTACACATTGTATGAGTAACATATATAGATCTCCATCTCCGTTATATTGGAAACTAGCAAATGAAACAATATCTAAAATTTTATAGGATACACATAATCAGAGTCAAATAAATGATTCATTACCTCTATATATTGATAAATAAAAAAGGAAATAATTCTTGAATTCTAGGGGATTATAAAAATTACAAGGATAAAATATGATACTCCACCACCCCATATATCAGTAACTATATTATAATTGATGGATATAATGGTTTGGGATTACAAAAAAGTAATAATATCATGAAGGGGTTTTCAGTATGTGAAAGGGAAATCAACAAGTGATACAATGGAAAACACACATGATATACCCGTATGAATCGAAATATTTAAATTTATATAGGTATGAGAAGATATATTTTAGGCTCAAACCTAGTAGGATGTCCATGTAAAAAATTTGTGTCATCAAATTAGTGACAATAAGAAACTGGTTTGATCTTAAGAATGAGCTTCCATAATAGCTTATCATGTATAATTATAAATAATGTGAAGAATATATAGTTGGTAAATAATCATATATGGAGGTATATATATGTTTTATATTCATTTATATTGTTCAAAAAATGAAGGGATGCTAGAAATATTGGGAATCCCACCTATTAGGAGGCCCTAAAATGATTTTTTTCTAGTTTTATTTGAAACTCTAAAAAGGAAAATGTATCAAAATAATAGGGGTATCACAAAGTGTAGGGACTAAATAAGAATTCATTTACCCAAAATGATCATAAGTTGATGAGAAATGAATATTGGTAAGAGATCATATTTCAACCAATATAAGGACCGTGTCATTTTCAGGTGCTAGGGGGAGTAAGATGATATTTAACAAGAATTATCTTTTATCCACCATGATGATTGATATTAAATACTAGTAATTATATAGGATAATATATAAAAGTGACTTATAACTAGTTACTGTCCAATATAGAATGAATTTTCCAAAAATACTTAGTAATAAGAGAATGAATGAGGCTTATATGTGAGCTTCCCTAATAAATTATCTTATATTTTAGTAATTACATACGCAAAAAATGGTTATTTATTACACCATGTAAGTGTACCATTTAGGATGTATGTTCCCATGTAATTTTCCTACATGAAGGGAATCCATGGTAGATAGCCATGTAGAATTGTGAAATAATGATGGATAACCTAGGAAATGGGTCTCCATAATGTGGAACCCAGGTGAAGATTCAGCCAAGTAAAACATGCCACGTTTATGTGGTACCCATGAAGGTTACATGGTTTTAATGGATTCCCATATATGGGATCTAGGAAAAGTGGAATGGAAATTTGATACCCAATTCAATGGATGCCATGGTAGGGAGACCTGGTTGTATGGGAACCCAGGTTGGTAGGCTAGGATAATGTATCCTTTTGATTGTATTTATTAAGTGAAGTGTCACCCTACATGGGTGGAAAGGGATCAATTAATTACTAGTTATGAGTCATAGTTTACTCTTATACCTATTAGGGTGGTCTTGGAGACAATTTCCCTATTTGGGAGGCATGTGAAATGGTTCTCCCTTGTAGATAGGCATGTGCTAATTTTCTCCAGGGTATGGAGGTCATAATGAATAATTTACCTAGTTGGGATGTTAGGGTAATTTTTTGACCTAATTGATTGTTGGGATAAGAATAAAACTATTCTCAGTCTTGGAGATGTGTCACCCTAATGAGGTTCATGTGATATTTTTTTTAATGTTTTTTAGTATTTTGATTCTTGTGACTCCAATGATGTGTGGAATGTTATTATGCTACCCTAAAGTGGACAGTGCACAACACACTATAGTAACATTTCATTAGGGTGTATAGAGTGTATTAATATCTAGATATTGATCGACTAATAATATTTTAATTTATGTTTTAAAATATAAATCACTAAGAGGGAGGTAATCAATAGTTGCACAGTGTTTCGTATGTACCCTATTCTTCTAAAAGAAATTATGATTCAACAAAATATAGTAACATGGGTTCTATTTATTAACCATTTATTGAATTTTCTATTTCTCTTGAAAATAAAATATAGGATTATGGAAAGGGTATTCTAGTGTGTTTCTCACTGCATCAAGGAAACATAAGATAGAAACAAATGAGTGATCATGATTTTCCACTAGAAGTAAAATTTTGGAACATAATGGAGGGGAGTAGTGATGCTAGGCTGAATGATAAGCATGGTATATTTGGTCCCCTAATACTAAGGTATTCAAGAATAGGAGGTGTGTATAATCCCCCAACCTTAAACATTACTTAATCTTGAGTTACATCAAGAATACATGTTGAGGATCTTTTCAGGTATAGAAATTATAGAATTAGATCACAAAACATGCATTACATTCCACAATTAAACATAGTGGTTACATAAAATATTGTACTCATTTTTCCCATCAGTGGAAACATATTTAAAATAAAACATGTATTCTTTCTTGACACTTCATTGAAACTATCATCACATCATGTACCTTTCCCATGACCTGTGAAAAACATTTCAAAAACATGGGATTAGCATAAAAATCTCAGTAAGGGATATAAAAATATGGAAAGAAAACATGATTACATGTATACATAAGAATAAATGAAATCATAATTTACTCATAAATCATAATCACTTTAGAATACTTCATCAAAACATGAATAAAACATAGAAATCATAAAACATTAATGTAACTTGAGGCATTCATAACATTCTTACGTAGGGAGTAACCCTCTTGGTTACGTTTGGAATACCCATTACAGTATATTCCATAAATCTCTTCTGAGAAACCTTAATGTTTAACTCCTTTGTGTTACCCAATGCATTGGAGAGCTATATCGGACTCACCCGCCCTTAGTTTATCACGGAACCACCCGTCTTCATAATAATTCCCAAGAACCATAACATAATCGTATCACATAAAACATGCATAAATGAAACATAACATTTCCACTTTTCCATCACAAGATATCAATACAACACATTGATATAAAAACATTATGAAACCCATTTTCAATACAAAAAAAAAAAGAAAAGTTAAACAGGGTATTTATTTTTCTTTTAAAAAAATGTATGGCTTGTAGAGGAAGCCGAAACTCAAATAATGGTCACGGCGGCGGAGAAGTCGTTGTCGCCGCATGCAGAAGACAAAAAAACATTCCTTTTATTATTTAGTAAAACTCTTCGTATAAAAATAGATTCCTTTTGAATAAGCATAAAATTCAAAGGGGATTATACACTGTAAAAAGAAGGTTGTGTATCAAACAAAATATTCCTCAATGAAAGGAGATTGAGACGAAGTCCCATACTTCGGGTCCGACATGACTCGATCATTCTTTAACCTCTTGAATAATAAACTTGAGTTAAATTCTACCTGCTTAATAACCATTTTCACGTTCATTATTACTTTTATATCACTTATTACCATGTCATGAACACTATGTAATTATTTAAGTTAATAACGGTCATTTTATCGATCATTGGTACTTGAGTCAAAAATAAACTCTTTATAATTACAAGTTGTTCTTTTATCCATTATAGCCAGAGTTTTACTCATGATGTAGATATCATATATATCATATATATCCAGTACATACATGCATTTATAATATTACATAACGTTTAGTGGTAATAAATGAAATGCATCGTTCATGGAGACGGTAAGCCGTACGTACGCATGAACGCTACTTTCATTTCTATTTCTTATTTTATGGAATAAAATCATAATGATATAAAGGTATATTATAATTCCATTATAATATCATATTTAATATCATTAATTACATCCTTTATATGTCCCACATATGGCATTAACGAATCAAATCACTTTGAGGGGGCGGTAGTCCGCACTTCCTAAAATAAAGATATCGCGTTTACCCATAATGGAAACCATAAAGGTATGCCATAAATGAAAAATACAGAAGCTTAAGTAAAACATAAACATATTATATATCATATATAAATATAGTGTCATCTTAATGTCCACATTTTAAGGTGTTAAATGAATATTGAACAATCATCGTTTAGTGTGGAAGAAATTCTCCATCCACAGAAACATTATGTTATTTAACCATTATATGTTGGTGTGTGTAATTGTAGCTCGAATACATATTATAAAAACATCCTAGTATATGTAATATACTGGTTTTGTTACAAAAGAAATGAATAAAAATATTTTAGTGGGTTGGAGAAGCAAAATAAAACATAATAACACAAGAGAAGACACTATATTTAAATCGGGTAACTCTTTTTGATTTTAGCTCAAAGGATTTCTTGGGAAGTCTTATGCGAAAATTGAGGCTTATAAGAGTTATAGAGGTATGTGTAGAGACAAAATAGGCAGGGGTTGTCCAAGCCAAAGGCTTTGGAAGTGTGGGTAAGGTGGTAGAGGTGGGGGCCTTTTATAAGAGGAGAGGGGGGGGGGCACTCTAGGAATATTACAAAATAATACTATATTATAAAATTATTTTCCGATTTAAAAGGTCCGAAAATTCTATAATTAGAGGATAAGATTATAAGATTTCGAAATCCACCCATCCAATAGGTTTTTGACATGTTTAGGTCTTATATTTTACATTATATTTTCATTTTATTTAAATCGTTTAATAATGAGGTCATCGCTGCATCATCATGGTTTCAAAAATAATTTAATTTATATAATATCTAAAAATTATAAAAAAAATATCATGATGTAGGAAATATTTTTATCTTTCTAGTGAATATTTATAGTCAACAATATGACATGTATAATTCCATTTAAAAATTGTTTTTGTAAAACAACTCATGTTTGTGACATTTAAATTTTAACATTAAATAAAAAGATATTAATGTCATTTTCCTAACAAAGTGGCTCCATGGGGTCCCCAAGTTTACCCAGGGATTTTAATTGTCATCCATGACACATACAATAATGGTAGGACATGTGTCAAGTTCATTTCATATTATTGAAACATTATTCTTACCTTAAATTACACTAATTATCTCTAATCGCGATTAAAAACATAAAAGTTAATAGTCACCAAAAAATTATTTTAATCCCATTGAACCAAATATTTCTTATTAAAGACAACAATGTATGTCATATTTTTGAAATTAAATACACATAGGTGGTAAATATTCATTTAAACGAAAAATCAGTTTTTTAAGTACCACATAGTGGTTTCACTATTCATCAAAAATTGAAGTTTTTCATAAAAATACCAAAACTTCACCCTAAGCTATATTTGATATTTCAAATTCAAAAATGACGTCTATTTTACAAAATTAAAAAGATATAAGTTACATTAATTAATTTAATAATAAATTCCCACTGTCAGAGCAAATAGCGTGTTTTTATGTAACAATAAGTATCAAAAGATTGACACTAGTTTAAGTCCAATTTCATAGTGAAATTAATTCCAATGACCACCATTTGATTCAATGGTAAAAATATATTCTAATTTCAATTTAAAACCAATTAAAAAGATAATCTAATCATATAAATAGATTATATTAAAAAGAGGTTTTGAATTAAAATACAACATTTTTCACTATTCATTAAAAAAATGAACATTATCAGAAAAATACCAGAAATTTATCCAAATTAAATTTCAATGTCCCAATCATAAATAATAATTTTATTTTGACAAATATAGCTTATAAAATTGTCAAAAGATATATTTAAAAATGGTTTGCCATCAAAAGACAGTAAAACAATCTTTTAAAAATATTAGTGTACTTTGTGCTTAAGATTGGATTTATTCTCATTTTATGCCTCTAAAACACTATCTAATTCATTAATAGACATAGATAAAAATATATATTATTCATTACTTACTTGGGATGTTACATCCTTCCCCCCTTTAGAAAATTGTGTCCCCGCAATTTTTGTACTTATCGAATAAGTGGGGGTATTTATCCCTCATTACATTTTCAGATTCACATGTTGCCTCTTCAATCATGTGGTTTTTCCACAAAACCTTCACCTGATGAATCACCTTATTCCGTAACACTTTCTCCATGTGGTCAAGAATCTGGACCGGTTGTTCTTCATAAGATAGGTTCTCTACCAGCTGAACTACCTTTGGACTCAAAACATGAGATGGATTTGGCATGTACTTCTTTAACATTGAAACATGAAAAAAATTGTGTACCTGAGATAAACTCGGAGGTAAAGCCACTCGGTATGCAACTGATCAAACAATCTACAGAATTTCATATGGTCCAATGAACCTTGGACTCAGCTTTCCTTTCTTTCCAAATCGCTTCACACTTTTCCATGGGAGACTTTGAGAAAAACATGATCACCTACCTTGAAAGATAGATCCTTCTTCCAGTTATCCGAATAACTCTTCTCCATGCTCTGATCTGTTCTCATGCGTTTCTGTATCAACTGAACTTTTTCTGCCATCTCTTCTACTAATTCTGGTCCCATTACCTTCTTTTCACCCACTTCATCCTAAAAAGCTGGAGATCGACACCGCTTCCCATATAACGCCTCAAATGGTGCCATCTGTATACTGGAATGAAAACTGTTATTATATGAAAATTCAACCAAAGAATGATGTTGGTCCCAATATCCCTGATAATCCATCGAACAAGCATGTATCATATCTTCCAAGGGCTTAATTGTTCGTTCGGACTACCCATCTGATTGAGGATGAAAAGGTATACTAAAATTTAATTCAGTACCCAACGACTCTTGAAGGCCTTTCCAAAAGATAGAAGTAAACCTGGGATCACAATCAGATACAATGGAGAGAGGAACTCCATGTAACCTGACTATCTCTTTAAGATACAATCGAGAAAGTTGATCTAGGGAAAAAGTATCTCTAATAGCAAGGAAATGATCAGATTTAGTCAAGTGATCAAAAATAACCCAGATTGCATTATTACATCGAGATGTCTTCAGTAATCCCACAACAAAGTCCATAGATATATTCTACCATTTCCACTCCAGCACTGGTAAAGGATGAAGCATCCCTTTCGGTAACTGCCGCTCTGATTTAACCTGTTGACATGTCAAACACTTCATAGTAAAATCAGCAATATCTCTTTTCATTACATCCCACTAGTAATACTCCCACAGATCTCTGTACATCTTCGTACTGCCAGGATGAACTGAAAACGGAGAACTATGATCTTCATATAAAAACTCTCCCTCTTCAACTGTGAATCACAAGGCACACACAATATCTTCCCAAATCTCAAAAGACAATCATTATCAATGTTAAATTCAGGAAACTTACCCTTATGAACCAGCTCTATCCTTTTTTGAAACTCACTGTCGTGCTTCTGTGCTTTCTTGATTCTGTCTGATAGAGAAGATTTCAATGATACCTGAAACAAAACAGAAGGACATACAACACCAACAAATTCTATGCCAAAGTTCATCAAATCCATAACCAAGGTATCACGTTCCAAAGACAACAATGTTGATGAATCAATACTCTTTCGACTCAAAGCATCAGCCACTTTATTTCCTTTTCCTGGATGGTAATGAATTGTACAATCATAATCCTTGTTTAATTCTATCCATCTCCTCTGTATCATGTTGAATTCTTTCTGAGTGAATATATACTTTAAACTTTTTTGATCAGTAAATATTTCACACTTTACTCTATACAAATGATGCCTCTAAATTTTTAAAGCAAAAACTACAACAGCTAATTCCAAATCATGTGTAGGGTAATTTACCTCATCAGTTTTCAACTGTAGTGAAGCATAAGAAATTACCTGATCATTCTGCATTAGGACGCAACCAAGTCCTTTCAATGAAGCATCACAATAGATAACAAACTCACCATTACTAGAAGGTAGTGCCAAAATTGCAGCATTAGCCAATCTTCTTTTCAGTTCCTGAAAACAATCATCACATTCTTTTGTCCAGTTAAACTTGACACCCTTCCGAGTTAGCTTAGTCGTTGGACTAGATTACCGAGAAATATTTCTAACAAATGTTCGGTAATAGCCTTCAAATCCAAGGAATCTACGAATCTCAGTTACATTTTTGGGTCTTGTCCATTCTTCAACAACCTTTGTTTTTGCATGATCAACAGTTATCCCATCTTTAGAAACAATGTGACCAAGGAAATAAATTTTTTGCAACGAAAACTTGCACTTTCTGAATTTCCCATACAATTTCTTTTCATTTATGGTTTGCAAAATAACCCTTAAATGTCTTTCATGCTCCACTTTACTTTTATAAAACACCAAAATATAATCAATGAAAACCACCACAAACTTATCCTTGAACTCATGGAAAATTATATTCATTAAGTCCATGAATATAGGAGGTGCATTGGTTAGCCCAAAAGGTATTACTACAAATTCATAATGGCCATATCTTGTACGAAATGCAGTCTTCAGAACACTTTCTTCCTTTACCTTCAGCTGATGGTACCCCGATCTCAGGCCAATCTTTGAAAAATACTGAGCTCCCTGGAGCAGATCAACCAAATCATCGATATGAGGCAAAGGATATTTTTTCTTAACAGTGATGTTATTCAAGGCTCTATAATCAATGAAAAGTCTCATTGAACCATCTTTCTTTTTAACAAATAAAACAGGAGTACCCCATGGTGATGTGCTAGGTCGAATGAAACCTTTCTCTAATAAATCTTGCAATTTCTCCTTCAACTCTAAATGATCATTTTGAGCCATTCGATAAGGGGGGTTTGAAATTGGCTTAGCATCAGGAACTAATTCAACAGTAAATTCAACTTCCCAATCTGGCATTATTCCAGGCAACTCATTGGGAAAAAACATCTGGATACTCATTTACCATTGGCACATCATTAATCTGAACAGTTCCTTTGTTTTCAAAGATATGTGCAAGGTAACATTCATTTCCATCTTTTACAAGTTTCTCAGACTCTTGATATGTTATCAACAGTAAGTGTTCATTCTTTTACACAAACGGAAAGTATTTCTGAAAAGAAACTTCTTTAGCTCTACAGTCAATCTTAGCATGTTAAATAGAGAGCCAATCCATACCCAGGATAACATCAAACTCTACTAGAGGTAAAATAATAAGGTTCTCAAGTAGGTTTTTTCCATGGATAAGGATATGAAGATTCTTATAAATTATTTTTTCCTCAACATTTCCCCCAGGTGTTTTTACCACATGTTCAGGAGTCATTTCTTGAGATGGTATTCCCATTTTAATAGTAAAGTTTTCAGAGATGAATGAATGTGTAGACCCCGAATCAAACAACACAATGCCATAATCTGAAAAAACAAACAAAGTACCTGATAAAACTTCATTTGATGGCCCGAAATCTGCAGAAGTAGTTGCAACGGATTTCACCACCACTTTCTACTTGTAGTCTACCTGGTTCCCATCACTCGAGCTCTTTTTCGGACACTCGTTTGCATAGTGACCCATCTCATTGAACTTAAAACATTTCACTAACTTTAAATTGAATTTGTACATACCATCACCTTGACCTTTTTCAGTGAAATCATGAGCCTTATGTCCCATCTTACCACAATAGTAGCACTTTCCAGAATTCAGAAGACATTCCCCAGCATTCCTTTTACCACATTTATCACAAACTGGAAACATAGTTTTCTTACCGTCAGACCTTTTTGAAGAATTCTTTCCTTTCTCCTGCCACCTCGGTCTCTTCTTCGGCTGGTTGTTATAGAACACTTGATCATCGAAAAACTCCATTTCCACCTTCTCAGCACATCAAACAAGCTTTTCATAACATTTAAACTCACAAGAAGCCAATGCCCTTCGATATTTTGGCTTTAATTATGAGTAAAAATGATTGATTTTACTATCAAGGTCTCAGATAAAATTTAGAGAATACCTTGCCAATCAAGTGAACCTCTCTTCATAAGCAGCCACTGAGTCTTCCTCTTGCCTCAATTCCAAGAATTGTTTTTCCATCCTAAGACGAACAACCTTAGGAAAATACTTCTCAAGAAACATACCTTTGAATTCATCCCAGTCGAGAGAATCAATCTCATCAGCGTCCCTGATATTTTTAACCATTGACCACCACTGATCTGTTTCACCCTCCCAACGATAAATATCAAGACTAACCTTTTGATTGTATGAACACCCCATGACATCGAAAATCTTCTCCAGTGCTTTAATCCACCCTTAAGCTAGCACAAGGTCAGATGATCCTCTGAATGATGGGGAATATTGCCTTATGAAATGTTCCACCACTGACATGTTCCTCTGTGGTTGATCTTGCTGATCTCGTGCATGGATACTTCCACCATTTCTCGCTTGAGTCAACTACGCCATTACTGCAACAAACTATTCAGTTCCAATTCCGACCATCTCAGGATGCTGATTCAGAAGGTTATTTCCTTCGGTATGCCTTCCTAGCACTGCTTCCCTGTTTCCTCTACGGAATACCATTCTGAACAAACATGCCTTAGATGAAGAAACACGGTAATCTTCAAATGCTCTATCATTTCAATTTGACCATAAAAATATTTTTGGCTAATTATTTAATAGAATTCTAACTCCTAATGTTATCTAAACTGACCTCTGATACCAACTATATGGCTCCATCCTTAAACACTACTTAATCTTGAGTTACTTCAAGAATACACGTTGAGGATCTTTTATGGTTTACAGTTTTATAGAATTAGATCATAAAACATGTATTACATTCCACATTTAATCAAAGTGGTTACATAAAAGATAGTACTCATTTTTTCCATCAGTGGAAACATATTTAAAATAAAACATGGATTCTTTCTTGACACTTCATTGACACTATCATCACATCATGTACCTTTCCCTTGACCTGTGAAAAACATTTAAAAAACTTGGGATGGGAATAACAAGATCAGTAAAAGATATAAAAATATGGAAAGAAAACATGAGTACATTTATACATAAGAATAAATGAAATCATTCTTTACTCATTAAGCATAAGCACATTAACATAATTCATCAAAACATGAATAAAACATAGAAATCATAATACATAAAGGTAACATGAGGCATTCATATCATTCTTACATAGGGAGTAAGCCTCTTGGTTACATTTAGAATACCCATCACAGTATATTCCCTAAATCTCTTCAGAGAAACCTTAACGTTTAACTACTTCACGTTACCCAATGCATTGGGGAGCTATATTGGGCTCACCCTCACTTAGTTTATCACGGAACCACCCATCTTCATAATAATGCCCAAGAACCATAACATAATCGTATCACATAAAACATGCATAAAGGAAACATAAAATTTCCACTTTACAATCACAAAATATCAATACAAAACATTGATATAAAAAAATTATGAAAACCATTTTCAATACCAAAATAAAAGAAAAGTAAAACAGGGTATTTATATTTCTTTTAAAAAATGTATGGCTTGTAGAGGAAGCCGAAACTCAAATAATGGTCACTGTGGCGGAGAAGTCATTGTCGCTGCATACGTACGACAAAAAAACATTCCTTTTGAAATTTAGTAAAACACTTCGTATAAAAAAAGATTCCCTTTGAATAAGAATAAAATTCATAGGGGTTTATACACTGTAAAAAGAAGGTTGTGTATAAAACAAAATATGCCTCAATGAAAGGACATTGAGACGAAGTCCCATACCACGGGTCCGACTTGACTCGATCATTCTTTAACCTCCTGAATAATAAACTTGAGTAAATTTCTACTTTCTTAAGAACCTTTTTCAAGTTCATTATTCCTTTTATATCACTTATTACCAGGTCCTGAATAGTATGTAATTATTTAAGTTAATAACGGTCATTTTATCGATCATTGGTACTTGAGTCAAAAATAAACTCTTTATAATTACAAGTTGTTCATTATCCATTATATCCAGAGTTATACTCATGATTTAGATATCATATATATCATATATATCCAGTATATGCATGCATTTATAATATTACATAACGTTTAGAAGTAAGAAATGAAATGCACCGTTCATGGAGACGGTAAGCCGTACGTACGCATGAACGCTACTTTCATATCTATTTCGTATTTTATGGAATGGAATCATAATGATATAAATGTATATTATAATTCCATTATAATATCATATATAATATCATTAATTACATCCTTTATGCATCCCACATATGGCATTAACGAATCAAATCACTTTGAGGGGGTGGTAGTTCGCACTTCCTAAAATGAAGATATCACGTTTACCCATAATGGAAACCATAAAGGTATTCCATAAATGAAAAATACAGAAGCTTAAGTAAAACATAAACATATTATATATCATATATAAATATATTTTCATCTTAATGGACACCTTTGAATGTGTTAAAAGAATATTGAACAATGATCGTTTCGTGAGGCAGAAATTCTCCATCCACGGAAACAATATGTTCTTTAACCATTAGATGTAGGTGTGTGTAAGTGTAGCTCGAATCCTTCTTATAAAAACATCCCAGTATATGGAAAAATACTGGTTTTGTTACAAAATAAATGAATAAAAGGAGTTTATGGGGTTGGAGATGCAAAATAAAACATAAGAACACAAGAGAAGACACAACCTTTAAATCGGGTAACTCTTTTTGATTTGAGCTCAAAGGCTTCCTTGGGATGACTTCTGCCCAAATTGAGGCTTCTAAGAGTTATATAGGGATGTGGAGAGACAAAATTGGTAGGGTTTGGCCGAGCCAAAGAATTTGGAAGTGTGGGTAAGGTGGTAGAGTTGGGGGCCTTTTATAAGAGGAGAGGAGGGGCACTCTTGTAAAGTTATAAATGGATACTTTATTATAAAATGATATTCGGATTTAAAAGGTCCAAAAATTATATATTTCTAGGATAAGGTTATAAGAGTTCTAAATCCACCAGTCCAATAGGTTTTTGACAAGTTTAGGTCTTAAATGGTACATTATAGTTTCATTTTATTGAAATCGTTAAATAATGAGGTTATCGCTGCATCATCAGGGTGTCATAAATAATTTAATTTATTTCATGTCTAAAAATTATAAAAAAATATCATGATGTAGGAAATATTTTTATCTTTATAATTAGTATTTATAGTAAACAATATGACTTTTATTACCCCATTTAAAAAAAAATTTAGTAAAACAACTCATGTTTGTGACATTTTAATTTTATCATTAAATAAAAAAATATTAATGTCATTTTCCTACCAATGTTGCTCCATGGGGTCCCCAAGTTGACCCATGGATTGTCGTGGTCGGACATGAAAAATCCAATAAGGGTAGGACATGTGTCAAGTTCATTTCATATTATTAAAACATTATTCTTACATTAAATTACACTAATTACCTCTAATTGCGATTAAAAACATAAAAGTTACTATTCACCAAAAAATTATTTTAATCCACTTGAACCACATTTTACTTCTTAATGAAAACCATGTATGTCATATTTTTTAAATTCAAAACATAGAGGTGGTAAACTTTCATTTAAACGAAAATTCAGTTTTGTAAGTACCACTTAGTGGTTTCACTATTCATTAAAAATTTAAGTTTTTCAGAAAAATACCAAAACTTCACCCTTAGATATATTTAATATTACGAATTAAAAAATGATGTATATTTTACAAAATTCAAAAAATATAAGTTATATTAATTAATTTAATAATAATTTCCCGTTGTCAGAGAAAATAGCGTGTTTTTATGAAGCAATAAGTATCAAAAGATTGACACTAGTTTAAGTCCAATTTCAAAGTGAAATTAATTACAATGACCACCATTGGATTAAATGGTAAAAATAGATTCTAATTTCACTTTAAATCCAATTAAAAAGTTAATCTAATCATATAAATTAATTATATTAAAAAGAGGTTTTGAATTAAAAGACATCATTTTTCACTATTCATTAAAAAAATGAACATTATAAGAAAAATACCAGAAATTTATCCAAAGTAAATTTCAATGTCCCAATCATAAATAATAAGTTTATTTTGACAAATATAGCTTATAAAATTGTCAACAGATAGATTTAAAAATGGTTTGCCATCAATGGGAACTAAAACAATCTTTTAAAAATATTAGTGTATTCCATGCTTAAGATTGGTTTTATTCTCATTTTAAGCCTATAAAACACTATCTAATTCATTAATAGACATATATAAAAATATCTATTATTCATTACTTACTTGGTATGTTATAGTGTGTTCATAGAACATTATTGTAAAAATCCAAAATTCACCATATCTTTTTGAAACAATGTAAGGATAAATATTTTGATTCATATGTTTTCCCACTATTAATAAAATAAAAAACGACATATAGTATCATAGTTTTAGGAAACATAATATCTTTTAATGAGTATTTTAGAATGTCAAAATATTCCTAGAACCCCTAAAAATGGCTATTATGGTTTTGATACCCTTTTTTTTAGCTGTAGAAGAAAAACGTGACCTATCATTCATTGAGGTTTTTCAACACAAAATCACTCAATTAGGAACCTTTCTTTAGTAACATAGATTCCAAAATGGTTAAGGGATATTATTCCATATAGATATTCAATTTTTATGTAATTCAAACTGAAATATACTTTTATTCAATCATATAAACTGTGTCATTAGTGTAATTAAAATTTCATGGATTTCATGAGAAATGACATGGAAGACTTTTTTCGATTCCAAAAAAATGTCCACAGTTCAAATTACATTCACTCATGAAAAATCATCTTCAGTGTAAACAAATTGTACTTTTCCACAGTAGTTGAAAAACATATTTTATGTTCTATTTGACTCGCCAATTATAGAAATATCAACTTTTGGAGGGTCTAAATTTAATAATATATTCTGATCAATGCGATAAAATAATCTCATGGTGTTTTTATTTCATGATAAACCATCCAATAACACTATTTTGTTTTTCAATTGGGAATTATAAACTGATGTATTTTGAAATCCATGCATAATTTTGAAGGAGGAAAGTCCAACTTAAAGTTGAAGAAAAATAATAATAGGTCGGTAGCGGGATTATAATTTTAGTATCATTTTCTTCTAGATTCAAGATAATAAATTAGGATTTCACTTTATAGTATATATAAAAAAATCAAGATACACATTGATCAAGAATAAGGGGCCATTATAAATACCAAGCGCTATCACAATAGAAAATATAATGGCAATTTCCGGTTGTAGATTTTCCTGGGGAAATATAACATGAATAGGTTTAAACATTAACTAATAAATATTATTTAAATTGGGCTTATTCATTAAAATATTGATGGATATATAATATTACACTAATGAAATTTTAATTTCATAAATGATATACCATCATACGCAAATAATAATCACATGAAAAAAATACAATGAGAAAAGGATCCCTAACTTTTTCCTTGATGGATAGTCATTGTTCTCAATGATTAATTATATATATGGTCGAGTGATTATCCCTAAACCATTTTATTTTATAAATTTTATCCCTAGAAAATTTCTATTTAATGGATAGAGGAATTTAGTGTGTAAAAACTCAAAATTTAGTTTGGCCACCCATTTCCTATTATCAACCAATCAATATTTACACCTTTTTCCTTTTTAAATATCGATAATCTATATTGTATATACAATGTACTTACTATAGATTGAAGATTCAAAATTTTCCGATGTCTCCCAATGTGGGGGGTTTTCCTAGATATTATTAGGTACCTTCATTCAGGGAGTGTAAGATCATGCAGTCATTACCAATGATGTTTTTCAATAAGGTTAGAAAAATGTAACCAAAAGATATGTAAATATAATTAGTAGCAAGGGAGAGGTGAACCATATATGCCAATAATGTAGTCACAGTCAATGAATGAAGTAACTATTTTATTTTCACTTTACATAGACCAAATGTTGATGATTTTTAAAGAAATAAAACATTAAACATAAGAATGAGAGTGTCTATATATTCTGGTTATGCTTTACTAGAAATGAATGTTTAACCTTATAAAGGTATATAAAATATCATGTATATGTGCACATTTTTTAATGTTTTATTTCTTATAACTTTAAATAGTGTCGGTTCAGTTCACCTGATAAATAATGGGAACCTTATAATAGTTTTAATGGAGTATAAACTTATCCAATTACTTTTAAATTTATAATGGATGTGTCTCAACTCTTATAATTTGGGTCAACAAAAATATTCACACCCATATGTTGAAACATCTATGAATAAGATGACATATAAATGATTTGATAGTTGGTATGATTCCAATGTATATATCATCGAGTGTATTTGAGTCCACATGAGTAATATGGTTATATAAATGTTAAATCATAATATATGAAAATATAATTCATTGGAAAATGGTTACTAGTGGGAGTCAGTTGACCATTAGTAGTTGATAAATTATTGTCACACCATCAAGGAATAGTGAATAGAAATTAAGGTGGACATTTTTTCATGGATTGAAACATTCCCTATGAGTAATATTGAGGCTCAACGGAAGCATAATTATTAAACCTAAATTTCTAGCCTATTCCATTTGGTATATTTAATCATTATGTTACTAGTTTCTATGCAAGGGAAAACATAGATGATTGTTAATTCTATTGGGATTCCTATAACAGCTTCCCTACATTATCAATATGATTAATGATTATTTTTATATCAAAGGTATAATGTGGTTCAAATATATAATAATATTTATTAGTATTTTTCTACTTTAAATTTATCCTCACAATGAATATGAACTCAGCATCATGGACAAGTGATAAAACATTAAAATTCATGAGGACATGATCACATAAATGGATATTTATCTCATTGTAAATAGGTGGAATTGCCAAAAATTTTAATGTATCCCTATAATATCATAGGCTTGTATGAATTGAGAAAGAAGATATGTTCCATATTTATCTTACAAATTTGGTTCTAATAAGTATAACATGAATATTTCAATGTCTAAATGGAGTAATATAATTAATTTTTTATATTTTAGTTATTTATACTATCTTTTTATTAAACTATGAAAGAGAAAGTGTTTTAAAAATGATATATGGACCTTTATTAAGACATCCATTATGATTTTTAAACCTAAAAATACTTTTAATCACTTTTGATACTTCTTAATGTCTTTCATTATCCTTATACATTATAGGGGGTTGGTTAGGTAGTGAAGACTACATATTTTGATTGTCAATTCATAATATGTTTTTGATTATACTATTATTTGTGTTTATAATCATATTTAGTCTATGACCATGGAATATGGAGTAATGGATAAAAGTTTTTTATGATATATATGATAAATGATTGGATTATTTTTCATGTCAATCAGAACTAACTAAAGATAAACTAGTTTTCTACTAACATGGGGAAGAGATAATGAAATCTGAAAATTTATTTCATATTTATAGATATCCTTAAGGCCCTCAAGAGTAGATCTAGATCATATACAAAATAAATTATAACATTATAGAAATTTTTGGATTATGGAAAGACACAAAAATATAGGTATCACTATGTATCTCATAGTGATGAGAATCACGCCACTAATAAATCATTATTATATATCCCCTACATAGATCTAGAGTTGAGACATGGGAGGGGTAGTTTATTTTGATATTTGATTGAAACCAGAAGAGGAATATTAAATTCATATAAATATAGGTGAACATAGTTTTTTTAATTGGGAACTACATCCTTGTGTCGAATTGTGTATACTATCCATCTGACAAAATCCCTTAAATGGTTTTGATTGTCATATAAGGATGTTAGGTTATTTTAGAAGGACCACTATAATCAAGTTATGGTTCTAGAGGGGGGAACATAAGTCATCAAGTCTAATATCAGGATAAAATTACCCCTTAAAGGGGTATTTTCATGGTTAAATGAGGCGAATCCATCACATTCCAAAAACCCATTGATGGAAACTGGACATGAAATAGATGGCCCAAACATCATGATTGACAAGGTATCCAATTAGAATCTACTGAAATTACATGAATGAGTGACTTGGTTGTAAATATATATCTTGTTAGAAAAGTAATGAGGCCACTTATATTTCTTATAAGTCACAATTTTTACATATTGATCAAATGAACATTTGATATATTCTTTAAATTGAAATGTTCATCAACGCTGATAATGGAACTAACACAATATGTTTTGGGTTTCTCACTAGGATAGGGTTTAGTAGATCCATATTATTATAGTGTTTTCAAGGGACTAGTTGATAATCATAGGGACAAAACATAAGGATGAAACTCTTGAATGTTGGGTACATTTAACCATATCATAGACATGTGGATAAATATCTATATTCCTGGTTTACTTTTATATATCTAGGCCATACGCTTGGAGGATGAGTCATAGTGGAAAGACCACTCTATGTGGTTTATGTTCTTTTAATGAGGACCATGTGTCATGTATTTTAATATTATGTGATAAGGATGTAGATGTCTTGATGATTAACTCAATATTATGGGGTCTATATATCAGAACTATAGAGTTTTGAAAAATTGAAATTGATCTATCATGATTAAAATCAAATATCTATGAAACATGATTCATGTTTTTTATAGGCATAATACATTGAAGAAAATTTCACATTGTTCATGACCATGTGAATATAAGCTTATCAAATAGTATTTGTAACTCCTTAGGAAATAAAATATAACAATATTTTATATTCCATTTAATATGGGGTGTTAGATAAGATAGATCATATCATGAAATTTCTAATTTAGATAAAATGAAATAGTAAATTGTGGGAGTAGGTAGACCATTAGAAATGGATAAATTAGTGTCACAATATTAGGGATATAGTGTATGGATTACAAGGTGAACTTTCCATATTTATGAAAAACATACCTAAGGTTCTACGTAGTGGTTAAGAGGAATATATGTTAATAAAAATTCAATGTAGGTTCTATATAAATTATTACAGAACCATTATACCAATTTATATATGTTAAATAACAAAAAAAAATTCTCTATGATCCTATGTTTAAAGAGGTGTACTTAAAATCAAGGAAATGATTTAATTATCATTTATTCATATTAAGTTATTTTGTATGTTGTGTGAAATATGAGTATTCAAAAATGCTTTGGAAAACTCTAGAGTTATATAATAATGTGTGTGATATGTTATTTTGGAAAACGATCATAAATTCTAATGAATGTGTAGGGTAAAAGAATAACTCATATGACATAAGGTGACTAATCATGTAGCATTGAGGAAATTTTATTCCATAGTTATATAAACCATCAATATGTATCATGTAGTTTAATCTCATTTGAGAATAACCACTCTATATAGTTTTGGAGATATATGAGGGACCCTTTACCATATATTTTACAATAATACAGAAATCACCCCATGTCATATAGTTTATGGTTTCATTAAAAGGAATAAATATAATGTCAATTATGACCTTGTGAGAATGAAATCTATTTAGAGAAATTTACACTAATTTTGATCATCTAATAAATGAGATAATTTTGTTATATTGTTAATATTTAAAAGAAAACGAATGTTAATAAATTAGGTTTTTTGTGATAAGATGTTGTTGGCTGTTGATTTGGATTCATGTCTAGGGTAATTATAACTGATTCAACCATCACTATATATCTATTAAAATTTAAAATCATACCTTAACTAGTTATTTAATATAGAATACCTATATTTATATCCAAATAATAAAAAATAATGAAGGTAAATTAATGTATGCTCTAGAGGGATAGATGTTTTGAAACCTGTTGAAAATGGGGTATGACCTAATATCCTTTGAATATCAAGTATAAGAATGGATGTTATGGATAGTCATGGTATATGAAAACAACATTCAACTATGTATGAAGATGTATTATAAATAAAGAAACCCATAATACATATGATGGCTACATTTGAGTGGGATTTTATTTGAACAATTATATTATGGGCGGTGAGTGTTGACATAATCATTCAACCGTTATGGAAATTAAATTGAACCCTATATTCATCGATTTCTTACATATGAGATGGGTGTTTTTTAACTAGGTCATATGGGATGAACTCCTCGAAATTTTTTAAGTACATTTGGTACAGATAACTCAAAAGATTTTAAAGATATATGGAAAATACTATATGTCCTGAAGTTTAAATTAATGTCATAGGAACTCTGATTTCTTATAGTACTAATTTCAAATGATTTATTCCATTTCTAAATAGTTTGATGTTCGGGAAAATCAATTTTTTTTCTGGAATCTAATTTATTATAGTAAAAATATTATTAATATGAAATGATATGTTAGGAATGATGATTTTTAAAATACTGGTCATAATTTTTTTTGTTTCACGTTTCTTTGTATTCTCTAACACAATCAATTCTTTCCCTATTTGTATATATATTCAATTAACAAAATAAATCATAGATTTTATATCTCAAATTCCAATGTATGAAAAATAATTGGTATTTTCATTAATAACATTATTCATATGTATATTTATCCTCAGATTATAATCAATTAAATTTTCTAATGAATATTTTAATATATGTCCACGTCATCATGATTAAAGGAAGTGACCTTGCATTAATATATTTTATTGATATGGGTGACCCTGAATCCATCATACACACATTGTGTTTTCTACTTAGGGATCTCACATTTTAATAATAGATATTTGAATATCACATGATCTAGTATATCTTACATTATATTCTAATAGGTTTAATCAATAAATATTAATCCCATCTTAAATATATATCCTATAAAATGGGGGTATGGGTAGTAATTATATTGTATCAAAAAATTTCAATATGATATTTTTTCAATTTATTGAATATTGACCAAATTATTCTCTACGGCAGAGGATAATTACCAAATAATGATATTGATGGAGGTTATATACCTTGAATAATTTTTCATTGACATATTGATAGAATAATGATTCCCTTTTGTTGAATTTACACAATTTATCTTAGTGAAAGCACAATATAATTTGATAAATTATTGGTGGCTCCATAATCATTTCCAATTTATGGAACATGTTAAAGCTATTAATAATCATGTAATTGATGGTTCGACCATTAGATAAGTGAATCCACATCACCTTATGAACATCATGGTGACTATTTTAATTAGAATAATATCAAGATTTCACCTAAATAATATGTGAAAATATTTAAATTTACCCATAACTATTTTTTGGGTTACATTAATGTAAGTGAGACTTCTAATGCAAGAAAATGTAATTTTATAGTTGGGATGATACACCTGATGAATCTCTAAATGAATTTTGTACATAATTTCGTTTCATTCATGAAACTGAGTGATCAATTCTTTTAATAACATGTCCTTTTCATCATGAAGGGTCAAATTATAATTGAATAAGATGAAACCGTTTCGTTTCCAGTATAATTATTGGTATAAGATGATGGAAGTATAATTGTAAAAAATAGTGAATAGATATACCTTTAACATTAGGAAAATGCATTATTAATATATCATTCTATGGAATAAAAAAATTTAAAGATCATTTGAAGAGTTAAGTAGGTTATAAAAATGATATTACCCTTTAGATCTAGATATATTTTATGGGAAAACCTATAAAACCTAATGTGATTGTACGTGTGTGTCATTATACATATCAAGAGTGGATTCATTAGTTTTAGGTGATGATTATTCTAATATAGTTAATAAAATGGTAATATAAATAAGGTTTTACATTTTGGTAATATGTCTCTTCTCATTCAAAATATATATAAATAATTTTATATTTAATTATGTGAACTAATTATCCCCATAAAATGAATATCTTGTTTTCCAGGACAGTGTACAATAATACATTTTGTTATGGTTCACATAGGGCATGAAGTCTTCATGGATCTAGATTAATTTTTTAAACTTTAGGGATCCCTAGATTATTTATTTATCCTACTATCATTGTCTTATACCTATATAGGTTGATAAATATGATATACAAGAGGTGTAAATAAAAAAATAATTTCATGACTTACTTACCCTATATTTAACTGATGTTGGAATGCACATGATCAACAAATTGATGGATCATAAATTCATTTACATCTTTATAATTCCAACATAGGTCCTATCATAATTCAACTACATCTATTTCATGGAAAATAATAGACACATATGTCATGTCACCTCAACCATTTTCCCATTAGGGTGACAACATCTACATCTTCCACTCTAGAGTTTCTTATTTTTATAGTGGTTCATGAGTACCTCATTCATTTGTATTTTGAATACAATCCTATAGTTATTTATATTTAGTTATAAAAACTAAGACACCATAGGGGTAATTAAAAGGTATGACTATAGTTTAAACACCATAATATAGTTTCTATAGATAGATATCCAAAAATTGATTATTAGAAAAATCTATTATGAAAGAATATGTTTGGCCCATAAAACTATAAATAAAATTGGTTACTACAAAATTAAATGAATATTTTTTATTTTAAAGGATAAGAATAATACCTTTACTTTGGTTAGAGATGAATTAATATGTGATCTATTGAATATATATCCCAATCATGATAAAGACACATATGTAAGGTTATTATGAATATAAAATATCAGACCATATTTGGTCAACAAAAATATTCTGAATTTGATGGACACTTTATGTTTTCTAGTTACAAACATTAGGTTTCGTCTGGAATAAAAATTCGTGAAACAATTATCTTGATATCAAATTACATAAAATTCCATTTTGTTTTGATATGAAAACATTTGATAGATATTAGTTAAATCCACCAACTAAATACATAACATCCTTTATGGAATTTCATTTTCATGTTGGACATTAATATATTCCTTATGACTATTAATATAATTCATTAATCTAGCAGGGGCCACTAACAGTGTTGGTCTTGGTTGATATTATTGAATTAGTTGATGATGTCAACACATTACTGATAAGATATGAAAATCATGAAGTGTGGTATTCATATATTATGGCAACATGATATCATGTTTATAGGTCCAGCTTCATTATGATTACATAGGATGATCAATCTCCCATCATTGTGGAGGGTCTACCAGAATGGGTGATGTACTTGGCTTGAATATGATATCCATTTGGTATATTTCATAATGAAATTCGGTATTTATTTTCATAATAATATCTATTTTATCCTTGAATAATGAAATTTATTCTTCTTTTATAATAGTTTCTCCACTATTGGGTGGTGTGTGGCCAATAAATGTGGCCACCCCTCTTCGTAAAAGTGCCTATTTTTTTCATCACCTCAAATAGTATCATGTTATATATAATCATTTTGGTAAATAGTAAATAAATATATGGATCTGAAACTTGCCATAGGAAATAGAAAATTACGTAGAGAATTTATTTCCATATTATGGGTATGATAATTCATAAAGATAGAAATTCTAGATGAATGAGAGGGTTAAAATATGCAATGACTAATTTCCAGGGTGTCCCATAATATTTTATAAATATACATGTAACTATCACTTTATTCATTCCTCATTCTATTATGGATGAAAATAAACAAATATATATATATTATTAATATATATGACATTGATATCATGTATATCATACTTTATTTTATGGAACCATGATCAAATTACGAGGACCCACACTACTGAAATGAAATTCCCTTGAGAAATATATATAAAATACCAGAAAATGATATATTTTTAAAATAATTATTAAACAAATAATGTTAAAATTTTATAAATGGAACATATATGATCATAAAAGTTATTTAAATTATTGTGGTTTTGAATAATTTTTAATTTATATTTATTTTATAGTCGGAAATAGATCTTTCAGATAAATTCAAACCTAAGGTAAGGGTTTCATGTCTCACTTTTATTTCTATGATACATAATCCATGTTCACCACCTCTTTCCTTCATGAGGTGTATATAAATACCACTATTTTTTAATATTATGATTTATATACATTTTATGTGTATTTAATATTCCATATAAGTTTATCTCTTTTATGGTGTTGGAATTAAAATATGACAATAATGTAACAAGTTATTTATCACAATATAATTTCAATAAGACATTTTTGGTGTCACAGAACTATTTATGTTTATGATTTATATATAATTACCATTTTACAAGTTATATCATGATTCTCATAATTTTTAGTTTATTTAAAATTCTATTTAATGTAATTATGTCACGAGGCATACAATTAAAATGTTACCAATGTGGTAGTACATTTATGTTAAAATCTCATCACTTATCAATAATGTTAATGATGAAGTTTCTGATGATGAAATTTTATGATAAACCTCTCAATAAACTCAGTACTTTATTTCTATTATGTTTATTTATATTTACTACACGTTTTACTCATTTTTTAGTCGTTACTAACGAAATATTTTGACTGAAATTTTTTAAGGAAACTGGAATATATTTATCTCTTAGGTCAAAAAATAATTTTTGTTATATATATTTATATTCTATAAGTTTTTCAAAAAATATTTTTACTTTCCACCAATTATTGTTCAAATTATGTTTTCCTAATTTCTTTAATTTTTTTAAAATTTTCTAAATTTAATCTTTTTCTCATGTTCCAAAGAAGTTACTTTTTACATTTACAAAAAATGTGGAAGGGATTTTTTATATACCCATCATGAATTGAATATCTAACCATCATAACCACAAAATGATTTTAAAATACCATTAAAATATACCAATATAATATTCAAGTATAATTAATTCCATAATATTTGTCATGCTTTTATATTTTAAATAAGTTATTTATGAATAATAATATTTGTTTACTCATGAAATGTTTATGTGGTCTTTTAAAAAAAATTCAACTATGATAACATCCTTTGATGTTAATTATCCTTCAATGGGTATATAATCCCATGATACAATCAAATTTCAATCGTTGGATGAATTATGATACTTTTTATTTATAGATTATTATTTACAACAAATTTCATTCCCAAAGGATAATCATGTTATGATGAAACATAAATGATAACTATTTTTTTCCTAGGATATGCTTTAATGAAGTGAAGAAATGTCTAAAAAATAGGTTTCCACTACATGTGTTATGTTATCATGAATGTTTTATGATAAGGTTTAAGAAATATTGAGGATTTTTAAAATGTTAATTTTTAGCCCATAATTATATATCCCTCCAATTCATTAGGGAAAAATAAATATAAAATTTGATAACAAGGATTGGAATGGGGAGTTGACCTATATAACTAAAGGAATGGGTATAATTTGGCTTTTTGAGAGAAAACCATAGCCAATGATATGATGAAATTTGAAGTAAACCCAATTTTCTATGAACTAGTAATATTTATGTCACGATTGAAGATTATGATCTATGATATAATGGGCATGGATTTTCAAATTTTTTACTCATGTTATCACACCATTATGATCATGTTACATTTAAGTGATCATCAATATATCCCCTATTTACCCTAACTTAGAATCAAATCTCAACCATTCTAATGAATCATTACCCCCTAATTTGAATAATTGTTTTATGTATGGTATGTCTTTGAAAGGTGATAGTTATGAAGAACAAAGTTGGATATTATTTACATCAATTGTGAAAAAGAGGTTTATGTATCCATTTTTCTAAACACACTTATACTTTGGTTTGGGGAAGGATTTTAAGGATATGTAATGAATCTTTATATTATTAGATTTAATATTTCTGTCTTAAAAATATGGGTCCCTATAATTCATGAACTAGATAATCTCATAAGAAATATCTAAAGTCATGGTGCATCCTACAAGATGGTGTTCTCATACCAGAGTATTCACCAATAAAAACTAGATTGAATGGGTTTATGATGTTACTCATCAAATACATGAGGCCATGGTTTTTATGGAAGTAAGTATATCTATTTCATGGATCAAATATTTTTTAACATATGGTTGAGGTGTATTTTAAAATACTAATTTCCTTTCCAAGAAACATGATATTCATCAGTGCATTAAATGATGTATGTTTAGATTAAAGGAAGTACATGAGTGGCCTTATAAAAAAAATAATAACATGAAAACATACAATATAGAATCATAAGTATGAGTTCCTGGATAATAAATCTCATTTAGGGTTAAATGATTTATATGGTGATCAACATTTTATTTTGATAAAAAATCAACCCACTAACAATTTGTGTATTCCATGGATCAATTTTCCATGGTATTAGGTCACTCGGATTTGAAAAATATACATCATAATGAGAGATGATTTAGAAAAAAAGGATTTTGGGTTTATCACAACTTTTTGGGGTGAATTATTTCATATTATAGGATAGTACTATTGATTTATGACACATTCATGAATCCTTCCGAAATACCATATCAGGAGTAGTAACCGTTATAAATGTTACTAATAGAAACCTTGAATTTATGTGAATATTAAAATATTAAAAATTTAACCATATGTATCTTGTTGGTGAGTGTTTTTATTGTCTAAATTAGTATTAGTGGGCACAATAGAATTTATCACTGTCCAGTGATGATGTGGGTACTATTGATTTTGAATTAGGCTTAGGAGAGGGGATCATTGAATATCCATCTAATGAAAATATGAACCCATACATCACTATGAAAAATAATAGGACACATTTTATATTTTAGGGTTTTTTGATGAGGTCTATTATGGTAAATTATATATTCATACATCTATGTGAAAATATCATGGAATTTATTTTCATGAATCCCATAATTATGTAGTGTTTAAATTGGGCCTCAAAAAGAATTATTATGTATACTATTAAGAAGAATAAATTTTCAAGTATTTTTATTTACATTGTTTAAGGTATTTTAATGGTTCCATTAAATTTAGTTTCATTTCATGTGGTGAGAAAATATGTTATATAATTTAATAATAAATAGGTAGTATATTTGGGTGACAGTTACTATGAACTGATTTCTGTGGAACTTTTTAATTATATTCCCTTTGGATCAATCATTCTTATTATTAACTATATAGTTAAAGGAATGGTTGAGGATTAAAAAATTCATATGAAAAATAAATGGATTCCTAAATCATTTATATTGGTATCTATAATAAAAGAAATCGTCAATTTTATGGGATTGGACACATAAGAAGTCAATGATATGGTTTTCTACCACTACAATATTTTCAATTGGACAAGGATGAATGATTATAAATATTGAGTCATAATCAATAAATGATACAAAAATATAGCGTCAAAATCCATTTTAGTTTGTAACTATATGCTCAAGGAGGATTGGACTGATTTGGGCGTAAAATTGAGTAGTTCCCCATATAGAATGCATATTCCATGAATGGGGAGACAATAAGAAAATTAGTAGTTATATTTCAGGTGATTAACTAATATATCATCCATTATATTAGTAACCATACATAAGAAGATATATATTTGTCCTAATAAATTTGTAGGCCCATACTTGAATTATGTGAATAATATGAATGAAAATTTGAGATTTTGTAGGGTTAGTGAAGGAGATTCCCTAACCGTTCATCCTATAGGATTGTATCTAATCTTGAGAATAAATTTATAAGGAATATACCATATATTTTGTATATGTAGGATTAAAATTACATAAAAGGTGTTTCAATAGAAAAATTTATTCTCCATATGTAAGAGATAATGAAACAACCCTCTTGATTTTGTGGTAACTAGACAAAAGGAAACCTATTGTGGGTTTTCACATTAGTTGAGGCCAATGTATGAGGTAAGAATCTAGATAAAATTCCTAGTTGGATGGGATATCAAGTATAATTCATGGGAATTGTGTGTTCTTTAAAAAAAGGGCATAGGTGAATTATTTCTCCAATATGGGTCATTTTTAAAGTCAAATAATAGTACCAGAGTCCAGGTAAAAGTGGTAGGTTGGATGGTTCCATTGGTGAAAGGGGTTATCATATGTTGGACTTTGGAGTTCTGGATTCATATTATTATACTTGTTTTAATCAGTCATTAGCTTATATTTCTTTATTAAAAGGCTCTCTCGTATTGGATGGATTTGGAAAAGTATCCCCTTAGTTGGGTGGCTTACGCAAATTGTCTCCCTACATGGTCATCTTAACAAAATTTTCTCCCTAGTAGGGACTTATAGGAAAATTATTTCTCTATTAATGAGTTGTAGGAAAAAATTAATCATATTGTGGAGACTGTTATAATGGTTATACCTATTATGGATGCCATTGTTATGGTTATATTTTGTAATCATTTCTGACTGAATATTCTCCCATGTATAGTGTTATAAGAATTACTTCCAAGTACATGGCCTCAGAAAACAACGCAACTAATTGGGTACCTCCAAGATATATAGTTTTTGTGGATACATAATAGTTTCATTTGAAGTAATACTAAGGCACATAACACTATAATGTAGTACCTCCAAGTCAATAGGGTTCATAGTGTGCTAGTATAGTGTCTCGTGGGTGACTAGGGTGAATGGTTCATTATAATTTGTTCCCCTATGATTTTTTTCCTACATGATTGATCTTATGAGTCACATAATGATAGGGGATACTTTTTCATGTGGAGGAACTTAATCCACTTCACATGGTGTGTGATAAAATATCACTAGATCACTTCTATATAGTAACAGGGTTCCTAATGTAGGTAAATATATCTTTACATGCAAATGAGTTGAGAGAATGAGCTAAGTGTATAAATGAGCATCATATAGGGCTTGGGAATATGTTCCATGACCCCCTCCACAAAAGGGTACTCATCTTGTGAATAAATAGAACATGGATATAATGATGCTTGAATCCCACCTCTACTAGGTCATGGTCTTATGAATTCCTATATGGATATAAAATCACACACATATGAGAAATTTACCTAATAAATAGTTGAAATGTAATAGATTATATGTGAAAAATCATAAAATTAATCATTCTCATAACCAAAAATATAATCCCCAACACCTTTTATGATATTATTTATAACCATATTCATATTAAATGTATATAAAATTATGATAAATCATTAATGGTGTCCAAGAATCCCAGACAGTAATCAGACTACTACTCGAAGAAGTAATTGTCTAGAAAGATCACCGAAAAAATCTTGATGATATGATATATAGTTTATATTTCAATATAGCGAGAATAACATGTATACTCAAAAGGATCCTCCCTAAAAACTCTTGTTGATATGAGAAATAATCATAATAAATTCCATTTGAAACATAAATGAAATCAACTCATCGCCTAACTAGGTATACTTTACTTTTCCCATACTTAGCATTGCTAACTCACTAAATATAACATTAATATATAAACATACAATGATAAATAAATAAATATAAATATATTTAAATGGGTACCCTGCAAAAACTACCACATTTTATTTTTACTACCACTCTCCAACATCACACATATAAATCTCTCATGCCTTTTATAATAATTCGGACTGAAAATACTTGGGAAAATATATCACATCCACCCAAAAAAATTTGGGAAATTATATTACATCATAACCCTATGAAACACCTAAACACATCAATACACTCTATAGAGTGTCATTTTATAATTGCAATAGCCACCACAACATATGAATTGTGTATTGTATCTCATGTGATCACATACCACATATAAAAACCTATAATAATCCATTGGATACAACCTCTATAATAGTTTCAAGTGAAATAACATGAATAAATCATATCCTATAACACACATGTATGGGGACAAACCACAACTAATACCAATACATAATACTATAATTTAAGATAAAGTGGTGGATATGTGGTAATTAGCAATCCGTGTTATTAAAAAATATTATATTATATAATATAACACTACATTATATATTTTTTGGTTTCCCATACGAAATGAGTAGGGATATTTTGAAATAAAAAACATATTTAAAAGATATATCTCAAAACCACTCTAAGGGAAACTACCTAGCCTTATAATCATCAACTACAATCATTAAAAAAGGCTACTGACTACCACCTCAATTGTCTACATATCATAAAAAATACAAGATTCAATATTAATTAATTTATGGGACGTTAATAAATATTATTCTTTTTTCTTTTTTAAGATTTTTATTTTAATATATCAGGAAAAGTACTAGTGGGATCATTTATTATTTTTCTATTATTATAAAGTATTTCATCATCATATGTAAGGGTAATAAAAACATCCATTTAGTCATTAATCCCATTATCATTTCCCAAACATATAGGATCTCTAATGATAGCATAAGCTACATCATAATAGATAAAATATTTGTTTATAACATAATACTATAAAATGTTGTTGAAAACTATCGATATATTTAAAATATTGCCAATATGATATTAATTAAGCATCAAAAATGAAGTAATAGACTATAAGAAATATTCACTATTAACTTGTCCCAACTACCTCAATATCCGACAATATATTAAATAATTATATTTGGAATCTACTGCAAATATATTAACATGTGGTAAATTTCTCCACCCCTTCATCATAATCATCACCCAATTCCATCATAGTAATCAGCATCATTACATCCTTATGTATCCTCACCCATTAATCTTCATCACAACCATAATATTTGGATATCAATCATTCACATTAAGGATCTAAATTATTGAGAATTCATAATAATTATTGTTAATGAATAATATTTTACCACATGAAATAACATTATGGGGTGCTTAGCTATTTGAAAATAGTAATATTATATTAATAATATTTTAACAAGTGTGATGACATTTTCATAGCTATTTCATTGGATTTCCATTTTTGAAATCATATTAATAAAAAATTTCACGTGATAATAACTCTCAATTTCAAATAACATATTTATAATTTAAGGGAAAAATACCTGAATGAATTATGGAACAATAAAAACATAGTTAGTTAAAATAAAATATTCATAGGAATAAAATATGAATATTTCATAGCATTAAAATATCATTAATATTAAATATTATCAAAGAAACATGTGAATTTCACATTATTCAAAAATGTAATAACCTAAAAATATATATTAATTATTTATGTTAAATCATTTTAATCAATTTTATGGAATTATATTAATAATGGCTTTATGTAATGACATTTTATACTCCATTATAAAACTAACAAAACTTAATGGTGTCATTTAAATTTAATTTAACTTGTATATTATTATTTTATATTTTAGTTAACTGCATATTATTATTAGAATTATAGAAATAGTATCAATTTATTACATTCCATAATGGTTTGTGAAATAATGTCACTACTAATTATGAACAAAAAGTTACCTAAAAATCTAAGTGAAAAAAATTTATTTATTAAATTTTATATTGATGAATAATAGTTAATTGAATTCCATATATATTTCTTATATTAGAGCACAAAAAGTTAAATAAATAATTCATACGTATTGTTTACATATTTCAATATTATTGAACAAATTTTACCGTGATTTTATTTTCTATATTATTATTGGATTGTGGTTAATTTTAAAAAATTACACAATAGAAACATAGCAATGAATTGATCAGAAAATAATTTTAAAATAATGAGAGGTAACAAATCACCTTCATAGAGAAGAGAATTCCTATATGATTCAACAATAAGGTGGAGAGAGAATATGAAAATACATAGGTCTAGAAACATGATAATGGGATGAGTTGATCACCAAAATTCACTGTGGACATTAAGGGAAGAATAAAATCATCCCAAATTAAGTGAAAAAAATTTGATTGAGGAAAATACAGACTTTTTATGATATATAGATACATTCCCTCATTTATATTATACAATCCTTGTCAATAATTTCATATAATCCTCGTTTAATTTATATTTGAATCAAATCATGATATTGATAGAATTAAAACTTCTAAAAATGTTAGGAATAATATTTAATGGTCATGAGTAATTGAAATACATGTTTTAAATTGTTTAAAACATTTAATAATTATCAAAAACATTATATATAAGTGATAGGGGTGAAATCTAGATTTTCTGGACTTAATACCATACCCTTGAGTATAGAGTATGTGCTACATAAGGTTGATATGGTTTTACCCTTACATGGATGGTTACCCATACATGGAATTTAGAATTTCTAGGATACCCCTATATTAAATACACATTACCCTCACACAAAACCAAACTCACATCATGTAAGATGTAACGTTACGAATAAATTGGAATCACGACTTATCATTATTCAAGTAGAATGATTTTTATGTTACCATAGCATGAATATAAGTATTTTTATTCCAACCTTACAAAAATATATAGCACCCTTGCATATTAGAGGATATTGTTTCTTAACATTTTGTTTATAATTAATAAAAGTCATTTCCTTATAAAATCGTTGGAAAATCATCCTTAATATTACACAAGTTCAAAATCATTAATATATGTAAATATTATATGGAAGATATTAAATTTATAATTTTCATAACATTTATATAATTATTAAAATAAATTATTATTTCATCAAAAATCATGAAAAAACACTTCAATTTATAATGGGATCACTTAAAAAACATCAAAATTAGTTTCCCAATAAACTTATATTATTTTAAAATTCAGCCCATATTTTCCAATATATTATAAAACCACTTTTTAATATATTTGAAACATATTTAAATGCCATACAACCGATAATGATAATCAAATGATGAATAATATTCCAAACATTTATATTATATACCTCTTAATCGGTTCTCATCATAGCTAAATAAAACAAACCTAGTAATGAGAGAGATAGAAATAGGAGATAATTTAACTCACATATGAGATAACTCTCAAGTATCTCACTATATTAGTAACATAACAAACAATATAAAGGAAAAAGTAATATGTCTATATAAAATATTTAAAACATATTGTAAAATATCACTCACTATAGATACCAATAAAACATGAAGAAATCCACTAACAGAAAAAATTTATAAGGAGGATAATATATCTTATATATCAACATATGATAAGATAGTTAATCCATATAAAATAATCCATTAAAGAACACGAGAGAATTTTTACATATCTATGGCTATCATTCAAAACTAATTTCATTAAATCATGATAAAGAAAAATATATAGCCATAGAATACCCAGTAATAAATTCATATTAGTCAATAAATAGATACCACAAAACAACACTACATTAGTAAACAACATTAGAAAGAATCATTTCAAAATTATTTATAAAAAAATTATAGAAATTCCTATAGTATAAAAAATTATAATATAATGAACATAAAAATATAGGAGATGATGTATATATATTTTGAGCAATTTTTTTATTATAATGTTTCCAAAGACACTAAGACTTCTGTTTCAAAAATGGATTTTAATTATATTTCATGAATATTCATCTATTAAGATGTTATTCGTATAATTAAAAAGAATTGGTCTCAAAGATTCATCTCATATATGATCTCAAAATATACCTCTAAATTCAAGATGCAACCATCAAGATGGAATTGAAACAATACTGTGGTCACTAATAGAAACTGGAGGCAATGTGTTAGTGGTGGTGTTAATTTGGGCCTTAAAGTCGTAATCTCCTTGGAATTAAACACATGTATAGAATGAATAAATTATTTGTGCATATATGGTTATGGTGTCTTGTGAATTCTAATGGCTTTTCCAAGAATCATAACATTCAATAGTGTATTCAATGATGCAATTTTCGATTAAATGGAGTTCATGAGAGGTCTTGTGATAAAATTAATAATAGTATGAACCCTTAAAATATAACATCAATTGTATGAGTGTATGACTAATAAAAATATTTTATTTTCAAATTATTAACATGGTGATTATAATAATGTTTTTAGTATACATTTCACCCAAAATAATTTTTTATTGTTATGAAAATATTTCAAATGGTAGTATATCTCAGAGATAATTCAATGTTTCATCTCGAGAAACATTATCCTTAAGATGATATTTTCTATTAGGGACTGGGTATTGTAACCTTTTTTATCTTGAAATGGAGGTTCCACAGTTGAGTGTCTTGCATTAGTCTTACCATATTTTATTTTAAACTGAATATCGCCATGATACCAATGTGTGATTATACGGTGTTGAGTATATATAAAATCCATACAGGTCAGTTGTGATTTCCCTAGATGGTCTCTATTGGATTTATTCACAGAGCTTGTGATTCCCAATGACAATGTTATCCATGATTTATGTACCATTATTCCAAAGGCAGGAGGTCGTAGGATTATGATTTTTACAAAGACACTTATGGACTTACATCGGTTGAGAGAACGGGAACCCATCATCATCACACCCTTTTGAGGGAAATTATATCCTACTCTTGAACTATGTTATATATTTATTCTCTATTCATATGTTCATGAATCATTGATTCTTTCCCAATAATGAGTCCACATATTACTCCTAGGTTTCAAGATCAATCATGGATACACATGGGTTTGGATTCATCTTTTTCTATCTGATGTTATCTATATATTAAGACAACTATATACATATAGGGTTCTTCATCAAAATTACCCTTTGTGGAAAAATCAAGAATCTATTTATAATTTATTAAGACAATGCGAGTTTAAGCAATTTGATGAGGTGCACTTGAGTTAAGCATCATCAATGGGGGATGAGAATTGTTTTGATGTCAGGATCGAACCCATAAGATGTGTTTCCTAGAAATCATTGTTAAAAGAATTAGAACCCATGTTGTTTGGTGACACTTAACTGTACACATCACCTTTTGTGTTATTGTGAAAAGGACACATCCATGTAGTTTAACATCATGAAATAAGGACGTCTAGGAGAAAGGTTCATAAACATGTGTTATTGTGGGGATTATTCCCATGAAATATAAGATAATCGGAAGAGATATGTTCTTAGGGGGTAAGGGTGTCCCTTCAAGATTTATGTACCAAAAAACATCATGGTGGAGTCTGATGATGGTTTAGGACCTCAGAGTGGCTTCTGACATATACCATTATGTTGGAAATGAATGCTATTATAGTTCGGTATAATGGGTCTTACACATGGAAGCATCCATTTATGGGGCTTGCTTTGGGGATTAAATATAGGGAGAAGTCTATTTTGAACTTAGGCCTTAGTCAAGAATCCTATGTATCCTGGTTAGAGAAGGTGTCAGAGTTATTGTAGTTCTATTTGATGGTTATGTTATATGGATTACACTGTCATTATTGACCTCTTATCCCATATGAGTCATGCTATGTTTAGGAAACTTGAGGAAGTTGTAGATTCATAAAATCACAAACTTTCCCTTTTCCATTGATGGGAAATTAGGTGTTCTTCGGTAGAAGAGGTGGGGATGTGAATGGAACCTCTTATGATCAGTGGGACTTTCTCAATAAGGGAGGACTGGAAATCGGTTATGGAAAAGGGGAGGAATGTTACCTCTCATCCAGGGTAATAGAGAGTCTAATTTTCATAATCTATCGTTGGACCTCATTGAAATTAAAAACCATAGAGTACCTTTCATCCATAGAATGGGGAGGTTTATATGAGTATCCTACTTTCGCACCTCATGATACCATGGGAATGTAAAATTAGGAACATTCTGGGTGTCCACCTTATTATAGTTATTACCCACATTACTCTATATACCATGGGAATTTAAACTCAAAAGGGAACACTGATCTTCCCTAATATTTTACCATATAGGTCCAGTGGCTTGGGAAGAATATTTAGCCTAGTATTGTTGGACTGGTTCATAGAGAGGCTAGGTATAATGTGATGGAAATAGAAGGAAAAGATTGGATTCAGAGAGTGGAACACCTAGAGGTTCCCCATTCGACATTCCATTTCTTCATGTGGGGTGTGGAACCTCCCACATATCATGATGATATGTGGGTGAAGGTTTTTTTATATATTGTGATGTTACATGGATCTGAATGTGGTCCACGTAGCTTATTTCTATGCAAAACCAGGTCTTTCCACGTACTGTGATGCTACGTAAACCTGGATTTGTTTCACTTAGTTTTTTGTTACAGGGAACTAGATTCCTTCTATATAGCATGATGCTACATGTATTTGGTTTTGTCTGCATAGTGATTTCTTATGAGAGATGACATATTAAAGAAGGGGCATTGATCATGTGGTTCGTAGGAAGTACATCCGTATAGGGTATGTGGTTTGAGGTCTTCAATTTAGTTTTATATTTTCTTCATTAATGTTATTTGGAAAGATTTTACCTATAGGTAATTTTTGAAAGAGTCTGCCTTTTTTGGTGCTCTCATATTTTGTGACCATGAAGCTCTATGATCTATTTTCCCAACGTCTTCCTTCTACATTTTTACTCTTCCATCCAATCCCCCTAGGTGTTATTTTATAGAATATTTGAGGGACTAGATCAGTGGGATGAATAACATCTTTTTCAGAGGCCCCTAAGAGTAACTCTGTCTATGGATGACACAGTAAGCAGGGGATGTGAGGTCATAATCCGTGACGACAAAAATATCTTCCTTTCTCCCATGAACAACATCATTTTATTCATGGGAGGTTGATCACTGCACCTCTCTCATGAACCATTTAGTTTACTGGGGTCATCGTATGCGGGATTAATTTCTTAGTCCCCTTCCTGCAAATGAATTCATCTCTATGGGGAAAACATCATCACCACTGTCCCATGAACCATTCAGTTAACAGGGGGCCTTGAGAGCCCACTGACCACCAAAGAGAGTGTCTGTTTGTGAAGGATCTCTACTTAATGTCTCTTATTCTATCCTTTTCCAGATATTTGTATTCCTTGAACATTCATCTTTAACTCTTCATCTTTTTTATTTTACATGAATTTTCAGTTCTTTTGAAGCATTATCCCTTCCCATTGTGATGTTTTCATGACTCAAAAAATGGCCCCAACAAAATGGGTTATGATCATGTCAAAGAGAAGTCTATTCTGATGTAAACAATTGGTCCTGGATTGATCTAGTTTGGGCTATTATGGTGGACCCATATTGGGAACCATGCCTATATATTGGGGGCCATGTCACTTTTTTACATGATTCTTTGGTGAACACAATAATCATGCAATTCTCTACGACTCATTTTCTCTACAAACTGACTACATCATAGAAACCCTTCTCCCACAAACTTCTCCGTTCATTCAGAGAACTGAACATCTTCATCCATGAATGGTGAGTTTGTTCATCTACATAGTTTGAGTTTTTACATGGTTTTATGTTTCAAAAACCATTGATTAATGGGACAACGTGCTTTTGGTTAAGACATCCTGAGCTTTCCTGGACTGTCGGTTCACAGCTTGTGCATTTGAAGAACTGTTCATGGGACTTTAGTAGATGGAATAATTTTATTCCTCAACCAAATTTTGTTGGTATTACATTTTTTCATTGTATTTTTATGCATGTATAGTAATGTATTTTTCATGTAAATAATCTTGTGTGACCAGAAGAATGACGACTATGATGGAGAATTTTGAAGACAGTCTCTGGTCTTGTGTTATCCCTCAAGAGAGAACTCTGATAGGTATCCTTCCATTGAGACTTTTGGTTTTTTTATTATCTAATCAATTTCCCATTTATAACGTTGGACCTAAAGATTATTATCCCTTACTATAGGTCAATCAGATCTGCCTTTCTTATTACCTCATGATGTCTCAAGGATGTGATCGAGAAAATATTTCTTCCTTGGGAGAAATCATAATTACTTTAAGCCTAATGGATAAGATTATTTTGGTTGTCTCCTTGTGGACATAGAGTAATCAAAACCATCATAACACATCATTGGAATAATTCTTCCATTTCTATCAATCTATCATAACCCATTCATAAGACAAATCAAATAGTGGATGGAGCTCCAAATGGGACCAATGATATGGAGGGTGCTTCTTCAATGAATGGGCCTGGGAAATATAGGATCACCAGAACTGATTAGAATTCCCTAACCAATTATAAGTTGTAAATATGTATCATGAATTATGGTTTTTCCAGTTATCCTTTTATTCATCAGGTGAAATACTACCAAAACAGCTCAGTCACTTGTTTTGATGCACCAATTCCTTCCACTTATCACATGGTGAAGTGGGAATCATTCTATAGTATATTTAAAAGATCAAGGGGCTACCCATTCTTGGAGAAATGAATGATGAATTCTTATAGGCATCCAATACATGGGATAAATATAATAAAGTTTCACCACTAAAGAGTGAACTACTGGTCGTCACCGAGGGATTATTTGGCCATCCTCTTTAAACTCACTCACTCATTTCCTTTAGGGATTTGATATGGCAATTTTTTAGGTGATCAGGCCGAATATGAAATTTTGCTGCAACCAAACACATCCAACTAATTGATCCTGGAAGATTCAAGGATCCTACTCTACTACCCTTAAGACAGTTTGATATACCAACAAGAGTTACAATATTTGGTTAGACGTATTGTCTTATCTTAGATTAGTATGTTTCTTTTCCATATTTTGTATTTGATGGATTTTCTCATCCTGCATTGTTAACACCGGTTTCACGGAATGCACCTTAATGATTTTGGATACCTTGTTAGAGGGTCAACCCATCATTTTAACCATTCCCACCCTTAGATTTATCTTTTAATTATTGGGGAAGGTATAAGAAGGAAGGCCTCAACATCACCTAAGTGTAATCTTTCAATTTTTATATGGCTGGATTTTAGGCAATTTCCCTCTCTACGTGTATCGACTTACCACAATAGTTCCTTATTTTGACTTCCACTTGGCTCTTCTCATCATTGATGTTTTCCATCATCAATTATTAAACATTGATGAATGGTTGAATAATTGAGTGATGTTTATTGATTATAATTTTTACCGTTTGCTATTCTGCATGGAATAGTGATGGATAATGGGATGGTCCATTCAAAATATTGATATTATATTGTCGTGCTTTGGGATGGGGTTCTGAATGAATGAATAGAAAGAATAACCATTTGCGAGACCTATGTCTCTTATAGGATTCGAGGAAGTTTTGTTTCCTCCAACATATCACTTATCTATATGCTACTTAGATTAAGTGGTAATATCATATAGAAATCCATCTCCAAGTATGGATGATGATGATGTGGTAGGACGCTATTATATATGTCCTTAGTCCTCCCTTAGTGGAATTAACCTACTTGTTATTGGGTTATTCTCAATTATGGGTGGCTTTATACCCAGATAGAGTACTATAGAGGCTATTCCACTGAGTTCAGAGGCCAGTGACTACTTCCATTCCTTCCCCAATTATGTCATTTGTGTCATCTCCCTCAATTCATGTTGTAGGGAGATGGTCTATTCATCATCACATGCATTCAGAAGGGGCTTCATTTGCATAACCTATTTTTGTGGAGAGTGAATTAGACCCCATATTTATGGAAGATGAAATCCATGGACCTACTATGGTGGTCTTGAGTGGAACGTCACCATGCATCCTTGAAATTTCTGGCACCCCCTATGCCTATCTTCGTAAAATGAACAGTCTATCGAATGGGGGAGTCCTACTTCATGGGATACTCATGTAAGGGTGGTTTTATTTTCAATGACGGTGCTTCATGATTATATAACTATTATAGAAGATGGGGAAAATAATAGTCTCAACATCATTAAGAAACATCAAGTCATGTAGAGACTGTCATGACTTCAAGCATATATCCTTGCAATCGAATTTCTTATGGTGGACTTTTATGATAAGGATGAAACATTATGAAGATTTTTATTGATTTTGGTTCAAGAGGGAATTATTAAAGACACATTCACTTTATTGTATACCATATTTTCAAGGATCAAGAGGATCTAGCTGCTCATGAAGACAGACTCCCTAGTTTAATGCCTTACATCATTAAACGAGGAGCTTTTGGGATATTACCCCGGAATTGCACCATTTAATGGCCGAGGGAAAAAAGTATCATGAACAAGTGATTTCCCAAATGGAAGTGTTATGAGAGTGAGAGGCTTCTGTATACATGATAAAATGTAATCTATATTCCACATGCATTCATTATTGATGATATTAAATAGAAGGGGTGAGATCACATGGACATTATGAAAATAGTACATCCATCCATTAAAGCAGAAGTAGAATATGGGGATGATTTAGTTTATGCTTTCTATGGCCCAAGTCAGGTGATTGTCGATCTTATAGAAAGAGAAATTCATTTTTCATTGTGATTTTATGAGATATCTTGTGTTAGTTATTTTACATAAATGAGAATCTCTATATTGTTTATGTTTCCCAATTCTAATTCAAAAGAATGGATACCATATTTCCTTCAGTTTTTTTGCCTATATCTTATCCTATAATTTCAATCTATCCTAGATGACTACATTTTCAATGAAAATATCCACCAGATATTAATCTGAATTATAATCTGAGATAAATTACCTAAAATAATAAAATCAAGATATATGTTTTTCTAGATCCAAGGGACCTGGTGAGCATTGTTCGACTATTTCAATGGTTATTTGGAAATCCATAAAAACATTGTTTCTATTTCGTTATTTCTCTAATTTTTTTAAAACCCAATTTGATGTTATTTTAGTGGTCATAACTGTAATTTTTCTTATACTACCCTTTTTAGGTTTCAGACCAAACATGTTTTGTGGCTCTTTTGATTTTTATTTGCTTTATATTTTTCTTATACAATGGAAATCAAAAGTTTACAGATATAATAATAAAAATTTTCCAACAATCCATTAATGGGTTTTCATCCATGACTCTTTCATTTTTCTTTTGGTGGGATGTTTAGAGTCTTTCAAATTGGAATACCTTCACAGATGTTTTAGGTCAAATTGCTTTGACCATGAATAGTGTTTTAGGTCGAACAGCTTTGACCATGAGTAATGTTTTAGGCCGAACAATTTGGACGATGAATAATGTTTTAGGTCAAACATATTTGAGCATTACTGAAGTTTTAGGTCGAACATTTTTTATAATGATTGATGTTTTAGGTCGAACATCATTAACCTAAATTATTGGTTTAGTTCGAAAACTCTAATTATGACTGATGTTTTAGGTCGAGCATCAATGATCATTAATGATGTTTTAGGTTGAATATCTTTGACCATTATTGATGATTTAAGTCTAATAGCTTTGACCAAAATTAATTTTTTAGTGTAAACAACTTTAACCATAACTGATGTTTTACTTCGAACTGCTTTGAAAATAACTAATATTTTAGGTTGAACATATCTAACCATAATTGATGTGTTTGGTCAAACATCATTTACCATAATTAATTTTTCAGTCAAACATCATTAACCATAATTTTATGTCTTAGGACCCTAATCAGAACTCATCAGCCAAGGATGTCCCAATATCATTCAGACATGAATAATGGATTTTTCATGACCATGAATTCATGGTTTCTGGATATAAAACATGATATGGTAAATGGAATCCAGGGGGAATATAGAAGTCGGAAGATCCTCTACTGAGGATGAGTTTTCCTTTTGTTGATAAGTATTTTTGGGGGAAATTGATGAAGAGTCATTGGTGAATTTTGTGTATAGAAACAAAATGGTTTCCCTAAGACACTAACCTGTAATTTCTAATGGCTAGGTAGTTTTACATAAATTTGGAATTATATGGTTTCATGTAGACCACCATAGGTGGCCTTTTTATGAATTGAGGGCTTAAAGTTATAAGGGAATTTCATAGGTTTTGAATGTGTGGCTCTAAATGAGAAATCAATCCTACCAAAATATAGATTTCATAGAGGAGGGATAAACCATGGTGTATTTTAACAGAGTACAACAAGGAATTTTGGTACTCATGTTAAATTCACCATGCCCTAACTGAGAGGGGGGAAATGACTCACCCTTTCCATGGTAGATTTACTAGAAATATTCAATCATTTTTATGTTTGAGAGGGAGAAAAAATGTAATCTAAAATTTGATGTATGTTCGAAAGTAGGGAGTGAGGTGAGATGTATATAACAAATCGGCATACAGAGGTAGGAAAAGCATCTCATGGGGAAGAACTTGCCTTCGGTAGAAAAAATATTTTTTGGGAAACATATGTAGATCCAAAACGGAATTGTGTAAATGGAAAAATAAAGGTGTACCTAGGACTTTAACCCCCATTTATGATTCCATGGATTGTTACAATGATTTACACTTTTCATGACACGTATTATGGTATGGTAATGGGGGTTTCTGAACATTAAAGGGGGAATTTCAAGCCAAAATTACTTGATGTTATTCCACTACACCCCCTCCACATATGTGTGAAGAGCTACTCATGAAGGTCTGATCCATTCACAAGTCAAGAAGGGGACATCTTGTTTCATGGAATAACTCGAGATATGATATTTGGTTGTCACTATGTATCATTCATATATAATAATCAAGCCAGATATAGTTATTTTTAGGTTCTCCCATATGTGAATCTTATTCATGGATAGGGGTGGGGAATTTTAATATGGTATACAAGATCCCAAATGATGTGGGAATCATAATGGATTATCGAACTTGAATTTATTTCCTACATAGAAACATGTGGGAAAATATTATTTGAAGTGTATGGGCCTGAGGATGAACAATATGTATCAATCATCATGTAGTTTTAGTGACATGTGAATGGGACATTGATATAAAATCCCGATATAATTTGAGGAGATCTAGGACAGGGTGTCCTAACATGTCCAAGAAGTTGGTAGGAAGGCATGTGTAAACCATGTTTTCAAGGGATCACATATAGGGAGAAATTATATATGGATTGGAAGTTGTTGAGTGTACAATGGTAAGAAAAGTATCTCCTATGGATGAATTTTCCTTAGGTTGACCAACGTTTTTTGTGGGAAACATATGCAGAACCACTAGGGAAATGTTTGAATAGTCAAACAAAGTATCCCCAGGACACTGAACATCCATTTTGATGGCCATGTAGGTTTTGGAATATCCAAAATCACTTAAAGAAATGAGTTTAGAAAATGGAAATTAATGGTCTAGACATATCAAAAGAACATGGGTTGTGATTACACATGGAGTTAGGAATTTCCCAACACATATATGACTCCTATGTGTGGTGGGTCTTTTGGATTTTATTCTAGAACTAGTCCAATTTTTGGGGATTGGGGTGTCATGAAATTATGCTCTTTGCATACGTCTTGTCTATACATTGGGAGAAGGGCATTTTTTTATACACTTATTTCATTTTGAGGTGGTTGAGTGTAATATCCATCATCCAGGAATCACTATGTATCCTGCGTACTCAAGAATCAATCCAAACATAGTTCTTAGGGTACCATTTATTTTAACGTCATACGATAAGGAGTTTGGTTTCCCAATATAAAGGGGAGCACCCTGACATGAATTTTAAGTTTTTTCCACAAAAACCAAAAATTATGATCTATTTTCCATGTCTCTATGAGTAATTCCCTTCCAATGTCTATATTATCACGTGATCTATGCTCATTGTGATAAACAAGGGTATAAAGGGTGTATGACACCACCAAGGGTTGACATAATCAAGGATATTTGTATTTTATATTTGGGAGACTTTTACTCCAACTTACCATGCGATATGTGGGAAAACATTTATTCACTATGTGGCCAGGTCGAGGTTAAAGGATCCTTATGTCACTATGTCTCCCATGGGATGATAATAATCAAACCACATATAGTTTCTTATGAAATTTACCCTGCATAGGTTTATCCCATACATATAGATATGAAGCATTTTACTGTGGGGTGGTTGATCTATGATGAATTTATGAGCATTTCTACGTATCCTATGTAGGCAGAAATCAATCCATACATAGTTCTATGACATGTCGTGGTGGGAGGGGATATCGAGGGAAATATCTTATCATTTTATTACACTACTATGACATGATGTCTATTGTCGTGCAGTTAGTTTGTACTGGAATCACTATTAAACAATATGTTGGAGGGATGAATTTTCATAGAAACTATGAGTAAGTATGGTCTAATTACACTGGGATATTATAGAATGCTCTAGAAATGTGGGGGAAAAGAAAGTGTAATTCATGATCTCAGGGACTCTCAGATCAAGAAGAGTGATACGAGGCTTGAAAACCAGTATAAGTACAGAGGTAGTATAATCCCATCATGAGGTTAAATTTTCCATTGGTTGGAATTCCTTATTATAGGAAACTTATGTAGATCCTCTAAGGAATTAATTTCATAGTCAACTAAAATTATCCCAATGACACTATTCATTCATATCTAATGGACATGGGTGATTATGGGGATCCCAAAAATTTGGGTCATGGAGTTTGATAAATGAAAATGTTATATCTTGGTAAAATAGAAATATCTAGACCATTATTATTTTTTATGTATAAAATCACTAAGATTGATCTTACTCTTATGTAGGGAGGGGGCACGATCCCTAGAAAAATCCTTGATGCAGGAATCAATGTTCAGAATTTTTTTTCCTAGATTTACATTTTTTCCTGGAAGATCATGGTCATTTTTTGTGTGGATGGACTCAGGTAAAAGTTCTGGGTGTCACTATTTATATCTTTTTAATGAGAATCAATCCAAATTTAGTTCTCCATATACCATTCTTTTTACCATTATGTGGTTAGTAATTTTTCTAATGGAGGATTGATATGCCTATGATGAACCCCTTATTGATACTCTTAATCCAACATGATAAACACTAAGTGTGAGAAAGAAGGGAAAACCAAGGTTTACTCTGCCACACAATGGAAACATTATTAAATATGGTTAATTTTTTCTTCAATTTTCTGTCATATCTAGTCTCTAGTTTAGAGAATCAAGTGTCACGTACATACCATATGTGAATTAGAATAAATCCATTAATGGTTCTATAAATTCCCCTACACATCCCTAACCTATTAATATGTATGCGGGAATTTTTTTGATGACAGATGGACCCAATGATGTGAAATTTGGGCTTCACAATGATGTTAAAAAGGAAGGTGTCAAACCGTACATATTTCTAAATTTCCCCGTACGGGCTGGTCCCAGGCATAGGGATGGGGAATTTGTAACAATTTTTTAATGGTAATGTTTTTTACCATTCCTCCATGTTTCTTCAGGGAAATCCTTAATCACTATACATAATATCATGTGATCTATGTTTGGAGTGAGAAGTAAGGAATAAAATGGATTTCCACTACCATATAGTGGCAGTGGGGAGTATAAAAGAGGAATTTGTTATCAAGTGGTTACATGACTAAGATCTCTAATCAAGGCATATCTATATATCCCATGTGAATAAGGAAAATAAGCTGAACATAGGTTTTTAAAAATAAATCCACATGTATTTTTTTCATGTTCACAGAGTGGTGCAATTTTTTTATGGTGGTGGTGTCTAAGCCTGTGATATTGGGTATAGGTGTCACTATGAATCCTATGTAGAAATAAATTTAGACACACATAGTTATAAAAGTAAGAGGGCTCCCATGTGGATCTGACTCTCCCATAAGAACGTTGTAATTTTATCTTTTTGGGTTACATATCATAATAATGCGCAGAGAATCATTGATTGGAACAAAATGGTCCATGTATATATTAACGTCTTGAATTTGGGGTGATAGATGACATTCAGTTTAGTGTTATTCTATTTGGACGAAATATTTCATGCTGTTTGACATCACATGTTTAGGTTGAAAGGTTTCATGATGTTTAACATCATTCGGTTGGGACGAAGTTCACCTGATGTGAAAGGAAGGGCATGATGTATGCTGTAGTTTAATGTTTTGCAATTAAGAACTTATTTCTAGGAAGTTTCACATCGTACGGTGAGGAAGTATTGGAAACACAGTTTAATTTTATGTTGCATGGAATAATACTGTGGGATAGAAGAAATAATTCATCAATAATATTGCAATGCTTGGATCCTTAAAGAGATTTGCATCCATTGAAATTAGAGAAATATGATCCATTTCATAAGTCTTAATGTATAAGATATTATCCTCACCATTTTGGATCCAATTTCGGAGGTTTCATCCCAAGTAACATTGAGATTCTGAAAACCAACACCATTTCACCGTGAAGAAATAATAATAGGAGAACCTTTTTGTTGAAGGCTCATGAAATCTATTTGTTTACATTTATAAATGGTTCAATGTGTGAAATCTCTTCCAACTATTTGATAAATTTTTATGGATAGCTCGTCTATGGATAATTGATCCCAAATGGTGACATGAATCGATGGAAGCTGAACGTTAATGGGTAGAACCACCTCTATTCTGTATACTACGGTGTACGAGGTTTCCTTAGTGGTGGTTACATTTGTGTTTTGGTACTACCATAGAGAATATAGGAGCTTTCCCGGAAATGATTTATTATCCTTGTCAACAATATTCTATATTATATTGGATATAGTCTTTTTGAAGGCCTCTATCATCCATAGGACACTACGTGGTAGCAGGACAAACAATTGGCTTTGATGTCATGCTATTAATATAGCATATCCAATTTATTAGAGTATAAATTTGATATATAATCGATTAGTATTTTGTGAGGATCACCAAATCTAGTGATGATGTTGGCTTTTACTATTCTGACAATGATTCTTTCTCCAACTTCTTTTAGGGGCGTAGCTTCTTCCCATTGGGAAGTAAAGTTGGTTTCGGTGAGAATATACTTAAATTGTTTATTCTTATATGGAGGATATGATCCTATGATTTCAATTACCCATATGAAAAATGGCCAAGAATACATAGCCATGTTATTAATCTATGGGGGTTGGTCGAAGAAATTGGAATGAAATTAAATGGAGTTGCACATCTTGGTGAATTGAGCACAACCTTGAATCATAGTGGGACAATAGTACACAATCCATTGAATTTGATTAGACAACATGGATGTATATTGATGCACTTTATAAGCTCATTCATTCACTTATTATGTGAAGGCGATAGTTTCTTCTCCATCAACATACCAGACAAGGAATCCATCAATGACTTTCTTACAGATGACCTTTTTTCTATTAATTCCATTAGACATAACAATGATTATTTATCATCTTTGGATCTTCTCCCATCTATCCCTATCTTCTATGAGTTCTCCCATTTGATGATATTTCACAATGGGGGTCATCCAGTAGGTGGTAGAAAGATTCGTATTAGAGATGATACTAATCACATTGATTTTATTTTCCATGTCTCGGATAGGGGGTACTACCATCTAGTGGTGGTAAATGTTGATTACAGTTTCATTAAGTTTTGGATCGACCAGGGATCTGGATTCATTTTATAATGCATCGTCCAATGCATTTTTTGACCGGTGGAAATAATTCCATATTATCTCTGATGAGAAATCTACCATCAGTTCTCTTACAAGGTTCATCAATGGGATTCGGTCCTCATTCTTGATATAATAGAAGCCATTTACTTTCTTGATGAACAGTTCTAAATCGAATTTTATCATCATGTGATCTTCCGGAAATTTAATTTCTAGCTCTATGCCTATAATGAGGGCCTGGTAATGAACTTCACTATTTATCAAACCCCCTGAACGTAGAAACCATGTTGGTAAAAATTAATTTTCTTTAGATATCATTAAGACTCCCAACCCCACATTATTGATCATGGGTTATTCCATCCTATTTCATATCGGACTCATGTATGATCCGTCAAATGTAATCTCCCATGTTTGGGATTCCTTTTGAACCAAGGACCCTTCTCCATTCGGTAGTTTGTCATCAAATGGGATTGTTTCTATCTAGGGGTGTTCTTCAAGGAAATATTCTAACACCTGGACATTGATGGATTTCTAAGGCATGAACAATATGTCGAATTAATGCAGGATGACATCCCCCCCCCCCCCGTGACATGCATCCAGTCAGTATTCGATGACTGAGAATATAATTGACTAGGTTTCTACAAGATACCAATTAGAAATCATAGTGTTGTAAGTAGTGACTCAAATTTTGGACATAAATAATTATTAGCAGGTATCTCTTCTTGATTTTCGAATAACGTGTCCCACATTTAATAAATGTATGGATGAGATAATAGAGGATATTATCACAAATGTTTTCATTATTTTTCAAGAGAAAGTCACCTAGGTATATCTCTATGTTAGTCTCATAAATAATTGTAGTTCGTCATTCAATTGGTGGTATTTCATAAGTGGGATCTAGAAATATTTTGTGATATTTTTGAACTCAACCTTAAAATCATCATCTTGTTGATATTATAATTCGTTTTCATCATCCTAGTGAAGAGAAGAAATTTTCCTATAAGGTTGGCTTTGAAACACAAAATGTAAACTCGATGTCCTTGAAGTACCCTCATCTCTGTGAGGTTATGAGGATGAGACATTCCAAAATAACCTTCATCTTCTTGGTGTGTATAATGATTCAATGATGGAATATGATGAAGCTAAAATTGTTTCCTAAGTTAACACTGAAAGCACATTTCAGGGCCTTCATTTTCAGGTTGTGTGGTCATTGTTTGTTAAAAATGGTTTCAAGATATGATAGGCTGCCAACCTCTATCAACACTTAACCACCAAATACTCAACATAGCAGTCAACTAATTCTCATAGGAATGGTTTGAAAATGTGATTCGTGATTCATTGATATGTGGAGCCAACATTTTTCAAACACAAGAGCATTCACATCTAAAAAACTATTCCATAGTGGGATTGAATGCAGTGTATTCTTCACCATCTAGGGCTATTTGGATCTAGTTAATTCCTAAAAAACTATCCATGAAAAAAAGATCCTGATATCCAATAGTTTCATTAACTAGTAGTTATGTGATTAGGATTTAAATTTCATCTATCTGACAATGCCCATTGATATCCAAAAGGTTAATGGAGAATTTATTTTCCCATTCCTTTTTTTGAAATTGACTGTATTATCCATACACAAGGTGTACCAGACATCCTAAATTATGTTTTCATTGATGAGATTCTCAAATTCAGCCTCTATGATTGCACAATGTGTTGGGTTTATCATTCTGGAAGTTGGTGTGACACCACAATGGTCTTACGGCAGGTCTAGGTGGTGAGTGGCCACCATGGGATCATGGCCCGACATTTTTGTATAATTCTAGGAGAAAAAATCTTAATCTCTCCACATGAAGTTTGTATATACCTCATTTTATTTGGAATACATGGTCTCACTAATCAAAGAGGGCCTCATGTCATATTCGGTCCCCATGTTTATTTCCCTGACATCATCAATGTTGGTAGAGACATGTTCATCAAATACTGGAGGGGAATCTCTATGTTCCTTTTCTAATTACCCTTCCACATCCTTCTCATCCTCATCCCCCATATGATAGGGGAATAATTCTTGTGATAATCACTTTTGAGATAATATATTAGTCAAAAGTTATATCCGTGAAAGTTATATCATATTCTTCTGTACTGACTATCTTTGGAGAATTTTCTAGAGATGATGGATTGTGGGGTGGAGGAGCGCATGCATCTTATTTGGGTGACGAGAAATCCCCTTCTACATCTTTGAGTGAGGAAGGGGTTATCCAGATATTTGGTGATGGATCATGGTTGCTTTCTTTATAGCACTCTCCATTGTCTTAGGGGTCCATGGGAATTTCTTCACAGTTGTTCTCGATGACGATGATAGATATCATGATGAATTTTGAATACATGTCTGAAAGTGGAACTGTGGAGTCATCCTTCATGATTGATAGTATGTATTCCTTCTCGAGGTGCTGGAGAGGTCCTATGGGGAGCACATTCAAATAGGTGGGAGTGGTGAAAAAATCAATCACATTGGCTAAGGGGTACATCCCATCCTGCTCATAGAATCCTGCATCAATATGGTGTTAATTTTAAGATTCAAATGGATCCTTATCAGCATGAAATGTATAATTAATTCCATTGATGAAATGATTAATGCACTAATGGTATGATGAGAGGATTTCTGTGTACTGATGTACCCAGGGCCTTCCAATGAAGAAATTAAATGCAGCGTTTTTTTAGAGACCATAAATTATGAATCAGATACAAGGTTAGCAGAGCAGATTTATACCTTTATTTGGACTAATAGCCTCCACTCACATTTATCATGGCCCAAAATGATTGTTGTGTATGGTGTCAGAGTATCCCCATTCTATACTAGCTGATTTAGTGTGTGTATTGGGATGATATTGACATTAGAGGCATTTTCGATGAATAAGTTTCAAATATCTAGACCATTTATCATGAAAGACACATATAAGGATTGTCATATTCCCTTTCAAGATAGAATTTTCGTCTATTTATGTGAAGTATATGAGGAAATGAAATTTCGTAGGATTGGTCTTCATCTGATTGACTTCAACGGCTGATAGTTTAGATTCATACTCCTATGGGATCAATAAAGCTTCATTGAGTATTATCCTAATTATTTTTAATAGATTTAATGCATCTAGGATGAATTGTTTTCCTATTAATGAGGATAAATATTTAAGAATATGAATTTTTTATCTAATGATTAGTTCTTACCAAATTGGGGATACACATTCACTGGCACATTGAAGGCATGATCATTTTATATAGATGGACCGGACTGTGAAATATGAGTTGTTGATCCATCTTCTCTTTGTGGATTTGGTAAAAATGATAAACCTATATGCTATGGGTGGGTATAAATTTTCCTTAATAATGATGAGTATTCTAGGATGATGGGATTAGTGTTTCATCTGGTATGGGTAGGGGAATTTACCTATCATTATTGGGGTTGTTGGAGGTCTCTTCAACAAGTTTCTTCGACACTGATGGATTGAGAAAGAGCAAAAACATGATTTTTTTTTCGAAGAATGTTTTTTCTGAGGTATCCTCAGCTTCCATGACCTTTGGTTCTGATTCCTCAATTGGATACAGGGAACTTAGGGTCATAACCATATTCATCATTGGAGAATGGATACACTATTTTAACTTCATTAGTTTATCCAGTGATACGTTCATTATCTGGTGGTGAGTCTATATGACTGACTTCTCCAGGTGGTGGCATTTGATGGGGTGGTTCTCGTTGTGTCGTTTGGTGGGGGGGGTTCCCATTATTGCTGATTTAATGACATGAAATCCATGAGGGTAAAAATTATCATTATAATTGGTGAAGGATTGTCTTCTTTCACTTTATGATTTACATTATGGTAATATTACTTTTTGAATGGTCGACCCTTGAAGTATTACGGGGTTGAGGATTTCGGTTGTGTATCATCTGGAGTTTCTGGGGATGCATTAAATTGAATCAACTGCACTAGGTTTATTCCATTAGATTAGTTGACTGTTTCATGTGTCATCTAACTATTAAAATTATGTTCCTTTTTTATAATGTCTTTTTTCCCTATCCTCTTTCAGCAGGATTGGTGGTGGAATCATATTCCCCTTGTACTGGCTATGGTACAAGATTTAACTATCCGTAATATATCATCCTTTACAGGATTTCATCAAAAAAGGAACTCTCCTTGATGTTGTGTCCCTTTATGGTATGTTTGGTAAAATAATATGACCAGTCATCGAGTCCTACTACATGATCCATCGGCGGCTCTGGTATACGGATCATGATTCAATTCCTAGAAGCTACACAACATACATGGAATTGTTCATCTCGGGTTGAGTGAACATTATTTGTGAATTCCTCAAAAAAATTTCTCCTAGACACCCTTCACTCATCTTCTCAAAGAGGGGTGTCTAAGGATGTACACAAGGCCTTTTCATTTTTTTGTACAGGGCTTGGGGTTAGAGATTATGTTGGGGGTTTCTTGAGAATAATGGAAGACGATTCAACTCTTCCCACACTTTTTTGGGCCAATGAGGTTGTTCATGACTTGATATTAGACTGTTGAAAGGAATTTTATATTCTCTATAAAATGGAAAAGAAATTCGAAAACCTACTTTCATAATTCACTAGGATGAGTGATGTTTTCATCTCATAGTGGAGGTTATCAATGCACATAGTGATAATCTCTTCATGGGGAAGTGATCAGTTCAAAGTTTAGTTCATTCCATTCCATCATGAAATGTTGCCGGAAACTGTTTCATTCTACCACTATTTGCAGTTCATAATTTCATTGAATATTGTATTTAGAAAATGCAGAATGAACTAGAAGGGGAACTGCCTCCATTAATACTTCAGGCCTATTATCAAATGTGGGGTAAAAATATTATACCATACAAAGGTTGTGCGTTGTAGGGATCACATGAAGAATCTGGGTTTCACTGCTTGTTGTTTATCTATGGTTCCCATAATGGGGTCACCGTAATATTATTAGTGCATCATATGTTGTTCCCGATCATCTAATTTGTTGAACAATGTGAATATGGGGATCCTTAAATTTGGTGGTAGCTGGACATTGCGCACCCTATCGTGGTGAGGTTTATGTTCATGCTGTATTGGAGCACATCATCCCTCCATGGATTCCAATCAAGCTACCAATTAATCAATTGTATGGATGATCCCTTGATTCATGTCTTGTTTATCCTTAGAATGAATGAGTACAGTAGGGGGAAACAATGGCCAGACCAATGTTACTGGAACATGTGGTGCATATTCTATCTTGGGCATCCTTTTTGGACTTTTCTTGATTTTTTTGGTTTTTTCCTACGTGGAGGGAAATATTTATATCCTTCACGATTTGGATTCAGGAATATTATTGGTCTTGGAGATGTATTTGTTGAACATCAAGGAGTTTATTCATTTTTTGGGATTATCCCCCATGGCGCAAGGACATCTGTTATAAGTGTATGTTGACACTCTACAAGGGGAACATATTCTACAATATAGATTGGTCGAAGTAGTTAAATATTGATTCACTTGGCTATTTCATTTCATCCTCCTACTGAGTGAATCTATCCTAATGTTTAAGGGAAGCATTTTCATGGGGATGAGACGGTGGGTTGTGCATGTCCTTACTAGTATTCATCTAGTTGTTAGCAATTTTAAAATGAGGTAATGATGGATTGTATGAGGGACCACTCAAATTTATGACGGATCGTTAGTTATTGGTAAACACACCTTCGGGCTTGGTGTGGACCGCCTCTGGGTGGGAACCATCTTCTCTTGAATCATCATCAGCTATATTATTTTTAATGAGGTCCATGGGATTGACATCTACAATATTCACAAATGCATACTACATTGTGGGTAGTGTACCATTTGTATAGTGGTAGGAGATATTATTGCGTCCTTTGTTGGATATTCACCTTCTATTCGTGGGTCCACTTTGGGATTAATGGTGATGGGTAACTCGAAGTGAACATTGATTTGACCTTACCATATGCCTTTTGGGGCGATTGTAATCAACAAACGAGATAGAAAAGGTGACCTCTCTACTCACTATTTCCCTAGGCAGGACAAGACTTACATCTTTAGGGAAGGTGGATGAGAAAAAAATGCCCCCAGACTTGTATTCTAGGGTTTATCCAAATCCTATGTTATTGTAACTTAGTCCAAATTTTCCGGACTTATGGAGAAATTTTTGTTAAAAATCCCCCATTCATCTAGGATAGGGTTGATCCCATTCTGCGGATGTTTCTACTACTATGGAAACATTCTTGGTCTCAGGAATTTCTATTAGGTTTTTTGACAGATATGGTGTTGAGTATGCACATGAATTACATGATTTCTAGGATATTATTTCTTCTTGTTTGTTGGATTCCCTCAGGCATTAATGTTTCTGAATGTTCTCGATGACTTGGATAAATATTTTTAAAATTCCTTTCTCTCGCTGGGCCTGATGCTTTTGAGACTTACTCAATGATGGTTTTTTTTGAGCATGCCACATTTCCTGAATATGGTTTTAATTTGATGTTCATCATTGGATACGTACTTTTCAGAAGGAAATTTACATGTAGTTCTTCTAGATGGTATTTTGGGTGAAGTGGAATGCTCTATGCTCTCCCCAACCTCATATATGAACACAAGACGGTGCGTCGCTGTTAAGGAAATGTAACTTATGCATCGAGTGGGGGTAGACCAATTCGAGTTATTCCACCTCGCTAATTATCTCTATTTTAAAATTTGAAGAGCATTTATATCAATTATATGATGAATATATCCCAATATATTATCATTTTATGCATAACCATCATAGGATAAAAAATTATTTTCAAATGGTTGAGAGATTTCTATATATTGAGATGAATGTTATGTATGCATTCCTCAAACCACTCTCTTGGTATGCCAAACTGAGAAGTGGATGTGGTCCATAACATGATGGGTATGTTATCCATGGATAATTTTCTTATAATGAGAAACATATTTTTTGTTTCTTTTACAGATACTTATCAACTTGTTCTTATCATTTTAAAAGTCTCTTTATGTTTTTGTTCCAAGAAGCATGGTTGGGAGGAGTCTCATCAATATATGAATGGTATCATGGTGGATCTAAAGATGAGCATGGCCCCAAACAATATTCCGACTGAGAATGGTTGTATCTACTCATAGACATGTTATGTAAAATATTTTAATCCATAATTTATATGATGTGATGAGATATTTTGTTGGATGGAATTGAGATAAATTGGCATTCTGATGTTGGATCATGTGTTCATTCCTACTCTGGTCTTTCATGTGTTTCTAGTGGGTACTCTTAGTTCTCCTGTGTCGGGTAGTGGAACGAGGATACCCCTGATATGTATCTAGAATTTGACAACCTCTTTCTATTTTTTCCACCATATTTGGTTGGTGGGCTTCATATTTTCGAGAAGTAACTTGTGTATGCTCATTTTCCACAATATTTACCTCACAGGATTGATATGAATATAGAGGAATTTGTCTCTACTTGTATATTCATTACACCATATTAGATTGGTGGGAATCACTATGGTAGTTAGGAATTTTCATCTGCTTATTGATCACCACCGTATTTGACTGGTGGGATTCATATGCATTGGAAGTATTGTATGACTGCCCATAGTTTTCCACCCTATTTAGATGGTGAGCTTTACGCACGTTGGTTGGTCTTTTCATCTTCATTTAATTTCTTTCCCTATTTTCTTGGTATCATTGGAGGGCATAGTCAGGAATTTATTCCATCTCATAGTGTTCCACTTTGTTTACATGGCATGATTCAGAAGACTAGGGGGGGAAATTCATCCACTCATATATTTCCCCTATATTTTTCATCCATGGATTCATAAAATGGTTGATGAGTTGTATATTTTCCCATATCCTACCACCATAGTTTTATGAAAAACATCTCCCTTAGGAAAAAGTGTAATGACCTACTCCAGATTATTCATTCTGCTGCCTTGGTGGGTAGCCTACAGGGCTTGTGATTATTGGACTATGGCGTGGGACATTTTCATGATGTCCTATTTGGAACGATGATACTTGATTGTTTCACATGGGTAGTGACATCTTCCAACAATGTCCCTTGAGTGGAACCCTTGTGTATTATTTAATAATTCATTGGTATCGAGATCATTATCCCGATCTATGATAATGGAGGGTCTTGTTGTCACCTTTCAGAGATAGTCTCTCAAAATAATTATAGACAGCTTGTTGAATGGCCCTATTCTGGACCTCCAGTCACTACTAGGTGAGAGGACGGTGGTACTTAAGGGCCTTAAAGGCTTGAATTTCTAATTATAGTGTGATAATATTACCATTTTAATGGTACTCCCTTACCAGTGAATTTAAAACAAATCATTGGAGGCGTTGGGTGGGATATGGGGTTCTACTGTTCATTGAGGATGTAGCCGCCTGTCCGGTTGTAGACACACGTGTCATGGAAAACTGTCAGGGTACCATTGGATTGAAGTTAGCTCTCGATTTTGACTGCAATATATATTACAAGTACTACATAAATATACCAACATCAAAGTATCATCTCATGACCACATGTGTTATTTATGAACATTATTTTCCCCATTCATTTTGAATGAGAATGTGGATTTAGGTGGGGTAACGCTGCCACCTTAGTTATTGATTTATGTTTTGTTCCCAGTTTTATATTTTCCCCGAGACACATCATACCTTGGATAAGATATTCCATTTGGGAATGGTTGGTATATCCTTTTTCATCTTACGAAGGTGGTTCTATAATTGTGTCTTGCATCAGGATTAAAATATATGTTTTTGACATGATTCTCATTGTGATCCCAATTGGTGATTATTGGAGGTTAATTATTTGTTTATTCAATCCACGTTGGTTATAAATTCCTTGAATGGTCTCTAAGGGGTTTATTGAAAGAGTATGAAAATGTCAATATCATTCTAATTGATGATTCTTGGAATGACTTTCCAATGGTAGGAACTCGATGGATGATGATTTGGCCAGTGACACTTATGGTCTCACATTGGTAAAGAGGATGGAACCTCGGTCTCATCACATGCTTTTGGGGGGATTTATTTTCAATTTCGATACTCTCAAATAGATATAAGCTATGTTATTAAGTATTTTAATCCTTCATTCTTTCCATAGAACGTGTCTGTGGGTTACTCCTAGGTTGAAAAATCAATCATGGGTGCAGATGGGTCTTGAATCATCTATTTTATCATAAGTTTTATATCAATGATGAAATATATATTTATATTATGTTCTTCATCAATGTTTAAATTTTCTGGATAGATCAGTAATCCATTTTGATTATATCAAGACAATTTGAGTTTAAACCATGTTATTAGGATCCCTGGAGTTTATCGTCATCCATGGGGTAAGGAAATTGTTTTGATGTTGGGACAAAACCCATATGATGGGATTCTGATGTATCCTCATGAATGAAATTAGAACCCACATAGTTTAGTGCCACTTCACCGGACACATAAACTTTTAATTTCATGTTATAATGAACCATCCGTGTAGTATAGCATCTTGAGACAAGGACATCTAGGAAAAATGTTCCTAGTCAAGTGTTAGTGTAGGGATTATGTAGAAGTAACCTAAGATAACTAGAATATATATTTCATTTGAGGATATGGGTGACATTACTGTGGATATTGTCTGGAAAACATCATGGTGGATACTAATCTCAGGTTTGGACATCCGGGAGGCTTTCTACGTATCATAATACGTTGATAATCAAATCCCTCATAGTTAGGTAAGATGGGGCTTACACATGGTAGCTTCCCATTCATGGGGAATTATTTTGGGATGAATCTAGGAAGAAGGCCCTTTTGATCCATGTTATTAGTTATGCATCATACATTTCCTAGTTAGGACAAGAATCCATGTTAGTGTAGTTATATTTCTTGTGGGATTCTTGCGGATTCCAATGTCATAATTAACCTCTAAGACCACATGATACATGATCTGTGTAGGAAACAAGAGGAAGCGGAAGATCTGGAAAACCACATACATTAAATTTTCTTCTAATTGAAAATGAGTTGGTTGATGGAAGAAGATTCTAGGATGAGAACTCCAACTCCTATAATCATAGGGACTTACTCTAGGAGGGATTCCCTGAAATTGGTTCTTAGAAAGGGGAGGAATGTTACCTCTCATCCAAGGGAAAATAAAGTGTGGCGTCCCTTATCTATCATTGTTCCATATCAAAGAGAGAGAACATAAATTACCCATGATACCTATAATAGGGGGGTTCATATGTGTATCCAAGAGATGAACCATAGGTTACCATGGAAATGTAAACTTAAGAACATCCTGGAGGTCCACCTTATTTTGGGGATTACCCACATGATTCTATTTACTATGGTTATGTAAACTCAGAAGGATGTGATGATGTGACCAACGTCTTGATCATACTAGTTTGGTGAATGTGGGAGAGGATTTGGCCCAATGCAGTTTCACCGGTTCATGAAGGGTATGCGTATAATGAGATAGAAATGGAAGGAAAGTAGTGCATTTATAGAGTGGACATCCTAGAGGTACCCTATTCAGTGTTCCATTTCATTAAGATGTGTGGTTCATCTACCTAATAGCATGTTACTATATGGTTTAAAGTTACATCCATGTATCTCGATTCTACGTGGACCTCGATGTGGTCTACATTTTGTTTTACAACATGGAACTAGGTTCCATCCACATTGCATGATGCTACATAGTTCTGAAATCCATTTTTGTACCGTGATGCTATGCAGCAAATGGTTTCATCATCAAAGTGATGTGTTGTGTGTGATGTTGAATTGAAGAGAGTGAATTGATCCTATGATTTGTGGGAAGTAAATCCACAAAGGGTATGTGGTTTTTTGTGTTCTAGTTATTTTTATATTCTCTTATTTAATGTTATGTGGTCGGTTTTTACCTACAGATAATTGATCAAAGAGTCTATCTTTTGATTTTTTCTCTTATTTTATTCCTTTAATTATCTTAGATCCATTCTCCCAAAATAGTACTTCTAAGTATCTTTTTTTATCATCCCTCCAGTTCCCATCAAGATCCATTTATATAATATCAAAGGGAAAATATCTTTGGGTCTCATATCTTATTTCTTGGAGGCCTACTGGAGCAGCCCGGTCGGTAGGCGACTCGACCAGTAGGGGGCATGGGGTCTTCATCCTTACTGGTGAAAATAATCACCTCATTCCCACGAAAAAAATCATTTCATCACTTGAGGACGTCAGTTGTGCCTCACTCGTGAACTATTTAATTTGTTGTTGTTGTTGTATGCGAAATAAATTTTTCTTCCCCTTCACGCAAATGACTTCGTTTGTGGGGGATAGTGATGTCATCAGAATTCCGTGAACCATTCAATTCTCTAGTTCTTTTATAAAGCGATAGACTACCTTGTGGAGTGTCAATATAAGAAGGAGCTCCACTTCATGGAACATCTTGTTTCTTTCCCCAGATATTTGATTTATTTGAAAATTACTCTTGAAATCTACACCCAGTTTGATTTCTTTCCTTTTTCATATCATTAGTATCATTCTCCTGTCCCATTTGGAAGTTTCCAGGACACAACATAAAATGATACATTGGAATTTGTGATGGTTGAGAGAATTGGAGTTTGGGTTCATCAAGTTTTTGGGTGGAATTATTTCATGTTCCATGATAGTACTATAGAGATATGATATGATTGGGAATCCTTTCCATATCGCATATCATCACTATTAACTTTTAAAAATGTTATCAGTAAAAAAAATTCATTGTTGTAAATATTTATATTCATACAATTTTTCCCATCTCTCTCGTATTAGTTAGTTATGTTATTGTTTAAATCATTACTTATGGGAAATCTAGATTTTTTTACCATCTAGGGAGGCACTGGTTATTATGGAGTTTGAATTAGGACTACAAGAGGGGATTCTTATATATACCTCATAGACATATCATACCTAAAATGAGTCCTCACATCCTATGTAAAGGATACATAAGGAAGTATAATCATAAAAACTTAGTAAGGGTAAATAAAGAAGATATGAATTATAACATAAATATAACATGAGAATAAGGGTATGAGAACATGAGAATAAAATTATAAAATATATGTCAGTACTATCATTGATCAAAATCATGAAACATTGACTAATTAATTGATGTTCATAAGATATAAACCATAAAGAATTAATGAACATGATAAATGATCTATAATATTGGGATAATACATAAGTTTGTGGAACAAGAACAAGGATATAAAATCATTTCTTTAGTAGTTAGTGATCAATGCTAAAACTATTTTAGTTTATTGGTTTTACTCCCTATTCTTTCATATCATCAGTAAAGGTTCACTGCCAGTATTGTCATTGTGGAGAAATTCCCTTACTGAACTAGTTTCACAAAAAATTATAGTTATTCATATCTGATGAGATATCCATCATTACATTACATATTATAAAGATATATAATTCTTTTCCCAACCATCTCATTATGAATATAATACATATGTGTTCCACAAGATCACAATCACTCTTCATAATAAAACCCCCAGAAAGGTAACATGTTTTACAAATATATCATTATTTTATCATAACACAACCCATGGGAATGAAATTGGTTCCATAAAATAATTTTGATATCATCATCATCATAATCCATCCAAAGAAAAAAAATTATTGTATCATTGGATCATATACACAGTATTTGTTATGTCACAAAAAAATCCGTTATTATACTTTAACAACTCATATAAAAGTTCACATTATCATTTCTTAAGCAATATAACATTTTCAATTTCATATCAGTTAATGAAATTCATAATATGTCCTCAATATTATAAAAAAAATTATTTTAAAATAAACTTGAAAACATGTAAGGGGTGATTCAAATCAGTGATCACTCACAAAAATGGAATTTTTTTAAATTTAAATAAAATTAAAAAGATGACCCCATTCAAATTTCGGTAAAATTTCAATGTTAATAATTCAGAAGAAAAATATAATTCGTTTTAAACCATTTGTAGAAATTAAATTATAGGATAAAAAAATTTAAAAATTCACATAAGGATATTGAATATTTTCTGGAAAAGTTATTTAATAACACTAATACTTATAAAGAATGATTTCTGTTGAGTAATTATATGAATGGTGATGGATATAAATAAAAAATAAGAATATTATATACATCTATTAAGAATATATTTTTTATGTATCCGTCATTCCAAATACACTAAAAATTATAGTTATGACAAGAATTTTAATGTTGTGTAATTAATATTCATCTATTATGATGTAACATCTATGTATGAGAAGTATGGGTCTCAATAATTCATATATTAGAGTAACTCATAAGCTACCTCTAAATTCATGATATATCAATCAAGATGGAATTATTATACTCAAGTGTTCACCAATAGGAATTGGATGCAATTCCTTAGTGGTGGTGTTCAACAACTCTATAAGCCCAAGGTATCCATGGAAGTCAATACATGTGTATAATGAATCAAAAAGTTGTGTTGTACCATATCTCCCAAAATCTATTGTCTTCAGAAGAGGTGGAGACATTACAAGGCCTTAGGTGACATCCCTAAGACACTAAAACCTGAGAATCAATTCCAATTGACAAATAAAGAGTTCAGGGATTATTCAAACTTTTAAAACAAAACAACCAAATGATGGTATAAAAATAAAAAAAAACTATATGATGCATGGATACAATGTAATATAACTCAAATTAATGCAAACTGACAACAATACCAAACTATAATCGATAACTACATCAAAGTAAAAGGTGGAAACCAAAAAAAATAGACCAACACAACTATACACATGAACTCCAAAACTCTCATCATGGTTAATTATTCCAGTCCATAATACATGAAGCAGATATCATGAATCATCACGAAAGAATTCAAGTAACATTATTCAATGTTTTCCTAGATAGACATCATTTTCAATTACACAAAAGTTCTCAAGCATAGGGTGAGTATAAAACACAATAGATTATCCACAAATGACTTCCCCACTCAATCCACTATGACAGAACATGATGGTACATTTATATAAAACAATTTATATATAGATATTTAAAATAGTTTATATTAGATATTAAAACATATATCAAATCCAAAATTATCTTCATGGAAGGAATCCAAACAATTATATAAAACAATTTCCCAAATCCATTTTGGTATAATCTAATCCATTCCACACATCAACTCATCAACAAATATACAAATGCATGAACCCATGGACCACCTGATACTATTTCTCAGTGAGTAATCCTTTCACCAAATAAATAAAATTGTGAATTATTTCGATATGGGAAATTTCCTACACTTTTCCATCCCAATTTTGATAGGGAAACTACAAACCCATATCCATACCAATTCAAATGAACACACACCAACCATTCATTCCATAAAACATTCCAAACCAATCGTTACCATCAATTTCAATAATAAAATATTTTTTCTGAATAAATTTACACAATATTTTTTCACTTGAATCGATACCAAATAATCATTTTACAATCATCATTTTAAAAACTTGTATCCATATTTTCCATAATTTCAAAAACCTTAACTAAAGAGGGTTTCTATCAAATATAGAACCTAACTATCACAATTTAAAAAAATAAATTAATTCATTTTAAAATAATGTTGTAATTTTCTAATAATAGGTGTTGAGAGTGATTCCACCTTCCTTAAAAACATCATATAATTTTAATGATGACCCAAAAACTCTAAAAACCTGAGATAGATCTTCCAATACCTACCTTATATCTTGTTCTATACCTTAAAAACCATCATGTAACTTCAAGATTGAAATAAAATGACATTTATATATATACCTAATAGATTATATCCATGAATCTCATAGAGGGAAGAAGATAAAACTAAGGAAAACAACCAAGAATGAGAACTTACCAAGGAATTTTTCATCCATTGCACAACCATTCACCAAATAGATGGCTCACAGATCATAGAAAAAATTCTCCACAACCATATGAAAGAGAGGGTATTTAATTATATTCTATATATAGGGAAAATGAGGGGATAAGGGTCTATTTTTGGTTTGGTCCAAAACATAAGTATGGTCACCTGTATGCCACAGAGTTGGGCTATATGGTTTTAAAAACGGTGTGCCAACCATGCAGGTGTAATTTCCTTAATCCACCCCTTATATGGTTATCTAGATTGATTATTTTAATGACCCACTTTTTCTCAATGGAAATGCCATTCTTATAAATATGCCATAATCACATTAAATCATAGCATAATGAACTACTAAGTCATCTGTGACCTCAAAACATAAGTTTGTCACTTCTGTGATTCGTGTTTTGAAAATCTAACATACCCGGTTGTGATCAATATATTATTGGGAATATAAAATTAAAAACATAATTTTTGTGGAATAGAAACATACCCTTATGAATAGTAATAATACCCTTATTAATAGTGACATGCCCTAATTAATAGTAACCTCACCTATGATGGTATATAAATAATATTTAAGTTAATGAATGATGTACCTATATATTGGAATAAGTAAATACAAGTTTTAAAATGTTTTTAGAATAAATTAGGAATTCCAATATATTTTAAATTATTTATATATGTAAAATTATTTTTTAAAAACGGATTTAATTTTTGGATTCTACACATCAAAATATGGTTATGCATAATTACGAATATTTTTTCTGAAATCCTTGAATTTTTTAGGAGTATTACAAAAAGGTAATTTACCGTATATATACATTATAATCTATATAGATTATTATTAGAATCCCACCCTTGGTTCGAATTCACATGACCAATTTACTATTCTTAGTCTTTTAATCATCAATATTGCTAGTCTTGAGAGAAATTAATAAACTAATGACTTGAAAATTATGAAAACCCTCCTCCCCCCAATATAAATACCACCAGTACATACATCTTCTCTTCACTCCCCCCAAGCCTTGTGCCTTGAAAATATTCTTCCCAAATATCTCCCCAATACCCCTTCCCATTTCCAACAGCCTTTGGTCACCAAAAAAATCCAATACCTCTCCCCTTAAGAAGCTCTCAAGGATGTTTTATTCAAGTTGTAAAAATTAACTTTTCTTTTCTTTAAATTTTATATCTCTTTGTTCTCTTTTCTTTCCTAACATCTACTCATCCAAATAGTATGAAACATATATTTCCTTAAAGGTACTGTAATTTTTTATTCTATTGGGATATTTAAATATCATTTCACTTTTCCCAAAATTTTATTTGTATGAAATGAAAACACTATTTGAGATGTGTTAATTTAGCACATTCACGGTCAACTATTTATTAATTTCTACAATAATATTTAATTATGGCCAGGAATTCATTTTTTTATGGTTGAAACAGATTATTAAATGTAATATATCATAGATATGGTTCTGTAATCCTTTTTAAAAAATGGTATTAATTTTTAAATCAATACATGTTCCTTGTAATCAAAACCCATCGATTAACAAAAACTATTAACACAAAGGATTTATATGATAATTTATCCTTACTCCCAATAACATAATAAATTTTTATAACCATGTAATGTACTGTATGTTCACTAATATCATATGAAATCAATTAGGGATAGCCTCCTTCATCATACATGTTTATCCTAACATGAACCAATCATTAAAACCAAGCATGAAAATGGACCCAAACAATGAAATTGAACGTCTTAACCAATCAAAGTGTTTATATATGATCATAAAAGGGTTATAATAAATATTTTATGTATATAATATGTTATGGACTTATTAATTAATGATCCTAGTTTATTTTATTCAGATCATTAACAATAAGTGGATAACACCATCAGACTTAAGGTAAGTGATCCTCTCTATTTTGCTTTTATTCAAGAATTTCCTCTATGATATGGTAATTTATGTGTAATACCTAATTATGGGGTATTATTTCACACCTCCCCCATATTGACATAATGATTTAAAATTAATGATAAAATAGTTTGTCCCACATAAAACCCTGTTATTTATACCTAATACCATAATGATAATCTGTAAAAATTCTAGCCAAACCGCCTTTATTCGTTCGGGTTGCTCTATATTTAATTTTACCCTAATTAATTTGAATTATAATTTTATGTAAAACATATAAATACTTTTTATATTCTTCAAAATAATGTTTCAAGATCTATCCTTCATTATATTTCTTGGATATACATCCTTTTAATTTATTCCCTCCTTGGTACTTCCTGATAAGTAATCTTGCTTTAGAAGAACTTCCCATATTTTTACCCAATTTCTAGTGCACACTAAACACTATTTCAATACACCAATGTATTTATAAACTCTGTATTTTTTTATAAAAGACATCTTGGTTGAATTGTGGTTTTATATAAAAGATTGATCACTTTTATATTTTAATATCTCTATAGTATTTTCCTTAAAACCGCACAAAAAAAAATTAATAATAAAAACACTTTTTCTACATTATTAAATTCTTTTTTACATCAATTTTCATAGTATATGATTTTTTACATTATTAACATCCATTTAGATTTTAATTACATTATTTTATGGTCACTTTCTTGATACGGCCATAGGTTATGCATTATGTCATAATTGTGGTACTGAATTATTCCCATGGGTAACCCATAGGTTTACGTAAGATTTTTTATGTATGATTGTTTATGTGGAAAAAATATTCATGAAAGGTAATATGGGTGAAACCAGACAGTGATCCAATGCATTGGTTAAATTTAAGTCTCATGGGATGCTATGTGCAACTGTCTTGGTGGTTATCCATGACCCATACTTCAATGGGATAATGGGATTGGCGGTTATCCTTGAATCGTACTAAAGATTTTTTTATGTTTCTGATAAATTTAAATGATAACATACCTATATTATCCCATGTTTATTTGTTATTATTCCATTTATATCATTCTTTTGATATCCTTATTTCATGCCTCCTAACTCACGTGCTTAAGTTTATTCTTATGTTCATTCATTTACTGGACATTTTATCTCATATCTTTGTTCATGTGTTCCCTAGGATACATTATGTAGATATAAGGGATCAAATGAAGTTAGGAGCTATTTATGGATATTAAATAAAGAAATTCTTATCAGCACCATGTTTTATGATTTATGTACCAAGTCTTCAATGTCCCTAGACATCACAATCATCAGCATGTAATCTGATGTATAATTATACACAAAATCATATAATGTTATATTAAAGAGGATAAGGTCGCTATAGTTAGAAAATATGTGCACCAACAATGCTCATTCTCTATATTCCAATTTTCAATTCTTCACCTTCGTAGCCACACAATTTCTCCAAACCACGTTCCAACCATGCGCCTATCTAGTGCACATTGATTCTGATTGAATGGTTTCCTAGAGTTGTTACATAATTTCTACTAAACATTATCAAACCATGCACCTTCATAAAATCCCCCAAAAAAATTAAAAACTCCTCTGAAAACTAACAAAAATAACACTATAACATTAAATTATTAAACTATTTAAATGAAATGTTCATTTCCCAAAACTTAGGGTGCTAAATTATCCCCAAAATTGGTATTTTGTGCCAAGAATGATTAAAACCGCAAAATTCCAAAAACAGTTCAAGCCATTTATCAATCTTTTCCATATTATGTTCCCAAGTATGTTTCTAGATCAAAAAATGTTTCCCTAAACCCCTTAGTAGACCGATAATTTTCACATCCAATAAATTCTATTCAATATCAAAATTGTTCATTGGCACACATACCAACATAACATCCATCTCTAGGTCAATGTGATCTCATCGAATCAAAAGGTTAGAATTATGTTAATACATTTTCAATAGATATACATGAAAATAATTATGCACAAAATTAAATAATGGAAGATTAAATATCTGACATGTCACCTCAACAACATGCTCATGTATCCCAAAAAGGGTCTCTTTATTGAGGAGGTATATTTACCTTACATCCAAGATGGTGATTTCCATGACATAAAGTGATTCAAATGAACACATGACAACCTAAATAAACTGATAAAACGATCAACAATGATCAAAATAAGATTTCTAAAAACAATGGACTACATCCATCTCCTTTCATATCAACTGAATATTCTTGGTTTTCTCATGCACAAGGATTGGTCCCACCAGTGAAGTGTCTCTTGGTACCACCAAACAAAGTGTAGTACAATAAGGATTCCTAAACAATGGTTCAAAAAAAACCCTTATGTATCTAGGCCTAAAAAATGTTGTTTTACAATAACTCTAATAACTATAAATTTTCTTCCCATGAGCCAAACAATTCCATTAAATAATCCTGAATAATGTCTTACAACATTTTTATTATTCTATATGATTTTTCATCCATGAAAGGATGAGAATCTATGATAGTGGTAAAATAATCCCAAATTTATTTCTTCATAGATTTAAAAAATTATAAATATAAGTTTTGATCTCATTAATATAATATTAAAACTTTTATTCAATTAATATTTAACACTTATCTGATATAGTTTTCAGATAAGTCATCCAAAAAATTATTTTTATGAAATGGTATGAAATGGACCGACTTTGTGATTTGATGCACTATAACCCATACGGGATCACATTTCTGGGCAATTCATGGGAGACCTATAAAAATATCCATGGATATCTACTTCTATTTCATAAAAACAATTGGTAAAGAATGTAACATACATTATGGTCACTAGTGAACTACCTTGATCAATTTATAGTTGAGGAATCTCAAAAAAACTCAGATAAATGTATTTTCATGTCATCCCACCAAAATTTTCCTTTCATTGCCTTAAAAATATTTTTTATTTTGGTAAGATTTACCTATCTCTAATTGTTGTAAGAAGGAATAATTTTTTCCAAAAAATTCATATGTGTGACTATCTTATCTTAAAACAAAAAAAATTAACACCCATCTAGTTTCCATCTAATAATGGTCTTCCTTCCATCAATTTTTTACCTCATATAATCGCATTTTTCATTGGATGTATGTGACTGTTTGACCTTGTCCACTAAATATGGAACTAAATTAACTCGGATGAAAACCAAAACATTAACTTGTTCTTCATAATCCAGGTGAATATCGTCTATGAATGACATCAGCTTCCACTGATATGAATCTTCTCTAGGAAAAAAAACTATACGATTTATTAAATAATGCAACTTAAATAGAATTTACTTTATCTGATGTATACATCGCATCTTAGTTGAAAATCTAATGATAATCCAACTATATTATTTGTCTCATGTTCAAAAATCTTTTTGAGAATATTTGTTTCAATCTTTTATGTTATGTAAACAATGTGAATTCCCCACCAAATATGTAATGTTTATATGTATTCAAAGCATCAAATATAGTAGATAATTAAAAATCACTTATTGGTTAGTTATTCTCATGTACCCATACCTACAATTATCCATAAGAAACAATAAGATCTTTGTGTAGAAGAACACACCCCATCCTTGATCTTGAAGCATAACAATACACAATTCAGGATTGTCCTAATTCTGAAAATTTCAATATTAATGTGCATTAAAGGAAGACATCAATCTCATGAAAAGTTTTCTGAAATTCATCATTCTATTAAAAGGGAACTTTTTTACTTGTTAAAGATTACATTAGGGAATCTATTCCTGAAAAATCAGTAACAAAACTTCGGTAATACCCATATAGGGAAATGAAACATAGTATCTTAAAGGCATGCATTGGTGGTTTCTAAGGGAGCACAACCTTTATCTTTTATACATCCACATAAACACATTATCAGAGATTACATATCCAAGGAAACATACCAAATAAATCCAAAAATAATTCTTTGAATGTTTTGAATACAAAAAACAATCCCATTAAATTCACATCACCTTCACTAATTATTTCTCATGCTAGCCCATTTCCATGAATGCACCAATATTCCATGGAAAAAAACCACCCAAAAATAATGTTTATATAATTGAAATATTGAAATCAACAATTCCTTAATGTCATATAGTGAATTGATAATACCGAAAGGAAGAACCACATACAATTGATGTCCATGTCTACTTTTGAAATTTGTGTTTTCCTATCCTCATTCCTTACACCTGATTTTTTATATCCTGATCAGAAGTCAATTTAATAAAACCATTGGGCTCCCCTCAATTTATAAAATAAATAAATAATACATGTAAATTTATACATATTATATATCATACGTTTTTTTAATATTAATATAATCTATACAAATATATAGAGTTTCATCTCCCATTTTTAGAATGAAAAACCTGCCATTGTACATGGATATGTACGAGGCCGAATGATGAATATACATTCAATATTTTCCAAAATGGATTTCAATTCCCTTAATTCTATTGGTTCCATTAAAAAATATGGGATTGATATAGTACTGGTTCCTAGTAAGAGATCAATTGTAATCTTCTCTTCTCTTTTGGGTGGAAAACATATGAAATTCAAAAGAAATACATCCAAAAAACGATTTTCAATTGCTGGAAACTAATTATCCTTGATATCATCCACTGATGCAATGTTAAAATATTCTAACTAGTATGATATTTTTACCACTAATGGTACCAACAATCCTATTTCACATCCCTTAACATTATCATCTCCTCTAGAGAGATGTTCAACACAATCATTTGCAGTTAATCTAACCCTTTAGGTATAACAACTGGTGTGAGATTTAAAAATTTTCAACCAATCTATATACATGATTATATAATATTCATACTTTTCAAGCACATAGAAATAAAATATCAACTCAACTAAATCAATTATAATAGAATATTAATTTCACATAAAGGCTCAAAATTCTCTTTGATAAAGAGATGTTTTATGTTTCAAAATAGAATACAACACCTCAACATCAAAACATAGAATCTCTATTGGGTGATAAAAAATAAACAAATTGGATGGACCCATCTCAAAAGAAAAATTACAATCGTATAATTCAAAAAATTGTATCTCTGTTAGTTGATGGTCTAGATTGATTATCCACAATCACTTTTTCAGCTCCATACAATTAATTATCTACTACCCTCTAGTTTGTATTACCCAGTTTAGATTGAAATAGACAAATTGTCATGGTATTACTACAACAACCTTGTTTGGATCGTTTCTATTCATGATAATTAATCTACATCCCCTATCCAGTCAGAGCATATAATGTTTTTTAAATAAGAGATGTGTCCTGAGAACCCAACAACAGATAATTGTGACAATAGAGAAGAATATATCCCACCATGTTGAAATTGTGGAATGCTTTAGGTGGTCCAATACAATCTTTCTTAATGTGATCTAAATAAGAAATTAAAAACATCCATGGTTTCTCTTTGGTTTATGAGGAAGATTCTCTGCTCTAGAAATTTGATTTTGATTCATTCAACTACCATGGAAATAGATGTCCCTCTTCCTCTTATTTCTAGAATTAGAGTTCCCAGAATTTCCCATTGGTATCAACATGCTTCATGTACCCCTAGTTTGGAATACAAACGATGATCCCACAAAATCCCCAACACTATCACCCATTTTTTATCATGATCAACCCATTTCCATGAATACACAAATCATTCATCGACAAATTCCACCACTAAATAATCTAGATTCACTAGAAATTTGGAATTCATCAATTCCATAAATATCGATATTGAATTCATAAAACTGAAATGCATATCCACATACACATAATATCTATATCTACTTCTAAAATCTATCATTTGGATATCCAATTTTTACACGCAATTCATGATTTTCTGATCTGACGTCAAATTTATAGAATCAGTGCTCTCTTCTCAATTTATAAATTTGATCAGTAATGCATGAATGTATATACTAATTACATATTGTTAATTTACCAATATTATTGTAATCTATACAATTCTCTATATATTCATATACTATTTTAAAAAAAATATGGTTCTTCACTTTGGATATGTACTTGGCCAAATGAACCATTTACTTTCTATATCTTCTAATTAGTCTTTGAATTCACTTAATTCTATTGGTTCCACCAATTAAGATGAAATATATGTAGTAATAGTTCCTAGTAATAAATGAATTATAAAATCCTCCTCTCTTCTGGGTGAAAAACAAACAAATTTATCGAGAAACACATCTAGAAACTTTTAAAAAAATACTGTAAAACCGCTATCCATGATCTCATCCCTTGATATTGTATTTTAAGATAATGATTGGTATGAGATATTTAAAAATTCTAATTCTAAGAAGACTACTAAACCACCAATTACATTTTTGTCTCATTTATATCCTCTATGCTATTATAATTCATAAAAATAACCATTACGTTATAAAAAACGATTTGAGATTTAAAAAATTTCAACCAACAAATTCCTAGTATTTTGTCATAGAAAACCATTTTAAGCATTGAGAAGTCAAACATAAACTGAATAAATTTATCTTTTATAGAACATGAATTTAACAATAAGGATCAGAATTCTCTTTTAATGAGAAGAGTTTGAGGTTTCAATGGATATGACATCATCATAACATGAAAACCTAAATGAGTAATAGCGTAATAAAAAATTTATTGGAATCTCCCATCACAAAAAAATTGTATTAGGGTTGAATTCAAAATAATTGCCCCTCTATTAGTTTATGATCTAGATTGCTTATCAAAAATCACATTTTCATCTCTATAAAATTGATAATTTACTGCACTATGGTCGTAATTATCTTATTGAGATTGAACTGGTTTAGAAGCATTGGTATTCTTAGAACCATAATTGATGGATCAGTTCTTATGATGATAATTATTTTACTACCCTCCTCTTATTGAATCATACAATGTCTATGAATTATTATATGTGTCTTGAGAACCTGACAATATAGAACAACCAAAATAGAGTGGAAGATTTCCCATTCAATTGAAATTGTTTCATTCTCTTTGTGGTTACACACAATCCCACCTCATGTGATTAAAATATCCACATTAAAAACATCAAGGATTTCCCTTCGGTTTAGGTGGAAAATTCACCAATTTAGCCATTTGATTATGAGTCATTCAAATTCCGTGAAATGTTTTTTCCCTCTACCCCTTATTTTTGGAAAAATAGTTCCCACCATTTTCTATAGGTATCAATATTCTTCCTTTACCCCTAGTTATTTAGATTTACCTTTATTCCACTACCAACAAAATAATTATCTCTTTATAACCATTCATAAAAAAGAACTGAAATCAATGTAAAAATTTATGGCATGAACCTTGATACAAAAAATAATTCCAACAAGGATGAACATTCATCAACACCATTTTTAATGTGAAATATGTTAATCAATTTAGTTGTATACTATATCACTCAGAGATTATCCTGTTCGAAGCTCAATTTTTTTTATCAGTTAAGCAATCCTGAACTTGTGAGGATAGAATTTTCAATTGAAATAATTCTAAAATTAATCACATGAAATTACTTGGCCTAATATAATAAGAACAACTAAATTGAACCATAGTTATTCTAGATCCTCCCGCAAATATGTTTCTAACCTGACATTCAACTACATTATGGTGCCTATGAAATAGAATATTTGATTATTCCAATTAATCCACAGCTCTAAATTTTATGGTTCCAACTCACCTCACTTAATGGGTGGATTCAACTTCAGAATCAGAATGGAATGATCCAGTGTCTATGGTTCATCCCTTACGTTCCCTCATTCCACCAATAAAAAATCCAAGACAGTAATCTAAACTATATGTTAGATCACCTGTGGCATTGGTTCAACCACATCCTCTGTATCCCCATACTGTTTTTTATTATATTCATCGATGGTTACATTTTAGAAAATGAATAAAAAATTATAGTTTCTCTCACTCTATAGAAAATTTTGTCTTAGGATTTTAAAATTTACTATAAAACATTTATGAAAAACAAAATTTCACAGATTCTTTCTTTTACCCAGAAAACACATTTTTAAAAATTCCACCATGATCAATGAAAACCAAATAATTTTCATCCTTTTAAAAAATAAAAAATATTTATCGAAATCATAAATCATCACTCAAAATGAAATACACACTAATATTGGGATGTAATTTCTATCTATTCATGTCATGTTCATATCATAAGATAAACACATGATAATGAGTTAACAACTCATAAAAGTGTCTCAAAACCTCAACATCCCAAAACAACTAGCTACATGATGTTCATCATAAATAATTTAGGATCACCACTTTATTCTATGAATTTGTAGTCGCAGCAAACTTACTCCATTATACTAAATAAAATCGAGGACTAATCCATAATTATTTTCCAACTCCAAGATGGAGAAACCAATATATTTTATTTCCAAAATGAAAGATGGGATGACTATGAATGATACCATCTGTAACATCCCTTCACCCATAGTCATGATAATATATAGAGACATTATTAAGCCATTGGTGACATCCCCAAGACACCATGGTTTTTAATAAATGTTGCGGGATTCATAAACTTTTGGAAAATGATATTCCGTTTTAAAATAAAATAACCAAACCAAGGAAACCATAAAAAACAATCAGAATATGATCTAGGAATATGTAATATAACTCATTGAAAACCCAACAAACAACAATAGAAAACTCTAACCAAGAACCATTTGAAATTAAAAATTTTAAAACCGAACAAATAACTCACGAAACCAAAAACATAAACTACATAGGTCCCCACCGAATCCAATATCCAGGTCTATAATCCATGCCCATCATATCATGTATCATAAATAAATAATTGAGATACATTACCTTTACCTGTGTGATGATATAAAACATATACAAATGCACCAAATATTCCATGAATTGGGTTGGAATAAAACTTTATATGTTTTCCAAAAATGACTTCCCTACTGACTCCACTAGAGAAGAACATGTTCCCATATTTATATAAAATAATTTTAATATAAAACATTGCAACAATTTATATCAAAGCATAAAAGTTTTCAAAAAAAAGAATTTCTTCTTAAAGAAACCACGAAATTATTTAAACCCATTTCTAAAATACATTTTGGAATAATCTATTCCATTACACAAATCAACATATCAACATGTCCACATATTCATGAAATCATGTACGTCCTTATACTCATTATTGGTGAGTCATACTTTCACAAAGCCTTCACTTTGTGTACCATTTTTTATGTGGGAAATGTCATAACCTTATTTTTTCATCTTTTGAAATGGTAAAATTCTAACTCTTATCCATCCCAATGCACATGAACATACACCAACCATTCATTCCATAAACAAATGAAAAAATATTGTTCAAAAAATATCAATCAAAAATCATTTTATTGAATGAATTTACACAAAAACATTTACAATGATTCATAACCAATCATCCATTTTAAAATAATCCTTTTAAAATCATGTAAATAATTTCACATTCTACAAATAAAAATGTATTAATATAATTTCACAAAATAGCACTAAATAAGGTTTCCATATAATATTTAACATCAATTTTTCAAGTTAATATTGAAATTCAATAAATTATAAATCAATCCATTTTATTCTAATAATAAGATTATATAGTGAATCTACCAACTTTTATAAGTTAGGTGAAAATGAATATGGTAACAACAACTCCAAAACATGGATTAGATATTTGAAAAAACTCCATTTATCATGTTCCCTACCATCAAGTGAACAATAAATCAACATCATTATCATGAAATGAAATAGATATATCCACAAATAATTATATCCATAAATAGAATATAGGTTAAAAGAATAAAAATCATGAAAATCACAATGAACGAGTACTTTCAATTGAATATGGCCTCCAACACACCAAGAATCTTCAACTGATCTCTTCCAGATCGAAGGGAAAGGTGTCCAAAACTAGTAAAAATAGATGAACTCTAATAATGATACGTTTATTGGGAAATGATTGGATAAAAGTAAAAATTTTATTAGATCAATAATTTAGGGATTCCCACCAATACTCTGCATGGTTAGGCTTTATAGTTTGCTATACCATGTGCCAATTAAACTAGTGCTATGACCTTAAGACACCCCTTCCATGATTTTCTTACTCAGATCGACAAGTTGGATTCAAGGTATGATAAACCCCTATATTACACTTTTAATGGATTCAAATGTTGGATGATATATTTGTAGGAAATGTGTGCCAAATATGCACACAACAATTACCAAGTGATCCCCTTTTTACAATTTCATATTGGAGTTACACGGTTTCAACTAACTATGCTCAAACCATGCATCAATAAAAAATCCCTAAAAGAGTTTAAAAACCCCTCTAAACCTTCCAAACATTATAGAAATAACATTATATACTTAATATACATAAATACAGGGTTACATACCTAAAATCAAAGGTGATATATGTTTATTACTAGTCATGGAGTCATGTGCATACTACTAAATTTTCCATGATGCGGGAAATTCAATTATGAATTCATTAATTTAATTTTGGATTAAAGGACAATCATGAGAGGTATTAGAAGAAAGAATACTAACATGAATGATTCCATTATAAAATCATATATAAGAGTGTGTGGTTAATTAATATATTTTATAGGTAAAGGAATAAGATGGTGATTTGAATTTTTATAGACTTTTAATGCACTAAGGATTTGTGGTTTTAGTGGACCAATTATAAATGGAAGTTAGACACTAGGATATAAAAAATAATACTCTGTAATATGTGGTGGTTGAGATAATGGTAGATTGATTTCATCACACCATTTTAGGTGGAATTATTTCTTATTCCAGAATAATACTATTGCCTTTTTATTTGTACATAAATCCATCCCAAATCCCATATGATAACTAGTTACCATTATAATTGTTATCAATCGAGACCATTAATTATTGTAAATATTATTATTTATACTAATTAATCCATAAATTTCTAGTTAGTTTGTAATTTTATGTTCGAAATCATTACAAGTGGGAAAATAAGAGTTTGTCACCTTTTAAGGAGGAACTGGGTATTAGGGTATTTGAATTCGAAATCTGAGAGTGGATTCTAGTATATCTATTGGAAGGGAATATGATTTCTTGTTTCTATATTCCAATTATTTGGACTCATCCTACCTTTTATGGTTTTTTGAGGCAGAGTATTGGTTTAAATTATAAATTCATTCATCAATAAAAAATAATGAAATTTAAGGTATGTAATCTAAGAATTATTAGTGTTTTGATTGAACCTAAGAAATGATTTTAATACATAAAATTAATAAGAAATAATTTTCATGAAGTTTTATTTCCATATTTTAACATACTTTTATTATACAATAACATGCATTTTATTTTAATATAGTAAGAAACTAATCCTTGTATATTAGCTTCAAATAGTCAAGAAATTTTGGAGAAAGGTACTAAGAAATTATTTTTGTGGGACTTATTTATTATATTAAATATATGATCCAAACTTTTCATGAGTATATTAATATTAAAAGGGGAGGTCTATTAATACCCAATGTATAAAACCCATATATGGATTTTATATGTTTTTCGGATGGAATATATACTAGAAAAGATGTCTTGAATTATTTTGGATTAGACATATCAGAAAACTAATATATAGTTATATACCCCTTGTGTATTTATAACTATAAAATGAATAATAATTATAAATATTAGATAATAATACTATAATGATTAATTAATATGGATTTCAACCCCTTTCATTTCCTTAGTATATAGTAAAATATTATTAGAATTATGGGGGCATAAACCTATGTAGTTACCCATGTAGGATGCATATGACATAAAAGTGGAAGAAATAACAAACTTATCAGTTCTTATTCATGTGACTAAATAATATATAATTATTTATATTTATAAATATATATTAATATATATATTTGACCTACACAATGCTGGTGGCCCGTATAAGAGTTAAATTCTATAAAACCGATGAAATCTGTAGATTGGGTGGGGCATAAGATGGATTTTTCCTAACTAGGAATCTTATAGGATAATATCTATACTAGAGAAAATATTATTGAGGAATTGATGTTATTAATTTATTACAAAACAGTTATCTACTCCATATTTTATTTTCTTGTTAATGTACAAAATTGTTTTTAAATAACCTTATTGTTATATTAAATCTAAATTTTTAGCATTATTTATGTTGATCTAGATTCAATCTAATTTACTATTTTAATATGACATATCACCCTAAATATTCAAATTATTAAGATACTATTTATTATGATTCCTAATAAGATTTTCTATATATAATTAAATTGTATCATTGGCCGATTAGTCCATTTTATGAGTCATACGGACCACACAAGAAAGCTCAATGAATATGTAGAAAAATCATGACCACTTGTGATGTTTTATTATATTTCATCAATCCAATAGAAAAAGACATTTATTCTTCACAAGAATTCCTTCAAAAATACATTTCAATTGTGAGGAAAATTTCATGTCCCAAATCGACCAATAAGGGGCCAAATTGATGCACGAAATTCCAGCCCATAATTATATACTAGATCTAAAAATAATATAAAAAGAAAAAAAATTCATAACACATTCCCGTATTTAAAGAGTTATTTTTTTGAAAGAAAATATATAGGATCCCAAATTTTCAAGTGAAATGTTTCATATTTGACCGAATATTCATATCCAATAACTAATTCACAATGAATCCATTGAAAACGTATAGATTAAAATGGATAGAAAAATATTATTTAGTAAATAGACATAACATTGTATTGAAATGTCCAATGGATTAAACAAATTAACGGTGTATATTAAACATATATATATAAACATTTAAAATTAATATTTTTCCAGATTTGGATTTCTAATAGGTCAAATTGAAGATCAAACTTGAGGCAATTGTTTTGAAGGAAGAAAGTCCACCACCATGGGATATAAATCCTTCTACCTCTTGTTGTTGAAAGGGTTAAAATTTAAGCACATTATGAGGGTATTTGGAATGAATATATCCTTGACATGGTAATGGGATTACATGATTTAATCTTGTTTCAACAACAGATAACACTCATCAACTTTTTATTTCTGGATTTCTTCCCTATTTTCAATTATAATCATGTGAGTTTGTATTTATTTCAATTAAATTTTAAATTGTGTATCTTTGTAATAATATCTAATTATCATTTAACTTATATTATAAAATTTTAATGGTTTAAAAATTGTGTATAAAGAGCAGAAACCCCTTCTCTTTTCTCAGTTTATCATTCAATCAAAAGCATTTATGTACCTATATTTATGTTTTGTGTGTGTGTTTGGCGCAACATTGATTTCATGTCTCGTTACTTTTCTTTTACTTATAAATCATCACAATAAGAATCTTAATATAGATTAATAACCATATATATGTTTGAGTAAGTCTCCCATTAGGATGATTCATAATTTGGGGATGTTAAGTGGTTGAATTGTATTCTCTCTTAACATTATTTGAATTAATATTTTATATGAAAGACAAGGAATGTTATATATTGACAAGATTTTTTGTTGGACATGTGAATTGAATGGAATTTTTTATACAAAAAATTCACATGGGTTCATGAAATATTTATCCATCCATCAATAATAATTGATGTCAATTAGAATTATTTTCAATGTTTCGATTAAACAAAAAACATGTAATTACAATCGAAATTATCTAGTAAAGTTGATGTTAATAAAATTAAATGTTTTGGAAGGATCAAAGATAACATAATATTAATTACCTAATAATAAAATCTCCCCAATATTTATTAAATTTTCAAATAAAAATTCATCAATTAATCATATCAATTAATATCTACAATCAAAACCCCAATTAAAAAGACACATTAGAATCATTGGAGTCTAAAATTTATAACATCACTGAGTATTCGAACTGAGTGTATGTATACATATTATAGAAGAGAACTAAATCATTGAATGGTCGATAGGAAAAATATTCTGTAATTTATATGAAACCATTTTCAATGATGGTTCAACTAAATTTTGATATTTTAAAAAAATACAATAAAAATCATAAAAAATTGAATAATCAGCCTTAATGTAAAAAATATAAATAGAAAAAAACCATGAATAAAAATCCCCATTCCCATGAAAAATAATAAAAATGAAATATCACAATGAAAAAATACATTCCAAATTATTCAAAACTTCTTTGAAGGCATTGTAGCCTCATAAGCAGTACATTAGTTTTGTTTTACCAAAAAATAGGTCAAAATATTCACTGACATAGGAGGAACATTCTATATATGAAAATAAACCAGAACCCACTGATTTCCCTCCAAATTGAACAATATATATCCAACTCCAAGGATCAAACATTAAACGCAGTTGTTTCCCATGATATGAATTACAAAACATTTTCTATTCATTATCCTAATATTGAGGATGATTTTATACTAAAATTGGGATTCATTTATTTTCTAGATCATTACCCTAGGATAGCCAGTGTGGATTATAATCTCACCATGAATAGTTAAAATTTTTGTTCTCTACGATTAAACCTAGAAGGGATTCTAAGGAATAATTAAAATTTGATAATTCTATTTACCCTTAGTTTACTTTGATAAATCATGGTTCTATTACTCTGTCATGGTTCCATAAACACATGGAAAGTCATGAAGAAACTCTTATTGAAATCTATTCCTTTTTCTCAAAATGTTTCTTTCTAAAAGAAAATATGTTTCATCCACCAACTCCAAATTGAATAACTCCATGAGTATTAGGAGAGGTTCAAAAATAATATAGAAACCTGAACATACCACCAACACCATTACAAACTCATGATACTATACTTCTATGAGGAGATGTTCAATATAGAGTAAACACTCATAGATGTTTCAAGTAGTGGTGCTCGTGATAACAAAACTACTACATTCTCAAGAAATATCATAAGAAACATGGATAAAAACATGTAAAAATTCCTTACATAGGTACATTATCATGCTACACATTTCCATTATAATTAAACCATAGAGCATAAAACGCTGACTCATTGGATAGGTGAATATCCAGGTCTTTTGCAACAACTAGTTATGGATACAAAATGAAGAAATTAATCTTTTCCACATTCTCTATTCATAGGTCCTATAAAAAATTGTGGAATTTTAAACTCACCTACTCATCCACCAGACACATGCCCACAACCTTGAGACAATCCAGCTGATTTGTCTAATCCAATAGAGTGAAATACAGCATTTTTCAGAGGAACTCCAACCCTCAAAAATCAATTCAGTTCATTTGAAACTTCAAACAACCCACTATATTCTTTTATACTATACCTATAACCCTATATTATGATATGGTAATCCCATAAGTAATACCCCTCAGTTCCCTCCTCAATTAGAAAACAAATTTAAATATGGTCATGGTGGTGGTAAAATAAAAAATTAACAACTTATCCTTTTGTACCTCGTCCTCAATAGAGAAATTAACCTCCTCCTATCATGGATTAAACTATAATAGAGAGACTTCTCAATTCCCAAACTAAAAAAAATCAATTTAAAAATAACAAAAATAATTGAACTCATAATTTATTATACGCCTCTTAATTTAAGAACCCGTGGAAATGTGCTCTAAAAGATAATACTTCCATCACCAGTCAGAGCCTAAAAACATTGAATACCATATCAGTCAGCATGCATCCTACCTCATCCAATAGGTTCAATAAAATTATTCTAAACTCCCAAATCAAATATTTCCCAACTCCATGGTTAATGTAAGTCTTATTTCACATAGGCTGATAATGCCAATATCTATGAATCAAGATAAATCCAATAAAACCTTTAAATAGTGAATTGGAAAACAAAAATAATGTATGTATAGACAAAAGATAATTGAATACAATCCCCCACCTCCTTATATCCCTCTAATAATACCTATTCCATTTTCTCAAGTTGTATTTAAGATAAAGAATACCATTGATCCCGATTTTTCAATGTTCAACATGTTTAGACGTGTTGAAGACAATATTCCCCCTATGGGATTCCATAAAAAGAACTATATATGAAATATTTTTATGTGAAATTTCACCCATAATAGATAACATAGGACAAATGGGTTTTTTAACCTAAAAATCAATTCCCCCTGATGTTTGATGATCTAGGTTCCTTTACGGTTCCATTAGAAAGTAAGAGTTATGAATTAGATGATGCCGTCATAGAACTATAAGCATCGATAAATTTCATTCCCAAATCCATTTCTACAACATTTTTCTGGGTCCCTTGCACCCATATAGTATTTTAATCTAGTAACCCAATTGATTAAATTCCATTCCTGAGGGGAATATTCAAGGATGTACATTTTTGGGTCAATGGTCATATCATGGAAGATGAGTTTTATGTCTATGACATGTAAGGAGAGACATATTATTTCTAGTCTCCTTTGATTCTAGGAATATCATTCCTCACGAAATATTGAACAAAAATTGTCATCAATTCAAGCATACAATAAATGTAATTTTTTGACCAACTGTTCATGTTCTATATTTTTTATGACATGTCATAGCCATTAGAAAATCGCTATCTATTTTCTATCCAAGCATCTGAAATACTATTTGAGAGTTTGTTCGACCCTGGTACATCATGAATTATTGTTATAATGATATAGTAGTTTGTAAATATTGTATCATCATTAACCTTGTCATAAATGGATATGTTGATGTTGAACATTCGAAAGTAATATCTATCCATCTAATGGATATTGAAATATCATTGGCATCCCATATCTCCATTGATCGCCACTACTCTAGCATGTATGATAATGATGAAAATGATCTATAATTTCTATATATTTATTCTAATCATATTATCCAACACTCATAATCTTCTATTAATGATTTATATATTATCTTATAGTTCATGTGAACCCTGAACTAATGTGCTTATCCTTTACAAATGTCAGTGATCTTTTTGATACATGTTCCTTCATTTACAATGTTATCACTATTAATGAAATAAATTACTATTCATTGGAAAAAAAATCTATATAATGGATCTTGAAAAATATTTTTAGTCTCATGAATCCTTTGATCATAATTACTTCACATTGGAAAGTGACGCAAAAAATTAGTTCAAATATTCTAGGATCTCATACAGTAATTTCACATATTCTAAACCACACATAAATACACTATTAGAACTGAAACATCCTCATGAACTTACACTCATAGACAACATACACTTTGAAGACTGCATCATTCCAAAATTTAAAGACCAAAGGGATTACCAAACCTAATGAATTGAAAGATCCTTAATAAGGAAGAAATTAAATACTAAAATAAACAATTGAGCCTCCCAATTGAGAAGCTTTTCTAGAAGTAGGTTAGAGTTAAGAAAATATCTTCTCCACCATCAGATAATGGGTAGTTCATTGCAAATATCTAGATATAGGATAAAAAATGAAGTGCCTATTCGGAGGAAATCTAGGTATTTCATTAATTTTATGAAATTTTAATTTGTTTTTATTTTTTCACTGTATGAATAATGATTTTTCTGGAATAGGAAAATTTAATATTTCACATCATTACTAGATGAGACACATGCCCAAGGATATACATCAACATCCACCAACCAACCACCAGATAGAGATAGAATCCTACCAAATACAAACTAAGGGGAACCTCATATCTTTCAAATCCTCCTTTATCTATTCTTCCCACGTCTCTCACACACAAAATCACTCTCTATTTTTTATTTTTCTTCCTCTCCCGTTATCATTTTCCACCACATTCTTCATCAAATCGTTTTTATTATTTCTCTTTTGTATGGGTGTGTACTTAAAAAAACTATACAAATATAACCAATAAAAAAACAAAAATGTCCTCAACAACACCCCATTATATGAATAAATTTTATAAAAACATTTTACAAAGTCCAATGAATTTTTTTAATATCAATTATTTTATTTATTGATAATTTATTTGGATAAAAAAAATTTTGGTAGCGATAGTAAATTTTGAATTATAAAATTTTTATTTATAAAATTTTTCTTCTTCATTCATGATGAAAGAAATAAGATTTCATGCCAAGGTATCCTATGGTGGACTTTTATATTATGTCTCCTTCACCCCCACCTCCCGATTGTAAATATTGAGTTTTTTGACCTTTAAAATGAATATCCTACTTCATAATATATTTTAATGATAGTGCCATTTTATAAACCACTTGAGAATAACAATATCAAAATATCCTCCCATTACCCTTACATTGCTCATCATTTTGAATGCCCCTTAAATCCAATGAAACCCATTTTAAGATTATCCACATTACAACCCAAATACTTTATGCCACCTAAAATCTACATAGACTTTAATTGAATTATTTATTAAAATTATGTGTGGAGGGAATGGATTTAATTTTTTGTATTCTACGCATGATTTTTAATGTACCTTATAATTCTTGAGGGAAAACATCCATTTGTGTGTGGGGGATATGTTATCATTATATGAGTTTTGGGAATGGATTAATTATAACAACACATACCTTACATACATTGTTATTACTTAAAAATTGAAGCACACTTATTACAACATATAACAAACCCATGAAATGACCGTATAGGAATAGTGTCTTTAGAAACTCGGAAATATAAACAGGTGGTTCATAAATCATCTGCACTATCTCCCTTTTAATTTATTATATCTAAAGTACCTTTTAGAATATCTTATTTAATACCCTTCTTCCTGGCCGGGGGAAAATAAAACATACAAAAGGGTAAGCTCAAATACTTAGTAAGGGTAAAAATAATTAATATCAATCAGAACATATTCATAAGAACATAACATTTGGGAAATCATAACCTATAAAAGTGATCATAATTTCATAACACGGGATAAATAAAATAGTGAAATGTAATCCCAAAAATCATAACATAAGACATGAATCATTGTGGCATAAACATATAATCATATAAAATTATTTCTTATTAGTCAAGACTCATTTCCAAGACTATCTTAGTGGACAATTTCCATTTCTGAACCGAGTTCACTCCTCGTTCCAGTCCCGTATCACTGAACCGGTTTAACTTGTCGTTACAGTCATGTCTATCTCATGAGATATAATTATTTACCCAATGCATTGGTATAAGATATAGGTCCCTCCCATCTCTTAATGATACCATTCTTCTGTGTTCCACAAGATCATAAATCATACATCATAGCATAACCCATGTAATAAAAATGGGATTCATAAACGTCATGCCATCATAACATAATCCATATAAGATAAAAGGACATCATAAAAATAATTACATCATAACAAAATCAAATAAATGTAAAAATATGGATAAAAACAGAACCCTATATCATCTTAGATGGAAAATAATTTTGATAAAATTCTTGGACTCCATTCGTGAGGAAAATATCCTTTCTACATAAAAAAAAAATTACATTATTAACATGTCGTAATATTTTAAACTAAACGAAGTTGATTAAAAATAAACTTGAAAACTTTTAAATTAAGCATCATGGAAATAATTTTTTATGAAATCATAAAATACATTCATGCCGTATAGGTTAAAAAAACATTCTTCTCGTACTTTGGCCGAAAAAGTCAAAAACTATCTCGTACTGAAAACAACAAAAGATTCCTTTCATATCTTTTACTAAAAATCCACAAATAGGTAAAATTGGATTTAAACAATTGTATGAGGATATAAATAATATTACATATTGAGTAAACATGGATTTCGATTATAAATATGTCCCAGTAAATACCGATGTATAAACAATCTCAGATAAAAATTGAGATTGAGAGATTTTCTCTTTCCTTAGGTCCGATTTTCATTGTACCTGTCAAAAACTCCTTTATAATGATTTAAATAATGTTATTGACTTATTGAATAATCTTAATAATTGTTATTATATCATATATGGTCATATTCTTAGCTTCTTATTAGTAACATTTCATTACTACTTCGTATTCGGGTGTTTATTGCTTTCTGTTCTTATGCATGTTTTGTCGAATAAATTATTATTCATATTTTTAGGTTATAGATAAATCATTTAAAAAATGGTATTGTTGTAATATATATCATATTTATTCATTAAATTCATTTATATAATCATTATGCAATGAAGATCATGTAGAACGAGTCGCATCACATCGTGGAGACGGTAGGTCGTACGTACGCACGAGCGATGATATCGTTCCCTTGATCGTGGAATTGTATTGAAGTGTATGTATACTATTTATGAATAAATATCACCTTAAAATAACAATATATAGTTATTATTTACACCATTATACCCATCCATGTTATGTGGTGGTGGAAAACAGATTACACCATAGCGTGGAGACGGTATTTCGTACGTACGCACGCGCGGTGATTTCATTTTCCGTAGGATTGATAGAAGGTGAAATAGGGTTGTTTCATATTTTCAATAACATATAATCATATGAGTGATACTTGTATTATTACTTAATAATGAAACAATTAAGAATATGAAGTACAATAAGAAATAAATTTGAAAGGATCGGTAATGGATATTACCTTTTCTTTGACGCGCCTCTTCTTATCCTCCTCTTAGGGCACTAGAGTTGGACTTTGAAGAAGACCAGGACCTCTAGGATATTTCTAGGGAAGTGTAGAAGTGAATTTATCATGGATTGGATGAGATTGATGGATCATAGTGGTGTAATGAGGAGATAGAGGAGGTTCCCTTTTATAAGAGAGGATAGGTGCACCTTTGGAAAAACTAATAATATTATTTTATTATAAAGTCATGTTCGATTTTTAATAGCTCCAAATTAATTTATTTTGAAGATAAGGTAGAGTGGGTCTAAATAATATCATCCAATAGATTTTGGACAAGTTTACGTTACTATTTTAACCTTATCATTTAGATTCATATTTATGTTAAATAATTTTACTTTTACCATGTCTTCTTGTTTTGTAACACTATAAGGTTAATAAACTTACTATAACAAGTAAAACAGACCCAAAGTTGTTCATTAATAATATATATAACCTTATCTAAGTCATTTGGCCGATCCTTATATTTTTAGGAATAAAATAATAATTATGAATATAATATTTGTTTTAAAAACTATTTTATGTCAATTTTGACACTATTTGGTACGTGATTTTTTGTGAAAATCATACCAACCTGATTAGTTCGAAAAATTTAATTAAATCAATACTAACATGTCATATTAACCTATAAAATTAGTGTAATTCATAAAACGTCTCAAATTACATTTATTTGGGTATTTATAATATCAATGATGTTAATATTTCATAAATAAGGTAATTAATGCATCATCATTGTGTCACAAATAAATTACATTATATAATCTCTAAAAATTATAAATAAAATACCATTATTTAATAAATATTTATATCTTTATAATTAATATTTATAGTTGAATTTATCATATGTATATCCATATATTAAAAATGTTTTTGTTATTAAACTTTGATTTTAACTATTTTAACTCTTCTTTAAATAAAATAATAATAATTTTCCAAATCTAATCCAAGTGGACCTAAATGGTCATATATTATTACTAAGGTTGTTTTTGGTCGAATTAAACTTATCCAGTATAATTAGGACATGTGTTAGGGTAATAATTATATCATTTTTACCCTTAATTATCCTATTTACTTTTAACCGTGGTAAATAAAAGAAAAAGTTACTATTCACCAAAAATTATTTTCATCTCATTGAACCACATATTACTTACTGAAATCAACCGTGTCTCTCGGATTTTAGAAATTCCATTCACAGAAGTGGTAAAATTATGTTTTATGTAAATTCCTAAATTCTCCTAGAAGTGGGTAAAAGACGGTGAAAAGTTCAATAAAATTTTTATATATCTAAAATTATTATAAAATTACTCAAATGAATTAAATTGAACATATATAGGTATTATGTATCAATTTTGACCTAAAATAAATTTAAATAAAATAAATAATTATTTATATAAAAAGTCAGTTTTTAAATAGTAACCTAGTGTTTTCACTATTCATCAAAAATTGAAAGTTTTCCGAAAAATACGAAAAATTCACCCTAGGATAATTTCAATATTCCGAATTCCAAAATAGAGTCAATTTTGAAATATAAAATTTATAAAATTTCAAAAAGTGGCTATTACTATTCATAACAGCTAGTTTTAATAATATTTTAATAGCATATCGGTGTTTAGTGAAACTCGGTATTGTGTACAGCGCAAGATATCGAGAAAGGTCTCGATTACTTGTAAATCAAGCCAAGATAGTGTTGTGTGTAGTGAAAGATTCCTTTGATGATGTATATAACATAAAAACAAAATATTTCTCATAGAAATCTCGGGTGTTATATTCTACCCCCCTTAAAAGGAATTTTTCCCTCGAAATTTGTCACTTTGTAACAAACAGATGAGGATACCTCTCCCTCATCATATCCTCAATCTCCCATGTAGCTTCTTATAATTGGTGGTTCCTACATAAATGTTTCACCAAGAGAGTGGTCTTGTTCTGTAGGACTTTTTCACTACGTTCCAGAGTCTCTATCAGTTGTTCTTCATAAGAATGATCTGTCTCCAATGGTACAACTTCTGAGCTGAGTACATGTGAAGAATCAGGTATGTACTTTCTTAGGAGAGTTACATGGAACACATCATGAACTTGAGTGAGATTCGGCGGATGTGCCAATCAGAAAGCTACCTTCCCAACACGATTCAGTATTTCAAAAGGACCGATATACCTAGGGCTCAGCTTTCCCTTCTTTCCAAATCTCATTACTCTCTTCCATGGAGATATTCGTAAGAAAACTTTATCACTCACTTCAAACTCTAGGACTTTTCTTCGGTTATCAGAATAACTTTTTTGTCAACTCTGAGTTGCTCTTATGTGTTGTTGGATAGATCAGAACTTTTCTTCCATCTCATCAACAAGATCAGGTCCTACTAGCTTTCTTTCCCCAACTTCATCCCAACATGTTGGAGTTCGACATTTCTTTCCATAGAGAGTTTCTTAAGGAGCCATCTGAATACTAGAGTAAAAGATATTATTATAAGACAATTCCACCAAAGGTAGGTGTTGATCCCATTCACCTTTGAAAACCATAGATCAAGCTCTCAACATGTCTTCTAGAGTTTGAATTGTCCTCTCAGACTGACCGTCTGTCTGAGGATGATAAGAAGTGAAGAAACTCAACTCTTCATCCAGAGTATGCTGAATAATTCACCAAAAATTTGAGGTAACCCTCGGATCCCGATCAGATATAATGGAAAGTGGTACTCCATTCAGTCTTACCACTTCCATTACATATATGCTGGCAAGCTGATCAATAGAGAAATCCTCTCTAATATAAATGAAGTGTGCTGACTTCGTAAGACGATCAACTATAACCCAGATAGAATTATTGCCTTTGGTTGTTTTGGGATGTCAAATGACAATGTCCATAGTGATGATTTCCCATTTCTATTCTGGTATGGGTAATGGTTGTAACATCCCCTTAGACTTTTGTCTCTTAGCTTTAACTTTCTGACAAACCAAGCATCGAGAGACATATTCAGCAACATCTCTTTTCATGCCATCCCACCATAAGTACTCTTTCAAGTCCCTATACATATTTGTGCTTCCAGGATGAAAAGAAAATGATGAACTATGAGAATAATCCAGTATCTCATTCATTAATTATGGGATGGGAGGAACACAAACCCGATTCCTAAACCATATTATCCCATCACAATCAAGGGTGAATTCAAGAGAATTTAACACATTCTTTTGTAACACTACATCATCTTACTGTGACTCTTTAATATTCGCATGTATAGATGGTTGAACATTCATTTGAGAAAGATAAGATTTTTCCCCTTCCATTATAATTCCAAGATGCATCCTTTGTAAATACATAAATATTGGATCTTTTGTGATCCTCATCAGGCTTAATCTAGCATGGTCTTGTCAACATAATGCATCTACCACCTCGTTTACTTTCCCAGGGTGGCAATGAATTAACCAGTCGTAATCCTTAATCAGCACCAAGCATCTTCTTTGACTCATGCTTAGCTCCTTTTGTGTGAAAATATACTTTAAACATTTTTGATACGTATAAATATCACACTATTCACCATAAAGACAATTCCTACAAATCTTTACTGAAAAGATTACAGTATCTAACTCCAAATCATGTGTTGGGTAATTCTGCTCAAGGATTTTCAACTGTCGTGACGCATAAGCTATCACCAAATCATTTTTCATTAGAACACACCCCAATCCCTTCTTGGATGCATCCCTATAGATCACAAACCTTTCTCCACTACAAGGTAGTGAGGGCATAGGTGCACTGGATAACCTTCTATTCAACACCATAAAATTCACTTCACATTCCTCCGTCCACACGAACATAACTCCTTTTCAAGTAAACCTGGGGAGTGGATTAAATAATCATGAAAATCATTCACAAAACGTCGATAATATCCAGCCAAACCATGAAAACAATGGATCTCGGTTATTGTTGTTGGTCTCGACCATCTTTTGATAACCTCTATTTTTGATGGATCCAAAGATATCCCCTCTTTTGAGATTATGTGACCCAAAAATGAAACTTTTTGAATCCAAAATTCACATTTGGTAAATTTGGAATAAAGATTCACTTTTCTCAGGGTCTTCAATAAAATTATCAGGTAATCTTCATGTTCTTCCTTGCTCTTTGAATAGACAAGAATATCATCCATAAGACTACCAAAAACTGATCAACATAGTCTCTAAAGAATCTATTAATTAGATCCATGAAGATAGTAGGGTCATTAGTAAGACCAAATGGTATCACTATAAATTCATAGTGTCTATACCTTGTATGGAAAGCCGTCTTTGGTATATCCTCCCATTGGACCCTTAATTTATGATACCCTGAACAAAGATCAATCTTGGAAAAGTATTTAGCTCTGCGTAGTTGGTCAAATAATTCATCAATGCATGGGAGATGATATTTTTTCTTGATAGTGATCTTGTTAAGTTCTCAATAATCAATGCAGAGTCTCGTTGATCCATCCTTCTTCTTAACAAGCAGAACAAGTTATCCCCAAGGTGACACACTAGGGCGTATGAATACCTTATCAAGATTCTCTTGGAGTGGCTTCTTCAATTCCTGCAACTCAACTAGGGCCATTCTATAAGGTGTCTTTGAAATGGACATAGCACCCGGTATGAGTTCAATTGAAAACTCAACTTCACTATTTTGTGGAAGACTAGGAAATTACTCTTGAAAGACATCATCAAACTCCCGTACAATGGGCATATTCTTAATCATGAGTTTCTCTCCAACAATTTGAGATAAATAACCTTAATTTAGTGGAATGAAGACCCATAAGATGGAAGAAATTCCCACTATAAGGTTATGTTCATCCTTGCATTAATAGACGATCGTAGATTGATCTGGAATATGAAATGTGACTTCCCTTCTTTGGGAATTGATATGAACTCCATATAACGAAATCCAATCCATTTGAAGAATCACATAAAATTCCACTGTAGGAAGGATCACAAGATTTGTAGGAAGCACTTTCCCACAAACATCAATCGGAGAAGAATTATAATCTTTTGATGCGACTGTTGTGCCATTAGGGGTCGTTACAGCTAACTCAACATCTAATTGTTGAGGTAATATTGCGATACCCTTAGAAAATTATTCATAAATAAAAGAGTGGATGGATCCAGAATAAAATAAAACATTTTCTACTTTAGAGTAGATGGTAAGTATACCTTTCACCACTTTTTTATTATACTCCACATCGCTGATAGAAATTGCATGTGAAATTCCTTGGTCTTTGGCCTTAAGAGTTTGTTGACATCGATCATCATCAAAAAACCTTGGATTTGGGCACTGATTAGCCTAATTTCCCATTTCCTTGAACTTGTAACATTGATGTGTAGGAGGTGCACTTTGTGTAGCATTTTCTTTGTTCGCTTCACTAGACATCTTCTTCCCATCATTACGGCATTCAAATGCCCGATTTCTTTCTTTTCCATAGTTGAAACATTTACTTGTCCCTTTAAGACAACTCCCTCCATGTTTCTTTCCACACATTGAGCATAAGGGAAAACTCATCTTCTTTTCAGTGTTCTCTTTAGATTTTCCTTTGAATTCCATTTTCCCCTTCTTATCAAACGCATATGACTGATGGGTTACTCCAATCTACATCTCAACCTTGAGAGCACATCGAACTATTTCCTCATATCTATTGAAGTCTCTTATGGATAACACCCTTCTATGACTTTGTTTTAAGCCACTAATTAATCGATCGATCTTACTCTCAGGTTGGATAATAATTCTGGAAGTATACCTTGAATGTCATGTAAAATTTGCTTCGTAGGTACCAATAGATTCATCATCCTTTTGCTTCAGTTCATGAAACTCTTTCACCATATCTATTCGAAGAATACGAGGGACATACTTATTGAAAAATAAGTTCTTGAACTCGTCCCATTCCATGGAATCAATTTCATCTCTTGGCCTTTTATTCTTGATAAGATTACACCATTGAACAGCTTCACCTTCAAAACGTTATACTGCTAAGATGACTTTATCATGTTCAGAACATTGAGGAACTGAAAATATCTTTTCAATGGTACTGATCCACTATTCAGCCACTAATGGATTAGTAGACCCATTAAATGAGCGTGGACGCTGCCTCATGAAGGATTCAACAGAAGGTTTCTTCTTCCTTTGCTCAATTGGAGGTCCTGCATGATTCGTATCTTGAGAGAGTTGTGTGATCATGGCTAAATGATTTTTCATTCAACATCCCATAATGTTTGGTTGCTCAGGGGGACAATCATTAAATTTCCCGTCGCATTCCACATTAACAATGTTCCTTCGTGTTCCAGCAATTGACTAAAACCAAGAACAATTGTTTGAGCAAAAATAATTATAATAGGAAAATCACATAATCAAGAATAAAATTTCACCCTTAAGATCTAATCATAGGTTGTTCATGGACATTTAAAAAACACTAAGATTGTGTTCTATGCTCTGATATATCCTTAGGGTTCTTACTAAGGCTTCCACATCCAAGTTTCCAAAGGATGACTATACCATACCTCTGATACCAACTATAATGACCCATACTTTACATACATTATTATTACATCAAAATTGAATCACACTTATTAAAACATATAACAAAACCATGAAAGAACCGTATAGGTATAATGTCTTTAGAAACTGGGAAACATAAACAACTGGTTCATAAATCATCTACAATGTATCCGTTTTAATTTATCACATCTAGAGTCCCTTTTGGAATATCTTATTTAATACCATTCTTCCTAACTGGGGGAAATGAAAACATACAAAAGGGTGAGCTCAAATGCTCAGTAAGGGTAAAAAAAGAAATATCAATCACAACATATTCATAAGAACATAACATTTTGAAAATCTTAACCTGCAAAAGAGATCATAATTTCATTACATGGGATAAATCATAGTAGTGAAATGTAATCCCAATAATCATAACACAAGACTTGAAACTTTTTCTAATACACACATAATCATCTAAAATCACTTCTTATTAGTCAAGACTCATTGCCAATACTATCTTAGTGGACAAAGTCCATTTCTGAACCGAGTTCACTCCTCGTTCCAGTCCTGTATCACTGAACCGGTTTAACTTTTCATTAATGCCATGTCTATCTCATGAGATATAAATATTTTCCCAATGCATTGGAGGGAGATATAGGTCCCACCCATCTCATAATGATAACATTCTTTTGTGTGCCACAAGATCATAAATCATACATCATAGCATCGCCCATGTAACAAAAAATGGGATTCTTAAACATCATTCCATCATAACATAATCCATATAAGATAAAAGGACATCATAGAAATAATTCCATCATAACATAATAAAATCAATGTAAAAATAGGGATAGAAACATAACCCTATATTATCTTAGATGGAAAATATTTTTGATAAAATTCTTGAACTCCATTCATGAGGAAAATATCCTTTCTACTTCAAAAACATTTTTCCTTTCTTAACATGTCATAAAATATTAAAATAAAAGAAGTTGATTAAAAATAAACTTGAAAAATTGAAAATGAAGCTTCATGGAAATAATGTTTTATGAAATTATAAAATCCATTCATGTCGTATGTGATAAAAAAACATTCTTCTCGTACTTTGGCCGAAAAAGTCAAAAAGTATCTCTTACTTAAAACGACAAAAGATTCCTTTCATATATTTTACTAAATATCCACCAATTGGTAAAATTGGATTTAAAAAATTGTAGGAGGATAGAAATAATATTACATATCGAGTAAACATAGATGTGGATGATAAATATTCCCCAGTAAATACCGATGTATAAACAATCTAGGATAAAAATTGAGATTGCAAGATTTTCCCTTACCTTAGGTCCGATTTTCTTTGTACGTGTCCGAATCTCTTGTATAATGATTTAAATAATGTTATTGAATTATTAAATAATCATTATCATTGTTATCATATCATATATGGTCATATTATTAGCTTATTATTAGTAACATTTCATTGCTACTTGTTATTCAGGTGTTTATTTCTTTTTTTTCTTATGCGTGTTTTGTTGAATAAATTCTTATTCTTCTTTTTAGGTTAAATATACCTCATTTAAAAAATGTTATTATTATAATATATATCATATTTATTCATCCAATTCATTTATATAATCATTATGCAGTGATGATCATGTAGAACGAGTCGCATCACATCATGGAGACAGTAGGCCGTACGTAAGCACGAGCGATGATATCATTCCCATGATCATGGAATTGTATTGAAGTGTATGTATACAATTTCATAATAAATATAAATTTACAATATTAATATATAGTTATTATTTACACCATTGTACCCATCCATGAAAGGTGGTGGTGGAAAACAGATTACACCACGGCGTGGAGATGGTATTCCGTACGTACGCACGCGCGATGATTTCATTTTCTGTAAGATAGATAGAAGGTGAAATAGGGTTGTTTCATATTTATAATAACATATCAGTATATTAGTTATACTGATGTTATTAATTCATAATGAAAAAATTAAATAAGTGGAAGTAGAAGAAGAAATAAATTGGAAAGGATCAGAAATAGATATTACCTCTTCTTTGACGCGCCTCTTCTTAACCTCATCTTAGGGCACTAGAGTTGGCCTTTGAAGAATACCAGGACCTATATGATGTTCTTAGGGAAGTGTAGAAGAGATTTTGGTAGGTATTGGTAGAGATTTCTGGTTCAATGTGGTGTGAGGAGGAGATGGAGGAGGTGCCGTTTTATAAGGGAGGAGAGGGGCACCTTTGGAAAAACTAAAAATATTATTTTATTATAAAGTCATATTCAGTTTTTAATAGCTTAAAATTGATTTATTTCGAAGATAAGGTGGGTATGGGTCGAAATACTCTCATACAATAGAATTTGGACATGTTTAGGTCAATATTTTAACCTTATCATTTAGATTTATCTTTAAGTTAAATAATTATACTTTTACCCTGTCTTCTTGTTTTCATACACTATATGGTTAATAAACTAACTATAACAAGCCAAAAGAACCCCAAATATTTCATTATTAATATATATAACCTTATATATGTCATTTTTCAGATCCTTATATTTTTAGAAATAATATAACAATTAATAATATAATATTTGTTTTAAAAACTATTTTATGTCAATTTTGACACTATTCGGTACATGATTTTTGTAAAACTCATAACAACCTGATTAGTTAGAAAAAAGTTAATTAAATCAATACTAACATGTCATATTAACCGAAATTTTTTTTTTAATTCATAAAAATCTCATATTACATTTATTTGGGTATTTATAATATCAATTATGTTAATATTTCATTAATAAGGTAATTACTGCATCATCATTGTGTCAGAAATAAATTAAATAATTTAATTTCTAAAAATTATTAATAAAATACCATTTTGTATTAAATCATATTATATTTCTAATTAATATTTATAGTTTAATTTATCTTATGTATAACCCTATATTAAAAATTATTTAGTTAGTAAACTTTGATTTTAACTATTTTAACTGTTCTTTAAATAAAATAATAATAATTGTCCTAATCTAATACAAGTGGACCTAAATTGTATTATCTTATTCCTATGGTTGTTTTTGGTATAAATAAACTTATCCAATATAATTAGTACATGTGTTAGGGTAATAATAATCTCATTCTTACCCTTAATTACCCTATTTACTTTTAACCGTGGTAAATAAAATTAAAAAGTTTTTATTCACCAATAATTATTTTCATCTCATTGAACCAAATTTTACTTAATGAAATCAACCGTGTCTCTCTAATTTTTGAAATTCAATTGACAGAAGCAGTAAAATTATGTTTTATTTAAATTTGAAAATTCTCCAAAGAGGTTGGTAAAAGACGGTGACAGGTTCAATAATATTTTTATATAGAAATAATTATTATAAAATAACTCAAATAAATTACATTTAACATATATAGGTATTATGTATCGAGTATGACCTAAAATAAATTTAAATAAAATAAATAGTTATTTATATAAAAAGTCATTTTTTAAATAGTAACCCAGTGTTTTCACTATTCGTTAAAAAATGAACGTTTTTAGAAAAATACCAAAATTTCACCCTAGGCTAATTTTGATATTCCGAATCCAAAAATGAAGTCCATTTTGAAAGATAAAATTTATAAAATTTCAAAAAGTGGGTATTACTATTCATAATGGATAGTTTTTATAATATTTTAATAGCATATTGTTGTATAGTGAAACTCGGTATTGCGTACAACGCAAGCTATCGAGAAAGGTCGTGATTTCATGTAAAGAAAACCAAGATACTTCTGTCTGTAGTGAAAGATTACTTTTTTTATTTATATAAAATAAAAAAAAATATTTCTCATAAAAATATCGGGTGTTACATTAATTTTTTTATAAAATTTTTTATGCGATTGAAAAGTGTTAAAAAATAAGAAAATAAATAAATCAAAAAACAGAAAAAAGAATGGATTTTCTCTTGATCCAGACAAAATTCACTCTTCATCATCCTCTCATATTGTTATAACTATTACAGTTAGTTTCATGAGGGGATCAAAAATGGTTGTGGTGATGAGTGTGGGATTTTTTCAAGTTCAAAATTCCAGAAAAAAAGATAAAAGAATGAATGTTTTCATCATATTTTATTATGTAATTAGGATAAGTTTTGTTTTTTGATCATATTACATCTTTTCATCATATTCCTATTTTTTCCCTATCCTTTATTCCTTCACACATTAATTCCCTTATAAATATTTCCTTCCATAAAAATTCCTTTTAATATTTTAAAAAAATTCATTTCTTGTTCTATGTTCATGTTTTACCCCTAATTTCCTCCCTTCATTAGATCATGTTCCAACTGTACCCTAACCATTGAAAACCCCAAAAAATGCCAATATCTTATTTTCAATTTATTATAGGTAATAAAAGCTAATGGATCATTCAAATTATAAGAATTTCATTTTTATGGTGAATGAGTCGTCTAAAATTAATAAATTTTTATCATCTTTTGAAGGGTTAGTTTTAATTGCTCACATTTTCTATTTCTAATTTTGAGCATGAAAAATTATTATTTTTGGAAATTTATTTTTTCTAACAATTTTTAGTTGAATTATTTATGGATGATAAGACTAATCTAGACCCCCTTAATTAGTGAAATTTTTTGTGTTAGTAAAAATGATTTAGTATTGTTTGTATGTTTATTTTACATAATGATTCACAAGAATATATTTGGGGGTCAATTCTATTCATTTATTAAAAATTTAATATCTACTCATTTTAATAATTTTCAAGGAAATGTTGATAATTAGTGTGAAATACCCATGTTATTGTAGGATCAAAATAGTGATGTAGATGCTCAATATACAAGAGGGGGGGTGAATTGTATACTTTAAAAATTCCTTTGGAACCGTTAATGTTAGTTACGATTAACTATGTTTTACTTAAGCAAAGAGAAGGGCTATGTTTAACAAAGTTAAACTTAAGAAAATTCACAACACCTCTAATACCAAATAAAAAATTGTAAAGAGATTCGGAAAGTAGGTTCCAGAAATATGGTTCTGGAAATTGAATCTTAACAAAATATTACAATATGAGATTCTACCTTAAAGCGTGTAGAATCTGAATGAAACAGAGTACAAGTAAGGAAGTATAAGAAATTTATACTTTCCTTATAATACAAAATGCAGCGGAAATAAACAAGTAGTAAAACTACAAGTAACAAGATGTAAATCTTTTAACCCAAAGCGAAGGGTATCCAACAAACTTGGATAAAGGTCCCTTGATTTATACTTTCAAGCAAGTCTGTCTTACCCACACCAGGGTAAGCCCTCGATACGAAGATTGGAGTCTCTGTCTTGCTATCCCCGCAAGCCCTCAACTTCAAGGTAGTTAGTCACCTCTGTCTTCCTCAGCAAGGAAGCCCTCGAACGTCAAGGTAGTCGGCACCTCTATCTTCCTATCCCCAGAAGTCCTCAAATGTAATCACCAACATTCGGAGTCGCACGAAGCATTTAGAGTTAATAAGAGCCTCTCTATCTTGAAATCACTTCAACAGCATGTATGCACAATGTTGAAGAAGTTATTCATCAGTTGTGAGCTCTTTCAAATGAGCTCCTATTTATAGGCAAGGTCGGCCTCCTTCCCAACGGTCATATTTTCCTTAAAAATCGGAGGGACCTGTACACGTGTCACATAGACAATGGTTATTTTATAAAAGAATAGAAGACGTCGTTTTATAATAAATCAAGTGTAACAAAATGTACGAAACCATTTAAAATCTAACTCAAAAGTTCGGAATGAATGTTCGGAGTGTAAACAGAAATAATTTTTCAGTGTCTAAACAAATACAGAGTGTATAAAACAAAGAAGATCAGTTTATATTTAATAGGTGAATTCGGAATGAGAATTCGGAATGAGAATTCATCATCAGAATTCGTAATGAGAATTGATCATCAGGATTCGTAATGAGAATTCCTCATCAGAATTTGTAAGGAGAATTCCTCATCAGAATTCATAATGAGAATTCTTCATTAGAATTCTTAATGAGAATTCGTCATTAGAATTCGTAATGAGAATTCATCTTAAGAATTTGTAATGAGAGTTCGTTATTAGAGTTCGTAATGAGAATTCAATGTCGGACTTCATAAGGATTCGTATCCTGAATCTAGAGTAGAACATAGTAAGAGTTCGTATCGGGAATTCGGAATGAAACGTTATCACAGTTCTCATTTGGATTTCAGATTGAAACTTTATTACAGTTCTTATCCATAATTTGGATCCTAAAACAGAATACTTTATATCAAAGTTTCAAACAAATATGAGAAAAAATAAATGAATCTGAATTTTATACTTAAGAAAAATATGGATGAAAATATGATAAGGATAATTTTTCTTACAAAAGCGACTTTCCTTATAAAAGCAATTTTCCTTATAAAAGAGATTTTCTTAAAGAAAGGTGTTTGTGATTTTTAAAACAAGAAGGAATGGAAAAGTCATAAGGAAAACCTTATTGACTCAACAGTTATAATTTATAATATAATTTTTACCCATTATTTTAATTAATATATATTCATATAATTTTTATTATTTTAATCATGTTGATCAACATACTTATCAAAATTCAATTATTATTGCTTTTAGGTTTCCAAAATCAATTTAATACAAATCATTAAAATGGATCTTTTTATAACTCACCCATTTTAATGTTTATATGGACAACACAATATAGAATAATGAATCTATCAGAGAAACTATAATATCTATGATGTTTTATTTTCTAGTCCCTGTCTAAAATACCAAATTGATTTATCTTTAACAAGAATTCTAAAAAAATAAAATTACATCTTGAATAAAAAAATTTACTCCCAACTCAAGCAATAAGGTTCCTAATTGATGCATGAAATTATAGCATATTATTTTGTTTTATATTTTCAAACATCCTATAAATATTTATTTTTATCCCATAAAATTTGCTGAATTAAGGTTTTATGTTGTGGTGTGAATGAAAATATATAGTCTCTTAAATATATTTAATAAAATCATTGGATTTTATAGAATAATATTATCCCAAAAACCATTGACATTGTGTATTTTAAAAAAATATGGATAAAAATTAACAGTAGAACATTGTTTAGTAAAACAACAATAACATTGGATCCAAAATTCTAGTGGATGAAATATTGGAGGGGTTACTTTCAATATATATATATATATATTTATTTATTTATTTAAAAAAAATATTTCTCCATATATTGATGTCAAATTGGTCAATTTTTTGAGACAATATGTGGAGAATATTTTTAAGGAAAAAATTCCACTACCTTAGGCTAGAAATTGTCCCCCTATTTTTTTGAAAGGGGATGGAATATAATAACTTATGGATAATATTTTACATGGATATAGAATTGTAAAGGGCCTACGAGAAAATTTATTAATGTTGTTTAAAAATGGTATATATCTCCTTCACATTACTTTTCATGTTTTCTTTTAAACATTTTTCAATCTTAATCAAATATGTTTGTTTTTATTTTAATTGAATGTTAAAAAATGTTTCTTCATCAGAATATCTACTAGTCATCCGCTATCTATTGTGAAGTTCTAATGGTCTCAATTTTATTAATATCAATCAGAAAACACATCCTTTTAATAATTTTTCATTCAATGGAAAGAAAGTATTTACCTCTCTTCATGTTTTGTGTGCATTTTTGAGGCACCTATCTTTTCTAGTAATATTATTTTTCTTCAATTAATATCTAATCACCATAATCATATATTACCAGATTAGCAACCATACCATTTTATGAGTAAATATCCCTAATTATTTACTCATAATTTTTGGATGTAATGTTATTGAGGTGTTTTTCACATTTAACATTCTTTGATTTCATATTTTTTTTTGAAAAACATAAAATTTTATGTATTAATAACATGTTTTGTTTAGAATAGATATTCCATGTAATTTTTGAAACCCAAATAGACATAGGTTATTTAAATGATGAAGTTTATACAAATAAGAATTGCGGACAATTATAACCCTCATTAAGGATTATATTAAAGAAAATACATGGAATTTTGATTTAAATCATCTTGTGAAATGGATGTTAAGTAAATGAAATGTTTTCCAAATATCATGGATATCATAATCTTAACTCTCCAATTATTAACTCACACAAATATTAAATAAATTATTAAATAAAACTTCATCAATCAATCATTTCACCAAATATCTACAATCAAACCACCAATTTAAAAAATTCTAAAAGAATCACCCTTCGAATTTCTACCATCATTGAGAATTTTACTCAACTGGCATTATATACATTTTAGTAGACCTCCATAACATTGAGTGGTCATTAGGCAGACACCATCCTCACATTCATTATACACCATATATGAGGTCCATGTAGTATTATTCCCAAAAAAGGGTAAAAATAAGAAACTATGTATGTTGCATGCTTGATATCCTTAAAAATCCCAACCTATTTTTTGGTAACTATAAAAATAAAATATATTTTGCGTCTACACATTTAATGAAGACTGTGTAATAGGAATGTATCCGCATTGGTGACTTGTGAGAAAAGGATACCATGTAGAAGGTCTGGGTTTTGTGTATTCTTAGTCACATGATAATGGGTGAATTGTCTCCCTAATATGGGTCCTTTTTAATGTGGAGCACATGTATGAGAGTCATAGAAATATTTTAAGCTAGATTGGTGTACTAGGTGAGAGGGTGAACATATATGGGAAAGGGGAGAGGTGGCGACATGGTATTAGACTTGGGTGGATATGTTAATAGATTTTATTGATTGTATGAAAGGGTTTCGTAGAATAGATGGACTTGGAGATGTATATCATTAGATGGGTGTCTTTAGAAAATTATATCACTACAATGAAATCCAAACCAAATGTTTTCCCTAGTATATAATTTTAGGAAAAAAATTCCAATTATTGAGGACAATGAAAATATTCATCATATTATATATAATTTGGTAATGATTATCCAAAGTACGAAGGCGACAGTTAGAGGACTACATAGTAGGTAATTCTTGGTGAAGGTTATCCAAATTATATACTAGTAATAAGTCGTTCCCAATTCATAGACTTGGAAAACAATAACCCTAATGGGGTACCTCTAGGGTGGATTGGATATATAATTTATGAAAAAATTGATTTCAAGCTTTGATGGGTTCCTAATATAATAGTGCAGTACTCCCAAGGGGACAAGGTGCACATAGTCATTGTATAGTGTCTCTTGGGTGAATAGGGTCTATGGTTAAGAAGAATTCCAATCCCTAGTAATTGTTCCATATATTATTGTATATTTGACTCACACAAAAAGAGGGGATACATGGAATCCTTTTACATCATAATCCTCTTCACTTCCTCTATAAAGTAATAAAGTCACCGAAATTATAGAAATGGGGGTATATATAAACACTAAGGGGGAAAGGGACAAATGGTTTTTATAATGAAACATGGATTTTTATACAATCTCACTCGAGTACGTTGTTATAGGACTACAATATGTATGGTATGTGCACATTTTATTACATGGATGTGAGTTGCATGAAGGAGTCGGGTGTAGAAATTAGTTGACTTTCGAGCTTTGGCATATGTGTTATTGACCACTCCCCAAAAAGTACTCCTTTTGAAAAAAATTGAATATTTTAGATAATTTTTGTTAAATCCTAGAAATAATAGGACATGGGTTAATGAATATAAATATGGGTATAAAACCACTCACATCGTAGAAATTTCCCGAGTAAATAATCAATATATCAGAGATAAGATGTAAACAAACAACAAATAACTATTCAACATTTTAAATGATTAAGAAATCCCAATACATGACGTGGTTTCATTGATATAAAAATAATGATGAAATAAAACTAAAAAAATTTAAATACTTTATAGTGACTACGATGATCAAGAACCTCTTGAACTACTCCTCAAACTAGTAATTGTCCAACTAGGTCAACAAATAACTCATACTGACCTAGAAAATATTTTATATCACTGTATGGTGAACATAAACATTATACTCAGTAGTATCATCACTATTACCACATATGAAAATTGAAAATAAGCCTACTAAATCCCATTTTAAAAAGTAATTGTAAATAACTCTTCACGTAAATAGGTTTACAATTCAAGTCACATATTCACCATGGATCAATCAGCTAATATTAAACTAAAATATAATGAAAATATTTTAGACAAATATATATATTTATATTGAAATGGGTACCCCACAAAATCTTCGGCCATGGTCTTTCACTCTCACTCTCCAACATCACACATCTTATTATATCATTCCTTGAATAATAATCATAACTAATAAAACCTGGAAAAATATATCATATCCCACCCAAATAATATGGGAAACTATATTAGACCATTAAATCTATAAAAATCATCATCTCATAAATAGACTTCATATAGAAACCATGTTTTTTTCTATGAGCCCCCAAATACTATATATTATGAACTATAACACACTCCATCACACCCAATACATAAATAATCTATAATAATCTTTCATATAATACATATAGGATATTTTATTTCAAAATAACATGAAGAAATTACAGCCCGAAAAAATTGTATGGGATATCCCCACCATCCATACCAATACATAATGATCCAATTAAAGGTATAGTATGGGATATGGGATGGTTATCTATATATATTCTTACTAAACCTGATATTATGGGTTTACCACTAAATAATCAGGTATTCAATATCCCTTTTGAAATGGGTAGGGTGAATATGAAATAAAAAATATATAGAAAAGATTTATCTCACAACAAAACTAAGGGAAACTACCTATCATTACAATCATATACTACAACCACTAAACAATACACTTGATTTCCACCGAAATGGTCTATATATCAAATAAGAATATAATAATGAATATTAATTTATCTATTACATATTAATAAATATTATTATTTTCTCCTTTCCATGATTAAAATTTTAATCTTTTAGAAAAAATGACAATGTGGTTGTTTATTCATTTCATGAATTTTCATATTTGTCATCATGATATATAAGGGTAATAAGAAAAATCCATTCATCTATTAATTCAATTATCATTTGATAAACTTCTTGGTTCTCTAGGTATTATCGTTTGGTGAAAATTAAATGATGAACCTGTAGTTAATAACATTGAATTATATATTATGGTCCAAAACTATATATATAAATAACATCCGACAAATGTTCTATCATGTAATCATCAAGAATTTAGTAATCATTTGTCACAACTCATATTTTTAAACTTATCATGACCATAATTGTATCACAAAATATTGTGAATAAAATTATATTTGGTGTGTCTTGAAAATATATTTACATCTAGTAAATCATCCTCCCATTATCATCAGAATCATCACCCAATTCTATAATAATTTTTAACACCACCATAGAATCGAGTATCAACACCAATTAATATTCATCAAATCAATTATATTTGGTTATCATTAGTTCACATCAGATATATATATTCTAAAGAATAAAAAATTATATTCATTTATTAGATATATTTTTCCACGTACAATAATATTATCGTTTGTCTCACATTTTTGAAATAATATTATTATATTCCAATATTTTAGCACATGTGATAAAATTTTCCTAGTTATTACATTTGTTTCTAGTTTTAATTGAATATTAATAAACTACTAACATGTGATAATAACTATTTCGTTCAAATAAAATATATATAATATACTGGATATATATATGAAATAATTTTTGAAAATGAACTACATACCTTTTTAAAATAATATATATATATATATATAAAGGGAATATATAGGAAAATTCCAAAACATACATATTCCCTTAATATTTATGGTTAAAAAATGATCTTCTCGTTTCAAAATTATTCATAGATGTAACAACCCAGTATATACATTAATTAATTATCTTAAAATCTTTAATTCAAATTTATTAAATGATATGAATAAGCATTGCATGTGATAACATTTTTTATTCCTCTGTAAATTTAAAAGATCATAACAATTTCATTTAAATTTCATAAAATTTAAATATTGCTATTTTTTATATTAATCAACTACATTTTATGTTTGTAGTTTTAAAAATCATATCAATTTATTTCAATTCATATGGGCCTATGAAATAATGAATGTACATATTAAGAAAAATATGTTATATACAATACATGATAAAAAAACATTTATTAATTCGATTTCTGATTGAGGAAGACTAGTTATCTGATTTCCATACAAATTGAAGATATTATATTACAATAAATGAAATTAATAAATCTAAAACATGATTTTCATATTTTCATATTGTTGAATAACCTTTATAAAAGAAATTATTTAACATATTTTTATCTGATTGTGTTTAATCTCAAAATTTTACAAAAAATTAACACAAGAATGATTCGATCACAGTATCACATTATAACAAGGACATGTAATAAATCACTTTCCTAGGGAACAAAATTAAAACAGAATGAAAAACCGGGGAGGGGGAAGATGAAAATTCATAGGTCTCCAATCATTTTAAGTGGATGAGTTGATATGAAGAAGTCACTCTATGGTTTAGGGGAAAAGCATGATCATCTAAAATCAAGGTGATAGAGACACCATTTAGGAAATAATTGGATTTTTATGATATGTAGATACATTCCATCATAAATATCATAAAATCCATATAAAAAATTCTATGTATTCCCTATTTAATTCATATTTGAATCAAATCATAATTTTTGTTGAACTAAAAACCATGTGAATGTTATATATTATTTTAATCATTAAGAGGAAACTGAATATGTCTTTTCATCATTTAAACCATTTAATGGTCATAGAGAAATATTTAGATAATATTATTATGTTTAAATATATATTCTATACATTTAATACCATACCACTGATTATATATTATTTTATACAAAATGGTAACATGGTTTTAACATTTCATGGAAGGTTACTCTTACATGACATTGAAGAATTAGATGATACACCAAGATAAAATACACATTATTTTAACACAAGGCCATACTCACGTAGTGTATGAAATACCCTTACAAAATAATTAAAAGCTCAAATTACTTTTCTTTGTAGAAGGATTCTTATATTCCACATGCTTGAATCTAAGTATTTTGATTTTACCTTTAAAAACTAGGTGGTAACCTTAAAAAGTGATATAGAGTTTAGCATACAAATGTTTTAATAATGAATAAATTTAATTCCCTTATGCTTCCTTTGACAAAAATACATATTATATTTAAATTAAAAATATAACATAAGGGTAAGTATTCTTTTCAGGATATTAAATATCAAATTAACATAACATATGTATATCTTTTAATAGAGATTATTATTTCATTGAAAATTCCAAAAAACCCACAAACATACAATGGAATCACATTAAAAAGACAAAAATATGATTTCGCAAAAAAAGTTTAAAAATTATAAATTACAAACAAAATTTTATAATATATTTTATAACAAATTAATAATATTTTAAAAAAATACAAACATTTATACACCCAAGAATGAAAAACAAATCGCAAGAATCTTCCGAACCTCTATATTAGATACCTCTCAACTAATTATTGTCCTTTAAAATTAAAACTAAATGACAATTGATTATGAAAGTAAAGGGAGATAATTCCACTACCATGTGAGATAAATCTCAATGATCTAATTATATTTTTAACAAAATAGACACTCTATAATAAAAATGTGTATAACCACTCAAAATATTTGAAAAATTTCAAAGAATACCCCTAGGGGAAATACCACACATATAGTAAAAATGATATTAATAAAAAATTCATCAACGATTAGAATAAATCTCATATATTAATATGATTTAATATAATTAATGTTATTATAATCAAATATTAAACATCATGGTAGACTAGGTACATATTTGTGGCCCCTATTCCCAACTAACGTCACTTATTCGGGATAAAGAAACTTATATATCCATAGATTTCCCAGAAATACATCCATATAAATCAAGAAAAAATTACAAAAAAAAATAATCCACAACAAAAAACCATCAGAAAGAATCACATCAAAATGATTTAAACAAAAATTATATAAATTTTTATATATGAAAACATTAATTTATCAAAAAAATCAAAACATTACATAATCAAGCCATCAAATGAGAATTATTATATTCTTTGTTCTCATTTATCATGATAAAAAATTATTTTATTGAGAATCATAGATATACTACCTTAATAAAAGAAATTTGGTCTTTACTCATTTAGGTTTCAAAAACAAAATAATTATTTTGAAATGAATCCTTTATTTCAAGACATATACCAGGAAATTTTATATTATAACATGTTAAATTAAAAATCATTATGGTAAAAACATTTCAATCATCCTCTTACATTATAAAAAAATTGGTTAGAAAACATTCAAATGAAATTTCATTTTATCGTTATTAATGCCATAGTATTTATAAAAATCCTATTTTTGAATATAATTTCAATAAATTTTTCATAAATTATATAAAAAATTCAAGTTTTAGTAGTAGAATAATTTTGACTATTTCCGATTAAATATTACTAAAAAAATAAATTTCACAAAATAATTTCATTAATAATAAAACAATTATTATCGACAATAATTTATCCAATTTTGTTCCTCATGTGTCATAAAATTTCAATAAACTATTCACCTCTATAATATAACACTCAAACATATTGTATGTTAAACTGATTGATAATTTTAATATATTTAAAAAATTCAAAGAATGGAATCAATCATTTTATATTTGACATGAATGTTTTGATAACATATATATATAAGGTGATATAAATATATCTTTTAATATTATTTTGGTCATTGGAATCATTTTTTTTGAATTTAGATTTAAAAACATGGTAATCTTTTGAACATTTTCTCGTTAAAAACTATATTTATCATCGCATCAACAGGAATAGTTTTGAATTAAAATTTTACACTTCTGTGAATTCAATTTCAAAAAATAGATTGTCATATTTGTAATAAAAATAATTTTTATTTATTAATATGATAAACATATCTTTTACCAATATGACTCTGGATTACAATAAAAATTAATTTCCATGGTTACGTTAAAAATGGGTTAACTAGGGGATAACTAAAATGATAATGGTAAAAATAACATTTTAATATGTTTAAAAACATTTTTATGGAAATATTATGACCATTACACTAATAATAATATTTAATTGTGTTTTTTGGACTCTTTTTACATATTAAAAACTTGGGATCAGCTAATTCATTTAAAAAATACCATATGTGTCCTCTCCACCACTTATAAAATGACACCCCTCTCCTCTCCACTTCACAAATTCAATCCAAATTGGATCAGAAAAACCTTCAAAAATGACTTCATAAATTCCATAACATCATCCAATATTCATTACTTTGGTCTTAAATTCTACTTATGAAGTCTTTAGTGAAAACCTACAGAGAATTCCTGGAGAATAATTAATTTTCTTCAACAAGCATCTTTATTTTATTTTCTACTCCACCTTCTTTAATTGTTGTAAAATCATTATTTTATAATAACTAAAGTATCATACATATATTGGGATTTTTCATAATAAGTAAATGTCCTAAAACCATACCCAAATCAATAATATGGGTTACTAAATCATCAATCATGTATACGATGGACTACCACCTCATGAACCATCGACATTCATTCCTCCATTACCACCTTTCACTGCTGGATATGATTATGTATAAGAATATATATGTTATTTATAACATAATTATGAATATTTAATCATAATTAAACATATATCTTTTTTTACTTTCCATTCCATAGGTGATATAATAATGTCTCTCTTGTGTAACGTAGGTTACCGCCTCGTGAAGCGATTCGATTCCTAATTCACTAATGATTTACATGGAATGTAATAATGATAATGTTCATAAATATATGTGATATAAATGACATTATAACCATATTCATGAAATATTTACCATTATATAAGTATAAAAAATATCATTTTCTTTCTTACCCTTTCCCTCACTTAATGATGATAAAATCATTCGTGTATGTGTGGGCTACTGCCTTCAAGAAGTGATGTGACTATCATTTCATCACCAAAGCACACTGATTATATATATAAGTATAAAACAATTAATATATGATATTATGATAATTATTTAATGATAAAATATTTTCCATATCCTTTCTATAATGATCATTTAAGAAAAAGTACATTAGTGGGACATAAAAATCACATACCAACATTATTATCTTAATGTAATTTATTTTTCATAACCATCATAAAATTATTTGTTTTAAATGTAAAATATATATAAAAATAAAATAATTATTTCACTAATATTATTATTATGAAAATCGTACAACTCTATAATACATTCTATAATTAGATCGTTTATAATGAATCATAAATAAGTAAATAAGTTAATTAACAAAAAATATAATTAATATAATGACTAATTATTTGAAAAAAGATGATAATTTATTATAAAACGATTATATATGAAATTATAAAAGTTTCTAGGGTTCTATAATAAGTTAATTTTTTCTTAAAACCACTAAATATTATTTTAATTCATGTTTGAACAAAATAAAGATCAACTTAAGGTAATTCATCTCAATTTCATTTCATTGAGCCACACTGTTATGTTCTGTGCCTAATATTTTGATGTGGTGTATATAATTCCACATTGAAATGCAATGTCATGAATAATTCATTGTTCATTTTATTTTATTATTTAATTTTAATTATTTCATCCAGGTAAATTTGTGTAAAATTTTTCCAAGTGCTAAGTAATTTCTTATCAAATTTATTGGGTTATATTAATTCTTCATCATCTTTGATATGGAAAGATTATTTTTTACATAAATTTTCATTATATTATGTTTTACATAAACATTTTTATGTGGATTTATTGTTGAAAAATACATTTTTATTTGTTCATTATGAAGTCAATTTATTATGATTGTAAGGTTTTAGGATCATTGTTTGTATATATTTCACAATATCATTATAATTGAGATTGATTATTCATGAATTTCAGTCGAAGGATATTATTTGATCATTTTATAATAAACCCAATTTATTTTTTTATATTATAATTATTTATTATTTTTTTAATTAATAATACCATTTTCCTTAATTTTTAAATTAAAATATTTTGAAAATTTTATTTAAGAAGATTATATACTAGTTCTCTCTTCCATATGAAAGATCTTTTCTTCCAAAACCATGTATTATAAAGATGTTTTCAATAAAACATTTATACTTTTTGAAATTATTTAGGAAACTGATTTTAATATATTTTTATTATTTTTATTTTTCGAAAAAATTATGGTTTGTATCTTATAAAAAATGTGAATGTAACATTCTTATTGTTTTATGAACAATGAAACTTCTTAATCTTTTTATAGTGTAAAATGTTTTTTTTTTGAAATTTGAGGTGTATACAAAATTAACCTCCATCATGACCATCATTTTTTAAAGCTTAAATTTCATTTTTATGAATATATTTTTAAATAAATTTTTTTTAAAAGTTATTTTCAACGACATGGATTTTCTAATGGTTTTTAAAAAAGGAAATGAATCTCATCCTCAAATATGTTATTAATTATATTTTAATGTTTTTTTATTCATCAATGAAAAAAATATACTTTTACTCCAATGGGAATATGTTTTTTGATACTATCCTTGTCATTTATATGAATGGTTTAAGAATATTTTTTACATAAGATAGTATTGAAAATAAATTTCGTTATTCATTTTTTTTGTCAGTAACATTTACTTCAAATTTTTTACTTTCTTTTGATCATTGGACACTAAATCTCTCAAAAAGGACTATAATATTTATCATGTATATTTATATTATTTAATATTATATTATTTGTATATATGTTGTTCTATAATGAAATTTATTTTTTTATATTGATAAATATTGATAAATTTGTATCATAGAATTTTTAGTAGAAACATTGGAAACTAAATTTTGGAAAACATAGATTAGAGAAAATAAAATTATGATATAATTTGATGATATGCATATAAGTACATCAAAATGTGTTGGTATGGTAAATGTGTGGTCATGAAAACATGGAATATGGAATTCAAATACTCCAACAAATTTGATAAATGGAAAATAATATGTTTTCGACTGAAATTTTGCAGAAGAATTTCAAAGAACCCAACTATGGAAAATTAATAAAAGTAGTATATATACTGAGGTCCATGAATTATTCATGGAAAGCACCAATTGTGAAATTGAGTATGTGGATGGGTATTCTGATTTCAGCTCCACCAAAAATGGTGTCATTGGCGAAAATGAGACAGAGTGGTACGCCGTTGTGAACCACCCCCACAAACCAAAATGGTTCTCAGGAGTGGAAAACTCAAAGGTGTCTTATGAAAAATACAAATCATTCATATGATTGAGTTGATGAATACTACCACTATAATCCTTAAATGATGAGAACCTCGGCCCTACAAACCTCAGTTAACTGAGTAATCTATGAGCAAGATGATTTCCCCATGGGCTTCAAAAAAAGTGTTGTACACCTCATAGATAGTAACTCATCGGTAATATATAAATGGAAACTAATGAGAAATAAGATAATAGGATTAAAATATTGAAGGATCATGGTGTTTATGGATGTATGAATTTGAATATGAAACTATTGATAAAATACAAAATTGTGAATGATGTCCATCTGATCTAAACCTATAGCATACCATGAATGGAATAAAACATAATAATATTATTAAACTTATTGTGAATCTAATAGGATAACCATGAACTATATTCCCTTAATGGATTAAATTACCATGAAACATATGATCAATTACCCTTATTTAATCAAGCATACAACAAAGCACATCTCCATACAGAAGATATTGTACACCGTGTAGTGCTTTGCTACACTAATAGAATCCAGTGCTGCATAACACAACCATATGCTTAAAAAACCTGATAAATAATTCCACTATAATATGTGGACCACATTTAGGTCTATGTACCACCATGGTATATGGATGACCCCTCCACTAGCATAGAAATACACCTTACGGAATGTACCCTACCATGCATAAAAAATAGTATACAGAATAAGGTACCTTCAGGATTTCCACATTTTGGTCTCTATCATGCCCTACCATTTCCATCCCATCCTCCATGACCACTCCACAATCAAGTTCAATGGAATCTGGTAAAATACCCTTCCAAATCGACTGTAGTAGGATGGTAAAATCATCGGGAACATTGGCATACCCGGTTGTGTTTAAATAAACATGGTGAGCGGAGTCCAGTAGGTAATCCCCCCTACAGTGCGAACCCCTGTAATGTCCATAAATTTAAATTCCCATTGTAACATAGGGTCCAAAAATGGGATTCGAATGTGATCCTCCCCATCATTGGGATCAAGGGAAATCACTATATTTTCCATTCAACAAGGGATAGTGAAAATTCAAAGGGATAATGTTTTCTTTTCTTTCCGACGAGGAGCGATACTTTACCCCTTTCCCAGAGCTCATTTAAGGGAGATCCTCTTGAGGTAAGTCACAAAAATTTCGATAGGAGGTGGCTCTCTCTCTATAATTTGTCTCGGAACATGATACATTTAGTTAAGATCATTTAACATAGATATCCTATATATTAACAGAGGAGAAGAAATTTTCATATCGAAAGCCCCACTCTATATCTCTCAAAATGAGATCCAGTACCATCTATCAAGAGATTATGTGGGATGTGTGTTCTTCATATCCACTTCATTCTCGTGTTTCTCAAACTTAGAAGTACTCTCATTAACATAGAGTTTTATGGTCATCATGATGACCACATAACCCAGAAACATAGGCCACCTCTACTGTTTAATCCCCAACATAAATGAACTAGTAGAACTCTGATTCTGGCACCAAATAGGATATGTAGTATGCTTGCTTAAAGGCTAAATCTAAAAGGGGATAATTTTTGTAACACCCTGAGATTCTATGAAAAATATTCTTTTTCATTTCATTAATGTCTTGCGTTGTACGCTACACCAAAAGGAGCTTGCACAACACGCATCCTTGACTTTCCTTGCATTACACGCAATCACGACCTTTCTCGATAGTGTGAGTTGTACGCAATACCGAGTTTCACTAAACAACGATATGCTATTAAACTATTATTAAAACTAGCCATTATGAACAGTAATAACCACCTTTTAAAATTTTGGAAATTTTATCACTAAAAATGGACTTCATTTTTGGATTCAGTGTATTGAATTTTGCCTAAGGTGAAATTTTGGTACTTTTCGGATAACTTTCATATTCTGATGAATAGTGAAAATTACTAAATTTTAATTAAAATCAACTTTTTTAATCAAAATAATTAATAGTGATAAATTATTAATTTGAGTGGATTTAAAGTATATTTAGAATATATTTTTACAATTTAATAAAATGTTGGTCATTGGATGTAATTTCACATTTAAACCAGTTATAAACAAGTGTCAATCTTTTGATAGTTTTTATCTCTTAAAAACACGCCATTTGTTTTGACGATGGGAATTAATTTTTAAAGTAGTTAATGTAACTGATATGTTTTGAATTTGGTAAAATAGACATCATTTTTGAGTTCATAATATCAAATATATCTTAGGCCTAATTTTTGGTATTTTTCTGGAAACTTTCATTTTTTGATGAATAGTGAAACCACTAAGTGGTAGTAAAAAAAATTAATTTTTCATAAAATTTAATTTTACCGCTTCTCTGAGTGGAATTTTAAAAATCCGAGAGACACGGTTGATGTTAGTAGGTAAAATCTGGTTCAATGAGATGAAAATAATTTTTGGTGAATAGTAACTTTTTACTTTTTTTTACCACGGTTAAAATTAAATAGAATAATTAAGGGTAAAAATGATATTATTATTACACTAACACATTTAATAATTCTTTTGGATAAGTGTAATTCGACTAAAAACAACATTAGGAATAAAATATGACCATTTAGGCCCACTTGGATTAGATTAGGACATTTATTATTATTTAATTCAAAGAAGAGTTAAAAGAGTTAAAATCAAAGTTTATTTACTAAAAAAATTTTAATATAGGGATATACATATGATAAATTCGATTGTAAATATTAATTAGAAAGATAATAAGATTTTTTATATAATCATATTTTATTTATAATTTTTAGACATTATATAATTTAATTTATTTATGACACAATGATGATGCAGTAATTACCATAATAGTGAAAAATTAGAATAATTTTTATTATAAATACCCAAATAAATATAATATGAGACTTTTTATGAATTCCACTAATTTTCTAGGTTAATATGACATGTTAGTATGTATTTAATTAAAGTTTTGAGAAATAACAATTATGTTATGATTTTCACAAAAATCAATTACCAAATAGTGTCAAAATTGACATAAAATAGTATTTAAGACAAATATTGTATTATTAATTGTTATTTTATTCTTAAAAATCTAAGGTTCGGCCAAAAGACTTAGATAAAGTTATATATATTAATAATAAACAACTTGGGGTTCTTTCGGCTTGTTATAGTAATTTTATTAACCATATAGTGTAAGAAAACAAGAAGGCACAGTAAAAGTTAAATTATCTAACTTAAAGTTAAATCTAAATGATAAGGTTAAAATTGATAAATAAACTTGTCTAAATTATATTGTATGAGAGGATTCCGACCCCTACCCACCTTATCTTCTAAATATATCAATTTATAGCAATTAAAAAACCCAATTTGACTTTATAATAAAATAATATTTTTAGTTATTCCAAAGGTGCCCCTCTCCTCCATTATAAAAGGGCACCTCCTCCTCCTCTTCCTCAAACCACTTTGAGCCTTCAAGCTCGGCCAACCCCTGAAATTTGCACCTATCCACTTCCCTAGAAACATCCTAGAGGTTACGGTCTTATTCAAAGACCTATTTTAGTGCCCTAAAAGGAGGTCACAAAGAAGCATTTCAAAGAAGAGGTAATGTCCGTTACCGATTCTTTCATCTTTATTTCTTCTTCCACTTCTTCTTCTTTAGTTGTTTAATTGTGAAGTAATAACATCAGTATCACTAATATACTGATATGTTATTATAAGTATGAAACAACCCTATTTCACCATCTATCCATCATACAGAAAAAGAAATCATCGCGCGTTCGTACGTACGGAATACCGTCTCCACATCGTGGTGAAATTTATTTTCCACCAACACCTTACTGGGATGGGTATAATGGTGTAAATAATAACTATATATGATTATTTTAAAGTAATATTGATTCTTAAATAGTATACATACACTCCAATACAGTCCCACGATCATGAGAAAAATATCATCGCTCGTGCGTACGTACGGACTACCGTCTCCACGACACGATGAGATTCATTCTCCACTTTAACCATTCATGAATGATTATAAAGTGTATATAATAAGTAATCATGAAATATATGAAATAATAATGATACTGGATTTATTTTCATATATGTTTATTTCATCTACTTAATTTCATTCAACTCAATAAGAAAATGAAAACAGCGTTCATGCGTACGTACGACCTACCATCTCCATGAACGGTGTATTTCTTTCCATTTACTGATTTATTATATATATGTATATTCTGACTATATATTATATATAAATAATGTTTTATATTCTGTAATTAATTAATCATGATCTAAGTAATCATATGAATAATTACAAGTCATAACACGGACGACAAATGAAACAATTTTACCCAAAACGCTCTTTAACATGGAATTTACAAAATAACGGTTAATATAAATTCATAAGTGAACCATATATGATATAATAACAATAATTATGATTCTGGAATAAGTCAATGACATTATTTAAACCATTATACAGGAGTTTCAGACACTTACGAAGCAAATCGGACCTAAGGTAAGGGAAAATATCACAGTCTCATTTTTATCCGAGATTGTTTATACTTTGAGATTTTCTGGGGTGTATTTTATCATCCAAATCCATGTTTCCTCAATATGTAATAGTATTTCCATCCACCTACAATTTTTTAAATCCAATATTACCCTTCGGTGAGTTTTTAGTAAAAGATATGAAAGGAATCTTTTGTTGTTTTTCATATGAGGTACTTTTTGAATTTTCTGACAAAAATACGAGAAGAATGTTTTTTTTAACTTATACGGCATGAATGGATTTTTAAAAATTATTTCCAAGAAGATCAATTTAAAAGTTTTCAAGTTTATTTTAATCAACTTCTTTTAAAATTGAATGACATGTTAAGAAAGGAAAAATGTTTTTGAAGTAGAAAGGATATTTTCCTCAAGAATGGAGTTCAAGTGTTTTATCAAAATTAATTTCCATCTAAGATAATAAAGGGTTCTGTTTTTATCTCTATTATTACATTTATTTGATTATGTTGTGATGGAATTATTTTTATGAATACCTTTATCTTATATGAATTGTTTTATGATGTCATGATGTTTAAGATTGCCATTTTTATTACATGGGTTATGCTATGATGTATGTTTAATGATTATGTGGCACACATAATAATGGTATCATTATGAGATGGGGGGGACCTATATATCCCTCCATTGCATTGGGTAAAGATTTTATATCTCATGATATAGACATGGCCGAAACGGTAGGTTATACAGGTTCAGTGAAACAGGACTGAAACGAGGAGTGAACTCGGTTCAGAAAGGGACTTTTTCCACTAAGATAGTCTTGGCAATGAGTATTGACTAATAAGAAATGATTCTTTATGATTATGTGTGTATGCCACAGAGTTTGATGTTTTAAGTTATGATTATTGGGATTACATTTCACTACTATGATTTATCCCATGTTATGAAATTATGATCTCTTTTGCAGGTTAAAATTTTCAAAAGATATGTTCTTATGAATATGATGTGATTGATATTTCTTTTGTTTACCCTTACTGAGCATTTGAGCTCACCCTTTGATGTTTTCTTTTCCCCAGGATATAAATAAAGGATTTAGGTTTTTAAAAAAAGTTCTTTATGGGAGATGTTGAAGATCTTTCACCATGATTAGAAGATTATATTCCAAGTTTCCAACGACGCTAAACTATTACGGTCCTTGTGTGTGTGTTTTTGTTATGTATTAAGTATTCCGCAAAAGTAATGTAATGTTCATGTACGGCAAGCTTCAGGACTCTATAGTTGGTATCAGAGGAAAGGATTAGTCAACCTTTGGAAACTAGGATGCAAAAACTTTAGTGAGATCCCTAGAGATATTTTTAAGGTATGTATAGGGATTCCCCTAAGGTTAAGTATAAGTATAGGTTATTGTCCTAGAATTGTTCTAACGATCTTAGAATTAAACCTAAGATGTTAGATATTGAAGGTACTCCCCCTTTATTATGTTGTTTTCCCTAGCATGATTTTTGCCTCTCACACTATTCTCTTTGGGTTTTAGACGATGGCTGGAACCCGAAGGAACCGTGTCTTCAATGCAATGGACAATGCAATGATTGTCCACCTGAACAAACAAATGTTATGGGAGATGGAGTGCAAAATCTTATTTCTATACTTACACAATCTATGAATCATTCTGGACTTCCAAATGAGCAGAGAAAGGAACAATATTCTATTGAGTCCTTCATGAGGCCACGCCCGCCTTCTTTCAGTGGGTCTTCTTATCCACTTGTTGCTGAACAATGGATCAGTACCACTGAAAATATATTTTCAGTTCTTCAATGTTCTGAACATGATAATGCCATCTTAGCAGTATATTGATTGGAAGTTGAACCTGATCAATGGTGGAATCTTATCAAGAATATGAGGCAAATAGATGAAATTGAGTCCATGGAATGGGACGAGTTCAAGAACTTATTGAAAAATAAGTACTTCCCTCGTATTTTTTGAACAAATATGGAGAAGGAGTTCCTTGAACTAAATAAAAAGGATGATGAATCTGTTGGTATATATGAAGAGAATTTTACAAGGCTTGCAAGGTATGCATCTGGATTTATCATCCAACCTGAAAGTAAAGTTGATCGATTCTTTAGTGGCTTAAAACCAAATCTTCGAAGGGAATTAGCTATAAGAGACTTCAGTAGCTATGAAGAAATTGTTCGTTGTGCTATCAAGGTAGAAATGGAATTTGGTGTTACTTATCCATCTCATAGTTTTGACAATAAATGAAAGATGGAGTTCAAGGAGAAATCTCAGAATAATGGTGAAAAGAAGATGAATGTTTCCTTATGCTCAAAGTGTGGAAAGAATCATGGTGGAGATTTTCTTAAAGGGACAAGTAAATGTTTCAAATGTGGAATGGAAGGACATCGGGCATTTGAATACCGCAATGATGGGAAGAAGATGTCTAATGATGCAAACAAAGGAAGGGATACACAGAATGAACCTACTACACATCAATGCTTCAAGTGCAAGGAAATGGGGCATTATGCTAATAAATTCCCTAATCCAAGGGTTAGTGATGATCGACATGAGCAACCACATAAAGCAAAGGACAAAGGGAAGTCAGATGCGATCACCATTGGCGATGTTGAATATGATAAAGATGTGGTGGAATGATTAAGTGTTTATGTAATGGGATTACAAAATAATGTTGTATATAGTATCGTGGAATATTGGAATATTTATGTATTGGTCTACTGTGGTTTTCAATAATTTTATGGTACCAATAACCATGGAAAGTGATTGAGATATTTTTGGAAAAAAGATGATATTCGCATAATGAAGGGAAAACGAGAAATTGAAATATTTTACAGTATTCATGAGCTCATGATTGATATAAGGACTATGTGATATCTTGTTTTGAGTATATAGAATTTTGAGGATTTTGGTATGTGGAAAGTGTTAACTTTTAACTGCATTCATGTTTTCACTAAGGTTCAATGGGTATTCAAGAGAATACATGATTAAGGCCTTTGAATGTTTGGAATGTGACCAACAAGACATATCTTATGATATATGGGGATCAACGATGGTATTAAATCTCTGGTAATCGTTTTCACTATATTATGAGAGTGGAATGTAGTATTATGGATAAGCCTAAAGATTGGAATGGATTATGTTGGACATAAGTTAGTATTGTTTAAGGATAGAAGTTTTTTCGATATTATTGATGGTATGTTATAGTAATATAGTTTTAGAAAATGTACAACATGCATGACGGGTGACAGCCCATCGCGTCGGATAAGGCCGTGGGAATCGAACCCACAACCGAAGTGCGACTAGCCTTTATTGCCTACCACTGGCCTACAGGAAGTCCCTGTTTAGTAGAAACTAGTTTTATTATATTAAACAGTATGATATATGATGTATAAGTTCATTTTAGGAACCATATATCATTAATCTCACTATAGATGGACTTATGCATTTTTTGATAACTTTTCTAACCTTTTGTTTGAGATAGATGGAATGACCCATCATTCTATCACATGATCTGCTAACACATCACGAATGACAAATTCAACTTCATTTCTTTAAGAGATGAAGTGGAAATTGTCAAAATAACGACCAACGATGAGACTATACCAAAATCACGAAAGTATTTCTTCTATTTCCAATTTCATCAACTTTAGGGAAACGATCTTGAAAACCAAAAATGTTGTCCTAGTGCTCTTATATCTAATAAATCAGATGGTACCTGAGATCATCACAAATTTATGACTTTGTGATTGCTGGATTTTCCATATCCATGTTCTCTACCACTCTCCATCAGAACATGATGGTTAGATTTCTCTTCGATATCCATATTTTCACCTATGTGGAAACCCAGTGATTAGTTTATTTGGGTAACCATTACGTTTCATACTTTTGTTTTTAATGATTGGTTTTGGTATTACCTTTTTACGATGTGGGTTTCTATCAAAGAAAATTTAGAATATTAAACCATTTATAACCCCGATGGATTTCGAGGGCGAAATTCATTTTAAGGGGGGTAGAATGTCACACCCCGAGATTTTATGAAAAATATTATTTTTAATTTCATTAATGTCTTTTGTTGTACGCTACACCAAAAGGATCTTGCACAACACGCATCATTGACTTTCCTTGCATTACACGCAATCACGACCTTCCCCGATAGCGTGTGTAGTACGCAATACCAAGTTTCACTAAACAACGATATGCTATTAAAATATTATTAAAACTAGCTGTTATAAATAGTAATAACCATCTTTTAAAATTGTAGAAATTTTAGCTCTCAAAATGGACTTCATTTTTTGGATTCAGAGTATCGAATTTAGCCTAAGGTGAAATTTTGGTACTTTTCGGATAACTTTCATATTCTGATTAATAGTGAAAATTACTAAATTTTAATTAAAAACAACTTTTTTAATAAAAATAATTAATAGTGATAAATTATTAATTTGAGTTGTTTTAAAGTATATTTAGAATATGTTTTTAAAATTTAATACAATGTTGGTCATTGTATGTAATTTCATATTTAAACCAGCTACAAACAAGTGTCAATCTTTTGATAGTTATTATCTCTTAAAAACACACCATTTGTTTTGACGACGGGAATTAATTTTTAAATTAGTTAATGTAACTAATATGTTTTGAATTTGGTAAAATAGACATCATTTTTGATTTCATAATATCAAATATAGGTTAGGCCTAATTTTTGGTATTTTTCTGGAAACTTTCATTTTTTGATGAATAGTGAAACCACTAAGTGGTAGTAAAAAAAATAAATTTTTCATAAAACTTAATTTTACCGCTTCTGTGAGGGAAATTTCAAAATTCCGAGAGACACGGTTGATGTCAGTAAGTAAAATGTGGTTCAATGAGATGAAAATAATTTATGGTGAATAGTAACTTTTTACTTTTTTACCACGGTTAAAAGTAAATATGGTAATTAAGGGTAAAAATGATATTTTATTACCCTAACTCATGTCCTAATTCTATTGGATAAGTGTAATTCGACCAAAAACAACCTTAGGAATAAAATATGACCATTTAGTCCCACTTGGATTAGATTAGGATATTTATTATTATTTAATTCAAAGAAGAGTTAAAAGAGTTAAAATCGATGTTTATTTACTAAAACATTTTTAATATAGGGTTATACATAAGATAAATTCGAGTGTAAATATTAATTATAAAGATAATAAGATTTATTATATAATTATATTTTATTTATAATTTCTAGACATTATATAATTTAAATTATTTATGACACAATGATGATCCAGTAATTACCATAATACTTAAAAATTAGAATAATTGATATTATAAATACCCAAAATAAATATAATTTGAGACTTTTTATGAATTACACTAATTTTCTAGGTTAATATGACATGTTAGTATTGATTTAATTAATGTTTTTCGAACTAATCATTCTGTTATGATTTTCAAAAAAATAAATTACCAAATAGTGTCATAATTGACATAAAATAGTTTTTAAAACAAATATTATATTATTAATTGTTATTTTATTCCTAAAAATCTAATGTTCGGAAAAATGACTTAGATATGGTTATATATATTAATAATAAAAAACTTGGGGTTCGTTTGGCTTGTTATAGTATGTTTATTAACCTTATAGTGTAAGAAAACAAGAAGACACGGTAAAAGTTAAATTATCTAACTTAAAGTTAAATCTAAATGATAAGGTTAAAATTGATACCTAAACTTTTCTAAATTCTATTTGATGAGAGTGTTTCGACCCCTACCCACCTTATATTATAAATATATCAATTTGGAGCTATTAAAAACCGAATTTGACTTTATAATAAAATAATATTTTTAGTTATTCCAATGGTGCCCCTCTCCTCCCTTATAAAAGGGCACCTCCTCCCCCTCTTCCTCACACCACTTTGGTCCATCAATCTCGGCCAAACCCTGCCAATTTCTCCTATCCACTTCCCTAGAAACATTCTAGAGGTTATGGTCTTCTTAAAAGACCCATTTTAGTGCCCTATAAGGAGGTCTCAAAGAAGCACTTCAAAGTAGAGGTAATGTCCGTTACCGATTCTTTCATCTTTATTTCTTCTTCCACGTATTCTTCTTTAGTTGTTTCATTATGAAGTAATAACATCAGTATCACTAATATACTGATATGTTATTATAAGTATGAAACAACCCTATTTCACCATCTATCCATCCTACGGAAAAAGAAATCACCGCGAGTGCGTACGTACGCAATACCGTTTCCACGTCATGGTGAAATCTATTTTCCACCACCACCTTATTTGGATGAGTATAATGGTGTAAATAATAACTATATTTGATTATTGTAAAGTCATATTGATTCTGAAATAGTATACATACACTCAAATACAGTCCAACGATCATGAGAACTATATCATCACTCGTGCGTACGTAGGGACTACCGTCTCCACGACACGATGAGATTCATTCTCCACTTTAACCATTCATGAATGATTTTAAAGAGTATATAATAAGTAATAATTAAATATATGACATAATAATGATACTGGATTTATTTGCATATATGTGTATTTCAGCTACTTAATTCCATTAAACTCAATAAGGAAACGAAAACAGTGTTCATGCGTACGTACGGCCTATCGTCTCCATGAACGGTGTATTTCTATCCATTTAGTGATCTATTATATATATGTATATTCTGAATATGTATTATATATAAATCATGTTTTATATTTTGGAATTAAGTAATCATGATCTAAGTATTCATATGAATAATTACAAGTCAAAACACGGACGACAAATGAAATAATTTTACCCAAAACGCTATTTAACATGGAATTTAAAAAAGAACGGGTAATATAAAGTAATAAGTTAACCATATATGATATCATAACAATAATTATGATTCTAGAATAAGTCAATGACATTATTTAAACCATTATGCAGGAGGTTCAGAAACCTACGAAGCAAATCGAACCTATGGTAAGGGAAAATATCCCAATCTCATTTTTATCCGAGATTGTTTATACTTTGGTATTTACTGGGGTGTATTTTATCATCCACATCCATGTTTCCTCAATATGTATTATTATTTCCATCCACCTACATTTTTTTTAAATCCAATTTTACCCTTCGGTGAGTTTTTAGTAAAAGATATGAAAGGAATCTTTTGTTGTTTTTCGTACGAGGTACTTTTTGACTTTTCTGACAAAAGTACGAGAAGAATGTTTTTTTAACTTATACGGCATGAATGGATTTTTAAAACATTATTTCCAAGAAGCTTCCTTTACATGTTTTCAAATTTATTTTAATCAACTTCTTTTATAATTGTATGACATGTTAAGAAAGGAAAAGTGTTTTTAATGTAGAAACAATATTTTCCTCAAGAATGGAGTTCAAGTGTTTTATCAAAATTATTTTCCATCTAAGATAATAAAGGGTTCTATTTTTGTCTATATTATTACATTGATTTGATTATGTTGTGATGGAATTATTTTTATGAATACCTTTATCTTATATGAATGGTTTTATGATGTCATAATGTTTAAGATTCCCATTTTTATTACATGGGTTATGCTATTATGTGTGTTTTATGATTTTGTGGCACACATAAGAATGGTATCATTATGAGATGGGTGGGACCTATATATCCATCCATTTCATTGGATAAAGATTTTATATCTCATGAGATAGACATGGCTGGAACGGTAGGTTATACCGGTTCAGTGAAACAGAACTGAAACGAGGAGTGAACTCGGTTCAGAAAGGGACTTTGTCCACTAAGATAGTCTTGGAAATGATTCTTGACTAATAAGAAGTGATTCTTTATGATTATGTGTGTATGCCGCAAAGTTTCATGTTTTATGTTATGATAATTGAGATTACATTTCACTAATATGATTTATCCCATGTTATGAAATTATGATCTCTTTTTCATGTTAAGATTTCCAAAAGATATGTTCTTATGAATATGATGTGATTGATATTTCTTTTGTTTACCCTTACTGAGCATTTGACCTCACCCTTTTATGTTTTCTTTTCCCCAGGATATAAATAAAGGATTTAGGTTTTAAAAAAAAGATCTTTATGGGAGATGTTGAAGATCTTTCACCACGATTAGAAGATTATATTCCGAGTTTCCAAAGACACTAAACTATTACGGTCCTTGTGTGTGTGTTTTTGTTATGTATTAAGTATTCTTCAAAAGTAATGTAAAGTTCATGTACCTTAGGCTATGGGTCTCTACAGTTGGTATCAGAGGAAAGGTTTAGTCAACCTTTGTAAACTAGGATGCGATAACTTTAGTGAGATCCATAGAGATATTTCTAAGGTGTGTCTAGGGATGTCCCTAAGGATAAGAATAAGTATAGGTTATTGTCCTAGAATTTTGATAACGATCATAGAATTAAACCTAAGATGTTAGATATTGAAGGTACTCCCCCTTTATTATGTTGTTTTCCCTAGCATGATTTTTCCTCTCATACTATTCTTTTTGGGTTTTAGACAATGGCTGGAAGCCGAAGGAACCGTGTTGATCAATGCAATGGACAAGTCAATGATTGTCCTCCTGAACAAACAAATGTTATGGGAGATGGAGTGAAAAATATTATTTCTATACTTACACAAGCTATGAATCATTCTAGACTTCCAAAGGAAAATAGAATGGAACAATACTCTATTGAGTCCTTCATGTGGCAAAGTCCACCTTCTTTCAGTGGGTCTTCTGATCCACTTGTTGCTGAACAATGGATCAGTACCACTGAAAATATACTTTCAGTTCTTCAATGTTCTGAACATGATAATGTCATGTTAGCAGTATATCGTTTGGAAGGTGAAGCTGATCAATGGTGGAATATTATCAAGAATAAGAGGCAAAGAGATGAAATTGAGTCCATGGAATGGGATGAGTTCAAGAACATATTTTTCAATAAGTACTTCCCTCGTATTATTCGAAAAATGATGGAGAAGGGGTTTCTTGAACTAAAGAAAAAGGATGATGAATCTTTTGGTATATACGAAGTGAATTTTACAAGGCTTTCAAGGTATGCATATGGATTTATCATCCAACCTGAAAGTAAAGTTGATCGATTCTTCAGTGGCTTAAAACCAAATCTTCGAAGGGCATTAGCTATAAGAGACTTCAGTAGCTATGAAGAAATTGTGCGTTGTGATATCAATGTAGAAATTGAAGTTGGTGTTACTTATCCATATCATAGTTTTGACAAGAAATGAAAGATGGAGTTCAAGGAGAAATCTCAGAATAATGGTGAAAAGAAGATGAATGTTTCCTTATGCTCAATGTGTGGAAAGAGGCATGGTGGAGATTGTCTTAAAGGGACAAGTAAATGTTTCAAATGTGGAATGGAAGGACATCGGGCATTTGAATGCCGCAATGATGGGAAGAAGATGTCTAATGATGCAAACAAAGGAAGGGATACATAGAATGAACCTACTACACATCAATGCTTCAAGTGCAAGGAAATGGGACATTATGCTAATAAATGCCCTAATCCAAGGGTTAGTGATGATCGACATGAGCAACCACATTAGGCAAAGGACAAAGGGAAGTCACATGCGATCACCATTGGTGATGTTGAATATGATAAAGATGTGGTGGAATGATTAAGTGTTTAAGTAATGGGATTACAAAATAATGTTGTATATAATATCGTGGAATATTGGAATATTTATGTATTGGTCTACTGTGGTTTTCAATAATTTTATGGTACCGGTTACCATGGAAAGTGATTGAGATATTTTTGGAAAAAAGATGATATGCGCATAATGAAGGGAAAACGAGAAAATGAAATATTTGACAGTATTCATGAGCTCATGACTCATATAAGGACTAAGTGATATCATGGTTTGAGTATATAGAATTTTGAGGATTTTGGAATGTGGAAAGTGTTAAGTTTTAACTGCATTCATGTTTTCACTAAGGTTCAATGGGTATTCAAGAGAATACATGATTAAGGCCTTTGAATGTTTGGAATGTGACCAACCAGACATATCTTATGATATATGGGGATCAACGATGGTATTAAATCTCTGGTAATCATTTTCACTATATTATGAGAGTGGACTGCAGTATTATGGATAATCCTAAAGATTGGAATGGATTATGTTGGACATAAGTTAGTATTGTTTAAGGATAGAATTTTTTTCAATATTATTGATGGGATGTTATAGTAATATAGTTTTAGAAAAAGGACAACCTGCAGGACGAGCGACAGCCCATCGCGTCGGATAAGGCTGTGGGAATCGAACCCACAACCGAAGTGCGACTGGCCTTTATCGCCTACCACTAGCCTACAGGAAGTCTCTGTTTAGTAGAAACTAGATTTATTATATTAAGCAGTATGATATATAAAGTATAATTCCATTTTAGGAACCATATATCATTAATCTCTTTATAGATGGACTTATTTATTTTTTGATATCTTTTCTAACCTTTTTTTTGAGATAGATAGAATGACCCATCATTCTATCACATGATCTGCTAACACATCACGAATGAAAAATTCAACTTCATTTATTTAAGATATGAAGTTGAAATTGTCCAAAGAACGACAACGGTGAGACTATACCAAAATCACGAAAGTATTTCTTCTACTTCCAATTTCATCAACTTTAGGGAAACGATCATGAAAACCAAAAATGTTGTCCTAGTTCTCTTATATCTGATAAATCGGATGGTACCTTAGATCATCACAAATTTATGGCTTTGTGATTGTTGTATTTTCCATAGCAATGTTCTCTACCACTCTCCATCAGAACATGATGGTTATATTTCTCTTCCATATCCATATTTTCACCTATGTGGAAACGCAGTGATTAGTTTATTTGGGTAACCGTTATGTTTCATACTTTTGTTTTTAAAGACTGGTTTTGGTATTCCTTTTTTACGATGTGGGTTTCTATCAAAGAAACTTTCGAATAGTAAACCATTTATAACCCCAACAAATTTCGAGGGCGAAATTCATATTAAGGGGGGTTGAATGTAACACCCTGAGATTTTATGAAAAATATTCTTTTTAATTTCATTAATGCCTTGTGTTGTACTCTACACCAAAAGGAGCTTGCACAACACGCATCCTTGACTTGACTTGTATTACACGCAATCACGACCTTCCTCGATAGCGTGTGTAGTAAGTAAAACCGAGTTTCACTAAACAACGATATGCTATTAAAATATTATTAAAACTAGCCGTTATGAATATTAATAACCACCTTTTGAAATTTTAGAAATTTTAGCTCCCAAAATGGACTTCATTTTTGGATTCAGAGTATCGAATTTAGCCTAAGGTGAAATTTTTGTACTTTTCGGATAACTTTCATATTCTGATGAATAGTGAAAATTACTAAATTTTAATTAAAAAAAACATTTTTAATCAAAATAATTAATAGTGATAAATTACTAATTTGAGTGGTTATAAATAATATTTAAATATATTTTTATAATTTAATACAATGTTGGTCATTGGATGTAATTTCACATTTAAACCAGTTATAAACAAGTGCCAATCTTTTGATAGTTATTATCTCTTAAAAACACGCCATTTGTTTTGACGATGGGAATTAATTTTTAAATTAGTTAATGTAACTGATATTTATTGAATTTGGTAAAATAGACATCATTTTTGAGTTCATAATATCAAATATAGCTTAGGCCTAATTTTTGGTATTTTTCTGGAAACTTTCATTTTTTGATGAATAGTGAAACCTCTAAGTGGTAGTAAAAAAATGAATTTTTCATAAAACATAATTGTACCACTTCTGTGAGTGGAATTTCAAAAATCCGAGAGACACAGTTGATGTCAGTAAGTAAAATGTGGTTCAATGAGATGAAAATAATTTTTGGTGAATAGTAACTTTTTACTTTTTTTACCATAGTTAAAAGTAAATAGGGTAATTAAGGGTAAATATGATATTATTATTACCTTAACACATGTCCTAATTCTATTGGATAAGTGTAATTCGACCAAAAACAAGCTTAGGAATAAAATATGACCATCTAGGCCCACTTGGATTAGATTAGGAAATTTATTATTATTTAATTCAAAAAAGAGTTAAAAGAGTTATAATCAAAGTTTATTTACTAAAACATTCTTAATATAGGGTTATAAATAATATAGATTCGATTGTAAATATTCATTAGAAAGCTAATAAGATTTCCTATATAATTATATTTTATTTATAATTTTTAGACATTAAATAATGTCATTTATTTATGACACAATGATGATAAAGTATTTACCATAATAGTGAAAAATTAGAATAAGTGATATTATAAATACCCAAATAAATATTATTTGAGACTTTTAATAAATTCCACTAATTTTCTAGGTTAATATGACATGTTATTATTTATTTAATTAACGTTTTGCGAACTAATCATTCTGTTATGATTTTCACAAAAATCAATTACCAAATAGTGTCAAAACTGACATAAAATAGGTTTTAAAACAAATATTATATTATTAATTGTTATTTTATTCCTAAAAATCTAAGGTTCGGCCAAATGACTTAGATAAGGTTATATATATTAATAATAAACAACTTGGGGTTCTTTTGGCTTGTTATAGTAAGTTTACTAACCTTATAGTGTAAGAAAACAAGAAGACACTGTAAAAGTTAAATTATCTCACTTAAAGTAAAATCTAAATGATAAGGTTAAAATTGATACCTAAACATGTCTAAATTCTATTGGATGAGAGTATTTTGACCCCTACCTACATTAGATTCTAAATATATCAATTTGTAGCTATTAAAAACCGAATATGACTTTATAATAAAATAATATGTTTAGTTATTCCAAAGGTGCCCCTCTCCTCCATTATAAAAGGGCACCTCCTCCTCCTCTTCCTCAAACCACTTTGAGCCTTCAAGCTCGGCCAACCCCTGAAAATTGCACCTATCCACTTCCCTAGAAACATCCTAGAGGTTACGGTCTTCTTCAAAGACCTATTTTAGTGCCCTAAAAGGAGGTCACAAAGAAGCATTTCAAAGAAGAGGTAATGTCCGTTACCGATTCTTTCATCTTTATTTCTTCTTCCACTTCCTCTTCTTTAGTTGTTTCGTTATGAAGTAATAACATCAGTATCAATCAAATACTGATATGTTATTATAAGTATGAAAAAACCCTATTTCACCATCTATCCATCCTACGGAAATTGAAATCACCGCGCGTGCGTACGTACAGAATACCGTCTCCACGCCGTGGTGAAATCAATTTTACACCACCAACTTACTCGGATGGGTATAATGGTGTAAATAATAACTATATATGATTATTTTAACGTGATATTGATTCTGAAATAGTATACATACACTCCAATACAGTCCCATGATCATGAGAATGATATCATCGCTCGTGCGTACGTACAGACTACCGTCTCCACGACGCGATGAGATTCATTCTCCACTTTAACAATTCATGAATGATTTTAAGGTGTATATAATAAGTAATAATGAAATATATGACATAACAATGAAACAGGATTTATTTTCATATATGTGTATTTCATCTACTTAATTCCATTCAACTCAATAAGGAAACGAAAATAGCGTTCATGCGTACGTACGGCCTACCGTCTCCATGAACGGTGTATTTCTTTCCATTTATTGATTTATTATATATATGTATATTCTGAATATATATTATATATAAATCATGTTTTATATTCTGGAATTAATTAATCATGATCTAAGTAATCATATGAATAATTACAAGTCAAAACACGGATGACAAATGCAACAATTTTACCCAAAACGCTTTTTAACCTGAAATTTACAAATGAACGGGTAATATAAAGTCATAATTGCACCATATATGATATCATAACAATGAGTATGATTCTGGAATAAGTCAATGACATTATTTAAACCATTATACAGGAGGTTCAGACACTTACGAAGCAAATCGGACCTAAGGTAAGGGAAAATATCACAATCTCATTTTTATCCGAGATTGTTTATACTTTGGTATTTACTGGTGTGTATTTTGTCATCCACATCCATGTTTCCTCAATATGTAATATTATTTCCATCCATCTAAAATATTTTAAATCCAATTTTACCTTTCCGTGAGTTTTTAATAAAAGTTATTAAAGTAATCTTTTGTTGTTTTTCGTACGAGGTACTTTTTGACTTTTCCGACAAAAGTACGAGAAGAATGTTTTTTTAACATATACAGGATGAATAGATTTTTAAAACATTATTTCGAAGAAGCTTCCTTTACAAGTTTTCAAGCTAATTTTAATCAACTTCTTTTAAAATTGTATGACATGTTAATAAAGGAAAAGTGTTTTTGAAGTAGAAAGGATATTTTCCTCAAGAATGGAGTTCTAGGGTTTTATCAAAGTTATTTTCCATCTAAGATAATAAAGGGTTCTGTTTTTATCTCTATTATTACATTGATTTGATTATGTTGTGATGGAATTATTTTTATGAATACCTTTATCTTATATGAATTGTTTTATGATGTCATGATATTTAAGATTCCCATTTTTATTACATGGGTTATGCTATGATGTATGTTTTACGATTATGTGGCACACATAAGAATGGTATCATTATGAGATGGGTGGGACCTATATATCCCTCCAATGCATTGGGTAAATATTTTATATCTCATGATATAGACATGGCTGGAACGGTAGGTTATACCGGTTCAGTGAAACAGGACTGAAACGAGGAGTGAACTTGGTTCCGAAAGGGACATTGTCCACTAAGATACTCTTGGAAATGAGTCTTGACTAATAAGAAATGATTCTCTATGATTATGTGTGTATTCCACAAAGTTTCATGTTTTAATTTATTATTATTGGGATTACATTTAACTACTATGATTTATCCCATGTTATGAAATTATGATCTCTTTTGCAGGTTAAGATTTCCAAAAGATATGTTCTTATGAATATGATGTGATTGATATTTATTTTGTTTACCCTTAATGAGCATTTGAGCTCACCCTTTTATGTTTTTTTCCCCAGGATATAAAGAAAGGATTTAGGTTTAAAAAAAAGATCTTTATGGGAGATGTTGAAGATCTTTCACCACGATTAGAAGATTATATTCCGAGTTTCCAAAGACACTAAACTATTACGGTCCTTGTGTGTGTGTTTTTGATATGTATTAAGTATTCCCAAAAAGTAATGTAACTTTCATGTTCGTCGGGCTTCAGGTCTCTACAATTTTCAACATTTAATACCTAATAATGACACCAAAAATAGGGAAACCACTACGGTATATAGACCAACATAAATTGAAATAAGAGGTATTTTATTCCTAGATAATTGGGATGTGTAGGAAGCCTCTATAAGGTGGAAACCCAAAACCAAAATCACAATAGTGTTAATCAGGACATATCCCCAATATGGCCTTATACACCTAGTAGACCACACATCTTCTAAGAAACCAGGTCCACTGTGGTGTATATCCCATATTAAATCACTAATTGGAATATTTTTCGTTGATGTCCTAGATTCTTGACATTAAACTCCATCGATGGGTCATCATCACACATCCTTAGAAGGTTATGTGTCCAGTTAAGCGTCACCAAACTATGTGGGTTCAGATTCCTCTCATGAGGATATGTAGGAAGTCTATAATATGGGTCTTATCTCAATTGAAAAATAACTTCCACCCTTGGGGAAATGATAAACTCTAGAGTGCCCCATAAAATGGTTTAAGATAGAATTGTCTCCATAAATCATGATTCATGCATATCAATTATTGATTTTTCACCCCCAAGGGTTTTCCGTGACCACATGAATGGGAATAAACCAAGGATTCATGAAAAATTCAACAATTCTTAAATAAATAAGATTATCCACTAGTAGGAAATTTTTTCCACTAAAATTGTGTGATGAGCTCAAACTCTCATCCTCTTTACCAATGGAGTCTTTAAGAGTCGTTGGCCAAATCACTATCCAATGTGCAACTGACATTAGAAATAAGGACCATGAATCTTTGATAAATGTTATGTAGGGTGTCTCTGACTCTAAAAATAAACTCGTTGGACACCATATGAGGACATCATAAATGACATGTGTCAATTTCCAAAACATGTAACATTTGCAATTTCCCCCCAGGACCATTCAACGGTGGTACCTCCATAGAAACATAAAAACTGGATATATTTTCTAGTCCTGGTGCAACCACCTCACCCACCAAAAAGCAACATGATTCACCACTGGTCAAAACAATAATGGTGAAATTGGCTTGAAACCCTTCATAATAATAGAAAATTGGTTACTATCCATCTCAACATTTCATTCCTTGGTACAACCAAAATCGGGTCAAAAAAATGGTGAACCCGGTGTGATTCTTCAACCAAGGTGGCAGGTTACCACACCACAAGCTCTTATCATATCTTGAATGATGATTTAAAAGAGAAATCATCAATTATTCATACGATAGTGACATTATACATTGCTTGGTTTTTGTTGTCTGTATATACTATATCTATTGTAGGCATTATGTAGATCTGCCTTCAATCCAATGGCATCCTCAAATTTCTGATGAACATTCATAAAAATCAATGAACCAGATGAATATCTAATTAATAACATGACTCCATCACCTACCCAGTATCTTCAATACTGTATTCCAAATGCACTAATCAAAGAGAACCAACAAAACGTTTATGTCCCCAGAGTGGATGCTGCATGGAAGACCCTACAATCAGTGAAAGCTAGCCATCTGCCTCTTCAGCTGCGACTAGAAATCCATGAAAGGATGGATCCACTACCCATCTCAAAACATTTTAGGAACATGTCCTCTAAACGTGACAGCAAATACCTCCATTATCTCCGGGAGGCAGATGGAGTTGACATCAATGACTTAATCCTAGCTGCACATGAACCACGCTTGAGAGATCAAACTATAGGATGTCATTACCAGTGATGTACAACCTGATATCCTCACTCTAATGATGATATTATGCAGAGGGAACCTTATGAACTCCAACAGAAACACACCCATCATGTAGCCCACCGAGAGTGGAAAACTCATAATTAGGAGCATGTCATCCCCCCGATTCTTGAGGAGGAAATTATCCATACAAACTTAATGGAATACCACAAGAAGACATACATCTATGCCTCCCCTTCTAAAGAATTACAAAAAACATATAGTGGAAACCTATGAGAGGATGCATATTCTATCACCCCCATATGAATCCCACCATGGATATTTTGTTACACAATATGATCGAGGGAAAAACCCTGCCTATTTTTGTTGATCCGACCATGCAGAAAGGCCAGAAAATTATATCTAGCTGCAAATATATATGGATGCAATAGAAGAGATTCATCTAAATAGTGTATAAATAGGATAGAAGTAGGAATAATTACTTGTTGACTCCCACCTAGGCCACCATATAAATAGGGAATAAAATTTAGGCATTCATACAACACAACCAATGCATATAAATCCCACTAGTAAAATACTATGTCAATTAATAGGTAGATTAAATTTCTACCTACCATAATGAGGCCCACCATTCAAATACGGTGATAATGAAATATAAACAGAGTTAGATTCATGAGGATATTAACCAAGACCGTGAAATAAATACAGTGGAAAATGGGAAGACTCAAACTTCTACTCATAAATATAAATACCAGTGGTCAGATACAGTAGAAAATGGAGAAATTAATTTAAAATCCCTGACTATGAATTCAACTCAGACTCATTCCTCCTCCCCAATAGAGGAGAACTTCCAATACCCACTACAAACACATAGAGGATTGGGGTAGGCACAAAATCACTCTTTGACATAGAAATGGCAATTAATACATGTTCTAGCCAAATATGTATCTCATCACATCCTGGATGTGATGGAGGATTAATCATGGATTCCAGACCATATCCTCCAAACCTGTGAAGACGTCATCACATGGGTGGAATAAGTGAGGATTCGGTCCGACTATACTATCACCCTAGGTTGGGTGATTCATCCACAAAATAAATTGGTTATTACAGAGTACACATTCATCCCAACTCAAGTCCAAGAGGTTCGATGTCTATATTTCATGACACATGGACAACCGAACCAGGAACAAACACTCGTTCAAATGGGGGACACCGGTCGAACATGGTGGCCACTCCAGCGCATGAATATATCACTAGAAGAAATCAAGATTCTCTTTGGTATATCTCGATGACATCATAGGAACCAACCAAACAGAGACCCATATATGATGTACATTATCAATAGTAGGCGGCCCAAGTTACCCATAAGAGAGTACCCAAAAATGAAAGGTTCCAAAGGCAACTAGAAAATGTAGAGTGCATCCATGATTCTACTCTGTTGGAAGCTAGAGTTCTTACTTCCATAAGACATCTATCAATGGGGGCTCAAGAACTTTTTGATCCATTACCAATTTTTGGAAGTTGTAGTTATAGTTTCTATGGTCCGCCCCAAAATATTTCTACTAGTATCTCTAAAGATCATCCTCAAAACACCCAAAAGGGCTTACGTAGTGGAATAGAAATTATTGATTATGAGAGACTATCCCATAATGTGTGTCAAGGTACCCCTCCCCCTGAAAAAAATATTGAACAATAATTAGTTTTCCTAATTACTATAATCCACCCTGATGGTCCTCCCTACTGTATATGTTGTAGATATCATTCTACCTATAATTAGAAGTCATGTTATCATTATTTTCCTCTCCATGATGGAAGTTGCTGTAAAGGCTATCCCCATAGTGACACCAAGCTCTGAGAAGTTCCACCTCATTGAAGTACCTAATAAAGTTCCTCTATAGAATTCCCACTATTGATATTATCTCTACATCCAGTGATATGATGGTAGCCCCTGTTATAATAGCATTGATTGTGAAGGACCTCCCTTTAATGGAGTCCAACATCAAGAAGGCCCTTCCCTTACTACGGTCTTCCCAGAATTACCTCCCTACGGTATAAACTATATATAATACCTCTATGGTCAAACACTAAGTACTGATGGTAGTCCTCACAATCATGAAACCATTTTTAAAGGCCCTCCCAGTAGTCAAAACTCACCTATGTAAGAAGGTCCTCCCCCACCAGTCCAAATATGAAAAAACCCTTGTATTCAATGGATCATAGAAGGATATGTTTGGATATAATATAAAATCTATCAATGCTATGTGATACGCTTTCTCAGTGGGGAGATATATCAGGGCCATTATCATCCTCTACGCCACCCCCTCACCATTCATAAAAAAATAAGATCTCTACTAGCCTCACTAATCAGGAAGAAATCATCACAAAGCATCCATGGTAGGAATAACATGTAGAGGAATACCTAGAAGAAAAATAAATTAATATGTTTGTTGTGAGAATATAACTATCCCGGGATGACATACCGGGTATGTTCTGGCCCACAACCACTACTCATTTCATCATTCTAGAAGATTTTTCATAAGGATGTATGCACAACATTCACATTTATTTCTAGAAAAATCTTCACCATTTTAAATTAAAATTTCTACCCTATGATGGATATTTATTCCATGTTCATATATTGAGGGATCAACATCAGAAAATAAACCTAGAATCCCATCCATCTGCATGATATCCATGATAATAAAGGAAAAAGAAAAACCTTCAGTAGGATTGCCTCCACAAATTGAACAAATTTCATTTCATCATCAGTAACGCCCTGTCTGGTGTTTACATCCAAAGATGGGTAGAACATGGAGCTCTAAACATTACCCCATATCCCAAGCAGCAGAACCCATGGAAAATTCATCTTTCAATGTCATAATCCCAAAATAGTAGCTAAATAAAGCATCTATTCCGAAAAATTGATCTTCTTGAAAAGAACCAGCCTTGAGTAAGTCTCAAAAGAATTATTCCTAACAAGAGTAAGACATTGAGAAGTTATTGAACTAGTCCATTGAGAACAATCAGTGGAATTTTCACCTAACGGATTATGATCTACGATTACTGATCATGTCCTCAAAAGAAAATGATTCACATATAGATCCGAAACTATATCCAACTACTGTCGGTATTGGGATGCACAAAATCATAAAGGAATTTATAGCAATAGTAAATGACAAAGTACATGAGAAACCCCATCCCGTAGGTCTGGGGGTATTTTTAACACAAAATTCCCCTGTACGACACAGAAATTTAGGCCGCTGCCTAATCATAATGGAATGGGGGAACCCCAACTGACAGGGTTGGGGACATTTTTACCTCAAATTCCTAACCAGCGGACATTTTTCTTCGATATTCTAGGAAGAATGAAAAATAGAGTGGTCACTTGTTCTACCCCATCTCATTATTCATGTCCCCCAAGATTAATGCGTAATTAATGGTTAGATCAATGATCCTTTCGAGTCACTTTTTATCATGAAATCCGAAGGGTACCACATAATGGAAGGATAAAATCCTACAAAAGAAACAAGAATATCTCCTTCCATTAAGCACCTAGTACAACACCCATAATGCTGTATGCATTAGTAATTTTTTTTACATCAAACCAACATATATCATAGAAAATAATACCAATGGTTGTGATGCAAGAGAATATGGTTCTTGTCCAGAGGTTTTCCTCATAGAGCATGAAGGTGTGTGTACCCCAAACTAATGAGACTCTTTAAATTTGATCACTCCCTCAGTTAATCCATAATTTCATCCCTTTTTGAATCCTTAATAAGGATAAGAATAAGAATAAGGTTACATACAACCCACCACCTCCTCCCAATGTGAACGCATCCCTCACACTTGAGGAGAGATTCCCTCAATATGTGAAAGAAATGAGAAATCTAGGGGTAACCAACACTGAGATGTTACAAAAAAGGCGTCCTACTAGGGATGTTCCCTAGGTGGATCACCAAGAAATTCTTCAATTATATATACGTCTTCCACACATGATCATCCTAACAGATGAAGAAAGGCTGGAAAGCTCATTCAAAGCATCATCGGGACCATCAGTCTACCAGAACACAATCTAGGAAAAATATCAGGAAATACCTCAATTTAGAATGAAATAATAATAGATTTAGGCTAATCTACAATGGATTTCACTGGCTTGGTATCTACATCAAGTTACAGTAGTGCTGGCACATGAAATCCTACGCCCTACAGCACCCGCTCCAGAATAGGTTCAAAAGGACATGCATCGTGGGATCCTGAATACCATCAAGAAATTGAATGTTCTATTAGAATCTAGGAATGTTTGGTGCACTCAGATATAGCCTGAATAGAAACCTTTCTCTAATTGGGTAGGCAACATTCGACAACCTCCAAATTTCTAGAACCATGTATTCCCGTTATTGAATGAATTAGGGGACCCAATGTAACATTTAATTCAAAAAAACAATACTATAACCCCATTATGGGAACAATGGAGGGACAAGAATATTTAAAGTGAAGATGCTTTTTGAGTGCCTTTCACAGTCCATCCTTTGTTTGGTATACCATCGTGTCAAATAACTCAATAATAGGATGGTATGACCTCGAAGGCTAGTTATTAATCAAATCCAGCTTCATGTTTCCAAAAACAGCAGTCAGTGATCCCATGAACTCCAAACAATAATAATATTAAATACTTATAGACTTCATTTCTAGATGGAATGTTCAGAAATACTCCCTGAACTTGCTACTCCACCAATATGATATGTCGGTCATGTGCATCGACAATCTCCATGACGATATGTGAAGAAACCTCATCCTAATGAAATATAGAAGTGAGTTTTGGGACATCCCCGTTATTACTCAATGGATAATATATTCCCTGAAATAGAGTAATATAAAGTCCAGGGTATCCCCATCTACCCCATTCAAAAGATATTGAAGAGGTGAAGTTGTGTCGGTCATGCTTAAGCATCCACCTATGTTGGCTCCATCACCAAGGCCCACACTAATCCATGGAAGCCCCCTGGATGTAAGTGTCCACCCCCACCATTATAATACAATTGATGGAGGTCTATGAAAAATCAATTCATGTAATACAGAAATAAACTTCACTCATTCAAGGATGAATTGGTCAGTCACTGCTTTTTAGCTTCCATGAATAGAAACTTTCATCGACTTCTAGAGCTATAGATAGATGATGAATTAGGTCTTGATGAAAATCAAATTACGATCCCTTCCAAAAAATATTGGGACGAATCAACAAATAATTATTTTCCATTAATTACCTAATACAAATGATGACAGATTCTGGGAAAGTCATTTTGTGGCCACCTCCAGCAAAAGTGGCATATGTTTGCACCACTGAAAAAGATGAATGAGGGAATTGAATAAAAAAAATTTAAAAAGGAGGACTGTTCAATGGTTATATGACTTGAAAAAAACAACTGACCCCATTGTATCCTCCATGATAGTTATTGAAATAAATTGTGCTTCTAAAATCTCCAAATGCAACACAGCTGACATCCTCAACCCCACAATCCACCAAAGGAGACCGCTAAAAAAGAATTCTAATCAGAAGGCTTGAAAAAAAGTGTATGAAGATGAAATTGTATAAAACTTGACATTGGCTTTGATAATCATAGATATCACGTCAGAAGACCTAAGGATATGAACACTTCCCTAAAAAATGCCACAATCAGGTGCAGATGATGTGGGAAAGTCATCATCAGAAGGGGGGAAGCTTTTTTGCTCTATAAATGTTATCCACATAATGGATCCCTTCTTAAATGATGAATATGGTTATAAAGAAATTTCACCACACCCAATTTTGTGGCTAGAGGAAGAATCCTTAGAATACAAGGATTTCAAGGGAGATGTATCCCTGGAAGAAATCAAGCTTCTGGCTGCACCCCCACTCAAATTTTCAGTGTTGCAGAATCCCATTGATTGAACCTCTAGTGGATCCAAAAGGGACAGAAAAAGTATAATTCCCTCATAAGATGGATAACTGGTCCAATCCTTCTAGAATCCTTTCATTGTAAAAACATGTGACAAATTACCCATGGAATTGGAGCAGACTTGCCTGGACTAATCCAGAATGCAAGGAATCTCCTTCAGTTATGATACAAAGGGATGGCCCGTCATTATAAAATCCAAGGTCCCCTAAAGCACCTATAAAACAACATCCCCAATCTGGGATGTTTTTCCCATTAGATGAAAAATATGATATTCTGAAGCAATGTAATTTAGTACCAGCCAAGATTTCAATCATGGATTCACAAAATCTTTCAATAGATCTTAGGGAAGAACGCAAAAATGCTCTGCTAAGTCCCCAAGAGTTTGAATTTAACGTAGTAGACTATGATGTCTACTAGACAATGAAAAATCCTTTATAATTCCGTACAATTATCTACTACATGGATCAAGATGAATACACCATCATGAATGGGAACATCAAATCCTTATATGTTTTTGTCCTGATAAATGGTGTCAGTATTTGAAAAGTATTCATTGACCATGGCTTAGTAGTTAATCTTTCCCCACTACAGACACTTCATCGGCTGGGATATAATGACGATGATCAAACTCCCTCCACCATGACCTTGTGGAGATTTTACAAAAGCAAGAAGAAACCATTGGTCCAGATTAATCTCAAATCCCTATGTGGTGACCTCATAGCCCACCAAATTTTTCTGGTGGTCCAAAATATTATGGCCTTCCACTCCTTGCTAGAAATTCCCTAGTATCATTAACATGGAGTAACCCCCTTCTCTTAACAAAAGTGATTCAAATATAGTATTAATGTGTAGAGTGTGAAATATCATGACGATAATGTCCCATTCATCCTCTACGAATCACACTATATTGATGTGGGGTTCTGTGAACCAAAGGGGGAGTATCTTCCTGCCAATGGGGTTGAGTGTATTGTCTCCCAAAACGTTTTAGAAATAGCTCCGATCGATTCAATCAATAATCTCTTGGAAGAATACACACTTCACTTCAATCATATTGAGTGAGAAAATCCAAATTTGGACACATATTCAGCAGTCTCCATGAACTTGGTCATGGCTGTTGATCCTGATAATGTTGAAAAGCACACTGAATCCCAAGATAATGGCGTGTTCTCATATAGAAATTTCCCAAAACACTCATCAAAACTTGATAAAATCCCTGACTAGCCCACCGAGGTATAATGAAGTGTATCGTCACTAAAAGGAGATGATTAAGATCTTTTTTATATCACTACATCTTCTTCATATAATCACCCACCAATAGCAGTGCAATATGAGATGACTTCATCTCCAAAACACGTAAATTGAAACTCTTCCCTCGATTGTAGAAAAATCATTTCAAAAATTGTTTCTCCATCAGAAGAAAAAGATAAATATAATGAGGATTCAGAGGAGGAAGAAGAAGACCGAAGGGATTCCCCTCCAACATTTAATGAAGGAATCTCCACCACCACCATTAAAATCAAGAAAATAAACATGGGTATGGAAAAAGACTCATGGTTTAATATGATTAGTGATAACATTCCTTCCAAAGAGTACTATTTATATACCTCTCTTTTGAGGTGAAATCAAGATTGTTTCACCTAGAATTATATAGAAATTCTTGTCCTCATTCCATAGTTGGCCACTTACCACCCAGGTCTACCAGAATACCACCATTGTTACATGAAAGATTCCAGAAAAACACACCCAACCCATGCTTCCAAAATAGAGGTTATAGTCGGCAAGATTATTAGAACCAACTACATTCAGGAAGCCCAGTACCCCATCCTATGGACAATACTTTCCCCATAAAAATGATGAATGGGTAGATCAAAATATGCATTAACATCCAGAATATCAATAAGAATTACTTGAAAGATTACTTCACATTCCAAATCAATGAATTGATGATTGATGCAACTACCAAATATGAGGTTTTCTCATTCATGAATAGTTGTGTAGGATATAACAAAATATAAATGGTCTGGGAGGATGAAGAAGCTAACCACAATCAGTTCTTCCCAAGGGTGTTTTTCTATAATGTTATTCCATTATGGTGGAAAAATGTCGGTGCCACATATCATTGCACTATGCATCGCATTTTCAAATCCTTCGTGGGAAATATTTTCGAATGCTTCGTTGAGGTTTTTTGTGGATATATTGAAACAATTCTTATACTAGATGAATGATTTTGAAACCATATTCAATAAAATACAATAGCATAGTCTGAAAATGAATCCCTTAAAGTGTGATTTTCGTGTTACATTATGAAAATTTCTCAGCTTCATTGTATGATACTGTGGCATCAATGTCTCCCCTGAGAAGAAAATGGACATCCATGCAATGTCACCTCATCTAAACCTCAGAGAGTGGAGAGGACTCCAAGAACACCTAGCCTAAAATTTTTTCATTATAGCTAACCTCACAGGAAAATTCATTCCCTGCACTAGGTTGATGAAAATATGGGTAGAATATTAGTGTGTTGATGTTTTTCATGATGAATTAGATGATATAAATGGATATATTTTAATCACACCATTCATAATGCTTCTTATGGATGAAAGAAAACTTATGTTATATGTGAATGCATTGAAGATCCCTAGGAGCCTTCCTCGCACATAATAATGATGTCGGAAAAAATAATAGTCTCTATTACCTCTGTTGAACAATGATCACTGGTGAGACTCATTATTCGTATATAAAGTAGAGTTGTAATGCATTAATATTGTTTGTCCAGAAGATAGTGAGTTACTTTTATCATCATGAATTCCATTTGGTTTCACGTTGTAACCCGATCAAGAATATTCCAAGCCATCCAATTTTAACATGATGACTATCACAGTTGGAATTCATCCTAAAACAGTTTTATATACGGTTCATATTGTAGAATGTTTTCAAAGTCCAAGAATTAGTAGATTTCCTGGAAGAGCATTAATCGATGGAGGTGGCCTTATTTGATGTTTATTTACCTAATTAATAAGTGTTATCTATTTAAGGGAACTCCAACATGTGGGAAATTCATTTGGACTATTCCCCTAAAATCCTGGTAGGAAAAATAATGGAAGTCCCCGGACTCAAAAAAGTGGGGGTTTTGAGTCATACTCATATACCTAGAAAAATATGTTCTACCCTATTCCATCCTACAATCAGATGAATGTAAAAACATTGAAGAAGAATATCAGGCCCTTGTTACAGGCTAGGAGATAGAACTTCATATTCAATATGAACAACTAAAAATAAAAGTCAATTTAAAAATGGTCATCAAGTATGTCAATAGTGACTATAATATCAAAAAATAGGATTTAATCCCATTTATTGACAACATTTCATAATTGATAGTTGAATTCTCATCAGATAAAAAGTTGAATTATGTGTTGATGTCATAAAACGTGCAAGCTGATGCATTGGAAAATATAGTCATGGTTCTGTCTAGCTTGGATCAGATTGAAACAGTCATTATAATTTCCCAATAATGGATGGTTTTACAATAAATTTAGGCCAACTTGTAAGAAATCACCAAATCAGTACCATCTCTAAGCCATATAGTCATACCACCAGCTAGATGACACTCATTTCAGATTATATTCAAAAGGGAGAGCTTCTACCATATATGGGTAAAAAGGAATAAATCTGGAGACTGGTAACCAACTTCCTCCTGCATGATGGGGAAAAAAATCAAAAGGTATTTTATAAGTGAGTCTTTGATGGGTCCTTCTCAAGTGAACTAATGGAGAAGTGAATACCATGATCCAAGATTATTCACATTCACCAAGAAGTCCCATTCCTCTAATTTTCATAAATATTTTATCCACCAACCCCTAGAGATACACCACACAGCCAAATACTTCTGTCCATTCTCCATATGGGGAATGGATATTGTGGGACCCTATCCTCCTTCTATGGCCAAACAATTCATAAATATTCTAAAAGCAACAGACTTCTTTTCCAAAATATGATGAAGTTGTAACCCTAAAATATGTTTGGAAATATGTGTTTTTAGCATTGTCAATGCCAACATTATCACTAGATTTGGTGTCTCTCATACAATACAGAGATATAATGGCACGAATTTCTATTATGTTGAATTGGAAAAGCTGTATCAAGAGTATGACATGATGAAAAATTGTTCATCCCACTACAATGAATCATCCAACAGGATGATAGAGGAATTCAACAAGACACTATCCAATATACTCTAGAAAATGGTAGTCAAGGATAAGAAATCTTGGTTGGATAAGCTTCTCAATCCTCTTGGGCCTTACCGGATCATGACCCACACCACCACCCAAGAAACCCTATACACATTTTTATATGGAATAGTGGAGGATATAGCCATTTATTATTAGCTACCTTCACATTGTGTGGAAATCTGTGATTGACTATGAACAGATGAACAGTCCAACAAACAGTTTGAGGCGGTGAAGCAATTTGACAAAAAAATATTGCACACTCTGCATCATTTGGAAGTCTATAAGAACTATATTGAACGAGCCATTAATAAAAAAAATTCACATTCTATGATTCCTAGGAGGATATATGGTTTTGGTATTTATCACTCCAACTATGATTGGAAAGAAACCTCTAAAATTGAATTTAAAATAGGAAGGAGCATATATCATACACAAAATCTACTCAAAAAGGAGCATATGCCTCAATTTCAATGGATGGACAGCTCAACATAGCTCCCACCAATGCAAGGTTTCAAAAGGAATAATTTGTGTAATAATACAATAATCATCTTAGCAGCAGGGCATTAAACTACATAGAACCACCTACTTCCATGCTACATAATGTTTACCTCAAATGATATTATCCTACCACTCAAAGTTAAACTACATGGAAAAATCGTCCTAACCACCCATCATTAAATTTCATGACAAAATAATCATAACCACATAATGTTAAATTTTATGTCTATATCATCCTAACCACATGACATTAACCTATACTGAGTTCAATGTATTCTGAATTTTGATCCATCACGCATGAGTCAAATTCAAGATTGGGAAAGATATAAAAATGAACCCCTTCTTGTGTATGGGTCAGACCGACGTAGGGATTGTATCTTAGAACTAGGTGTGGATTTATTATCATTTGTTAATCGGATACGTAGTGACACCTAGATTCTATATCCTGGTCTAGCCAACAACATCAAAAAAATATTCTCCGCCACATTGTGTATCACCTGATCTTATTCATAGTGGTCCATTTATAGAACTATGTGTGTCTTGATTCATACCCTTGTAGGATATGTAGTGACTCCCAAATCCCATATCATTGGGTATCATCCATGAAAAATTTCCCCCCATACGCATAGGTTGGAATTTCATAGAGATGATCATACGTCCAAACATCATGATGTTAAACTGCATGGACAATGAAGTCTTAACTGCACGACGTTAAACTGCATGGACAAATAAGTCCTAACCACATGACATTAAACTATAAGGTATCTCAAAAACTACATAAATCATCATTCTCAATAATTAATTTGATACATAGAGAATCCTTGTCCAAATTTCTTGGTGTATCCATTATATGAAACAAAATTTCTCTATTATATCCTTTATTTCCCCTGCACTATTGAGGAAATCATCATCACACCATGTTTCTCACACTGAGTATAACTCAAGTGAGATTAGGAATTTCGGTAAGGGTTTCCCCAAGTTGATATAACACAAATTATTATTATAATCCCATCATCTTGAAATAATGGTTTAAAATTCCCCCTCTATGTGCATGATTCTGACCTGTACGAGGAACCTCAGAACTACATACGACTTGATTCTTTCCCTCACAAGATACATAGTGATGCCCAGATCCAACATCCATGTCCATCCCCGAGCTAAAGATAAAAATATACCTTTCTCTTCAGGTGGGTAAGACTTGAACAAAGAAATACATGAAAATTCCTAACCACATGACCTTAAAACTATAAGGTACTTCAAGAACTATGTATAACTTTATTCCTTTCCTCATAGTGTAAGTTGTGACATGTTGACCCTAAGCCTTGGTCCAACCACCACATGATACAAATTCACCCAATATGTGCATAGGTTAGACTAGAAAAAATATTTTTCAAGAACTACATCTGTCTTGATTTTTTTCCTCACAAGATATGTAGTGATTCCCAAATCCTTCATTTTGGTCCAACAACCATCTAAAAACAAAACTGCACCATTTTTTTGTATTGCTTATACAAATACAAGGAACATGCTTTCAGAACTATGTAGACATTGATTCCCAAATAACTAGAATACATAGGAAAACATCATGAGTTTCAAGCCTAACACATCACCCACCTCCTCTTTTTCACATCGATTTACTCTCATCATTACCATATTACATTGAACTACATAGGATACCAAAACTACATGTGGATTTATTAATACCATTGCAGAATATGTAGTGATTCTTCGATCCCATATCATGGTCTATCCATCATGGGAAAAATTCATCCACTGCCTATAGGTTGGACTGGCATTGGGAAATTAATGGGTTATAACTGCATGATATTAAAGTGCCTAGCCAAAGAATTCCTAACCACATGACATTAAACTACACAATAGCTCAAGAACTACCTGTAGATTTATTCTCGACATGAAGAGAAAAATAGTTACACCTAGGATTTGTTGGTTCTAGACACAAGGGTAGAAAAATTCCCCCATCTCTCCCATGAAAATGTAAATCTATGCAGAAAACCCCTAACCTTGATTCCCGAAACAAGTGTTAGTTAAAATATCATGCCCCCTGTTACATACAATTCAGATCAGTCTAGAGGATTCTGTACAACATAACAAATAATGGTCTGAATATTTATCACATACCTAGATACACTCTTTTTTCAATTATCCCTCGAACACTATGGGTAGGGAAATATCGAATCACCACAATCAAATACGGTTATCAGAAATGTATGGACACTATCCTGTAGACACCTTTTTGGACTATGAACATAATATCTTGAAGAATTTTCATATGTTTCCCCAAAAAATGGCTTTTCAACAAAAATAAAATTCATCCTAGAGAAATTATTTTTCTAAATCCGTATTCCCATTGGCTCTTAACCCTAAAATCATCCCTCCTAATTTGAGGGCTCCTGGAATTAGTGTTTACACTTTTTTCTATCGGTCACGTCTAGGGTGTAACAGAATACCCCTTACCTGATTAACCGAAACTTATGCATGCTGAAATTGATATTTTATCCCTACAAAAAGATGTTAAACTGTGATTTCAACAATCTTTCAACAACACTTCACACTGTATGGACACACCATAGCTAGTTCATTCACATTGAGTCACCCATGCCCTCACCATACGACATTAAACTATATGGACCAACAATGCTCTTTTCTTTGATCCTTCCATCACTTGGTGGTGGAGTGAAACCCCTTCATCCCCTTATTTCTCACACCGATATTAGCTCATGTGGTCATATAAATTTTGATAATGGATTCCCCACAAAAATAGAAAAACCCAATCTAATGGTCTTGTTTTCATGAATATAAAATGCATGTTCATGTTTTCCATTACATTTGAGTAAACCAATTCCTTACCGTATTATGTTAAACTGCATAGTACACAAAAATGTGGATATTATTCCACAATAATTACGTCTGGCCATACCTATACAGGGTCCTGATTTCAGGGTGCCCCAATCTTTGATATTATACCCCACTCTACCATGGAAATCAAAATGCCTCACCCCACATGTAAGTTAAATCTGTGTTGGATAGTTCTATGATCTGTTGCTGATCGTGGTAGGAACATTCCTAACATGTACATAACCATCTAATAACCTTATCAAACTCTATGATTTTAGAGATTTTAGATTTTCATATATCTACATGGCCATCGAAAACTAAAGGCCATTATCATGTAGACACCATTGATTGAATATTCACACAAAGTCCCTGTGGCTCCACATATGTTTCCCACCAAATGGCATATCGACCAATGAAAAATTCAACCCATGAGTGGATTTTCCAAATATCATATTACTAACAGCTTGCAATACCCATATCATCTCTCCAGATCAAATATCCCTTGAAACAATCACTAATAATTTTTTTCTTATCTACGTATTTGACATCATGGAACTCCTTGTCCCAATTTTCCGCCTGTTAATCAGAGCTTCTACATTAATTTATAAATCACATGTCATTAATAATTCGTGATAATTGAAAATAATTTTTTGTTCTTAGGTTCTTACATGCTATGGGATGACTTACCCCTTGTTCATGTGCACAAAATTAGTATGCACAGGAAAGTCCAACATGAGTCCTACCTTATCGGTGGCCATGTGCACAAGACAATGATTCCTCTTTCATATATTTAAACCAAATCTGCATATGTATGAAACGTAGAATAACTATGTACATCTTGATTACTACTCTCATTGGATACATTGTGACATATAAATCTCATATTTTAGGTCCATCCAGAAAATAGAATTATCACATCCCTTCTGTGTAAATGTCAGCCCAATGTAAAGAAACAACTCACGTGGATATGATAAAAATTCCTCCACTAAATCCCTATATTCATGGTAAATATAAACCTAAAATCCTCACTTATCTTGATCATCCTCCCCTCTACACAAGCCATAATATATATCTAGAAAGTTTTGAATCCCCATAACCATCCATAGCCATCAAAAATTGATGGCTAGTTTCATGTGGAAAATCTTGTTTGACTATGCACACAATGCTTTAGAGATTAAGTGACAGTGTCTAAAGGACCCGTTTGATTAACTATGTACACAATTCCCTGACATATCTTACTAAATGGTCGACAAAAACAACATGTTAACCTAATACAAATTCACCTTTAAGAGTGGGTATCCCCGTTTCTGTATGCCCAGTGACCTCTAATACCCATATCAAGTTCCATGTCTAAGAAAATAAAAATTTAGGGTCAAGAAAGAATCCATAATTCATATATGAAGAATGTTGGGACAATCTCGGTTAACGATTCTTAAATTAGGGCCATTTCCCTACAAATTGGGGTCCAAACGGTTTGACCTAAAACATCAGTCTTGGTAAAAGCCTTTTGACCTAAAAAATCTATAATGAAAGTTTAGTATAGTTGAATCTATATTTCCCATGAAAGAGACAACACATTCTAGGATGAAATCCACCATAGGGAATCTTGGACCAATGTCGAGTACTAGCTCAGTAAACCTAATATAGGTACGCTTTTGGAAAAAATATTGAGCAATCAAAAAAAACAAGAGACACAAATCTTATTAGGTCAAAACCCTACAAAGGGTGGCCAAAGAAAAATACATGGTATGCCCTATAATCCCACAATAAATGGGGATTATGAAAAAATTAGGAGATAATGGAAATGGAATAATTTTATGGGGTTCCTCATAAAACCCTTCCAACAATCAAACTATAATCGTTTATTCCCATGACTTAAGAAGAAATTAGAGAATGATTTGACAATTTTATTCATCCCAGACTGTAATTAAAATTGAAATCAGGTTGAGATTGTTGTTCAAATGCTGTCAATAATAAATAATTGACACTCTAGGAAAGGGTAAAGGGGAAGCACTCGGGCACACATTTTTTTCATTTTATTAAATGAAGAGAAGGAGGACGTCCACAACCTAAATCCTATCCCTAATAATATGGGAAAAATGGAATAATACAATGTAAAACTATTATAAAAAATCATTCCACATTCTTTCGAATAGTTCAATGATTGTCTTGCATGAATCATCAAGATATTTCTCTAAAGGAGTCCTCTGTATAGCCCCAGCTTCCACCAAGGGATGCACTTGCTTTAGTATGACACTATGATCCCACATTATCTATTTAATGGATTCAAAATTGGAACTCATTTATGCTTGTTGTGGATTTATCTTGTCTATATGAGATTATTACTCTTGTAGATCTTTAGTTTGGGCTATCACATGGTCATGATTTTCTGTCTCCTCAACAATGAAGTGATGAAGCTCATCGGTATGATCCTGAAAAGACTATTTATTATTTTGTAATGCATTGAACCGAGAAAATATATCTTATTGAGTGTCTATATCCTATCAAAAACTGAAAATATGGTGAAAAAGTTGGTGAAGATATCGGTAGTCGATGCCATGAAAACCCATGCTGATAAATAACCACTGAAAGGTTTCCTCCTCTTTAGCAAACTCTGGAAGTTGAGTGTCTGAAACACAAAATCATCGTTACATGGAGTGGTGACTTTTGATAGTATTTTAACTTTGAATCTATTCATTTTCCACAACATGTATCAGTAATGGAATGACACCATGGTAGATTGAGACGCCCTTAGAAGGGTCACCCAAGTGGGGGATCATTCTCACCCTACAGGTGATTCGATATCTAGAACCAATATTAGGGGGTCTCCAGTAATATTAGGGCTATTAAATGATGTTCTTCTCAGACTAGATATAATAGGACCCCAAAATGTATCAGCAAAAGGTGTGGTGTCTATATCACTATCCACAAGGATAGGATGAGAAGATGTTACCGCCTCTAAACGAATGCAGCGACGAATGAATTGGAATTAGAAAATAGTAATAAGAGGATATGATGTATCTGGAACATGTAAGATGGGAATAGAAGTAGTCAAGTGTCTTTTCACCTATTTAACTGGTCTGGACAGTATATTTTCAAGATAGCACACTACCCACTATTGGGAATACTCCAATGATAAGTAAATATAGAAAACTTTGGGTGGAATAATAACATGTATTCCAGAGTTCTTGGAAATCATCATCAATCGTTGCTGATGAAGGATTTATATGTGGTATTCCCTCTTAACAGGGTATCCCGGAGGAGTGAAACTCACTACAAACATCCAAACTAAATGTCAAACTTGTAGGGAACATAAAGTTTGCAGATAGTCATCTTGTATATATGAGCGGTTCAGATTCTGTCCTAAAGTATCATGTAGTATGAACAAGCTTCTGCAGAACCCTTCCCATCATATGATATTATCCAATATGACATGGGATATGGTGAGAAAAAATAGATAAACATAACATAGTAGTTCGACCAGAACATCAATATTCATAGATCGAGCGTGAACACTGGAAATATAGATAAGGGTTGGGAGGAAGTTAGAATGAGGAACCATTGCTGTAAGATGATACTAATAACCGGGGAAATGTTCTTCCATCCAACCATACAATAATTGAAATAATCCACTCTGATAATGTGGAGGCTTCCCTTCTTGTATTCTACCAAATAGTTATAGATTCAAGAAAGGGTGGGGATGGCTAGTATGATGGGATGTCCCTCTGCCAATGTAGCCTCCTTCATTAAAGTGTTGGTCCAATCATTGGTGTATACATCTTGAAAGGGGAATATACATACACTATGGAAAATGGAAAATAAATCTTCTAGTTTGAGCTCTTGAGAGACGCCGGTTTATACCTCATAACCCCAGTTGGTGTAGTGAATTACCTCGAGGATACAATAGTATGACCTGTAATTTTTTTGGGAATGATTAGTTGGATTAGTTCACCTACAGTGGAATTTTGGCTTCAGCCTTCTCACATGTAGAAACAATTCTATGTAATCCTCAAATGAAATCAATAAATAGTAATGAAGAGAATGAGTAATCATTCCCCAATCTAGGAATTGTATGTCTCTAACCAATGAAGAAACTAGTTTAGCATTCTCCCATGTATTATCCACATGAAGAAATTCATCATACAAGTCAATGAGAACATAATGTCTTCATATCTGATATACATCCCATAAACTAATCCATGATTCCCCACGGGACAATTGAAAGGTGTTATTTATCAAACACCAGTGAATGAGAAGCTCACGAAAATATTTCACCTGCTGAATAAATGGAAAACTACGAGATCCATACTACTTGATGTATACTAAAATATTCCAACTGATTAGGGAACAATAATAGTTTTAGTGCACCCATAATGACCATTACCAATCATTATAAAATCACCCTTCAAATCAATGATTCAATTTGGAGCTCCACATTCCATTGGGGTAGATTCATGACAGGTTTATAGAATTTAAATAATCCGGAACAACTGATTCAGAGGATGTAGTGTCAAGATGTTGTGTGCTTTGCCTCTGCATAGAGCTATTCAGAACAAATATGTCATCCTAGTTTGAAGCAGTTGTGATCTCCAATAGGGTTAGAAAATTCGTCCAGTCATACTCTTGATAAGACTGAAGGTGAATGGGGATGCCGCTCTGGTCAAATGGTGGAAAATGAACATCATCTTGAACGAAAAAAATTATAAATAGGTAATTGGATAGATTGTCGATAATCCATATGCTCTAGTAAGAGTAGATCATTGAGGAAAACATCTTATGTAATGATTTAGTAATTAATGGTGTCTTTGGTGTTCTCAAACATGGACACCCACCATCTGGTCTATTTCATTGAGGTAGGTGAAATAGTTATCCCTTTTCTGCAAAAAAAGGACTATAAAAAAGTTCAGTCAAATAAAATATTTGGGGAAAAGACAAAAAATTGGAAAAGGACTAATGAAGTCCAAAAAACCATGTTCTGCATACTAAAACATGAGAATGGTACATTGATAGCATTCCCCATGGACCAACAGTTCATAGAACCTATGAGGCGCTAGCCTATGGGGTGTTGGCCAGTAAACCAAATTGTTCGCGGAGAAAAAAAACCACTTAAGACCCCCTCTATGTGGTATTCTGAGCTAACAATTTATAAATTTAATGTTCCATTCATAAGGTCCACATTATGTTCAATAATAGATATTACTTGGGTAGGGAACATGATCTGTGGACGCTAAAAATCTCCATTCACATAATCAATGAAATTTTTGTGGATTTAAGAGATAGTTTCGGGATGAGAGTGACAGTGAAGGGTTTTCAGATCACAGAATGCATGGAACTATTCACATAGAAGGATATTGTGAAGGGGACGGTATGCAGAATTAAAGAATCCAGAAGAAAATACAAAGCATCTAGTTATCAAAAAATCATATAAAATTAAAATGACATAGTCCCCATATATATAGGCACCCCCCCTTCACAATGTCTAGTGTTCTACCACCAACTAGTTCAGTTAGGGTTCACTTTTTCACATCAGAATTTCATTCTCTTCATCCCTATTGGATCTCATTCTAATGGGGGTATTTATATGGTCTTGAAATCATTGAAGAGGTAAATAAAATACTCCCACAAATTTGATAATGGAAAAAATTCATGTTCGATTGAAAATTTGAATAATAATTTCAAAGAATCAATCTTTGGAAAAGGACCCAAAGTTGTCCACATGCTAATTTCTAGGAATTTTTCACCAAATTCATTGATCGTGAACCACAATAAACATAAAAGGTATTCAGTGCCAGATTCACTGTGAACAATTTTATTGTTCAAAATGGGATAGAGCATAATTCCATTGTGAAACAACCCCGCAAACTAAAATAGTTCACAGGTGAGGTGAATTCAAAGGTGTCCCATGAGCAATACAAGACGTTTGCTAGATTGAGGCGGTGACTGCTGCCGATGCGAACCACTACAACCATTAACTATGGCCCTGAAAACATAGTTGACCGAGTCATCTACAGGCCAGATGATTTCCTCATGGGATTCCTAAAAAATTATCATATTTCACACAGATGTTGTCACATTATATCATTATAAGAGGACCCCAAGGGGATCCGTGAAAATAGAATCAGAATTTTGGGGGATGATAGAGTTTAAAGATAAAAGACTACCAAGATAAACGATAAACAACATATTAAACCACTAATGGTTTCTAGTAGGTATAAATACCTTGTGTACAATGAAAGGAAGGAAACATAATAATAATAATGAACTAACTATGAACCAAATTGGGGAACATTGATCCATATTCCCTTCAAGGATGAACTTCCTGCGAACCACTAGTTCAATGCCCCTTCTTCAATCTGGCGTAACACGTAGTGCATCACTATATAGACAAAACCCTGCACCACAGTGCACTTTATTATAGTGATGGAATGCAACGCTGTGTAGCCCTACCCTATGAAAACAGAACCTGGGGCTATGAGCCACTATGGTACGTGGACCATATTATGGTCCATGTACCCCATCGGTGCACTAATGACCCCTCCACCCATATAGTAATACGACATGCAGAGGGTGCCCCACCCTACATGAAATAATGGTACGCACAATAGTTTACCTTTCATATTTCTACCGTTGGGTCCCGATCATGACCTTGAGTTTCCATCCCATCATTCATGGCCCCTATGCATGTCAGTTTAACGACATCAGGACAGTGCCTCTTCTAAATCCACCAGACATGGATGGGAAAACTATAGGGCACATCAGCACACCCAATTAAGTTTATGTACCCATGGTAAGAAGACTCGTTTAGGTATTTCCCAAAATGGTGCAATGCCATGAAATTTCAATAATTATATATTCCCATTGTAACTTGGGGTCCAACCTTGGGATACTAATGTAAAACTCCATATTCTAGGGATCAAGGGTAATCAATGGAGTTCCCATTTAATGGAGGATGATGAAAAATAAAAGGTAACATGCCTTCTTTTCCTTTTAATAACAAATAAACACTTCTCCCCTTTCCCAATATTAATTTTAGGGAACACTTTATTAGATAAGTCCCTAACCATTCCATAGGTTGTGGCCCTCTTGATCCTCTTAGGCGCAACCCAATACAGGTCCAGATAGATAATCAAATGTGGCTATCATGGATATTAATAAGGGAGAAGAAATTGGAATATTAAAATCCATCCCCCATCTCCATTTGGGATCCAGTACCATCTATCACCAGATGATGTGGGATGTGTGATCATCATATCCACTATCTTCTCTTGTTTCCCACACCAATAATGACTCACATGGGCCTAGTGGTTGATAGTGATCATAAATATTTCATAACCCGAAAGCTTGGGCCTCCTCTACAGTATAATCCACAACATATAATGAACTATGAGAACTCTGATTCCTACCCAAAACCTAATACATAAGATGCATGTGTAAAGGAATTATCTCAATGGGTATCCTATTCAAAGGATAATACTCAATCATGACCCCAAAAATATGTTTTCCTCTATGGTCTAATCACCAATTAAAACTGAACTATAAGGGATCTTATTCCCAACTAACTGGGATACATAGGCATCCTCCCTAAAGACCAAACCCATCACCCAAATCACCCTAGTGTTCACCAGTCCATATCTCTAGAAGGGACTTATCCACAAAAGAGACCATACCTCTTTGAAGCATATAGTTCCTCTTCTACATATGTCCCTCACAAAATCCGGACTGGGTACCTTTCGCCAAGATGTCCTAGATTAATAATGATAAACTTCATGGATGGGTCCTTCTCTTATGACCTTAAAAGGTGATGTTTCCAGTTAAGTAGCACTGAACAATATTGGTTATGATTCCTCTCATGAGGATACGTAGGAATACCATATTATGGGTTTATCCTAATAGTGAAACAACTTACGTCCACCATGGATGATGATATAGTCCACACTACTTCATTAAATGGATTGAAATATTGTTCTCTCATTAATTATTGATCCATGTATATCCACAATTGATTTTCAACCCAGGGGTAATCTATGGACACATGAATGGGAATTAACCAAGGATTAATGGACATATTAAAATTATTTAAATATATACATGATTCCCATAGTAGGCAATAGTCCACCCCCTAAAAGTGTGTGTTGAGCACTACCTCCCATCCTCTAGACCAATGGATTCATTAACTGCCTTTGGCCAAATCACCATGCAAGGGTCACCTAAATTTTGGAATGTTGGTCCATGAATCATGGATAAACAAGTTGTTTTGTGTTTTTAGCTTCGTGAATAAACCCTTTGGAGACTATCTGAGGACATCATACCCAATGTGGGTCAATTTCCAAAATAGTTAACCCAGACAATTTCCTTCAAGGACCAGTCAACTATGGAACCTACTTTTCCACAAGAAGAAATTATATATTGTCTAGTCCTTGTGCAAGTATAGAACCCACCAAAACGTGAAATGACACACCTCAGGTTGAAAAAAAATCATTATACAAAAGTAAACTCCTTTATAACAACAACTATTTGGTTATTATACGTCGAACCATTTTTTTCCCTGGTACATCGTGAATTGGGTCGAAACAGTATATATTTTATGGTTTCCAATTTTTATTCTATCTCTATATGGATACTAAAAGTGGATTGGTTTTGTAATACATTTTTCTAGGTGTAGTAACTAAAAAATAGATTATAGGGATTTACCAGATAGTCACCTATTTTCAATAAAACATTCCTTACTATGAACTTAGTTTGACACTCAAGGGGATATGCTTTGGGCAATTCTCTTTTTATATACAAACCATTATAATGTGTTTTAAAGGATGTTCATAATTAATGAACAAGGATAAACCTAAGGTTTCTTATATAGAAAATATTATGCCATCATGTATACATCCTATAAACTATTATATGGTTTCACAACAATGAATATTTTTTCTCACCAAATGATTTTTGGTTTTAGTGAACAGATGGAACCAAAAGAATACATGATAACATTGAATATGAAATAATATTTGGTGAAAAAGGGAAACCGAATGTAATTATTACAAGATTGGATGACATTGTGATTATGAATAATTACTTCTCCAAAAATACTATTAACATCATATACCTAAACCAACTCCTAGACTCACTAATGAAGATATGGGTGGATTTATCTAAGAGATAGAGGGAGGGAGACCCTAAAAATGAGGCTTTATTTCAATAATGTATGAAATATGCAATAAGATACCAAATAAATAGTCTCATTGGAATGAGAAAATTCATTATAAGTGGAAATTAAGAGCATCAAGAAACAAACATATGAGGAGAAATGAAGAGTATGGTGGAATTAAACGAATCTAATCCTAGTTACCAATTTATAGTTTATTGTATTAAATGCAGAGAACATGGAAGTTCTTTGAATCTGTGTCATATTATAAAGGATGAAACCCTGAATAGAAAGTACCTATGATCAACAAAACAGATGAATTATCTTTGTAGATGTATTTCACATGTGGTATTTTGGTTATAAGAATAATGAAAAAACTAATTCTTTTTTTAGATTTGAAAAGTATAAATGTATTCATTAACATAAATGATATGAACACCATCATGGATAAGTATTTTAGTTTCAATATTTTCAAAATTTCATAAACATCTCTTTTAGATGTTGCGTGGTTGTAATTTTAAATGATTAATGATATTTTAGGGGAAATTTATTACATTTAAATTTTTTGTGGAAAAGTTATTTGAGGAATAATACCTTTATATTTTTTGAAAATATATTAATGGTAAAGATAACCTTTGGGTTTAATAAGATCATTAAGGGCATTGCAATAATAGTCAAATAATATTATTATGAATTGTAAAAAATATGTTGTTTTTAAAACCATAGTAAAACTTTTATTTAATGAATTGTTTTATTTCAAGGATTCGAATCATATATTTTTAGATATATTATCGGAAGAATATTAACATCGTTAAAATGTGAATTTTTTATGCTAGGTGATAAGCCGTTTCATCTATGAAGTTTTTCGGACTTGAACAGATGACAGAAAAATGATAAGGGTGTATCTCTCACCACTATTTTATGTGATGTCCTTGTCAATTTATCAATAGTTAAAATATATTAAAATTTAATATTATTGTTGATCCAGTGATTTTATGTTATTAGGATTTCATATTAATGTATTATATTTGATAACTTTTGCAGAAAATATTGGTTTTAGAAATTTGTTAGAGACAAATAGAATGCTTTTTCACTCTTAATAGATCTTACGATCTGATAAAAGTAAATTCTTATCTTTTGGGCATAAAAATACATTTTTGTATATTGATTTCATAGAGTAAGATATTAATTAGAAATTGATCATTTCAAAATAAAAGGATGAAATTTTACTTATGAAATGAAAATATATCTTGTAATTATTTTCTTTATATTCATAAATAGTAATATAAATCCTTAACTTTAGGAAAAGAAAAGGATCATGAAATAAAATTTTAACCTATTACCATAATTTTTAACGATATCAATGATTTTTTTCGCATGTATTTGATTTATGGTTTTATGTTCGTTAAGATTTCATTAACCAATCAATATTTTGTGATCAGTTACCTCAATAAGATTCTATAATTTTATTTTTTATCTTATATGTCTATATCATCACATTCCAGCAATGTTATCATACATAGAAACATATTTATATGTTATTCCATATAGAATTTGTACATCACTTTCTATATTATTTATAGAATATTTTATTAACCTTGTGTGATGTGGGTTTTTCAAAATTGTTATTCCCAAATTTTAAAACATCGACAACTGATATCATGAATAAATTACAATGAAACAATTTATTTAATGTGAGTAGAATATAACTCTTTGAAATTATAAAAAAAATCACATTTCATTTGATAAAATATATGACATTTATATCTGAGTTTATCCTTATTTACACAAATCATAGATTTTATCATCTATAACATGAATGATTGAGTCTATTAGATAGAATTTGTTACATGAAAGATTATGTTTTTTCAGAAAATAATAAATTATTAAAATATTATTATTTTATATAATAGTTGTAACCAAGATGTTAAATTTGAAGGTATTAATAGGATTAGATAACATATAAAAATAAACATTTTATACTTTATTTAGTTATATATTAATTAGAAATAAAATAATTATCATTTAAAAGATATATGCATGTATACTTCAAGACATTATTTTTTCTAAAGGATGGTTTAATGTCACATTAAGCCCAAAATTTAAAAATATTTTTTGATTTTTTTTTGAAAAACTATTTCATAAATTTATAAAAAAAAATTAATTTTAAATATTTAAATTATAAGAGAGTGAATATTTATTATATTATTTAAATATTTTAAATTTAGGAATACTGAAAAATATCAAATTTTAATTTAAAATGGTCTTTTCGTTTAAAAAAATTAAAATTTTAAAATATATTTTAATTTATTTGAATTAAATTTATTTAAATAATATTTAATTCAATCTAATTGATGTCATTAGAATTATTTAAATATAGTGTTTAGATATGAAAACATTGTATAATTTTGAACATTTTCACTTTAAAAACTCATTTTCTCATTATATCTTAATGATTATTTTGAAATTAAATTTTCTAACATTTAAGAATTTATTTTCAAAAAATAATTCAATATTTGGAATTATAATAATTTATATTTTATAAAATTTTCAACATTTTTTTTTCCTAAAAACAACTGTGAATGCATTAAAAATTAATTACTATGGTTAAATGAAAAATGGGTTTTTCGGGGTTAAAATAAAAAAATAAGGGAAAAACTGACCAATACACTTGTATAGAAACAATTTTATATACATATTTCAACCCAGCACAATTTATGTATTAATGTTGGACCATTAAAGAGACTCATTACATATGAAAAGCACTAGATCACTCAATTATGTTCATAAATAACATGTATGTCCTCTCTACCACATATAAAAAGTCACCCATCTTCTCTCTACTTTACAACATCAAAACCCTTATTTAGGACAATAACATACAAAATAATATCCCAAATTCCATTCCATAATGATATAATACTCTGTATTATCATATAACCAACCGAGGAATGTAACACCCTGAGATTTTATGAAAAATATTCTTTTTAATTTCATTATTGTCTTTTTTTGTACGCTACACAAAAAGGAGCTTTCACAACACGCATCCTTGACTTACCTTGCATTACATGCAATCGCGACCTTCCTCAATAGCCTGTGTAGTACGCAATACCGAGTTTCACTAAATAATGATATGCTATTAAAATATTATTAAAACTAGCCGTTATGATTAGTAATAACCACCTTTTAAAATTTTAGAAATTTTATCTCTCAAAATGGACTTCATTTTTGGATTCGGAATATCGAAATTAGCTTAGGGTGAAATTTTGGTACTTTTCAGATAACTTTCATATTCAGATGAATAGTGAAAATTACTAAATCATAATTAAAAACAACTTTTTTAATCGAAATAATAAATAGTGGTAAATTATTAATTTCAGTGGTTTTAATGTATATTTAGAATATATTTTTACAATTTAATACAATGTTGGTCATTGGATGTAATTTCACATTTAAACTAGACATAAACAAGTGTCAATCTTTTGATAGTTATTATCTCTTAAGAACACGCTATTTGTTTTGACGACGGGAATTAATTTTTAAATTAATTAATGCAACTGATATGTTTTGAATTTGGTAAAATAGAAATCATTTTTGAGTTCATAATATCAAATATAGCTTAGGCCAAATTTTTGGTATTGTTCTGAAAACTTTCAATTATTGATGAATAGTGAAACCACTAAGTGGTAGTTAAAAAAACTGAATTTTTCATAAAACTTAATTTTACCACTTCTGTGAGTGGAATTTGATAAATCTGAGAGACACGGTTGATGTCAGTAAGTAAAATGTGGTTCAATGAGATGAAAATAATTTTTGGTGATTAGTAACTTTTTACTTTTATTTACCACTGTTAAAAGTAAATAGGGTAATTAAGGGTAAAAATGATATTATTATTACCCTAAAACATGTCCTAATTCTATTGGATAAGTGTAATTCGACCAAAAAAACATAGGAACAAAATATGACCATTTAGGTCCACATGAATTATATTAGGACATTTATTATTATTTAATTCAAAGAAGAGTTAAAAGAGTTAAAATCAATGTTTATTTAATAAACCATTTTTAATATAGGGTTATACATAAGATAAATTCGACTATAAATATTCATTATAAATATAAAAATATTTAATACATAATGGTATTTTATTTTTAATTTTTAGATATTAAATAATTTAATTTATTTATGACACAACGATGATGCAGTAATTATCTTATTAATGAAATATTGACATAATTGATTTTATAAATACCCAAATAAATATAATTTGAGACTTATTCTGAATTACACTAATTTTATAGGTTAATATGACATGTTATTATTGATTTAATTAACTTTTTTCTAACTTATCATTCTGTTATGAGTTTCACAAAAATTAATTACTAAATAGTGTCAAGATTGACATAAAATAGTTTTTTAAACAAATATTATATTATTAATTGTTATTTTATTTCTAAAAATATAAGGTTCGGCCAAATGACTTAGATAAGGTTATATATATTAATAATAAACAATTTGGGGTTTGTTTGGCTTCTTATAGTACGTTTATTAACCTTATAATGTAAGAACAGAAGAAGACACGGTAAAAGTAAAATTATTTAACTTAATGCTAAATCTAAATGATAAGGTTAAAATAGGAACATAAACATTTCTAAATTCTATTGGATGAGAGGATTTCGACCCATACCCACCTTATCTTAATAAATATATCAATTTGGAGCTATTTAAAACCGAACTTGACTTTATAATAAAATAATAGTTTTAGTTATTCCAAAGGTGCCCCTCTCCTCCCTTATAAAAGGATACCTCCTCCCTCTCTTCCTCACACAACATTAATCCTTCAAACTCGGACAACCCCTGCCAAATTCTCTTCTCCACTTCCCTAGAAACATCCTAGAGGTTCTGGTCTTCCTCAAAGACCAATTTTAGTGCCCTAAGAGGAGGTCTCAAAGAGGCGCTTCAAAGAAGAGGTAATTTCCGTTACCGATTCTTTCACCATTATTTCTTCTTCCACTTCTTCTTCTTAGGTTGTTTCATTATGAAGTAATAAAATCAGTAACACTAATATACTGATATGTTATTATAAGTATGAAACAATCCTAATTCACCATCTATCCATCCTATAGAAAATTAAATCACCGCACGTGCGTACGTACAGAATACCGTCTCCACGCCGTGGTGTAATCAGTTTTTCCACCAACAGCTTACTTGGATGGGTATTATGGTGTAACGAATAACTATACATAGTTATTATAACATCATAATGATAATTATATATTGTATCATCCACTACAATTCAATTCAATTATTATGGAAATGATATCATCGCTCGTGTGTATGTACGGACTACCGTCTCCACGACGCGATGAGATTCATTCTCCATGTTAACCATTTAAGAATGATTATAAAGTATAAATAATAAATAATAATGAAATATATGACATTATAAAGCTACTGTAATTATGTGTATATATATGTATGTCATCTACTTAATTCCACTCAATTTAATAAGGAAACGAAAACAGCGTTCATGCGTACGTACGACCTACCGTCTCCATGAACGGTGTATTTCTTTCCATTTATCGGTCCATTATATATATCTATATTCTGAATATATATTATATATAAATCATGTTCTATAATTATGTAATAATGATCTAAGTAATCATATGAATAATTACAAGTTAAAACACGAACGACAAATGAGACGATTTTACCCAAAACGCTGCTTTAACATGAATTTACAAAAGAACGGGTAATATAAAGTCATAAGTGAACCATATATGATATAATAACAATTAATATTATTCTGTAATAAGTCAATGACATTATTTAAATCATTATACAGGAGGTTCGGACACTTACGAATCCAATCAGACCTAAGGTAAGGGAAATATCACAATCTCATTTTTATCCGAGATTGTTTATACTTTGGTATTTACTGGGGTGTATTTTATCATCCACATCCATGTTTCCTCAATATGTAATATTATTTCTATCCACCTACATTTATTTAAATCCTATTTTACCCATTGGTGAGTTTTTAGTAAAAGATATGAAAGGAATCTTTTGACATTTTTCGTACGAGGTACTTTTTTGACTTTTCCGACAAAAGTACGGGAAGAATGTTTTTTTAACTTATACGGCATGAATGTATTTTTAAAAAATTATTTCCAAGAAGATTCCTTTACATGTTTTCAAGTTTATTTTTATTCAAATTCTTTTAGTTATAATTTTATGACATGTTAAGAAATGAAAAGTGTTTTTGAAGTAGAAAGGATATTTTCCTCAAGAATGGAGTTCAAGTGTTTTATCAAAATTATTTTCCATCTAAGATAATAAAGGGTTTTGTTTCTATCCCTATTATTACATGGATTTTATTATGTTGTGATGGAAATATTTTTTATGAATTCCTTTATATTATATGAATTGTTTTATGATGTCACGATGTTTAAGAATCCCATTTTTATTACATGGGTTATGCAATGATGTATGTTTTAAGATTTTGTGGCACACATAAGAATGGTATCATTATGAGATGGGTGGGACCTTTATCTCCCTCCAGTGCATTGGGTAAAGATTTTATATCTCATGAGATAGGCATGGCTGGAATGGTAGGTTATACCGGTTCAGTGAAACAGGACTGAAACGAGGGTGACTCGGTTCAGAAAGGGACTTTGTCCACAAAGGTAGTCTTGGCAATGAGTCTTGACTAATAAGAAATGATTCTCTATGATTATGTGTGTATGCCACAATGTTTCATGTTTTATGTTATGATTATTGTGATTACATTTCACTGCCATGAGTTATCCCAGGTTATGAAATTATGATCTATTTTACAGGTTAAGATTTCCAAAAGTTATGTTCTTATGTATATGATGTGATTGATATTTCTTTTGTTTACCCTTACTGAGCATTTGAGCTCACCCTTTTATGTTTACTATTCCCCAGGATATAAAGAAAGGTTTTAGGTATAAAAAAAAGGAAGATCCTTATGGGAGATGTTGAAGATCTTTCACCAAGATTAGAAGATTATATTCCGAGTTTCCAAAGACACTAAACTATTATGATCCTTGTGTATGTGTTTTTGTTATGTACTAAGTATTCCACAAATGTAATGTAATGTCAATGTACGTCAAGCTTCGGGTCTCAATAGTTGGTATCAGAGGAAAGGTTTAGTCAACCATTGGAAACTAGGATGCAAAAATGTTAGTGAGATCCCTAGAGATGTTTCTAAGGTATGTATAGGGATGTCTCTAAGGTTAAGTATACGTATAGGTTATAGTCCTAGAATTGCGCTAACGATCATAGAATTTAACCTAAGAAGTTAGATATTGAGGATACTCCCCCTTTATAATGTTATTTTCCCTAGCATGATTTTTGCCTCTCACACTATTCTTTTTGGGTTTTAGACCATGGCTGGAACCCGAAGGAACCGTGTTGATCAATACAATGGACAATGCAATGATTGTCCTCCTGAACAAACAAATGTTATGGGAGATGGAGTGCAAAATCTTATTGTTATACTTACACAAGCTATGAATAATTCTGGACTTCCAAATGAGCAGAGAAGGTAACAATATTCTATTGAGTCCTTCATGAGGAAACGTCCACCTTCTTTCAGTGGGACTTCTGATCCACTTGTTTCTGAACAATGGATCAGTACCACTGAAAAGATATTTTCAGTTCTTCAATGTTCTGAACATGATAAAGTATTCTTAGCAGTATGTCGTTTGGAAGGTGATACTGATCAATGGTGGAATCTTATCAAGAATATGAGGCCAAGAGATGAAATTGAGTCCATTGAATGGGACGAGTTCAAGAACTTGTTTTTCAGTAAGTACTTCCCTCATATTATTCGAACAATGATGGAAAAGGAGTTTCTTGAGCTGAATCAGAAGGATGATGAATCTGTTGGTATATACGAAGCAAATTTTACAAGACTTGCATGGTATGCATCTGGCATTATCATCCAACCTGAAAGTAAAGTTGATCGATTTTTCAGTGGCTTAAAACCAAGGCTTCTAAGGGCATTAGCTATAAGAGACTTCAGTAGCTATGAAGAAATTTTGAGTTGTGCTATCAAGGTTGAAATGGAAGTTGGTTTTACATATCCATCTCATGGTTTTGACAAGAACCGAAAGATGGAGTTCAAGGAGAAATCTCAGAATAATGGTGAAAAGAATATGAATGTTTCCTTATGCTCAAAGTGTGGAAATAAGCATGGTGGAGATTGTCTTAAATGGACTAGAAAATGTTTTATGTGTGGAAAAGAAGTTCATCGAGCATCTGAGTGTTGAAGTAATGGAAAAAGGGTTTCTAATGATGGGAATAAAGAAAATACTGTAGAGAACGCACCACCAACACTTCAACGCTTCAAGTGCATGGAAATGGGGCATTATACTAATAAATGCCCTAATCCAAAGGGTTAGTTATGATCGACATGAGCAACCACTTAAGGCAAATGACAAAGGGAAGTCACATGCGATCACCATTGGCGATGTTGAATATGACAACGATGTGGTGGAATGATAAAGTGTTTGTGTAATGGGATTCCAAAATAATGTTTTATATAGTATCATGGAGTATTGGAATATTTACGTATTGGTCTAATGTGGTATTCAAAGTGATTGAGATATTTTTTGAAATATGATGATATGCACATAATGAAGGGAAAACGAGAAAATGAAATGTTTAACAGTATTCATGAGCTCATGATTGATATAAGGACTAAGTGATATCATGGTTTGAGTATATAGAATTTTGAGGATTTTGGTATGAGGAAAGTGTTAACTTTTAACTGCATTCATGTTTTCACTAAGGTTCAATGGGTATTAAAGAGAACACATGATTAAGGCCTTTGAATGTCTGGAATGTGACCAACAAGACAAATCTTATGATATATGGGGATCAATGATGGTATTAAATCTCTGGTAATCATTTTCATTATATTATGAGAGTGGACTGTAGTATTATGAATAATCCTAAAGATTGGAATGGAATATGTGGGACATAATTTAGTATTGTTTAAGGATAAATGTTTTTTCGATATTATTGATGTGATGTTATAGTAATATAGTTTTAGAAAAAGGACAACCTGCAGGACGGGCGACAACCCATCGTGTCGGACAAGGCTGTGGGAATCGAACCCACAACCGAAGTGCGACTGGCCTTTATCGCCTACCACTGGCCTACAAGAAGTCCCTGTTTAGTAGAAACTAGTTTTATTATATTAAGCAGTATGATATATGAAGTATAAGTCCATTTTAGGAACCATATATGATTAATCTCACTATAGAATGACTTATGTATATTTAATAACTTTTGTTTGAATGACCCATCATTCTATCACATGATCTGTTAACACTTCACGAATAACAAATTCAACTTCATTTATTTAAGAGATGAAGTGGAAATTGTTCATGGCACGAACAATAGTGAGATTGTACCAAAATAAAGTAAGTATTTATTTTAATTCAAATTCTTCAACTTTAGGGAAACGATCTTGAAAACCAAAATTTTTTTCCTAGTGCTCTTATATCTGATTAATCAGATGGTACCTTATATCGTCACAAATTTATGGATTTGTGATTGTTGGCTTTTCCATATCCATGTTCTCTATCACTCTCCATCAGAACATGATGGTTAGATTTTTCTTCCATATCCATATTTTCATCTATGTGGAAACCCAGTGATTAGTTTATTTGGGTAACCGTTAAGTTTCATAATTTTGTTTTTAAATATTTGTTTTGGTATTCCTTTTTACGATGTGGGTTTCTATCAATGAAACTTTCTAATAGTAAACCACTTATAACCCTGACGAATTTCGAGGGCAAAATTAATTTTCAGGGGGGTAGAATGTAACACCCTGATATTTTATGAAAAATATTCTTTTTAATTTCATTAATGTCTTGTGTTGTATGCTACAACAAAAGGAGATTGCACAACACGTATCCTTGACTTGCCTTGCATTACACGCAATCGCGACCTTCCTCGATAGCGTGTGTAGTACGCAATACCGAGTTTCACTAAACAATGATATGCTATTAAAATATTATTAAAACTAGCCGTTATGAATAGTAATAACCACCTTTTAAAATTTTATAAATTTTATCTCTCAAAATGGAATTCATTTTTGGATTCGGAATATCGAAATTAGCTTAGGGTGAAATTTTGGAACTTTTCGGATAACTTTCATATTCGGATGAATAGTGAAAATTACTAAATCATAATTAAAAACAAATTTTTTAATCGAAATAATTAATAGTGATAAATTATTAATTTGAGTGGTTTTAAAGTATATTTAGAATATATTTTTACAATTTAATAAAATGTTGGTCATTGGATGTAATTTCACATTTAAACCAGACATAAACAAGTGTCAATATTTTGATAGTTATTATCTCTTAAGAACAAGCTATTTGTTTTGACGACGGGAATTAATTTTTAAATTAATTAATGAAACTGATATGTTTTGAATTTGGTAAAATAGAAATCATTTTTGAGTTCATAATATCAAATATAGCTTAGGCCTAATTTTTGGTATTTTTCTAAAAACTTTCAATTTTTGATGAATAGTGAAACCACTAAGTGGTAGTTAAAAAAACTGATTTTTTCATAAGACATAATTTTACCACTTCTGTGGGTGGAATTTCAAAAATCCTAGAGACACAGTTGATGTCAGTATGTAAAATGTGGTTCAATGAGATGAAAATAATTTTTGGTGAATAGTAACTTTTTACTTTTATTTACCACGGTTAAAAGTAAATAGGGTAATTAAGGGTAAAAATGATATTAGTATTACCATAACACATGTCCTAATTCTATTGGATAAGTGTAATTAAAACAAAAACAAACTTTGGAATAAAATATGACCATTTAGGTCCACTTGAATTAGATTAGGACATTAACTATTATTTAATTCAAAGAAGAGTTAAAAGAGTTAAAATCAAAGTTTATTTAATAAAACATTTTTAATATAGGGTTATACATAAGATAAATTCGACTATAAATATTAATTAGAAAGATAATAATATTACCTACATAATGGTATTTTATTTTTAATTTTTATACATTAAATAATTTAATTTACTAATGACACAATGATGATGAAGTAATTATCTTATTAATGAAATTTTGACATAATTGATGTTATAAATACCCAAATAAATATAATTTGAGACTTTTTATGAGTTAAACAAATTTTATAGGTTAATATGACATGTTAGTATTTATTTAATTAACTTTTTTAGAATTTATCATTCTGTTATGAGTTTCACAGAAATAAATTACTAAATAGTGTCAAAATTGACATAAAATAGTTTTTAAAAAAATATTATATTATTAATTGTTATTTTATTCCTAAAAATCTAAGGTTTGGCCAAATTACTTAGATAAGGTTATATATATTAATAATAAACAATTTGGGGTTAGTTTGGCTTATTATAGTAAGTTTATTAACCTTATAGTGTAAGAACACAATAAGACACGGTAAAAGTAAAATTATTTAACTTAATGTTAAATCTAAATGATAAGGTTAAAATAGGAACCTAAACTTGTCTAAATTCTATTGGATGAGAGTATTTCGACCCATCCCCACCTTAGCTTCTAAATATATCAATTTTGAGCTATTTAAAACCGAACTTGACTTTATAATAAAATAATAGTTTTAGTTATTCCAAAGGTGCCCCTCTCCTCCCTTATAAAAGGACACCTCCTCCCTCTCTTCCTCACACAACATTGAGCCTTCAAGCTCGGCCAAACCCTGACAAATTCTCTTCTCCACTTCCCTAGAAACATCCTAGAGTTTCTGTTCTTCCTCAAAGACCAATTTTTGTGCCTTAAGAGGAGGTCTCAAAGAGGCGCTTCAAAGAAGAGGTAATTTCCGTTACCGATTCTTTCACCTTTATTTCTTCTTCCACTTCTTCTTCTTTGGTTGTTTCATTATGAAGTAATAAGATCAGTATCTCTCATATACTGATATGTTATTATATGTATCAAACAATCCTAATTCACCATCTATCCATCCTACGGAAAACGAAATCACCGCGCATGCGTACGTACGGAATACCGTCTCCACGCCGTGGTGTAATCTATTTTTCCACCAACACCTTACATGGATGGGTATTATGGTGTAACGAATAACTATACATAGTTATTATAACATCATAATGATTCTGATATATTGTATCATCCACTCCAATTCAATTCAATAATTATGGAAATGATATCATCGCTCGTGCGTACATACGGACTACCGTCTCCACGACGCGATGAGATTCATTCTCCATGTTAACCATTAAAGAATGATTATAAAGTATATATAACCAATAATAATGAAATATATGACGTTATAAAGCTACTGTATTTATTTGTATATATATGTATGTCGTCTACTTAATTCCACTCAATTCAATAAGGAAACGAAAACAGCGTTCATGCGTACGTACGGCCTACCGTCTCCAAGAACAGTGTATTTCTTTCCATTTATCGATCCAATTTATATATGTATATTCTGAAAATATATTATATATAAATCATGTTCTATAATTAAGTAATAATTATCTAAGTAATCATATGAATAATTACAAGTTAAAACACGAACGACAAATGAGACGATTTTACCCAAAACGCTACTTTAACATGAATTTACAAAAGAACGGGTAATATAAAGTCATAAGTGAACCATATATGATATAATAAAAGTGAATATGATTCTGTAATAAGTCAATGACATTATTTAAATCATTATACAGGAGGTTCGGACACTTACGAAGCAAATCGGACCTATGGTAAGGGAAATATCACAATCTCATTTTTATCCGAGATTGTTTATACTTTGGTATTTACTGGGGTGTATTTTATCATCCACATCCATGATTACTCAATATGTAATGTTATTTCTATCCACCTACAATTGTTTAAATCCTATTTTACCCTTCGGTGAGTTTTTAGTAAAAGATATGAAAGGAATCTTTTGTCATTTTTCGTACGAGGTACTTTTTTGACTTTTCCGACAAACGTACGGGAAGAATGTTTTTTTAACTTATACGGCATGAATGGATTTTGAAAACATTATTTCCAAGAAGCTTCCTTTACATGTTTTCAAGTTTATTTTTAATCAAATTCCTTTAGTTATAATTTTAATACATGTTAAGAAATGAAAAGTGTTTTCGAAGTAGAAAGTATATTTTCCTTAAGAATGGATTTCAAGTGTTTTATCAAAATTATTTTCCATCTAAGATAATAAAGGGTTCTGTTTCTATCCCTATTATTACATGGATTTGATTATGTTGTGATGGAAATATTTTTTATGAATTCCTTTATCTTATATGAATTGTTTTATGATGTCACGATGTTTAAGATTCCAATTTTTATTACATGGGTTATGCAATGATGTATGTTTTAAGATTTTGTGGCACACATAAGAATGGTATCATTATGAGATGGGTGGGACCTATATATCCCTCCAATGCATTGGGTAAAGATTTTATATCTCATGAGATAGACATGGCTGGAATGGTAGGTTATACCGGTTCTGTGAAACAGGACTGAAACGAGGGTGACTCGGTTTAGAAAGGGACTTTGTCCACTAAGATAGTCTTGGAAATGAGTCTTGACTAACAAGAAATGATTCTCTATGATTATGTGTGTATGCCACAATGTTTCATGTTTTAAGTTATGATTATTGTGATTACATTTCACTGCCATGAGTTATCCCAGGTTATGAAATTATGATCTCTTTTACAGGTTAAGATTTCAAAAAGTTATGTTCTTATGTATATGATGTGATTGATATTTCTTTTTTTTACCCTTACTAAGAATTTGAGCTCACCCTTTTATGTTTACATTCCCCCAGGATATAAAGAAAGGTTTTAGGTATAAAAAAATGGAATAACATTATGGGAGATGTTGAAGATCTTTCACCAGGATTAGAAGATTATATTCCGAGTTTCCAAAGACACTAAACTATTATGATCCTTGTGTGTGTGTTTTTGTTATGTACTAAGTATTCCGAAAATGTAATGTAATGTCAATGTAAAACAAGCTTCGGGTCTCTACAGGGAAGGTTATATTGAAATCCCAAGGAGGATACCCGAAGAATTGGTAATGTACATCAACAAATATCTTTGTTTTATGTCCTTATCCTCCTCCATTATTTCTTATTAAATCGTTATTATATATTAACACACCCATATATATATATTACATATACTGGTATGTATTACTAAAAATTTAATGATTTATAACTATCTCTCGTTTCATCAAATGGGATATGAAACCTTCGTTAGTGTGTACATCAGTCATCCGCCTCGTGAACAGTTGTCATTCATTCTTCTATTACTACCATTCACAGTTGGTTATAATGATGGATATAATGTTTATATATGATATATATTGAATAATTATAAATATTTAGTCATTATGTAATATTTATATTTTTACATTACATACTATAGGTGATAGGATAACATCACTCGTGTATCCAATAGACTACTGCCTCACTAATTGTTATGATTCTTATTTCACTTATGCCTTACATCATATGTAAAAAAATTAAATATAATAAATATATGTGGTATAAATTACATAATTATGATATTAGTGAGGTATTTATAATTCTTGAAAGATAATATAGATCATTTTACTTTTTACTGTTTTACCCACATAGTGATGATAACATTATTTTTGTACGTGTGGACTACATCCTTCATGAAGTGATGTGACCCTATTCTCATCAACACAGCTCATGGATGATATATATAAGTATATAATATTTTATATTTTATATAATAAAATATTATGTAATGATAAAATATTACTTACCTACATTCCATAATGATAAAAAAATTTGAAATGTTAGTCATACGTATGTATGGAATATCGCCTCCATGATCGTAACATTCATTATTTTTCATAACCATCATTCAGGTATGGATTTGAATGTATAAATAATTTAAAAATAATATAAATATTTAATGATTATTTTAATTTAAATGATATAACTATATAATGTGTCCATGAAATGGTTCATTCTATAGTGAAGCAAGAATAAGGAAACAAGTCAATTATAACCTAAAACAATAAAATAATGAAAAGTTATTAACAAACAAGTGATAATATGTTATGAAATGATCATAAATGTTGTTACATATATATGAAGTTATTTTATAAGTTATTACATGTTTAAAACCACTAAAAATGAAGTTAACTAACCTTCAACCAAAGTGAACTTTGAGTTATGGAAATTCGTCTCTATTTCATTGCTTCGAGAAACATAGTAATGTTATGAACCCAATTTCTATTATATGGTGAATATAATTCCCCTAAAACATGTAATATCATGAATGTGTAATTATTTAAGAATTTTTATGTTTTAATTTGAAGTATTTCAGGTAATGATATTTTAATTAAAATATACCAAGTGGTAAATAATTTAACATCTTAATTTATTTTTATTATGTCATATTAATTTTTGTGATCCATCATATTTTAAGATTTTACATGAAATAAAATTTTATTATATTAGGTTCTATTTAAAAAAATTTATGTTTCTTTATATGAAATTCAAATTTTTTTTCGTTTTATAACCCTCACATACACATTGTAATCATTGTAGGGATTTATTTCATATTCTCTTTCTTATTAGGATTGTTTATTCTTGAATATCAGTTGAATAATTTTATTTTATCATTTTCTAATGAACTCATGTAATGTTTTTTTATCATCTAGTTATTCATGATATTGTAAATAAATAGTACAATTTTCCAACTCTTTTGTACTTAAAATGTTTTGAAAAATATTATAAGAAAATATTACTCCATTTCTCACATTAATCAAAAACATGTTTTATTCAAATAAAATGATTCATAAAAATCAAAAAGGTTTGTATATTTTTTAAAAAAATTCTTAAAAGAAAATATTACCCATTTTATCGTTTGAAGAAAAAATTCCAAGGAATAGTATTTCATTTTCAAAACAATTCTTATTTGTATTTTACCAAGAATGTGAATAGAATCGTCTTATCATTTTCCGAAAGATGAATAATCATATCTTTTTTAAAATGAACAAGGAATGATCTATTAGTCATGTAATACAGGAATGTAATTTCAATTTTTCATGAATATAATTTATTTGAATCTTACTTTGCATGTTTATGAGGATATATTTAAATAAATTGATTTTAAATGTGTTTTTCAATGAAATGGATTTTCAAAATGTTTTCCAAAATGAAAAGTATACTTTCCTCATTATTGATTTTAAATATATTTTTATGTCATGTATATTCATAAATTAACAAATCGTTATCATTGAAACCAATTTATATGTGTTGTATTGATACCGTACTTGTCCATTGTATGGGTGGGTTAGAAATATTTTGACCAAGGATGGTATTTACATTCACATCCTTGATTCATTTATGTAATCATCATCATTCCATTTAAATATTAAATTTCCTATGGTCATTGAAAATTAAATATCCAATAAATATCCATATTATTTATCATGTATATTTTAATTTTTTAAAACATTTATCTTTTCTATGTATTGCGTTCCACATTGAAACTTTTTTCTTTATCTAGGGAAATATTGAAAAGTTCATATTATTTACTCATTACTAAAACTATATTTTAAGAAACATTGACGATGAATTAAAAAAATTATTAGATATATGAGGAATCATTTTTACATTCCAAAAATACATTTTCGAACATTCACAGAATTACCCATGATGCATCAATAATCTCATGGCATAAATTAGTTTTCTAGACAAAGTTTAAAGGGTTTAAACCCAGTATGTTTTAAAAATTCATGTGAATAGTCTCTATATTAATGGTGTCATTTACCTTAGTAACAGGGCTTATAATAATTAATAATTCAATGAATTCTTCTTTTATTTATTATTATCACTGATATTTTTTAATTTCATTATCTCTGGATGTATTTCATTCTCATTTATTTATTAAATGTCATTTGTTTTCAGTTATTTACCTCTGCATATAGATTATTATTAGGTATTGATTCATTTGACTTATTAAAATGGAATGTTTGTTTAATTATTTACTGTTCCATATTTATTATGCATATTTATTCATGATATATTTTTTATGCATAAACCTTAAAAATAATTTATATCACCCTTATTTTTTTCTATTCCCAAGATTACATGATGTTTACAATGATTTATATATAGGGATATGAGAGATGGAATAAATTTATGCTCCAAAGTATTATGTTGAAATATTTTATTCAAATGTAATGTGAAACTCATGAATGTATCTATTTTACAATGACTAATAATCTCTTTGGTTCTTCAAGAAGCGATTCCTACTATACTATGTCAATGTAATAAATCTATTACCATCTCTAATCTATTGGGTGTAAGGTATCTATATTAGAACCAAAAAGAATATATTATTATAAATTATTTAGAGGTTAGTTTTACTTTTTTCTATATAAAAAATTAATCCATTAAATATTCAAATACTAAAAATGTATATTACCTATCATATAATCTCCCAAATATTATAATCATTCCAAATAAAAATAGTAAGCACTGTAAATCCACAATAAAATCCTATATGCTTCTAAATGATAGATCATAATTTATTATTCAAAACAACCCCTCTATATATGGAAAAAAATATTTCTATTATAATTATTTATATACTCTTCCCAATAAAGAGAACTTCTATAAAAATAAAATTTATCACTTAGTGGCAAAATGAATTTTTAATCCCATGGGGTAAAATATAATAAAACACATGTTCCCCAAATATAATAAACCTTTACACCAAATATCCATATTAATATTAATTATAATATTTATATTAATGGTTATTAATAAATTTTTACTTATTTTCAGAAGATATATAAAATCATTCTTCCCCAAATAACCTTTTAATTGATACACATACTGAAAAAGGATTATGTTCTAATAAATGTCTCTAAAAATATCCATGATCATAGAAAAATCCCCTCACATAAAACCTATAATGGTGTGTTTATATTGTTATACATATGATAAAACATATACCTATAAACAAATAGCACATTATATTTCTCCTATATCTGTATGGACTATTGTAGGTTTCCACAGGTTTTATCTGATCATTCATAATAATGGTTCATAGTGTTAATTTGAATGAATGAATGAATATTCCTCGGGAGTTTCTAGCTAGGGTTTTAGTTAAACGCCCACTCATCGTGAATTTATAACAATCGGGTTAATACACTTTCTATACCATTTAGATTTATACCCCTATTTGAATTTTCTCCAATTTCACATCCTCTTTCTAGTATCCAAAAAAGGAATTTTTTTATATAAAAACAAAAAAAATATATAATTTTCAAAAACTTATTGAAATAACCATATACATAGAATAATCCATGAAATCTATCATAGGGTTATGTTATATAGTAAATGTTTTAATAAATATAGTTCCTAAGGGTCTAATGAAAATTTACCTATTATTAATATTAATACCCCGACTCTAGAAACCTTATTCCTATATTTAATTTACTAATCTGTAACAAAAATATGGTTATCCACCATGCATGATTAGTCAGTTTACCAATCATTAAAATCATGGTAAATGTATGATTAAAATATTACATTAAAAATATAATATCATAGCATATGAAACATTTTTAATTCATAACATCATTCATTATAAAAATATTTATACCCTTGGTAAAGGAAAAAAATAAAGGTTATTCTCATAAATTATATTTTTATAAATAACCACACCAACAATAAATATAAATATTTTAATTATCACATGGATATAAAATAGTCATTTCAGAATGAAAAATGCATAATCAAGGACAACATAAACATACCATTGTCCCCTTATTAAATGAAATCATATACAATTGGGTAAGTAATATGAAAATGAAAATATTTTCACTATTATTATACCCACCAATGCATTTAGGGGATATGTAATTTCAATTCCCCCTCATAATATAACAAGTCTAATTCATTTATTATATTAATAAATAATAAAACATAATATACATACTATGATAATTAGTTACTATACATATATGAAGAACCAGTATATAGAAATATAAAAAAGCCTCCAATAAAATTGATCATAATAGATAAAGAGTAATATTGATCATGATATAATTATAGTATATCCTCAATAAATAATAATATATATAAATGGATACTAACATAGATGAATATATTTTTAAAATATCATCAAATGTTTAATGAGGAAAATCCCCTTTTCAATTTGAATCCCCTTATTTAAAATAACAAAATTATAAAACATTAAGAATAATGTTCTGTTTTAAATTAACCATTGAAACATGTAAGTGATTAATGATATAAATTATTGACCATGATGGGGGAAATTCAATTTTTGTGGTTTATGTTAACACAATGATTCTATCCATGCCTTTAGTAAAAAGTAAATCATTAGGGGACAAAATAATATTCCATTTGAACCCTATTGTATGAAAAACACTTGGTAAAAATTAATTTAAAAAATATCTAAATAATTTTAAAAACATTCTTGAAATAAATGAACAAATATACACTAGGATGAAAAAAATACTCCAGACCAAATTAAAAAATAGTTTTCCCTAAAGACAGAAATTTGGACTAATTAATACATACAGAGGGAAATCTGTAAGGAAAAAAATAATTTGTGTAAATAATAATAAGAAAATTAAATAGATGGGGATGAAGATAAAAATATCTTATTAAACCCTTAAGAAGACCAAAATAACAATAATTTCTAATTAGGATATGATTGTAACATAAACTCTAACTATTGTTGTAGATTTTTAATCATAAACCAATGAAATAAAAAAATAAAATTAAACTATAAGTATATTTCTTATAAAGATACTAAGGAAACATGATATCAATGGGGTTGTATATATATCACATGAAAAATGTAATGGTTGAATATGGAATATTTCACATAGAAAAAAATTTGATATGATATCCCCTCAAAAAGACAACAACATTATGGTTAAAATTAATCAATAATGTGATTATTTGTATAATATTTAAATTTGTAAAAACATGTGTTAATGAAATATAAAATAATCATATTTTAATAAACATAAATTCATTGAAAAACATATATAATAAAAAAGTAATACAACCTAATAAAAATAAACACTATTCTAAAAGCTCCTATCATTAGTACCTAGATTCTTCATATGATTTTTTAACCATTTTTATAATAAATTTATATATTTTTTAAAATTAATTACCATTACCATATAAATACATAGGATATCATATAACATCCACTTATAATGTAACACCCCAAGCTTCCATAGTATGTTTCTCTTTTAATAATGCAATGTCTTGCATTGTAAGCAACTTCGAGATTCTAACACACCGTGACCAATCAATCTATCCATTATGAATAGTAATACCATCTTTTTGATATTTTTGAAATTTTATTTTTCAAAATGGACTTCATTTTGGAATTCGGAATATCAAAACTAGCTTACAGTGATTTTTGTGTATTTTTCTGAAAACATTAAATTTTTTATGAATAGTGAAAAACACTACGTTATCAGATAAAACCAACTTTTTATTTAAATAATTATTTATTTTATTTAAATTTATTCTAGGTCAAAATAGATACATAATGCCTATATATGTTCAATTTAATTCAATGGAGTCATTTAATAATAAATTTAGATATATAAAAAGTTTACTGAACTTTTTAGCATCTTTTACCCACCTCCTAGAAGCATTTGCAAATTTGCATAAAATGTAATTTTACAACTTCTGTGAGTTGAATTTAAAAAAACTGAAAGACAAGGTTAATATGAGTATGTAAAATTTGGTTCAAAATGATGAAAATATTTTTTTTTTAACTGTAATGTTTGACTTTTATATACCATAGTTAAAAGTAAATAGGGTAATTAAGGGTAAAAATGATATCATAATTACCCTAAAACATGTACCAATTATATTGGATAAGTTTAATTAGATGAAAAAAAACCATAGTAATAACATATTACCCCCTTTGGTCCACTTGGTTTAGGTTAGGACATTTATTATTATTTTATTTAAAGAAGAGTTAAAAGAGTTAAAGTCAATGTTTAATAACTAAACCATTTTTAATATAATGTTACACAAAATATAAATTTGAATATAAATATTATTTAGATGTATAAAAATATTTCATACATAATGGTATTTTATAAATAATTTTTATTCATTAAATATGTTAATTTATTAATGAAACAATGATGATGCACTAATTACCTTATTAATGAAATATTAAAATAATTGATCTTATAAATATCCAAAGAATTTAAAATTGAGACATCATATGAATTAAAATAATTTTTTAGGAAAATATGAAATTTATGGGTTGTTTAAATAAATTTAATTCAAAGTGATAATGTTTTAATGGCTTTCAAAAAAATCATATACTAAATAGTTTCAATATTGACATAATTGAGTTTTTAAACAAATACTATAATATTAATTGATATAATATTCATTAAAATCTAAGGATAAGATGAAAGACTTAATTAAGGATATATATATATATTAATAATGAACAACTTGGGGTTCTCTTGTTAGTTTATAGTATGTTTATTGACTATATAATATAAAAATAGAATGAGACATGGTATTTGTCAAACTATTAAACTAAGAGTTAAATATAAAAGATAAGGTTAATATGGTAACCTATACCTGTCTATAACTTATTGGTTGAAAAATTTTAGACCCTTACACACCATATACTCTATATAAATCATTTTGGATCCCTTAGAAACCGAAACATATTTTATTTCATAATAATATTTCATGATTTTCCAAAAGTGACCCTCACCTCTCTTATAAAAGGGAACTTCCCCTACTCATAATTTCACCCCTCAAAAGCCTTTTGGCTCTTCCAAACCCTACCCAAATATCCTTCAAGCATTCTTCCCTTCATCCTAGAGGCCTTAAATTGTCCATAAAACCATCCTATGAAGCCCTTTTGATCAATTCTAATGAAAGAACCCGAAGAAGAGGTAAATATTTCATCACCTCTTTCTAGTTCTTTTCTTGTTCAATATCATAGTTCAATGTTTTTCCCATTATAAAATAATAAATCCATTAACCTATATATACTTTTATGTTATTATAAAAATGGTACAACCATATTCATTATTCTATCCATCATATGAATAAAAAAGTCTGAATACGTTCGTACATGCGGCTTACCGTCTCCACGACATGGTGTAGTTTGTTATTCAAACACTTAATTATTTGTATGGGTATAATAATGAGTATAACTGATGTAAATAAGAAATATAACATGTTAATAATTCTTTATATATGATATAACATCCAATTACATACGATTTCAGGATCAATATAATGATATTGTCGCTCGTGCGTGCGTATGGATTACCATCTCCACGAACACGATGAGATTCATTCCCCATCATAATCATTCATGAATAATTTTCATTTTATGATTAATATATATGTTTTTTATCATAATATAATTCTGTATACAAATTAAATACATCCTATTCATAATAAATGTGGCTTATGTAACCACGCATATAAAGGAAAACGAATCAGTTAACACCCAGAATGATGATACTACAGATATATTATTATCAAATCAATATTAGAGGATCATATATGATATAATATTTATGTATATAGTTATTTTATACTTTAATAAAAATGTTTTAACAATTATACGAGTGGTTAAAAACCAATATACTAAGGAAAAGTACAAGGAAAGGGTTATTTTCACAATCTCGTTATTATCCGAGGTTGTTTTTACGTAAGTATATACTGGGAAAAATTTATCATTCACATAAATGTTTTATTAAAAATGTATTTAAAAACATTTTCACTATTTTCTATATTATAGTTTAATGTATTTTATACCCTTATTTGAACCTATATGTTTTGAATGGAATCTTTCCGTCGTTTTCTAAATATGGTTACAAAAAACCTTTTTTAGAAAATTAAGGTATGAATGATTTTTTACTTATACGACCGGTGCGGCTATTTTCCATCGTTATAACTCCATCAAATCATACCTTTCAATATTACAAGTATTTTTTCAAAATAAATCTTTTATTTTATAATTATGTGACTCTTAAATGGTTTCAAAATAGAAAGAGGTATTTCATTCAAAAAACATTCATTTCATCTAATTCAATATCCTTTGATTGATTTTAAACTTGTTTTAATTTTATTTATTATGATACAAATCATCCATATTATATTGAAGGTTTTTTTATATGTTTGACATTAGATGTGTTATTTTTATACCATTCAGGGTTTATAGTTAAAGTATTGTCATTTCATACACTAGTTTTGATAAAAATTATTATGTTATGTTTCAACCTTTTTATATGAGGAATGAATTGGACTTTATATGTGATGGGTGGAGCCCACAATAGCTTCTCGGTGCATCGGTAGGTCTCATTAGAAAATTAGATGTGGAATTGGATGAGTCCTTTCCCATTTTGATTTATGGTTTTGGCCGAGTCCTTATTCATTTTTAGATGTCTTGGCCGAGGACTTTATAAAATGTTTCAGAATTTCCGGCATTATACATTCCCTCACTAAAAAAATAATAATGATGGTTCATGTGGTTATTAGACTATTAGAATACCCATGACTATGTTTTATTATGGAAATATTTACACATCACAAATTCCTACCATAAACTATTCATGTTTATTATTTTTAAATGAATGTGTTTTGAATTATTCATCATGCCTAATGTTTATGTTATCATCTACTGTATTTCTTACCCTTAATAAGAGTTTGAGCTCACCCAATTCATATGTTTCATATTCCTAGGATATGAAGAAGTTAGTTATGAGAGACTTTTAGGCATAATATAGGTGTCTTGGATGATTTTAATGGAAATAAATTATTGTTTAATTTCATTAGAAGTTGTAATGTTGAACTTATGTATATATCTTGTTTCCAATAATACTAAACTGATAAGTCATTCAAGACATGATTCCTTGTATCATGCCAATTTTATGTAATAATGTACTGACACTGGGTAACTGGGGATGGGGAATTATAGTTGGTATCATAGGACGTTTAGTACAAACCTTCGAAACTAGATTTAGTAAAAGTATAATTATGGAACATTACACTAAGATAGATGTTGATGATAAGTATAGAAGAACATCATAGAATTTTTTTACTGTAGATATTATGTGGACTTTTTAGGAAATAAATCCTTTTCTGGATATGAGTAGGTGGAGGAGTATCTCGCACAGATGTACCTAGGGGTAATACCCAAAAACACCTCGTTGAGCTGGAATCGAATTGGAACTAGTGCATGACAACAGGCTTTGTTGAACTCTTAGTTACGAAACTCTTGGGGGATATGCTTTGGATAATTTGAATTTTATATAGAAACCATTATAAAGGATTTATCATGATATAACTCCTCAATGAAAACATTTTTATGATTATGGATTATATCCATAACCTCTTCAATTTATGATAAGTGTTTTACAAGATTCGAATTTTGTATTGTAGTTCATTAAATAATATAATGTATGACACTGTTTAGAAATGGTGCATAATGGAAGGAATGGAAACCTTATCATCTCACACAATACATGTAGGGATTCCCCTCCTACTCAGGATAATTATATTAGAGATAGTGATGCGACTAGTGCAGATCATCTTATCACCATACTAGGACTAATCAAATAGGTTATGAATAATAACCTTTCCTATATAAGGCACCCTGATCCACAATGCGGAGGATCCATATTAGACCACTTCATGAGGAAAAGACTACCAACATTCAATGGGTCTACAAATACATTTGTAGCTGAACAAAGGATAAGTTCTATAGAAAAAATATTTCAAGCTTTTGGGAGTAGCAAAATGGAAAAAGTTGTCATGACACTTTATCGCCATACCGGAGAAGCAGATCAATGGTGGTCAATAATTTAAAACAAAATGGAGGATGAATAAGAATCATGTATGGAATGAAGGGAGTTTAAAGGTATTTTCCTAGAAAACGACTTCCCTCATGACTATCGAGCGGATATGGAATGAAAATTGCTCAGTATATAACAAAATAAGGATGAGAATGTCGCAAATTATGATGAAAACATTACAAGGATAGCAAGATATTCTTTCAATTTTATATATTACACAATAAGTATGATTTATCATTTCTTTTATGGGTTAAAACCATTTCTCTATCTAGTATTAGTCTTATAATCCTTCTCATCATATGAAGATATTGTCTCATTTTGCTATAAAGACAGAAAGGGAATTCTCTATGTATTATGACTTTAAGTAATGCATGAGAATAATAGATCTTCTGAAAACTATGGGAAAGGAAATAAATAAACAAGGAATAAGGGAGAGTTGAATTTCCACCATGTGATAATTGTGGAAGGAAGGACATCGGTGCCTATCTAAAATGAAAAGCAGTATGCTACAAATGTGGACAGAAAGGCCACCTTTCTAGTGATTGTAAGGGGAAGTAAGAAGCTGCCAATGTTAAATGATACAATTGTATGGAGCTGGGATATTATGCAAATGAATTTCTTAAGCGTCAAGGAAACACCCCTCAGAAAAGGCCAAGGGATCAAGGCCATTCTTATTTGATCGCTACTGCTAAGGATGTTGCTCGGAAAGATGTGGTGGTAGGTAATTTAATAGTTTCCTCAAGTTTATCCAATTATTTATTTGATTCTAGATCATCACATTGATTAATATCATCCATATTTTCTATGAAAATTATATATTTCCAATTTGATTTAACAAGTGAGTTATCAGTCAAAACTCCAAAGGAAAGTATGATTGTAAAAAAATTGAATCAGTCTCTATTAAAGAATATAAAAGATATTTATCTACTGATATAATAATCATACCCATGATTTAATTTTATATAATCCTTGGTATTGATTGGATTTCATACCTTGATGAAAAAATTTATTGTATGCAGAAGGAGGTTACAATTGTCGATGATGATAAAGAGTGCCATATCTTTTGAGCTGAAATGTCACTATCTAATTCTCATCTAGATCCACCCCCATTGCTCTAATAAATTCCATTATTGTGGAGGATGAGAATGAAATAATTATGGTTGAGGAAAAGAATGTTCGAATAGAGTATGTGCCTATTGCGCATGAAAATCATTATGTGTTTCTAGTGGATTTACCTGGACATCCTCCAGAACAAGAAATTGAGTTTTCCATTGATTTAATTCATGGTTCAAGGCACATATCAAAGACCCATTATAGAATGGCCACTGTATAATTAGTGGCACTAATGAAATAACTATACGAATCATGTAATAATGGATTTATTCTCCCTAGTGTTTTTCCATGGGGAACACGAGTCCTTTTTCTTAAGAAGAAAGAAAGATCTATGAGGTTGTGCATTGACTTCATGGAGGTCAATGCCATAACAATAATGAACAAGTATCCCATACCTCTTATTGATGATTTATTTGACCAACATCATGGAGCTCAATATTTTTCAATGTTTAACCATCGATCTGGATATCATCAGTTGTATGTGAAGAAGGAAGACATTCCGAAAACAACATTTCGAACAAGGTATGGGCATTATGAGTTTACAGTAATGCCTTTTGGATTGACTAATGTACCCTCTTTCTTCATGGATCTAATGCATATTGTATTCAAGGAATATCATGATGACATTGTAGTGGTATTTATTGTTTATATCTTGGTATACTCCAAAATCTATGAAGATCATGAAAATCATTTGCACATTATTCTAAAGAATCATAGAAGAAATTAATTATATGTGAAGTTTGTCAAGTGTGAATTCTGGCTACATGGGATTTATTTTCATGGCCATATGGTCTCTAAAGATATAATATCTATTGATACTTAAAAGACCAAGGCAATCCAAGAATGACTAGCCGGGACAAGTATAACCATGGTACGTAGTGTTATTGGTTTAATAGTTTATTAGTGACTTTTCATCCTGAATTTTTCCCAGTAGGCTAATCCATTAACCAAGATCTCATTTAATGTGTTTAAATTTGTTTGGAGAAAAGAGTGTGAAGAACTGAAGATAATATTAGATAATGCGCCTATCTTGACTCTACCATCAGAGAATGATGAGTTTGTTATTTATTGTGATGCTTCAAATAAATGAATTGGTTGTGTCCTTATAGAGAATGATAGAGTTATTGCCTATGCATCCTAATAACTAAAAATTCATGAGTAAAAATATCCTACTTATAACCACCCATACTAAAAATACATATTCATTACTTTAGAATTGAAGCACACTTATTACAACATATAACAAAACCATGATTGGACCATATAGGTATAGTGTCCTTAGAAACTGGGAATCATAAACAACTGGTTCATAAATCATCAACATTGTCTCCTGTTTATTTCATCATATCTAGAGTCCCTTTTTGAATATCCTACTTAATACCCTTCTTCCTGACCTAGGGAAAAGAAAACATACAAAAGGGTGAGATCAAATGCTCATAAAGGGTAAACAAATGAAATATCAATCCTATCATATTCATAATAACATAACATTTTGAAAATCATAACCTGTAAAAGAGATCATAATTTCATGACATGGGATAAATAATAGTAGTGAAATGTAATCCCAATAATCATATCATAAAAAATGATACTTTGTCGCTTACACACACAATCATAGAAAATCATTTCATATTAGTTAAGACTCATTGCCAAGACTATCTTATTGGACAATGTCGATTTCTGAACCGAGTTCACTCCTGGTTTCAGTCCTATATCACTAAACCGGATTAACTTTCTGTTCAATCCATTTCTATCTCATGAGATATAAATCATTACCCAATGCATTGGTGGGAGATATAGGTCCCATCCATATCATAATGAAACCATTATTATGTGTGCCACAAAATCATAAATCATATATCATAGCATAACCCATGTAATAAAGATGATATTCTTAAACATCATGTCATCATAACATAATTCATATAAGATAAAATGAATTCAAAAAAATAATTCCACCATAAAATAATAAAATCAATGTAATAATTGGGATATAAATAGAACCCTATATTATCTTATATGGAAAATAATTTTGATAAAACACTTGAACTCCATTCTTGAGGAAAATATCCTTTCCACTTCAATTTTTTTCTTTCTTAACTTGTTATAAAATTTTAATCTAAATGAATTTAATTAAAAATAAACTTGAAAACTTGTAAAGTACTCCTCATGAAAATAATTTTCTATGAAATCATAAAAAAATCCATTCATGCTGTATAACTTTAAAAAAACATTCATCTCGTACTTTGGATGAAAAATTCAAAAAGTATCTCGTACTGAAAACGACAAAAGATTATTTTCATAACTTTTAATAAAAATTCAAAAATAGGTATAATTGGATTTAAAAAAATTTAGGAGGATAGAAATAATATTACATATTGTGGAAACTTTTATGTGGATGATAAATATGCCCCAGTTAATTCTGAAGTATAAACAATCTCGGATAAAAATTAGATTGTGAGATTTTACCTAACCTTAGGTCCGATATTCTTTGTACATGTATGAACCTCCTGTATAATGATTTAAATAATGTCATTGACTTATTCTAGAATCATAATAATTGTTACGATATCATATATGCTCATATTCTTAGCTTTTTATTAGTAATAATTCATTGCAACTTGTTATTCGGGTGTTCATTACTTTATGTTTTAATGAGTGTTTTGTCGAATAAATTCTTATTCCTATTTTTATGTTATAGATACATAATTTATATAATGGTAATAGTATAATATATATCATATTTATTCATTCAATCATGGTTTAATGAAGATTATGTAGAACAAATCACATCGCATCGTAGAGACGGTAATCCGTACATACGCACGAGTGGTGATATCATTCCCATAATTATTGAATAGTATTTGAGTGGATGATAAAATATCTCAGAATTAGTATCATGATATAATAATCATATAAAGTTATTATTTACACCATTATACCCATCCAAGTAAGGTGGTGGTGGAAAAAAGATTACACCACGTCATGGAGACGGTATTCCGTACGTACGCACGCGCGGTGATTTCATTTTCTGTAGGATGGATAGAAGGTGAAATGGTGTTGTTTAATATTTATAATAACATATCTGTATATGATTGATACTTATGTTATTAATTTATAATTAAAAAACTAAATAATAGTAAGTAGATGAAGGATGAAACTTGAACGAATCGGTAGAAGAGATTACCTTTTCCTCAACGTGCCTCCTTTAAAATTCTTCTTAAGGGAATAGAGTTGGTCTTTTGAGAAGACCAGAACCTCCAAAATATTACTAGGGAAGTTGAGAAGTGTAATAGAAAGGTTTTGTCTTAGATTGAAGGCTCAATGTTGTGTAAAGATTATAGGGAGGTGGTGACCATTTATAAGGGAGGAGAGGGGTACCTTTGGAAACATCAATAATATTAATTTATAAAAAATAGAACCCCAATTAAAAACCTCAAAAAATGAATCCTAATAGAATATTAGATTATTTAGTGTTGTAATATAATCATACAATAAAATTTATACATTTTGGAAATTTATTTTAAACCTTATCAACTTTATTTATCCTTATTTAATCTATTTAATTTTATTTCTGGTAATAAGAATCTAAATTTTAAATTGTTAAAATAATTACTTATGTGTTGTGAATTTTCAATAATTGGATAATTTATGACATTTTTGACCATATAAATTTTAATTTATAATTTTTAAATATTTTTGTGATTTTTAAACAGTAATATATTATGTTATTTTTATATAATATCGATATTGTCAATTTTGACACTATTCATTTATTTGAATTTAAATAAAATACGCATAGAATATATGTTCAAAATAAAAGATTTAATAGATTTATAACATGTCATATTTATCTATAAAATTAGTGGATCACATTAAATAGTTCATATAATATTTATTTTAATATTTTTAAAACCAATTATTTGGTATTTCAATCAATAAAATAATTTCAACATCACTATTCTGTAACCTTTAATGATAATTATTTAATCCCTAAAAATTATAAATATATTTAAATGATGTAGATAATTTTATTATATTTCTGTAGACCATTCATGTTCTATGTTTAATGAAGTTTATCACTAAATTAAAACTATTATACTTATAAGATTTAAGAGAGTGACATGTTGTCACTTTCTAGGGTTTTAATAATAATTAAATTATTTTTAGGGTCAAAAGTCCATAAAATGAATCTATTACGACCCTTATGTGATATGGGTCTACTTTTAGTAATCCAATATAATTTGTTCAGGTGTTAGGGTAATTTTATAATCATATTTTTACCCTTAATTACCCGATTTACATTTAACTGTAGTAAATAAAAAATTATCCTAGTTACTATTTATAATGTCAAAAAAATAAAAGTAACCTATTAACATAATTTGGACCCAATGAATCCAAATATTTAATCCATTTTTCAAAATTCAAAACACATAATTTTCAGTAATTAATTTAAAATTAATCCCATTATTATGGAAACGAGTTTTAAAAGTTAAAACATTGTTAAAGATTGAAATGTTTTTACCATTGAATTCAATATAAAATTAATGGTAATGAAATTAATTATATTAAATGGTCAAAATATATTCAATTTATAATTTAAAACCATTAAATTTTATCATTTGACCATCTAAATTATCTTGATGAAAAAATTAGTTTTTAAGAAAAATTTAGCGTATTTTTACTATTCATCAAAATATGAAAGTTATCATAAAAGTTTCAAAAATTTGTCCAATATAAACTTTTATATCATGATTCAATATAATAAATTTATTTTTTAAAATTGAACTTATAAACTTGTAAAAAATTATATTTAAAATGGGTGTGCCATCAAAAGGTGGTGTAACTGCATTTTTTGAAAAAATATTTCTTTTATCTGAAAAATTGATTTTGTTTTCATATCTCAATTTATTAAATGTGTAAGATGAATTACAATGTTATAAAATTAAAAATTCAGTAAATACAATTCAAAATTGATAGTTTATAGTATTATAATAATATATCATTGTTTAGTGAAACTCGGTATTGCGTACAATGTACGCTATTGTGGAAGGTTGCTCTTGTGTGTAACATAAGCCAAGACAGTGTTGTGTATAGTGAAGGACCCTCTTGGTGTTGCGTATAACATAATATATAAAAAAAAATTCTCATTAAATATTATGGTGTTACACTACTCATGATCCTGATTTATCAGTAGTAATCATCGCTCTCATGATATGGAGACACTATCTCTATGGTGAAAATTGTGAGATTTTTACTGATCACAAGATTTTGCAGTATATTTTCACACAAAAAGAACTAAACATGAGGAAAAGGAGATGGCTTCAACTACTCAAGGATTATGATTTCACAACACACTACCACCCTTGGAAGGCAAATAAAGTGGCAAATGGTTTGAGCAAAAAGGATCATGGTGATTTGAACAAGATGAGAGTTGAAAGGGATCCTATTTTCATGGATCTAGTATAGTTGGATATGGGAATAAACATGGAAGGTGAAACGTCAATATTTTTTCAAATAGTTTCCAAACCATCATTTCAAGAAAGGATAATGAGTTCTAATACTTATGATGAGGAGTTTCAAAAGAAGATTAAAGCTGTAAACGATGGGAGATTGAGTGAATTTGTATATGAAGATGAAATTTTGAAATTTGGGAAGAGACTTTTTGTTCCCGATATACCTGATCTAAAAAGGGAATTGTTGGATGATTCTCATAGCTCCAATTTCTTTATACACACTAAGAGAACCAGGTTTTATAGAGATTTGAAGGAAAATTTTTGGTGAGACAACATGAAAAGAGTGATTGCTAGTTTTTTTTCAATATTTATAGTTTTCCAACAAGTGAAAGCTAGAATAAAACATCCTAGGAGAGTCATGTAACCTCTTCTCATACTTGAGTGGAAATGTGATGATATAACGATGGAATGTTTCATGGGGCTACCAATGTCTCTTAGAAGGAATGATGCAATATGGTTCACTGTTGATCGCCTTAACAGGTCAACACATTTTCATGCTATAGGAAAATATTTACCACTTGAACCTTTAGCAAGAATCTATATTAATGAAGTGGTAAGACATCATGGAGTTCCCCAATTGATTTTTTCTGATCGTGATCTCCGATTTAAATCAAAATTCTGGAAATGTCTTCAGAAAGTCTAGGATACTATTCTTCGTTTGAGTACTGCCTACCACCATCAAACTAATAGACAATCAGAACATTCTATTCAAAAATTAGAAGTCATGCTAAGATCATTCTCACTTGACATTATGGTATGTAGGTTCAGTATTTACCTTTGGTAGAATTTTCCAATAATAATAGATTCTATTCAAATATTTACATGGAACCATATGAAGTGTCATATGGAAGAGATGCCACACACCAACTTGTTGGGATGATGTTGGTGAAAGAAAACTCGTAGGCCCAGAACATATTGAGGAAACAATGGAAAAAGTGAAGATTATCCAAACTCACATCAAAGCATCTCAAAGTAGGCATAAGAGCTATGCTGATAACTAAAGAAAGTATTTGGAATTTCAGGTAGGAAATCATGTTTTCTTGAAGGTGTCTCCATGGAAGGGAGTTTTATGATTCGATAAGAAGGGTAAATAATGTCCCATTTATGTATGACCGTTCAAAATTCTATAACGAATTGGGGTTGTAGCTTACCATTTGGAAATGCCACCAAGTATCTCCAATGTTCACGATGTGTTCCACATATCACAATTGAGAAATTACATCACAGGCCCAATGCATGTACTCACCTATTAGGAAATTGAACTGAAACATAATTTGTCTTATTATGAAGAGACTGTCAAGATTCTTTATACCATAGAATAAGTGTTGGGAAACCGGATGACTCTTCTGGTAAATGTTCTATGGAGAAACCATAAGATGGAAGAGGCAACCTGATAACTAGAGGAACTTATGATGATGAACCACCTGAATATTTTTGTGCGGTACTATTTTAGAAATTTCTATGATTAAAATATTTGAATGAGGAAAAAATGTATCACCCCAAGCATCCACAATATGTTTCCATTTTAATAATGAAATATCATGGAGTATACACAACTTCAAGATTCAAACTCACCGTGATTAATCAAAAAAGAAATAATTTATAGTAAAACCATATTTTTTAGATTTTATAAATTTCGTTTTTTAAAATGGACTTCATTATTGAATTTGGAATATCGAAATTAGCTTCGGCTGAATTTATTGTATTTTTCTGAAAACATTCAATTTTCGATGACAAGTGAAAAACACTGGTTTATTGGTTAAAACCAAATTTTTATTAAAATAACTATTTATATTATTTAAATATATTTTAGGTCAAAATAGATACATAATACCTATATAAGTTCAATGTAATTCATTGGAGTTGTTTTTTAATATGTTTAGATATATAAAAATTTTATTGAACTTTTTACTGTCTTTTTCTAAACTAATAGGAGCATTTGAAAATTTGCATAAAACATTACTTTACTGCTTCTATGAGTTGAATTTCATAAATCCAAGAGACACAATTAATATCAGTATGTAAAATGTGGTTCAATAAGATGAAAATAATTTACAGTGAATTGTAGCTTTTGACTTCTACATAGATCGGTTAAGAGTAAATTGGTTAATTAAGGGTTAAAATGGTTCATAATTACCCAAACACATGCCTTAATTCTCTTGGATAAGATTAATTCGACCAAAAACAACATTATGAAAAAAATATGTTCCCCCTTGGTCCACTTGGATTAGATTAGGACATGTATTATTATTTTATTTAAAGAATAGTAAAAAGATTTAAATTCAATGTTTAAAAAGTAAACCATTTTAAATATAAGGGTACACACAATATAAATTAAAATATAAATATTTTATAGAAATCTAAAAATATTTCCTACATAATAGTATTTTATTTATAATTTTTAGAAATTAAATAATTTAATTTATTTATGACACAATGATGATGTATTATTACCTTATTAATGAAATACTAAAATAATTGATATTACAAATATCCAAATAAATGTAAATTAAAACTTTTGATGAAATATAATAATTTTTTAGGATATTATGAAATGTTACAGTTAGCTAAACAAATTTTATTAGAATAGATAATGTTTTAATGGCTTTCAAAAAAATAAAATACTAAATATTGTCAAAATTGACATACTTGCGTTTTTAAAACAAATACAATATTATTAATTTATATAATATTAATAAAAATATAAGGTTTGGCTAAAGGACATATATAAGGTTATATGTTTTAATAATGAACCACTTGGGGTTTTTCTAGATGTGTATAGTACATTTATTAACCATATAAAATAAAAATACATAGAGATATGGTAAATGTCAAACTGTTTAACTAAGAGTTAAATAAAAATGATAAGGATAATATGGTTACCTAAACCTATATAAAACCAATGGGTTGAAAGGTTTTAGACCCATCCCAACTTTATACTCTAAATAAATCATTTTTTAAGCAATATAAACTGAAAATGATTTTATTATAAAATAATATTTAGATATTTTCCTAAAGTGACCCTCACCTCTCTTATAATAGGACACTTCCCCTTCCCTTAATTTCACACATCCAAATCTATTTGTCTCAGCCAAACCCTACCCAAATATCCTCCCAAAATTCTTCCCTCCATCCTATAGGCCTTACTTTGGTCAGAAAGCAAACCAACAGTTCCATTTTGATCAAATCAAAAGAAAGAACCCGAAAAAGAGGTAAATATTTCATCACTTCTTTCAAGTTTTTTCTTCTTCACTTCCTCTTTATTTGTTGCTTCCATGCTAAAATAATATATCCTGTATCTTCTATATACTGTGATGTTATTCTAAAAATGTTACAACCATATATTTATAATGTTTTGGGCCGAATCTTCATTTATTATGGTACAACCAAATTCATTATTCTATCCATTATATGAATGGAAAAGTCACCATACGGGATTACGTACGGATTACCGTCTCCACATCGTGGTGTAGATTGTTAATAAAAAAATCATTATTTTGATGGGTATAATAATGGGTATAGATAATGTAAATAATAAAGATAACATGTTAATCATTCAGCATATATGATAAAACATCCAATTATAGACGATACCACCATCAATATAATGGTATTGATTCTCGTGCGTACGCACAAAGTACCATATCCACGAACGCGTTGAGATTCATTCCCAATCGTAATAATTCATGAATAATTTTCATTTTATGAATAAAAATAATCTTTTTGCACATAATACCATTATTTATATGAATCAAATACCTCCAATCCATAATACTCAAGGCTTATGTAACCATGTATATAATGGAAAACAAATCCATTAACACTCGAAATGATGATACTACTAAAATATTAATATCAAAGAAATATTAGAGGACCATATATGATATCATATTTATGTCTATAGTTATTTTATAATTTAATAACATTTTTTAACTATTATACTTGAGGTTAACATACCATCATCATAGGAAAAGTACAAGGTAATGGTTAATTTCAACATATCTTTATTATATGAGGTTGTTTTTATGTAAGTATCTATTGGGACCTCTTTATCATCCTCATCCATGTTTTCAAAAAAATGTATTTAATATTTTTTTATTTACTAGATTGTGGGTTAAATCCACATATACCCTTATTTGAAATTATATATTTTGAAAGATATATTTCAATTACTTTCCAAAAATGGTACATTATGACCTTTTCAACAAAATTTAGGTAAGAGTATTTTTTAACTTATATGAAGGGTGCAGCTATTTCCCACCATTATAACACAATAGAAGCTTTTCTAAGATGATTATATGAATATTTTCAAATTAATTTTTTTATTTTATAATTACGTGACTCTCAAATTTTTTCAAAATAAAAAGAGATATTTCTTTCAAATAGTTTTCATTTCATATATGTAAACATCCTATGATGGATTTTAAACTTTTTTGAAGTTTAATTATTATGATAAAAATATTCCATATTTTATTGAAGTATTTGTGATATTTTTGACTATGGAAGTGTTATTTTCATACAATTTATAGTTTATGGTTAAATTATTGACATTTCGTATGATAGTTCTAATAAGAATGTTTATGTTATGTTTAAACCTTTTCATATGAGGAATGTATTGGACTTAGTATGTGACGGGTGGAGCCCTCTATAGCCACTCGGTGCATCAGTAGGTCTCATGAGACAATTATACATGGAATTGGATGATGCCTTTCCCATTTTGATATATGGTTTTGGCCGAGGCCTTAATCATTTTTAGACGTCTTGGTCGTGCCTTGACAAAATGTTTCAAAAAGTCTGGCATTATACATTCCCTCATTATGAAAATAATAATGATGGTTCTTGTGGTTATTCGACTATTAAAATACCCATGACTATGTTTTATTATGGAATTATTAACTCAGCTCATATTCGTTCCGTAAAGTTTTCATGTTAATTATTTGTAAAGGCACGAGATTCGAATTATTCATCATGCCTAATTTTTATGTTATCTTCCACTGTATTGCTTACCCTTACTGCGCATTTTAGCTCACCCATTTGTTATTATTCATTTTCCCAAGAAATGAAGATGTTAGGCATGAGTGACTTGCGGATATAATCGAGGAGGCTTGGATGTTTCTAATGGAAATAAAGTAGTGTTATATTTTCTTCCAAGTTGGAATGTTGAACTTATGTATGTATCTTGTTCCCAATAATACTAAAATGATCAGTCTTTTAGGACATGCTTCCTTGTATCATGACAATGTCATGTAATAAATCACTGAATAGGGGTAACTTGGGTTGGGGAGTTACATATAACATTTCAACAACTATTTATTAATAATTATTTAATAAAATTATTTTTAGTTCTTGTTGTTTCATTTTTATGTATGTTTGGTTTTGGTCGTTTCATTACATTCAGATTAATCATGTTTCCATAATCTTAATAATATTAATAATTATTTAAATAACATAAAGATTCATTATATATAATTTCAGAATCATTATAGATTTGAGGGAAATAAAATTTAGTGAAATCACTTCTTGTAAGTTGTAGTTCGCACGTGAACATGAGTGAAAATATCATATTTTAATTGGTGGAAGGGTAATAAGATTACTGGAATCATAATTTCAAAGATAATTTTTTTATGAATATAATAAATTTTTATTATTTTCATATTTACATCCAACTATGAAATGTGGTGATGAATAAATAATTACACTGTTACATGTTGATGGTAGGTAATACTTACCTATGTGTGATATTATCATTTTCTAATGGATTGAAAAGAGATATGTAAGTGTTTTTCCATAAGTAAAATAAATTAATTTATATGGAGCACATTAATATTATTTTATTATAATTGTTATATAATATTATATATGTTTTAGAGAAGAAATAAAATGAAATCACTCAGTTAATAGTTATACATTGTCTTTAGAAATCATCCTTTCTTACACCTTAAGTCATCATGGAATGGTCTTATAAAAAGAACAATGAGATCAAAAAACGAATTAAAATACCCTAAGAAGGAATTATGGTATGAATAGAATATGATAGAATGATAAAACATATATAATATTCGAGGGTAATAGGTTCCCATTTATAAGAGTGGTGATGGACAAAGATGGGATTATATAACAGATTTAAATATAATTAATGTCTATATTATGTAAAATGCATCAAGAAGTGGATGTATTCAAAAAAAGAGGGAATCATATATATAAAAACAGAAATAAAAATTATATTAGTTTTTTTGATATTTGAAACAAAATCATTTAATTTAAACCCTTCATTAACCCTTTTTCACCCAACTTTTATCCTTTATGGGAAATAATTATACTTCTACACTGAATATAAAAAACAAATGGACCATGGATGAAATTTTATATTATTTACTACCTAACCCATCAACATTAAAAATATATATTTTTAAATCATGTAGTAAAATATTACATGACATAAAATATCAATAAATTCATTTTTGGAATTGTTCATTTAATTTAAATTTAAATAACTTCAATAAAATAAATTATTTAAAATATAATCACATTTACTCTCAAATTTACATTATCATTAAACCATAAAATTCTTAAATATAATAATTAATCTAAACATATTTCTTTTAATTTTTTAAAAATCATTTTTAGATATTTTCTAATGCATGGGCAAACCCTTAGTCTGCGTTGTGTCTCCAAAAAAGGAAATTATATAGTCACAAAAAAATTATAAATAAATTTCAATAATAAAAATAAACTAGTTATGTTAAAAATATCTTTTATATTATATCATAAAGTATTTTTATCAAAATATTACTCATATGATAATTTAAAATCTATAGAAATACGTTTTTTTATTTAGTTGTTTCATTAAAAAATGTTTTAATAAAAGGAAAATGACTCCAAAATTAAATATATTTGAAGAAAAGAATGAAATGCTATATTATATCTCATAAATTGAAATAAAATCAGGTATATGATTATTTTTTGTCCTTTTCCTATAGTTTTAACCTTTATTAAAAAAATTTAACCATTACTGTGATGATAGAAATTAATGATGGGTACTATTAATTATTCATGAAAATGAAATTTCATTTTTTTTTAAATTTGATCATCTTTATTATAAATAGGAAGCCATTTTTTTATTGAATTATTATATGTTTAAAAACTAAATTTTAATATAAGTTAATAAAATTAAATGAAAAATGGTGTTTAGTTTGAATTGTTTTTATTCATTAAAATGTACTTATACAAAAATCATTCTTAAATTTTATTCCTATGTTTTTATGAAATAAATTTCAAAAATAGGAGATAAATTTTATATCAAAATAAAATTAATAATATAATTTATCTTTGTTTTATTAATTTATAGGATTAAAATAAATTAATCTTTCACTAAAATCAATATTTATCACTCTTTAATTAAAAACAATATTTCCCAGAATAATATTTAAAACATATCCTAAGAATAATAAGAGATACTGATTCAATAACTGAAGTATTTTTTTAAAATAATTTTATAATGATGGGTAATTAATTATAATATCCATGAGAAAAATGCAATAAAATCTACTTTAAAATGAATTTATCTTTGAATCATAAAATGATTTTATTCTTTTTAATTTCCAAGTAAAATAATTAGATGAATGAGAAATTTTATTGTTGAATTTATTATATGTGTTATGGAAATAAAATCTACATATATTTTATAATTCATTTTTTAAAATTCATAATAGTCGACTTAATGGATACTTTGTAATGGAAATATATAAATATTATTATTTTACAGTTTGTTTAACCATGAGGTTTCGCGTGTGGTATATTATTATATATATTGATATTTCTAAATGAAATATAATTAAATCAAGTTCATGATATTCTTGAAGAATCATAATCAATATTTATTCATTTTATCTCATTATGGATACCTTTGGGGATATTTGTTCATGAATTTGTAGCTTTTTTATTACATTTGAAATAGGAAAAAAATATAAAAAAATTGAATCTAATTAAAAAATTTATAATTGATTTTTATATACATACATATATATATATATTTAAAATTTATTCTATATTTTTGAATAAATTTGAAAAATATTAATTAAAATATTATAAACATTTATAAACTGATGTATAACACAAAATGACAATAGAAGGTCTGATCTTAATCCATCCATTTACATTAGATTTTTCTCATAATATTCACATCCATGATTGTGAAAAAACATGGAAGGAAAGATAATGGATGTGTTAATTCAACCATCTCCTGAGATACCAATCAATGATCTATAAATATATTAACACAAGTCTACTATAAAGTAATAACAAATATAACCATGAAACATCATTAAAACGCACTTAAAATGTCCTCCCAAGAAAGATATATCTAAAATAGAAATATTTCCTTTATTAAAACATTTCATAAAAGAGGAAAATAAATCATATACTCCAACTTGATAATAGATAATTTGTACCAAATAATATACTATTATTAATTATTGGATATTGGGTATGAATCCATGTGTTTTTTCTTAAATAATGTCACTTAATCACAACAAGATAACATAGATATACATAAAAAATCCTATAATAATTTCATATCAATCAAAAAATGATTACATAAAAACTCTACGAACAAAAACACCATTAGCAAAAATCGCATCAAGATTATTCAAATAGAATGAATATAACGTTATCTAGGAGAAAGCGTTTATAAATTTATCTTCATCAACATTATGTAACAATTCTATAAAAGTATTTTTTCAATGATTTATTCTTATTTATCATTTTAATTGTTTTCACTTTCTTATATATAAATTTTATAAATATTTAGTAAGTCTATACTAGTTTAAGAGTTTAAACCATAAACATGATTTCAAATTATTTCTTATATTCTATAATGGTATTTTTTAGAATCCACTCTATAAAATAAATTCCATCATTTTCAATAACATTTACAAACCACTTCTTAAAATATGAAAAACATTTCTGAACAAATAGATATCATATAAAAAACAAGAATGCTCGAGAATACTTTAGAGCATTACATAATGGCTACAAGATGGTTATCTGGGTGTATGATACGACGTCACATAAGAAAATGTTGAAAGTGTGGTTTTTTTAGTGGCGTAAGATTGGGATTTTAAAAAAATGCTACCAAAAAAATAGTTGATCTATTGATATGAATTTTTATCCATGAGAATTTAAATGACATCGTGTAAATTGAGAATCACCTTTTCCTAATAGGTCCCCACATAGAAGGAGTTATCTATGGGAAAAATTCTAGAAGACTCTAAAAATAGGGATTATAGTTTTGATATATATATTCCTCTGAAAAGAATTAAATATAAGAGATATATCATTTATGACCATATCATGACCACATTAATAGAATATAATTTTATTTTTAAACTCCAACATATGGTGTGTGTCTAATCATGATAAATAAGGAGATCTCATTTGAATATTTTTTAATATAGATAGGCAATTTTATTCTATAACGTGACATGTGTCATCAAAGTAACTATATTGTCATGTCATCCATTAGAATGTGTGTTGCAAAAAATATTTTTGTTCCATAAAACACCATTAAATTTTAGTACATATTTTACATTTAATAAATCATGTATGTGTGATCGCATTCCATATAAACCACATCGAAATGAAGGGAACATTTCATTATTATAGAAACACATTAAAATAGAATATGAAATACATCAAAATATAGTTAAATGATACACTAGTAGAATAACTAAAAAAGTAAAAAATCAAAAAGTAAAGAATTTAATAATATAAATTCATAAATGGATAATGAAAAGTACCACTAACTCTACAGGTTTTTTTTGGAATTATGAATGTTTTTTAATTTATTTCTCTTAAAAATATATCAACATAATTTATTGATAAAATTTAGTTAATTATTATTAAAATAAATTAATAACCTCAAATATATATTTTTGTAAATATAAACAATTCTAATTTAAGTATTTAAGTATAAACAATAATGTTTTGCGATATATTATTTTTATTATATATTGTATATTTTTATTACATGTATTATTTTCTCATTATTGAAGTATAAAATATAAAGATATTTATTTATTATATAAATTACTGAGTTAATAACCATTCATTAATTGATTTTTAATAATTTATTATTAATGGTAAATTCAATTATGTTATAATGTCTTTCTTTTCAAATATTGTTTTCTTAATATGATGTCTATTTTAATTCTAATTAATAAAATTGAGATATATTAAAAATTATTTCAATGAAATGAATTATATATAAATATATGTAATAGAAAAACTAATCAACTACTGATTTCTACTTATTAAAAATGAATAATAAGGATGTTATTATTCTTAACAAATCCTTTTCGAGAAAATTTTTTTTATGCATTATTTATAATTATACTAATTTTAATTTTTTTTACATTAAGACTATAAATTAATGAAAATTGTTTATACTCCAAAATCATCATGTTTAAATTATATAATAACAAAAGTTTAATTTTTTGTTGAAAAAAAAGTTACCAGTGGAATAGTTTGTCTCCTTGGTAAAGGGGAAAATGTTGTAAAATAGTTATATTTGTTAATAATGTTTTAAAATATCTAAAAAATTATCTATAAATATTTTTATGGTGGTATGATCTTCCTAAACTTATCCAATCTCTAATATTATTCCAGAATGAATCTATTTTCCAAAAAATTATATTCTATTTATATTAATGAATTATTATCTACAAAAACAAACACATTATCACATATAGGGATCCCTTTTATACCCACATAAAATAACACCAGTAATTTTGCTTTTTCTTGAATAAAATTTAAATTTCCATCTCTAATAGTATTATTCAATATTTCGAAGGCTCTCTTTAAAATAATAAGTATAAAATCACTCATTTACATGATTCTCTCTAAAAGGTATCCAATATTATGCACATGTGGTATCCTCTAATTTAAATATTTCTTTCCTTAAAAACCACTTCACAAAATGTTTTTTATCAAATTAATAACATGTTATTTAAATCATTATTTTTCTCTTAAAGTTATATTTTAATAGAAAAAGAATGATTGTTTACTCATTTAGCCATTATATAATTCACTAATATGGGTATGCTTTACCACCATAATAAATGATATTATAATTTTTACATCATGATGAATAATAAAACATAATATTTTCTGTTATTATATTATAATTATTAATTTTATATTTTTTAAATAAATTTTTACTTCTAATCTCTTAAAATGTATTTTCCAATTAAATCCACTCTTTAATGAATTTAATAATCCCTAAAAATACCATCTTAACAAATTCAATTCAAAGAAAGCCATAAAACCCATGAAATGATTAGGGGAATTTAGAAATATATCATTAATATATAATAAATCTTATTAGATATTCCATATATGGTGAAACAATTATCAACTGAAATAAAATATTATCACTAAACAAAAACATTATTAGAAAATGGTAAAATTAATACAATTATATTACATTCAACCATAAATAATTTATATGTTGGAAATAAGGATATATATATAAATAAAAATATTTAAAATATATGTGATCAAGGATCAAATAAATATAAATAATAATAATAAATTTAGTAGATATTGTTTCAGATAATGACTATACTAGCAGATGACCAAGGTGAATGTTTTTCTCAAACTGACTTTGAAATATGATTCCATTATATAAATTCCAATTTACAAAATTTTTGGGATATTTATTACTAAAATACATTATATTTTCTTATTATACAGTAATTTATTGGTTCTACATTTCTTATCACCATTTAATATCACTTCGTTTCACAACATAATCGAAAGTATTCCTATAACTGTAGTGAACCTTCTCTCTTATTTTTTTTCAAGAATCATTTTTTTCAAAGTGAATATTGTTGATAATGACCTATGAATATTACTATCTATAACTCTATGATTTATTAAAATTATTTTATATTTAGTTTAACTATATTTGTGAATGTTAATTTGGAATCTATTTATAATTTTTTTCATCCCTATAATTTTCTATTGAATTTGAATTTCTTAAAAAAATTAATTGAATTTTTTTCTCTATAGTATTACACATTATCACTTTTTCATAATATTTTATTTTATTATCAATAAAAATATTTTTTCCATTTTTTTGGGTTTTACAACTCAGTTTTTTCAAATTATTTGAAAAATTATTTTCTTTAAAAAAATATATAAACATATAGGGTATTTTGTATTGTCCTTTATCATAAATTCCTAATTCCATTACAAAGTGATCTAATATCGGTCAACTACGTTTAAAATTTCCATTGAATCATTAGTGATCTGATTATATTATACTATCACGATCATATAAGGATGTGTACAGAACTAATTAGGGGGTGAATAATGTTTGGTGTATATTTATTATGGTTCAATATTTGATCATTATTGCATCTTAACGTGATTATTGATTGGATATCTCTCTCTATATCTATTCTTTAGTCATCATGAATGAAAATATAGAGTAAGAACTATGTATAGGAGAAGACCTGGATATTTGGAATAGGTGAACCTCTCTAGGGAGGACCGCATCCTTGCATTATCATTGTATTTATCCAACATTGACATTATCCTTATTATTATCAAAGAATAGAAATGAAAATGTATGGCCATGAACATTATTATCACATATCTAACCATGTATAAATAAAGAATAAAATATTAGTCAATTACTCTATATATATTATTGGAATCAGCCTTATGCACTAGAAAATTATTAGTAGTCAATATTCATGTCCCCAATAATAGTTTATGTGATTTTATTCCTTATGTAATGTAATCTCAATGGATGAATCATTTTTTTAGATATTATGAAGTCTTCCTCAATACATATTCAATATTCTAAATATATATTGTAGGAAGGTTAAATCGCTTTATCATCCTGTACATGATTAGTAATAGATAAATTAACGATTATTTCTCTTTATATAAATAGTTTATAGGAAAATATCATTTCCATTATTAATTAGATCTCTTCCTTTGACACTCCCACATATACTATATGATTTGTATTAGATTACATCTATTACACTTTGTAAAAACATAGGCTATAATCTGGTTGTTTTGGATAAAAATTATTTCTTCTTATTCATGTGTTTTATATTAACTTATCCCCATTAATATGGTATATTTAATTTTCATCACTCATTTTATTATTATTATAGAAATTTCATCCCCCTAAAAACCTGAATCTCCAATCACTAATTCATTCTAATATTCCTATAAATCATGATAAATATTGATCACTTTTAATTTAATATAGAATTTTAAAAATCTTTTTTTTATCAATTAAAATTCTCCATGAAATACAAATATTTTCATTAAATATTTTCATGATATATAAATATTTACCAATCTCTTGCAGTGTAGAGACCACATGACAAGGAATACTCATTTTTATTTTTTAGTGACAATGACCCCAACTATGATGTGGTTGTCTCTTTATTTTTATCATTGGTAGTTTTTAAAATAATATGGTTTCCATTATCGAATGATCTACTATAAATATTTATTTAACACATTCACTTTCATCAATGGATCTTACTATTACTCCATCGGAATCCTCATTCATGAAACATGAACCACCATATTGTTGTCTCAATATTATTTTAATTTGTAAATCATAATTACCAACATTGGTTCCATTGTGGTGTTTCATTAAATCTATACTATTTTTTATATAGAATGACTTGTATGAGTCTCACAATTTTTCATCAGAACGTAAATCACCTTAAATTCACCTTACCATGTATTGTTTCTCTTAAATGTTGTAAAATTTTATAATACCGCACCAACATTGGTTGGAATAAATTATATATATATTATTGATTTATGAATTCATTTTTTTTAATCATTGAAAACTTATAATATAATAATTATATTTCACACCATGCTGATGAACATACAATTCATTATTATATTTATGTTTATTATACTTATCAATCATAAAAAAAATCAAATGTTTATCCTGACATCATGTTCCGAAGATGAATATGTGGGGAATGAAGGACCCTAAAACAACCTGAGAGGGGAGGGTTCAATCAAGGTGTTAAAGTTTTCTTTTTAAATTTATGGATCTTTTCCCAACGTTGTTAGAAACTTGTTAAATCTATCAAACAAATGAAATCTGGAAGTTGACACATCCCTTTTACTTGGTTCAACACAAAGGGATACATCCACGGAGAATCGGTCCACAGTGTTTCAGTCATACCAAAATCCACTAATCTTTAGTAGTTTATAAATTATATATTTTCGTTGCAGTCACTCTGTTCCTGGAATAGTACGTTTACAAAGGTTTAGGGGAAACTAACTGTATCCCTCAGATCACTTCCATCTATTCCCTCTAACTCACTACATTGAGAAAAGTCAAACTCAGTTTATCAAATTGAAGGTCTCTTTAATAGATTTTCATTGAAATATTTGTCTCTATTACTCCTGAGACACAACTTGAATCTAAGTCCTAAAAATATACACTTGATAGCACTAAACCACTAAAATAGATATTCGGAATGTGAAAACGAGTTACACTGATGATTTCGCGCAACACCTACACGTTGCGAGCACGAACACACTTTTTCAGGAAATACATAATTTTCACGAGGAAAAATATTTCATGAAACACCCACTTTATGGAAAAAAATCACTTTTATGTGCAGCCTCAACTTTTACATCTGGATTACAATTTTTAGAGCGACATCAACTTTTACACTCTACTACCAGTTTTTACACCCAACTTATTCATTTTCTCATTGCTTAAAGTTTTCCGCACAACTACCTTTATGTACACCTTTTACGTGCATCAGAACTCAGATCATCTATAAGTATTCAGTCAGCCCAAATATGGGGGGTCACATCTTATTTATAGTCATCACCGACCCCCATGCACAAAACCCCACCTTGTCACGCAAAACGCTCATTCTTTGTGAAATACTTTTTCACGCGGGAACCATTTTTCGCTGACATATTTATATTTTTTGGCACCTCATGCCATTTCCATTTTTCATCATTCTGATCCTGAAACACCTTTTTCATGAGAAAAACAAATTACATTCACTATTGTATACAAAACCAATTTATCACGCAATCCATGATTTTCACACACCACTCCAATATCTCAGGCAGCTCATGCCTTTTCCATTTTCAGTAACTGATGTCGAAACATACATTGCGCGCATGATTCCAACACACCTACCCTTTTTTGTGCAAGTTCCATTACCAAACACACATTTTCCCATTTCCCTATTTTCAAGCACAATGGTTTGGTAAATACTAGTAAATGACACCACCTTCAATATTGTTGTCTACTTAAACTGTATGATCACTTTGTAGGTAAAAATTCTGAACATCCAATAAGGATTGGAAACAAACACAAACCATACTCCAATTCATGCAAAGAACAACCATGGTTCCAATAGGGAAAACATCTTCATCAACTATATTTATGGTGTAATAACTCAATAAATGAAATATTACTATTTTTTATTTATAACATGAGGTTTATAATAAAATAATATATTACCTTATAAGGAAATATATTTCTTTTTCTAACTTCGAACACATAAAAATGAAATTTTAATAACTCATCCAACATAAATTTTATCATTGGGATGTTGCTCCTTTATTAAAAATGGAACTTCTAAATAATATCTAAAATGTTAAATGGGATGATATTTTATTTTTCATCCCACATTATAGATCAAAATGTTTCAATGTTAAGAACCCTTCAGACATCACATTATTGGGGACCTATACAGATGTTATACATCTAATATTACCATTGTTGGTTGTCTTTATGAGTTAATCATAGATGATAGCCAATATTGTATATGTTTCTAGGCTAGTTGAGATAGAAAATAGTTTTCCAATATTTCCCTATGTTCTAGTATCATTCATATATTATAATTAAATATAATTTAACTCATTAGTTAATGTAATTCCTTTTGGTGTCATAATAAACCCAAATTTTTTTAATGATAATTTAGACCCATCCGTCCACATTTGATCAACATCATGCTTTATATATTTCAATAATGAATATTTATTTAAGTATATTACATATATATGAAATTTTTTTATCTTTGATCAATATAATCCTCCTCAAACACAATGAAATAAATTCATATATATATACATATATATTTAAATTTTCACTTCTTATTACAACCTATTCATTACAATAAATTTTTATACAATAGAATGGATTAGTTATTACTTTTTTGGGTACTTAAAAATCAATATCATCTTTATTGAGAACTGAAAACTCCTTCAAGAATTTCAATTATCATATTTACCACATGTTTACACATTAATTCCATTATAAAAAAAATATAATAATAACCAAAAAAGAGATATCAATGTTATCTCCCCTTATATTTGTTGTCAATTAACTTGATAGGAAATACCATATCAATATATTTTTAATTTTTCAATACTTATTTTATAATATTTTGATTTGTTATCCATTCATATATGCTATTATTATATTATTTTCTCTCCAATATTAACAACAAACAATATTAATGGATGTTAATGGTATTAATTGATTTTTAAAAAATGTGTAATCACTTATCTGACTAAAATTCAATTAAATACAAGATGAATGTAGAAAATGTTAGGGTTTGAAATAAGTAAAAAATATATCCATTAATAATATTAAAATGATTCCAATTATTATCTTATTCCAAATTTTTTCTTTATGGGGTAACCAAACTATAATAGATTAATTCCGCTAATTAACACTTTTTCATAAATATTATTATATATTGTTTAAAAAATCAATTTCTTGTACTCAATTGACATTGATATTAGAATTATTAAAGACCTAAATATGATTTTTAAACTTCATACATCCTAGAAACATCAATTATTCTAATTGTTTTGTCATTGGAGAAATAATTTAATCCCATTAACATCTAAATCACTTCATAAAATGACATGTGGTTGAGAATGAAAAAAACAACCAATATTTATTGTTCAATCACAATATATAATTTTTTATTGGTATAAAATATATTCACTACAGACTCTTCCAAATTAAATTCCCCACAATGAGATAATCTATAGCTTCACTACATCACGGTAGATCATACAAAATATTTTCATTATAATTTCAATCGAGGATTACTACAATGATGGTGAATTTTAAATATATATAATAATTATTATATCTTCATACCTGTAATTTTTTGTTCACATGATAATAGGAATAATCATTATTTCTGATAATGGTTAATACAGGAATAAAATAGAATTTATGTAGTGAAAAATGTAGAAACTTTATTCTTATTAATATGAGTAACTATGTTTAGAATTTATACTTAACCAGTTCTCCATTATTAATAATTCTCTTAGTGTAGATGGACTCTTTATGCTTTCAAAATATTTTTTCAAATTATATTTTTCCTTATGAATCATGGTTTTCCTACTACCATTTTATGGAATCTTGTTTTTAGAATGATCCATCAAGGGACCTGAATTTCATGGTTCTTTAAATATTTTATTCAAGAATTAGTCTTTAGAGAATTTTATTTTTATTCAATACATTTAATTGTGACCAAATTTATTTATCCTACCATAAAACAATTAAAAAATCCATTAGTTTATATTTATTGAAAATATCCAATTAAATATTGATTATTTATTTGGAATAATTTATTTTCCATTGTTATTGTCTCTTTACCATACCTCTTCTGACACTATTGATTCTTTGTTACCATTTTCCAAATGATTATAAATTCTATGGGTGTGGGGTCGACCTCCTTGGATCCAATGCACGGTTTATTTGAAATAACATTCACTATGTCAGTCCTCTTGATCTACTATTGGAAAATTATTTTAATTTTCTTTTTATTTTTACATGTAAACAAATATTCGGGGATTTTTTTATTAATTTCCATAATGTATCCCATCCTTCCAAAAAATTATAAATTTATATTTGCTGATGGATTCTTCCTTGGACTGTACTAAATACTCTTTATACATCTTTTGGCAACATAAGGGTTAATTAAAATCCCACATTATATTACATTTCATTGGAACATATTGAATTCACTATTTGTCACAATTTGATAAATTTTTAGACATGTTGTGAAAGAATATGTTATTTACATCACCACATTGATTTCATGTTTCACATATATCATTAAAACATATGAATTGTTATGAGGAAAATATATTTTTCTCATACTCATATGATATTTTCTTCATATTGTTTTTTTTTTTCACCATTGATATGGGATTTATGATATTTTCTTCATATTATATTTTTTCACCATTGATATGGGATTTTATTTTCTTATATTGGTTCATAAATGACTCCAATATTAGTATTCCTGATGCCTAAATCAGTGACAACATGAAAAAAGAACCACAAAAGATTTAGAATAATCAATATATTTAGGAATGGGTGGTCCCACATATATCATATATTCTTGAAATCAGTCATCATATGATCTGTTGTTATTTTTATAACCATATATATGTTTTTTTATCTTGAAAAGAATCCTTCTATTTTCATATGACAATATAATTTTTATATCTTATTGAGAAGTAATTATTTAAATTATTTATACATTCTTAAATTTAATGTAATTCTTTAATAATTTCATATTGTAAATGATTTCAACATTCTCCATTTATTATAATAAGTCCACTATTGTATTCATTAAGTCAGTAATTTTATCTTAATTAATTTCAAATTTATATTAAAGATGAATGTAATGTTATTTAATATTTTTTATTTGATCGTAAATTTAACATTCATGATTGTATATACATCATCCAAGGAATTGGAAAAATATTTAGATATATCGAAAAGTCCACTTTCTCTTTGATTTCATTCAAATAAATTCTCATATAGAATATCAATATTTTCATTAAGCTCTATATTAAATTGGATTTTAGGCTCCACTTATGTAGTAATAATTTTTAATTCAATTTTTTTGGATATAGGTAAATCCTTTATTTTTGAATCCATTTTGAGATGATTAAATTATTCATGTAATTACTTATGGGCATTAAAAACAAATTATGTTTTTTTGGAAAATCTTGTATGATATCATTAAATTAAATAATATAATCAATATATGCCTTATTATACTGATATTTAAAAATATATTCCTCGCTAATTGTTCTTGTTTCATTAAATGAACTATTTTTACAAAAATTTATAATTAGCAATACACTTGGGAATAAACAAGATTCAACTATTGTAAAAGGGTTATTTTTTTACTTTCTATTATACTTATTATGAAATTATTCAATAATAATTCTTTATGGGATATCATCATACTTTTAGAATATTGAATAATTATTTTTCTTATATAATCAAGTGTGAAATTTTATTTTACTATCCCAACTCCTTCCATTGGTAAATAGATATTTATTAGAGAAAGAAACATATTTAAAAGACTATATTACACCCCTATGTCTTTTTTCCATATATATTTTGAATAAGAAACATAATATATATATATATAATATATTCAAAAATAGAGGTGTGACTATATCTCTAATAACAATAATTGAAATCACATAAGTGTTTTCATATAATAAAATTGTGTGAATCAGTGTTTAGATGACTTTATTAAAATTATAATTTTATCCTATTATTTCCAATTTGAAATTTTAGAGATAAAAACTTTTCATCATTCCATATACATATTTTTTAGTAACCAATAAGTTATGGAATTTGAAAATGGATTAACAAATCACCCATATTATTATGATGTTTTCCGCAATAAGGATGACTACATACTTAGTGTATCATAGTTATTATACAACATAAAATACATCAATTTTATAATAAAATAAATCAGGATCAAGGGTACAACCATAATGTTTATTATCATAGAAATGGCCATGTATTAAAAATAAATGGTTTTATCATCAATAATTTATTGGATGTATGAATAATACCATTCCTACTGATATTAATAATTAATCGTAATCATTTACCACTTAGATTGTGTATGTGATCATCTTCTTCAACTACATCAGTATCAAGGGCTACCACATTCCTTCTGAAATCATGTTTCATGCCTCAATTATTATTCTTACTTCGATAGTATATATTATTATTTGGATAAGACATTTTATCAAAGTATAAATGATTAGTAGTTGATTATTTTTACACTAACCATATAACCCTCCTATAGTTCCATGGTATATTACCATGGAAGTCTATACAGATTCTCATTATTTGATACTTCAATGTCTAGAAGAACATTTTTATCATGTTCCTTCCCTTTGACTTTTTATTTTGTAGCACACACCTATGTGGGGATAGCCCATTAATTATTACTTATTAATTATATATTTTATGCTTCCCACCCCTAATGAATATGGAATATTTAATTTCAAAACCATTCATCATTAATAATCATGAAATATCAATATTCTAAAACTCAAAATTTTATGTCCCCATTACATTCATAATCTCCCTATTAATCTTGTTGAAGACTATTATTGTTCCATTTTTAATGATATTGTAAATATTATGTGTCTCCTATCACTTAAAATTCATCAAAAAAATACAAATTCTATATTTTAGGTTTTTCCTAGAAGTTCATTTTTATCATGTACTTATAGAGGGGAAAATGCATCGCTATACAAATTAATTTTCAGTGTATAGTCACCACAACCTCAACTATGATATTTTTATGTACCATTGTTTCTCGTATTTAGTTTTAATAAACATGAGTATCACTATTTTTTGTAGTATCCACTGACATGCGGTTCTATATAAACCCTGACATGGATGGATCTTGTTATTTCTCACTAGGAAACCACTTGTATAAAATGGACACCACCATTATTTGGTTTTTATTTCATTCATGTTCTTCCCACACATTATTCACCACGGTTTGAAATATGGAATGGATATCCATCTCTACCATTTTTCATTTATGATGACTCATATTTTTCTTTTCATTTTTCATTTGGATATAACTCACATGAAATTCTCTATACAACAACATCATTGTAATTATGATCATATATTACAGACACCCTAACATCGTACATATTTTATTTAACGTGGTCAAATGTCATAATCCATTACTAGCATTTAAAATAATATATCCCATCCCAATTATTAATTTTTTAATGTAAATTCTTGAATCACATATTACTCATAATAATAATGTGATATTTCAAACTAAATTACAAAAAAATATTTATTCCACTATAGGTATATTTCATAATCTTCTTTAACTTAATTCAATATTTTATGTATCTTTTCATCTCTTTTGTTGGATAATTATGTCGATGTGATCTTCTTGATCCATTATGCATGTTGGGAATTTAATCCATGATTGATAAGATCATATTTTCTCAGGATAACCTAAGGTAATATATGACTAGATATATACTCGTATAATGAATCAGACGCATGTATATATCTTATAATAATTTAAATAGTTATATGTTTCAAACACATGCCCCATTTATTTTATTATTGTTATTTTTCAACTATTTTAAAAACTAAACATCCCCAATCATCTAATTAAATACTTATGTGGGATATTTTTCTCATATGATCGACTATGTCGAATAAAACACGTGGATGTTAAGGAATTTTCAACCATTAAAAACAAACTATCCTGCACAAATGTTATGAATACTCTATTAATTATGTGGTATGGTTTTAGTATTAATCTTGGATGGATACAAATAGTGGCCAGGATTATCCGTGGTTTGAGTTGGCTAATATTTGGAAATTTGTTATATATGTACATGAAGATCTAATCTTATACGAATTGAATAGAAATCAACTCATAAGTTATATTAAGTGCCATCTAAACCTCTATGAAAACTAATTTGTATTCGTAAAAATTATAAAACTATCCGAACACATATCCTCAGCTTCATCGTTTATATATATCTCTTATTTTTATTAATTTATGGAAGCGGATTCTTCAAAATCAATTTGAAGTTTTTCACATTAATCCCGCTAAACCTCTATACAATAAATTTTTATACTTATATACCTACCACTTCAGTTATAAGTGAAAAATCATCACTTAAATCAATATGTATCCAAGATAGAAGATAGCATCTTTCTTTAATGGGAACATCCTAGTCATTATCAATACACATGTGATCTACCAACAAATTTTAGGATTTTAAATTAATATATTGAAATCATATTTACACTTCATGTTCATTGAATACTAGTGAAACACAAATCATAATGCGGGATTGAGATATTTTATTCAACTGCGTTCATTAGATAGGTTTTTACTATATTTTATGGAAATCATCATGAACCACATTTAATTCCCGAAGGGAAATTATGATATGGCATTCTTGTGAATGTAATCATGTTGATGTTACATACATATTTTCGGTTTAACATTATGTGATGTATTTCTATACAATAATACAAGAATTCATTTGGTAAATAGTTATATATCATGAGATTAAGATAGGAAAATGGTGTTAACCCATGTATACCATGTTATGAGATACAGGTGGTAAAAAAAATATATAGTGTTGTTTTTATGTGGTTATCCCAGTCTATTTTGAAAATAAATAATTTCTAGGAAAAATTTATATAAGTTATGTTTTTTTATGTTTCAACAAAATTATTTTGATTTCAAATTTATAAATATGATGTTCTCAACGATCAGGATTATTGAATCATGTTTCTAAACATCCATGACTTGTGTATTATGTCACACCCAAAGACTTTTTTATGATTAATGATTTATAATCCATTTTTAATTGGGTATTATTTCTTAATTTCATATTCAGGTATTTTAATTGTTTTATTATTCCCAAATGTTCATTTAATAAACAATTTTCATGGTAAATTGATATCTACTAGGCTTACACATTATCAAGAATCATAGATTTTATAATGTGTATAATCAACCATGTTTTTATGAAAAATATTATTCGTCATATATAAATAATGGAATCCCATGAAAAAACTATTTTGGGTTATGTTAAATATTGGTATTAAAATGTGTTTTTATGTATATACTATCTAAAAACACTAAATAATTATGTTATTTGGGGGGGGGTTGTTGTTTTATGTATCAATAATAATTTAATATAATGTATTATGAATTAATGAGATGATTTGATTGTTTTAATAGCTATATTCTACAAGAATTTGGTTATCTATTTAATGGTGTGGATTGGTTGTGACAATATTTTTGGACCCCTTTTATTACTAAATGAGTGATTCGCATGGGAACTATTCAATCATGAAAAATTCCTCTAGGATAAATTTTTTTTATGGGATTGAAGGGATAATATATATAAGTGAAAAAAGATTTCACATCATTCTATGTATTTACTAATCTTATTGGGAGGTAGTGGATCCAATAATTTTATGATTCAACTAGGTATTATAGGAATTTTTTATGTCTGATTCTATTATGATAAATATATTGTGGTTTGTGGTTGAGCATATAACCTCGTTCCCTTTTTGATCGACATAGTTTTTTCTCCATATTGTAATAAACCAGGTAATGTTAAAATAAATAATTTTAAAGACTTATTAAAATATATTATATATATTTTATACATTTATATTCATTATTACAATATTAGGTTGTTTTTTATCAAATGGGACGAAGACTTATTTATAATCAAATTATGTTTTCATGCACTATAACGTTTTATCTAAAATATTTATTTACAAATTAAATAAATTCAATAAGAAAATTTTATTTTTATTTTTTATTTCATCTTTCCCAAATTAATTTAGGTTTAATTTTTGATATTTTTATGAAATTTTTATTTTAAAATGATTAGTGAAAATAAAAATGTTTATTGAATGATTTATTTGGTATAAAAGTATTTATAAATTAACATTATACATTTGAGTATATTAAAATTTTCATTTATTCCAATTAATTAAACATAAACCAACCAAATATTATTTTATCAAACATTATAAAATAATTTTTCATAAGAAAATTCATATAATAAATAAATAACTTTTTTGAAAAACTCTTTTTCATCTCATATTGATTATAAAATTATAAATTATATTCAACCAATTCTGTGAGAATAATTTCATAAAATGAGTTAAATATTTGGATTTAGAATAAATAAAATTATATAATTAGGTCATATTAATTATTGGTCATAATTAATAGTAAGAATAGTAAAAATATGTTACCACTATTAAGGTTTAAATAGATTTACCGAGGGATAAACTATAGATTTAAGGGTTATAATGACCTAAAAAATGTCTAAATCTATTATTGAGGACATATTTAGACCATTCATCATATAATATTTTTAAATTTTCCAATTTATATTCATTTTTCTTGATTAACATTGTAATATATTTTTATCTTATATAAAATTACATGTGTTCATCCTCCCAAACATATGAAAGGACACCCCATATCCTCTCCTCTACAATCATAAAAAATTATTTTTTTGGATAAGAAGTATCTAAATACCTTCTTAAAATCCTTCCACATGTCTTAGATTCCCTGATTTGATCATAAAACCATCATATTAATGAATTATAAATAATCTTAAAGTGGTTTTTTGAAGAATAAGTACAGTTTTTGACTGAGAATTGTCATTTTATTTGATCTTCTACTTTGATACAAAATTATTTAACAATTTATAAATAAAAATTATATATATTAAACATACTAAAATTTTATTATATTATTTAATAGCCTATAACAATCTCATATTATAATTAATGGGAAATGAATCCATCATTCATGTGTATAGCTGACCACTGCCTCACAAACCAATGTAATTCGTTTTCCATCACTACCTCTCCCGAATGATTATAATGATATTTTTAATCTATATATATTTATATATATGATATTAATGATATAATTTTGATTATATAAAGATAATATATTTTCTATTTTATTTCATTTATATCCATTTAAAAATGAAAACATCATTAACATGAAAGTATAAATTACGACCATGTAGAAAAATGAGTGTGGTTCCATGTAAAATAGATTTATACATGGACCACTGCTCAGTATGGAATCTAACAAACTAAATTTTTTGTGGGATGTGATGATTTTTGTTGGATCATGTGAACGAAACCATAACGTTTGATAACTTTAAATATGATTTATGTCCCTTAAAAATGAAATTACATTGAAAATGATAACCCATTTTTGGGAAAGGAAAATTAATTCTTCCCCCCCCCCATTAATTAAATTGATTATGGGTTTCTAATTGTTTATAGTGCTCCCACAGACGAAGGCCCAAAATCACATCACATATGATCTTCCATCCCAATAGATAGTTATCTTAATCCTATATAAAACCCCCAAGGGGAGATGAGGAATCAATGTGTAAGAATGAATGAAAATTGATAGAAATTTTGAGAGCCATAGATATTTAGTAGGTAATTATACCACATAACATTAGGGTGAAAAAGGGACTCAACCATTTATCTGAAGACCAAAAATTTATTTTTTGAGACCATTCCACGAAGAATATGTAATAGAATATTTGTAGTCCATCACCCATCTTAATATAAAGAAATGTAGAGGGATCAATGCCCTGAATTCGAATATTATAAATGAGAGGAACTTTGGACCATGTATCAATTTTCTATGGGGGTGGATTTAAGAACCACGTATCAATGATCTAGATAGATGAACCCAGACTCACATAGTAACGAGATGTGTCGTGGGAACCCAAACCATATAGAAAAGTGCTATGTAGAAGTAACCCCATCCCACATCAGAACTAAATATGTGGAATGTGGCCTCCTAGGATGTTAATTTATTACTATATCACATATTTCCATTTGAATACCATTTTCAGCACTTATCCCTCTACATGAATAATTACAATGGTATCAATATAAGGTCTCTCCCAATGCCACAAAATATGTTCTGGCACATCAGAATGTCCCCATGAGAAAACAAACCCATTTAATGTAGGTTTTATTGGTATCCTCCTTAAAAATTTCGATCCTTGGGATGTTATTGATCATGAATTATCGTGGAAATGAGGGTCCCGATATTGGAGGTATTGAGGTGGACCTCCCCATTCTAGAAAAAGAGGGACAATTCCATTCATTATTTTTTTCCTTTAACATTTAATTCTATATCATCCTATCCTCATAGGAACTATGAAATGTTAATCCATGATGGAGTAATCCCCTAGAAACTCTTGTAAGAGGCTGCACTCTTTCTCCTCTTCTATTTCCTATTAGTAGCTAGGATTTGGTGTGACTATACTGGTTACCAAAAAAAGGAGAAGAGAACCTCAATTCCCTCTCTCTAATCATTTGGGAACATGATATGATTATAATATAGGAGGTGGTTATCATATCCTTATATCCTCCCTCTTCCTTTTAGACCATTCCTTATCCACCAATGAAAAAGTGATATTGTGTGTATTCTACATTAGTTGCGTCCTCTCCTTTATAACAACAAAAATAACTCATGTGGGATTATATGTTAGTATATATCATTACATCCACATGATCCAAATAACAATGGTATTCTTATTCTATATAAGACATAACCATAATCATTCACATGAGAATCTTCCTAAGTGTAATCCCCAATCAAACCTATAAACCACCAAGATTCGAGACATTCTGCATTGTTCATGAAGAAATAGGTCCTACTCCATATGTTTATATCCCAAAACCAAGTCACTATCCAATCAAATTTATATATTCACTATGAGAGAAAACATAAAAGGTCCATATTCTAGACAATATAATAACCTCCACCTCTTTTAGAGGTGTAATCCCCAAAACCATGAAACTATCCAAAAAAAGGACTATATTCCGTTGGAGACTAACCATCAAAGGGCCATATAACCCATGAGTAAAGAACCATGAACCCTTTTATAGGTTTTATCCCCAAAACAATGTCATTTTATTTTAAAATTTCTATATTACCTTTGAGAAAAAACATCAACGGTCCATATACTAGATGTATCAAGCATATGGTCCTCCTCTATAGGGTAATCCCTAAATCCATGTCACTATCCTCTAAAAGGGACATTTTACATGTAATAAAAACATAAAATGGGACATATCTCTGATGAATCAACATCACTTCCTTAATTGGGAGACCACATCCCTTCTAGGTCCATTATGAAACCTCAAAATATGTCCCACACATGGATTTATATATAAACATTCAACTTAGACATTCATGAAACATTACATTAAAATTCATAGTTTGTTCTATATCACATAACCTAAAAATGTATGATGTGTCTTATTAAGTGGAATAAAACTTCTAGTGTTAAATTTTTTTAAATGTATATGTAGGAATCCCATCTTATGGGTCTAATCCAAAAATTAAAACAATTGTCATCCCTATGGTGGTGTTAAGCTCCAGAGTGCCCCACTATATGGGAAAAACCTATAGCATAATAACATGGACATATTGATATGTAGTAAATAGGTACCATAAATGGAGAACCCCAGATACACACAAATCCCTCCATTGATGGAAGAACTTGGATACTTTTGGATAATTCCAAAATTCATGAATGATAATAATTTATTATTAATTCAAGGGTGACCCATGTCATATTTGGGAATAAAGAAAAAATTTAAGAAGATATATTTAATTAAATATATTATAGATTCAGAGAATATGAAATAAATCCCCCCAAAAAGGTGTGATGATAAAAGCCCCCCATCTAATATACCAATGTGAATTCAAAACTTTCCTTGGATAAACTACCCAATGTGACCATGGCCTTGGAATGTTGGACCATGATTCATTATAGATGTGGGTACCGTTGAGTGTTTCCATCCCCACAAGAAAAACCCGATAGAAGTCATTTGGAAATGATGTACCTGACGTGAGTGATTGTGCAAAATTCAAAACCCCCACAATTAATCAAACACTCCATTTTACCTTTTTCCATCAGAAAAAAATGATGAATCCAACATAGATTTTTAACTAACATAGTTGCACAATCCATGTGTTTGGCCCCTTTCAATCCCAAAATGAAATTGATCCAAAAAAATATATTGATTATACACATGATTTTTTATTGATAGATTTCATTGATGATTTTTCTCTCTTATTTTTATAAAATATATTTTACTCTATTTTCCCTATAAATATAGTTAATCCAGATAACTCCTCACTAGTTCGCGTTGATATGCACATCATCCACTACACAAGCTAGTTCATAAACCAAATAGAAGTTTTAATTACCCACTAAAAATCATAAACATTTGGTTTCAATCATATTGGTCTAGGATTATGAACAAAAAGTTACTCCTCATCCCAAACTGTAGCTTGATAAATCTTATATCTTTTAGAGCCCCTCTATATGTCTATTCAATGACTTTTAGTGGTCCAAAATTAATTATCCATGATAATTTTTGCAAACCATTTCTCACACCTAGTCACAGAATGTGATAATTTGTTCCTATCATACCTTAATGAGGTTGATGAATTAGTCAATAAGGATATAATCTTTGATACATAGGGTTCTCGCCTAATGTATCCTACATTTAATCATTCCATCTAACATCATGTTCCCCTGCATCCTCACCATGAAGTGGAAAACACACCATGGGCCCCATCCCTAGTCTATCTTACATGATCCCATTAGGATTCGCATAGAGGGTTATGGTAAAAAAATATGGAATAGTCAATTGGTTAGTTCCTATTAAGGAATCATTCTTGTCAAAAATTGTATCATATAATGAGTATATGGAGATATCAACTCGAACATATCATGGACACCAGTCAAATATAGTGGTATTTGAGGAGATAAAAATGCATGCATGGGAATATCGAGCCCTCCAATAAAAAATGATAGAAATGAGTAGTTGAAAATATATTATCACACATATCAAGCACTCTAGTCAAATATAGAAATATACAAGGAGTAGATGAAAATTCATACTCACTTATATCATTTACTTCGGTCAAATATGGCAGCAAAAATGAGAATATTCAAATACCAGATCAGGAATATCAAGCCCATAATCCGAATAAAATAGAATACTATGGGAATATGAAAATTAATTATAATTAACATAAAACCCATAAATAAAATACGGATTTAAAAAAATAGCATATGAAAATCCATTCTCATGCCTATCAATCCAGACAAAAAATATGGTATCAATTAATGAGAAGATGAAAAATCATTTCTCTATTATATCAACCCTGATAGTCAAATACAATGGTAAATAATGTATAGATTCAAATATAATATTTTGTATATCAATATTTTTGGTCCAATATGGTGACAAAAAATATTTATATGAAAAAAACTTCTCACACATTTCAAAGTTGTTAATAAAATATGGTGGAAAATAATGAGAATATGAAAATAAATATTCTTGAGAATCAATATATCAAGTCAAATATGTCAATAAATAGAGAACCAAGTCAGTGTATCTTAGAAATGGGCTGGGATAAGAATCATATTCCTCCCCTAATTTCATAATGGGAGTATATTCTCTTCCATGATCTGGATGTTTATTAGTGCATCCAATATATGATGTAATGTCAGACATTAATTCATCACCACATACTAAAAAAATTCCAAATGTAATTTCTTCATTAAGAAATATAAGGATTTGGTCCCATGACCTGATATACTTAGGTAAGGAGAATTATATATACAACGGTAGGGTCACTTAGGTGTAGAAAATAATTCATTATCCCATCAAGGAGAGTCGTCATATTTTTTTTTGAAATAACTACATAACTAGAATGGGAACAAATACCTTTTCCAACTGGGGATTATCTACCCATTTTAGGGGATACATTAGGGAATTAATATATCCATTTTTAAATAACATAATTTCATTGGAACAATATATCTTAAACATGGGACACCTTCAAATCCATTTCAGTGTAGAGGAATTTTAATTCAAAACTCATAGTTCTAACTCCCTAGTAAAGGTCTTCAAAAACAAAATCCCACCTGGGGATGTTTTAAGTTTTATAGTAGAAAAAAACCCTAATATATTATAATATAGAGTTATTGAATCCATATAACATCTATTAGTGGTATCCAAGGTTCCTCCCAATCCATTACCAAATTATAGAAGTGGAAGTATTGGTCCCAAAGGCACTTCCCAAAGTACGACTACACGTAATTCTAGATATCCTCCCTCGAATGATTACAATGAAATATATCCTTGTGGGAATAATCTGATTGACCCTGAGAGAACATATCTTGATGATAAATATGTCAACCTACCTAATGTCCAAAATATAAATCAACAATATGGTTATACCCTTACCAAATAAAATATGATTAAGCCCTCATTTTCAGACCAACATAAAAAGAATGGGCTAGTAATGCTTGACACCATACCCATGATAGGTGAAATTAATCTCAATAAGAAGAAGTTACATGGCAATAATCATTCTATGAACCACCATTCAAATGAATCCATGCCCAAAATACTCCAATTTGACCAACTAATTTCAAAATAATATCCATTATGTGCCCATTTTGGGTTGACCCATTAGAGGAATCACCGACAGAAGAAATAGAAAATATGAGAAGGCTACTAGAAGGGGAGAATATACCCATTATGTTTCATCCATCAGCCATTTATTAGATCAATATTCCTAGTGTATTATTATAGGAGTGAAAAAACAACATCCTTATAAATATCTGGATAACACTCAACCACCTGGTGGAGATGTTATTTCATTATGATGGGAATGGAGTCCATGTTAATGTAATGGGAGAGATTCATCCAAAAATGAACATGGAAGGCCTTCAAACTGCATGGTGGAAATGAATAGGGAAGTAGTGGAATGTTATTCAGTTGGAATATATTTATGAATTGAATAAATTATATCTTCTAATCGTTTATTCCCCACATGGTGTTCACATCTAATGATGGGGTGAACATAAATATTTACATTTTTCTTCATGCCCCAATTAGAAAAATACACTAGGGGTGACAATGTATAATTTCAATGATTTAGGGTGGCCCCAAAAAGATAATTTTCTATGGTAAGATAGAATAATTAACATCATTCGACCCTGAATATGTCTCAAAGTCATCATGCCTGATGAAAGTAAACCATTGAGAAACTCTAAAATCGAAAAACTGAAAAAATTAAGAATGATTCTCAGTAATGGGATGTTGATAAAAATGAAATAATAATGTATTCAGATGAGGTTTATATTCATATAGATAATACATTACACCTAGATAATACCCAAACAATGATGTGAGAGATTAAGAGAGAAATGTTAGTAGTAGTAGACAACGTAGAACGGGATCAACCCCAGCCAAAAGTGATGGTGGAATTTTTCACACAAAGTTCTACATCAATGATAAATAATTTAGAATGAGATATAATGAAGGGGAATAAGAGGAACCCTATCCTATAGGGTTAGGACTATTTTTATATCATCCTCATATTTAATAGAGATAACCCTTTTTTTATTGGGGTCACTATGAAATGAGGTCTCCCATTTCATCTCATATCAAGACATGTTTTTATAATGTGGAACACATATGACATGGTTCTGTGGAAGTTCTCTATGATTTAATATATTCTCCTAAGCTCGAAGAGGATCCTAGAGAGAAAGAATGTTGTTCAGAAAGGGGAACCAATTACTCTCCAATCATTAAATGGTCAATATAATCGCTATAACGCATTATGTTTCGATGAATTTGATGGGTTTAAGTCCTACAGATGAAGCTAAATAAGACACCAATGTGGTGGCATAATCCATCCTGAAAATGATCCCCACTGAGGTAAATGACAGAGGTGTGTGTCACCAGATCTAGAGACTCACCCTAGATTTATGTATTCCATTGGCCAGTACTTCACACTACCTCCATAGAAAGTATCCACCAATGATAAGGGAAATGGAATTAGTACATAAAAACCACCTCTTGATGATTTTGAAAGCCTCGCACTCGAAAAGAGATTATCTCAACTAGAATAACTTGTGAACTATTTTTGAAAACTCAATGAAGAACAACTCTAAGGCAGCATTCCTATCGAATATGTTCCATGAAAATTTCCTTAACCCACACATTCGTATGGTGTACCCCCACAATGAGGGTTCACCCCATCTATGACATAGGAGATAGAACATCTACTCAACTGTGTTTCGTGGACATAATTTTACAAAGAACGAATTATGTATTGATAGAACGATTTCCCAACACTAGGGAAACAACCATAACTTATTTAGTAAAACCCTCAAAAGGTATCCCATATAAGAAATCATCCACAGATATTGGATGATACAGTGTTCCATGCCCTACCAATTTCTACACTTTTCATTGATTTTATTAACCAGAAATTAATTAATGAATTATTGACAACAACGACTCACTAGTAGCTATATTGGATATTGTAGATGAATTGTTCACACCAATATAGTAAAAACTGAATCCTTATACTGAATTAGTGGGTGAAGTCCCACCCCCATCAATTCTCATTGTTCATACATTTCAAATATTAAATGGATTTGGAAATTCAATACAACATGTTGAAAATTTATTATCCCATTATATCCAATTACGGGAACCCCTATATAACAAGTAGTACTAATACTTAGATATTTCATTAAACCCAAGAAAGGTAAATCCATTGATTGTAACACCAGTTTTATATCTTGGTAAATCATGTGATGGGAAGACTGCAATTGGAATTTTCTCTCACAATTTATCTCAAAATAGAAAAATATGATCTTTGAAATATTGAACTACAAACAATTAGAGAATGATATCATATTAGATTTTATTTAATGATGGAAGTATATTACCTACTTTATGATCCAATAGATTCTCTAAGAATATTTGATATCTCTTTTCATATAGTTCATTTTCGATGAGTTAAAAACTATACTCATCCCACTGAGATTTACGTGTGAGTTTCGGGATCTCACAACAATTGTATAAAAGGTGTATGATTATAAAAAAAGACTAAGATCAGGTCCCAAATGATTCCATCAACCCATAGAAAGACAAATAAGAAATAATAGTCTCTAAACTACACACATAAGCCAACCTATGTGTCGAATCATGCTGTAAATCCCCCACTATATCATGCCAAACCCCCTAGGTGTCAACATAAACCCAAAACAAATCAGGACAAGTGGATGGGAACTAGGATAAATAAATTCAAGGAGAAAAGGAAAAATGTTAACTCATTCTTGGATGAGGAATTTTATAGATACTTTATAGAAATTATGGATAATGACCTACTCCACCTACAAGTTCCTAAGAGGCATAACTAGGTCGGTCTGGATGACCGACAATATTATTTCAACATTCACTAAAAAGTGGGGAACACCATTCCTGAGTGATTAATTTTCAAGGACATCCTACACAGAAATGGTAAGCTATGGGAAATTGAGGTTGGGAAAACCAACAAAACATATAACATTTGTTTCCACCCCTATCCTTGAGGAAATAGGGGAGTGGAAATAATTTATTCGAAATGTAAATATTTAGATTGCTGATTGGAAGAATTGAAGGATAATCAAATGAACTCATGTAATTTTCTATGAATAGCTGATACAACAAACTATGACCCCAACCACATCATATGTGACACATTCAATCCCATAAACATTAAAACCCTGAATAATCCTATATTTTATTAGACAATCTATCTAGAAAGGTGGGGATAAAATGTCGAATGATGAACCAGAACCATGGAAAATGTTATCTTTGACTATCTTAAAATTTCTACTTCAATACTTGAAACAATGTGTGTCTTCCCACCAAATGGTAGCACCATAAATGTTCTGTCAGGAAAAGACCCCATCTGATAAGGTATTAATATTTAGTTGCATTAATGTGATCCTTTTAATGGGTCTATTTTTTGAGGATTAGTATGGCTATGAACTAGAGTTCCCCGCACATGATTGGGGAACCATAGGAATTTAATTCATAATCCAAGGGAACATGGGATGACATATTCATGGAAGTATCCATAATTCAAGACAAATCCCTACTCAAAAGATCAATTTTTTGGAATCTCATGGGATATCCCTTTTGCAATTCCAATAATTATTGGGGTACCCCCATGTACATTCGATGCATCTCAATGAACCTATCATCATCATGATTTAATAATTAGATGAGTGTGTGTATTATCACCCTCAAATGTTAGAAAAGGCCTTATCGATCGATCCCACCAAGAACAGGATCACCCTCCATTCAGGTTTTGATAGATGATCCATCCATTTCACGCACTCGTGGACCTAAAGCATCTGTGAATGATCATCCACACACTAGGAAGTAGAGAACTTTATGTCATAAGTATTACATAATAAAGAAATGTTTCTTGGTTTTAACCATGTTTCCAACACAGAATGCCTTTATTTTATAAAAAATTCTCATGGAATCCCTGATAAGGTGTTTTCTAAGACCAAAAGATTTTTATCCTTGGATTTTCACACTTGAGGTCTATCAGATAGACTGAACCTATAGAATTTCACATGGTTATATCTTTTATATATCATGACAAATTTTTGATTATATAGTGACACATTCAATTCTTATACATGTGTGGTTGGATAAATAATGTCATTATTTGAATATCTTTCATTGACAATGCGGTGTGAGTTAATATCATTCTAGTTTAGAAACAATCCCAGTTGGGTTTTAATGATGTTGCCTTGAGACCTTCTTCTATAACGCAACAAGGATATGAAAAATGAGATCAGTAACCATTGAAACAAATTAATCTCATTACTTAGTTTTGAGAGCTCAAATCTAACTCATAAATCATATTCATTAACATAGATACTACATTCAATGTTTTTCTAAGATGGTCCTAGTTTTTTCATTACATGGTAGTCCCCTAATCATATCATCAATTCATTAAATACATCATTAGTGGGAAAATAATGTTGTCTCATGCTGACAATACCTTGTTTGATCACTTCAATCTCACTATATTGATTGAATATTCTATCATAGAGTAAGAAAATATCCCATGGTTGACTATGTCTCTTGGTTCACTACCCAAAATAGTATATAACTGATACCATAAAACCCCTTTAAATGACATAGTAAATATTATGTGATACCCATCAACCAGATCAATCATATGAGCTAAAAGTCATAGGAATATTCGAATACATTTATGAGATAATAAATGAAAACTAATATCCATAGATATCTGAAATCCATTGATTCAACATAGAGTGGTAAAAAACTAGTTGAAAATAGCCTCATCCTATCTCACAAGTTTTGGAAAATCACTCCATAATCATATAAGTTAGGAGAAGTCATCATATAACCGGGATAAAGTGAAGATACAAAAAACAATGTGAACTTTCTCTTCTTTGGAACATAAAAAACCCACATTATCAATCTGGTCATAGGATTTCTTTTCACATACTAGATGTCTATATATTAACTCCACATATAATAATAAATAGTTTTCATCATCACCTAATTCTCTTAAGGGAGAAGTAGGAGTGTAGGAGAAATAATAGGAGGTAAAAAAGAAGGATGGCCATAGGGATTACCCTATAGTATTTTATGTCGGTGTTTCTACCAATATTGATGAACTCAAAGTGGAAAATATAAATATATAAGGGGAACCAAAACACACATTGATTATAATTTCCATATAGTCCAATGAACAAGAGGTATATTCCACATTTATTAATAAAAAAAGACTTTCTCACTAGAAACTGCATAGTATTCCAAGACTTCATCTCTAGGTGTCCACTCACTACCTTGGATATCTATAAAACTAGTATAGATATAATGAGGAAATTAAAAGGAAACACCTCACATACATAAGATAAATTGATGTTGATGCTGAAAATATAATCTGGGCCACATCATTCTAGAGGACCAATATCCAATTTTTCCAGCCAATGTAATCCCTATCAAGAAAGATAATATAAATGTAACATCCCAAGTAAGTAATGAATAATATATATTTTTATCAATGTTTATTAATGATTAAGATAGTGTTATAGAGGCTTAAAATGAATATAAATACAATCTTAAGCATGTAATACACTAATATACTTAAAAGATTGTTTTACTGCCTTATGATGGGAAACCCTTTTTGAATCTATATTTTGAAAATTTTATAAACTATGTTCGTCAAAATAAACTTATCCTTTATGTTTGGGACATCAAAATTTACCTTGTGTGAATTTTTGGTATTTTTCGGACAATGTTCATTTTTTAATGAATAGTGAAAAATACTGCATTTTACATCAAAACTGCTTTTTAATCTAATTTATTTATATGATTAGATTATGTTTTGAATTGGTTTTGAAGTGAAATTAGAATATATTTTTACCATTTTATCCAATGGTGGTCATTGGAATCAATTTCACTTTGAAATTAGACTTAAACTGGTGTCAATCTTTTGAAACTTATTGTTTTGTAAAAACACGGTATTTGCTCTGGCAGCGGGAATTAATTATTAAATTAATTAATGTGACTTATATGATTTGAATTTTGTAAAATAGACTTCATTTTTGAATTTGTAATATCAAATATAGCTTACGGTGAATTTTTGGTAATTTTCTGAAAAACATCAATTTTTGATGAATAGTGAAACCACTAAGTGGTACTTATAAAGACTGATTTTCCGTTTAAATGAAATTTTTCCATCATTGTGTTTTGAATTTTGAAAATCCGACATACATGGTTGTCATTAGTATGTAAAATGTGGTTCAATGGGATTATAATAATTTTTTGGTGAATAGTAACTTATTAAGTTTTTAATCGCGATTAGTGGTAATTAGGGTAGTTTAAGGTATAAATAATACTTTAATAAAATGAAATGACCTAGACACATGTCCCAAACTCATTGGTTGTGTCATGGCCGACCATGACATGCCATGGGTCAACTTGGGGACCCCATGTATCCACTTTTGTTGGGAAATGACATAAATTACTTTTTATTTAATGTTAAAGTGAAAATGACACAAACATAATATGTTTTACGAAAACAATTTTTAAGTGGGGTTATACAAGTCCCAATTTTGATTATAAATAGTAATTTGAAAGATAAAAATATTTCCTATATCATAGTATTTTTTTTATAATTTTTAGACATTACATAAATTTAATTATTTATGACATAATAATGATGCAGCGATGACATCATTATTTGACGATTTAAATAAAATAGAAAGATAATGTAAAATCTATGAACTACACATGTCCAAAACCAATTGGATGAGTGGATTTAGAACCCTTATCACCTTATCCACGAATTATATCAATGTGGGTCCTTTTGAAACCGAAACACATTTTCAAATAAAGTAATATTTCTTTACTTTCCAAAAGTGCCCCTCCTCTCCTCTTATAAAAGGCCCCCACCTCTACCTCATTTCACACACTCTTCAAGCCTTTGGCTCGGCCAAACCCTGCCCATTTGCTCTCTCCACATCCCTCTTCTCATCCTAGAGGATTCCCTTTGGGCAGAATCCTTTCAAAGGAAGCCTTTAGGCTCAAATCAAAAGGAGTTACACTTTTTAAGGTAATTCATTCTCTAATGTTCATTTGTTTTATTTTGCTTCTCCAACCCCCTAAACTCTTTTTATTTACTTATTTTGTAACAACACCAGTATCTTAAATATACAAAGATGTTGTTATAATATTTATTTGATCTACACTCTCACAGAACTACATCATATGGTTAAAGAACATACGGTTTCCGTGGATGGCGAAATTCTGCCTCCCGAAACGATGATTGTTCAACACTCATTTAACACCTTCAAAGGTGGCCATTATGATGTCACTATTTTCATATATGATATATAATATGTTTATGTTTTACTTAAGCTTTTTTTTTCATTTTGGGCATACCTTTAGGGTTTCCATTATGGGTAAAACACGATATCTTCATTTTAGGAAGTGCAGACTACCGCCCCCTAAAAGTGATTTGATTCGTTAATACCATATGTGGGATGTGTAAAGGATAAAGTTAATGATATTATATATTTTATTATACTGGAATTATAATATACTCTTATATCATTATGATTCCATTCCAAAAAATATGAAATAGAAATGGAAGTAGCGTTCATGCGTACGTACGGCTTACCGTCTCCATGAACGGTGCATTTCATTTCTTACCTCTAAATGTGATGTAATATTATAAATGCATGTATGTACTGGATATATATGACATATATGATATCTAAATCATGAATACCATTCTTTATATATTTAACCTTTGACCAAATTAACAACATGTAAGTGTAAGAAGTCTATTTTTGACTTAAGAACCAAATACCGACAAAATGAACATTATTAACTTAACTGATTACATGATGTTCATAACATGGTATAAAAGGAATAATGAAATTGTTAAAGATTCATAATCAAGTAGATATTAAGTCAAGTTTATTATTCAGGAGATTAAAGAACGGTCGAGTCAAGTCGGATACGAGGTATGGGACTTTGTCTCAATCTCCTTTCATTGAGGCATATTTTATTTTATACACAACTTTCTTTTATACGGTGTATAAACCCCTATGACTTTTACGTTTATTCAAAAGGAATATTTTTTATACGAAGCGTTTACTAAACGACAAAAGGGAATGTTTTTGTCATACGTATGCGGCGACAACGACTTCTCCGTCGTCGTGATCGTTATTTGAGTTTCGGCTTCCTCTACAAGCCATACCTTCTTTTTAAAAGAAAAATAAATACCATATTTTACATTTCTTTTATTTTGGTATTGAAAATGGTTTTCATAATGTTTTTATATCAATGTGTTGTATTGATATCTCGTGATTGAAATGTGGAAATTTTATGTTTCCTTTATGCATGTTTTTTGTGATATGATTATGTTATGGTTCTTGGGCATTATTATGAAGATGGGTGGTTCCGTGATAAACTAAGGGCGGGTGAGCCCGTTATAGCTCTCCAATGCATTGGGTAACGCGAAGGAGTGAAACATTAAGGTTTATCCGAAGAGATTTTAGGGAATATACTGTGATGGTTATTCCAAACATAACCAAGAGGGTTACTCCCTACATAAGAATGTTATGAATGCCTCAAGTTACCTTTATGTCTTATGATTTCTATGATTTATTCATGATTTTATGAGGTATGTTAAAGTGCCTATGTTTTATGGGTAAAGTATGATTCCATTCTTATGGATATATGAACTCATGTTTCCTTTCCATGTTTTTTTTATAACCCATACTGAGTTTTAATGCTCATCCCAAGTTTTTGAAATGTTTTTCACAGGTCAAGGGAAATGTACATGATAAGATGATAGAGTCAAGGATGTGTCAAGAAATAATCCATGTTTTATTTTAAATGTGTTTCCATTGATGGGAATGAAGAATACTATCTTTATGTAACCACTTTGTTTATATGTGGAATGTAATGCAAGTTTTATGATCTAATTCTCTAAAACTCTAAACCCGAAAAGATCCTCAATGTGTAATCTTGTAATAACTCAAGATTAAGTAAGGTTTAAGGCTGGGGCCTTATAGTTGTTATCAAAGGTCGGTTTAGATAACTTTAGGAGTTAGAATTCTATTAAATTATTATCCAAAAATATTTTTTTTTTCGAAATGATATAGCATTTAAAGATTACCATGTTGCTTCATCTAAGACATGTTTGTTCAGAATGGTTTTCCGTAGAGGAAACAGGGAAGCAATGCTAGGAAGGCATACAGAAGGAAATAACCTTCCGAATCAGCATCCAAAAATGGTCGGAATTAGAACTGAACAGTTTGTGGCAGTAATGGTGCAGTTGACTCAAGCGATAAATGGCGGTGGTATCCATGCACGAGATCAGCCAGATCAACCGCAGAGGAACATGTCAGGGTGGAACATTTCATGAGGCAACATCCACCATCATTCAGAGGATCATCTGACCCTGTGCTAGCTAAAGGGTGGATTAAATCACTGGAGAAGATTTTTGATGTCATGGGGTGTTCAGACAATCAAAAGGTTAGTCTTGCTATTTACCGTTTGGAGGGTGAAGCAGATTAGTGGTGGTCTATGGTTAAAAATATCAGGGACGCCGATGAGATTGATGCTCTTGACTGGGATGAATTCAAAGGTATGTTTCTTGATAAGTATTTTCCTAAGGCTATTCGACTTAGGATGGAAAAGCAATTCTTGGAATTGAGGCAAGAGGAAGACTCAGTGGCTGCCTATAAATAAAGGTTCACTCGATTGGCAAGGTATGCTCCAAATTTTATCCAGGACCTTGATAGTAAAATCAATCGTTTTTACTCAAAATTAAAGCCAAAGTATCGAAGGGCATTAGCTTCTCGTGTGTTTAAATGTTATGAAAAGCTTGTTCGATGTACTGAGAAGGTGGAAATGGAGTTTGCCGATGACCAAGTTTTCTATAACAACTAGAAGAAGAAGAGACCGAGGCGGCAGGAGAAAGGTAAGAATTCTTCAAAAAAAGTCTGATGGTAAGAAAACTACGTTTCCAGTTTGTGATAAATGTGGAAAAAGGCATACTGGGGAATGTCTTTTGAATTCTGGAAAGTGCTACCGATGTGGTAAGATGGGACATAAGGCTCGTGATTGCACTGAAAAGGATCAAGCTGAAGGTAAGAACAAATTTGATTTACAGTTAGTGAAATGTTTTAAGTGCAATGAGATGGGTCACTATGCAAATGAGTGTCCGGCAAAGAGCTTGAGTGATGGGAAGCAGTTAGACTACAAGCAGAAAGGGGTGATGAAATCCTTTGCAACTACTTCAGCAGATGTCGGGCCATCAAATGAAGTTGTATCAGGTACTTTGTTTGTTTTTTCAGATTATGCCAGTGTGTTGTTTTATTCGGGGTCTACACATTCTTTCATCTCTGAAACCTTTTCTAGTAAAATGGGAATACCATCTCAAGAAATGACTCCTGAACTTTTGGTAAAAACACCTGGGGGAAATGTTGAGGCAAAAAGAATTTATAAGAATCTTCCTATCCTTATCCGTGGAAAGAACCTACTTGCAAACCTTATTGTTCTACCTCTAGTAGAGTTTGATGTTATCCTGGGTATGGATTGGATCTCTATTTACCATGCTAAGATTGACTGTAGAGATAAAGAAGTTTCTTTTCAGAAAGACTATCAGTTTGTTTACAAGAATGAACCCTTACTTTTGATAACATATCAAGAGGCCGAGAAACTTGTAAAATATTGAAATGAATGTTACCTTGAACATGGCGTTGAAAATAAAGGAACTGTTCAGATTAATGATGTGCCGGTGGTAAATGAGTATCCTGATGTTTTTCCTGATGAGTTGCCTGGAATAATACCAGATCGGGAAGTTGTGTTTACTGTTGACTTAGTTCCTGATGCTAAGCCAATTTCAAAACCCCCTTATCGAATGGCACAAATTGAACTTTTAGAGTTGAAGGAGCAATTGCAAGATTTATTAGAGAAAGGTTTCATTAGACCTAGCACATCACCATGGGGTGCTCCTATTTTATTTGTTAAAAAGAAAGATGGTTCTATGAGACTTTGCATTGATTATAGAGCCTTGAATAACATCACTGTTAAGAACAAATATCCTTTGCCTCATATCGATGATTTGTTTGATCAGCTCCAGGGAGCTCAGTTTTTTTCAAAGATTGACCTGAGATCGGGGTACCATCAGCTGAAGGTAAAGGAGGCAGATATTCCGAAGACCGCGTTCTGTACGAGATATGGCCATTATGAATTTGTAGTAATGCCTTTTGGGCTAACCAATGCACCTGCTGTATTCATGGATTTAATGAATAGAATTTTCCATGAGTTCTTGGATAAGTTTGTGGTGGTTTTCATTGATGATATTTTGGTGTTTTCTAAAAGTAAAGAGGAACATGAAATACATTTAAGGGTTATCTTGAAAACGTTAAAAGAAAATAAATTGTATGGGAAATTCAGCAAGTGTGAGTTTTGGTTGCAACAAATTTCTTTCCTTGGTCACATTGTTTCTAAAGATGGAATAACTGATTGATCCTGCAAAAACAAAAGTTGTGGAAGAATGGCCAAGACCCACAAATGTAACCGACATTCGTAGCTTCCTTGGTTTGGCGGGCTATTACCGAAGGTTTGTTAGAAATTTTTCATGGTTATCTAGTCCAATGACTAAGATAACTCGGAAGGGTGTTAAGTTTATCTGGACAAAAGAATGTGACGATTGTTTTCAGGAATTGAAAAGAAGATTGGTGAATGCTCCAGTTTTGGCACTACCTTCCAGGAATGGTGAGTTTGTTATATACAGTGATGCTTCATTGAAAGGACTTGGTTGCGTCCTAATGCAGAATGATCAGGTAATTGCTTATGCTTCACGACAGTTGAAAACTCATGAGGTAAATTACCCTACACATGATTTGGAACTAGCTGCTATTGTTTTTGCTTTAAAAATTTGGAGGCATCATTTGTATGGAGTAAAGTGTGAAATATATACCGATCACAAAAGTTTAAAGTATATATTCACTCAGAAAGAGTTAAACATGAGACAAAGGAGATGGATGGAATTAATCAAAGATTATGATTGTACAATTCATTACCATCCGGGAAAAGCAAATAAAGTGGCTGATGCTTTGAGTCGAAAAAGTAATGCTTCATTAACAATGTTGTGTTTGGAACGTGATCCTTTGGTTAACGATTTGATGAAATTTGGCATAGAAGTTGTTGGTGCAGGAAGTCCTTCTGTTTTGTTTCAGGTATCAGTGAGATCTTCTCTATCAGATAGAATCAAGTAAGCATAGAAGCGAGACAGTGAGTTGCAGAAAAGGGTAGAGCTGGTTCATAAAGGTAAGTTGCCTGAATTCAACATTGAAAATGATTGCGTTTCGAGATTTGGGAAGAGATTGTGTGTGCCTTGTGATTCACAGTTGAAGAGAGAGTTGTTATGTGAAGCTCATAGTTCTCGGTTTTCAGTTCATCTGGGCAGTACTAAGATGTATAGAGATATGCGGGAGTATTACTGGTGGGATGGAATGAAAAGAGACATTGCTGATTTTACTGTGAAGTGTTTGACATGTCAACAGGTTAAAGAAGAGCGGCAGTTACCGAAAGGGATGCTTTAGACTTTACCAGTACCAGAGTGGAAATGGGAGAATATATCCATGGACTTTGTTGTTGGATTACCGAAGACATCTCGAGGTAATAATGCAATCTGGGTTATTGTTGATCGCTTGACCAAATCTGCTCATTTCCTTGCTATACGAGATACATTCTCTCTTGATCAACTTTCCCGTTTGCATCTTAAAGATATAGTCAAGATACATGGAGTTCCTCTCTCCATTGTATCGGATCGTGATCCCAGGTTTACTTCTAACTTTTGGAAAGGCCTTCAGAAGTCTTTGGGTACTGAGTTAAATTTTAGTACAGCTTTTCAGCCTCAATCAGATGGGCAGTCAGAACGAACAATTCAGACATTGGAGGATATGCTACGAGCTTGTTCTATGGATTATCAAGGAAGTTGGGACCAACATCTTTCTTTGGTTGAGTTTTCATATAATAACAGTTTTCATTCCAGTATACAGATGGCACCATTTCAGGCATTATATGGGAAGCGGTGTCGAACTCCAGCTTTCTGGGATGAAGTGGGTGAAAGGAAGTTGATGGGACCAGAATTGGTAGAAGAGATGGCAAAAAAAGTTCAGCTGATTCAGAAACACATGAGAACAGCTCAGAGCAGGCAGAAGAGTTATGCGGATAACCGGAGGAAGGATCTATCTTTCGATGTAGGTGATCATGTTTTTCTCAAGGTTTCTCCTTGGAAAAGTGTGATGAGATTTGGTAAGAAAGGAAAGTTGAGTCCAAGGTTCATTGGACCATACGAAATTCTGAAAAGAGTTGGATCAGTTGCATACCAAGTGGCTTTACCTCCGAGTTTATCTCAGGTACACAATGTTTTTCACGTTTCGATGTTGAGAAAGTATATGCCAGATCCATCTCATGTTTTGAGTCCAGAGGTAGTTCAGCTGGAAGAGAAGCTATCTTATGAGGAGCAACCGTTCCAGATTCTTGACCACAGGGAGCAAGTGTTACGGAATAAGGTGATTCATCAGGTAAAGGTTTTGTGAAAAAACCACATGATTGAAGAGGCAACATGGGAATCTGAAAATGCAATGAGGGATAAGTACCCCCATTTATTCGATAAGTAAATAAATTGCGGGGACACAATTTTCTAAAGGGGAAAAGGATGTAACATCCCAAGTAAGTAATGAATAATATATATTTTTATCTATGTTTATTAATGATTAAGATAGTGTTATAGAGGCTTAAAATGAAAATAAATACAATCTTAAGCATGTAATACACTAATATACTTAAAAGATTGTTTTACTGCCTTATGATGAGAAACCCTTTTTGAAACTATATTTTGACAATTTTATAAACTATGTTCGTCAAAATAAACTTATCCTTTATGTTTGGGACATCAAAATTTACCTTGTGTGAATTTTTGGTATTTTTCTGACAATGTTCATTTTTTAATGAATAGTGAAAAATACTGCATTTTACATCAAAACTGCTTTTTAATATAATTTATTTATATGATTAGATTATGTATTGAATTGGTTTTGAAGTGAAATTAGAATATATTTTTATCATTTTATCCAATGGTGGTCATTGGAATCAATTTCACTTTTAAATTAGACTTAAACTGGTGTCAATCTTTTGATACTTATTGTTTTGTAAAAACACGCTATTTGCTCTGGCAGCGGGAATTAATTATTAAAATAATTAATGTGACTTATATGATTTGAATTTTGTAAAATAGATTCATTTTTGAATTAGGAATATCAAATATAGCTTAGGGTGAATTTTTGGTAATTTTCTGAAAAACATCAATTTTTGATGAATAGTGAAACCACTAAGTGGTACTTATAAAGACTGATTTTCCGTTTAAATGAAATTTTTCCATCATTGTGTTTTGAATTTTGAAAATCCGACATACATGGTTGTCATTAGTATGTAAAATTTGGTTCAATGAGATTATAATAATTTTTTGGTGAATAGTAACTTATTAAGTTTTTAACCGCGATTAGTGGTAATTAGGGTAGTTTAAGGAATAAATAATATTTTAATAAAATTAAATGACCTAGACACATGTCCCAACCTCATTGGTTGTGTCATGGCCGACCATGACATGCCATGTGTCAACTTGGGGACCCCATGGATCCACTTTTGTTGGGAAATGACATAAATTACTTTTTATTTAATGTTAAAGTTAAAATGACACAAACATAATATGTTTTACGAAAACAATTTTTAAGTGGGGTTATACAAGTCCAAATTTTGATTATAAATAGTAATTGGAAAGCTAAAAATATTTCCTATATCATAGTATTTTTTTATAATTTTTAGACATTAAATAAATTTAATTATTTATGACATAATAATGATGCAGTGATGACATCATTATTTGAAGATTTAAATAAAATAGAAAGATAATGTAAAATCTATGAACTACACATGTCCAAAACCAATTGGATGAGTGGATTTCGAACCCTTATCACCTTATCCAATAAGTATATCAATGTGGGACCTTTTGAAACCGAAACACATTTTCAAATAAAGTAATATTTCTTTACTTTCAAAAAGTGCCCCTCCTTTCCTCTTATAAAAGGCCCCCACCTCTACCTCATTTCACACACTCTTAAAGCCTTTGTCTCGGCCAACCCCTGCCCATTTGCTCTCTCCACATCCCTCTCCTCATCCTAGAGGATTCCCTTTGGGAATAATCCTTTCAAATAAAGCCTTTAGGCTCAAATCAAAAGGTGTTACACTTTTTAAGGTAATTCATTCTCTAATGTTCATTTGTTTTATTTTGCTTCTCCAACCCCCTAAACTCTTTTTATTTACTTATTTTGTAACAAAAACAGTATCTTAAATATACAAGGATGTTTGTATAATATTTATTTGAGCTACACTCTCACAAAACTACATCAAATGGTTAAAGAACATACGGTTTCCGTGGATGGCGAAATTCTGCCTCCCGAAACGATGATTGTTCAACACTCATTTAACACCTTCAAAGGTGGCCATTATGATGTCACTATTTTTATATATGATATATAATATGTTTATGTTTTCCTTAAGCTTCTGTTTTTTTCATTTTGGGCATACCTTTATGGTTTCCATTATGGGTAAAACACGATATCTTCATTTTAGGAAGTGCGGACTACCGCCCCCTAAAAGTGATTTGATTCGTTAATACCATATGTGGGATGTGTAAAGGATAAAGTTAATGATATTATATATGTTATTATACTGGAATTATAATATACTATTATATAATTATTATTCCATTCCAGAAAATATGAAATAGAAATGGAAGTAGCGTTCATGCGTACGTACGGCTTACCATCTCCATGAACGGTGCATTTCATTTCTTTCCTCTAAATGTGATGTAATTTTATAAATGCATGTATGTACTGGATATATATGACATATATGATATCTACATCATGAATACCATTCTGGAGATAGTGAACCTTTGACCAAATTAACAACATGTAAGTGTAAGAAGTCTATTTTTGACTTAAGAACCAAATACCGACAAAATGAATATTATTAACTTAACTGATTACATGATGTTCATAACATGGTATAAAAGGAGTAATGAACTTGTTAAAGATTCATAATCAAGTATAGATTAACTCAAGTTTATTATTCAGGAGATTAAAGAACGGTCGAGTCAGGTTGGATACGAGGTATGGGACTTTGTCTCAATCTCCTTTCATTGAGGCATATTTTATTTTATACACAACTTTCTTTTATACGGTGTATAAACCCCTTTGACTTTTACGTTTATTCAAAAGGAATCTTTTTTATACGAAGCGTTTACTAAATGACAAAAGGGAATGTTTTTGTCATACATATGTGGTGACAACGACTTCTCCGCCGTCATGACCGTTATTTGAGTTTCGACTTCCTCTACAAGCCATACCTTCTTTTTAAAAGAAAAATAAATACCATATTTTACTTTTCTTTTATTTTGGTATTGAAAATGGTTTTCATAATGTTTTTATATCAATGTGTTTTATTGATATCTCATGATTGAAATGTGGAAATTTTATGTTTCCTTTATGCATGTTTTATGTGATATTATTATGTTATGGTTCTTGGGCATTATTATGAAGACGGGTGGTTCCGTGATAAACTAAGGGCGGGTGAGCCCGTTATAGCTCTCCAATGCATTGGGTAACGCGAAGGAGTGAAACGTTAAGGTTTCTCCGAAGAGATTTTAGGGAATATACTGTGATGGGTATTCCAAACGTAACCAAGAGGGTTACTCCCTACGTAATAATGTTATGAATGCCTCAAGTTACCTTTATGTCTTATGATTTCTATGATTTATTCATGATTTTATGAGGTATGTTAAAGTGCCTATGTTTTATGGGTAAAGTATGATTCCATTATTATGTATATATGAACTCATGTTTCCTTTCCATGTTTTTTTCATAACCCATACTGAGTTTTTATGCTCATCCCATGTTTTTGAAATGTTTTTCACAGGTCAAGGGAAAGGTACATGATAAGATGATAGAGTCAAGGATGTGTCAAGAAATAATCCATGTTTTATTTTAAATGTGTTTCCATTGATGGGAATGAATAATACTATCTTTATGTAACCACTTTGTTTATATGTGGAATGTAATGCAAGTTTTATGATCTAATTCTCTAAAACTCTAAACCCGAAAAGATCCTCAATGTGTAATCTAGTAATAACTCAAGATTAAGTAAGGTTTAAGGCTGGGTCCTTATAATAAAACATAGAGACCCCAAAAAGTTTATAGAACAAAACTGGGACCGTCCATATTATAGTTTCCCAATTCTGATCAATGATATTTTGATTGGTGTGGTGGTTTCATATCAACCCCTCTCATTTATGGATGACTGTTTTCTGTATAAATTTTTTGAATGAACCAAGAAAATTAAGAATTAACCACATTAACTCCCCCTTAGTGCATGTTTTTGTGTCGAGTAATACTCATAATCATCAAGTATTTGAATTACACATACCAACCTACCATGAATTAAATATTACATCACATCTTGGGGATATTTTTATAATGCTATCTTGATGATCTGGTGGTAAAATATTAATAGATTTCCAGTCACTAGGATGATCATAAAAATGTTTTCATGAAACAATGACCAAATTCCAGAAAATGACCCCCATGAAATATGCTTTTTATGTTACCTTGGGATAATTTCAAAGAATCTACATATTTCTATAGGGCTTTGAAGTTGACCATATGAAAACAAAGTCTATCCTTGGAATGTAGCCTCCTAAAAACATCAAAGAGTTCAAATTTCTTCAAGGTTACCAAGCGTACATTTGGATTTTTATATGTATCCATGGAAGAAAATGAATTATTCTTTCCATGTTGGTAAAAATTGGGTTACATATCAGTGGATTTATTATTATTAAGATGATGTTGAAATTCTAATGAAATAATTTTTTGGACCACTAGAGTTAACATCATGAATAGAAGAAATGTTTCTCATTTTTTATGTGACAGACCTTGAGGGTTCCAGGGGTTCCTTAAATAAAAAATATTCTGTCAATAGTTGTTAAAACATCCATTATTAACATTTTTGAACCATGATAGATGATGAAACTCATTATTCAGATATTGAGAAATGATGCCTTTTTCTAATCAATGTATCCCAGAAACTGAGGCATTACTAGCAAAATCTTGAGGTCTTCTTGGTCTCTTATATCCACGAAATCAAATACATTCTCAGCCATCCAATGTTTAATGTGAATAATTGAATTTTAAAGGTTATCCTACAACATTAATATATTTATTTCAGGCTTTATAAAGATAAAAGATAAGGTTTTGGAAGACTTAAGTATAGAGCATCACTTAAAGGAAATGATTTCATTGTATGTTGAAATTCAAAATTAATAGATCCTATAAATTCAAGGGAACTCCAAGTATGCAATATTTATTTTGATGGTTTTTCCATAATCCGTACATGGAAGATGATGGGATACCCCACAATCATAAAATTCAGGTTGGGAGTCATGATTATTTCCTAAATAAAGGCAGACCCACCTTACTCCATGTTGTCAAAAGGGAGAATAAATAATGATGAAAAATACGAGGCTCACATTATAGGAATATAAATTGTACATATGATATAATTAAATAATTGATTTATAACTAAAAATGTGTGAATGGTAATTATAAAGGTTAACTATGATCATTCAATAAAAAAGAAGAGATAATCCTACTACTAGACTATACATGAGGATGAATGGTGGAATTCAATTAGGATCCAAAATTTATTCACGATATATTATTTCAAAATTACTAGAAAAACTCCCTATAAAATATATCCATGACTATATGATATCTAGATTGAGATGAAACATTAATCTATATTCCATATCATCTGATGGTCACACCATTTGATCAATTCATCATGGAAGAGATCAATGAAGTTAGTATTATTATAGGGCCATATAATCTTACTAGTGGGTGGATGATACTCATTAAAATCTAAATTAAAAATGGATTACTTCCACTATATTTAGTTGGGAAAGAGTGGATCTAATAGTGAGAAATTAATTTTGTTTTATATGACATCGCAAAACATCAAAAGGTCCTATATATACATGGCCTTAGTGGTGTCCTTATCAGGTTAATTTATAAAGAGGTTACTACTGCTATCATGAAATAAGTTCAAAACGGAGCCTATAAAACCCAAAAAATAGGGTTTAGTCATTTCATCAAATCTAAATACACGAGTACAATTTTTCCACTATGATGCATGATCCCACGAAATACATCAAAAATGTTCATTGCTTCTGGGTGCTGCCAACTTCCTTCATCAACCCCTAGTGATTTTTTACTTAAAAAATCAATCATATGCATTTTATATATAGTGAATGGAAGTATTTGGACCATATCTTATATCCAAATCCAATTAGTTCAATTATATTATCACCGAAATAGACATCTTCACCAAGTGTGCTTATGTTTTACTTCTGAAAAATTTTGTGGAAGAAATGTTTCAATTTTTTCAAATGCAACATCATTACTATATTTATTGTCCCAATTATTATACTAATCTATAATGTTACAAATTTATGTTTTTTTGTATAATCTATATGCATTGTATAATATTAAATACCACCATTAATACTATTATCATGATGTGTCTAATGGAGAGAATGAAAAATTTTATAAGATCCTATCAAATATAACCAATAATATGGCAGAAAATGATACAAATTCTTAGCTGACGATGTTTTTGTCAACCTTGTTGGATTACTGGTCTTTGACCGAAACCACCAAATAAGGCACACCATACTCATTGGTATATGGGACATAGGAGGTCCTACCCATCGAAGTTCAATTCCACTCTCTCTATGTTTCCACATATGACCAACTATCTTCTAATGAGAAATACCAAAAATGGATTGATGAATTGGGTTGACTGGATGAAAAGGTATTTGATACCTTGCATCATTTAAAAGTCAACAAAAACGTTATTGAATGAGTATTAAAAAAATATCACCTTCAGTCATTCCCTGTGATAGGAATGGTGTTGGTCATCTAGACCCCAATGATACACAAATGGAAAACTCCAAATATGGAACAAAAGTGGGGTTGACCATACACAACACACAATGTTAACTTGAATGGATCATATTCATTTATCTTAATTGAAAAATACCTTACCACAACCCCCAGTAACTAGAGGTTCCTTATGAAATTTTTAATGTAATCACATGACTAATGTATTTCACAAATGTTGATGAACTACCTGGATTACTTCATCACAGATCCACTATGCTAAACTATATAGTCAGTATTTGGAACATGAACTTCACAAAAGAAAAAAGTGTGTGACATATTCATCAATGTTGAAAGATGATAATTTTTTGGAACCAATATTTATACTATATGATGTTAATATAGATGGTTCCCTTAATCAAATAATCATGGAGATAAACTACAAAGCACTATATTTTCCATGTTGCACGACCATAAACTATGTGAAAACAATTCCCTTTCTATACAACATTAAACTAAATTACATTAACATTCACACTGTTTGTCGTAAAACTGCATGGATGATGTCCTCAGTATATGAAAGTAAAATGCATGGTTTATTGGAATATATATGAATTGATTCTCATACCAATGAGATATGTAAGAACACTTAGATCCTGTATCTTATTATTTCCACCACAAGATACAAAATTCACCTAAATATTCTCCAGTTTCCTCCATATCATGAGGAACCTTTAAAATTACATGTTTCCCACACCGGGGTTTGTTCCTATGGGATTATTAATTTTGGTAGGTTCATTCCTACATGATCAAGACATATCATATCATTATTGGATTTTTAGGGTCCTGAAAAAAAGAACATAAACATAACTACACAATTCCTCACTGCATGTTGTTAAACTGCATGTTTCATGTCCCTTGAATGAAATAAAATTTCATATAATTGTGGACCGTATCGGAGATGGACACTATCATTGGTGGTGGTATCCCACCACACATACATTAATTAAATATGTGTGGTATGATTCTTGTCATAACATGATATGTAGTAACTCTTAATCCTCTTTCATTAGGCCCAACTAAAAATTATCCCCTTTTATAAGATACTTTTATCCAAAATTTGGCCTCATGGTCTCTCTTCACATTGGGTTTTGTTTCATTATTTTCCAAAAAAAATTATTAAATAACTATGAGTCTTTGGTTTATGATGTTAAAAAACTTGATTAATGACTTTTTTATGACATAAAACATCACATTACTGTGGACCTCAATCAAAAGTTCCACTAACCTTAGTGTTGGTCTCCCACAATACCTCCATTCAAGAAATATGTGTTTCTTTATTACTACTGTAACATGATACATAGTTATACATGAATCACCAATATCAGGACCATTTGTAATAAATGAAAATTAAAAATCCACACTCACCATGAACAGGTTAGTGATTCACATTGAGAACCATTTAAGAACTACAGTTTCTTGATTACTAGCATCATAGGATATGTAGTGACACTAAGATCTCCAATAATGGTTCCTACCAAAACAATCAACAATATAAATTCCATGTTCTATGTATGGGTCAGAACTTCATAGAGAGTTAACCATTTAGAACTATGTGTAGATTAATTCCCATCCAAATGGGATACTTATTGATTCTTTTGACCCTTACCCATGTTTTGTCACCATGATCAACTTATAATGAATTCCATTCCCATAATTATTGTTATTGTGTCTCTTCTACAATATGACTTGATAGTTTTGAAGAAAATTTCTCTCTATACCTCATTTATTTTATGTTCATCACATACCCATCACAAAAATACATTTTCACAACATCATGGAATAATATATGAAAATATAAAGTGTATGAATTTCCTTGTAGTGGAACATGGATTCATTATGATACCAATTATGAGAATAATAAATAAAAACATCCATATTACATGAGGATAAATGGTATCCTTAACCCATTCCATAAATACATGATTCCTCCTGAAAACTATGAAATTCCTAAATGTCCTTGTTAGAGAGATTACAGCCATTTCTATCATTAATATTCTACCATTTTTTATTCCAAGAACTAGATGTGTCTTGAATAATTTTCTATAAAGTGAAATATTGACACCCAATTCTCACAATATGGTTCTAGGCAAAGAAAATATGCACTCTCTGTCAATGGGTCAGACATACATAAAGAGCCTCATTCATAACTCTATGTGGCTTGATTCTTTTCCACATAAGATATGTAGTAATGCCCGGAAATTTTTCAGGACAACCATAATTCAAAAATAAAAAATAAAAGTTTCATATATATCATAGATATCAAAGTAGGGAACTCCTTAGTCCACATTCATTGTTAGGTCTAAATATTTCTTGAGTAATTAGACATAATCCATCCACCTGTCATACTCATTGTCCTTGGAAATTTTTTATCTCTATATTAATTCATTAGATGTCAGCAACAAAATGCCAATTTTTTAGGGATACCATCATTTTACTATGAATAATACTACTCAATTTGGAACTTCATAATCCATAGTAAAAATTATTTTCAACAATAAGAAAATGTGTCCTCATGATAAAATTCTTATATCTCCATAAGCCACAACAACATCATGATGGAAGCCTCTTTTCAAAATATGGTCCATAGTCACTCCATTTTTACATTTCCCCTATAATTTTTCAGGATCCTAGACCCCCAGAAATAATGGTTTGTGTTTTCCATATTAACATATGAAGCACTTTAGGACATCATGTCCAAATGATCCATTTAACATTCATGGATCCCATGATGTATGATCCTAGTCGTATGACCTAAAACTGTAAGACACCATATCAACCTAGTAACATGACATTAAACTGTCTGAAAACATCTTCATCACATGATGTTAAAATGTAGTCTTACTCTATGTTCTAAGAATATAATTCCTTGGGTGACCAGATATAGAATCCATATGTCACCAAAATGTGATTCACCTCATAAATAGATTTCATGAATGCCTGAAAAGAATTTATGGTCCTTCACAACTTCTTTTTCATGTAGTGTATATGTTATACATACAAACATATTCCAACCCATGTAGTTAATTATATTATTATTCATTTATTAGATATCAAAAACTAGTTGTAAATTGATTCTTACCACTACAAGATATGTCGTTACACCTAGTTCCCTATATTTGAGTTGAGTTTCCCTATTTCCTTCTTCATATAAAATCAACTATGTCTTTACTGAATGACATTAAACAACATGGTTGATGTCCTAATTGAATGATAATAAAATTCATGATTTCCACGTACTATGTCTATCTTGATTCTTATTATCATATGATTCGTAGTGAAAACTGAATATCTAATTATATTCTAGGAATCATACCATAAAAAATATTTCCCCTTCCATATTTATAGATCATAACTGTATAAGGAATTTTTACAATAGAATAATGTATGGGTATATTCTCATTATATTGAGATTCATAGTGACACTAAAATCCACTATCATGGTCCATCCACAATTATAAAAAATTCACCCACATTTCAATGATGGATAAAGATCTACATAAAATGATTTGATATGATTTCTTACCCCATTTTTAATCTCGTATTCAAAAGAAAAATTCCTCCTTTCAACACAATAAATAGTTCAATGTGAGGAATCTATTCCAGAACTATGAATTGAATGATTATTTCTATTATGAGATATTTGTTGAAACCTAGAAAATATCCCCTTGGCACGACAATTAAAAATGAAATCCCCCTTCCAATATATGGCTCAAACTTACCAAAAAATCATTGTACCTATTCTCAAGTAATTATGATTTGAAATGTACCTCCTAATTTTAGGGCCATTACATACAAAAACCCAACTCTATGTCTTGGGATGTTTGAATGTCCATAACATTTTTATGGCCATCAGAAATGGAAGTTATTCTTTTCAAGGGAAGCTTTTTTACTATTAATTAATACACCCTATTTAGATTTTCATTAATCTCCCAATATAATTAAATTAAAAAAAAGGAATATTATCCATCAAGATATTAATATTATATCCCCATAAACCCCAATGAAATTTCCATCCCATGTTACTCCTCATAAACAGAATCCCTTAGACTACATCTTACAGACTCCCTCATTCTTGCATGAATATAATGGATCATTTCCAATAAAATCATTGTGGAATTTTCTGATATTAACTAGTCGGCCAAAGGTAAATGACCATAACTCCCCCCCACAATATCCATTATAATGGATCTTAAAATAAAAAGTGTATTTCTTAGTCGCACAACATTAAATTGTACTATGTATCACCCAACATTTCCCAATACAAATTCCTGAATGAATGGTTTTTTTGATAATGTTTATTTCCAATAAAGGCAATCCTTGTTGATTCAATAAGGTTTTACTTATGAATTTTCCATTCCTTCATACTTGGGGATAATTGTTAAGTAAATAAGGTTTCCTTAGGACTTTACCATTCATTCTTGTTTTCAAAATCCCAAAAACCTTATCTCAAGGAAAATTTCATGTTACCCTGTGATTTACTTCTATAAGGAAAAACATCCATCCCCAAGGAATTTTTTCCTTACCATGTTTTCAATGTTCATATCATAATTTTTCTAAGTGTAAAATTCGGTTTGATAAAAAACCATAGAATCCTATAAATACCTATAATATGAAGCATTCTGTTTTAGAATCCGAATTCTGATTTGGAATTCTGGTTACTCACTCTTCTGAGTTCTAACTCCGAATTTTGATTAAGAATTCTGGATATGAACTCTTCTGATGTTCTGACTCCGAATTCTGAATATGAATTATGATTATGAAATTTTACATGTTCTGACTCCGAGTTCTCTGAATACAGACTCCAAACTCTTATGATTTCTTACTTTGAATTATCATAATATTTAACTCTGAACATTTTGTGTTCTGGTTCTGAATTCATGCGAATCCATATTCTGAATTTCCTTGAAACCCAGGCTTCAAAATTCTATAAAATTCAGGTTCTAAATTTATAGAAAACAGAATCTGAATATCCTTGCATTATAGACTCCGAATTCAATTTTTCTTAGACATCGAACTATTCATTTGCTTATATTCCACATATTGAATTTTTGTTATATAAACATATTTTTTCTTACAATTGTTCTATTATAAAATTATGTCATGCATTCAATAACTAACTAACCATTATTTAAGTGACATATGTATAGGTCCCTCCGAAATTCAAGGAAAAATATGATTGTTGGAGGAGGGAGCCGACTGTCAAAGCCGTGCCTATAAATTGGATCTCATTTGAAAGAGCTCAACTGTATTCTATGACTCTAGAGATTACATGCTGTTGAAGTGATATCTAGAGAGAGACATTAATTTATTTGTGAAAACTGAACATCTAGTTCATACATTCATTGTGAAACTCAGAATGTTGATGAGTACATTCGAGGGCTTCCAGGGATAGGAAGACAGAGGTTCCGACTACCTTGAAGTTGAGGTCTTCCATTCTAAGGAAGACAGAGGTGCTGACTACATTGAATTTGATGGCTTGCGGGGATACCAAGATAGACTCTGATTGTCGTATCAAGGGATTACCCTAGTGTGGTTAAGATAGACTTTCTTGAACATATAAATCAGGGGTCCTTTATCCAAGATGGTTGGATACCCTTCTCTTTGGGTTAAAATATTTACTACCAGTTACTTGTTTTTTTCATGTTTTCTGCTGCGTATGTATTATTAAGGAACGTATAACTACCTTATACTTCCTTATACTTGTTCTATGATTTAGGAAGATTCTATATGCATTAAGGTTGAATCTTCATCAATGTAAACATTCATTATGTTTCATTTTTGGAATCACTTTTCTAGAATTTCATTCTCGGAATAGTATTTCCTGATTCAGGAATGTGTTTAGAACTAGAGGTTTTGTGAATAACCATGGTTTACCATGTTACATATAATCATCATTAAACGTTTCAAAGGAATTTTTTAAAGTATATGATTCACCACCCTCTTATATTTCTAGCATCATTAGATACTGCATACAGTATCTCTTTAATTTCGATCCTATATTTGGTATTATAGAGTATATCATACTCACATACCATCTCAATAATTGGTATCAGATGAGGTATCTGAAATACTAATATTAACATATAAAATTTTATTTTTAATGTTTTCATTGTTCTATATTTTCCCTGCTTAGCAATATTTTCCTGGAATCTTATCTTATTGTATTAACATGTTTGTGTGTAAAGTTTTTTCTTTTAGATGGAAGGAATAACTGTTCCTTCCATAGACAATCTCAATCCAACTAGACCGTGTAATTTTAATGGAAATGATTATAAATATTAGAGAGATAAAATGAATACTTTCATTATTGATAATGGTGTTGATAATTTTGTTATGCTTACTAGAGGATATAAGATCCCTGATAAAGAAGTTAGTACCTTCACAAATCAAGAAAAGCTTGAATATAAACTAAATTAGAAGGTACTCAATAATTTGTTTTTCTCCATGACTAGAAATATATTTAGCTCAATTTCATCTTCTGAATCAGCAAACAGTATTTGGAAGAAACATGAAGTTACTCACATTGGAACTTCCAATGTTATTGAAACTAGAAGAGCTATGATCAGAGCTGAATACCGTGGCTTTAACTTTCATTATAGATAACCCTTATGTACGGTGCAACAAAGATTCATTGATATTGTGAATTGTTTTCAATCCATGGGTGAAAAAGGATTATATGATGAAGCTCTTGTTGATAAGATCATATACATCATTCCCAATGAGTGGGAATCCAAGAGGACATCTATTGATGAGAACAGAATGGTTACTCAGATTACTCTTGATGAACTATTTAGAACTCTTCTCCAACATGAGACTAGAATGAAGAGAGATGTTGATAATGTAAAGAAGAAGAATGGAAATGGTAGTTTTCCATTTACAACTACTTTGAATCATATGAAATCTAATACTCTTGAGAGAGATACTAGATCCAAATATAAGAAGGTTATTAATCAATCCAAATATAGTGGAAGTGAATATTTAGAAAATGAGTTAGAAAATCTTGCATGAAGAATGAACAAGATAGCTGAACAGAGTAACTATCAATCTAGATATAAGAAGAAAGAATGGTAAGATAAGAAATATTCATAAGTCACATGTTATGAATGAAAGATAACTAGACATATAAGGCCTAATTTCAGCATCCTCAAGAGAAAGTAATGAAAGGAAAAGCATTCTAAGAGAAATAGAAAGAGGTATTACAAGGATAATTCTAATAATGTCTCGATTTTTAATGACACCTAGAGTACCAATGGTGGTGACTATTCAGATGAATCATCAGATTATGAATCATTTGGACAGAAGAATCTTGGTCTAATAGCTAGACAACCAATTTAAAATCATTGAATTATGGCTAACGTACAAAATGTTGCATCTATGACCAATATATCATTAAATGCTAATGATAGTAAATATTTTAACAATTCTGATGAAGAATATTCTTTTGATGAAGAAAATTATTTACCTTCCTTTGAAGATGTTTCTAGGTTAGCCAAACTTCATGAGATTTAGAACTCAAAACACATGAAATAACTTGATAAGAAAAAATCTAGGAATATTATTCTTACTAAGAAAATATCATATCTTTTTAAATATCTTGATATGAAAAATGTAGATTTTGATGAGATTTCAAAAAATCATGAGGATGTAAATTCTGAGAAGAATAAGCTTTCTAATGATCTAGAAAACGTAATTTCTATGGAGAATGTTTTCGAGCCGAACTCTAGATCCAAATCAAATGTTTTGGAAGACAAGAACCCTGTTAACAAAATGAAATCCGAAATTGTTTCCTTGAGGAAGTGTTTGTCAAACATTACCTAAGGTAATGAAAATTTTGATAAAATGTTTTCTTAAATACGACCAATGAGGAATAGTTCTGGTTTTGGTTATACTAGTTCTAAACATATTTTTATCAATACTTATTTTTTTCCTTAATCTTCTCCATTATGTACTAGGTCTTAGTGTGGTGGACATCGGGAAAAAAATTGTTCCTTAATCAGAACCCAATATTTAGGACTTCATAAGGCCAATTTTTTCATGTAGATGTGGGTGCCTAAAATTTTTCTTTCTGAAAATTCCCGATCCAAGCATGTTTCGATTCTGAAAACCTTACATTTTCTTATTTTTAGGAAAATAGAGAAGGTACCAACAGTAATACATGGTACATGGATAGTGGATGTTCCCGGCATATGACTGGTAAGAAAAACTATTTTGAAAATATTATCAAGACGAAAGGGGGAAATGTAACATTCAGAGATAATACTCAGGGAGAAATTTTTGTTATATGAAACATTGTTCTTTTGAAAAAACATTGATTTCAAATTTTTATTTTTTAAGGGTCTTAAGCACAACCTCATTAGCATAAGTGAATTATATGATGAAGGTTACCTTGGGAATTTTAGGAATGGCAAGTTCTTAGTACACAATTCCAATGAAGAGTTTGTTCTTTTATTCCCATATGCAAGATAATGTATATACACTAAACATAGAATACCTTAGGAACCATGATCTAACTTTTCGTAGTGCAATTGAAGACCATTCATGGATGGGGAATAGATGTTTAGGAAACTGTAATCTTATGAACATATAGAAACTCTCTAAGAAGAGACTAATTAAGGATCTAATAGAGCTTATATTTAATTATTCTAAAGTCTGTTACCCTTTTCAATAAGTCAAGAAACATAAATCGAGTTTTAAATCAATAGGTAAAATTTCAACTACTGATGAATTACATCTAGTGCATATGGATCACTATGGTCCTACACAGACGGGATTCATTGGAGGCATGTACTATGTATTTGTCTTGGTTGATGAGTATACTAGATTTACGTGGGTTAATTTTCTAGCAAATAAGAATGAAGATTTTTTGTATTTTAATAGTTTTAGATCCCCAATTTAAAATGAGAAAAACCTTCCATTAGAAACTATTCATATAGATCATGGTGGAGAATTTCAATATTCTGATTTTGAAACTTTTTGTAGTAAAAAAGGTGTTACTCACAATTTCTCGGCACTAAGAACTCCTCAACCAAATGGTGTTGTTGAAAGAAGAAATATAATTCATCATGAGATAACTAGAACCATGTTTAGTGAATATTTTGTAGCCAATCATTTTTGGGATAAATCTATAAGTACTTCTTATTATACTATAAATATTGTTTTAATTAGACATTTTCTTAATAAAACTATTTATGAGTTATGTGATGGTAGAAAACCTAGAATTTAGTACATCAAGGTATTTGGATGAAAAGTATTCATTCTGAATACTAATGATAGACTACAAAAATTATCACCAAAATCTGATGAAGGAATTTTCTTTAGGCTACTCCACAACTTCTAAGGATTATAGAGATTTAAATAAAAACAATTGTATTGTTGAAGAGACAGTACATGTAAAATCTGATGAAACTGATTCTTTTGTTTTTAAACAACCCCAACCTATATCTTCAGATGTGTTTTCAAAAACTGATTATCAACCTATGTTATAAGATCCTTCTAATAATGAAAATTTTTAAAATGATGTTTCTGATGCATTTACCCCAGAATATTTTCTACCCTATGATGATGACTAGTTTTTACAAAACCCAAATCAGTCATTTCGTAAGAATCATCCTAGTGAAATCATAATTGGTGATGTGAATCAACATGTAAGGAATAGATGTTCTTTATGAAATGAAGTATAACATCTAGAATTTATTTCCCAATTAGATCCAAAAATCACTTTTGAGGCTTTAGGTGATGATGATTGGATTAAATCCAAGCGAGATGAACTAAATGAATTTGAATTGAAGAAAGTATTGATCTTCGTTGAATGACCTAAGGAAACGTCTATTTATTGGATTAAATAGGTTTTCAAAAAAAGTGTGATGAAAATGGAGTAATTGAATGAAATAAAGATAAGTTAGTTGCTAAAGGCTATAATCAACAAGAGGGAATAGACTATTAAGAAACCTATGGTCCTGTAGCAAGACTTGAATCTATTTGTATCCTATATTCCTTTTGAGTATTTTTAAATTTCAAACTTTTTAAAATGGATGTGAAATGTGCTTTTCTTAATGGATATGTTCATGAAGATGTTTTTTTGAACAACCTCCTGGTTTTGAAGATACAAAACATCCACATCATGTTTTTAGTCTCACCAAAGCTTTGTATGGACCTAAACGATCCCCTCAGGCCTGTTATGATAGACATACAATATTTTTACCTCAAAATAATTATGCTAATGGAAAGGAATATCCAACCCATTTTATGAATAAAGATAATAAAAATGTTTTGATAGTTCCAAATTATGTTTATGACATTATATTTGGTTCAACTCAGCAATATTTTCCTAATTCCTTTGCAGATCTAATAAAATATGAGTTTTAAATGAGTGTGATGGGTGAGTCTATATTTTCCTTGGTTTTCAAATTTCTCAAAAACTAGAAGGAATATATATATCCCAACATAATTATATGAAAGATTTTCTAAAAATTATTGATTTGACAACACTAAGAGTATATGTAATCCTATCGGTACCTTAAATACACTTGATCTTGATGAAGATGGGAAACTAGTAGATCAAACATATTTTAGAGGTATGATAGGAAGATTACTTTGCTTGATAACTATTCATATAGACTTAATGTTTTTATTATGCTTATGTGAAATATATCAATCCAATCCTAAGGAATCTCATTTAAAGGAAGTGAAAAGAATTTTTCGCAATGTAAAGGGAACCATGGATTTAGGAATTTTCTATACTTCTAGAAATGATTTTATTTTGAATAGTTTTTCAAATGCTGAAATTGGTGGATGTAGAATGGATAGAAAGAGTACATCTGAAACTTGTCATTTCTTAGGATATTCATTAGTTTCTTGGTAATGCAAGAAGAAACAATTAATAGCACTTTCCACTACTGAAGCAGAATATGTAGCAGCTGGATGTTGTTGTGCTCAGGTGTTGTGGATTCAACACATACTCATAGACTGTGGTTTGAGTTTTACCAAAATAAAAATTTATGATAATACAAGTGCCATTTCTCTAAGTAAAAACCCTACACATCACTCTCGTGCAATTATATAGACATTAGCCATAACTTTCTTAGGGATCACACACAAAAAAGAGATATCATTCTTCAATTTATCGAAATGCAAGAACAACATGCTGATATTTTCACTAAATCATTACCCTCAGATATATTTTAATATATTAAACAGAATTTAGGAATGATAATCGTAATGTAATCCTCTATATTAACTTTTTTTGAAATCAATCTTCATATAGAAATATACTTCTTTTCATAGGGGGAGTACATTTGTTTGTTAGTGTTTTTAATTTTTTTTTGTAATAATGTTTTTAATACTTTTTTTCCTAATTTATTTTTTCATATTTTTCATAATGAAGTTATTCATATTTTTTGTAATAATGTTTTTTTTTCAAATTTATGTAATGAAAAATTTTCGTACTTGAAAATTTCATAATACAAAATTTTCATACCTGATATTTTCATATTGAAGATTTTCATACTTAAAATTTTTGTAATAATGATTTTCATACTGGATATTTTCATAATGAAAATTTTAGTACTTGAAAATTTTGTAATGGAATTTTCGTAGTTGAAATTTTCATAGTGAAGATCTGTGTACTCATATTTTTTCCGTACGCATGTTTTTTTAGAATCTAATGTACTTCGAGAAGAATTTTTCTCAATATGAATAATTCTACTGGTAATCTGAAAGGTATGATATCTTTCATGAGTTTCCGTAATCACCTTTTACACACCGATAGTTTCCTTTGTATTTTTAATTTTTTTTTTCGGATTCTAGTTTCCTTAAATTCTAATGTTTTCATTTAAAAACCTCAAATGTTCGGATCCTACCAAAATTTTCCCTGCAGCTGTCATTTCAACTATTAGATATAATTAGAATAATTCTCAGGTGTTGGATTATGATGGAAAGATGAACCCTTGCATCAACACCTTTAAAAGGGGACCCCCGATGGTTGTCCAAATTTTTTTTTCATGATTTTTCTTGTCGACGCTCTACCCCACTTCAAAAGACCATTATAGATTTCCAAATATTTCTCAATTAAAAATTTCTTTTGAAGTTCCTTCAAAAGATATGTATTCTATCAAGATGATTAAGGAATGAAAATTATACAGAGAGAGGTTAGTGCATCCAAATTTATTCAATAAGTATTACTCCATTATCTCCAAAAACCTCAAGCTGATTGGATGGGAAAGTGTCTGCATATCAAAGCCAAGATCTCCAGACATGGTGTATCTGGATATACTCATTGAGTTTTATGTGTCAATTTGTTTCTTTAAGGTAGAATGAGACATATGTTTTCATTCAAAATTTATGGGAAAATATGTGCTTTATCCTAGACCAAGGTTTCTAGCTTGGTGGGGGTGTCTTATGAAGGGGAAGCCAAGTTCTGTTCCCACAAGCTTCCAGAAGATCAAGGAAGATTTGTAAATGTAAAATCTATGGAGTGCCTTGGACTTATACATGTCAAGATGGAAAAAATTGCTCATTTGTCTACTAACAATCAAATCCTTTAGTTATGGGTTTAGGGTTTTATCGTACTGAGAAAGGGGGACAGGGACACCGTGAAGAAAAGTGAAATGTATATCTTATATTTTTTTTGGTAAATCTGAGGAAAATCAATCTAATGATGTATATTCTCATTTTTATAGAGAATATAATGAATGGGAATTTAAGAGCACAGATAATCATGTATACTACCATACTCTCCATGTTTATTATTAGGTGCTTGGAGTCCTTCAAAATCCCTTGCATCTCAAATTAGATGAATTGAAAAGTTATGTTAATTAGTGATGATACTCTCAAGAGGATGAATGTTGGTTTCTCTAAGGAGAAAAGATAATTCTTTAACTTACCAGAGGAAGAGGTTGAAGCTATTTAGAAGAATGTAGAAGAGGCTGAACCATCAAAGATGGATGAAAAGATGATGAAACCGAAGGAAGTGGAAGAATTAGAGAAAACCCCTAGGTCCAAAGAAACTCAATCCCCACCTATAAAACCCTAGAAGAAGAAATCCTATCAAGAAGAGGTTGTATCCAAATGGAGGGAGGATAAAAAAACCGGACGGAAGGAGATCCACAGTTTGGATTTGATCCTACAGAGGCCAAGGATCAAAAAGACAAAACTGCTGAAGAGCTTGAGAAGCAATCCAAAGGAAATAAGCATAAGAAGAAACGGTCTTAGGCTGTAATTGTTCCATCCCTTCTAAGGGACACTGAAATTTCATCTGAGAACATTCATGTACTGAAAGCGTTCGTAGTAGAACAATTACATGAGACACTGGGGAAGAATTTTATGACTTTGGAAAAAGTACTTCATAATGTTTCCGAATAAAATGAATATGTAGAAGAATTAATATAATATAAATTTAGTGATGATATACCTGATCTGATACAACATTTTGAAGTATTTCATGATAAGGAAAGTGCTTCTATGAAATTATCAGTCCGGACTTCTCAAGACGAATCTTCAAGGATTGCTACACCTAGAATTGATGAGAGGGCTGAAAGGAATTGAACATGTTATCTGAGGAAGAGATTCATAATCATTACTTTATTCATCCAGAAGATATTGAGGTTGGAGCCAAGAAAGAAAAAATTGATGAACATAGAGTTGTTCAGTTGTCTGAATGTGAGCATGAGTCTCCAGATGAAGAAGTTGTTCTGAAAACTAACAAGGTAAAAAATGTGGTTGTTGTTACCCATACAAAATCAATTTTAAAGAGGATGGAAGCTAGAGGATCTTCTATTAGGAAGCTGGTCAAGCTAGAGGAAGAACCATCACAAAGAAAACTATCAGATTCAGAGTCATCAGCTTTAAGACATGATTTTCTCATTGAATCTTTAAAAAATCCTGTTGACACCATTCCGATCAATCCAAACATTGACTCCAGATGTCAGATGCTTCAACATAGCATGAATCTAAAATCAGATTCTATATCCATGGTGAAAGATTTGTGTGTAAATATTTAGGCTAATTACAAGAACATTTTAATCAACTAAGATGTTCACTGAAAATCTTGTAAGAAAGTGTTCAGTTGTTCAATGAATATAGTTAAATATATCAGAGATCTTGATGAGTTCCAAGATGATGTTAAGGATACCTTTGATTCTCAAGATAGAAAAATCGAGGATCAATTAAATAGATTTAAGGAAAAGCTAAATCTTGGGCAGAATACTCGGATTCAGGAGGGCAAGGGTCTGAATGGAATGTTGTACCATGTTGCTCAAATCTGGAAGAGGGAAAGGGATATCCAGATTGAAATTGATGAAAAGATAGGGAAGCATGATGACTTGGTGAAGATTCAGGAAGAGTTTCTAAAGGATCAGGATAATAGGATCAAAGCCTTAGAGAAGTAAGAAGAGGAATATCAAGGAGCTAAAGAAACTAAAAACCATAATAAAGAAGTTGATACCCAAGGAATGAAAATAGATCAATCAGATCTTTTGTTATATTTTTTCCCTTGTATAGATCTTTCCTATATTAATAAAAATTTGGTTTCTCATATTGGTTTTTATCTTTGTATTAATATTTGAAGTACCATATTTTTTCCATTCCCTTAATTTATTTTTGAAATCATGAAGGGGGAAAGAAAAAATAAATCTAATTAAGGAAGAAATATCCCTAAGTAAGGGGGAGTGTCTCTAAGGGGGAGTTTTCATACATAGATTTTTGTACTCAAGATAATGAAAAATCCCATTCTGGAAATCCCGAATATGATCCTAATTGTTCCAATGCCTAAGGGGGAGTTAGTCGTATTCATCTTTTCCTATGTAATAAGAGAGATAAGTTTTTATTTCAAAGTCTAGAAAAAATTTTCTAAGTCCTTATATTCTTTTTTTAAGGATGTTTTTGATTTCTGTAAAGGGGGTGATTGTTGAGTCAATAAGGTTTTCCTTATTAATTTTCAATTCCTTCTTAATTGGGGGAGATTTCTATGTCAATAAGTTTTCCTTATGACTTTACCATTCCTTCTTGTTTTGAAAGTTACAAACACCTTATCTCAATGAAAATTTCATTTTAACCTGTTTTTTACTTATATAAGGAAAAAATTCATTCCCCAAGGAAATTTATCCTTACCATGTTTTCATTGTTCATATCATAATTTTTCTAATTGTAAAATTCGGTTTGAAACCAAAACCTTATATCATATAAATACTTAAGATATGAAGCATTATTTTTAGAATCCTAATTATGCTTACGAATTCTGGTTACAAACTCTTCTGAGATCTAACTCTGAATTCTGATTACGAATTCTAGTTACAGACTCATCTGAAGTTCTGACTCTAAATTCGTAATATGAACTCTGGTTACAAGCTTTTCCATGTTCTGACTCTGAGTTCTCTGAATACAGACTCCAAACTCTAATGAGTTCTAACTCCGAATTATCATAGACTCGGACTCTGAACTTTTTATGTTCTGGTTCCGAATACTTGTCAATCTATATTCCGAATTTCCATGAAATCCATACTACAAAATTCTATAAAATTCCGGTTCTGAAATCCTAGAAAACCGAATCCGAATATCCTTGTATTATAGTCTCAAAATTCAATTTTTGTTAGACTCCAATGTTTTGTTTTTCTTACATTCTGAATATTGAATTTTATTTATATAACTATATTTCTAAGTACACTTGTTTAGTTATAAAATGATGTCGTGCATTTAGTTACTAACTAACCATTGTTTGAGTGAAACATATATAGTTCCCTTTGAAATTAAAGGAAATATGTGACCGTTGGAGGGAGCGGACCGTTGAAGCCGTGCCTATAAATAGGATCACATTTGAATGAGCTCTACATTGTTCTATGAATCTAGAGATTACATGGTGTTGAAGTGATTTCTAGAGAGAGAATTTCATTTCTTTGTGTGTACTGAACATCTAGTTCATATTTCCTTTGTGCGACTCTGAATGTTGCTGAGTACATTCGAGAGATTCTGGGGGTAGAAAGACAGAGGTGCCGACTACCGTGAAGTAGAAGGATTCTTAGCTGAGGATGACAAAGGTTCTGACTACCTTGAATTTGAGGGCATGCGGGGATAGCAAGACAGACATAGATATTTGTATCTATGGCTTACCCCGGTGTGGGTAAGACATACATTCTTGAAAGTATAAATCAAGGGACCTTTATCCAAGGTTATTGGATACCATTATCTTTATGTTAAAATATAAACTACTTGTTACTTGTTTGTTTCAAGTTTTCTGCTACATTTTTATTGATAAGGAAAGTATAACTCTCTTATACTTTATTATACATGTACTCTGATTTAGTTATATTCCATAAGCTTTAAGAAAGAATCTTCATCAATGTAAACATTCATTAAGTTTCATTTCTAGAATTACTTTTCCGGAATTTCTTTCTCAGAATCGTATTTCTTGATTCAAGGATGTGTGTGGAACTATATGTTTTGTGAATAACCTTTTTTAATAGTGTTAAACATAATCATCTTTAAAAGTTTCAAAGTTATTTTTTAAATTATAAAATTAACCCCCCTCATGTATTTTGAGCATCATTAGATACTACATACATTATCTCTTTTATTTAGATCATAAATTTGGTATTATAGAGTATATCATACTCACATACCATCTCAACACTCCTATCATTATAAAAAATCATAACGTAATAAACCACACCCTTGGTCTCAAAAAAATTGTATCATTATAAAATACCAGCCATCAAAAATATAAATCTTTTTCTAAGGAAACCTTTGTTTAAAAAATGAGATGGTTCCGCCATTTTTTATAGGTATGGTCCATATTGACGGTCCACATGCGTAAAAAAATATAGTTGAAAATGGGAATAATAAAATTATTGGAAGCACATATTCTTTATTCCTATTAGAGAAAATTATAATGGGGAATATTTTTTGGTTTTGAATATTGTTGATGGAATGTGGAAAATAGTCCTTGAATTTGTTAAAGTAAAATAATCAACCTAAAACTTTTTTTGAATAAAGACAGTAAAGAGAAAAAATATACAAAGTCATTATATTCCTATATAGAATAAATATATATGCGGCTGTAGCTCTATAAGTTGTCCAACAATTGAATTTGTTTTGTGGGACATGGAAATGTCTTCTAGTGCACATGAAAGAAACTATATGATTTTTTACTAGGACGGTTATTTACATCCCCCAAATAAGATTTCATTTTTCAATGTGGATGGTGATTCCAATCCCCTCTCAAAAAATTCATTTTCAAACCTAGAATATTTATTGGGATCCCAAAAATAAAGTCCCCATGATCCACTATAGATGACCAGCCATCATGCTTGCTAGTTACCATTATCCTCTATAAAAACACTGATGGTGAGACAGTGAAGAAATAATGGAAAATGAATAAAAAAGAATCATGTGCAATATCCATTTATTATGAGTACATAAAAAATAAATATAAATTTAATGTGGAAATGGGATTCCCACATCCATCCATATACCTAAAAAACATTAGTAGATAACATTTTTCAATGAAAAAGTAGTGGTTTCCTTGATGTCCAACACTCCATTTAGTAAAAATATATACATAGGGATCTCTACCCAAGCTAGGAAGATGATATATGGGAGGAACACTAACCCATCTATAAAATCACTATTTAAATGGATCATAGAACCACATATCAAATATCTAGGTAGAAGGAAGAAAACCCGAATAGAGAAGCACACCATAGAGGGGACAAAAATGCATGTAATAAAGCACTATGCCAAAGGAACTCTATCCAAATTTGGAACACACTATGTGTAATGGGGCCTCTTAGGATATTCCTTCTATCCTCTATCAAGAATTTCCTCTGGCATACCATTCATCCCTAATTTTCCCCCTCTATGAACCAATCTAATTATATTAGGCGAAGCCCACTCCTAAAGCCATCTGATATATATGGACACGTCAATGTGTGTCCATGATCATCCCTACTCGTGGAAATATGGGTCCCATTTGTAACTGCCTTAAAAACGATGACTCATTGGATGCTTTTTAACCAAAATTCCCATAGTAACAGGGGTCCAGATGTGGGGGTTAATCATGTGTACCTCCCTATTCTAGGATGTGAGGGACAAGTGGAAACATGATTTTCCATTTGAGTGTAAAAGTATTATCCTTTTATCCTCTCTAGAATAAATAGAAGGTTGTACCTCCTAGAGTAATTCCCTAACCATTCCTTTACGTGGATTCAATATTTATCAAATTTTCCAACCCAGTATAAAAAATAGTTGATGTATGAATCACGGTTACCCAAAAAAGAGGATATGAGTACCTTAATGCAGTCTCTCTCTCTGTCCCGCAATTTGTACTAGGACACAAAAATAAGTGAGAATATGTGTATCATATCCCTCTATCATTCCCTCTTTATTTGGAGTCATGCCTGTTCTACTAACAGATAAGCGATATGGTGTGGTTTCCATATCTATAGCTTCTTCTAATTTCTCACATAGATCATAACTAACATAATGTTAGAGGTGAGTGGAGATCAGGAAATCCACATGATTTTAGGCAACATGGGACACAAATTAGTCATAACACCAAACTTTACTCATTAAAATATGAATCCACATAGGTTTAATCTATAAGAAAACCTCCAAATAACCCCATGTCAAGACATTACTCATGGTTTCAAAATCACATGGGCATCTTCTATAGGTCAATGCCATAAAACCATGTCAGTACCCGTTCAATGGTTCATATTCCCTATGAGAAAAACCTTCAAAGGGACGTATCTCTGAGGAAGAAATCATATTGGTCTTTCCTATAGGTATAATCCTAGAAACCATGTCACTATACTCTATCAAATCCATATTCTCTATTATACAAACCTTTAAAAGGCCATTTTCTAGATGAAACAATCACTTGGGACACCTTTGTTGGTGTAAGCCCAAAAAACATGTGACTATCCTTTAAATGGTATATTTTCCCTACGATACAACACTTGAAACGTCCGTATCCCAAAGAAAGCTTCTATATGGGACTCATACATAGTTATAATCTCAAAAAAAAATCATTATCCAATAAAAGGGTAATATTCCCTATAATACAAACATTCAAAGGGCTATATCCCAAATAAAATTGGAACACATCCCTATTTTGGAGACCACATCCATTATCTATCCCCTATTCCACCTTAGAGTATGTCCCACAATAGGATTTTACTATGCATCTTATGCCTATAATTCTATTCTACAAAACCTTGAACTCTACAGTTCGGTCCTTATCACATAACCTTGAATGATATGATTTGTGTTAATAAGTGGAACCATACCATGTGGTTTCTAATTCCATTCAAAAGGATAAATAGTTATCCCATTCCATGGTTCTAATCCCAATATTAAAACATATATTTTCAACCTAGATGATGATAAAATCTAGAGTTTCCCACAATGTGGATTAAAACCATTATCATAATAATAAATGACATAGGGATATCTGGCCAATAGGAACCATTGATGAAGAACATCATACACATATAGATCCCTCCACTTGAATACATATAGATGATTCCCAAATTCATTCTGTTTAATAATTGATTATAAACTAAAGGGGAACCACATCATACTTGGGAATAAACAATGGTTTTAAAAACATGTCTTAAATCAAATCAAAATGAGAGTGTCATAATAAAAAATAATTCCCCCAAAAATGGTTTGATGATCATGACCTCCCAACCACTTAAACAATATGGGTTCTTATTTTTCATTATCCACGATACCATCCATGATCCTACCTACGGAATTTAGTATCTTTAGTCTTTATTGATATATGTACCATTGGGTGTTTTCTGGTCTACAAACAAAACCCGATGAAATCCTTTTGAAAATAATAGAACCGATGTGATTGATTCTGCCACATTATAACACCCCACAATCAATTAAACAAGCCCCATTTCATATTTTTATTTTAAAAAACATTGATCCATCAGGTTATTTGATTAATGTAATATTTACACACCTATACATATGACCAAACCTCTTCATGGTAGTAATAATTTTTCACAACCACCTTTCATGGTTGGTAATAAATGTAAAATTATTTTATAAAAATGATAATTATATATGATAATTATTCTATTAACTCATTAATTTACATATATTTGACTATATTCAACCCACCATTATAATTTTAGATCTATGAGAGGAATATCATCAAAAACATCCTATCTGAACCTAAATGATTGAGTAAATGAAAATAAAATTAAAAAAAATAGTAAACATAAAATGGTTACTAAGAAAGTAAATAATTTTCCTTTGCTTCTTATTCATGATGATAAAGAATGGACATGAAAAACTAGATTTTATGTATAGGAAACATTTCAATAATGAACTCATTTTAAATATTTTAATGATTTATTTTAAAAATATTTTTATTATATGTGCATATTATTAAAATTCATTTATAAATTTATTCATATGGTATAAAATTTATTATATATTATATATTATGTCTATTTTGAATTTCATTCAATTGTTTTGAAATGGAATCTTATTAAGAATGTTATATAGGGATATTTGAAAAAATAAAAAATGGGATGTGCAATTTTAGGGTAAATTGAGTCAATGTTATTAAATGCTATAGTGAAAAAAATTGTGTTAGAATTCCACTATAAGATTCATGTTTTCATCAAATAAGATTCCTATTTATATTTTCTATGTTATTTTCCAAATAAAAACAAATATAATAGATATTTTGAAATCTATAATGTTAGTCTTATAGGTAAAAGAATGTATTTATGTGTAAAAATTCCAAATTCAGGTTTTATGATATTTTTCATAGTTCTTAAAACTGTTTATGATTATGGGTGTGTCATATATGTATTATGATGATGAGAGATCCAGATATAACTCATTATGATAGATGATCTTGACAGATCTCTTTAATGCATTAGGCAAGGGACATATTTAACTAGTTAGGTTTCTCATAATGGATATTTGGAATTTACTTTGATTTTAATCCATAAGTAAGGGTTATTATAGGAGTGGAATAGAAATAATTTCCAAAGTTAACTATATTATTTATCCATTCTAGTTATGTTTTTTTTTTGTAAATTATTTGACATCAGAAATTATGCTAAAGATAATATGATTAGAAGAACGATAAGGAATCCTATTAATGGTGAAAAGTATAAATTATTGGAAAATTTCTCATGATATTTTAATTAATATAAAAAATTTATATATGAGTTTTTTTTTCATTTATGATTTCATATGAATTTTTATATGAAAATATTTGGACAGTGAAGTTGATTTCATGGTAAAGATAATATTTGTTTTTATAAATTTTTTTAATTTTTTTATAATTACTTTACATTGAATAATGTGTTTTTTTTTGAAATATTGAAATTTATTTAACATATATTTTCATGATCATACATTATTTTAAAAAAAAGCAGTGATTGAATGATATGTGGGGAAAATTTTGAGGTGACAATGAAAATTATGAATATGTGTCATGAAAGGAAAACAAGTTATATAATAAATTTTTTTATTGTACGAAACATGGATACTGAGTTGATGTTCTCATTTTTTGATTGAATATTTATTATTGTATGAGTGATTAAATAATTATATAAACCTAAAATAGATAATTGAGAATGTTAGATGATTAAGTCTAGTATAAACATTCAATTTACATATTTTATAATAGTGTGTCCTTATATTTGGTATATATGAAAAGGATTAGAAAATTTAGGTGGTTAGGATAAAATTATAAAATTCATTTATAATATTTTAATTTATAGTTTACATGATTTGAAATTGTAATAATATAATGTTTTTTTATCTGCATTATTCATATTCAAAATGGATTTCCATATAAAAAACATAAATGTTGAATTAGGGAGTCTCCAAGAGGATAATATCCATCAAAATCAATAACCTGAAATGTTTATAATAGGATCTAAGTAGTATTTCTATGATAAGTCACATAACATGATCGCTAAATTTTCTAAGAATCATTTTTAAAGGTAAATTAGATTATTCGTAGTGGTACATGACACTAATGGATAATTTTATGATAGATCACAATATAAAATTTAGTGGATATTCCAACATAGTTATAGATGAGGGATGGATTAATTTTTATGAAGATTTATTCAAATTGATTCTTTATTTGGCGAATCAACTGGCATCACTTGTTATTTACCATTTAGAATGTGAATTTGGTTAATGGTGGTTAATGTATCACAATAATATATAACAGGAAGAGATTGATTCCATGTATTATCTTTTGGTTTTTACCTAAGAATGTAAAAAAAATCACATTATCAAGGAATAAAGAGAATGATTTAGTTGCCAAATATGAAGAAAACTATCCATGATTTTAAAGGTAAACAATACATTTTATATGGTACTATTATAGTTAAATAAATCAGTTTTTCTAAACATTTAAACACAAGATTCTGAATAACATTAACTTCCCATGAATTTAGAAGTTACAAAAAAGTGATATATTATAAAGGTGTAAATTTAGTTCTCTGGTGATATTTTATTTTATCAAAAAAAATAAAACTTTGGTCGAGGTGGAAGAAAAATGGGAACAATCTATATAATAATAATTTAGGTAATAAAATCAAGTTTAAACTTTTTGATAGTTATTTTAAAAATCTCCATATGAATTTCTTATAAAATATGGGAGGTTTCTATAATGTTATTTGTTTTGGTATATGGCTCATGATTAATAATAAAATTATCTTTTACTGGTTTGACCAGTTTGATTAGGTGAAATCGAGGTATTGTAAATGTATTAACGCTGCAAATTATGTAGATTCGTGTCTCCAAGGGAGAATGAATGATGGGAATCCAAAAGGCTATAAGTAAAGGGGAATGGTGAAATCCTTTAAAAAACCATCAGTTAATGTTGGTACATTGATTGAAGTGGTAATAGTTAAAATACATTTTTATTAATATTAATTTAATATCCAATCTGACTTAGAGTTAATAGGTTCTTTCATTTGTTATTGATTTAAAGGTAAAATGATAATTTCACCTCACGAAATGAAGGCATCTATTTTTGAAAAAATAGCGGGTGTAGTAAAAAGGAAAAATAATTTAAAAATATGATCATGTTATTGTATATGGAAGGATTTTACTTGAATGTTTTATTTTCATTCCAGTTATATATTTTTATGTTATTATAATAAAATAATGTATTTTATTTTATAATGATAAAATAGAATACTGAGGAAAAAAGGTTTTTTATGAACATTGATTCAATATCTATATAATAAGGAAATTCATAAAAAGTATAATACAAAATGACTCTGATAAAATTTTAAGATATGGAAATTAAATTTATATCTCTATTATTTTTTAAAACAATATGACTTTTCAGATGAATTATGTGTCAAATGTGAAATAACATTTGGATTTTTTTCATTTTTTTTCTTGGAATTATACCTAATAATGAAGTTAAAATTACTATTAACATAATGTCTGATGTAATCTAATGTGAAAATCCCCTTATTAAATATATCAAATATAAATTATATAATTGAAAAATATTCTACTATAGTATCTTGATAAAGGATTAAATTGTCCAATAACATTACAACGAGGTTCAACTATTTTTTTAAACAATAAAGATGATTACATGAGGCTTAGTTTTTATAATTGAACATTTAATAACATACCTATTAAGAATATGTTTTTATTTCCTTGTATCTGTGAATTATATGATCATATCATTTGAACTTAGTGATTTTTATGGTTGATCTTAGGTATTAGTACCATCAGCTGAAAGTGAATGAGGGTAACATCGATAAGGCATAGTTTCGTTCTAGGTATGGTAATTATGATGTTTAGTTATTCCCAATGGTTTTGGAATTATACTTTATTGGATCATATGAAATTATATTTCAATGAATTTTTGGATAATTTTATGGATGTTTTTGTTGATGATATTTTTTATATAATAAAATATATGTGGGTAAAAAAATTTATGGATTATTATAAAAACCAAGGAAGATAAAATGTAATGTAAATTTTTTATCAAATGTTATTTTATTATGAATAGATTTCATTCCAGAGAAATATCTTAAATAATGGTGTGTAAATGATGACCCTTCTAAAACTAACATGGCTGATGAATGGCCATGGACTATAAATGTTACTAAGATTCATACTTTTCTTGGATAATCATGATATTATCAGAGGTTTTTTAAAACCTTTCCTCATTGTCCATCTTACTAAAAAAGTTAACAAAAAATGGTTTATCTTCATCAAGAAAAAAGAATGAGAAATTTCATTCATTGAATGGAAATGAAGATTTGTAGATACTCTATTCTTTTCCCTTTCATCCAAAAAAATATTGACATTTTTATCCAAAAATCTGATTCACTAAGGGGAGTGTGATGAGTTTTATTTCATAATGATTTGGGAATTTTACATGTATCACATTAATTAAAACCTAATAGGAATAATATTATTACACTTGAGATTAAACTATAGGCTATAGTCCTTCATTAAAAAAATGGATACACAATTTATATTGTCTAACGAGTAAATTATATAATATTAATAAAAATTTTATATAAATATTAACTCAAAAGTGCTGATCATGAGATATAGGGAATGGATGGAATTGATAAAATATTTTGACTGCACAATTCATTACCACATTGGAAATGAAAATAGTGTAATTGATTCATTTCATGGGAATGATAATGTATAATTAACTATTCTACATAAGGAACATGGTCATTTGATTAATGATTTGAGGATTGTTGGACTAAATTTTTTTCCTGTAATTACTATCTCTATTGTGTTTTAAGTTCTAGTGAAATTATATCTGTCAGATATGATTAATCATGATTAGAATAAAGACCATGAGTTATCAGAAACAGTATAATTTTTTAGAAAGGTAATATTTTTATATTTAGGATTAAAACAATAAGGTTCATAGATAGAAAAATAATGGTACTATTTTTAATATGATCATTAGTTAATAAAATAACTTTTTCTTGAGGCTCACAACTCTATTTTTTATTCAACAAGGTAGCAAAAATTATGGAGACATTTAGATACATTTTTTTGGAAGGAATACAGAAACATTTACATTATTTTACAATGAAATGCTTATTTTATCATAGGATAAATCTATGAAAAAATTATTTAATACCAGGCTTGATACTTTTCAAATTCAATAATGGATATTAGATAATATATAAATAGATTTCATGATGGGATTACCAAATACATCTTTATTTAATAATTATATTACGGTAATTGTTGATTTATGAACAAAATTTACTCATTTTCATCCTAGTTGAGATAATGTATTTGAGTAAACATTAAATTATTTATGTTAAAAAGATAATTTTATTTAATGGAGACCCCCATTTAACTATATCTTATCATGATTCTTGATTCATCCCTAATTTCTTTATTAGTATTCAGATATCTTTGTGTACTCTTTTAAAGTTTAGTACATCCTTACATCCTCATTGTTGCATATAGTCAGAGGAAATTATTAGGACATTGGAGGATATTATATTAATAGGTTAAATATATTATCATGGAATTGGGGATCAACACCTAACATTGGATGAGTTTTCTTATAATAAAATTTATCATTTTAGTATACAGATGGTATATTTTAAAGAAATTATATGGATAGTAGTGTCATAATTTTTATGTGTGGGATGAAGCTTGGGAATGAATGTTGTTGGGAAAAGAATATATAGAAGAAATTTATGAGAATTTTAATATAATTCAACATCACATGATTTTATCTTAGAGATTATATAAAATTAAGGCATATAACTAAAGGAAAGATATATATTTTTAAGTAGACGGTCATGTTTTTTTTAGTGTTTCTCCATTGAAAACAGAAATTATTTTTGGAAAAAATGTAATGTTTAGTATGTGTTTCGTTGAACCTAATGAAATTCAATATAAATTAATTAATCACCTTCATAACAACTCATCACACCTATGATTTTATCTGAGGTACATTTCATATTTTAATTCTCATTGTTTAGAAAATGATGGTATGATATATCTCATATTCTCATGCCAAAAGTAGTTTAGTTGAAAGATATCATTTCATATGAGGAACAACCAAAATATATTCTTGATCCAATAGATAATTTTTTTATAATAAATTTAATAATCATATTAATGTTTTTTTCCTCACCCTTGTGTTTAATGAAGAAACCTGGGAATCATAAAATGATATGTAGTAAAAATAACGTCACATGATCAATTAATGAACAAAATGTTGTACATCTCGTTCCCCTCGTTGTTTGATTTTCATGATCACAATCACCTTCTTATTTATCTAATATTGTGTTTTAAGTGTTGTGGATGATAGGCAAGAGATTGCCAAAAGAATGGCCCAAGAAAGAATCTCAAGTGGACTGAAATTCAGTCCACCGGCCAACCGGTGTGATAGCACCGGCCAGCCGGTGGACCTGGCAGAGGCATTGCCCACTGCCAGGCTCCACCGGTCAGCCGGTGGCTCTGTCACCGGCCAGCCGGTGGCACCCAGACTCAAGGGGTCGCTACTGCCTCCCCACCGGCCAACCGGTGGCCTCAGCACCGGCCAGCCGGTGGAGGCTGAGCCCGAATCCTATGCCTTTTTGCAAGCACCGGCCAGCCGGTGGGACTGTACCGGCCAGCCGGTGGAGCCAGTCAAACTAGCCGTTGCAGTTTGACCAGGCTGGCCCACTTGGCTCCCAACGGCTCTTTTAGCCTCTCCAACGGCTCCGAAGCCTCCCCAAGGGTTCCATGCCTATAAATAAAGGCCAAGGAAGCCCCGGACAACCATCGGATCATATACCAAGCGCCCGGACATATTGTTGCACATTTGGCGAACCTCCGGCGCTCCACCTTCAAGGATCCTCAAGTGCTCCAACCAATTTCCAATCCAAGGAGCACCTCAAGAAGCTTGGGAGAGCACGCTACATCAACTCCATCATCCAATTGGCGCCCAAGTCTTCCTCCAATACGTTTTTTATTGTCTTATTTATTTTGAGCTTTAAAATTGGGTTTGTGCCTACAAACCCCAAACCCTTTTCTCATCCCCCTTTCTTTTGGGTTTCACACCACCATTAAGGTGTGAAGAGGTTTCTTCAAGCCTTTCCTTTTAAAAGGCTTGAGTTTTCGGTGAGCTAGCCTTCACCCGTTAAAAAGTCTAGTGGGTTCTTGCTAAACCATTAAAAGCAAGTGGGTTCTTGCTCAACCATCAAAAGCAAGCTGTAATAGGTCCTAGTTCTACCTCAAAGCCTAGTGGGTTTCTTGCTAAAACCATTGAAAAGCAAGCGGTAGGAATCTCTCAACGGTTGAGTTGGGAGCGGAGACGTAGGCCGGGTTTTGGCCGAACTCCGTTATCAATTTCGTGTGTCTTGCCTCTTTACTTTCCGCTGCATTCTTTACTTTGATTTTAATTTGTTAATCTTTTTTTTAAAAGGCAATTCACCCCCCTCTTGCCATCATTCCTCGTTTGTTCCGACCCAACAATTGGTATCAGAGGGAGTGTTTGTGTAATACCCTAACCGGTTACAAATTAAAGATCCTTTTTGATGGCATCTACCTCTTTCGCCCCCGAGGGCTACTCTTTGGGTCGGGCTCCATTTTTTGATGGGTCCGACTATAATTATTGGAAAACCCGCATGACCACTTTTTTATGAAGCATAGGATATCCCATATATAAAATTGTCATGCAAGGTTATACTTTGTCTACCCCCGACGAATCCAAATGGACCCCCGCCGATATTAGAAACTTTGAGCTTGATGGCAAAGCCATGAATGCTCTTCATTGCGGCCTTGACCGAAACGAGTTCAATCGAGTTTCCACATGCACCTCCGCACATGAAATCTGGAAACTTTTGGAGGTTACCCATGATGGGACCAACAAAGTAAAGGATACTCGATTAGACATGTACCGTCAGGATTTTGAGTCTTTTTCCATGCACCCAAATGAATCAATTTCTGAAATGTTTACACGATTTACTGACGTGTGCAATGGGAGAAAGTCCCTTGGTGATGATGTTTCAGCTGAAGCAATGGTCAAGAAGATTCTATGGGTCCTTCCGAGCTCATGGGCACCAAAGGTGACGGCGATCCAAGAAGCTAAGGACGTCAAAAATATGCCGGTAGAGGAGCTCATCGGATCCCTTATGAAGTACGAGATCACGATGAGGAGGTAAGCTCAAAAGGAGGGCACACCAATCAAGACACCAAAGAACATTGCCCTCAAGGTTCAAAAAGAAGTAATCTCCTCCTCATCATCCTCATCTTCCTCATCTACTTCATCTTCAAGCGGCGACTCGGAAATGGAGGATCTCGCCCGCCAAATGCACAAGTTTATGAAGAAACACAAGAAGAAGAAATCTCGCAAGGCGCGAAAGCAAGAACCCACCGCAAGATCCGAGCCCAAGGTAAAATGCTACGGGTGCGGCGAAAAGGGCCATTACAAGCCCGATTGCCCACTCAACAAGAAACGGGCCAAGGAAAAAGGAAAGAAAAAGGTCCTCAAGGCCACATGGAGTGACACCTCCTCATCATCCTCCTCCTCCTCCTCGAGCGACCAAGGTACAAAATGCCTAATGGCATTCCATGAGGTAACTTCTTCCGACTCCTCTTCCTCTTGTTCTTCAAATTCCAATTCTTTAAATCATTTATCTTATGAAGAACTCTCACATGCTAGAGACCAATTAGAAAAAGGTTTTCATGCTTTATCATCAAAATTTGTTTCTTTAAAAAAGTCTTTCAAAAAACTCTCCTCCGAAAAAGAACAACTTCTCAAAGAGATGGAGGAGATGTCCCTCAAAATCCAAACTTTCCCAAATGTTGATTCCATGGAATCAACCATCAAAGACCTAAGGGAGACCCTAGCCAAGTTCACCCAAGGTGAACAAAATTTGAAAAATCTCCTAGGTTCCCAACGAATATCTAGAACCACCCAAGGGCTAGGATATACCAATATAGCTTCCTCCTCCCATGCACCCACTGTTTTTGTAAGGGGGAGCTCTTGTTATAAATTTTGCAATTATTGTAAAAAATCCGGGCACCTTATTTATGAATGTAATTACAAAAATGCCGGGTACGGCCAGCCCAAGTCTTTTTTCTTTTCCGATGATTTCTATAGGAGAAGACCCGCCATGAGACAAGTGTGGATTGAAAAATCCCTCTTAGTGAGTCTCTCCGGGCCTAAAATTGTCTCTTTTCAAAATCCCTCTCCCCGGTGACTTTTTGTTTTTATTTAGGGGGAGTTAGGTTTGTTTAAGCTTTTTGTTTCAATTCAAACTTTCAATGTCAAATTAAGCCCTTTTGATTTCAATTTCAAAATTTTCGATTCCAACTTTCAATTTCAACACTTGGTATCAAAATTTTCATTTCAAAATATTCAATTCGAATTTTTCATTCAAAATTTTCATTTCATCTTTTGATTCAAAACTTTCAATTCAATTTTTGGTTCAAAATTTTCATTTCAATTTTTATTCAAAACTTTCAATTCAAACTATTATTCAATCTTTCAATTTCCAAAATTTCAATTGATTTTTAAATCTCAAATCTTGATTTTCAATATTCCCTTAATCAAGTTTTATGCCCCGTGCTATTTTGATAATCACAAAGGGGGAGAAATTCTTGATTGATTGGGGGAAAAATCTTTTAAAGCATTCCTTTCAATTTCAGTATTTTATTTTAATTGTTTTGGTGATTGTGATCATCAAAATAGGGGGAGATTGTTGTACATCTCGTTCCCCTCGTTGTTTGATTTTCATGATCACAATCACCTTCTTATTTATCTAATATTGTGTTTTAAGTGTTGTGGATGATAGGCAAGAGATTTCCAAAGGAATGGCCCAAGAAAGCATCTCAAGTGGACTGAAATTCAGTCCACCGGCCAACCGGTTTGATAGAACCGGCCAGCCGGTGGACCTGGCAGAGGCATTGCCCACTGCCAGGCTCCACTGGTCAGCCGGTGGCTCTGTCACCGGCCAGCCGGTGGCACCCAGACTCAAGGGGTAGCTACTGCCTCCCCACCGGCCAACCGGTGGCCTCAGCACCGGCCAGCCGGTGGCACCCAGCCAGAACAGTCTGAGCTACTGTCTCAGCACCGGCCAACCGATGGCCTCAGCACCGGCCAGCCGGTGGAGGCTGAGCCCGAATCCTATGCCTTTTTGCAAGCACCGGCCAGCCGGTGGGACTGTACCGGCCAGCCGGTGGAGCCAGTCAAACTAGTCGTTGCAGTTTGACCAGGCTGGCCCACTTGGCTCCCAACGGCTCTTTTAGCCTCTCCAACGGCTCCGAAGCCTCCCCAAGGGTTCCATGCCTATAAATAAAGGCCAAGGAAGCCCCGGACAACCATCAGATCATATACCAAGCGCCCGGACATATTATTGCACATTTGGCGAACCTCCGGCGCTCCACCTTCAAGGATCCTCAAGTGCTCCAACCAATTTCCAATCCAAGGAGCACCTCAAGAAGCTTGGGAGAGCACGCTACATCAACTCCATCATCCAATTGGCGCCCAAGCCTTCCTCCAATACGGTTTTTATTGTCTTATTTATTTTGAGCTTTAAAATTGGGTTTGTGCCTACAAACCCCAAACCCTTTTCTCATCCCCCTTTCTTTTGGGTTTCACACCACCATTAAGGTGTGAAGAGGTTTCTTCAAGCCTTTCCTTTTAAAAGGCTTGAGTTTTCGGTGAGCTAGCCTTCACCCGTTAAAAAGGCTAGTGGGTTTTTGCTAAACCATTAAAAGCAAGTGGGTTCTTGCTCAACCATCAAAAGCAAGCTGTAATAGGTCCTAGTGCTACCTCAAAGCCTAGTGGGTTTCTTGCTAAAACCATTGAAAAGCAAGCGGTAGGAATCTCTCAACGGTTGAGTTGGGAGCGGAGACGTAGGCCGGGTTTTGGCCGAACTCCGTTATCAATTTCGTGTGTCTTTCCTCTTTACTTTCCGCTGCATTCTTTACATTGATTTTAATTTGATAATCTTTTTTTTAAAAGGCAATTCACCCCCCTCTTGCCATCATTCCTCGTTTGTTCCGACCCAACACAAAATTATGATGAAATTCCAAAATGGGGAAGAATTTAACATCCTAGGTAATTTTAAAAAAAATAATAATCATATCTTATTTATATTCAATAATTTTATTTTGTTGACTTATATTTATTCTAATAATAGGAGGTACTTTCACAATAAAAAAAAGCATTATTTCTTACCAAAATTGGGTTTTTGGTACATTATATGGCATTATTTAAAATTTTTACTTAAAAATTATATAAATTTAATTTTAAAGAAAAATTAGCTTTTAATTTATCATTCCAAAATTAATTTACGGGGAATTTTTTATAATTTTATAAAAGTAATTATTTTTCAATGAATAGTGAATAATACTGATTTGTATTCAAAAATACTGTTTCATTTAATGTAGTTTCAAAGTGACAATATATTTTTGAATAGTCATAAAATTTAATTTAATAATTTTGAATAAAAATAATATAATTAATTTTATTTCAACTGATATTTTACTTGAATAAGGTATAGAAATAATTTTATACTTAAAAATCCAATTTTTTAGAAAACAGTTTTCATTGCATTGTTAGTTTATTAATAAACTAAATTAGTCCCATTATATGAATTAAATTTCATGAAATTTCTTATAAATATGTAGTCATTAAAATAAACATTATTTAATAATGGTTTCTTATTTTTTATAATGAATAGTAAACATTGTAATAATATGTTACAACAATTAAGGTTAACATATTTTTACAAGGGGGTTCAAAAAATAGATATGGTTTAAAGTGACAAAAATAATTTTCAAAATCCAATTTCATGGACATATATAAACCCTATAAGAAATAATATTTAAAAAAATTTATATTTTAGAGACATATCTCTCGATTATCATAGATTTATAATTTAATTTTTTTAAAAAAATTATAGGTGTTTCCCCTCCCCTCAAATAAAAGGATACCCCCTATACGTTACTTAAAAGAGTTTAAGAACAATTTCTATTTTATAATACCAATATAAATTAATTTAAAACCATCCACATTGGTTCTTTGAGTATCTGTTTTTATAATTAATAATCCTTCAAGAGAAATACATATGTACCAAAATTTGTTGTCTGAAGAAGATTTATTGTTCTTATTCGAGTATTTTTGTTTCATTCACTTTTCTACCTCAATGACATTTTTATAAATAATTTATAAATAATTATATAATTATATAGTAAATTATTTGATGTTATTTTTTCAATTTAATGACTCGTATCCATCGCCTCAACCATTAAATGGGAAATGAAACCATTGTTCATGTGTTTGGAGGGCTGCCTCCTTGCTAACTGATTTTACTCTTTTTCGATAACCGCCTTTCAATGATTGTTATAATGATGGATTTAATGTATAATTATCATATTCAGGACATTATTTTTATTTTTTATCGATTATATATCACATATTTTACTATTTTTCCATCTATTAATAAATGATGACGACGCTCGTGTGTATGTGTGAATTACTATATCTATGACGTGATGTGATTCATTTGTCATCTATGAATCACATATATTGTTTATATATGTTTATATAAATAGATAATATTAAATTTATTATATAATAATTAATATTTAAATAAAAAATATTACTCACCTTATTTCAATTATATTCATTTTAAAATAGAAATGTTACTCCTTCACACGTAGGATCTACCATCTCAATGATTTTTGCATTATTTATATATTATAACAATTAGTAATGGTTAGTTTAAAAATAAAAATTAACTTTTATTAATTTTATATATTTCTTTATTATTATTATGTAGATATTGAATAATGACCTCTTTGTGTATAGTCAACCTACCAAATCCCTTTTGAACAAATGACCAGAATATTTTCATAACATCTAACATGTTATTAAATGATTTTGTAATATAATATAACATGCTAATAAATATATGAAGTGAAATAATATATAGGAAATGTTTATTAAGAAAGTATATAATTTACATAATTGTATTATTCACAAAGATAATGATTGTACATTACAATTTAATCTCGAGGTAAGGGACACATTTCCTTAAAGACCATGTTTTAAATATTTTAAATATTCATTTTCAAAATAATTTTCATCATTTCCCTATTTTTAAAAATATTTAATGAATTTATTTAAATTGCATTAATTAATAATGAAGGTAATTTTATAATTCTTTTGAAATTTATTTAAATATTTTTATATGTAATTTACTTAATTATTTTATATGGAGTTGTTTGAAAAAGTGAAATGTGAATGTAGTGTTTTTATGCAAATAGGGTCAACAATTTTTCCCATTGCAATTAAATTTATTTTAATTCTATATTACTTAATTTTATTCCATGTAAATTTCAAATTAAACCTTCTTTCCCTTTAAGATGTGTATTTTAGATGATGGATGATCCCAATATAGATCATAATTATGGGTGAGGTTGATATAGTTCATGATAATAGTTTATTATAATACAACACTCAAATGAAATAGGTAATTGGATGAAGTTACCATGTAATGATTCTCCAAAGAGATAATTGATATTTACCTGGTTTGTGATTCCCTTTGTTCAAGTGATTGTTTGACTAATATAGAAATTATCTCCCATGTTAACTATATTATTTATCTAATAATTCTTTTGGTTTTTATTGTTGTATTATGATTTCAAATGTTAATCTACTAAACATTATTTTAAAGGAAAGATTATGAAACTTCATACTTATGAAATATAAATCTTTATTAAAACTAATTCATAATTATTTCGTTATTATAAAGAAATCTTTTGAGTTTTATTTTGTTTAATTAATATTTCTAATGAAATATTTAAATAAATTTATTTGGGATGTGATGTTGGGTTCTTTTTTAAGAAAATGTTTCTTTTGAGCTCATTTTTTACTTTGAAACCCATATTTCATTGATGAGTATTCATCAAATAAGGTGTTTATATAATTATTTTTACATCCCCCTTATTGAAAATTTCGTTCCCATACAACGTTTCAAAAAAATCATAGGGTTTTAATTATTATTAGGGAAAAGGAAGATTTCATAAAGAAAAAATTGTTGAAATTTATTTAAAATATAACTTATTATATATTAATTGTTTTTTATTATTGAAAAAATAGATATTGTGAGTATGTTTCCACATTGTTATGTAATGTTTATTTATTTTAATTAGATCAAATAGTTATCTAAAAATTTACAACAAAAAAATATTTGGGAATGAAGGAAAATAAAATCTCACATAAAGATATAATTTATGGATTATTGAGTGAAAAATTATTATAAGTAACCCTTGAATATGTGGATTAAAATTAATAAAACATAATTTGATTTCAAAATACACATTTATATTGTGATAAATAATACTATGTTTTTGAAAATTAAAAATTGTGGATGGGAGTTCATTAGTTGTTTATTCTAAAGTATTGTCCATATCAGTATCACAATTCTAGAGAACAAACGATTCATGTGTATTTTTATTTTCCTTAAAAGAACCCCTTGGTCAAAAAATTATTCACTCAATTTATAGGTCAAATAGTTCAAGGGGAATTTTATGTAGGCTTTGAGGGAGTTACACACACTGTAACTTATTTATTAAATCATGTTGTGGAAAATATGTTTAAAATAATGTTTCATTTTTCATTGATGTAATTTTTTTATTTGGAAAACTTTTTTTCTTATTGTTTTATTGTTATTTTTTCAATATAATAAAGTAAAAAATGAAACAGTATAACACAATACCCTAAAATTTTTATATTTAAAGTATTATTGATCATAAATTATCAATTATGAAAGTCTTGGTGCAATATAATGATTTTGATGTCAAACCATATGATAAATCATAAATCATAGAACACTATTTATTTAAAAAATTGTTTTAATTTTTATATATAATAGGGGGTTTCTATTCATTGAGATAAATCAATTTCATTAATAATTTATGAGTGATTATAACATTTTTTATGAATTGGGTTTTTTTAAATATTGGAAATATAATTTAACACCATAATTTATATTCCATAACATTGTAATAAATTAATGTCAACTTAATAAGATTATATATAATAAAATACCAAAATTATTAGTCATTAATCCAATATATAACCGAGGTTTCAATTACGATATTATTTTATTATTGGATGTCTCAATAATCTACGGACCATCATGTAATTTAGGTTCATAAAATTCATAATACTGACATGTTTAACAAAATGTGTCACTAACAAATTAAATTTATTCTTAAATATAGTGATTATTAATTTAAATAACATTATTTATTGAGATATATCAATCACATAACATCACCAAATAATTAATCATCTCAACATAAGATTTACTCAACCATAGAGATTTTACACCATGGAGCTGTGTTGGCTGTGATGATGAGGACAAATAAAATGAAAATATTTGTGAAAATAAAATAATGGTGTATACAAAACTGACACACACAAGTGAAGAAAATAACTCATATATGAAATAAATATAAAGAGTTTTTAAGAAATGATAAAAAATTAAACTAATATCAAACATAAAATTCTTCTAAATAATGTTTTATGGAAAACATATTAAAAATAATATTACATTACCAAATAAAGAGGAGTTGAACAACACATATATGAATCATGAAATCAATAAGAGTAGATAATGAAAAAATAAATAAAAATGAAAAGTTTCTATAATTAAAAACTAGATTTTTGTTGGTCCTCCAAACTTAGAATAATGGATCTGAAACATTAATATCTCATTATATAGATCTTAATATCTAACCAATCACATGGTGATGATGCATATATATTTATATCCCACTATGTTCTATTGTTTTACCTACAATATGAAAATATGAATTAGTTGGCATTTTGGACCTTAATATAGCTATATATAGAAAAAATAAATTCAATAAAATATTATATATGGATGTTGAAATTTTACCAATTAAATATCAATGAAATGGGACATTAGAATCAATGATCATATTTTTTAGAAAACTATATGTTATTTTCTTGGATTATATAAAATCTTTCAAAGGATTAAATTCAATCATATTTTTGGATATGAATATGTAAAAATATTAACCATCGATAGTTTATTAACATATTCAATCACATATCTTATTTCACCATTAAGAATTTAAGATTATTTTTTATATGTTTTATTTGATAAAAACAATTTACCAATGAATACACAAAATGCATAGAGAGATCTATGCCATCATTTAATACATATTTTTAAAATAAAATTTATTTACAATTCATTAGTTAAAATTTAATACAATATAGTGATTTTTTTAAATTTCATGATTTCTATATGAATTATGAAAATGGATTAATCCATTAATTTAATCCATCATTTTTTTTGTAGTTCTCACAATAGATACATATGGAACTCTTATGTGATCTATATGAACAATCTACTAAATTATCTAGTTAGAAGTATTTTAGTTAGATTAATAATCATCCTAATAAAATGTTAATGATGATTTTTTATTCAATATAGTTAATTCTATGTTAATAATAACAAACTATATAATAATTTTAATTAATTTAAAAATTAACATTTAAAAATTTCAATGATTGAAACATGAAAAAAATATTATAGTTCTTTTTTATTCACAAAAAAAATCATTAATGTGAGCACAATAATATTATGAATAATTAAATAATACCCACTCCCATAATTATTACTTTTTCTATTGTGGACTACATCATTTTGTGTTATAAATACCATTTTTACTTGAAATGATCATTCTATTGTAGATTTTTAGCTAGAATTTCGAATTTATTTAATGATATGAATGGTAATTTTCTTATTAATAGAAATTACATACATTTATATTATTTAATTAATTATCATATTGAAAACATATATTTTTTTTTCAATAACTTTTTTCTACCAGTCTTGATGTCCTTGATATTTTCACATGTGGTTTTCTGTTATTGATGTATTGAGGAAAAATCAATCTTATCAATATATTAATAATTGAATATTACGGTAGATAAATAAATATTATTTTTCAATTGAATAAAAAAAAATATTATTTAATGGTTAATAGAATTGAAACTACTTATATAATTTGGGATTAATTGAAAAATAGATATTTGGGATTTAACCCATTAGTCTGTGAATTGCTTCAAATCTGAAGAAAAAAATTTCAATACATTCTAACATTTGATAATGTTAATATTAATAAGTTCATCAATTATAAGAATATCTTCTTATGTTATATAATATTTTTCAGAGTCACATTATGTATTTATAATTACGAGGAATATAATAAGAATTTAGCAAGATAATTTAGATAATAAATCATTTTCTCTTGATTATATAAATATATATCATTTATGTCTACATAATGTAAATTTTACATTAATTTACATTTAAATGTGTAAGATAAAAGTTGTGGGAAATAATAATATTTAAATAGAAATTTTTTAACGTAATAAATAATAATAAGAAAAAAAACTAAAACCTGAAGATGGTTTTTCTAATGATGAATGAGATAATAAAATATAATCAAAGATGATTTCTTGAATTTCTAGGAGTTTATTTAATTTTATAGACAATTATAAGGGGTAAATATATCAAAAATACCTTAATTTTGGTGATTATGGGTATATTTCTACTTTATAGAAAAATGTTATGTTGACAAAAAATAATCATGAAGTAGAATCAAGAGTGTTTTTGAATATTAAATTTAAAAAATTTATAGGGGATAAATATTATATTAATTATAATGGGGTAAAATAATTATTTTTATAATATATGAAACTGAAATTCTATATAATATTTAAATTTAACTAAAAGTGATGAAAAAGTGTACAATGTTTAAATAATCAATGTAAAATAATTTTACCTTCAAAACTGATTTCCAAAAATAGGGTATGCAAGATATAAAGATGATGATGTAGATAAGTACATAAAAATTTAGTATATGTTGAATTGTAAATTATCATTTTCATAAATACAAAAACATATAAATAAAAAAATACTCAAAAAATACTCAAAAAAATCAATATGTGTGAATTTACTTATGAAAAAATGATAATATAGTTTATTTAATAAATTATGATGTTATAAGTTTTAATAATTATATATTGAATAAAATTAGAATTATTATAAATATGTTTTGGTATTTATATAATAAAATATAAGAATAATAAATTTTCATGTATGATATGAGTGAAATAAATTATAGAGTTTTAGAAGAGAATTTAAGTGGTTATTGAATATCCATTGAGTGTTGACACATGTATAAAGAAAGAAAGATCACATAATAGATAAATAAAATGTGTTTTATTCTTAATGATACAAGCATTCAACCCCTAAAATATGAAGTTATTTTTTTAATCTTGGGAAAATTTTTAAATATAAATTAAAACTAATAATTTGAAATATATTGATATAATAAATCTTTATAATAGTTGATAAAGTAATAAAAATGATTATTATATAATTATTTCTAGAAATTTAAGAGTATAAATTTTAGTTAATCAGAAATTGGTTTAGAAAAAAATCTATATTATATCATATTTTCTAATAACGTATAGGTTTTTATTAATATTAGTTTTGATATAGATTTTTTTTTCAATTTATCTTAAATATTTTGGTTCAGTAGAAAATTTTAAAAGAAAAAATATATATGGAACACAAATTTAAGAAAGTAATTAATTCAATTTTTGGAATATATTTTATAAGGTATTGTTAGATCTAATATTTCATTGGAAAAAATATTCCATATTTTTTTAATATTATAGATTAGTATATTTTCAAAAATATTGTGATGATGAAAATTAACAAAATTCCTTACTATACTAGATTGAATTACAAGTTATTTTCTATGAGTCCTAAAAAACTAAAAATACTGACAAATAATTATATAAGAAATAAAAATGATAAGATTATTTAGTTGGAAATATAGAATGAAATAGATTCCATCTATTCAATTATTCACCATGGTTTTGAGAAATTAGATGGAGGATCAGTTCTCTTTGGATGTGAAATTTCACATTCTATTTAGTGGATGAAATAACTAAGATATGAATTAATAAACAAAAAAATATTGTAACTTTATTTGTAAATTAAATATAACCTAATTACATGTTTAAAAAAATAAGATCTTGTAATGAAGAAATTTTTAAAATGGATGAGTGTTTTTATAAATGATTTTATGATTAGATTATTTCAATATAGGTGAATAGTGAAAATGTATATTGTTTTTAGATAATTGATTTTTTTAATTCCCATTTTATTATTTCAACAAAAGAAAATTATATTTGGAATGAAATATTTTTGCATCACGGTTAAGTAGAAATTAGAATACTTGATATTAAAGATACTGTTTTTTAACATAAACTGATAGATAAAAAAAGATCATTTTATTCACTGTGATGGTGACAAATATCCAAAAATGATTTAAATAAAATTTATAAAAACATTAATACTTATTAATATATATATTTATGGGATAATTGGAGAAAATGAAACACATATTGTTTCATATTTTATATAATTCAATGATGATTTTAAATAGTGAACAACCTTCATGAAATTAAATTATAAGATAGTGATTTATTAATAGATCAAGGTTAATATTATATGATTAGGGAATAAAATAGGTAGTGATGCTAAAAATATTAGAAAATATTGTATATTTTAATATACAAATGGAATGTTTCTATAATATCTAGAAAAAATGAAATCAAACCGGAATTTAACCCACCATATACACCAAACAATTGTACAGTGTTAGAGAGAATGAAAAAAATCATGTTGAGATATCCTAAACTACACTAAATTAATATGTAACATTATTGTACATATAAATACAAGATAACAATACTATTCTTCACACTTAAAACTAATATTTTTTAAGATCATATTATAATATTTATTCTATTCGAATATAGTTTGAAAAAATAGAAAATTCCGCTGATTTTTACTTTTTATAATTCATGCATCATATAAATTAAATCCATTAATCCATGTAATGTGTTGGGAAAATTGAATATGGAATATTTTTTGGATACGAAACTAATAGAAGGGGATATAGATATATCGATATAATTAATTAAAAGGATTTTTTATGATTACGATTTAACAGTAATGAGAATTATTTTAATAAAATATAATACATATATATGATAGAATATGTTACAGATGACGGGACTGAAATAATGAAATAATAAAAAATTTAAAGAGAATATTCAAAGGTAAAAAATTTAAATAATTCATGGGAATATAATTTATAGACCCCCAATAATGTTGATATTGAAAAAAAATAATATGGGATTTCCTATAATAAATAAATTTCATGGAGTATAAAATTCTATTAGATATTTGAATACTCTTACTATGACAAAGTGTCCATAAAAACTATGAAACAACCATCATTGTTTTTTAAAATTAATATAATGAGCACTGGATTGGATTTTAAACAAAATTAATATATTATTTTTTTAATTTATAATGGATAAAATATAATAAACAACACTTAGGCCCTTATTTAAATTCCTAAAAATTAAACTTTTTATTTGTAAAAAACGTTTTTTTAAATTAATTAAAATTTTTACATGTATTTTCATGTAAATAAACTATTTTTTGAACTTTATTAAAAAAATTATAAATATTAATTTTATTTTACTTTAAAACATTTAGAAATATTGAAAAATGAAATAATATTTCTCATTATTATTGATCAAATTTATTAAAAAATTTAATACATGAATGTTTGATCAACATTATTGAATAATGATTTTGGTACAAGATGTATAAGTTGATAATTTTGATTATATTATGAATTAAAGTGATTATTTTTAATTTTTTTGAATAAGGGAAGATTTATAGGGGATTATAAGATATATAATAGTCTAGTATTCAAAAATTAGCATTTTCATTAAATTTATGGGATTATCAAAAAATATGAGTTAAATAAAAACATTTATATAAAAGAAAACAATGAAAAAAATGATAGTTATCATGAATGGTTACAAAGTTATTTATGTAAGTTATTTTGATATCATATAAAATTATTTTAATTAATAGATTATTATTTTTTTGAAAATTCAATGTTAGGTGAAACTATATAATTTTATAGTATAAATTTTACTATTGTAAATAAATATATTTTTCAATAATAAGAATTATTTTCTAAATTGATATTAAAGAATTTTGTTATTGAATACATGAATGTTTTCTCCAAAACTATGCTTTTTATTTGAAGGTCTTCCTAGTATGATCCTGGTAAATATGTTGATTAAATTTATTTTTGATGGATTATCATAAATCACTAATTTTTAATATTCCAAGACCGAGTATTTTGTTATTTATATCACTATAAACTCAATATTAGAGTTATTTGAATGAATTAAAAATTATTTATTCAAAGATAATTCATAGGAATGTCAACTCTACAATTTATAGTTGATTATTTTATGAAAAAATTAATATAATTAATACATATAAATTTTATAATGTATATAGTTTAAAGAATTTATATGATTGAATTTCATATTTTTTCGGAGTATTTGTAATGAGAATCAAATGTGTTGAATGAAATTATAATATAATTATTTAACTAAACTGATGAAACTATGATAACTTATTTTTAGTTACATATGAAAAATATCATTTTTAATAGATGAATACATAATTGGATGATTATAAACATGAGTTTTTGTCATAATCTATCATCAGGTTTGACAATAATAATGTCATAGATATTTTTAAAAATCATATATGATATTATAGGTCAAATAAAAGAAAATTTATAATCATTTAATTATGAAAAACACATATAAAGTTACACATAACGTGAAAAATATTTTTCGTAAAGAATAAGTAGAAAATGTGTTTACCAAACCTTTTTGAATCTATGCATTTTACAAATTGAGGTTAGATATTTGATTGTGGCCACTTTTAAACCTTGGGTATTATTTTGAATAATGTTTTTATAATTCTATTTATTACACTAATTTAATCTATTAAGTGTAAATGAAACAAAGTTACTAGGTGAAAATAGATATACTATAATGATTTTTATGTGAATCTTAAAAAGGGAATGGTGTGAGTACAATATTATTAGTTGAATTAAAATAATATACCCAACATATTAATGAATTTTGTTACTCATATTGGGATTCTTATTTTATATTTTGGACACATATTGTATTTTTTTAGTATCATATTTTTGAATAATTGATATAAAATCTAATTTTAGAGATTTAATTCACCTAAAATAGTTTTTATATGTTTTAATTTATTTTATATGGTGTTTTTTTAGTATTTTTTAGCAAATAGAATATATGTTCCAGAAATTTATTTATATTTTTTAATTTCATAAAATGAAAAAATTATATTTTTGTTTTAATACTTGATTTTGACTTTTTTTAAAATATTGGTAAAATTGAATAATGAATTCAAACTATGGCCTAAGAGGTAATTTATTATTCCTTAGTCTATGTATATTTGACATGAAAATTCACAACACACTATGAAATTGAATGGAATTTTACGATAGTTGATTAAGAATTAATAAAAGATTATAAACTTTTCATGATATTAATCTGGATCATTATTTCTAAATATAAGTTTAGATTGAAATATGTAGGAGATATAAAAAATTAATTATAATATAATGTATGATTAACTGTGATTTTGTTATTTTTTATTTTTCTCAATATATTTATTTAAAAAATTGTTGTGAAAATAAACCTTTGTTAACAATAATTTTAAATGTAATATATATGGAAGAAATGACCATGCCACCTTATTTTATTATGTCTAAAGTCATTGAGGCTAATTCCAACTTTTCATTGCATTGACCTGGATCGAGGACATGGAAAATAGAATTAATGTGTTACTATGGAAAACACCAATCCCTTTAATTTAAGAAAAATAACTTTTTTTTCATGTTTACACATTTCCCCAAATTTAAGGATAAATATGATTTCCTTATCATGTCATTTTCCCATCCCCTATAAATATCCACCAACCTCTCCACCTTCTCCTCACTCAATTCATCCCAAATATCTGTAATTCTACTCTGTCTCTCTATAATATTTTCCCAATTATTTTTCCATTGTCCGTTGATTATTTTTGGGATAAAAGGAGTTCTAAATTTGCGAAGTGTGAAATTTTTGTAGCATCATTTACATGTATTTTTTCTTATATTAATTTTATGTTCATTTTTTAATTATTTCCTGTATTTTATTTAGTTTAAAAAATTTTATATACCTATATTTTTATATATAATATATAAAAAATAGTTAAAGATAGAGAGTGAAATATTATTTTTTTAATAATGACCTTTGAGTAAAACATATGTAATTATTCTTAGTAATAGGTTTATTATTATAATAATACTATTATTTAGTATGATATTGTAGTTTTAAATATTGGGGACATATTAATGAATTTATATTTACAAGATGGTGAATAGATAATAGTTAAATAATGATTTAGAAATAATTAACTATAAAATGGTTAATGATTCGTTAACTCAAAAGTAATTGTTATATATTGACTTAGTAATTAATAACTAATAAAAACATAGGATGAATGAAGGGTCAGATAATTATTGAATATTTTTTGATCGATAATTACATAATAGTTAAATTTTAATTAACTAATAATTAATAATAATGTAACTAATAAATATATATTAAAAATGATATGATTTATCGGTGACAGATAAATGATTTAGGAATAACTAATTTAGGATTAACTAAGGCTTAATGAATGATTATATAATTATTAACTGAGTATTAGTGAATGATTAATGAATCTAAAATTAATGATTAATGATTAATGATGGATTAATCAATGGTTAGAGAATGATTATAATAAGATTAATTAATGATGAAGTAATGATTAACAAATAATTAATTAAGGAATAAATATTAGTTAACTAATAATTAAATTTGAAGAAACTACTTAATAACTATTATTTATGTAATGATTATTGGGTTATTAATAAATAATTTATGTTTAGTGAATTTATGATCATATATTTCTCACTGAATGATTAAGTAATGATTAACTAATGATTAAACAAATATTAATGAATTATTAAGTAAGGAATAATTAATTTTTAACTAAATACTAACTAATAAATATATATGGGTTGGATTTTAATTAACCCTGGAATAATTATAATGTAAATAAATAATAGATATTAATTATTTAATGATTAATGACTAATTAACATATGATTAATTAATGATGATGTAATGAATAACTAATAATTAATTAATGATTAAAATTTATGTAACTATAATATTTCTACTTAAATAATGATTTAATAGTAATATACTAATAATTATCTTTTATGCGAATACATAATATTTTCTAATTAAGGAATGATTAAAGAGTTACTAATAAAATATTAAGGCATAATTAACATAGGATAAAGTATTCCTTCACAATTTATTAAGTAATTATTATATAATATTAACGAATGATTATCGGAAGATAAAATAAATATTAGCTAATGATTTAACCAATTATTAAAAAATGATTAAGGAATAATTGTTCATTGATTTAATAATTAATTACATAAATATAATTAATGAGGATGTAATTGTTAAAAAATAAAAAGTCAATAACTATTAATTAACTTCAAACTAAATAATAAATAAATTATAATTAAGGAATCCTTAGTTAATTATTAATAACTGCTTAATGATTCATTAATGAATGATTAATGAATGATTAAAATAGATTTATGTAGTGAATACATTTTTATTTTGTAATGATTATCATTGAATTAATTAATTATTAATTATTATCTATCATTAAACTAAATACATAATGACTTTTAATTAATTAATTCATAAATACATACTAATTATAGATTCACTTATGGTTAATATAATAATAAATAATGATTATTGATTGATCATATTCCAGTTAACATAAATGTGACATGGGATCAAAGAGGGTTAACTTCACAATAGAGTGACTTAACGATACACCTGATTTTTTAATCTAGTGATTTTGATGATTCAAACCATGTCGCAAACCATGTTTTGCATTCTAAGGGAATATATATTGTAAAATTTGAATTCTATTTATAAAATATAGAACATACATTTAAGAATATTTTAAATAATCTTCAAAACATTACTGTCATCATTGAGAATTTAAGAAGACATTCTAAAAGTGTGGTATAATAAAGATTATCTGGCTATATAAGAAATGGATTCCCTATCTTGATACTAAAATAGTATTTATCTCTACTAATAGATATACCTAGGGATTGCATCCCTAAAAAACACATTGATCAAGACTCGATCAAGAACCGGTTCATGATAATGGACCTTACTACATAAATCATTTTACACTCCATGGGGATATGCTTTAGACGATCTACAATCAAATTATAAAAAATCAACAAACCTATAGAAAGACAAAAAATTGTAAAATAAAATATTAAAGTCTCCATTAGGGTTATAAGATGACATTACTAAATTTCAGTTTATTAAATATTGTGTGGTTTTTAATTAAATGAATTCCCTGAATGCATACTAAAAATATATGTGGCATTAAAATAGATGTACATATGGGTAACAACCTTGAAAACACTATACTAATATAGACTCAATCGGGAATTGGTTCACGATAATATTCATTACTTCTCTCCTAGATTTATAGTCTCATGGGAGATTATTTAGGTGATTAAAATTCCCTATATATAATATGGAACATATTTTTAGGAAGATATGAAATTATACAATAGATAGTTTGTATCATATAAAATGATATGTGAATTATATGATCAATATTAAATGATTAATCCTCGTTTTAAATATTGTTTACACTATCACATTCTTAATCAAAGAAAAATTTTCAAGTATAAATTCTTGTTTTCAACATAAACTTCTATGCGGAGGTATTTCAAATCGAGGTATAATCTTCAAAAATAAACAACTAGAATCAATGGTTAGGACATCTGAATTTATATCACTATGTGAAATTCATAAAAGAATTCATTGTAAATAGCATGAACCCAATTACCCAAAGATGTTGCATTAATTTATTACACTATCATATGATACAAGTGATCATATCTCAATGTACCAAATAGTTTAGTGGTTTTTGAAAACTACATGTATACAAGTATTTTACACTATAATTTAAAATATCAAATTGAATATAGTGAATCCTTTTAGAACACTGTTATTCTCTAATCATTACCCGGTATATCCAATATAAAATGCTTCCTTCCATTGTGGGGAAAATTATAAAATAATAAATAGGTTATCTAATTTTCTTAGTAAGGTTATGAATACATGGGAAGCTATTATAAATACGCATAATCAATAATTCATGGTGAATAACTAAGAAAACTACAATTAAAACATAAACATGATCATAATATAAAAGGAATAAAAGGTGATAAAATAAAACCAAATAAGTAATCGTATGAAAGTGAAACTAATCCCTGGATTATAAATATTTACCATATCATGAGGTAATGAATACTGTTTTACATCATAAACATATCATCATTCCTTTATTTCAAGAATCTATAAAATGGGTAAGGGATCCACCAAAACCTAGTCTAGTTCATCTCATGATACCTAAATATTCATCAAAAGACTATAGTTAGGCCTTATCAACACTTACTAAGTCCATGTCATTAATCATATGAAATGGGTGAAACATAATCAACATATACAATCATATTGTAACTAGTATATGAAATGAATATAATTTTCCCAATTAGTAAATATATTCATCATCTATCCAGAGTAATATGGTGAATGTTATCGAGATATTACATCCCCAGTAAAAATGATATTGAAATATTATATAAAATATTATAGATGGTATCATAATAGGTCAACATCAATTATTCATCATAATGTAACATAACAGTTACCTATGAAAATAAATGGGTATCACAATCATGCCATAAGGTATAACAAATAATTGTATCACAATGGTGTATATAAAAGAATGGATATAAATCATACATAGTGATTTTTATGGTAAAATATGAATATATAATCATAAATTATATCTAACTATATTAAAAACCTGTAAAATGAGTGTTTAAGACATTTTAGAAATGAGCTATTTTAGTGTTGTTTAAGAGAATATATAACCATTTTAAAGTGCAAAAATCAATAATTATGTGAATAAAATATAAAATTAAAAAATATAGTTTATCATTATGAAAACAGTTCCTTTTAAAACATTTGCTGCCTTAAAATAGATTATGGAGTCTACTTGAAAGGGGTATGAAGTTGGGCGGTTACCTTTATTCACAGATTCTTATCATGAAGAATTTAGAAAAGAACCTTATAAAACATGTTGTTCCAAAATATAGAAATAATAATATAGATTTGTTAAAAAAATTTGGGTCATATACACATACATTAAAAGGATTAAAAATCAATAATTAATAATTATAATTGGGTAAAGATAGATAATGAGTATCTAGAAAAAATGGAGGTTCAGGGAGAACCCCTTAAAACATTGTAATCAATCATACTGTAATCCACATAAAGTTAATGATAATAAAATGATTCATTTAATATCAAGAATAAAAATAAATTTATGATATTATAATTAAAATGTAATTACACATACACCACACACAATAAATAATGGGGATTAGGTTATATCTCAAAAAAAGCGTGATGAGAAAACCCTTACCTTATGTCGAAAAGTGTTCTGCACTTACACATATTATACGTGATAACGAAATTAGATTCATTAATTATTTAAAATACATAATAGATAACATTAATTATATTTATTATTATTTTATGATGGTCAACTATGGCATCTTTTTTGAGTTTTATGATTAAATTTCATCATTTATTTGTATTTGCCTCCATCATTTTCATGATTGGTTCACATGCATATTTATATAATTTATCATGTATAATGGCAATAGTTTTCCAATACATAAATTATGTGTTAGTAATCAACATATAGAGGATTAAACGTTGATATATATAATGTTTTTCTATAAATGTGTATGATTAGTTAGATAAAACATTAATGAAACCCGTTTAGATTTCTTTTGATCATAAAACACTAGTTTTTTATTATTAATCAAGATTATTTATATATACTAGTTTCGTAATGATAAATATGTTGTAATATAAATTTTAATGTCTCTTTTATCGATTATAATGGTTTTATGTCCATCCCTGAAGGCAGTATTAGAAAATGAAAAATGAGCATCCACAGAGGTGGTGAATCGACACCTTGCGGACAGTGTCTCCATTTAAAAATGATAAAAAGAATAGAATTTATGGTGGATATAAATCTAAAATTATAAAATTAATATATATAAATATATATATATTATTCGGTAGTTATTATGTATTTTGGAAATGGTATGTCTGGGACGGATAATAAAATAAAGGTAATTGAAAGAGAGAGAGAAAAGGTTTCACCTCTGGAGTGGCGTCTCGTTGAGAACATCCTTAAGGGAATTATAAATGGTATTTTGATGAGTAAAGAACTAAAATAAAATAGATAATAGGTATGGTAGTGTAATTTAGTATAATATAATAATTATACAAATCTTATAAGGGTCGGGGATAAGGGGTGGTGACTGTTGGTATTTAAAGTGAGAGCAGATTGGTGTTTTTTAATATTATATTGATTTGTTTAATATTTTTACTATATACTATCAATAGTGATAATTATTATGAATAATTCCGGAAAATAGATAACCTGAGTTCGATATAATGATAACTTGAATCATATATTTCTCAATAATAACTCAAATATTCATTTATTTTCTTATACTGTTAAATACTGTAAAAAAATTATTTCACCATTCATTAAAAATTAATCTGTATTTTAAAAATCCTTAAAAACTCACCATAAACAATTTTCAATGCTTAGATTTCAAAAATGGACTCCATATTTTGAAAATAATTATTAAATATGATAAATAAAATTTTTTATAAAAACTATCTTTTATTAAAAATGTTATAATTTCAAAATTCTAACTAATTTTCTGACAAATTGATAAATTAATTATGGTCTCAAAAAATTATATTCTAATAATAATAAAACAAAATATTAATTTTTGAACCTATTTTATGAAAATATGTTTTATTTAAAATCATTATATTAATTATAATATTGTATAAAAAATCTCGTTTCACAAAATACAACATTTAATTTTAAATTATTCATAAATTTAATTGCACATTCAATGATATAAAGAAGTCATGTTACCATTTTTGGGATACCTAATGTAACGCCCCGACCCCAGTTACCCAGAGTCGGTGCATTATTGAGTAACATTGTCATGATCACAAAAGATCAAGTCTCGAAAGACAGATTAGTTTAGTTGCCTTGGAAACACTAGATACATTCATAAATGTTACATTACATCATAAAGTGAAAAAATACAATAACAAAGTCTCCATAGCCCACTCTCATATCCTCTTCTGACTATCCCTGCAGGTCATTCATAAAATACTTCTTCACATTCTAGAAAATATTAAAACATTGAAAGGGGTGATCTCAGATGCTCAGTAAGGATAACAATATATCGGAAGATTTCATAAATAAACATAAACATTTAAGGCAATGTATAACTAAAAAAATCCTTTTAAACTTGAACTTCAACATAATATGGAAAAATTAAAATGAAATAATTTCATTTACTTATTCAGATGAATATTCTACTGGTCGAATAATCACATGCAATATCAATAACCACTTTCATAATGATGGAATGCATAATGCCATACTATCATAACCATGTGGCCAAGGCCTCGTGCCAAGACTACAAATAATATTTTGTCGAGGCCTCATGCCAAGACAATAGTTTGTCTCATGAGACCTACCGATGCATCGAGGAGCTATAACAGGCTCCCCCGTCACTTATTAAGTCCAATGCATTCCTCTTATGAACAGGTTTAAGCATATCATAAACCATAACATAATCATATCACATAAAACATGCATAAAGGAAACATAACATTTCCACATTTCAATCACAAGATATCAATACAACACATTGATATAATAAAAACCTTATCAAAATCATTTTCAATACCAAAATAAAATAAAATTAAAACTTGGTATTTATTTTCCATTTAAAAAAAGTTATGGCTTGTAGAGGAAGCCGAAACTCAAATAATGGTTACGACGGCGGAGAAGTCGTTGTCTCCGCAAACGTACGACATGAAAAACATTCTTTTTTGTCTTTTAGTAAAACGCTTCATATAAAAATATTCCTTTTGAATAAAAGTAAAACTCAAAGGGGTTTATACACCGTATAAATGAAATTTGTGTATAAAACAAAATATGCCTCAATGAATGGAGATTGAGACAAAGTACCTTACAAAGATCAATTTTTAAATAAAATAGATATATTATGTGTATTCACTATAAGTAAACATAATGAAATTACAAATAAAAGATAGGATATAATAATATCATGACATAATTTGAAAGTAGGAGATTAACCCAAATAATGAAAGTTGGGTTAAGAAGTTCCCTTACCTCGTATCTGACTTGACTTGACCGCTCCTTAACCTCCTGAATAATAAACTAGAGTAAATCTCTACCTTCTTAATAACCTTTTTCAAGTTCATTATTCCTTTTATATCAATTATTACCGTGTCATGAACATTATGTAATAATTTAAGTTTATAACGGTCGTTTTGTTGATCTTAGGTACTTGAGTCAAAAATAAACATCTTATAATTACACTTTGTTCATGTGGTAAAATATCCATTATAAACAGAATTATATTCATGTTTTTGATATCATATATATTCTATATATCTAGTATATAAATGCATTTATACTATTACATAACATTTATAGGTAAGAAATGAAATGCACCGTTCATGGAGACGGTAAGCCGTATGTACGCATGAACGCTACATTCATTTCTATTTAGTATTTAATGGAATGAAATAATAATGATATAAAGGTGAAATATAATTCCAGTATAATATAATGTAAAATACCATTTACTTCATCCTTTATACATCCAACATATGGAATTAACAATTCAAATCACTTTGAGGGGGCGGTAGTCCGCACTTCCTAAAATGAAATTATCGTGGTTACCCATATTGGAAATCATAAAGTTATGACATAAATGAAAAATAAAGAAGATTATGTAAAACATAAAAATATTATGTATCATATATAAATATAGTGACATCTTAGTTGCCACCTTTGATGGTGTTATATGAGTGTTAGACAATCATCATTTCGTGAGGCAGAAATTCGCCATCCACAGAAACAGTATGTTCTTTAATGATTAGATGTAGGTGTGTGTAAGTGTAGCTCTAATATTTCTTATAACAACATCCTTGTATATTGAGTATACTGGTGTTGTTACAAAATAAATTAATAAAAAGAGTTTAGGGGGTTGGAGAAGCAAAATAAAACATAAGAACATAAGAGAAAACACTACCTTTAAAACGGGTAACTCTTTTTTGATTTGAGCCAAAGGCTTCATTGGGAAGAATTATGCCTAAAGTGAGGCTTCTTGGAGTAAGAGAGGGAAGTTGGGAGAGTATTTGGGCAGAGTTTGGCCGAGCCAAATGGCTTGAAAGTGTGAATATGGTGGGAGTGGTGGGGGCCTTTTATAAGTGGAGAGGAGGGGCACGTTTGGAATGTAATGAAATGTTATTTAATTATACAATGATTTTCAGATTCTAAAGGTCCCACACTTATATAATTCGAGGATAATGTAATAAGGGTTCTAAATATTCTCATAAAACAGGATTTTCACAAGTGTATGCCTTGTATTTTATATTATCTTTTCATGTTATTTAAATCGTTAATTAATGAGGTAATCGCTGCATCATCATGGTGTCATAAATAATTTAATTTATTTAATGTCTAAAAATTATAAAGAAAATATCATGATTTAGGTAATCCTTTTAGATTTATAATGAATATTTATAGAAAAAATACGCCTTGTATAACCCCATTTAAAAATTGTTTTAGTAAAACAACTTATGTTTGTGACATTTTTACTTTAACTTTAAATAAAAGTTATTTATGTCATTTTCCTAACAAAGTGGCTCCATGGGGTCCCCAAGTTGACCCATGGATTTTCTTGGTCGGCCATTACACATACAATAGGGTTAGGACAAGTGTAAAGGTATTTTCATATTTTTATAATATGATTTTTACCTTAAATTTCACTAATTACCTTTAATCGCGATTAATTAAACTTAAAAGTAAATATTCACCAAAAAATTATTTTAATCCCATTGGACCACATTTTACTTCCTAATGACAACCATGTATGTAGGATTTTGGAAAATCAAATCATAGAAGTGGTAATATTTCATTTAATCCAAAAAATCAGTTTTTTAACTACCACTTAGTGGTTTCACTATTCATCAAAAATTGATGTTTTTCTGAACAACGCCAAAATTTCACCCTAAGATATAATTGATATTAAAAATTCAAAAATGATGTCTATTTTACAAAATTCCAAACATATAAGTTTCATTAATTAATTTTATAATTAATTTCCACTGTCACAACAAATAGCGTGTTTTTAAGAAACAATATATATCAAAAGATTGACAATTGTTTATGTCTAATTTCATAGTGAAATTAATTATAATGAACACCATTGGGTAAAATGGTAAAAATATATTCTAATTATACTTTAAAAACACTCAATAGTATTATTTATCACTATAAAATATTTTGATTAAAAAATTTGTTTTTAAATATTTTTCACTATTCATAAAAAAATTGGATGTTCTCAGAAAATTACAAAAAAACCAACTTAGGATAATTTTGATATTACGAATTCAAAAATGAAGTCCATTTTGAAATATAAAATTTCTATAATTTTAAAAAGTGGTTATTACTATTCATAACGGCTTCTTTGATTAGTCGTGAGGTTTTAGAACTCGAACATGCGTACAATGCAAGCTATTGCATTATTGAAAGAGAGGAATATCATGGAAGCTCAGGGTGTTACATTCTCCCCTCCTTCAATAAATTGCGTCCTCACAATTTGAAATTTTTCTCTGAAAATAAAAGGTTGAAAATAGAAAATACCTTTGTGGAAAACCCACATCAGAAATAGGGTTAATAAGAATATAAAATTAAAAGAAAGAAAGATAAGTACAAAGGTCACCCGAGATAGCCCATACTAGGTTCTTATGAAAATATGGATATGGAAGAAAAACAAACCATCAAGGTCTGATGGAGAGTTGTAGAAAACTGTATTAGTAGAAAGTTAACCATAAAAAATCACAAACTTTTGATTGGTTAAACGGCCATTGAATCTCCAGTTGGAAAAGTTAACCGGCAACAGTTTTGTTTTAAGTTACCTTTTATAAAGTTGGGGAATTTATTTAGGAGATTTACTAAGAACGTAAGGGAATATACATACTTGTCATGTAGACTTTCATTCTTAAATAAAATTTTACCACAAACCCATCCTTCACTATAAAAGGTAATAGAACTCAAAAATATTATATTTATCCTAATTGTATAAGGTTCCAAATATTAACACACACCATTTAGATTAGTAAAAATATTTTGTAATAACCAGGGACTTGCTGTAGTCTAGTGGTAGGTAATAAAGACCTATCTCACTATGGTTGTGTGTTTGATTCCTACAGCTTTGTCCGACGCGACGGGTTATCCCCCAACCTTCAGGTTGTCCTTTTCCAAAAACTATAGTATTATAATATTACAAAAATAATCTTCAGAAATTTTTTGACATTAAATAATACAATCCAAGGTTCCACTTAATCCATTCCATCCTTTATAGTTATCCAAAATACCTCTATCCAAGCATTCTCTAAAAGGTCTCTAAATTCCAAAATCAATTGTAACATCAGATTCCCCAAACAAAGTAAAGTTTCTCTTATTGTCACATACTAAAAATATGATTCCTTCATCATATTAAATCCTTAATGAAAACAACAAGTACTGCAGAACAATCCTTACATATATCACATTATTCTTATAACCAGAATATAATCCTTGAGTCTAAAAGCACCAATACATTAATTCTTCCACATCAATTGTTGTAAAAGCATAAGATTATCCTTGATCCCTTGGCCTTTTCTGAGGTAAGTTTCCCTGACGCTTAGGAAATTCATTTTTATAATGCCCCATTTCCCTACAATTGTAGCATTCAACATTGATAGCCTCTTTCTTTCCCTTGCAATCACGTGCCTGGTGACCTTTTTCTCCACATTTGTAACAAACTCCCATTCCTTTTAGGCAAGTACCGGGGTGATTCTTCCCACAATTATCGCATAATGGAAAATCCTTCTTTCCCTTTTTCCCTTTATCCGTCTCTTGTTCCACCGTTCTCTTCTTCTCTTGCTTTACTTTGTTGTCATAAGACTTAGAGAATTCCTTTTCCATCTTGATAGCACACAAGACAATATCTTCGTATGATGAGAAGGTTTGTGAGACTAATGCTCGATGGAGAAATGGTTGTAACCCATAAAAGAAACGATCAATCTTATTTCTTGTGTCTGGTATATAATCTGCAGCATACCTCGCTAACCTTGTAATGTTGGACTCATACTTTGGGACATTATCATCCTCCTTTTGTCTCAGACACAGAAATTGCCTTTCCATATCAGCTCGATGGTGACGAGGAATGTATTTTTCTAAGAAAATATCTTTGATCTCTCTCCATTCCATACATGATAATTCATCATCTTCCTTTGTATGTTGAATCAGCGACCACCATTGATCGGCATCTCCAGTGAGGCGGTAGACTTCCATGACAACCTTCTCCTTTTCGCTACTCCCCAATGTGTGGAATATTTTCTCTAAGGACTTTATCCATTGATCAGATACTAATGGATTTGTACCCCCATTAAATGTTGGTGTTTGTTTCCTCATGAAGAGGTCTAACATTGACCCTCCACGTTACGGATCAGGGTGCTCTATACGAGTAAGGTTATTATTCATAACCTGAGTGAGTTGTCCCAGTATGGTAATAAGTTGATTAGCACCAGTTGTATCTCCAGCTCCATAATAATTATCTTGAGCAGGAGGGAAATCCCTACACGGAGTGCGTGCATTGATACGGTTTCCATTCCTTCCACTAGGCGCCATTTCTAAACAATGGAATAAAGTAGATTAGTTTATTAATCAAAATACATAATTCCATACTTGTAAAATACTTAACATAAATTGAACTATTTATGGATATAATCCATAAAAATGCTTTCTTTGATGAAGTATATAATCATAACTCTTCATATTGGTTTGTAAAGAAAATGAGAATTATCCTATGTGTATCCCCTGGGAGTGTCGTAACCAAGAGTGCAGCAAGGCCCGTTGTCGTGCACCAGTTCCCGTTCGAGTCTAGCTCAAAGCGGTGTTTTCGGGTTTTACCCCTTGGTACATCTGTGCCAGATCCGCCTCTACCTGCTCGTATCCAGATAGGGATGTATTTCTCGGAAAACTCAAAACATCTCTATAATACAAAAATTTTAGGAAGTTCTTATATACTAATCCTCAAAGTCTATAATTGGGCTATGTGCTCTAATAAGAGTTTATTTAAATCTAGCTTCCAAGGTTAGTACTAAACTGCCTCTGATACCAACTGTAACGCCCCAACCCCAGTTACCCAGAGTCGGTGCATTATTGCGTAACATTGGCATGATCACAAAAGATCAAGTCTCGAAAGACCGATTAGTTTAGTACCCTTGGAAACACTAGATACATTCATAAACGTCACATTACATCATAAAGTGAAAAACTACAATAACAAAGTCTCCATAGTCCACACTCATATCCTCTTCTGACTATCCCTGCAGGTCATTCATAAAATACTTCTTCACATCCTGGAAAATATTAAAACATTGAAAGGGGTGACTCAGATGCTCAGTAAGGATAACAATATAGCGGAAGCTTTCATAAATAAACATAAACATTTAAGGAAATGTATAAGTAAAAAAGCCTTTTAAACTTGAACATCAACATAATATGGAAAAAGTAAAATGAAATAATTCCATTTACTTATTCACATGAATATTCTACTAGTCGAATAATCACATGCAATATTAATAACCACTTTCATAATGATGGAATGCATAATGCCAGACTATCATAACCACGTATCCAAGGCCTCGTGCGAAGACTAAAAATAATATTTTGTCAAGGCCTCATTCCAAGATACTAGTTTGTCTCATGAGACCTACTGATGCATCGAGGAGCTACAGTGGGCTCCACCCGTCACTTATTAAGTCTAATGCATTCCTCTTATGAATAGGTTTAAACATATCATAAACCATAACATAATCGTATCACATAAAACGGGCATAAAAGAAAACATAACATTTCCCCATTTCAATCACAAGATATCAATACAACACATTGATATAATAAAAAACTTATCAAAACCATTTTCAATACCAAAATAAAAGAAAATTAAAACTTGGTATTAATTTTTCATTTAAAAAAAAGTTATGGCTTCTAGAGGAAGCTGAAACTCAAATAATGGTTACGACGGTAGAGAAGTCGTTGTCGCCACATACGTACGATAATAAAAACATTCCTTTTTGTCGTTTAGTAAAATGATTCATATAAAAATATTCCTTTTGAATAAACATAAATGTCAAAGGGGTTTATACACCGTATAAAAGAAATTTGTGTATAAAACAAAATATGCCTCAACGAATGGAGATTGAGACAAAGTACCTTACAAAGATCATTTTTTAAAATAAAATAGATATATTATGTGTATTCACTATAATTAAACGTAATGAAATTACCAATAAAAGATAGGATATAATAATATCATGACATAATTTGAAAGTAGGAGATTAAAACAAAGAATTAAATTTGGGTTAAGAAGTTCCCTTACCTCGTATCCGACTTGCCTTGACCGCTCTTTAACCACCTGAATAATAAACTAGAGTTAATATATACCTTCTTAATAACCTTTTTCAAGTTCATTATTCCTTTTATATCACTTATTACCGTGTCATGAACATTTTGTAATTATTTAAGTTTATAATGGTCGTTTTGTCGATCTTAGGTACTTGAGTCAAAAATAAACTTCTTATAATTACACTTGGTTCATGTGGTAAAATATCCATTATATACAGAATTATATTCATGATTTGTATATCATATATATTCTATATATTCAGTATATAAATACATTTATATTATTACATAACATTTAGAGGTAAAAAATGAAATGCACCGTTCATGGAGACGGTAAGCCGTACGCACGCATGAATGCTACATTCAATTATATTTCGTATTTAATGGAATGAAATAATAATGATATAAAGGTGAAATATAATTCCAGTATTATATAATGTATAATAACTTTTATTTCATCATTTATACATCCCACATATGGCATTAACGATTCAAATCACTTCGAGGGGGTGGTAGTCCGCACTTCCTAAAATGAAATTATCATGTTTACCCATAATTGAAATCATAAAGGTATGACATAAATGATAAATACAGAAGTTTAAGTAGAACATAAACATATTATATATCATATATAAATATAGTGACATATTAATGGCCACCTTTTAAGGTGTTATATGAGTGTTGAACAATCATCGTTTCGTGAGGCAGAAATTCGCCATCCACAGAAACAGTATGGTCTTTAACCATTAGATGTAGGTGTGTGTAAGTGTAGCTCGAATAATTCTTATAACAAGATCCTAGTATATTTAGGATACTGTTTTTCTTACAAAATAAATTAATAAAAAGATTTTAGGGGGTTGGAGAAGCAAAATAAAACATAAGAACACAAGAGAAAACACTACCTTTAAAACAGGTAACTCTTTTTTGATTTTACCCAAAGGCATCCTTGGGAAAAAATCTGCCCAAAGTGAGGCTTCTAGGAGTAAGAGAGGGAAGTTGGGAGAGTATTTGGGCAGAGTTTGGCCGAGCCAAATGGCTTGAAACTTTGAATAAGGTGGGAGTGGTGGGGTCCTTTTATAAGTGGAGAGGAGGGGCACTTTTGGAAGGTAATGAAAAGTTATTTTATTATACAGTGCTTTTGGGATTCTAAAGGTGCCAAAATTATATACTTCTTGGATAATGTGATAATGGTTATAAATATTCTCATCCAATAGTCTTTGGACAAGTGTAAGCCTTGGATTTTACATTATCTTTTCATTTTACTTAAATCGTTAATTAATGAGGTAATCGCTGCATCGTCATGGTGTCATACATAATTTAATTTATTTAATGTATACAAATTATAAGACAAATATCATGATGTAGGAAATCTTTTTAGATATCTAATGAATATTTATAGTAAAACATATCACTTGTATAACCCCATTTAAAAATTGTTTTAGTAAAACAACTTATGTTTGGGATATTTTTACATTAACTTTAAATAAAAGTTATTTATGTCATATTCCTATCAAAGTGGCTCCATGGGGTCCCCAAGTTGACCCATGGATTTCCGTGGTCGGCCATGACACATCCAATAGGGGTAGGACAAGTGTAAAGGTATTTTTATATTTTTATAATATCATTTTTACCTTAAATTTCACTAATTACCTTTAATTGCGATTAATTAAACTTAAAAGTTCATATTCTCCAAAAAATTATTTTAATCCCATTGGACCACATTTTACTTCCTAATTACAACGATGTATGTCATATTTTTGAAAATCAAATCACAGAAGTGGTAATATTTCATTTAAACGAAAAGATTAGTTATTTAACTACCACTTAGTGGTTACACTATTATCAAAAATTGATGTTTTTCAGAACAATGCCAAAATTTTACCCAAAGCTATAATTGATATTCCAAATTCATAAATGATGTCTATTTTAAAAAATTCAAAAAATATAAGTTTCATTAATTAATTTTATAATTAATTCCCGTTGTTATAACAAATAGCGTGTTTTTAAGAAACAATATATATCAAAAGATTGACAATTGTTTATGTCTAATTTCAAAGTGAATATAATTATAATGAACACCATTGGATAAAATGGTAAAAATTTATTCTAATTATACATTAAAACCACTCAATAGTATAATTTATCACTATAAATTATTTTGATTTAAAAAGCTGTTTTTAAGTATTTTTCACCATTCATAAAAAATTGGAAGTTCTCAGAAAATTACAAAAAATTCAACTTAGGATAATTTCGATATTACAAATACAATAATGAAGTCCATTTTGAAATATAAAATATCTATAATTTTAAAAAGTGGTTATTAATATTCATAATGGCTACTTTGATTAGTCGCGGGGTTTCAGAACTCGAACATGCGTACAATGCAAGCTATTGCATTATTGAAAGAGAGGAGTATCGTGGAAGCTCGGGGTGTTACACTTAAATTTTATTTATAATTACATACATGAGGTTGTTATTGTAATTAACACATTACTATTCAAAATGTTTAAATTACTATTAGAAATGGTCATGTTAATATTTAATAGTATATAATGGTTTTAATCTTGATGTTTGGTGAAACAAAGGCCATCCAATATTTTAAATGTAAAAGAGACATAACATAATATCTGGGGATGTTATATTCACTCATAATACAATAAATTTCATCCTCACAATTTAAAATTTAACTTTGAAAATCATAGGTTGATTCTAGAAAATTATATTATGGGAAACCCACAATAAAAAATTGGATTAATAAAACGTCCCAAAAAATAGAGGGAATGGAAAATGTGATCATCAAAACAAAACCATTCTAACCAGGAAGGAATAATTAGTTTTAAGTGAAATCATGGGAATATAATAAAAGTCTAGAAATTAATTTTGGATGGACAGTGATATAGAACATTGTTATTAGAAATTATACCATCTAAAAACCTATATTTTTTATCAGTTAAAACACCATCGATTTCATCATATGAAAAGTAAACAAATGATGTTCATTTTCAAAAATCCTTTTTCTAGAGTAGATATTTTATTTTACTATCCAATTAGAAACATGATAAAATATAATTACTTTACTCTTTTATATTTCATAATCCAATCCTTTGGTTTTTTTTCAATCAATATCCACTTCTTTCCTTAAATCCGGAGATGGATATGAAAGGTAAAATTATATTCCTAATAAATGTATCGAAAATGATCCATATTTTATTCCTTTGGACATTAAAAATATACTAAATAAACAAATTTAGAACATGTTATCTAATATTATATATAAAACTTTATACAGTGTTATACTTAATCAATTACATAATCAGTTACCAGGAGATTCAATAAAAATGGACTTGTTCCAAATCTAAATTCAAAATGATTAGATGGAAGAACAATAAAATTAAAGAAAATTAATATAATATTTGACAAAATAATTTAGATTTTATTTTAACAAAACAAATTTATAATATCCTTTTACATAATTATGAAACAAACATTCTTCTATGATTAAGATATTTTATTGTTAAATATATTCTATGAATCAAATCATATAGGTGTAATGTCCTGGTTTCAGAAGCATCTTAGGGGTTCCCTATACCTGGTTGGTAACATGTCCTCATATGCATTTTCCCAAACTTCATAGGATTCCGACTAATAGTGAGGGCCTTGGTTGGGATAATGGGGGAAACAATTCCCTCATTGGCATAATAACGCAACAGAAATAACAAATAATAATACCAGAAAGAGTAATAATATTAATGAAGTAAACAGTGAAAGTAATAAATTATTGGAGTACACATATATAATTGTTGCAGGATAAATATTTCAAGGAAATCATCCAAACAAGTCATAATTGTGGAATACAGTACCAAACAAAAGTTCAAATTAAATGAATGTAAACAGCTCCACAACATCACAAGCCTAAGCTTGGTCCCAATCTCTCTAGATCTAAAACAATCACATCCCTGTAGTATAACATCACATCCCTTTATCTAAACTTGTATCAATATAATCTATATGGGCCCAAAAGCATCACCCAAATAGGGTGTGAGACGATTTCCAGTTGGAAACCACCCAAATATTTGTGCCTAACAGTCTGTGAATATATATGACAAGTAATAAGAAAAATGAATTAATAAAAAAGGAATTACTCAAAGTAATCAATCCTATCATTTAATTTACAACCATTTTCATTTATTAGTTTATCATCCTACAATCATAAGTAACCCACTAAGAAGTACTCACAGCCTAACCCCTCAGGTTCAATTTTAGAAAAAACACTCTGAGGATGTGCCCACCATCAATTCCCCATGTGGTCTCTTATCAGTTACTATAGACCCTCTGGGGAAGCACTCAACATCCAATTACCCTTGTGGTCTTGTAACGGGGAACTATAGACACTTTGAGGGAGCATAAATTCCATCCCCCTATGGTCACACAAAATGAATGTAAATTGACACTCAGGAGAATCCCTAAACATCCATTCTTCATATGGTTAACTACACCATGTTCCCATAGCCCTCTATAAAATAATCATGAAAAAAATATATTTGGTGTAACGCCATGACCCTTGTTACCTAGAGTTGGTTTGTTATTACGTATCATTCTCATTATCACAAAATATCACGTCTTGAATGAAAGATTAATTAAGTAGCTTTTGAAGTACAAGATACAAACATGAGTTTACATTACATCATAAAATGGAAAACTACAACAACATTATTTCCATGGAAAACACTAAGATCACATAGACTATCCCAGAAGGTCAGTCATAATATACTTTTTTTCATCCTAGGAAAAATAAAACATAGAGAGAGGTGAGCTAAAATTCTTAGTAAGGTTAACAATATAGAAAAATCTTTAATAAATAAGCATAACCATTTTAGACTATTTATAAAACTAAACAATAACCTTTTAAACATAAACTTCATCATAATATGGAAAATTTAAATCACAATAATGCCATTTACTTACTCACATGAATAATCTACTAGTATAATAATAACATGAAATATCAATAGCCACATTCATAATGATGAAATGCATAATACCAGCCATTCATAACCACATTGTCAAGGCCTTGTTCCAAGACTACAAATAAGATTTTGTCAAGGACCTATGCCAAGACACTAGTTTGTCTCATGAGACCTACCGATGCATTGAGGAGCTGTAGTGGGATCCACCCTTCACATACCAAGTCCAATGCATTCCTCATATGAAAAGGTTTAAACATAACATAAACATTCATATTAAAACCGGCATACGAAATGTCACTACTTTACCCATAAACCATTAATGGTGTAAAAATAACACATCCACCATAAAACATATCACAAAACATTCAATACAATATGGAAGTTCTATATCATAATAAATCAACATCAATTAATCTTAAAATCCATCAAATGATGTTGAAATTGATGAAATCAAAACACTTTTTAGAGAAATATCTCTTTATATTTTGAAATCATTTAAGGAAAAATTTATTTTGAAACTATTCTTATAAGGAAGTTAGGGAAGATTTGATGATGTTAAAATGGTGGATAATATCCACACCATCCGTATAAGTTAAAAAATCATTATTACGTTAAATTTGTGGAAAATGTCAAAAAGTACATTATTTGGAAAATGATGGAAAGATTCCTTTCAAAACATATATGGTTCAATACGGTAATAAATGAATTTAACACATTGTTTCATAAATTGTAAAAATATTTTGAAATAATTTTTTAAGAAGCATGGATGTGGATGATAAAGAGGTCCCAGTTGATAATTACGTATTAACAACCTCAAATAATGAAGAGATTGTGAAATTACCACTTACCTTATACTTATCCTCGGTAGAGGGTTGGATAATCTCCTATATAATGGTGAAATAATTGTTATTAAATTATACAGGAATCTTTTACATTAATCTTATTTCATATATGATCTTTTAATATTTCTTTGTTAATAATATTTTAGTATTATCGTCGTTAAAGGTGTTAACTGATTCGTTTTCCTTTATTTGCTTTGTTATGATGTAATGTATGTTATGGATAGAATCTATCTTATTCATATTAATAATTATATTAAGTATTTAACAATTATTTTTAATCATATAATAAAAATTAGTCTTGAATGGATATGATGGGGAATGAATCTCATCGCGTTCGTGAAGATGGTAATCCATACTTACGCACAAGCGAAAATATCCTTATTTTAATATTAAAATAACATATAATTGGATGGTATATCATATATAAAAAATAATTATCATGTTATATTTATTATTTACATCAATTAATCATCATTATTATGCTCATCCAAATAATAATGTATTGAATAACAATTACACCACGACGTTGAGACGGCAAGCCGTACGTACGCATGTATGGTGACATGTCATTCAAAGGATGGATAAAATAAAAAATATAGTTCTAAAATATTTATAATAACATCATAGTACATAGAATATATTGGATTTATTATTTTAGAATGGAAACAACAAAGAATAATGATGTGGAAGAAGAAAAGAACTTCAAAGAGGTGATGAAATATTTACCTCTTTTTCGGGTTCTTCCTTTTGATTTGATTTAAAGGGATCATTATGTTGGATTTCTGAATAACGGAATTCCTCTAAGATGAAGGGAGTACAGTTGATAGGGTATTTTAGTAGGGTTTAGCCGAGAAAAATGGCATTGAAGGTGTGAATTAGAGATAAGGGGTAGTTCCCTTTTATAAGAGGGCGAGGGGAACCTTAGGAAAAACATAAAATATTATATATAATAAATTAATTTTCGTTTTCAAATGGGTAAAATTTGAATTATTTAAAGGCTATGGTGAGTATGGGTCGAAAACCACTCAACCAATAGGTTTTAGATAGGTTTGGGTCAATTTACTAACCTCATCTTATAGATTTTACTCTTAGTTAAATAGTTTGACACTTACCATATCTCTTTGTATTTTTATATTATATGGTCAATAAACATACTATAAACTTCCTCGAAAACTACGAGTGGTTCAGAAATGACATATATAATAGTATATATGCCCTTTGGATGAACCATATATTTTTATGAATACAATAAAAATTGATAATATAATATTTGTTTTAAAAACTCTTTTTGGTCAATTTTGACACTATTTGGTATTTTGTTTTTTCTAAATTCATAACAGCATAATTACTTCAAAAAAAATTCATTTAATCAACACTAATATGTCATATTAACATATAAAATTAGTTTAATTCATATAGTGTTTCAAATTACATTTATTTGGGTATTTGTAAAATCAATTATTTTAATATTTCATTAATACAGAAATTACTACATTATCATTGTGTCATAAATAAATTATATTATGTAATGTATAAAAATTATAAATAAAATACCATTATTTAGGAAATAATTTTATCATCATAATTAATATTTATAGTCGAATTTATCTTATGCATAACCTTACATAAAAAATGGTTTAGTTATTAAACTTTGAATTTTACACTTGTAACTCTTCTTTAAATTTAATAATAAAAAGTTTCCTAATATAATACAAGTGGACGTAAAGGATAATATTTTAGTCCTAAGGTTGTTTTTGGTCGAATTACACCTATCCAATAGAATTATAACATGTTTTAATGTAAGAAAAATATCATTTTTACCCTTAATAGCCTTATTTACTTTTAACCATGGTAAATAAAAGTAAAAAGTTACTATTCACCAAAAAATATTCTCATCTTATTGAACCAAATTTTTATTAATGATATAAACTATGTCTCCTGGATTTTTGAAATTATACTCAGAGAAGTAGTAAAATTATTTTTTATTCGAATTTTCAAATTCTCCTAGGAGGTGGGTAAAAGATGGTGAAAAGTTCAATAAAATTTTATATATATCTAATATTTTTACAAAATGTCTCCGATGGATTACATTGAAAATATATAGGTATTATGTATCAATTTTTACATAAACTATATTTAGATTAAATAAATAATTATTTATGTAAAAATTCAGTTTGAATGTATAACTTAGTGTTTTTCATTATTCATCAAAAAATAAATGTTTTCAGAAAAATACCAAAAATTCACCCTATGTTAATTTTGATACTCAGAATCCAAAAATGAAGTACATTTTGAAAGATAAAATTTATATAATTTAAAAAGGTGGTCATTACTATTCATAATGGCTAGTATGATTGGTTGTGTTGTGTTATAACTCAAAGTTTCTTACAACACATGATATTTTATTATTCAAAGAGAAGTGTACCAATGAAGATTGGGGTGTTATATTCTCCCATACTGCAAATAATTTTATCCTCTAAATTTAGAGAATATTACTACATAAAAAGTCTCACGTTTTTATTCATCATAAGTTCCTCAGGTTCCTATGTTTCCTCTTTCATCTTATAGTTTCTCCATAGAAATTTTACCAGGCGAGTCGTCCGGTTTATCAGAAATTGTTCTCTTGTATCAAGAATCTTCATAGGTTCTTCACTATATGATTTATCGGGTTCTAGTTATAATTACTCATAGTTGAGTACATGTGTTGGATCAGGCATGTTTTTTCTCACCAGTGATATGTGGAACACATCATGAACTTTGGAGAGACATGGCAGCATTTCCAAACTATAAACTACAACCCTAATTCGTTCTTGAATCTCGAAAGGTCCGATGTACCTAGGACTCAATTTACCCTTCTTACTGTAACGTATAACACCCTTCGATAGAGATAACTTCAAGAAAACATGATCTCCTACCTGAAATTCCAAATCCTTTCTTCAGTTATTAGCATAGCTCTTCTACCTACTTTGAGCTGCTTTGATGTGATTTTTTATTACCTTCATGTTTCCCATCATTTCCTCCACATGTTCTATGCCTACGAGTTTTCTTTCACCGACGTCACCCCAATAAGTTGGTGTGCGACATCTCTTTCCATATTACACTTCATATGGTGCCATATGAATACTTGAATGGAAGATATTGTTATAGAAAAATTATACCAAAGGTAAATATTGATCCCAAATACCTTGAAAGTGACAAGAGAAAGATCTCAACATGTTTTCTAAGGTTTGAATAGTCTGTTTTGATTGTCCATCAGTTTTAGGGTGGTAGGTAGTGCTCCAACGTTGTTTTGTATCCAGTAATTTCTCAAGACTTTTCTATAATCTTGATGTTAAACATGGATCATAATATGAAACATTCGATAGGGGTACTCCATGAGGTCTCACAACTTCATTAATATATAGTCATTCTAGACATTCAAGTTGTAAATATTCTCTTATAGAATGAAAATGTGCTAACATGGTATGGTGATCAATAATAACCCATATTGCATCATTCCTTCAATTAGTCTTCGATAGTCCAATAAGAATGTAAATAATTATATTATCCAATTTCAACTTAGGTATGAGAGGAGGATGAAAGACTCCTCTAGGATCTTTTCATCTAGATTTCACTTGTTGACAAACCATACATCTTGACACAAAATCAACAATCTCTCTCTTCATGTTGTCCCACCAAAAATTTTACTTCAAATATTTATACTTTTTGGTGCTCCCAGGGTGTATAGTGAAATTGTAACTTTGAGTATCATCCAAAAATTCTATTTTTAGATCAAGTATATCAGAAACACAAAGCCTCTTCCCAAATTTTAAAATTCCATCTTCATATACGAAGTCCCTCAATCTCCAATCATTTATAACTTTAATCTTTTTTTGAAACTCCTCATCATCAACCTGAAATTTGTTCATCCATTCTATAAAAGATAGTTTGGAAACCATTTGAAAAATCATTAATGATTCACCTTACATGGTTATTCCCATATCCATCTTTACTAGATCCATGAAAATAGGACTCCTTTCGACTCTCATCTGGCTCAAAACTCCATGATATTTTTTCTCAAAGAATCTTCCACCTTATTTTCCTTCCCCGGGTGGTAGTGTATCATGCAATCATAATCCATGAGAAGTTTAAGCCATCTATTTTTCCTTATGTTGAATTATTTCTGTGAGAGAATATACTTCAAACTCTTGTGATCAGTATAAATCTCACATTTTTCACCATAGAGATAGTGTATCCAAATCATCAAAGCAAATATTACAGCTTCTAACTAAATATCATGAGTAGGATAGCTTTGCCCTTGAATTTTTAGATTGCGTGATGCATAGGCAATAACCCTATCATTCTGTATAAGGACACATCCAAGTACATTCTTTGAAACATCACTATAAATAACAAACCCATTATTCCCCAATGTTAGATTCAATATAGGAGCATTGACTAATATTATCTTAAATTCTTCAAAATATTCCTTACATTCTTTTTTCCGAACAAATTTCACCCATTTACATGTGATCTTGGTTAATGTGTTATCCAGTTGGGAAAAATTTTAGATTAAACCTCAATAATAACGTGTTAAACCAATAAAACTATGTACCTCAGTTATACTTGTCGGTGCTGGATATTCATGGATTTCTCTTGCATTAGAAGGATCAACTGATATTCCATCTGCAGAGATGATATGGCCAAGAAAAAAAATCACATGAAGCCCGAATTCACACTTTCTAAACTTCCCATATAATTCATGTCTTCTAAGATTCATCAAGATAATGCGCATGTGATTTTCATGATATTAGAATATTTTAAATTATACCAAGATATCATCAATGAATTCCACTACAAAGTAATCAAGATATTCCTAGAAAACATTATTTATTAGATCCATGAAGACATATGGTTCATTAGTAAATCCAAAAGGCATTACTGTAAACTCGTACTACCCTTACCTGGTTCGAAATGCGGTTTTCAGAATGTCTTCCATCTTCACACACAACTGATGATATCCAGATCAAAGGTCAATCTTTGAAAAGTATTGAGCTCCATGAAGTTGGTCAAATAAATCATCAATGAGAGGTAGGGGATACTTGTTCTTTATTTTTATAGATTTTATCTCTGTGTAGTCAATGCACAACCTCATATATCTATCTTTCTCCTTAACAAAGTGGACAGTGGCTCCCCATGGAGAAACACTAGGGAGAATAAATCCCTTATTACTCAATTCCTCGAGTAGTTTCATTAGTTCCACTAATTCCATAGTGGATATTCTATAAGGGGTCTTCTATATGGTCCTTGAACCGTGATTTAAATCAATGGAAAACTTAATTTCTCTTTCTATAGGATGTATGGGTAAATCATAGGGAAATATATCAACATATTTTTGAATAATAGTTACATCTTATATCTGAAAATTATTTTCCTCACCCATATTTATTTCATTCTCTTCCTCCTCAATAATTGAATTTAGTTGTGCTACCAGGGGTAGATCTAGATACGAATCAGGTGGTGATGAATCTTATCTAAAGATATGGTGTTATTTATGATTTTCATCAAAAACCGTAACCTCCTTCTTCTTGCAATAATTTTTCTCATCTTGGTACAAAAGACAATCCATACCGATAATTATATCAAATTCAATCATGGGAATGATGATGAGATCATCAGATAAAGAAAATTTATATTCCCTAATGAGGAATGATTCACAAAACATTTATACAATGATACTTCCCTTAATTGTTTGGCTGAAAACATCTTTGTTAAATTAAATTGGTAGTATCTAATTTTCATAGAAAAATCAGATGATATGAAACAATGAGATGATCCAGAATCAAATAAATCATTTGATAAACTTCAGGAAACCATTAAATTACCTACCACCATATGTTTCGGAGCTTCAACCTTAGCAGTAGTTATATCATAAGTTGCCATTTATCCATTGGACTTTTCTTAAGGTAGATTCCCTTGGTTCTTAGGACATTCATTTTCATAATCCCCCCATTCTCTAAAATTGTATAATTCATCAGTGACAACCCCTTTCTTCCCTTTGTAATCATGAGTTGGCGGCCTTTTTCACTGCATTTGTAATAGACTCCCATTCCCAACAAGAAAGTATTAGGGTGTTCCTTCCCACATTTACTGGAGGATGGATATTCAACTTCTCCATTATTCCCTTTATTTTCATTTCCAGAGTGTTCGACATCTCTCTTCTTCTCTTTCTTTTCTTTAAAGTTGTAAGGCTTGTAGAATTATTTTTCCATCCTGATAGCACATGAGACAATATCGTCATACGATAAGAATTATTGTGAGACTAATTCTAAATAGAGAAATTGTTTTATCCAATCAAATAAATGATCAATCTTACTTCTTGGGTTACGTATGTAATCTGCCACATGCCTCTCTAAACTTGTAAAGTTATATTCATACATTGTGACATTCTCATCCTCATTTTTCCTCAGAATTTGAAATTTCATTTCCATATCTGCTCTATGGTCACGAGGAAAATATTTTTCTATTAAAACCTATTTAAACTCCCCCATTCCATATTTGATACTTCATCATCTTCCATTGTGTGTTGAATCAATGACCACCACTGATCAGCATCTCTAGTGAGGCGGTAAATAGGAATGAATTTTTTTCCCTTTCACTACTCCCCAAGGAATGGAATATTTTTTCTAAAGAATTTACCCATTGTACAGATACTAATGTATTTTTTCTGCCATTGAATGTTGGTGGTTGTTGCCTCATGAAGCGATCTAACATTGATCCTCTATGATGTGGATCAAGGTTATCTATATGGGTAAGGTTATTATTCATAACCTAAGTGATTTGTCCCAGTATGGTGATAAGCTGATCAACAACAATTGTATCACCAGCTCTACTATAATTATCTTGGGAAGGAGGGAAATCCCGACATGGAGTGTGTGCATTGTTACAGTTTCCATTCCTTCTACTAAAAACCATTTTTAAACTATGGCATAAACAAGATTATTTTATGAATGGGAATACATAATTCCAAACATATAAACCACAAAACATAAACTGAACAGTTTATGGATATAATCCATAATCATAAAAAAATGTTTTCTTTGAGGAATTATATACTCATTAACCCTTCATAATGGTTTGTAATGAAAATTAAAATTATCCTAAGGATATCCCTTAGGATTTTCGTAACCAAGAGTGTTGCACGACCCGTTGGTGTGCACTAGTTCTTGATCGAGCCTAGCTCAAAGTGGTGTTTTTGGGTTTTACCCCTAGTTACATCTGTGCCAGAGACTCCTCCACCAACTCGTATCTAGACAAGGATGTATTTCGTTGAAAACTCACAAAATATCTACAATACCAAAATTATAGGATGTTATTATATACTAATCCTTAATTTCTATCTTAGGGATATGTGCTTTTATCAGAGTTTATCTAAATCTAGTTTCCATGTTTTGTACTAAACTTCCTCAAATGCCAACTGTAACGCCCCAACCCTAGTTACCCAAAGTCGGTGCATTATTACGTATCATTTTCATGATCACAAAATATCAGGTCATGAAAGACCGATTAGTTTATTAACCTTGGAAGTACTAGATTCATTCATAAGGTTTACATTACATCATAAAATGGAAAACAACAACAAAATTGATTCCCTGGAAAACACTGAGATCCCATAGAGTATCCCTGCAAGTTAGTCATAATATACTTCTTCACATCCTAGGGGAAATAAAACATAGAAATATTTGAGCTCAAATGCTCAGTAAGGATAACAATATAGCGCAAACATTCATAAATAAGCACAATCATTTAAGGTAATGTATGAAACTAAAATAAATACCATTTCAAAAAAAACTCCATAATAATATGGAAAATTTAAATCAAAATAATTCCATTTACTTAGTCACATGGATATTGTACTAGTCTAATAATCACATGAAATATATATAACCACTTTCATAATGATGGATTGTATAATGTCAGACTTTCCTAACCACATAGTCAAGGATTTGTGCCAAGACTAAAAAAAGATTTTCTCAAATACTTGTTCCAAGACACTAGTTTGGGTCATGAGACCTACCGATGCTTCGAGGAGATATAGCAGGCTCCACCTGTCACTCACTAAGTCCAATGCATTCCTCATATGAAAAGGTTTAAACATAACATAAACATTCATATTAAAACTAACATAAGATATATAAATACATTATCCATAAACCATGAATGGTGTAAAAATAATACATCCATGGTCAAACATATCACAAAACCTAAATTACAATTTGGATGTTTTTTATGATATTAAATCAACTTCAAATAATCTTAAAATCCATCAAAGGATATTGACATAGATGAAATCAAAACGTTTTTAGAGAAATATCTCTTTCTATTTTGAAATAATTATGAAAAAAATTTATTTTTAAATTATTCTTATAAGCTCATAAGGAAATATTTGACGATGTAATATTGGCGGAAAATATTCATACCCACCAACTGTATAAGTTAAAAAAACATTATTACCTTAAATTTGTAGAAAAGGTCAAAAAGTGCCTTATTTGGAAAATGATGGAAAGATTCCTTTCAAAACAATTAAGGTCAAATAAGGGTATAAATTACCTTAACCAATTTCCTTTTAAATAGTAAAAATGTTTTTTAATATATTTTTAAGAAGCATGAATGTGGATGATAAAGATGTCATGGTAGATAATTACCTATAAACAACCTCATATAATGAAGAGATTGTTAAATTAACCCTTACCTTGTACTTTTCCTTAGTTGAGGGTAGTTTAACCTCATGAATAATGTTAAATTAATTATTATTAAATTATAATAGAATCGAATACATTAATATGATATCTTATATGATCTTTTAATATTTATTTGTTAATAATATTTTAGTATTATCGTCATTTTGGGTGATAACAGATTCGTTTTACTTTATATGTTGTGTTACATAAGTAATTCTTGTTATGGATAGGATGTATATTTTTCATATTCAGTTTGATATGAAGTATTTAAAAATTATTTTTAATCATCTAATGAAAATTAGCCTTGAATGGATACGATGGGTGATGAATCTCATCGCATTTTTGGAGGCGGTAATCCGTACATATGCACGAGCGACAATATCATTCTTTTGATATTAAAACAATATATAATTGTATGGTATATCATATATACATAATCATTATAATGTTATATTTATTATTTACATCCATCACATATCATTATTATACCCATCCTAATAAAAATGTATTGAAAAACATTTACACCACGACGTGCCGACGGTAAGACATACGTAGACACATATGGTGACATGTCATTCAAATCATGGATAAAATAATGAATATGATTGTACCGTATCTATAATAACAGCATATTATGTATAATATAACAGATTTATTATTTTATAATGGAAAAAACAATGAAAGAGGAAGTGGAAGAAGAAAGGAAAACGAAATAGGTGATGAAATATTTACCTCTTCTTCGGGTTCTTCCTTTTGATTTGATCAAAAGTGATATTTAAGTTGGGTTTCTGACTAATGTAAGGCCTCTAGGATGAACAGAGGATAGTTGATAGGGTATTTCAGTAGGGTTTGGATGAGCCAAATGAAATTTATAGTGTTAAATATAGATAAGTGGAAATTCCCTTTTATAAAAGGGGTGAGGGGTACCATAAGAAAAATAGAAAATATTATTTTATAATAAATTAATTTTCAGTTTCTAATGGATCAAAAATGAATTATTTAAAGGATAAGGTGGGGATGGGGCAAAAACCACTGAACTAGTAGATTTTAGGCAGATTTGGGTCACTATATTAACCTTTTCTTTTATATTTAACCCTTAGTTAAATAGTTTGACATTTTCCATGTCTCTTTGTATTTTTATATTATATGGTTAATAATCATGCTACAAACTACCAAGAGAATCCCAAGTGGTTAATTAATGACATATATAAAAGTATTTAATCGCTTTGGTTGAACTTATATTTTTAGGAAGAGAATAGCAATTAATAATATAATATTTTTTTAAAAACTCTTTTTTGTCAATTTCCAAACTCTATGGTATTTTTTTTTGATAAATTCATAACAGAATTATTAATTCTACAAATATTCATTTAATCAATAATAATATGTCATAGTAACCTAAAAAATTAGTTTAATTCTTAAAAAGTCTCAAATAACATTTATTGGGTTATTTATAATATCAATTATTTTAATATTTCATTTGTAAGGTAATTACTAATTCATCATTGTGTCATAAATAAATTAATTTATATAATTTTGAAAATTTATAAATAAAATACCATTATGTTTAAAATCTATTTATCATTCTAATGAATATTTATAGTCAAATTTATCTTCTGTGTAACCCTACATTAGAAATGGTTTAGTTATTAAACAATGAATTTTACACTTTTAACTCTACTTTGATTTTAATTATAATAAATGTTCTAATATATTCCATGTGGACGTAAAGGATCATATTTTATTCTTGAGGTTTTTTTGGTCGAATTAAACTTATCCAATAGAATTAGGACATGTGTTAGGGTAATAATAATATCATTTTTACCCTTAAGTACCATATTTACTTTTAACTATGGTAAATAAAAGTAAAAAGTTACTATTCTACAAAAATTATTTTCATCCTATTGGACCAAATTTTTCTTACCGATATCAACTGTGTCACTCGGATTTCTAAAATTCCACTCACATAAGTGGTAAAATTATGTTTTTTGTGAATTTTTCAAATTCTCCTAGGTAGTGGGTAAAAGAGGTTGAAAATTCAAAAAAAATTATCTATATCTAATATTATTACAAAATGACTCTAATGGATTAAAATTAACATATATAGGTATTATGTATCAATATTTTCCTAAAATAAATTTAAATAAAAATAAAAATTATTTAAATAAAAATTTGGTTTTAAACAATATCTCAGTTTTTTAACTATTCATCAAAAATTATATGTTTTCAGAAAAATACCAAAAAATTATCCTAAGTTAATTTCGATAATCCAAATCCAAAAATTAAGACCATTTTAAAAGATAAATTTATAAAATTTCACAAATTAGGCATTAAAATTTATAACAGTTAGTTTGATTGGTTGTGGTGTGTTAGAACTCGAAGTTTCATAAAACACACGCTATTGTATTATTCAAAGAGAAGCGTATATTGGAAGCTTGGGGTGTTACATATAGTAGCCAAAGTAAACCTCAAAAACTTCTTGGCTAAACTGTCTATAGAATATCAAAACATTTCAAATATAATCACTCCATCCTAACATTACTAAGCATGAAAAAAAACAGCCTAATAGGAAATGCTAGACCAAACGGTTAGAATCAACCAATCATGGGAAAAGACATATATATCATAGAAAATATCCCAATTTACAATCATAAATCCTATACTCATTCCCACATGGCATATCAGGCAATAACATGGCTATTAACCATAAACATGCAATACCCCAATCAAGGTTATTTGGTACTTTTTCACTTATAAATCAAATACTATCTTCAGGAAGGCACAAACCACATACCTCGGTGTTGTATAAATGATATACACGATCCTCAATCCTCGAATTTCCTCTGAACAACCTAGATCTACAAAAACTACTAAAACTTTCAACTGTGGACATATCAAGATAGATGAGAAAACAATGAAATAATCTTTAGAAAAAGTAAGAGCTTACCATGGCGATTACAGCGCAATCAGAAAATGTCGATTGAGAGAACATATGAAGAGTCAGGGGCTCAGAGAAGTATCGGTGGTCTGGTTCTCTCTAGGATGAGACTCATGAAGAAGAAGGGTGTTCTTCTAATTAGACGTGACCACGAACTACTTTATGAAATTAAAATAAAGTACATGAATGCCTTTTAAAAGTACATGATGGCTACATGCTTTTACTAGACTCTATGTTGGGTGGTCTCCAGGTCACCCCACACGACCATGTGTTTGGACATTATAGGGACAGCAGATAGGCTTCCCACAGAAACCGATTACACGTTGTGTACTTATAAGTACACGACGTGTACTCCTAAAATTTCCTAAAAATCCTATTATTTCTGAAAAAACCAGAATACAATACTAATACCTAAAAATAAGATATGGGTTCATACAAACTTCTCCCCTTATTGAAATTCATCCCCAAATTTCTATAGCAAGGTGGCCTAGAAGAAGAATCCTCGAATAGCTCTAGCCACTACGATCATACATTAGCGTCCGTCTCGCAAGTCTCATCCTATACTCGCCCATACTGACATAGAACTCATACTAGCAGAACATGCCATCCATGGAGAACCTTCGCACTGCGATACAAAATCTAGAAAAGATACTCCCCGAATGATGCATCCACCTCTATCTCAACCTATACATTTTTAAAGACATGAGGTGGGTCTTAGATGTAATATTGTAGATATGAAACGTGAAAGACATTGTGAATATCCCGATACCTATGAGGTAATAACAACAGATAGGCAATTGGCCCGACCCTTTCCAAAACATTGAATGATCTGGCATACCTCGTAGAAAGATTTCCTTGTCTTTAAATCCTCATGATTCCCAACCTTAGTGTGACACGTAGAAAAACCTGATCTCCATCCTTGAACTCTAGATGTTGTCTACATCGATCTGCATAAGACTTATGTCCTGACTGTGCATTAGTCATCCTCTTCTGGATCAACTCTATCCGCTTTATGGTCTAGTGGACAAGATGAGGTCCTAGAATAGCTTCCTCTCCCACTTCCAGCCAATGTAGGTGTGATCAGCATGGCCAATGGTACATAGCCTCATAAGGTGCCATCTGAATAGTTTCATGAAAACTATTTTTGTAGGAAAAATCCATACAATCTATGTTCTTATCCTAGGAACCTCAAAAATATAAGATGAATGCTCAATGTTTGTCCTCCTGCACCTGAATCATATGCTCAGACTAGCTATCTATCGGGGATGGTAAGCTGTACTCAGAAGAACCTAGGTACCCAAAGCCCTATGTAATCTCTTACAGACCCGAGAAGTATACTGTGTGTCCCTGTATGAAACAATGGAGTATGGAACCCCATATAGACGTTCAATCTATCGGATGTACATCCTTCCAATCTCATCAACACTAAAGGTCTCCTTGATCAGTAAGAAGTGTGTAACCCTCATGATTCTATCAACGAAAACCCATATTGAATCATTAATTTGAGGTGACCTCAGTAAACATGTCACTATGTCCATCGCAACATCATTCTACTTCCACTCGGGAATTAGTAACTTCTACAAAATCCATGCTGGTCATAGATGCTCTTCCTTCACCTGCTGACAAGTGGAACACCTCATGATAAAACCCAGAAACGTATTTCTTCAAACCTGGCCACTAATACCGATGGTGCAGATATCGATTCATCTTTGTTACACTCGAATGAACATCCCTAAATGACGAATAAAGTCCCCACATCTTGTCCTCGCGTATGTCTGCTGACACCCACACGTGCCAATGAAAATGAAAGATATCATCCTCACCTACTATCCATCAAGGAATTTGGTCCCCTCATCCCACACTTTCCCATAGGACTAGGCATTCGGAATCTAATATCATCTTCATTTTCACTCAATAAATTAGAGTAGAGTTAATAGTTATAGAATAAAAGAAATGTCAACCCCTATCTATCGTGCACCTCCAAATGCATCTCAGAGAACAGAGCCATTAGCGTCCACTCTCTACTGGACTCCTGAACTGCAAGTATATGAGTTCTCCTACTCAATGTATCACCTATTGCGTTGCATTTCCCAAGCATATAGGCAAGCTCAAAGTTAATGGACTGAAGGTACTAAACCCACCTTCACTATCAATGATTCATATCATGTAGAGAGAATATATACTTGAGACATTTGTGGTCAGTGAAAACCACAAAATGATCTCTCGAAAGATAATTTCTCCAACAGCATAAATCATGAACAACTTCACCCATCTCAAGATTGTGCGTTAGGAAATTCCTCTCTTGTGGCCTCAACAACCGAAACTCATATGAAACAACTCCATGTACCTATATAGGCACATGTCCCAACCTGACACCTGATGCATCATAGTACATAATATAAATATGGCCTAGATATGGAAATATTAGTATCAATTCTGATGTCAACCTCTCATTCAACTCTTGAAAGGATGACTCACAAGAATCAGACAAAAAATACGTAACACCCTTCTTAGTCAGGCCTTTCAGTGACACTGCTATGCATGAAAAGTTCTGTATGAAATATTTATAGTAAACATCCATCCCTAGAAAACATCATACATCAAAGATGTTCTTCGGCTACTCCTAGAGAACTACTGCTCTCACTTTCTATAGGTCTATGGATAAAATATTCTCTGAGATTATATGATCCAAGAAGTGATTTTGGTCCGTCCACAAGTTGCATTTTGAGAGCTTAACATATATTTGATGCTCTCTCAGTATACTCAAAATGATGTCAAGATGATTGGTATGTTCATGTTGAGTGTGAGAATACACTAAGATATCATCCATGAAGAATACCATGAAGGAATCCATTTATGGATGGAACACACGTTTCATTAGTTCCATGAAAACTACAGGCACGTTCGTGAGACCAAACAGAATATCCACATAAATGTATAGACCATACCTTTTTTGAATGACCATAGGAGGTATATCTAATTTTCTAATGTGAAACTGATGATAACTAGATCTCATTTAAATATTCTAGAACACCTGATTTCCTCGAAGCTGATCAAAGAGATCATCAATCCAAATTAAAGGTTTTTGGTTCTTGAATGTCAAATGGTTCAACATCCGATAAGAAACACAAAGTCTAAGGGTATCGTCTGACTATATCGCAAATAGGATAGGCGAACCCCGAGGAGAAGGATTGGGTTAGATGAAATCATATGTGGTGACTCCTCTAACTGCTTCTTGAGCTCCTGTATCTCTAGTGTAGCAATCCTATAAGGAGGAATATACACCAGTGCCGCTCCAGGATTAAGATCAATAAAAAATTACACCTCTCTCTCTCTAGAGGAAAACATGAAAAGTCTTCTAGAAAGACATCACTGAAACAATCAACCATGGGGGGAAAAGTCTATCTTTGGTGTCCCTAGTCATCATGATATAGACTGGAAATCTGGTGTATAAATCCTCCCAACCCATGATTCTTGGGTCCTTCTTTGCTCGCCTGGACATCCCATTCTCTCTTATGATGAAACAATATACCCTCTCGTGACGTGAATGTCACCCTAGGACAATAGTCATCGACAATAGAATAGAAGGGAACTAATAAGTCCATCCCGAGAATGACATCATAGCCTGTCATCTCTAAGGCATAGAGGTCCCATAATATGTGACTCCCACCAACCTCTAGAGGGAACTCCTTTCCCTATCATTCACTAGTCATTCTTGTCCCTAATTGAGTGTCCAACATCAGGACATTTTCCTAAGTAAAGATATAGATCCCAATGATCTCCACCACAAAAATATATATGAAACTACGGGAATCCCCTATATCGAAAAGTGAAGAAGATAAAACTAAGGAAAATAGGATCGTACCTCAAACTATCGAGGGTCTAAGACCCTACTCATGATGGGTATGCTCCACAACAAATGTATGGCTTGTACCGCGACCCCATGACCTTGCCTGACCACCCTAAGGTGATCCTCCCTGTTATTGCTGAAAGCATGCCGACTTGCTACCAAGGCCACAACCCCCAGCTCGCTCGGAATGGCTGGATGAACTTCAGTTTCCAGACGGATGAGAAACTAATGGTCATTCTCCCAAATGAGGAGTCATAGATGAACCTCGATCACCAACTGTTGGTGATAAAAACTGACAGAAATGATGAAGATGGCCCATAATTCTATAATATAGGCACTCGAAAAGGTCTCTTGAGCAATGTGGCCACGTATTCCCACTCTTCCAACATTGGTAGCACACTACATGGCCACCAGAAGAAGTATCCTAACAAATATGATCTCCATGTGTAGATTCTCTATCGAACATGCTGCTATCAATAATAGGGGTACCAACTCTGAATGTTGAACCTCCCTAGATCAGAGTTCTAGAATCCCTTAGATTTTCACTATGTGATTTGATCCTGGTTGATTATAAAACAGGTGGAAGTTAACTTGAATATGTTTACCTGAGATTGTATTTTGTTCCTGTGACCATCCTCAATCATCATTTCCATTAATAACAAATCAGCTCCTCGAATGGGTGTGAAGCGCTGCAACTCTATGAAATGAGAAGAGTACTCCATGACTGAGAGTGTATCCTAATCCAGACATTTGAACTATCGGGCTCTATTGTCTCTCAAAGTTTCAATGTTGATGTAGTCATATATGGTTTGTTGGAACTCGTATCATGACATAACATTCTGGAATCCCGCCTATGAGATCACATCCCTCCATCTCTTGGCAGAGTACAAAAGCATATAAGTAGTGAGCTTTACCCTCCTCTTTGGAGGCATCTCCAGATGCTTGAATGTAGAAAGCATGAATTTTAACTATGACTCTACAGCCTGAGGACCTCTTTCCCCTACGAAGGCTATAGGATGTTGTTGTTGGAAAACCCACGCCAATTCTACCATTGATGGGGTAGAATTCATATCTCCCTAGAAGGACTGCATAAATCACATAAATCCATCTTGGAACCATGCATCAACAACTTTTTCAAGAATGATTGATGGTCCCAATACTGGAACTATAAGCGGATCTTCTGGTAGTCCTTGATCACCCATGATCATTGTCTGATCACTACCTTTTATATGGCATACAACCAGAGGATTTCTAGGTGGAATGACTATACAAGGTCAAGTTCACACCTTAGGATCAATATTTATGAAGGAAAGAAAATCAGAAGAGAAAGAAAGGAATAGGAAAAATAATGAATTCGGGTTTTTTTAAACATGAATACATGGCTTGTATAACCCTTACACGGCGTGTTCCTTTTAGCCTTTCACATGGGCATGTACTTCTGACAAAACTGGTCGTGTGACACCCCTTACATGTGTCGTGTTTATGCTAGAAATGACTTGTACATGAATCATATTCCCCTTCCTACGTTCTTTTACATTAATAACCGACACGGTTCCCTTAGAACAAGACTACATGGCGTGTTTATTCCATACATGGTGTGTACTATAAGGATTCCACTGCCCCGTGTTTGTTATTTACACGACCGAATACACGGGTTATACTACACGACATCTTCAAGCTTTAAACGGTGTGTATAACATAGGTCTTATCCATCTGTTTCATTAGTCACATGGGTGGAAACATGGCCTACACAACACGGTGGGTACATCCAGTACACGTAATGTCCAACTAAAGATTTCCTAACCCCATGCCTCTGCCCACACATCCACTGACATGGTTAGAGACTACATGGTGTGTATATATAGTACATGCATTGTACTTAAGGAAAACAGTTCCTTCTTAAACAGAAGTACACATGGCATGTATATAATATTACACAACTTTTATTCTGGGTTTTTCTAGAAAGTAAGCCTCAAAAACTACTCTGGAACCCAGAAAAAACAGAATCAATCTTTAATGTTCTAAATTTTGATCTGTGAGAGCCAATACTCTCCACAAATAAAGTCATTCATTCTTATATAGGTTATATAAAAGTAATAACAATGTAATAATACACCAAATTCAACTTCATGAGGGCCCATAACACCTAGAACCACATATTTGTGTTCATTCGAGAATAATCGTATACAAACAACACCCTATAAAACAATAGGTATTCTAACAAGGAATCTTTCACAACATCATGAATATTTAGCACAACATCCATCACAACAACATGCAATCAGTAATTCACCCTAAATGGCCTGGTAAGGATGCATGACATTTGATTTCTATCAAGTTCCTATATAATTCATGAGGTGGTATATCCTCATCAAATATGGCTGAAAAAGAAATACAACCTCAAAAATATAAAAAATAATAGAAAAAAACATGTGAATCACCAAAAGGTGAAATCAAATCAACTGTAAAATGGGAAAACAAGAAAAATTTCCATAATCTAGGTAAATGTGATTTTCTCTATACATGGGTTAGAAACTCCTTATAATATCTCATTACTAATTTCTTATTGTATCTTACCCATGGCTATAGGATCCAAACAGTAAAGAAAGAAGAAAATAAACATTCTAATAAAAATTTGTAACATCCCTATTTCAAAAGCTGCCCAGGGGTGCCCTATACCCAGTTGTTCACATAGCCTCAAGCGCATTTCCACACATTCCAGAGGCTGAAGACTAGCAATGAGGTCCTTGATTGTGATAGTCGGGAATATATGCCTTTATTAGCAGAGTAACACATCGGAAATTACATATAACAATAGAGGAAGTAGTAAAAACATGCAATAATTTAACACACAATGTAATAAACAACTAGAGTACACATATATAAATGATTCATGACACATATTTCTTGTAAAGCATCCAAAAAAGTCACAATGATAGAATAATGTACCAAACCATTGTACAAAAGAAAAGATATTCAATAGCTCCACAGCATCGCAAGACTCGGCTTGGCCCCATGCCCTCCATCTCTTTAGATATCATGTCCCTGATGTAGAAGGGAACATTCCCTTATCTAAACATGAAACAATATAATCAGTTTGAAACAAAAATAATGACCCAAATAGGGTGTGGTATGAATCCCAGAAGGCAACCACTCAAAGATCTGTGCCTAATAGTTAGGGAATATACATGTATGGAAATATGAAAAATGAAGCAATAAACAAGGTTGTAATCAAAGTAAACAATCCTACAGTATAAATAAAAACCATGTTCATTTATTAGTTAAGTGACCTACAATGATAAGATACCCTCAGGGATGTACTCATACATTAACCCACGTAGTTTAAATTTATAAAAGACACTCAGAGGAAGAACTCATAGTCAATTTCCTAGGTGGTATCGTATCCATAACTATAGACACTCTGGGGAAGCACACAATGTCCAATTCCCCTTGTGGTCTCATAACAAGGAACTACAGACACTCTGAGGGAGCCCAAAGTCCATCCCTGCCATGTTCTCACAATGTGAATGTAATCATACACTCTGGAGAATCCCACATCGTACATTATCTCTATGGTATACTACACCAGGTTCTCGCAGCCCTTTGTAAAACAATCGTGAACAAATGATATATGACAGCCAATGTAAACCTCAATAACTGCTTGGACAAATAGTATACAATATATCAAAACATGTCAAATAAAATCACTCCACCCTAACAATACAAGGCATGGAAAAACCGCCTAATAGGCAATGGTAGACAAAACGGTCAGAATCTTGCACGCAAGGGAAGACACATTCACTGAATGGAAAATAACCCTATTTACAATCATAAATCCTCTACTCAAGAACACAATGCATAAACAGAAATAACAGGGCTATTAACAATAAACACGCAATACCCTAAACAAGGTTATAAGGATATTTTTCACATATAACTCAAAGAATGACTTGGAAAAGTCCCAAACCACCTACATAGGCATTTTATGAATGATATACGTGATCCCCAGGACTTGAATCACACTAGAACACCATATATCTACAAAAACATCTAAAAATTACAACCAAGGATATCTCACGAGAGATGAGAAAACAAGAAACCAATCTCTATAAGAAATAATAGCATACCGTGGTGATTCTGAAGTAATCAACGTCGGTCGATTCAGAAAATAGTTGACGAGTCGAGGGATCAGAGAAGCATCAACAATCATGTTCGCTCCTATAAATGGTGTGTCTTTTAAATTTACACAGCATGTACTAGCATTTACTATCATCCTATTAAATGGAGAGTACAATGCTGCCCATGACAACTGAGTACACATAGTGTACTTATATGTACATGGCATGTACTCCGGAAATTTAAAGAAACTCATATTTTTCTTGAAAACACTAGAAAACAATATTCATACCTAAAAAGAAGATTCTGGTTTTTCCAATTGTAAACCATAAAAAGTTAATAGAAACTAACCAATTTCATGGCCACCAATACTATCCCATAAACATCCCATTATTATTATCTGTATATAAAGAACATATTTTGTTTTGTCACTCCATGTCATCCATTCTCAAATAGATCAACTTACAACAGAATCACTTCATCGGGATATTGGTTCTATTCATCAAATGATTCCAATTATTTAACGAATATGTAATAAAATACATGTATTATATATCAAATGATTCATATAAACATAATATCATTTATAAAAAACGTTTATGAAATAAATCTTAATGAAAAAAAACAAATAAGTTATTTATTCTACATAGATTACTATAGTAGCATAACCATGACCTTTATCCCTTTTCTTATTTTGAGATATATTTCTATGATGATTGAGACACTAATACTCTTAGTGCCCTATATCGTTATAGTTAAAGAATTAGACAAATAATTTAATCACTTTTAAATCTTCAGAATGGTCCCTTTTTTGTAAACTTTTTTAGAAAACTCTCATTCCGTTCAAGAATGAAATAGGGTGTTTTCTTCTACAATTTTCATATCAGGTAAAATATTTATTTCCAATATTCACTTTATACTTCAATTTCTATACCATGATATAATTCTATTTATTCCATTAAAAGTCATAAAACAATGATAAGTCTTTATATGTCTTGATAGAACATGATAATATATATTCATATGATAACAATGTCCGGGTGACTAGTTCCCTTTGATGGATTGTCTTCACCCCATTAATGAAATGCTTAATATGACTCCTTGGGTTGCGTATATATTCTGCAACATGTGTTGTTAATATTTTAAATTTGTATTCATATTTAGAAACTATATCATCCTTTTTTGGTCTTAAAATCTTGTATTTTCTATCCATATCTTCTCATAGTTCTTGAGGGAAATATATTTTCCTGTAATTTAATTAAAATAATTCCATTCCATGTTTTATATTTCCTCATCCATCATAGATTATTCAATCAATGACCACCATTTTTCCACATCTATAGAGAAATGTTAAACTAACGTGAAAATTTTCTCCCTTTCATTACATATCAACGGGAGAAATATATTTTCTATGAAATTTATGCATTACTATTCTATAAATGTATTTCTGTTGTTATATAATATTGGAGGTTTTTGATGCATAAATAGTATACAACTATTACACTACATTTTTGATCAGTAGGATTCTCCATACTTGAATGGTTATTGCTCATAACCTGAGTCAGCTATCACAATATAGTTATAATTTATGCATATCTAGTTTTATATCATCCTCCAACATCCCTATATTAAATAGGAGTGTTATACCTATATGGAATACATGAATTGATAATATTTACATTCCCTATATATAGATCTATGACTAAATAATGTAATACAATTGATTAGATCATAATATTATGAAATAAAATTTATAATCTCATAACTAGTGGTCCACATTATCAAAGATTTAGTATTTAGTTATAACTACTTTCTAAATTCTAATAGTGGTTTAATTGGGAGTATTTCAAAATTATTTCATACGGGTTTTTTCCCTGATCTATGTTTTTACTAAATCTAATTTCAAATGTTTCAAATAATATTGCTCTAATGCCAACTGTAAGTACCCTGAACCCAGTACACTAGAGCCAGTTCGATACATTATTACATTATCATAATATAAAAGTAGTCACATCCTAAATGACCGAATATTATATTGGTTTTGTAATACAATATTAATACAGGAATTTTTAATTACAATTTAAAATATAAAATACATATTATTGACTCATTTGATAACACCATTACCCTCCTTGCCCGACCCTGCAAATCAAAATTAATAATCTTCTACCCATCCTATAGGAAAATAAAACATAAGAACAGTTTGCGGTCAGATATTTATAAAGGGTAATAATATAGCAGAATATATTATAATTAAACATAATCAATGAGGAAAGGTGTATAACTAAAAACACATTCCATTAAATCATTATCGTGAGTATAATATGGCATGATCAAATTATGATTAAATAACTACATATAAATATATATATGATAATGTTACTATACCATGGAAATAATAATAGTTTAATAATCACTTGGATTACCAATAACCAATCTTGTAATGATGGAATGCATAATGTGAGATATAATAAACATTCCATAAAAAATTTATACCATGAATATACTTAAATTTGTAAGGCCTTATCCAAAACATTTTCTAGTTTGTATCATGACACTTATGGATGCATCGAGTGTCTATATTGGGATACACATGACAATTTCTTTGTCCAACACATTCCTCATATGAAACAGGTGGATCATATTTAACACAAAAATTTATATTGAAAATAGAATATGTAATGAAAATAATTTCCCCAAACAGAAAACATAACCAAATATTATCCATAGTAATATGGTCAATGGAATCGTGAAGGCATATCCCTTGTAAACATGAGCATAAGAAATAAAATAAAATAAAGCACACGGTATCATAAGAGATCAACCTCAGTTAATAATAATAAATTAACATAACAGTTTCCCATTGAAAGAATCATATATCATAATAATCTCATATGAACTAAAAAATCAGTGTATCATAAAGGTTTCCATGGAAAAATAGATTAAAACAATACATGGAAATTCCTAAGAAAAAATATTCATATATCATGATAATTTAATTCAAATTGAATTGAAACCCTATAAAATATAGTTTAAGAAACTTTAAAAATGATAAATATAAGATCAGTTTATAGGAATATATAAAAGTTCCTTTAATGGGGAAATTGAATAATTTTTTCAATAAGACTAGAAATTGAAAAAATTTAGTTTTTCATGAAAAAATAGTGATTTTATATAAATAATTGGTGACTTAAAATAGATTATCTATTATAAATTTAAATGCAGAATAAATTGGGGGTGTTCCTTTTAATCGATTGTGCTTATCTAGAGGAATTGAAAATGGAACCTTATAAAACATGTATTTCCCCATAAAATATACTGTAATTGAGATAAGTAATTTTTTGGAACACATAAAAAAATTTCAGAGTTATAAATAATATGAGGTAATAATTAAATCTGGGTAAAGAGATATAAAGTGTAACACAATGGAAAATAGAGTTTTGGGGAGAATCTCTTACCACATTATATTTTTTTAAATAAGATGCCCCATAAAAATAATGATCACCAAATGAAAAAATGGATAACAGGAATATAAAAAAATTAATTATATGATGCATAAAAGGGTAGGATACATACTAAAAAAATAAGAAATAGTGGATAATGAGGAATATCTCTCAAAAATAAAGGTGACATCAGAAAAACCTTATGTTCTGTCTAGAAGTGTTCTGCACCTACAGTTATTATATTGGATAATTAAATTTTATTCATAACATTTTAATTCAGAAAATATTAAACATGAATTTTATTTATTATAATTTTTATAAGTTTGTTTATGTATTTCATTAATGAGTTATATTCAATTCCGTCATTCGAGATTGTTCATTTTGTAGTTTTCTTGATTGGTTCACTTGTGTATATATGTGAATGATATTTTAAAATGGAAATAGATACCCATAATTGAAATTTTATGTTATTACTAAAATTAAATAATATTAAATAATATTATATATATATATATCTTTTTTTCATATATGAGTTTTATTTATTAAATAAAACACTAATGATTACTTTTAATATTATTTTGTCTTATTTTCAATCATTATGTGCTACTGTTGTTTCATTAATAAATATTTCTTATATATAAAGGTTATAGGAAAATAAATAAGTTGATCTTTTTATTTTAAAATATTTATAAACCATTATAATATTTGTATGATTATATATTAAAGTAGTATTATAAAATTCAAAAGTATCATCAACAAATGTGGTGAATAAACACCCTAATGGTGATGTTTTTATTTTTAGAAGAATGAAAGAAGATAAAAAAATTGATTGTGGATATACCACTAAAATAATAAAATTATAATATATGTATACAATACTGGATTTATCATGATTTTTTGTAAAGGGTAGGTGAGCGAAGGATAAGAATAGAAATGAAATTGAAAAGTAAAGGAGAGGTTTTACCTCTTCAGTTCCGTCTCCTTGAGAACATCATTAAGGGGCTTAGAAATATTCATTGGGATATACAAGGAAGACCATAATTTGGATAAGTGGTTTGGAAGAGTAATTAGGATGAATATAAGAAACTTTATAATCTTATAAAGTGTGAGGATAATGGTTGGTGAGGGGTGGTTTTTATAGGGAGATTAGAGGGGTGTTTTGGGATATTTTCATTACTTGTTTTTTATTTTATATCAAGACTATAAATAGTTTTGATTCTTATTATTTATTACAGTAAATAAGAATTTAATCCTTGGATAATGGCCACTTATGTCATCCATGTCTCAATAATGGATAAAAAAATTAATTGGATTACTTATGATGTTAAATACAATAAATTTCAGCATATCTCTATTCATAAAAAATTCCATTATATTAAAAAAAATTAAAAAATTCACCCTACCATTTTTGGTTCTGTAGATTTCAATATTGAATACCATTATATGAAAGTAATTTTCAATAAATAAAAAAATTAATTTTTAATTAAAATCTTTATTTATTATATAAATAATAATTTTAAAATTATAACTAATATTATGACATTTTTAAAAATTAATTATGGTACCATAAAATTATATTTTAATCATAATAAATTAAATTATTTATTTATGAATTTATTTTTTAACTATATGTTTTCTTTTAAATCATTATTTAAATTGTGAAATAATAAATAAACATTTACATTTCTCCAAAATACAAAAAAAAATAATTGATAAATTTTAAGAGTTATTTACCTATTCTATGATATAAATAATCCAAACTTTCATTTATGAGATAATAAATTTTATTTATACTTTCATATATCATGTTATTATTATAATGGATAGATTACTGTTCCATGCGGTCACATATCTATTCTTAAAATGAATCTTAATATTTAATATTATATTATGTTTGTAATCCCGAAGTTGAGTGAAACATAATATATTAAAGATAATAAATTTTAAAGATACATATAATAAAATTACTTTCATTTAAATATGTAATATGTTAAAGATATCAAATATATTATCTATAGTTATTTTAAGTTCCTAGATACGCTATGGAATATAACTTTTCCATTCACTACTGATGAGGACGGGTACCAAGAAATAACTTTTTTTCCAAATAGTTATATTATTTCTTGATGGAGATATATAATAAATTTTATATATTAAAAAACCAATGTAAAAATATATTAATTCATAGGCATACATGATTCATTGAAGATGGTATATAGCAATAAAACGATGATACATCCTACGATGATAAAGAAGGCAACCATACTTATTAACAAGATCTGTAGAAAGATCATTTTGATGATGGGTATGCTTCCATTGACGGAACAAATAGAGACCATAATGTCAAAGACGTTGAATCTATGGAATATGTGGAGGATGTTGTTATAAATTCATTATTTTTATATATTCCTCATCAAAAAATAAATCATAGACACCTCCTCAAATAATATTCTAATGTAATTGTATGTTTTTCATTAGTCAAGAAGAATTTTATCACCCCATAATATTTATTTCTAATAGTTTTACAAGATATATTCAATGAACATGAAAATTAATTATACATTATAAGATATTTTCAAATAAAATATAACATGAAAAACATATGAAAAATATTTCATGTTGAGAGAAATATTTAATATTTAGTTCAAGATTCATGCAATAAAAATTACATCCTAGGGTGTGACAAATATTTTAATTATTATATATTCTATTAAATGTGATTATTAACATTACATTTGGACGATGGAGAAATTATTAGATTACATAATATCATATTCACATTCAATAATACTTGACACAACATCATACATCATTAGATATTTAATTTGAATAATATATTATTGTTTTTATGATCATGACCTATGATGATGTACTAACACCCCTTATGCAATAGTGGATACAAAAAAAAATTGGTTATATAATTTCATATACAAAGGCATGGGTGGTGAAAAAGATGGAAGCTTTCAAGGACTACGGTGATTTGGATGACACGTATCTGGTTTTTTGGTAATTTCTATCCCGACTACAATACAATGACCATATTTTCTTCCATCTCAATATAAATGAACATGTGCCTCAAGGTAACTAACTTGATCCATATCATGTAAACTTTTGTCTTTTGGTCATGTAATTCCTTCCATGTATTTCATTGTTTATTTTCTATTAATAGTACCTACAAATTTAAGAGTTTTTTTATTTATGGAAAATAAAAATGAAATTTTTTGAGAAACAGAAGATGGAAATTTTTCATTCCTATGGTTTTATTTTCAATTATGGATAAGAGAAATTGGGAATCATATATATGGTTTTTAGCTTGTATCATCAACCATTTCACCCATATTTGGGCTGTATATTTGATATATGATCACCATAAGGAATTAAATGAATAAATTAATACAAATCCTATTACATGGATAACCCAAATTTTGCATCATTGGTACTACATCCGAAAAATTTGAAGCACTGTGAGAAAAACATTCAAAAATGATCCTATGAAGAAGAATGTCAAGATTCTTCGTATATATTCTCTTTATAATTTTCACTACATCGATGTAATGATAAAACATATTCATCTGAAATATGATAACATTCTAGTAGAATATGAGATAGGTCAATGATTGTTTGAATAATGATTAGATGAAATCTATTGGGATCTTCTAGTATTGAATAATTATAAGATGTGGATTGAAAATTAAAAATGAACATTGGCGTATGAAGGGGGAGGAGAGGTGTAGAAAAAAGACCAAAACAATTTTGGTATAATTCATTGAAATCATAAATGAGATTATAATGTTACCTATAAATTCACTTGTTCAAGAGTAATTTAATAATTGTCTCAAGCAATTCACTAAAAGAGGGATATAATGTATAGATGAGATTCCGAAGGGTATAAGGCATGGATGACACATTCAATGAGTGATTAAAAATATAACTGAAGAGTCTTTTTTTTATTAATTTATCCTTTTCAAATGATAAGGATTTTTATTTTTTGTGATACATTTTCCGGACCCCATCCTTGGTACCAGTTGTGAATTTCTAGTGGAATTACTAGAAGCAAGGAATTATCATTATAGAAAAATCTAGGATTTTGGTTTCTATGAGTACACTCCATTAAATCATGTGCCTCAGTAAACATATCATGGGATTTATATGGTGATATATTTTATGAGATGGACTCCATTGGTAAATTTTATGCGTTATGATGTTTGACGATTGGGGAGTTTTGACAATTCCCAATTCCTTAAGACCAACAGATATTGATACATCACATCAACATGATGAAAAAGTGGGTGGGGGGGACAAAGCCTATAAGATTTTGAAATGAGAAAGATTGGCCTCAAGAATAATGAAAATTTTTAAGAAAAAATATATTCCATCAAAATGGTCATAATTAGAAATTATTCCCTCATATTTTTTGATTAATATCACACACTCATATATGATGATGTATTCCCTCCAATGTGAACTTTTCATATTTTCGATAACATAGGGTTTATGTAATGTAATTAATTTTTTACAATACTCTGACATTAATGAATACAATTATTATCAAAAATAAATTTTTTGATAATTATAAAATCATTTACAAAAATCAAACTCAAGATAAAATATATGAAATATTAAACAATTTTAATAAATGAATAATTTTTTTACATAATTCCCTTTCCTTTATATAAACTATTAACATGATAAAATCATTTTTTAAATAATTATTTAGTTTTCATTACAATCTATTCATAGTCACATTATAAAAAATATGAATGTAAATGTGTGATTTCATGAATGAATAATAAAACTATCAATGAGTAGACCATAAAGAAAGCATGTGAGAAAATATTCATTAAATATTCCATCATGTGATAAAACATACATAAATTAAAAGGCACACATTTTGGGATATATCTCTGTTCTTATACATACTAGACATGAAATATAGACATTATCCATAAGCTATATCCAACTGATATAAATAATGAGTGCACAAAGATATATATAAATTAACACCTCTTTAAAAAGGTGAATCTATTCCTACCAAAATGGAGGAAGAACCAGTCATATTAAAAAATAGAGATTAGGAAAGATATAAATAAAAAATGGATAATTACATAGATGAAAAATATTTTTCTAAAATATTTTTAATTATTATATTAGAAACATGAATACAATAAATATTATTTTGGAAGGAAAAGTTTCATAAATCAATGGGAATAAGTATTCAGTATCTTACATCATACCATTCATAAAATTATTCTGACCATAATGTTATATTTATATCTTAAAAAATGTTATTTCTAATTTTTATAAGTAGTTATGGAGGATATTACTCTATTCATGGAGCATTATAGGCATGATTCACAAGAGGTTCTCAAAGTTCATTATGTTCGAAAAATTATGGTGCATTGAGTTCCCCATTATGATAAAACATATACCTCCATATGATTTTATTCCAATCCTACTCCATAACTTTTTTATGTAGTCATTTTTTCTTATTATATATTCAATAATCATCACCTACTTACTAAATTTATCGAGAGATGAATACCTGAGACACAAACATTCCACATCCCTGTGGGAGAGGTGACCATCACCCTTAAGGATGTGAAAATTATTCTTGGTCTCCCTATCATTGGTAATGTAGTTGTAGGACCCACCCTAGGAGCATGTATTGATCGTTTACAATGATTAAATTGTCTCAAAACTTTTAGAAATTATGATGGTATAGATGGCAGGTCACTACCAATGAGCTGTCTGAACATTCACTTCATATAGTTACCTATTGACACTTACGAGCATACATTCGTGTGTCACTCCCATTAACATATCTCATGACTCATCGAAGGGACAATGTGAATTGATAACTCTGTTTTTCATTTCAACATGGTATATCTATGGTTACTAGATGAAATTGATTATACTGGGAGATTCATTCAGGGATCTTCTTTCTAGATATACACATATAATGCCTTATCCATGATATTCAGATCTGATCACAGTGATCTCAGAGGATCTGTCATCCTTATTCAGTTATGGGTACATAAGAAAATCCTTCCCCTTTCCCCAATTGTTTCTAGTTAGGATATCTATATAGATGTGATGCATGACACTGTGTGTGGTTGATGGTATGATCCCTCATCTTTAATATTTTTTTTCTAATTTTAATATTACAATATTTTTTATTATTATATATCACTTTCAATGTTAAAAGTTATAAGTTGAGTCAGGAACGACACTTCGTTAGGAATATGAGACACCATTTGTATACAAAACGTCTCATATTGTATAGTTTATGACCCAGTAATGTATGTATATAAATTCTTTGGTCATATAATCAATTTAAAAATATTATCATTTTTTGTAAATTAGTAACAAATTATTTTAGCAAATGTAAGCTATCATTTCTGATATCATTGCATCCCGACTAGGAACTATTTTACTACATTCCCACATACTACGTTGATGTGAATCAAGATTCAACAATTTTAGTGCCTCTCATTGAATTCGATATTATTGAGTTGAAATATCCAGAGAGTTACACACCATCTTACATTTACCTACTGTATTCTAGTTCCACCATGAAAATCAATAACACTTCATTCCATAATGCTTAGAGGGAGTTAGGTTGTCAACCGTCATCACAGAATGAAGAGTATATTGACCTTTGGGACTGACATTTATCTGTTCATATTTATGGAATGTGAATTATGTGATTCCATCTACCATGGTAGGTCGAGAATGATTCATGTAATAGATTAAACATTATACTCTATATTACATCACATAGAATAGGCCTTTAGGATCTAGAAAGTAAATAATATACATTAGATTATTTTTAGTACTTATATTAATACATGTTTAATTTCATTATATAATAATTTACTACAAAATATTATCTGCATGCCTACTCATAATGAGGGTGAGGTTTTATCCCTATAAGTGTACCATGTTGCAGTGGAGGAGACGATAACATGATGTCAGGTTCTACATGATAGTATCTCTCACCATCCACCAATATGACATAATGTTACTACCCATGGAGATGAGGGTCTTGATTTAGAACCTCCCCTTTAATATCTTTATGTTGAGGTTCCAAACAATGATGAAGTAGATTGTGTCATGATACATGAGAGGCATCACCTATTCTACAAAAATAAGTTGGACTACCGCTAGTCCAACCTTATCCAATTTCAGTTGTCCACAAGGGGTTTTGATATCCATTTATGTTGTTAAGATATCCACATTGTTTCTTAGATATATTTAATGGGAGATCGTATTTATGGTTATTTCCAATATGTCCACCACTGGTGATCGAACCTTCACAAGCATTATTGTTCACCCATCAGATGCTGGTAGTTTGTTCCATTTACGTAGTGGGAGATGTATCTGGGGAAGATGACGACATACATATGTAACCGCCTCCCATTTACACATAGGTATAAACTCATATATTTTAGGTTCCAACACAATAATAATATTAATCTATAGTTTATCATACTCTTACCCACCATAAATGTCACCAATCTCAACATGGGCATCCAATTCACCAGCTAGATTGTTGGATAGAGACTCATGGTACACAATTATTGTATTCTTTAAATTATATGATTTATATTTACTTAAAACATTTTAAACAACATCACGATTGATCTTTTATACAGTTTCATGTCTATTACATTGATTATTTTTTTATTTTTCAACCACTTTTATTTGTTTAACTAGGGTTTTTAATTTCATTTATATTTTCATACATTTAAATTTTATGTGTTTTCAATGTCTACTGCATGAATCATTGGAAAAAAATTTAAATTTCATTTACTTATCTTTAATATATAATAAAATATAAACTACAAAAACAATCAAATTAAACTATAAACATAGGCTAAACATAAAAAACAGTTGATAATTAAAATAATTTCATCACTATAATGAATCAAAATTAAATAACCGAAAAAAAATTAGTGACTAAAAACTTTATTTTTACACATTTAAAATATATGTACATAATATATAGTACACCCATGATCTAAATGAAACACTAAAAATTGACTAAAGAGATAAAAAATAATTAAAAATAAAAGTAATGTAAAATGAATTTATAAATATAAATGTGGTTTTTTAGAAGAAAAATATATTGTGTAATTAAAATTTCCTATAATTAATTATTTTTATAAAATTCCCATAAAATTCAATTATTATTTATATTTTTTGTAACCTTTTAAAATATAATTTCAATAATATTTCTATATTATTATTTATAGATTTTCTAAATAAACTTCTTGAATCATTAATATGTTTCATGTAGGTGAATCTAAAAGCGTATAAATTATAAATTTTAAAAACAATCTAAATGAAATTGTACAAACTGACTCAACATATAAAACCTAAATGAAAATAAAAAAATTTATATATATATAAATAAATAAATAATTTACATTTTAGAAGAATTATTTCCTAAAACATAGGATTTTCAATTTAAAATATTAATGGATATAATTTTTATTATGTAATAAATTAATAATTACATTAATATGAGTTATTATTATTTATTTTAATATAATTAAATGTTAACAATTATATAATTAACAAATATTAAATTTATTATTAAATATTTAAAATAATTGAAAAATTAGATATTAATAAATATTTATGTAATATAATTATTAACAGAGCATTTAAGTTAAATAATAATAGAATGTTAAAATAAATATTATATAAATTAGTAATATAAAAAATTTAATTAATAATAATTATGTTGTTATTAAGAAATTAGATATATATAATTGTATCTAAACAAAAAACATATATAAAAACACACTATAAAAGTAATAAACACAAAAAAACTAAAAGAGAGTTCATTTTCATAAATTATTTTAGTAATAAAAATAAAAAAAATTTACCTAGGTTTAATATAATATTTATTTTGAAAAAAAAATTATTAAATAAACTCCTTTCATAGTGTTACTAATAAGAAAATTAAACTAATAAAATTAAGAGAACACTAAGGCAGGAGGGGGCTTAATTCCTTTTTCTTTTCTATCAGAAAATGGAGTTAATGACCATAAAAAAATTTTAATCCTCCAAAAAATCTAAAATGAGTTATCATCTATAATGTAGTTATGTATTATTTTGAAATTTATTTTTATCCTAGGTTTAATATTATATTTTAAAAAAAATATATACTGACAAAACCATCTTCTTTCTATATAACAATAAAGAATTAATGTAAAATTATATGTTATAGGGATGTGTTTGTTTCAAAATCGGGGAGAGTTTCATTAACTTGTTTTTGAAAGTCAATTTTTTTAAATAATTTCTTCTATTAATTTTAGGCATAAATGCTATTAATTTCAATTCCTCCAAGAATTTTCATATTATTTTTTCTTATTAATCGTAGTGGATTTTAGTGGTTTCCTTTCTTCAATGTATCATTCCATATCTCCCTAGTGGTATCCTAAATTACATTTGTAAGGCCCCAACCCCAGTTACCCAGTCTCAGTGAATTATTACATCAAATTGGAATGATCACAAGGGATCAAATCCCCAAAGACAGATCAGTTTAGTATCTTTGGAAGTAGTAGATACATTCATATGTTATACATTACATTATAAAATGAAAAACAACAACAACATTATCTCCAATGATCACATTCATACCCTTTAGACTATCCCTTAGACTATCCCTACATGCCATTCATAATATACTTCTTTCTATCCTGGTGAAAATAAAACATAGAAAGGGGTGAGCTCAGATTCTTTGTAAGGATAACAATATAGTAGAATCTTTCATAATTAAGCATAAACATTTACGAATATGTATAAGACTAAAACATAATCCTTTCAAACATTAAATTCTGCATAATATGGCCAATATAAATCAAATAATTCCATTTACTTATTCAAATGGATATTCTACTAGTTGAATAATCACATGAAATATCAATATTCAATTTCAAAATGATGGAATGCATAGTGCTAGAATTTATAACCACATAGTCATGGCCTTGTGAGAAGACTAAAAATTAGATTTTGTCAAGGGAATGTGCGGAGACACTTTTTTTTCCTTGAATCCCAGCGATTCATCGAGGATCTATAGTCAGATCCACCCATCACTTACCAAGTCCATTTCATTCCACATATGAAAAGGTTTAAATAAAACATAAACATTCGTATTAAAACTATCATACGAAATGTCAATACATTATCCATAAACCATGAATGGTATAAAAATAACACAGCCATAGTTAAAAATATCACAAAACCATCAATACAATATAGATGTTTTGTATCATAATAAATCAACTTCAAAGATGTTTAAAATCCATCAAAGGATTTTGACATAGATGAAATCAAAAAATTTAAGCGAAATATCCCTTTGTATTTTGAAATAATTTTGAAGTCATGTAAATATAAAATAATACATTTATTCTGAAAATATTCTTATAATATTTTAAGAGAATATTTAAATATGTTATAATGTCAGAAAATAGCATCACCCACCGTATAAGTTAAAATAAGATTCTTTCTATAATTTTTTTGATAAGGTCGTAAATGGCCTTGTTTAGAAAACGATAGAAATATTACTTCATAAACATTTGATAAAAATTGAATCAATTTTATAAATTAATCTCACACATAGCTTATGAAATAATAAAAAAGTTTTGAAATATATTTTTAAGAAAAACACAGAGGTGGATGATCAAGAGGTCCCAGTAGATACTAATGTATTAACAACTTCAAATAAGTAAAGAGATCATATAATTAACCATTACCTTGTACGTTTCCTTAGTAGATGGTATGATAAACTTATTTATAATATTTCAAACACTGTTATTAAATTACATAGGAACCATATACATAAATATGATATCATATATGATCCTCTAATATTGTTTTGTTAAAAATATTTCAGTAGTATCATTGTTTCGGGTGTTAGCTGATTCATTTTACTTTATGTGCTTGGTTATGTAAGCAATTTTTTTTATGAATAAAATTTATTTAATTCATATATTGAATTAGATTATGTTCATAAACATTATTTTTAATCATAAAACTAAAATTGGTCCGGACTGATTATGATGGTGAATGGATCTCATCGCGTTCATGGAGACTGTAATCCGTACGTACGCACGTGCGACAATATCCTTATATTGGTGCGGAAATCGTATGTAATTGGATGTTAAATCAAATATATAGAATCATTAAAATTTTATATTTATTATTTGACATTAGTTATACTCATTATTATACCCATCCAAATACTTAAGTGTTTGAATAACAAACTACACCACGATGTTCAGATGGTAAGTCGTACAAACACACGCATGGTGACTTTGTCATTTATAGGATGGATAGAATAATGAATACAGTTGTACAATATTTATAATAAAATCATAGTATTTATAAGGTACTAGATTGAATATTTTTGTATGTAAGCAACAAAAAATCAGGAAGTGGAAGAAGTAAAAACTTGAGTGACGGTGGTGAAATTATTACCACTTCTTCAGGTGTTTCATTTTGAATTGATCGAAACGTCTCCTTAGGTTGGCCTTATGATCAATTTAAGGAATATATGTTGAAGGTATGATATTTTATAAAATATTTGGTCAGGGGTTGGTCGATACAAATTGCATTGGACGTGTGAAATTAAGATAAGGTGATGTATCCTATTATAATAGAGGTGAGGGTCACTTTTGGAAAAGCATGAAATATTATTTTATAATAAAATCCTTTTCGGAATCTGATTTCTCCAAAATGATTTATTTCGAGAACAAGGTGGGGATGGGTGTAAAAACTTTAAAACAATATGTTTTATATAGGTTTAGGTCACCATATAAAGCATATCTTTTAGATTGAACACTTTGTTAAATAGTTTGACATTTACCTTGTCGATTTGTATTTTTATATTATATGGTTAATAAACATACTATTACAATACAAGATAACCCAATGTGGTTAATTATTAATAAATATAACCTTATCTATTTCCATTGTCCTAGAATTATATTTTTATTAATATTTTATCAATTAATAATATAGTATTTCTTTTAAAAAAATCACTTATGTCAATTTTGACACTATTTAGTATTTGATTTTTTAAAAGCCAAAAAAACATTATCTCATAGAATAAAATTTATTTAATCAAACCTAACAGTTCATATTAGCATATAATTTTTTTTAATTGGTTATTTTTATCAAATTACATTTATTTGGATATTTATAAAAACAATTATTTTAATCATTCAATAATAAGGTAATTACTGCATCATCATTCTGTCATAAATAAATTAAATTATTTAACATATAAAAATTACAAATAAAACTCAATTATTTAGGAAATATTTTTAGCATGGTAGTGAATATTTATAGTTGAATTTATATTATATCTACCCTTATATTAAAAATGTTTATTTATTAAATATTGAATTTAACTCTTTTAACACTTCTTTAAATAAAATACTAATAAAATTCCTAATGTAATCCAAGCGGACCAAAGGGGGTCATATTTTATTCCTAAGGTTTTTTTGTTGGATTACAGTTATTCAATAGAATTATTACATGTGTTATGGTAATTATGGTATCATTTTTACCCTTAATTACGCTATTTACATTTAACCGTGGAAAATAAAAGTCAAAAGTTACAATTCACAAAAAATTATTGTCATCTTATTGTACCAAATTTTACATACAGATGTCAGTGGTGTCTCTAAGATTTTTGAAATTCATCTCACTGAAGTAGTAAAATTATGTTTTATGCTAATTTCAAAATTCTATAAGAAGGTGGGTAAAAGGCGGTAAAAAATTTCAATAACATTTTAAACATAAAATTTTATTATAAAAATGACTGAAATGAATCACATTGAACAAATATAGGTATTACATATCTATATTTACTTAAAGTAAATAAAATAAACAATATTTTAAATAAAAGTGGGTTTCAAAACAATAACACAGTGTTATTCATTATTCATCAAAAATTGAATGCTTTCAAAAAATATCAAAAAAATTTCTTAAGCTAATTTTTCCATTTAAAATTCAAAATTTAATTTCATTTTATCAAATTAAAAATATATAAGTATCATTAATTTATTTCAAATTAATTCCCTAGGTCAAAACAAAAAATTGAGGTTTTTAGGAAGTAAAAACTATTATAAGATTAAATGTGTTTATGTCAAATTTAAATTTGAAATTACATATAATGACCTACATTGTATTAAATGATAAATATATAATCTTATTTTATTTAAAAACCATTCAAATGCATAATTTAAAAAATTAAATTATTTCGATTAAAAAATTTATTTTAAATTAAAATTTAGTATGTTTTCACTATTCATCAAAATATGAATGTTATCTGAAAAGTACCAAATTGTTTTTCCAAAATAATGTATTATGTACCAATTATAAATAAGAATTTAATTTAATTAAATTAAATATATAAAAGTGTCAAATATTTGATTGAAAAGGGGTTCTCCATTAAAAGGTGGTAAAAATGATTTTTTTTTTAAAATTACTTCTTTTATCTGAAAACAATTAATATGTTCTTATATTATTTTTCATAAACACATAATATGGGTTATAAGATTATATGGTGTATATAAAATAGAAAATATAGTTAATACTATTCGTAACCACTTTTTGAACGGCTAGTTTGGTATGTCGGGTTGTGCTCTAACTTGGTGTTGAATGTATCACAAGCTATTGAATTACATTAATGAAAATAACATACTATGAAATAATGGGGTGTTACATTATTCCCACCTTTTAGAAATATAATCCTCCCAATTCTAAAATTGGGATTGAGAACTTCATTGAAAGACCCACATCAGAAATAGAGTCAATAAAAATATCACTTAAAAAAAAGAAAGAGAGGTACAAAGGTCACCTGAGATAAACCATACAAGGATTCCATGTAATAAAACATGAATATGAAAGATAAAGTAAGTGTCATGTTATGATAGAGAGTGATATAATACATGATTAAGAGAAAGATAACAACAAGAAAACCCCAAACATGTGATGGGATAAATGGTCATTAGTTTCCCCGTAGGAAAAGAAAATGGAAAACGTTTATTAGTTTTAATTTACATTTCATAAAGATGTCGAATTTATTTATTAGATTTGACTAAGATCTTAAAGAGGTATACTTACTTTTTACGATTATTTTCATCCATTAATAAATTTCTACAACTAACTCATCTTTTTTTCCAAATGATGAGTATTCAATATTACTTGGTCAAACACGAAGTGCAAGAATCGACATCTAGGGAATCACATCATCTATAATGGATAACCTATATATATCCCTTGTCTTTAGAGATTAACCAAAACCAAAATGGTTAGTACAAGATAAGATGATCACCAAAAAAAGTTAATCCTTTAGAAAAAGAAATATAATTCTTAATTTCTAAAATTAGACCAACAATACCCAAAGTTCAATAAATACCATTCAATAAATAATGGTCCTTAAAATCCTTCAATACAGTCCAAACTAATTTTGAAACCCAAAAATTAGATTAATTTGATTATTTAGTCTTCCACGTTAAAATGTATCTCCAAATAACATTGAATTCTCTAAAATTACCATACTTAAAAGTAATTATCATAATCACATATTCAATATGATAGGTTATTCATTTTCATAAATAACCCAAATAACATTAAATAAAAAATAAAAACAGATATAAAAATACACCATTACTCCTCAAATGAAATCCCAAAGTATTCTACTTCCCTTAGGCATAGTATTCCCAACAGATCGAATATCTTCCAAAATAAAATTTTTTACTTAATCCCTAAATAATTTTCCTATACAGAGGATATATATTTGATAAGACGTAAGTTACAAAATAAACTTATTATTGATTAATAAAAATATTAAACTAAAAAGAATTAGTCACACTAACTTGTGACATCATATAGTCTAGCGGTAGGCGATAAATCACAGTCGCACTTTTGTTGTGGGTTCCATTCTCGCAGCTTTTTCCGACGTGACGAGTTGTCACACGGTCTGCATAATGTCAATTTTCAAAAAGAATATTTTATAAAATTTCTATAATGAGATAAATTCCTCCAGATAACCATAACATTTTTTAACCACAAATTTTACCCCGTACCTCGCATTTTCATCCCAAAAATTAATAACCTGTAATTTCCTCACATTCAAGGATCATATAAACCCAAATGGTTCTTTATAACTATATCCACAAATGAAAAGATAATTCTCCCACAAATGGATTTTTCACATATCAAATATTAGGGTTATACATACAAGAGAAATGTCATCCAAAGTAATCCCTTCAATAATAGAACTCATACATTTAAACATTTTTTCATCCATCTATTATACAAATGATATTCCTTGACCTATAGGTTATCTTATAGAATGGGGAATTCACTCGAGTAATGCCCAGGTCCCCTACATATACGAAAATGACTGTAAATGGATTCTAGGGATAATTTTTATTTTCTTCTATATTACTCTTCATTTCTCCTCGGCAATTAATTACTTTATTCCCCTCATTCCCACACATAATGAATTTATTTGTTCTATTGAGACACTTTCCTAGGTTTCTCCTTCAACATTTCTTGCATGATGGAAATTTGGCATTTATTTATCCATGGTCTCCATTTTTGGAGATCTTATCATTCACCACCTTTCTCTTCATTGTTGAGTCTAAGAGATGTTTAATATATATGTTTTTGATCATATTTTCGGAAAACTAATTTGATATGAACTCAATATCTTTTACACCTATCAACAGTCCATTTTGATGCGCATTTCAACCACTATGCCCACCTTGTACATCATGTTAAATATTATTATGACTTTCTTGGAATCCATCCATTGACCAACACAAGAAAGAATCGTGTGAGTCATAAAATCATATAGAGAATACCATAACACCTTAATTTTAATCTAAAACACATTTGGATTTACCATGATTATTAATTCTAATCTTATATTAAAATCAAACAAATAAGGTTTTAAAAACATGTGAATTATCCTAAGCATATCCCCCGGGAGTGTCGTAACCAAGAGGTAAGCATTTCCTGTTATCCAGTACCATGATACCCCAGGTCAAACTCGACATTACTTGTCAGAGTTTTCACCCTTATATGCATCTGTCCAAGAGCAGCCTCTACCTGCACGTATCCAGACAGGGATGTATTGCTTGGAAAACCCACATAATATTTTCATTACCGAATTGTTTTGGATGTTCTTATATTCTAATCCTCAATGTCTACCTTAGGGTAGTGTTTTATAATCCGAATATTTATGCATCTAGCTTCCAAGGATTATACTAAAACTTCGATGATACCAACTGTAACGCCCCGACCCCAGTTACCCAATGTTGGTGCATTTTTACAAAACATTGGCATGATCACAAGGGATTAAATCATGAATGACCAATCAGTTTAGTAGCCATGGAAGTTCTAGATACATTTATAATATTTAAATAAAATTATAAAATGATAAACAACAACAACATTGTCTTTATTGAACATATTCATATCCCTTAGACTATACCTTAGTCTATCCCTTAGACTATCGCTGCAGTTCAGTTTTAATATACTTCTTCGCATCCTGGAAAAAATAAAACATAGAAAGGAATGACCTCAAATGATCATAAAGGATAACAATGTAGTGAAAACTTTCATAAATAAGAATAAATATTTAAGGAAATGTATAAGACTGAAACATAATGCTTTTAAATATAAGAATTTTCTAATATGGAAAATATAAATCAAATAATTTCATTTACTTAATCATATGGATATTCTACTAGTCAAATAATCACATACAATACCAATAGCCAATTTCATGATGATGGAATGTATAATGCCAAACTTCATAATCAAATAGTCAAGGCCTTATGCCAAGACAACAAATAATAATTTTTCAAGGCATTTTTCAAAGAAACTAGTTTTTCCCATGAGAACTACCGATTCATCATGGAGCTATAGCGGGCTCCACCTGTCACTTACTATGTCAAATGAATTCCTCATATGAAAAAGATTAAACATAATATAAAAATTCATATTAAAACTAGAATATAAAATTTAAATTATTTATCCATAAACCATGAATGGGGTAAAAACAAGACATCCATAGTAAAACATATCACAAAACCATTAATAAAATTTGGATGTTTTTTATCATAATAAATCAAATTCAAACATGATTAAAATCCATCAAATGATATTGACTTAGATGAAATCAAAACTTTTTGAGAGAAATATATATTTATATTTTGAAAGAATTTAGAAGCCATTTAATTATAAAATAAAACATTTATTTTGAAAAAAAATTTATAATCTTGTAAGAGATGCTTTGAAGATGTTATAATGGAAGAAAATATATGCACCCACCGTATAAGTTAAAAAACATTCTTTCCTTAACTTTTTCGAAAAGGTCGCCAAGGACCATGTTTGGAAAACAATGGAATGATTGCTTTATAAACATTTTATAAAAAGTAAAAAAGGTTATAAATGAATTTAACCCATAGTATAGGAAATAATAAAAAAATTGAATTATATTTTGATGAAAAACATGAATGTGGACGATAAAGAGGTCTTTGTAGATACTTATGTATTAACAGCCTCAGATAAGTAGTGATATTTTAGAATTAACCTTTACCTTGTACTTTTCCTTAGTCAATGGTATTTTAACCCAATGTATAATAGTTAAAACATTGTTATTAAATTATCAAAAACTATATACATAAATATTATATCATAAATGATTCAATAATATTGATTTTTTAATAATATTTATGTTGTGTCATCATTTTAGGTTTTAACAGATCCATTTATCTTTATATGCTTGTTTACGTAAGCCATGTTTTTAATGGATAGGATGTATTTGTTTAATATATAGAATTATATTATGTTTATAAACATTGTTTTTAATCATAAAATTAAAATTATTCTGGAATGACTATGATAGGGAATAAATCTCATCACGTTCGTGGAGACAGTAGTCCGTACGTATGCACGAGAAAAAATATCATTGTATTGATGGTGAAATAGTATGTAATTGGATGTTATATCAAATATTAAGAATAATTAACATGTTATATTTATTATTTACTTTAATTATACTCAATGTTATACCCATCCATATAATTTAGTGTTTGAATAACAAACTGCACCACGATGTGGAGACGGTAAGTCGTACGTACTCACGGAGGGTGACTTTTTATTTTATAGGATTGATAGAATAAAGAATATGGTTGTAAAATATTTATATAACATCAAAATATGTAGAAGGTATTTGATTTATTATATTGGTATGGAAGCCGCAAATAAAGAGGAAGTGGTTGAAGAAAAGAACATGAAATAGGGTTGTGAAATTATTACCTCTTCTTCAGGTGTTTCCTTTTGAATTGATCAAAAGGGATCCATAAGTTGTCCTTCTGATCAATTTAAGGCATCTAGGTTGAATGGATGATATATGAGAGGATATTTGGAGATGTTTTGGCCAAGCCAAATGGATTTTGAGGTGTGAAGATTTGATAAGGGGAGGTACCCTTTTATAAGAGGGGTGAGAGTCACTTTAGAAAAAGCATGAAATATTATTTTATAATAAAAATATTTTAAGTTTATAATAGCTCTAAAACGATTTATTTAGAATATAAGGTGGGTATGGGTCGAAAAAGTTTCAACCAATAGGTTTTAGATAGGTTTATCACATCATATAAACCTTCTCTTTTATATTTAACTCTTAGTAAAATAGTTTGACATTTAACATGTCTCTTTTTATTTTTATATTATATGGTTTAAAAACATACTAAAACAAGACAAGAGAACCCCAAGTGGTTAATTATTAATATATGCAACCTTATCAATGTTCTTTGGTCGAGCCTTGGATTTTTAGGAATATTATATAAATTTGTAATATAGTATTTGTTTTAAACACTCAATTATTTCAATTTCGACACTATTTAGTATTTTATTTTTTTAAAGCCATAAAACATTATCTATTAGAATAAATTAATTTAATTAACCCTAAAATTTCATATTAAAAAATATAATTAGTTTAATTTTGAGGAATTCTCAATGTATATTTATTTGAATATTAATAATATCAATTATTTTAATCTTTAATTAATAAGAATATTACTCCATCATCATTGTGTCATAAATTAATTAATTTATTTAATGTATAAAAATAATAAATAAAATACCATTATATAGGAAATATTTTTATCTTTATAATGAATATTTTTAGTAGAATTTATATTGTGGGTAACCCTATATTAAAAAATGGTATAGATATTAATCTTTGAATTTCAAACTCTTAACACTTATTTAAATAAAATAATGATAAATTTTCTAATCTAATTAATGTGGACCAAATGGGATAATATTTTATTCATAAGGTTGTTTTTTGTTCGAAGTACACTTATCCAAAAGAATTAGGACATGTGTTAGGGAAATTATGATATCATTTTTACACTTAATTACACTATTTATTTTTAACCCTGATAAATAAAAGTCAAATGTTACTATTCAAAAAATTTATTTTCATCTTATTGATCCACAATTTCCTTATTGATGTCCACTGTGTCTCTTGGATTTTTGAAATTCAACTCACAGAAGTGGTAAAATTATCTTTTATGAAAATTAGCAAATGATTTTAGAAGGTGGGTAAAAGACGTTAAAAAAGTTCAATAAAATTTTAAACATAAAATTTTATTAAAAAAATGATTCTATAGAATCACATTGATCTAATATTGGTATTATATATTCATATTGAGATAAAATAATGAAAATATAAAATTATTTAAATAAAAAATCTGTTTTCAATCAATGACGTAGTGTTTTTCTCTATTCATCCAGAATGGAAAGTTTTCAGAAAATAAAAAAAATCCACCCTAAGCTAATTTTGATATTCTGAATTCAGAAATGAATTCATTTTATCCAAAATTAAATAAATAGAAGTAGAATTAATTAATTTAAAATAAATTCCGGTTGTCAAAACCAAATAAGCGGGTTTTTAAGAAGTAAAAACTATCACAAGATTGACATGATTTTATGTGAAATTTAAAAATGAAATTACTTATAATGATCTGAATTGTATTAAATAATAAAAACATAATCTTATTATACTCAGAACCATTCAAATTAATAATTTTACTCTATATATTATTTCAATTAAAATATAGTATTTTTCACTATTCATCAAAATATGAATGTCATCAGAAAAGTACCAAAAATTTATCCAAAATAAATTTTTTTGTCTTGATTCTAAAGAAGAAATTTAATTACATTAAATTTAATATATAAAAGTGTCAAATATTGTTTTTAAATGGCGTTCACCATTAAAAATTGGTAAAACTATATTTTTCTGAAAAATACTTATTTTATCTGAAAAATTTGAATTTGTTCTTATATTATGTCTTAGAAAAACATAATGTGGATTCTAAAAATATATGGTGTATATAAAATTCAAAATTCAATTAATACTATTCATTACAACTTTTTGAACAAATAGTTTGGTAAGTCGTGGTGTGCTCGAACTCGGTGTTTCGTGTAGTGAAATCTATTGAATCACATTAAAGAAAATAACATACTATAAAATATTAGTGTGTTGCAACTTGGGTTTTCTTTGGTTTTTCATTCCGATCGACTGTATCTTTGTTCCAACTATTTTGATTTGAGTTGGTCCAGCAATTTCATCCACCACATGAAAGCTCAATTATTGACTGACTCCCTTTTAGTTCCCTCTTGATGGTGATGTACCGTTTCTCGTAACTGTGGAAAATGTGTTTAACTATTGTCTCCTTACAATTTTCTCTCTGTCGATAATGTTTGATTTCTTAATTTGTCATTGTTTTATCATTATCCTATAGCTAGTTTTTGATGTTTCCATCATAGTTTGTATACGCCAATCAGGCTTTGTTCCAACCACTATTAAGTCTGCTCATGGTCATTTGTAGTATATATTTTTAATATTATTTATATTTTAAATACATTTTTCTTAATATAGTAAATAAATAAATTCTTATTATATACATTATATCATAAATATAAATTTGATAAATATTTATTTATATTTATAAAATTTTAAAAAAAATTCTATTTTTTATAATTATATATATTTTTATATTTAAAAATATATTTATTTGTTTTGAAATAAAATTATAATATATAAATTCATTGTTATATATATTTTTTTATTAATATAGGGAACAAAAATATATTTAATATAGAAATTATTCATGTAATTTGACTAATTTTAATTCTGTAAATACAATTCCATCAAATATATTTATAATTATATTTTTTTACATTATTTATCTTAAATATAATTATTTACTATATAAAATAATATTTTTAAATCTATAAATATATATATCTATTTATTAAAAATATAAATATACTTATAAAAAATGAATCATATATACTTGTTTTTAGTATAAATATTTTATTATAAATATGTTTTATAAAGTTATATTTATTAGAAAATTTATATCATAACATTAAATATATAATAATTATAGATTTATTTATCATTTTAAAATATATTTATATTTTTTATAATTATAAATATATTTATTTTTATAATATAAATTATAATTTAATTTAGTTTTTTGAATTTTTTAAAATTTCTATTATTTCTATTATAAATATTAATCTATTTATTATATTAAATATTATTATATTTATTATATTCATTATATTTGATGTAAATATGATTATATAATTATTATGTAACATATTTTTTAATTTTTTTCAAAATTTTAATACATATAATATAAAAAATGTATAATAAATAATAACATAATGGTAGTTATATTATTATTACAAATAATTTTATTTTCTCCTTAAAAAGAAAATAAAAAATATTAAATCCCTAAAAATTTTAATTTTTTTTAAGAAATAATTTCTAGTGAAGAGTCCACATTGATTGTTGTAACTATGGTGAACAATTTTTGCGTTGAGTTGGCAATTTATAAGATGATTTAAGGGAAAGAAATTTCATCTAAACCTTATAAATTAAATATATTATTTTAAAACCTAATAATAAAAATATTAAAAATGTATTTTATGTGAACTATATATATATGTGTGTGTGTGTGTGTTTTTGTTGTTTAGGAAAACAATATTTTAAAATAAAAATTCCAAAAACCAATTTGCACCATAAAAAATTTGTATAATATAAAAAATATCACATTATATGTTTTGTGGAAAATCCAATAATCTATACTAAATAATACCTTTTATCACATAGACTTTATAATGTTTACATTAAGTGAGTTGAACTATATTTAGTTTTTTATACTGAAATAATTAAATATTAATTTTATCTATAAAGATACGTTTATTCATTGGTAAAAAATTTATGTATAATCTTTTGTTTAAAATTTAATTTCTTAGTAAATTTTATATCAATCAATTATTTTTTTGATTTTGCGAATATTTTATAACCCTCCATTGTATAATTTTATTCCACAAAAAATATGTTTTGGTGTTAATTAAAATATTGTATATCATGCAATCTAGAAAATTAAATTATTATACAATTAAAATAATATATAATTTTGTGTTCTTTAAAAAAAATACTCAAATAAAAAACAACTATCATCAATGAATTTTTTTAAGAACACTAACCATAGATACATGTTATTTGAATAAAATATTGTGTATCTCGTATGATTTATCATTATATTATATATATTGCCCAAATATGTTTTGAATGAATACATCTTATATTATTAAATATATTTTTATCTTACAAAAATAATAAAAAAACCATACATGTTTTTCCTATTTGATTTTATCAATAATTAAAATAAAAAATTTTAGTTACATGAAAATAAATGCTTTGTGATTATATATTCATGTTTTGTAGTAATAAATTCATGTTTTAACCTCTAGGGAAATAGTATATGACCTATATATATTTCTCTTTGAGCATAATTGTCCATGATTGATGGGAATAAAACTTAAAAGAACATACATGTACCCTATATTTTTTTATGAATAAATCCACATCCCTCCGAACTAATTTTTGTTTGGTACTATGTTTATGATGATTTTTTTAAGTCACACTGAAGAGTGACTCAATGTATTTTATATTGTGGGTGTACCACACAATTCATGTTAACTTCTTTTTTCATCACTACTTTTGTTGGAATTTTCATGATATGAGTGTTTTCAGTAGAGAATATGTCAATCATAAGAATGTCCACGGTTCACTGTATGTGCCTACATTATATCAGATGGTATATACAATGTCTCTCTTATTCTAGACAACTCCCCCAATGGTCCTAATAGGTCGAGCCAGATGGTTAGCATGGGTTATGCTTGCAAGGTTCCTCTTGTCCCATAAAAAATGGTGTCACATGTGAGATCACCTTCAACCAAGTTTTAAAGGGTATTTTAAAAATGGAAAAATGAATTAGTATGAAAAAAAGATATTGGACTCTTAAAGGGTGAATGTGGGATTATTGGAGCACCAATCCTTGTGATGTTGAAAAAGCTAAATTCTATGTATTTTAAGCTAAACTTTTACATATATTTTCATTGGTGGATTGTAAGAACTACAAAATGCTTGTTATATTAGATAAAATTTCATTATTATTATTTCAGTGCAAATGAATTTAAATTTTATAAATCACAGAGTCTTAGTAATGTCTAAGATCAGTTCACTTTAATATAGTTAGATAAGTTTGTTACCTGACCTCAGTTGTGCCTTCTAAAATTATAGAGGATGTCACCTTGTATGTAGAATCTAATATTTTTTCATGGAGATACTATACTGTCACATCAGATTAAAACAATAGTGTAAATATATAAAGAAACATTGACAATAAAAATATAGAGTTTATAGAATCATATAAAAATATTCTTGAAATATGAAATGAGTATGCATCCATATAAGTATAATTTTCAACTAATCTCCCACAAGTCTGATAAAATAGAAACAAAATAAATTAAATAAATTAAATATAGTGAGGATTCAATTCTATATTTGAACCTCATATCCAGTCTCTATTCATGAATTCTTGATCAACGTAAATATTTTATAGATTTTCCTCACCAGAAGAAATGAACATGAGGTCTTCTTCGGTATCAGATTTTAGGTTCTCCCGAATAGGGTGTTAGTAATAGTCAGTAGGCCACCTACAATGGTTTCCCAAATATAAAATTTCAATATAGCGTTTTCACACTGTTGGTTAATCAAAATGACTAAATGAGTAATTTAAAATAATGAAATTAATCAATTTTAATTTTTAGTATCTACAGTAACACTTGAGTTTGATCATACCTGCTTCAATCAGGGATAATTGTGTCTGAATCCAAGACATAGATAAATCTATCCTGACACCCGACCCAGTCTGTGGCATGACCCGAGGGGCATTCCAAACCCCATGGATTGGAAACTAGTTCTTTTGTATCAAAAAATTATTTGGGAATGAATTCACCCATTTTGATAGAAAAAAATATCCAACAAAAATAGTCATTTAAATAATAATTTCAAGATTTATGTTTTTACGACAGTAACATAATGCCAAAACACTATAATATCATAGAAACCCCAAAACATCCCAAAACACTCTGTGCAACATAAGTGGCATTTTCCTCAATCAACCACCACCAACTATACTTGTAAGAAGGAATATTAGTAACTTGATCTACCATCGCCACCACCACACATCATTCTTTTAACCGAGTCATGCATAACAATGTCCACATACACCCAAAGGTGTATAAATAGTGTAAACAAAATCCTACTAGGATTCCACCCAGGAAAAAGATTCCATTTAATAACATTAGAATAAAAATCAATATGCACGTTCATATAAAAGCCTTTAAAACATTTATAAAAAACACATTTTAAGAAAACCATTCTCATGGAAACACTTTGAAGGAAAACATTTATCTAAAATCATTCATTAAAAATAAAATTTACACTAGGTACAACATATGATAATGAATGACACCACACCACATTATCATAATATCACAAGAGAGCCCCATGGGTATATCGCTAAGGGAATCCAGTATAAGTGAATCACTATGAACCTCATTACTCAGTGAAACATGGTAAAATTATCATAACAGTCATCCATCTAGAAATTAGCCAATGGGGGGAACATACCTTGGTCTAAATGGTATCCTATCATAGAACACATTTATTTAGTGTTTTAAACGTCAATAATTCTAAGTGAAAATGTATTTTCTATTTCTAAGAAAACTACCATCAATTCACTTGAAGAACCCAAGCATGCCACTTTTAAATCACTAGCGTACTAGTTATAGACTACCCACCAAGGTACCATGGATTCCATTTTGTGCTGAATTTCACATTCACATAACATATAGATAAACACATTACTACACACATTCTAGGTGTTATAATCACACTGGGAAAATACCCAATTCACAAATCGTCACATAGAGACCATCATTTAGAATAAATATCTCTTTTTCATTTAACACAGACTCAAAAATAATAAAAACACATTTCATAATAGATTAAAAATCTATGAAAACCCTTTGGAAACTCTCTAAGAAAAAAATAAAATTAATTTAATAATTTTTATGGGCCAATCCCCATTCAAACCAAAACATGAACCAAACTGACTTTAAAACATACTTCCTAATAGTTACATAATTAAAAAAACAAATTAAGAGTATCCAAAAAAAACCATCATTCTAGAAACCCTATTTAATTTTAGAAACCCACATTCACTTCATTCTCTACTCATGTGCCCTCGAAGACACATTTATCTCCTTTCAAGAAACTTACATAACACTTCTATGAAGCACCAAAACAAATAATACAATAAAAATAGTAATTACTCTTTATTGAATCCATTTCTATATCATAAGAATGTCAAAACCATCCAAGACATTTTTTTCATCACACATATAGATCATATAGAACATTTATCTAAACAAACATGCATATCAAATTATATAAAAAATGATAAACAATGGAACCACCAACCTCAAACTTGGAATATTATTGAAAATGATGAAAACCCTTAACATCACCACTATCTGAACCTGTCATGGCATGATTAAACAACGGAAATCAATATTGAACCCTAGGAATCATGGTTTGACTGTAAATAGGTAACCCAAACTATTGAAGATACAAAACCACATGAATAGAGAAGAGAACACCTAGAAAATATGCGAACTAAACATGGAAAGAAACATACTTGAATATTCTTCAAGAAACCACACCAAATCCACTAAGAGAATGGAATTCCATGGGATCCAATTCAGGGTAAGGAGGATCCTAAGTATGGACAGGTACAATGGGGTGAGAAATGGTGGATTTGGGGTTAAATTCCAAGATGACACAACAAAATTTTTAAATTTTTAAAGACATGGAAAAGTCCCATGGTATTCCTATAGGGTTTTACAAATCATTGGGTAACAATGAACCACTCCCAATATAAGAATATGCTACAATTTTATCAGACATTATTGAATAAAAGTGCACTAACCATGCTGTTATCCATCTTCAAAAATACCAAATGAATGCACAATTACAAAATTAAGGGTGCACAGTTTTCCAAATCATTGACCAACTGTACGCCACCTGTTGTGTCCCCAAAACATTTATTTTTTACAAAACATGTAATAAAACCCACAGGAAAAATGGTACACAAAAATTAATAAAAGAGATTCATAAAAATATAATTTTGGAACACATGACACTTAACAGAAACACATAGACCAAAGGATAAATACAATGATAGGGTAAAATGAAAATCTTGGTGGTGATAATTATCCCCACCATGAAAAATTTATTCCCCCAGAATGTGACTCAAGGGATTAATCATGGAATAAACACCAATACTCCTCCACAAATTTTTGAAATTCATAGAAACCATAAAATGAGGAGATAGAAATGAAACCAAGAACACAGTAAGGGATTAATAGGATTTAACTTGGGATCCTGAGTTAAACACCCTACCATACACCTTTGGACCCTAGAAATTCACAACACCTCCAATTGATGGATCCATATAAAAGGAATTATTATAATGCATAATATAACCACTTAAGCTAAGAACACTTCATAAATAACCATTAAAAATCCAAATCTCATACTTAAAATATAAAAATGATCCCAAACCACTTCTTGGGGTGAATCAGAAAATTTAAAAACCAATAATTGTAATTTTTTATTAGAATAAGACAATTTGGCACAATAAAAAACCCAATTCCTACTCAAGCGAGTAAATGAAGATTCTATGGATCTAATGAGACCACCCACTACCAGGTCAACAACATAAAATAACCACATTATGAATATGGGGAGGCTCGAACTGAATCCCCTAGATTAGGAATTGACTTAAACTCTCGTACTCGAGAATAAATTATAGAAAGACTTGCGGTGAGTCTCTCCAACATAAGAACTCACTAACACTGAAGGAAATGAGAAACTTGACATAAGACAACAACCATAGATCAATGAACCCTTCCAGAAGGAGAAAAATTTAATGGGAGAAACATCCATCTAAGAGACATTGTATAATAAAAACCAATTCATAATGGACATCCTTAGAGGGGAAAAAATCATGGATTCACATCCAGAATGCTCAGCAACTAGAATCTAAATAAAATTAGACTATCATGCCTCTTTATAAACAATGATGAATCCTTATACCATAAGGCCCACAATAAAGAAATAATACTACAATTACCTTTCTATAATGGGAAAATTTCCAAGAGAAAGAAACTGATAAATGGAATATAAATTGTCCCCATTCTACCACTATAGATCAATCTTAGACCATGGTCTCTTACACCTCCAATTATTCCTAACATTGTTCCATATTAACTTTTAGGCATATGGATGGATCACTAATGTTTGAATAATATCCTACCTCCCAGTCAGGATCTATAATTCCTGGCCCAGAACACATTATTTGCTGTAATGAGTGACCACACAACACTCCATGAAGAAATATGATGATGGCAACATGCTCGTAGACTCACTTTTCATCATCATGTCACATTCACACAAACATGGGCTAAGAAGATTCACATGCATCAAGCACTTTATCCTCATACAAGAAAATAGAAAAAAACAATGCCCATGGGAAACACCCCTTTTTAAAATGGAAATATTCTATGATTTCCAAAGGAAAAACTGCTTCCCTTAAATTAAGAGTTCTCTGAAAATTCTACAAAATCTATATTTTCATTTTAAAATATGAAAACCCAAATAACCACTAGACTCAACCACTACATCCAAATAAGTATGCACAATGAGAAACTTAGAAATAATGGAAATACATTCACCACTTCTAGGAATTGAATGAAAATAGGATTCATCGTTATCACATTCTTAAAAAAACTTCCACAAAAACCACATTCCACACCACATAAAAATCGATTTTTCAAATGATTCTATCCAAATTAATCTAAATACTCATTTTACATATTTTCAATACCATACCATTTCAACATTAAAATCCAATTTTCAAAATTTTCAAAAAATGGTTTTCAAACCACTTTTCAGAGTCAATAAATGCCGATTTTTTTTCAGAATCACAAGGGACGCAAAAAAAATTTATATAAAGAGTCTAGTAATGAGGGGTAATTTGGCCATATGGCTGGAGACCATATTATAATAAAAAAACCATCATAGAGAGTCTCTTATAATAATTTCCCTATATCCACATGGCTATCCAGGATACATGAGCTCACAAATATCATTGACCCCACTTTGTTTTCATTTCCCAAACACTAAACTAACAATAAAGACCAATTAACCAAAATAAAACATGACTTCCCATAGAAAATCGAGTCATGTCATGAAGTGTGATGGTCAGGGACCCTACTTGCCACCAGAATCTCAAACCCCAACAATACAAGATATATTATATCCAAACTCTTCCACAAATAATGTCTCCCAAATGGAGTGTGACCAACTCTGATACAATTTTTTCAAGAACCAAGCTAGAGTTCAGTCCAACTCAACTCCTGACCTGGTCCATGGCATGGCCCGAAGGGCATTCCTGATACCCACATGCAAGAAACATGTTCGTGGGTATCAAAAAAATGATTTGAGAATTATCATAAGAATTTATATAAACATAAATAACAAAAAACCATATACATTTCAATAATTACTAACCAAAAATAAAAAAGTAATAAGAAATTTTAGATTTATTGATTTAGAACTTTAACTAAAAACCCAAAAAATACAATGGTAGTGAAGCCCCAAAATATTCAAAACACCTCCATGTATCATGTGGAGAATCACACCCAAGACACCACCAATACTATGTATGCATGTAGGAACAGTAGAAAATAGATCTACCATCGCCTCCATGACACATCTTTCCTTTACCTGGGATATACATAACATATTCTATATACAACCGATGGTGTATGAAGGGTGTAAGACAAATTATATTAGGATTCCATCAAAGATAAAAGATATAATGATATAAAAATAGATAATAAATCAACATTAACATTCATAATAAACCATGTGAAACATTTTGAAGTAAATATTTTGTGAAAAATCATTTTCAAGGAAACACTTTAAAGAAAAACCATTACTCATAAATTTTCATTTCGAAATAAAATATAATCAAGGTTCATTGTATGCCTACAAATTTCCGCACATCACATATGAATAACGTCTCATGAAATAACCAATTGTAAATCATTAACTGTATATAGTATATGTGAGTTACTAAGAACCGCATAACTTAGTGAAACATTATATAACAACATTAATAGTCAACATTATCAAACATGAGCAACTATGAGGGAACATCCAAGGGACATAATGTTATTTGATCATATCACATGTTTATTTAGTTTAATATATTTCCATCATGCTAGGTGAATATGGTATTTTCCACTTATGAGTCAACTAGCCACAATTCACAAGAAGAATATTGGCTAATCACTTCTAAATCAATAGCGTACTAGTTATAGTCTTCCCACCTTGGTTCCTAGGATTCCATTATGTTTTAAAATCTACATTCAATACTCATATAGAAATACAATTTCCCACAAACATTCCATGAATTATAAAAGCATAAAGAGAACACCTAATTTGAAAATCATCACATTAAAACCACCCTTTTCAATAAACATACCATTTTCATTAAACACACCCCAAAACTATTTGAAAACACTTTTCACGCGACTTGAAAATATTTAAAACCCTTTTGAAAAATTCCAAGAAAAACACACAATTAATTTAACCATTTCCATAGGAAAATCCCCTTTAAAATCAACACATAAACCAAAAATTCTTTAAAATGTGCTTCATGGCATTTAAAATATTCACCAACCAAATTTAAAGTGAACAAAAAAATATTCATTTTATAAAAACCTATTTCATTAGAAAATCCCACATTCACCATGTTTACACATCATATTCCATTGAAAAAAATCATCACCTTTCAATAAACCCATAAAACACTTCTATGAATCACCAAAACAAGGATCACACAAAATAATAGTAATTTATAATTATAAAATCCATTTATATAACATATGAATGTCAAAGCCTTCTAATAAATTTTTAGCAGTGAATATATATATCATAGAGCATGTATAATTAAAATTTCAATCATATCAAAGCATCTAAAAATGTTATATCCTGAAAAAACCAACCACCAACTTGCAAAATTCTGGAAAATGATGTTAATCTTCTACTAGACGACCATAAGACCCTAATACAGAAATATTAGAAAACATCATCATTGAATTGTGAGAATAAATATTCAACCATAAAATGGTCACCAAAACCACTAATGATATGAAACCACAATTAGAAAGAAGAGAAACCCTCTAAAATAGGATAAATCAATAACAAATGGTACTTACTTGAAGAATCATGGGGAAACTACTCCAAATACACAAAGGGAATGAATATCCAATGGAGATAAGAAGGGGGAGGAGGCTCTTTGGGTTAGAGTGGTCGAATGGGGTGATAAAGAGGGATTTGGGGTTAAATCTCAGGAAGAAATATCAATAATTTTAAAATTTTAATGACTTATACATGTCGTATATTTTCCGCCGTGATTTTCCAAACAACGCGGTAATTGTGTGCCCCTCTCTGTCCAAGCAGGACATGCCGCATAGTTATCCACTACCCATAATTGATAAATGGATGCACAATTACATGAAAAAAGGAACACAATTTACTAAATTGTGCCCCAACCGTGTGGAACATGCAGGTTCCCCCAACTTCCATTTTTCACCAAAAACACAATGGAAACAAAAGTGGTGAATATAATCAAAAAATAAAGAAAACAGATGCCTCCCAATCTATGCCACGAACACCCTTAATTCGAGAGAATCCCAACTCGCAAATAATATACCAGATAAATGGTCAAAATTAAAAACCCATGTGTGATAATATTTCTCTATGAATGTCAATTAACCATACATAAGTGTTGGATTGGAGTATTAATATCTTACCATTATATATCATTTGGAAAAAATCTCCCACCTAGGAATCACAAATAATATCATCAGGAGGGAATAAAATACCTTCCCTAGAAACATATATAATATTTTACAGGATAATATCTCACATCCCTAGAAACATCTTCCAAATCATGATAGTGGAAATTACACCCATCTCATTAAAAGATTTATCAGCTCGTCTTGGGGGTACCCCCATCTGTGGAAACACATATCATATTATCATGCGGTATAATTATTCTTCTTAAAAACATATATCAAATCCTAGGGCGAATAGCACCCATCTATAGAGGAATATATCATGTTATTATGGATATCAAATCCCTCTCTAGAAATATGACTAACACTATTAGGGAGACTAGTTCCCCACCCTATAAACACATGTTATTTTATCAGTTGGAATAATTCCTTGATATGGAATCATATATGATATCACATGATTTGACCAATATCCTAAATTTGAAAAAAAATCCCCAAAGTTTACCTTTCATGTAAAAAATAATTACCATCATAATATCAAGAAAACTATATCATCAAACTAGAATCCCAAAAATAACCATATTTATGTTCAATATGTCACTGGGGAAATCATTTTGATTCCTTACGTTATCTCTAATATGGGAAACCATTGAAATAAAATTTCTAAATTCGTACCTCTTATTTTAGGGCCCATCACATAAGTAGTATTTCATCCATTAATAAAACATTACCCATAAAATGGACAAAAATATCAACTCAATATACGTAATAGAACAATCACACTAGATAGGTGGCATAAATCCCATCTCACATTAAAATTTAAAAAAAGGATTTTCCTCTCACAATGAACATCTATATAAGTCCTTATCATGAAATCCATTTCTAGATACACATATAGTTAAGTGGATACAGAACTATCACAATATACAAAACATGTTAGATAGGAGACCATAAAAAATATCAATAATTCAAATATTCAAGCCATAGACCAAATTTTTTTACTTTATCACCTTACCTTACTTAGAGGGGATCAAACATCCATATCTAAATTTTTTGTATTATTACTTTAGGATTTATTCACTCAAAGGGTTCTTATATCTTAGAAACAAATTTTATAGTTAACACTTTCTTATAAATGGATGAGGGATCAATACATCGTTCAAGGGTCTATCTAAGAATAAGACATTCCCATTATATGGATGTGTTTTTAATTGAATGAAATCATTTCAAATCATGTTGAATCACACATAAGTTGTGAGACTACATAAAATATGATATATTAATAAGTAAATAAATATTATAGTAATATTTAAATACTAAATATCACATTAATGAGTCTCTTATATTTTAATAATGTTCAACCACCATTACTCATGTGTGGTCAAGACCGTCCATACATCATCTATTAACACAAATCCCAAACTCCATAAAAATTATTTTTAAAATTCAATAGTATAATTTAATGTATTTAAACAACTTATTCCGTAACTAATTTTATCCTTAATATATAAGTAATATTCATGTAAAAACATACATGAAATCTCCCATGATATAAATCTTCAGAAAATAGGTTCATAACACCCCCACCATAATCCACCAAAGGCCAGTGAACATATAACCCCTAGTTTATCAATTTAATTTACCTTATCAAAATCACCAAAAAGAGGTATACAATAGTAAATAAATTATTTTTGTGACATTCCTTAATGAAAAATAATGAAATCTAGTTTGTTAAACATCATGGGGATTCCTATTATAAAACCCCAGAAAATACCTATCATATCTGAATAACATCACCATGATCTACTAGAATCGTCATCAAACACAAGATTAATCATTAAGAAATTAAATGTTGGTAAATTTTTATAGAAAATATGGTAGAACAAAAAAGTAATGTTATATTTATATAAAGATATCTTGCAAACCAATCGGTACTCAAATATATCTTGAATTGATGATGATCTCATTTTAGATAATGAGGGATGTTAAATATTATGCCTCTATATATTCCCCACATTATGGTCATAAGATTCACTAAATCATATTTTAAATTGAAATTATAAAATTTCTTAATGATATAAAAAATATTCAATATTCATCAATGTTAAAATTTTAAAAACCATATAATTTACAAAAAAACATATCTATCACCCCAACTAGAGAAGAAAACCATACCCACAATTTCTAATAACCTAATATAATAATTCCCCAACATATAAATTATATTTTGAATATATACGGTTTTCCCCTTATGAAAACCCTATACATTTTATTTTATATCATGCAGAAGAATTTTCCAAAAGGGAAAATTGAATCTAACATATATATATATATATGGGTATATGTTATATAAATTCCAATGAGTATTATATTTAAAATTACCAATTTTTTGATGTATAATGTTTTGTATAAAGATATGTATATCATAAAATAAAAGGTTTTGGCCTTAAAAAACAACAAAGGCATATTCTCTTCCATGTTATGTAATATAGTTATCCTAAAAAATAATATATTTTCATTAATAAGATATTTGATATCTAATATATTCCAAAAGTATTATATTATCCATAAGAGAATATCATTATATAATACTTCATGATCATATATAAGGTTCATTTATTTCTTGAAAAATTGTATAAAAAATATGTTCTTCATATGAATGATATATTTTAAGGACCTCGACCCCAGTTGCCCGAAGTCGGTGACTTTCTTTACTAAATTTGCATGATTACATGGAATCAAATTTCAGAAGACTGGATTTTTTAGTAGAATTTCAAAACTATAAATTTCATAATTGTGTCCTTAAATATTAAAAGGAAATTCAATATAGTAGTTAAATTTTAAACATTCATAACTCCAAAATAATACATGTGAGTAATTCATAATATTCATCTTCACATCCTAGGAAAAAATAAAAGAAAATAAAGTGGTGGTCTTATATTATTAGTAAGGTTTGGTAATACCGCAGAAGCATAAATAATTAATCATAGTGAAGAACTAAAATAACTAATTCCATTAAAAATAAACATTAGAATAATATGGTAGGAATAAAAGATGATTACATAAATCCATATAAATGATAATATGAAATTAAACTTATCCATGGATATTATACTAGTCTAATAGTCACATGTTTTATCAATTACTAATATCAGGTTGAGGGAATGAATATGTTTTAATATCTTAATCATTTTTTCAAGGCCTTTCCCAAGACATCTAAATATACTAGGGTAAGGACTCATTGAAATGTAATTCCATTATGTCTCATGAGACATACAGATGCATCAAGGGGATATAGAGGGCCCCACCCTTCACTTTATATGTCCAATACATTCCACCTATGAATGGGGATAAAAATAAACAACATGAACTTATTAAAAAAATTTCCTTAATATGTAGACATAATCACTGACCATTCTGAATAGTGTGGGAATGATATCAAGATAGAACATCAATAATAAAAATGAAAATTAAACATTTAATAGAATATGGTAGATTAAAATCATTTGATTTTATTCCATATTAAACATAATATTAAATTGGTGTGTTGAAATATATTAAAATGTGCTATTAAAATAACCAATGAATTCTTGAGAGTAATACTCTACTACTTTGAAAAGAAAAGTTATTTTGAAAAAGATTTTTGTATAAAACTAGAAATGAATAAAGATTTTATCTCTATGATAAAATTTGTGGTTTTAGGAAAATAATAGTGGCATAAAAATATTATAGAATGTACTTGAAAATAGGTAAGAAATTGGGATGTTTTCTTTAATCGGGCTTAGTATTTCTTATCGTGAAGAATTAAAAAGGAGACCCTTTTAAAACATGTATTTTCAAAAAATTATATTTTAACTGATAAGAATAAATGATTTTGGAACATATAAAAAGAATCTATAATATGTATATAAATGAAATGAATAACTAAATTGGATCATTGAGAAATAAATTATAGCCCCAATGGAAAGGATGGTTTGTGAAATAACCCCTTACATAAATCCATAGGAATAAGGGATTTATAAGGAACATATATTTGAATCATATTTTTATCATCAAATGTTTATTAAAGAATATATATAAATATTTTTGTATATATTTGTGTATATACTTATATATACATGTTTGATGAAGTATAACAAATAAGTATTGAATCCAATACAAACTGTAGGTTTTAGAAATTAGAATTTAAATCAAAAACCTTATCTTATATTTATTAAAAATATATATTCATATATATATATATATGTGAAATATAAATATATAATTCTTTTTATAACAAATAGAATTTGATAAAATAAAATAAACTAAACCATTGCATTTTTAGTTCTTTAAAAATACATTAAATTGATTGAATGAAATACATGTCAATGCATAATTATACATTGGTGCATATACCAAAATAAATCCTTATCAATTGAAAATAATTTTATCAATTACCATGGTTTGTATCAAATGAGGGGATGTGGCTTTCAGAATTTTCAAGCAGAATGAAATTGAGGCTTTTGGGGGAGGAGGGTTGGATGTTTCAAAGTGTATATATAATGGTCTAAATAATATTTGTTTCATTAAAATAAATCACCCTTTTGAAAAATATTCCATGAGATTAGAAAATTTTCGAAAATTTTACTGGATCAAACATTGAGTAATCCAAAAAGAATTATAAATTGGGACCCAATTTCAAATAAAATAAAGGAAATTATTCGATTGAAATCTATACAATATATTATATTCAAGTATTATTGGGGAAGACGAAACATAGTGATAGTGTTTTGGTTTAAACATATAAAGCCATTTTTGTCATTATTAGAAGAAGAGGAACCATCATAGGCCACAAAGGAAAATTATTTCGATGATGGAGAAGGAAGGAGAATCATGGGTCAATGATTATTTGTTAATAGGGTTGAGGAAGAAGAATAGTGGGGGAGGAAAGAGTCTGGGTGGTTGACCCACTGTCCAATGAGATCAGGTGTGTGATGAGATCTCAATGTGGATGAAAGGCGGGGATGGTTGAGCTCATCCATGCTTGATCAAAGGTATGAGATTAAACCCAATAGTTGATCTCTTGTGCAGTGTAAATGGGTTCGATGAGGGAGAGGGTTAATATTTTGATGGAGGGATGGGATTTTTTCTGAGATGTATCATACGGGTTAAATAAAACCCAACAATTATACCAGGGAAAGAGAGGGGGAAATAGAGGAAGATGATTGAGATCACACGTGTCCAGAACGTGTGGTCAAGATTTGACATTCTATTTAAAAAGGCATCCCACATCTTAATAGATTTGTTTCGAGGACTACCATATAAATTTGTATGTTTGAACCATCATATGATAACATGAACACAAATAACACAATGACCTTATAAATGGTCCATGCGGGATTTCTCCAATCCTACACCTGGACCGGTTCTCAGTCCAATTATGATAGGTTCGAAACTCTCTTTATACATGTGTTGGACTACTATTGTTTGAGGGGGATTTTATTGTGACCAAACTAAACCTTTAGGGCTTGGCCTTGTTGGGTTCTCTCAGTTGTGTGGGTATTTTGTAGTATTATTTAAAAATTTATTAAATTAAAACAAAATCATCCACTTATTTTTTTATAACTATATAAACTAAATTCATTATATTAAAATGTTACTTATGTTGTTATTATTTTGAATTTATAAATTATCCCTATCAGATGTATGGTTAAAATATCAAATTATTAATTAAAACATTAAATTTCATTAATTTTATTTTTTTTAAATATTAATTTAAATTTTTTTAAGACATTTAAAACATCCGAATATAAATTTAAAGAAGGATATAATGGATAAAAATCAATGTTCAATAAAAAGAAATTACAACGACTATTTATTTAATTTATAACACTCTCCAAAAATGTATAAACACCCATATCTAGGGTAACTCAAAGTCAAAAAAACCTTAGAGTTTTTTTAATGCTTCAAAAATGGTTCTCTTCATTCTTATTATTCATATAATTTCTATTATTATTTCTATCATTAAATTCTTATCGTATTATATCCAATGGTTTAAGGCTACAAAATTGGATTTATTGTGCTGATGGTAGGTCTTCCAGTAGTGTTACATTGGATTTAATTGTATTTTTTTTTGGCGTTTTTGAGGCCTTTATACTTCAAACAATTTAATTTATTAGTGTTTTATTAAATAACATTTTTCTCATATATTACTATTTATTTAATTCATCTAATATATATAAATTTATTTTCATAAAATAGTAATTAATATAATAATAATATTAATTAAACTGTTACAACATGGGTTATGGGTGTTAAATTCCCCCATTAACAGAATTTCACCCTCACAATTAATTGGTACATGTATTCCCAAACATTTACTCCTTCAGACATCAATCTTGATGTTCCATCACAAATTCCCCATGTTTTGTTGATTCTCTATTGTCAAAATTTACAATCTAGTTCTATGTTGTTAAATTTCTTTTTTCCAATCACAGCTCGAGAAACTAGTGTCAAACTCTAGTATAAAGAGATTGGATCTTAATTAAAATTAATGATTGATTAAAAACACAGGGGAATCATAATTGTCTCAATTTATATAAACCAATAAACCTACATTGTTTCCTAAAATATTAAAATCATAAAGCCTCCCATACAAAGTAAAGTTCATGACTTCAAACAGATACGTTGCACAGATGTCACCCTCTTTAGCAGTATCACATAAATTACTTAAGGACTGAAACTTTCCATTCATGTTAAAAGGTTTGAAGATACCCTTAGAATAGTTTCCTAAATGTGCATAAAATAAATTTTCTCCATGAAATATGAGAAATTAATTGAATCTTGTTCCTCAAAAGAATCGAAGTATACTATTAGTTTTTCATATTTTATAAACATGTTTTCATGATAAATGAATATTTAATAAATAATACAATACATCTGAAAATTATTTTAACATTATATTTTCAAGGATATCATTTAGAATGGGATATGGTTTTTTATCTTATGGTTTCTATCTGAAAATATAAAAGAAGAAATTTTATATGGGTGGTGTTCTTAATTTATTATTTAAAAATTTGTTATAATTTTCTAAAATTATCTAGACCATTCATCAGATACCAACTGTATGATCCTTGGCCCTAGATTCCTGGAGCTAGTTCCTTACTTCATTAAATTGGTATGATTATATGGAATTTCTTCCCAATGGACTGAATTGTTTAGTAGTATTGTAATGACTGATACGTACATAATTTTAATATTACATGAAAGGAAATAAGATATAGAAATTCAATTGGAAACATCTAAAACTAATATATTATCCTTGAATGATATTAATAATATTAATCATCTCATCATTAGTAAAAAAAATAATAAAGGAGGAAAATCATATGCTCAGTAAGGTAAATTAAAATATAAGAAGCATAAATAATTAAGCATGGGAAAAAACTAAAATAAATCATACCATTAAAAACAAACTTTAGCATAATATGACATGAATTAAAGATGATTACATAAATCCATATAAATGATCATGAGAGAATAAAACTAAACCATGAATATAATACAAGTCAAATAATCACATGGTTTATCAAATAATAATATCATTATGAGACAATGTGTAATGTCTTATATTTGAAATATATAGTCAAAGCCTCAGCCAAGACGTCTGAATATAATAGTGCAGGGCCTCAGCCAAAACAAAATTATATTTTGTCTCATGAGACCTAATGATGCATCGAGGGGCTATAGAGGGCCCCACCCATCACTTTCTAAGTCCAATTCATTATTCATATGAATTAGTCTCATCATAAACAAAATGATCAAATAAAATAATTGTCCCCATTCTGTAGACATAATCACTCACCATTCCGAGTAGTATGGTGAATAAAATCAGGATAGTACATCTATAGTCCAACTAATCAAAAACCATGATATAAAATATAGTTGAATATAATAATAATATTATAATCTTATTAAAACATAAGATTGAAAATGGGTGTTAAAATAGTTTAAAATTCTCCAATAAAATCATCAAAACATTCTTGAGAGTAATACTATTTTACTTTGAAAATATGACATTTTTTGGGAAAATAATTGTATAAAATTATATATTAACAAAGATAGTTTTTAATGATAAAATGAGTTGTTTTTGAAAAATAATAGTGTCTTAAAATATATTATATATTGAACTAAAAAATAGGTATGAAATTGAGAAATCCCCTTCAGTCGGGTTTGCTTATCGTGGAAAATTAAGAAAGGAATCCTTTTAAAACACATACTTTCCAATAAAGAAAGATAAAATGATCAGAATAAATTATTATGGAACATATACCCAAAATTTAGAATTTTTATATTATTGAAATTAAGAATTACATTGGTTTATAGAGGAAGAAAGCACAACCTGAATGAAAATAATGTTTCGGGAAGGGAACCCTTTCATGAATCCATATGAATAAGGGATTTATACAGAATTTAAATTTTACCTAAATATTTATATATATAATTTTCTTAATGTGAAGAAATATGTTTGCATATATTTGTGTATATTATTATACATACATGTTTTGATAAAATTAAACATAAACAAATTGAATCACTTACAATCCTTAGGATTTAGAAATAAGAATTTAAATAAAAACCATATCTTTTATTTTCTAAAAATAGATAATATATATATGTATATATAATATATATATATACATATATATATTTATTATACATCTATCCAAGTTTTTCATTCCATAGATGGTTCTCAAATTAGTGATTGTACTACTAATTTTGAGAACCCTAAAACCCCAAATACATCTCCAAATGATGGTCATGATGATGTATATTATAGGATATTTATAAATTCTATAGATTTTTCTAATATTTTTAATTTTTTGAGCAACTAAAATATAATTTCTCTTAAAAAATAGCTCATACTGATGTCAATAATAAAGAGTCTACGAACTCAAACATGAATGATGTTTTGCAAGATCCTCTAAAGGATAATGTTATGGAAAATATGTCCAATAGATATCTTATCTCTACTACCACTGTTAAAAGTGAGAACGAATAGAACACTAATCATGGTAAATCCAAAAAAGCAATAATATCATCTAGGAAAATGGATTCGGGAACAAAAAAATGGATTTCTAACTCCTAACACAGCTTAAATGAAGATGTTATTTTGGAATTTTCAAGTCATTTCCAACTCTGACACATTTATAGTTTTAAAAAGAATTGTACACACTCAACATCCCATGATATTTTGTATCACTAAACCAAAAATTAATTTTTCCTCTATGTTCTCTCAGTTATGACATAATAGTTATTCCTTTGTTGGTGAAAAAAATACCTCCAATGTTTAATATCTTTGAGTTTTTAACTCATTTATCTAAATAATTATAATATTATTAATATCTTGGACCTTGTCAATGATAGATAATTTATTATAGATTGAATAATTTTATACTTTTTTTACAAATAATAAATACAAAGAAAGGAGGCCTCTTTGGAATGACCTCTCTTATCTAGGTACTATCATCAACTCCCCCTAGATTGTTATTGGGGACTCTAATGCTATTCTTAACTAAAATGGAATAAATGGTGTGTCTCATTCTACTATTTACATGATAGAGTTCTAAATAATCATTGATGATAATAATATAGTTGAAATTAATCTCACTAGTGGAATGATTACATGTTATAGAACACATTACAATATAGTGGTTTCATCAAAGTGGGATAGAGCCTTCATGAATGTCCTTGCCTTGGAAAAAATGTAAACCATCACTAGCACCACTCCTCACAAGTTGAATTCTTCTCATCATCCCATTCTATTAAAAGTCTACATCTAGGAGAGAAAACCCTCAATACCTTTCATATTTATTAATATGTGGTTTTCCAATATTTACGGCACTGCTATCATTCAAAAATGGACTTCTATGTCTCACATCAATTTTACATTTTCATGTACTATCATATTAAAATACATCCAACAGACTCTATTAAGTTTGTGTAACTAAAATAACAATGAAATGAAAATTTACATCTTTCTTTCTGAAAAGGTGTTCAAAAATTATCCCAACAACAATAGTAGTTCTGAAATCAAAAAAGATTCAACTAAATAATTTGACCTTGATGTTAAACATAACTCTTTTCACACCTTTAAATAAAACATGAGAAATCATGACTTTAGTGTTAAATGATTATCATGTGGTGATATAAATACTAAAATCTATAACTCTATACGAAGAGTTAGAAAATAGTGTAGACCACTTACTACCTTAAATTATTGGGATAATCTCATAGACAATGAACATGACATTAAAATTCATAATGTTTCGTATTATGAATCCATATTTTATGGTCCTCATATCAACAAAGACCTCATACATAAGTTATATTCTGATGGTATTCAATGATGAGGATAACACTATTATTATAAACAACCCTCTTGATTATTAAATTAATAACATTGTATTTATTTTGAAGCCAGATAGTGTAGCAAGTCCTAATAGGTTCATTAATGGTTTCCTTCATCATTATTGAGTTGTTATTTGTATTGATGTTTGGAAGAATGTCAAATCCTTATTTTTCAAGGGAATCCTTCCATATTCTATTAACGATCAACTTCATTCCTTGATTTATAAATAGTATAATGCCTTAAAAATTCATTTATTTAGACTTAATTATCTCATTAGCACTATATAAAAAATAATCACAAAAATAATTGCTAATAAAAATAAAACCATCATGAGAAAAGTTTTATCATGGAACCAATTAAGGTTAATTAATGGTTGATCCATTAAAGACTTCAATTTTCTTGCATCTGAATGCATTAATACATTGAACAAAGAAATCATAGGAGGTAATATTTCTATTAAACGTGACATTATAAAATCTTTTAATACAATGGATTTTTTATTTTTCTTCAAGATTTTTCAAGGTTTTGGATTTAGTGATTCATTTATCACTACAATCATAACATTATTCAAATATTTACTCTATTTCCATTATGGTCAATGGTTCTCTCAAGGGCTATTTCATATACAGAAAAGGAGTAAGTAATGGTGATCCAATCTCTTACATTCTCTTCTCAATAGAGGAATACAATATTAGTCGCCTACTCACATGTCTTTTTTATCAGAATAAGATCAAGAAAATTCATGTTTATAGAAAGGTTAAATCAACCACCCACCAGTTATATGCTGATCACATCATCGTTTTTCCTAAAAGGTGATAAAAGAAAAATTACTAACATAAAAAATTCTCTCTCTCACTATGAATATGATTCTGGTCAAAACATTAGTTAAAAAAATCTTGTATATTCATTGGAAAAATATTCTACTCAATAGGAAATGTATCATTATCAATGATTAAGGTATGTAAGAGATTTCCTTTCCTTTTACTTATCTTGGGGTTCAAATTTTGGGGTATACCCAAACCATTCTACTATGATACCATTTTAACAAAGTGCTCAACCAACTCTCTTCATGGAAAGGAAAATCTCTCAACATGGTAGGAAAAATTTTACGGGTTAAATCTACTATTGTTTCTAAGATGTTTTATTCTATAATGGTCTATAAATGGCCTATTATTTTTATAAAAAAGATGAATATCTTAATTAAAAATAAAATCTGGATAGGTATCATGCTAGAAAAAACACGTCTCACTATCCCCTGGTCAACTTGTTGCAAGCACTTAAAAAAATGTGGTACTGTCATAAAAACATTATGTACATTAATGAGGCCCTACAAGCCAAGCTCACTCGGAACCTTCTCTACAACAATTCTGGTTCCAATAAAATTCTCAAAAATAGATTTCCTAAAAAACATAAAGATGACAACATGAATCTATTCAACTCTTCCATTCAACCTTCTATTTAAAAATAATCTCCCAGTGTTATGAACAATTCTAGATGGATTTTTTCTAAGCTCTAATCTATGAATTTATGGTTAGATTACATGAATATAACACCACTAATTTCTACGACCCTGACTATTCAAAATCTATAAAATACCGACTAATCAATTAATGATATGCTAATCCCTCAATATGATTTTATTCCGGATGTGATTCTATGTACCCTTGAAAACCATGATTTCAAAAATTTATATGTCTTTTTAATTTGGGAGCCAGGCCATAATGATGTGCATAACTCAAAAAACATCTATAATCATTGTTTTTTAATTTTGATCATGATTTTACTTGGATAATTTTTTTTAACAAACTCTAGATTAATCCATAAATATTCACTCTTATTTGGAATCTTGCTTACTACAGAGTTCCCCCAAATAGTTTCCTTTAATTATTTGGAATCCAAATATTCTTTAAATGCATATTCTGTAACCAACACAAAGAAGATGTTAACCATATATTTATTTCATGTGCCACTACTTCTGCTCATTGGAATTATATTTTTGACATATTTTATTGCATATTGTTGATTCTTGACTCTCTCAAATCTCAACAATAGAAATTCACATTAATGAAAATTTCTCATCAAATTAAAAATATATTCCTTGATGTTGTTTCTAAGCTCCACCATAAGATTTTTTATGATATAAATGCTTTTATTCAATAAAATTACACATTTAATCTAAATTCGGGTCAGGAACAAATCTTTGTTTCCATACATGAAGTTTCCTTGATGCAAAAGGGCCATTACATCAACACTATTCATGAATTTGGAATCTTGCATCATATTCGGATAAAAAAAATTCATCCATCCTCGTCAGACCATAGAAGTGTTCTAGGATCTCCTTTTCTATGACGGATTAATATAAATGGGTATGGTCCATAAAAATAAAATAAAGGCCCTATGGGTTGTGGCGATATCTTCAGAAATCACAATGTTCAGATTCTTGGATGATTTCTTAGTAGTTGTAGTGTTTCATCCTCTATAGGGGCTGAAATGATGATTTTGATTCTTTTTATATCCTTTTCTTAGATCTTTGCCTATAATAAACTCTAGATTGAATGTCACCTCACCAAAATTGTGTATGTGATTTGGAAGGGGGACACTAATCTTAAATGGACGATTAAAACTCATTGGATGGAATGCACTTGCTCACTCGTTGACATCAATTACATCATCAGACATGTTTATCATGAAGAAAACATTGTTTCTGAAGTCTTGTCTAACAAGGGATTAAATCAAGACATTACCTTGCTCAATGATCTCAATGTTGATCTTCTCCCATTTTATAATAAATAATGTAACATGATTACATCTTTTAGACTCTTATTACCTCTATCTTTAATAATTTTTGGGCCTTTTTCTTTTCTTCCAATAAAAAAAATGAACACTCGAATGGTGGCTCAATGGTGTCAAAGCATGAAAACACCAAATATGAAAACTCACATTACATGTGGTGGATGGTGTAGTGGATGAAACCACTATCAAATTATATAATAAAATGAAATGATATTTGAACATGGTCCTAAATACTAAAAGTAAGATATAAATATTCAATAGATGTTGGATGATGGAATCCGCCGGAATTTTTTTTTTACAAAATGTCAGAAATTGAGGAATCAAATATAGAACACCTACATTAGGCATTCCAACTCTCCTCATCAAATATCAGCCATTTGATTCAATTGTATTTCTATGGATCTATAAACCATATCAATGCCCTAAAATTGGTTCATATGATCTAGGATATATATAGAATATTAGATAAGAATGTAACTGTGTAGTATTAAAAAGGTATTGAGAATTTACCACTAAAGATCCAATGAGATGAACAATGGTTGATTCTGACTCCAAAAATATTATAAATCTCAAATCCATGTTTACTCTTAAAAATGATTCATAACGGTTATGGGATTATTATATATCCACTGAGAAAAATGATAGTATAAGTTCATTTAAAACGTAACTTAAGAGTAATTCGGTAAATTGAAAAAAAAAATTACCCTTCGCTGGGTTTGGCTGCATGGTTTTCCAAATTGAGTGAAAATTATGCACAAGAAGAAATAGGATGGGTTATTCTTCATGGTTAGGCCATATGATTAGGGAAAATGTGTTCTCACCATGTGAAATAGCTCTACAATTTTTCGTCAGTTTATTACAAGGAATTGAAACCCAAAACGCATGGTTACATGTAACTGTGTGCCCTATTCTAGTATAATTTATAGCCTTTCATGGTTTAAAGAAATAATGTGGCCTACCATTCACAGTTTAATGTAACCATGTCATAGAATCCATTCCCTATAAATTTTTTTCTTGAGATCCAAAAAATCTCGAGACACCCCTAGTATTTTGATAACTTATTAGGAATCAATTTTTTGCCAATAAAATTAAATTAGACAAAAAATTAATGGATCCATACCTATGTAAAAAACTATGATCTAACAAAAAAACAAGATAAAATAAAAACATATAAATTATCAAATGAGTTTCGAAAATAAACCATTAAGATTATTCTAAATGAATAATCAGTTGTAAATTTATTATCATTCTCAAAATGACTAAATGAATATTTCTGAATATCTAAAACATATCGTAAGGGCATCATCCCTTGCCTTTTAAAATAAATGACTAAGGCCACAACCACAAACCCAGTTTATATTGTCTCACTAGACCTACCGATGAATTTAGGTGATATAGTGGTCCCCACCCATCATTTACAATGTCTAATGCATTCCATATTTTTATAAATAATACCACTGAATCAAAATTTCGAAACAAAATCAATAAAAATCTGTATCAAAATAAATAGTCATATGAAATATCAAAACTTCCCATGGCAACCTTACCATATTCCATCAATAATAATATGATTAATTGTATTATTATAGAACATATAAAATAAAATAATCAACGATGGGTGTTGAAAAAGATGAAAATACATTAAAGATGTTACTAAAATATTTATTGAAAAAAAATACCCTTTTTTATTTTAAAATATTTTTTAGTATCTAAAAAATCTCTATGTAATAATGAATTTAATTTCATTTAAAATACCTATATAAAAATTTAATGTAATATTTAATTACTTAACTTGGCCAGATGGTGGTAAAGTAAACTCTTTCTTTACAAGATAAAAAACATTCTTTCCATTTTTTTTTAAAAAAAAATATCAATGATGCTTCTTTTGAAAATTACAAAATATTCCTCTTAGTACATTTTTTAAAAAGTAAAAACTGATTTAAAATTAACTTAAACAATCATAGTCGAATGTTAAAACAAATTAGAACTATTTTTTAAAACATTTTAATTAAATAAAAAGGTAGTTTTAGAGAAATTTTAAAAAAGTTAATTTTTAAAAATAATGTCTATTAAAATTATGACACCCAATCACACCATTGAAGTTCTAATTAATAAAAGGATTCTATTATGTGTTTTAGTTTTGAATAAATATTAAAAAAGTCAAAATGAAACATTAGATAATCAAATTTTCTTTAACAAATAATATTATCATCACATAATCAATAAAGTGTAAGTGTAAACCAATGAACTGATATTGAGTTAATAAATCCCTACCCACTTTTAATGATCTAAATTCTATACCCTATATAATTAATAATTTTAAAGTGATAAATTCAAACCATTAATATAATGGGATTTATGTAATGATATATCAATGGATTTTATATAACCCACATAAAAGAAATATGTGTTGAACGAGGAATATATTTCAAAAAAAAAAGACTATAAACCCAAACATCATCATTTTCTTCAGTTTTTCATACATTATACTCCATTATAATGGTTTAAATAAGTATATTAATTAATTTCAAGAACATATTAATGTTTATAATAAATAATATGAAACATTTATATATTCTGTCATTCCCTTAATTATAAATATTTCATTATTTTCATTATTTTGGGTAAATAACTCTCATTGTTTCATGGTCAGTTCACTTGTGTAAAATAAGGGATATTTATGTAAAAGAAGAGTATAAAACCATAAGAAATATTTAATAGAATTATTTCACATCAATATGTTAAATTGTTTTCATATCATAATTTTAGTTATAACATGAGGCTGGTTCATTTACAAAAATTTAAATATATACGTTTAGTTTATTTTTATTCAGTTTTTCAGAACACCACTAATGAGTTTGGTATTATTTAATATTATGTATATATACTAGTTCTAGATCGTCAAAATTTACGAAATATACTTATTAAAATATTATTTATGAAAAATACTAATTTTATGACAAGCCATTATGATTCTAATGGAAAATTAAGAAAACATTATCCATGAAGAAAGTTAACAACTGTAATTTAAACAATAGTTTTGTTTCATTAAATAAGAAGAGGTAATAAACCGGATGGATATAAGATATTAAATTAAAAATATAAAGATATATTATATAAATGATAGTAGATTTATTATTAATTTATAGATGAAGGATATGACGATAAGGAATAAAAGGAAAATAATTTAGTTGAGGTTTTTTACAAATGTTAACTATAGAATATCACATCCTTGAAACACTACATAAGGAACATGTAATTTTTATTTAGGTGAGACCAAAATCTCATCACTTTCAGGCTAGTGGAGATTTCAGTATTTTATGATATTCTAATGGATTCAATGATTTTTATTATAAAGGGTGTGTTGAGTGTGGTACTTATACTTGAGGAGGATTCGTTTTAGATAATTAATTAATGAATATTTTATTTTTATATTCAACCACATTATGGTGGAAGTAATTCCAAAGAAATTTGTTGATAATTAATTTCTTACTGTTATTTTAAAGTATATAAACAAACCATACACCGATTTAAGGATGTAATTTTTTTTTATTTTATGCTTTAACATTTTATCTTTATCCCACTACATTATTTTACCTATACTGTGGTAAATATTTTGTTACCATGATGAATTTTTTGTTAAAAAAAATGACATAATAACCTACTTAGGACCTCATGTTTCTAAATATGGAATCCATTTTACTTGGTTACATTTATAAAATATATACAAATAAAGTATATATATGTTATACATATCACTCAAAAAATTTAGATAATGTAAAATTGTGTATATTAAAATATTAGGCATGTGTTTATATGTGTAAAAAATTATATAATATGTAATTACATAAATAAAATTTTATAAATAATATGATTTATTTAATTTTAAATCAAGATACTATAATAATTATTTCGCATGTGTTATGGTATTTCATAAAACTGAATTTCTCATTTTTACTTCAAAACCAATTATTCTTGAAAATACTAAAACAATTAACCTAAGGTAACATTGATGTGATGAATCCTAAAAATAATTTAATTTTATAATTTTTTTTAATATTTAAATATTAAATATATTTTTTATCACGTAATGAAATATAAATATCTTTTTTTGGAAAGCAATTATTTAATGAATAATGTGACTTAACTAAATATTAACTATTTTTTATGAAATGTAATTAAATTTTTCATTGAATATTATATTCACAATAAGTTAATAATATATTTTATCTCATTAAAACCCCAAAATTTAATTCCTAGTTTATTATGGTAATCTTATTATATTAATTGGTTGGATATCGTTTAAGATATGTGTTTTGTTAAACATTTGTATCGAGCATATTATTTTTTCAAAATCACTGGGTTTTACTGTGACCACCCAAAATTTTATCAACGGAAACACCCATATTACAATTATTATGAATATTATAAATCAGATAAATTATCTTATATAAAAAATAAAAAAATAGATGTAACGAATGAATAAATTAAAAGGTATTTCTAGAAGTTAAAAAACATATTCCAATGGAATAGAAACTTGACCTTTTGAATAGTATTGTGACCCTTATAAATAATAAAATGGCCAATATAATAGTAACAATATCAATAAAAGTATAAATAAAATTTATATATCTTATAAATGAAAATATGATATTTTTATAACCTGTAATAAGTACTTGAATTTTTTTAAAAAATGATAAATTATGTATTGATATTTTTTTTGAAACATAAATGTTTATTTTCAATTTTAAACATACTATAATGATTTAAAAGGAAATATATTTGAAGAAAATTTATTCAGTAATTAATATTTTTTATCTTATTATTATATTTTATTTTTATGAGACATTAATTAATTTTTAATTTATTATAAAATCAGAAATTATTTTAACACTTGTATTGTTTTGGGTGAATGATGGATTTATTAAAAATTAAATTTCTCACATTTATTAAATATATTTTATAAAATTAAACTCAATTTTGAGTTATAAACCTTGAAAAAAATTTAGGGTGAATTTTTTGGGATTTTATAAATTACATAATTTTTTGTGAATACAAAAAAACGATAATTAACAATAAAAGCTAATTACATGAATTATTGAATCATAGATGATGTATGGATTATATAATCCAATAATATAGAAATATTATTCACTATTTTAATATATTTATTGATAATACTCAATGTATTCATAATTTTAAGGGGATATAAAAAACCAATGAATACAAAAATGAGAAAACACCCCTCTCATCCCCTATAAATACCACCCCTTATACTCACACCTTTAATTCTTTGATCCTTGTACAAATTCTATAAAATTTTATATGAAGTCACATCCCCACATTAGGGGTTGATTTTTCTCAAGAAATTAAAAAACATTTTTTTCAAATGGTGATCTCAAGTTAGAGGAATTCAAGAGGTAAAACCCTCTTTAATTTTCATTAATATTCTTTTATTTTATTTTTTATTTATTTATTTTCCTTATTCTTTCTTCAACTACCCTAGTACAAGTGGCATAAAAAATATGATACATCATATATAATTAAATTTTATGTTAATAATAGAATAATTTATCATCATTTTTCTTCCCTTATCCTTTTTACTTAAAATGAAAACATCATTTCTTATGTATTCATATATCGCATTTAAAGATTATGTTGTTTTTAATTTCCATTACCTCTTTCACGACTTTTCACAGAACCATTTTTGAGGTTACACATGATTATAATATATGTATTAATTTCTATTTAATGTTATGGAACAATTCTATATACATAATATTAATATATAAAACAAAACTAGTTTGTGATAATTGAACAACTCCAAAAACAATCTATGTTAATAAAATATAACTTTAATTATGGAAAACAGATCTCATTTTCATGATTCTCTATTTATTTATACAAGCAAACCGATTGTGAAAACTAACACAACCACCGCTCATGAACAATGAAATTGATTCTCATAACCCGTCAAAAAACCATAAAAAATAATAAAATTATTCTAATTAAAATATATGTATAATTTTTTAATTAATCAATAAATTAATTATTCATATTATTTAGTGCATTAAGATCAACTAAATATCCATTTCAGACATTAGTTATGGGATTCGATAGGTAAGGTCTTTTTTCATATCCACTATTTTTTTCATTTGGCTTAAACATTCTCTTTCTTTAACCCAATGTCACAATTATTTAATTTTACATACATCTTATTGATTCTGATTATATATTCTAAAATCATATATCTAGATCAGTACATTATTCTTTTATGGGGAAATACATGTTTTAAAAAGTTTCTCTTTCCAATTATTCTTGATAAGAAAGGTCGAATAAAGGGAAATTCTAGATTTCATTCCCATATTCATGTTCACACCCAATTATATTTTAATCAATGTTTATTTAACAAAAATCACTCCTTTAATCATGAAAAACTGTCTTGGTTCATTTCTGGTGTTATGCAAACAATTATGCATTTTTACACTTTAAAGAGTCTTTAATTTTTTTCATTAGACAACACTAAATTGATTCATTTTTAATGATTCTTAAACAATATTTTTACATGTTTTCACATCAATTGGAAATAGTTTATAATGTTATATGACTATTTTACGATATGAATTTCCATTTATTATTTAAATCTATCCTCTCAGGTACACCATTATGAAATTACAATTTATATTCCTTATGATATTATTATGATACACAATTAATTCCATGGTTAACACATATGATTGATTATTCATCTGTAAAATTTTTTAATGAACATGTTACGATGGGTTATTACATATAGAACACCAATTCATTAGGTAATGTTTAGTCTCATGATATTTCTTGATGGGATAAGAAGTGAACCTGATTACTTTATTGGACTTTTTCCACCATGTGAATTGTTCATGGAAGTTATCCTTTCTCACACTTATATCTAGTTCTGCATTATTTCCACATCTTTATGCTACCAGTATTATACGTTCCTATGTTATATATGTTAATATTTCTTATTTTTAGTCATGTTATGTGCCTTTTAGGAAAAAATGTTATGCCCATTAACCCATGATCTTTGTTTTATTTCAATGCTTATTGTAACGCCCCGACCTTCGACACCCAGAGACAGTGTATTATTTTATTTTATTTTAATGATCATGAGAAATTAATCTTGAATGACTGATCAGTTTTGTATCCTTGAAAAAACTTTAAAAAAAACATATGTTTTACATTAAATTATGAATAGAAAAACTACATTATATCTCCTTTGAAAACACACATTCCCATTAAAATATCCATAGAGGTCAGTTATAATATACCTCAACACATCATAGGGAAAACTTAAAAATATGAAAGGGGTGTCACCTGATGATCATTATGGATAAACATTATAGAGAAATATATCATAAATAAGCATAAAATTATAAGTAAAAGTAAAAAAATTAAACAAAAGCCATTTAAAAATAATCATCAACATAATATGTAAAGAATAAATCAAATAATTCCATTTAAACATTCACATAAAAATTCTACATGTCGAATAATCACACATAATATCTATCATAATAAGATAATGATTGGTTGCATAATCTCTTACATCATAACCATGTCTGTTGATTCAATAAGGTTTTTCTTATGACTTTTACATTCCTTCTTGTTTTGAAAATCACAAACACCTTATCTTTAAGAAAATCACTTTTATAAGGAAAATTTCTTTTGTAAGAAAAATTATCCTTATCATATTTTCATTCATATTTTTCCTAAGTATAAGACTAAGATTCATTTCTATTTTCTCGGAATTGTTTAAAACGTTGATATGAAGTATTCTGTTTTAGGATCCGAATTCTGGATAAGAACTGTAAGGAATTTTCACTCCGAATTCCATATGAGAACTGTAATAAAGTATCATTCCGAATTTCGGATACGAACTCTGATTAAGTTATATTCCAGATTCAGCATGCGAATCCTTATGACGTTTGACATTGAATTCTCATTACGAATTCTAATGACGAATTCTCATTACGAATTCTGATGAGGAAATCTCACTATGAATTCTGATGATGAATTCTCATTCCGAATTCTGGATATGAATTCTCATTACGAATTCTTAAGATGAAATCTCATTAAGAATTCTGATAAAGATTTCCCATTACAAATTCTGATGAGGAATTCTCACTACGAATTCTGATGACGAATTCTAATTCTGAATTCTCATTCCGAGTTCATCTATTAAATAGAAACTGGTCATCATTGTTCTATACACTCTGAATTTATTCAGACTCCGAATTTTTTACTCCGAACATTCATTTTCCTTATGCCTTTATATTTTGTGTACTCTTTATTATTTTCCTTACACTCCGAACATTCACTCCGAACCTTCACTCCGAATCTTTTGAGTTAGATTTTAAACGGTGTCGTACATTCTGTTACACTTGTTTTGTTATAAAATGATGTCATCTATTTTGTTATAAACTAACCGTTGACTAAGTGACACATGTACAGGTCCCTCTGATTTTTATGGAAAATATGACGGTTTTAAAGGAGGCTGACCTTACCTATAAATAGGAGCTCATTTGAAAGAGCTCAGGGCTGAAGTGATGAAGTGATGAAGTGATGAAAGGTTGACTGATCTTCGACTCAAGTGATTACATTCTTGAAGGGATTTTTAGAGAGAGAGGCTTTTATTAACTCTCAAAGCATTGTGTGACTCCGAATGTTGGTGATTAAATTCGAGGACTTCCGGGGATAGGAAGACAGAGGTTTCCAACACCTTGAAGTTGAGGGCTTCCTTGCTGAGGAAGACAAACTTTTCCAACACCTTGAAGTTGAGGGCTTCAATACTGAGGAAGACAGAGGTTTCCAACTACCTTGAAGTTGAGGGCTTGCATGGATAACAAGACAGAGACTCTGATCTTCGTATCGAGGGCTTACCCTGGTGTGGGTAAGACAGACTTTATTGAATGTATAAATCAAGGGACCTTTATCCAAGGTTGTTGGATACCCATCTCTTTGGGTTAAAAGACTTATATCTTGTTACTTATAGTTTTACTACTTGTTCATTTCCGCTGCATTTTGTATTATAAGGAAATTATAACTTTCTTATGCTTCCTTACTTGTACATTGTTTCATTTAGATTCCTTACGCTTTAAGGTAGAATCTCGTATTGTAATCTTTTGTTAAGTTTCAATTTCCGGAACCATATTTCCAGAACCTACTTTTGGAATATCTTTCAAAGTTTTCATTTGGTATTAGAGGTGTTGTGAATTTTCTTAAGTTTAACTTTTTTAAACATATCTCTTTCTTTTGCTTAAGGAAAACATAGTTAATCATAACCAACTTTAAAGGTTCCAAATGAATTTTTAAAGTATACAACTCACCCCCCACTTATAAGTTGAGAATTTACATTATTATTTCGATCCTACAATTGGTATCAGAGAAGGTATCTGAAATACCTGTACTTACGAATAAGTTTTTCTTCCTCACTTTATCATTAAGAACATTCCCATTCTGAAATTTTCCATTCCGAACTTTCCCTTTCCAAACTTTGTTATTACGAATCTTTTCTACTAACAAGTTTGTGTGCCGAAGGTTATTTTAAGTATGACCGGAATTAATGTTGGTTCTTTCGATAATATAAATCTTACAAGACCATTAATATTTGATGGTAATGACTATGAGTACTGGAGAGATCGAATAAAGACTTTTTTTATCAATACTGGAGTAGAAAATTTTGTTATGCTTACTGGTGATTATAAAATTCCTGACAAGGAAGTTAAAACTTTTACTAAACAGGAAAATCAATAATATCAACTCAACTATAAGGTACGCAATACTCTACTTTGTTCAATGACCAGAAATATATATAGCCAAATTTATTCTAGTGAAGCAGCTAATTGTATCTGGAAGAAGTTAGAAGTTACACACTTGAGAACTTATAAAGTGATTGAGACTAGGAGAGCTATGTTTAGAGCTGAATCTCATGGCTTCAATTTTCCTTATGGAGAACCAATCTGTAAAGTACAACAGAGATTAATGACTGTCGTCAACAGCCTACAGTCTATGGGAGAGAAAGGTTTAGATGATGAAGCTCTTGTGGATAAGATAATTGATATCATGCCCAATGAGTGGGAATCTAAAAGAACTCTTATAGATGAGAACAGGAAAGTGAATCAGATTTCTCTTGATGAGCTTTTTGGAACTCTTCTCCAACATGAAACCAGAATGAAGAGAGATGCTGAAAACATCAAAAAGAAAAATAGAAATGGTACTGTTTCTTTTACCACAACATCAAATCATATGAAAGCTAAGACTCTTGAAAGAGTAACCAGATCCAAGTCTAAGAAGATGGTAGTTCAGTCAGAATCTAGTGAGAGTGAAATCTCTAAAAATGAATTAGCAAATCTTGGTCGAAGGATGAACAAGATAGCTGGCCAGAGAAACTTCCAATCCAATATAAGAAAAAATAAAGGAAAGATAAGAAAGATGGAGAAGTTACTTGTAATGAATGCAAGAGAGCTGGACATATTAGACCATATTTCCCTATGCTCAAAAAGAAAGAAAGGAAAGAAAGGCATTCAGACAGGAATTGAAAGAAGTTTTATAAATCCAAATCTAAGAATGTTTTGAAAGCTAATGTTACCTAGAGTGCCAGTGGTGGTGACTCTTCAGATGAATCTTCTGATTATGAATCCTCGGGACAGAAGAATCTTGGTCTTATAGCCAAATTACCTATTGATAATCATTGTTTTATGGCTAAGGTACGAAATGTTGAATCATTGACCAATGTTTCTTTAAATTCTAATAATATTAAGTATTATAACTCTTTTGATGAAGAATCTTCTTCTGATGAAGAAAATACTTTACCTACTTATGAAGAAGTCTATAGGTTTGCTGAACTTCTTGAGATTGAGAATTCTAAACTCAATAAAAAACTTGATAAGGAAAACTCTAGGAATTCTATTCTTACAAAAGGGATATCAGATCTTTCTAAAGATCTTGATAAGAAAAATGCTGATTTTGAAAAAATTTCAAAAAATCTTGAGGAAGTAAGTTCTGAGAAGAACAAACTTTCTAAAGAATTAGAAAAAGTAATTTCTAATAAAAAAATTTTCGAGCCAAGATCTAGTTCTAAAACTAATGATTTTGAGAATAAAAACTTGGTTGTAAAACTAACATACGAAATTTTTTCCTTAAATAAGTGTTTATCAAACTTTACCCATGGGAAATAAAATTTTGATAAAATGTATTCCCAAATATGACCTTTAAGAAATAAATCCGGATTTGGTTATACCCATGCAAAACCAATTTTCAGTAATAATTATTTTGTTCCTCAAAGTGCCCCATTTTGTACCAAGTGTCAATGTGGTGGTCACTGGGAAAAGGATTGTTCCTTAAACAAAACCCAATCTCTAGGATTTCACAAATCTTATTTCTCTATGAAGATGTGGGTACCTAAAATTTTTTTATCTAGAAATCTCGGATCCAAACAAGTTTGGATCCCGAAAGTCTAATTTTCTTCTTGATTTCAGGAAAATAAAGAGAGTATCAGCAACAATACATGGTACATGGATAGTGGATGTTCCCGGCACATGACTGGTAACAAAAGCTATTTTGAAAATATTATCAAAATGAAAGGAGGAAAAGTAACTTTCGGAGATAATACTAAGGGTGAGATTGTTGGTATTGGTAATATTGTTTTTCTTGGTAAAACATTGATTTCAAATGTTCTTTTTGTTATGGGTATTAAGAATAACCTCATTATCATAAGTCAGTTATGTGATGAAGGTTACCTTATGAATTTTAGGAATGATAAGTGCTTAGTTTACAATTCCAAGGATGAATTTATTCTCTCAGCCAATAGGCAAGAGAATGTATACACCTTAAACTTAGAAGATCTTAGAAGCCAAAATTTACCTTGCCTTAGTGAAATGGAAGATCTTTCATGGTTATGGCATAGAAGACTAGGACACTGTAACCTTAGTAACCTATATAAACTCTCTAAGAAGAAACTAGTTAAGGATCTACCAGAGCATATATTTGATTTTTCTAAAGTTTGTGATCCTTGTCAATATGTTAAGCATCATAAATCTAGTTTTAAATCAATCGGTGAAGTCTCAACAACCGATGCATTACAGTTAGTGCACATGGATCTTTTTGGTCCAACACAAATTGGAAGTATTGGAGGCAAATACTATGTATTTGTTCTAGTCGATGATTACACTAGATTTACATGGGTCTATTTTCTAGGAAAGAAATCTGAAGCTTTTTCTTATTTAAAAAGTTTTAGAGCTCAAGTTAAAAATGAGAAAAATCTTCCCTTGAAAACTATTCATAGTGATCATGGAGGAGAATTTCAAAATTCTTATTTTGAAACTTTTTGTAGTAAAAAAGGTTTTACTCACAATTTTTCAGCACCTAGAACTCGTCAAAAAAATGGTGTAGTTGAAAGAAGAAATAGAATTCTTCAAAAAATAACTAGAACCATGTTGAGTGAATATTCTATAGCTAGATATTCCTGGGCTGAAGCTGTAATTATTGCTTTCTATACTATAAATCGAGTTTTGATTAGACCTTTTCTTAATAAAAACCCTTATGAGTTATGGAATGGTAGAATACCAAGACTATCCTACTTCAAGGTTTTTGGATGCAATGTATTCATTCTGAATACTAAATATAACGTACATAAATTCGCACCAAAATCTGATGAAGGAATTTTCTTAGGTTATTCCACAACATATAAGGCTTATAGAGTTTTTAATAAAAACACATGTACTGTTGAAGAAACAGTACATGTAAAATTTGATGAGTCAGATCCTTTTGTTTTTAAAACATCTTAGCCTACATCCTCAGAAGGGTTTTCAAAAACTGATTATCAACCTTTGATAAAAGAACCTTCTGATAAGGATAATGTTCAAGAAGATATTCCTGAAACATTTACCCCAGAAGACTTTCTACCCTATGTTGATGAACAGGATTTTCAAAACCCAAATCAGGTATTTCTTAAGAATCATCCCAGTGATAGTATCATTGGTGATGTAAATCAACCTGTAAGGACTATAAGTTCCTTAAGAAATGAAGTAGAACATCTAGCATTTCTTTCCCAATTATAACCTAAAAGAATTGATGAAGCTTTAGGTGATGATGATTGGATTAAAGCCATGCAAGATGAACTAAATGAATTCGAAAGAAAAAATATATGGACCTTGGTTGAAAGACCTAAGGAAACTTCTGTGATTGGAGTCAAATGGGTTTTCAGGAATAAATGTGATGAAAATGGAGTCATAGTAAGAAATAAAGCTAGACTTGTGGCTAAAGGCTATAATCAGCAAGAGGGAATAGACTATGAAGAAACCTATGCTCCAGTAGCTAGACTTGAATCTATCTGTATTCTACTTGCCTTTGCAGCATTCTTTAATTTCAAACTTTTCCAAATGGATGTGAAATGTGCTTTTCTTAACGGTTATGTTCAAGAGGAAGTTTTTGTTGAACAACCGTCTGGCTTTGAAGATACAAAACATCCTGATTATGTTTTTAGACTTTCCAAAGTTCTGTATGGCCTTAAACAAGCCCCACGAGCAGGGTATGATAGACTCACTGGATTTTTTCTTCAAAATTACTATGTGAAGAGAAATGAAGATCCAACCCTTTTTATAAAGAAAGATAAGAAAAATGTTTTGATAGTTTAAATATATTTTGATGAAATCATATTTGGTTCAACTCAACAATCTTTGACCGACTCTTTTGCAAGTCTAATGAAATATAAGTTTGAAATGAGTATGATGGGTGAGTTAACATTTTTTCTTGGTTTTCAAATTTCTCAAAAACTAGAAGGAACCTACATATCTCAACATAAGTATATTAAAGATCTTTTTAAAAAGTATGGTTATGATAACACTAAGAGTATAAGTACTCCTATTGGTACCTCAAATACTTTAGATCATGATGAAGCTGGCAAACCAGTAGATCAAACATCTTTTAGAGGTATGATAGGAAGTCTACTATACTTAACAGCTAGTCGACCAGACTTAATGTTTTCAGTGTGCTTATGTGCACGATATCAATCCAATACTATGGAATCTCACGTAAAGGCAGTAAAAAATAATTTTTCACTACCTTAAGGGAACCATGGATCTAGGATTATTTTATACTTCTGGAAATGATTGTATCCTAAAAATCTTTTCTGATGCGGACTTTGGTGGATGTAGAATGGATAGAAAAAGTACATCTGGAACTTTTCATTTCTTAGGAGATTCATTAGTTTCTTGGTCCTTCAAGAAGCAACATTCTGTAGCACTCTCCACTGCAGAAGCTGAATATGTAGCAGCCGGAAGTTGTTGTGCTCATTTGTTGTCGATGCAACACACACTCACAGATTATGGCTTGAGTTTTACTAAAACTCAAATTTTTTGTGATAACACAAGTGCCATTTCCCTTAGTAAGAACCCTGCACATCACTCCCCTGCAAAACCCAAAGATATTAGGCATCACATTCTTAAAGATCACACACTTAAAGGAGATATTATTCTTCAGTTTATCAAAACACAAGATCAACTTGCTGTAATTTTCAAAAATTCTTTTCCTTCTGATATATTTGAATACATTAAACAGAAGTTAGGAATGATAATCGTAAGGTAATTCTTCTTAATTAACATTCTTTTGAAAAAGTCTCCTTACAGCAATAAACTCCTTTTCATAGGGGGAGTACATTTGATTGTTAGTTTAACAAAGTTTTTCAAAATTTGTTTTCGAACTTTTCAGAACTAAAATTCCAGAATGGAATTTCTGGAACTAAAATTCTCCAGAATGGATATTTTCGTATAGAAAACTTCTGGAATGGAAATGTTAGTATTGAAAACATCCGAAATGGAAACTTTCATACTGGTATTTTCATCACGGGATTTTCGTACCTAATCTTTCATAATGTGTTTTTTGTTTTCAAATTTTATAATAAAATTTTCGTACTGAGTTTTCTGTAATGAGATTATTTTTCATAATGAGTTTTGTGAACTATTTCATAGTAAAGTTTTTTTCGTAGTTTTCGTAAGAATATTACCCATTATGAATAATCCTACTAAGACAATACGAAAGGTATGATTTCCTTACTCATGTTTTCGTAATCATATTTTACTTGTGGGAATTTTCTTATATTTTGCTTTCGGATTACAGTTTTCTTAATTCTTTGTTTTAATAAAAACCTCAAAAGATCGGATTCAAGAAAATTGGTCTTCGATCGTCAGATCTGATCTCATCTTATCACAACCATTCGATCAACCATGGATGTTGAACCGTTTTTTCGTTGCCTATATAAAGGGGACCCCAAATGGTTGTCCCACATCGGTTTTCAAGATCTAGCATCCCGAAGCTCTGCCTCTCCGTTTTAAAGTCGTTCCGAACCTTAGCTTTTTCCGTTCCAAACATCTCAGAGGTCTTCAAATCCGAATGTCTGTGGAAGCAGCTTCTCAAGACATGACTTCTTCTACGCCGATTTCAAAGTGGTTAGTATATAGAGAGAGGCTAGTTCATCTGGATTTTTTCAACATGTAAGATTCTCTTATTTCCAAGAATATCAAGATAAATGGTTAGGAAGATGTTGCGGTGTCAAAACCTGGGAATCAAGATGAAGTATATTTATATTTGTTTTTAGAGTTCTATGAGACAGTCTCTTTTCTTAATGAAGATGGAGAGGAGAAATTGTCTTTTAAGTCTTATGGTAAGACTTATAAGCTTTCATATGCCAAGGCAGCCAACATGGTAGGGCTGAATAATGAAGGTGAAGTTGAATTCATATCTCATGTGTTGCCTGATTCAAAAGGTAGCTTCGACAAGGAAAAAGCTTTAGAAACTCTCGAACTGGTATATGACAAGGCTCCGAAGATTGCTAGTTTATCTACAAATTTCCGGATTCTGGAGTTATGGGTACAGGGTATTATCGTACCAAGGAAAGGTGACAAGGATAGCTTGAAGAAGAGTGAGATCTACATCCTAGATTTTTTGATAAATATGAGGAAGTTTAATTTGATGAAGCACATTATTATCACTCTTGAGAATATGAAGAAAGGGAATCTGAGAGCTCAGATTATTATGTCTCCAGCAATTCTCTAGAAGTTGATAGTTCGGTGTCTTGAGTCTTTCAAGGAGGCTTTCAAGTCTATGCCAAGAGTTTGCAAGATTATTCTTGTGATTGATGGTACTCTTAAAAGAATGGATGTAGCTTTTGACAAAAAGACTGGTCAGTTTGTTGATTCACCGGCTCAAGAAGAAACAGTTCTGAAAGTTGCTGATCTGGAATCCTCTAAGCCGGTAAGGAAAAGAAAGTTGAAAGAAGTGGAAGTAGAAACAGAGATTCCCAAGTCCAAGGAAGTTCATTCCGCACATCCAAAACCAAAGAAGAAGAAAGCTTACCCAAATGAGGTTGTTTCTAAATGGAGGGAGATAAAAGAGAAGAGAGTGCAAGGGGAGCCTCAGTTTGGCTTGGAACCTGCGGAGGCTAAGGCCTTGAAGGAAAAAACTGTGGATGAGCTAGAAAAACAAGCAAAAGAAAAGAAGCTCAAGAAGAATATGTCTGAGGCTGAGGTATCTCAGGCTTTGTTGAAATTCAATGATATGGTTTCTGCAAATATTCCTGTTCCGAGATCTTTTTCTCTAGAATCTCTTCCTGAGACTCCAGGAAGAAATTTTGTTGCTCCGAAAGAAGCATTTGCTAAGACTGCTGAGGAAGTAGAGCAAGTTGAGCAAGTGGAAGAAGAAGAAGATGTTGCTGAAAGAAGTGGTGAAACTGGAGATGTGTTGAAGCAAGTAGATGATTATAAAGGGACACCTTCGGAACACTTATCGATCCGAACATCAGAAGCTGAATCTTTGATGCTAGTTACTCCAGCAATGGAAGAAGGGAAAGGAGAAGAAAAAGTATCTTATCATGGGGAGGATGAACAACTTCTACAAGATATTTCTCAAATGGAGAATATAGAGGTTGGTGCTCAGAATGTTCCTGATGAGGAAGACCATATTGTTAAAGTCTCTGATAGTGAAAAGTGAACTCTGGAACATGATTCTATTCAGAAAAAAAGACAAGGGAAATAAAATTCTTGCTGATACTCCGAGCTGAGTAGTGGTGAAGAGAAAGGAAGTTGGTAGTTCTTAAAAGAGAAAGATTGACCTTGTTGAAGAAGAAAATTCTCCAAGTAGAGTCTCGGATTCGGAGTCATCTTCGTTGGGGCATGACTTTGCTGTTCAGTCTTTAAAGAAGTTGGTGGGAACCAATCCAACATTCTCAAGTATTGACTCAAGATGTCAGATGGTCCAACATGCTTTGAATTAGAAATCAGACTCTATATCTATGGTTATGGACAAGTGTGTTGAAATAGAGTCTCAGTTCAAAACCTTTTTTGTTGTCTACGAAGCTCATAGAAAATCTTGCAAGAAGATGACAAACTGGTCGAGGAAGACTGTAGAAGAAATGAGGTTATTTGATGAATTCCAAGACAATGTTAAAGATGCTTTTGAGACTGAGGACAGGAAGATAAATGAGCTGACTTCTTCTTTTGAAGAGAAGATGATAGATGAAAAGATATTCAAGATTCAAGATGTCAGAGATCTGAATGAGAAGCTGAATTCCGTTTCTCAAAATTGGAGGTTTGAAAGGGATCATCAGATTGAGTTTGATGAGAAATTGAAGGCTCAGGAAGAAAAGATTAAAGCCCAGTAAGAAAAGCTTCAAGCCCAGGACGAAAAGATTGAATCCCAAAGTGCAAGAATTGTTGTATTAGAGAAGCAAGCTAAAGAAGATCATAAAGACTTAATGAAGATAAAGACTATTCTAAAGGGTCTCATGGCGAAGGAGAAAGATCCCAAATAGATAGATCCAATCTTTTTTTGAACCTTAACTCTTTTGTTGTTGAAATTTTCAATCTTAATGAAAAAAATTTGCTTGCTCGTTTCTTTTTGTTGTTACTACTAATCTTTCAAGTACATTGCTATATTTTCCATTCCCTTGTATTCTTTTTGAAAATCACAAATGGGGAGAAGGAAAAGAACTCTAATGAAAGGGAAAAAGAATCCTAACAAAGGGTGAGAAAGAAAAAAAACTCTAATAAGAGTTTATCTATGGGGGAGTTTTTCATTAAAGAGGACTTTCTTATTCGTAATGAAGTGTCACTCCAAAAATCTAGAATACGATCCTTAGAGTTTCAAAGCCTAAGGGGGAGTTAGTCGTATTCATCAATATCCTTAAAGCAAAGGGAGATAAGCCTTAATGTTTTTCTTTCTTCTTAGAATTTCTTTTTCAAGGATGTTTGTGCTTTCCAGAAAGGGTGAGATTGTTGAGTCAATAAGGTTTTTCTTATGAATTTTACATTCCTTCTAGTTTTGAAAATCACAAACTCCTTATCTTTAAGAAAATTGATTTTATAAGGAAAATCAATTTTGTAAGAAAAATTATTATTATCATATTTTCATTCATATTTTTCCTAAGTATAAGACTCAGATTCATTTCTATTTTCTCAGAATTTTTTAAAACTTTGATATGAAATATTCTGTTTTCGGATCAGAATTCTAGATAAGAACTGTAAGGAAGTTTCACTTCGAATTCTAGATGAGAATTGTAATAAAGTATCATTCTGAATTTCAGATACGAACTCTGATTAAGTTCTATTCCAGATTCAGGATATGAATCCTGATGAAGTTCGACATTGAATTCTCATTAGGAATTCTAATGACGAATTCTCAATATGAATTATGATGAGGAATTCTCACTATGAATTCTAATGATGAATTCTCATTCCGAATTCTAGATATGAATTCTCATTACGAATTCTTAAGATGAAATATCATTACGAATTCTGAGGATGAATTCCCATTACGAATTCTGATGAGTAATTCTCACTACGAATTCTGATGACGAATTCTCATTCCGAGTTCATCTATTAAACAGAAACTGATCATCTTTGTGCTATACACTCTGAATTTATTCAGACTCCGAATTTTTCACTCCGAACATTCATTTTTCTTATGCCTTTATAATTTGTCTACTCTTTATTATTTTCCTTACACTCCGAACTTTCACTCCGAACCTTCACTCCGAATCTTTTGAGTTAGATTTGAAACGGTGTTGTACATTCTGTTAAACTTGTTTTGTTATAAAACTATGTCGTCTATTTTGTTATAAACTAACCGTTGACTAAGTGACACGTGTACAGGTCCCTCCTATTTTTAAGGAAAATATGACCATTGTAACGGAGGTCGACCTTACCTATAAATAGGTTCTCATTTGAAAGAGCTCAGGGCTAAAGTGATGAAGTGCTGAAGTGCTGAAAGGCTGACTGATATTCGACTCATGTGATTACATGCTTGAAGTGATTTCTAGAGAGATATGCTCTTATTAACTCTCAATGCTTTGTGAGACTCCAAATGTTGGTGATTACATTCGAGGACTTTCGGGGATAGGAAAACAGAGGTTTCCAACACATTGAAGTTGAGGGCTTCCTTTCTGAGGAAGAAAAAGGTTTCCAACACCTTGAAGTTGAGGGCTTCCTTGCTGAGGAAGATAGAGGTTGACAACTACCATGATGTTGAGGGCTTGTGGGGATAGCAAGACAGAGACTCTAATCTTCGTATCGAGGGCTTACCCTGGTGTGGGTAAGACAGACTTGCTTGAAAGTATAAATCAAGGGACCTTTATCCAAGGTTGTTGGATACCCTTCACTTTGGGTTAAAAGACTTATATCTTGTTACTTTTAGTTTTACTACATGTTTATTTCCGCTGCATTTTGTATTATAAGGAAAGTATAACATTCTTATTCTTCCTTACTTGTACTATGTTTCATTTAGATTCTATACGCTTTAAGGTAGAATCTCATATTGTAATCTTTTGTTATGTTTCAATTTCCGGAACCATATTTTTGGAACCTACTTTCGGAATCTATTTCAAAGTTTTCATTTTGTATTAGAGGTGTTGTGAATTTGCTTAAGTTTAACTTTGTTAAACTTAGCTCTTTCCTTTTCTTAAGGAAAACATAGTTAATCATAACTATCATTATATTTTTCAAAGGAATTTTTAAAGTATACAATTCACCCACCCCCCTCTTGTAAGTTGAGCATTTACATTATTATTTTGATCCTACAATGTCACCAAGGACTCATTCTTTGAAAAAACATAAATGGGTAAAACCCCAAAATAATTTTTCTCATTATACCTATCGATGCATCGAGGGGATATAGAATGTCTGTTGTATTCCTCTTATGAAAGGGGGAAAACATAACACTCATATACATTCATATTAAAACAATCATATAAAATCTTAACACATTATCCATAATCCCTTAATGGAATAAAAGTAGAACACTCACACTCAAACTATTCACATACCCTTCAATACAATATGATAGGTTGTATCATATGAAATAATCCTCAATTAAACATACAAGCCAATAAATGAATTTTACATAGATGAATTTTTTTTTTAAAAAAAAATTAAATCTTTATTTAGGGAAATACACCTTTTTATATAAAATTGTTATTTAAAATCCATTAAATTTAAAAATAAAATAATTTCCTTTAAAATAATATTTTAATCCTATATTATAATCTTAAAAACATTACGGTGTCCTAATACCACTTGGATCATATATGTTAACAAAACATCGTTCACATACATTTCCAAAATAATAAAATAATGTTACTCGTAAAGAAAATGTAAAAATAATCATTTTAAAAAACCTAAGGTGAAAAAAATGCTTTCAATTTTTTTTAAAATAAAAATAATATTCTTTTTGAAAAACATTAATAATAAATTTGGTCATAGGTGATAAATAAGTCCCATTAGATATTTACATATCAACAACATCATATAATAATGAGATTATGAAATTTACCCATTCATGTGCTTTGATTTATTCAAGGGTGTCTTTACATATAGTATAATGTTTATAGTATGTTATTAAATTATAATAGGACCATAACCATTTCGTGATCCTCTTATGTCTTTTTATTTATAAAATTTCAGTATTACCATCGTTTTGGGTGTTAACTTCTCCATTTTTATATGAATGTTTTATTGTGTACATCATGTTTTTTATGAATATTATATATTTATTTAATATATAGAATGATATTTAGTTCCAAAATATTATATTTAACCATATTATAAATTTTACAATCATTCCTGAATGGTTAACGTAGAGAATGGATCTCATCATGTTGTGGAGACGTTATGTAGTATGTACAAATGAGTAATAATATAATTCCATTTATGGTTATATGGTATAGAATTGAATGGTATATTAATTATAAATAATAAATATAATATAATATTAATTATTTATAATAATTATAATAATTAATATACCTATCCCAAAAAGTAGTGTTGAATAAATAATACATCGTAGCGTGGAGATGGTAAGTCGTACTAACACACACATGGTGATATTGTTATTCGTATGATGGGTAATAGAATAATATGTTTTTCCCCTAATAAAAAAATTTTCATTAAATATATATGATATCGGAGATATAGATTTGTTACAAAAAAAACATAGGATTAAGAAGTATATGAACAAAATTACATTAAAATTGTTGATAAAACAATTACCTCTTCTTCTAGTGTTTCTTTTTTATATGAATAAAATGTCTCTATAGGATTGATTTAATACAAAATTATTAATTCTAGGATGAATTGAGTAATGATAAGAGGTTTATTGGGATGGGTTTTTCCACAACAAATGGGTGTATATGTTTGAATTAAATATAAGGATTTCTTCCCTTTTATAAGATATGGGAGGGGAACTTTTGAAAATTCCAAAACTAATAAATTAATATAAATTTATTTTCAATTTAAAATAGATCCAAAGTGAGTTATTTGAAGACTAACGTTGGGAAAAAATCCCACAAGGTAACATTGCAGCATTTTTGGGTTGATTGTGTTTGTTGAAAAAAGCAGGTTTCCATGGTGAATTGTCAAATTCTAGCATTGTTGTTGACAATCCATGTTCACAAATAACCATGAAAAAGGAATGGATGATCTGGAGGTGGGTCAAAAAGAGCAGTACAGGGTTGCGCTATTTTCCCGTGTTAACCAAATTTTTGGGGTCCAAAATTTAGAGGTTGGTGAGAATCATGAGAAGAGGATATCCTGGAAGATATTATTTAAATATGGAAAAGGAATGAGTTTTATGAAAATATGCTTCATGGATTGGAGTTCGCGAAGACCATAAAAATGACGGTGGCGACTCTTGGTGATTACCTCAATCTTTGCGAATGGTATAGGATTAAGCGCATCGCAGTAATAAAGGTATTTGTGAGGGAGCTTCACGGAGTAGGTGTGAAAGGATTGACGGTGATGCTCCGCGATTACGTCAAGCTCCGCAATCGGAAAATTGTCATAGTGCTTCGCAATCTTAAGAGAATTTCGACGGGAACATCGAAGCTTTGCGATTTCAGATGACTTTTTTTTACTTCAAATGGAATGAGTGTGGGTCGGTGGAATTTCCAAAAAATTGGCCTTCACCCCTTGAAGAGATGTATAGAGAAAGAGAGTGTTTTTGGAGAAAATATTTAGCTCTCAGTTCGCGAAGGCAGTGTGCTTTGCGAAAGGAAAGAGCTTCGTGGCGGCTATTCTATCTCTGCGAAAGATGCGAGCTCTACATTGGAACAGTGATCTACATGAGGGATGTTGCTTTGTGATGACTTGAGCTTTGCAAGAGTGCTTCATGAGAGTGATTCACAAAAAGGTAGGAGCTTCACGAAGGCTTTTTTGAGCTTCGTGAAATTGGGAGGCTTGCAAGTAGGGTGCTTTGGGAAGGAATTTCCAAAGGAATTGCACAGTGTTCAGGGGTGATGGGGTATTCATCAGTGGATGAAAATTAAACTTCAATAGAGCATCTATCAACATTTGATTATGCATGATTTCATGAAAATGAAGAGACCTAAAGGTCAATAAACTATGAGTCGAACTTTTGAAGAAGCAGTGAGCTCCCTTCAGTTGATAGAGTAGTGGGTTCTCAAACTGTGAGTGGTTGTAAACCAGGAGGGATAGTGATTCCACTTCGAACTTGTAAACATTAGTGCACTTATAGTGGAATTGTTACATCAATACATTGTCGGAGTATGCTCCTTGGACATAGCCAAGTGAGGGTGAACCACGTAAAAATCATTTCGTCCTATGGATAATCTATGTTTTACTCATACTCTGCATCGGGAAGGAGGGAGAAGAGGGTTTTGTCTAACAAGAAAACAAGATCACAAGGGGTAGTTGTTTTAATCTTTCATATCATGATTCACCCCCATCTGAGGGTATCTAATCTAGTGGACCTAACAATTGGTATCACATAGAAAGTTTAATATCACTATTTCTCTCTCAAATGGATGTCACTAATCATAAATGTAACAGCCCGAAATTTTATGAAAAATATTCTTTTTTATTTCACTAATTTCTTGTGTTGTACGCTACACCAAAAAGATATTGCACAACACGCATCCTTGACTTGCCTTGCATTACACGCAATCGCAACCTTCCTCGATAGCGTGTGTGGTACGTAATACTGAGTTTCACGAAACAATGATATGCTATTAAAATATTATTAAAACTAGCCGTTATGAATAGTAATAACCACTTTTTAAATTTTAGAAATTTTAACTCTCAAAATGGACTTCATTTTTGGATTCGGAGTATCGAATTTAGCCTAAGGTGAAATTTTGGTACTTTTCGGATAACTTTCATATTCTGATGAATAGTGAAAATTACTAAATTATAATTAAAAACAACTTTTTTAATCGAAATAATTAATAGTGATAAATCATTAATTTGAGTGGTTTTAAAGTATATTTAGAATATATTTTTACAATTTAATACAATGTTGGTCATTGGATGTAATTTCACATTTAAACTAGACATAAACAAGTGTCAATCTTTTGATAGATATTGTTTCTTAAAAACACGCTATTTGTTTTAACAGCGGGGTTTAATTATAAAATTAATTAATGCAACTTTTATGTTATGAATTTGGTAAAATAGACTTCATTTTAGAATTCGGAATATGAAATATAGCTTGGGATGAAATTTTGGCATTGTTCTGAAAAACATCAATTTTTTATGAATAGTGAAACTACTAAGTGGTAGGTTAAAAACTGAATTTTGCATAAAACTTAATTTTACCGCTTCTGTGAATGGAATTTCGAAAATCTGAGAGACACGGTTAATATCAAAGACTAAAATGTGGTTCAATGAGATGAAAATAATTTTTTGGTGAATAGTAACTTTTTACTTTTTTACCACGGTTAATAGTAAATAGGGTAACTAAGGGTAAATATGATATTAATATTACCCTAACACATGTCCTAATTCTATTGGACAAGTGTAATTCGACCAAAAACAAACTTAGGAATAAAATATGACCATTTAGGCCCACTTGGATTAGATTAGGACATTTATTATTAATTTATTTAAAGAAGGGTTAAAGTAGTTAAAATCAAAGTTTAATAAGTAAATCATTTTTAATATGGGGTTATACATAAGATAAATTCGATTGTAAATATTCATTAGAAATCTAAAACTATTTACTACATGATGGTATTTTATTTGTAATTTTTAGACATCAAATAATTTAATTTATTTATGACACAAAGATGATGCAGTAATTATCTTGTTAATGAAATATTGACATAATTGATGTTATAAACACCAAAATAAATGTAATTTGAGATTTTTTATGAATTTCACTAATTTTCTAGGTTACTATGATATATTAGTGTTGATTTAATCAACTTGGTTCGAACATATAATTCTGTTATGACTTTCACAAAAATCATATATCAAATAGTGTCAAAATTGACACAAAATAGTTTTTAAATCAAATATTATATTATTAATTGTTATTTTATTCCTAAAAATATAAGGATCGGCCAAATGACTTAGATAAGGATATATATATTAATACTAAACAATTTGGGGTTCGTTTGGCATGTTATAGTAAGTTTATTAACCATATAGTGAAAGAAAACAAAAAGACACGGTAAAAGTTAAATTATTTAACTTAGAGTTAAATCTAATTGATAAGGTTAAAATAATACCCTAAACTTTTCTAAATCTTATTGGTTGATAGGATTTCGACCCAACCCCACTTTATCTTCGAAATAAGACCCTTTGGAACCATTATAAACCGATTTTGACATTAATATAAAATAATATTTTGAGGTATTCATAAGGTGCCCCTCTCCTCCCTTATAAAAGGACACCTCCTCCCCATCCTCATTACACCAATTTGAGCACTCAAGCTCGGCCAACCCCTGCCAAAATCTCTTCTCCACTTCCCTAAAAACATCCTAGAGGTTCTGGTCTTCCTCAAAGACCAATTTTAGTGCCCTAAGAGGAGGTCTCAAAGAGGCACTTCAAAGAAGAGGTAATTACCGTTACCAATTCTTTCATCTTTATTTCTTCTTCCACTTCTTCTTCTTAGGTTGTTTCATTATGAAGTAATAACATCAGTATCACTCATATACTGATATGTTATTATAAGTATGAAACAACCCTATTTCACCATCTATCCATCCTACGGAAAAAGAAATCACCGCGCGTGCGTACGTACGGAATACCGTCTCCACGCCGTGGTGTAATCTATTTTCCACCACCACCTTACACGGATGGGTATAATGGTGTAAAGAATAACTATAAATAGTTATTACAAAATCATATTGATTCTGATATATTGTATAATCCACTCCAATTCAATTCAATATTTATAGAAATTATATCATCGCTCGTGCGTACATACGGACTACCGTCTCCACGACGCGATGAGATTCATTCTCCATGTTAACCATTTAAGAATGATTATAATGTATATATAAGAAATAATAATGAAATATATGACATTATAAAGCTATTGGATTTATGTATATATATACATATGTATGTCATCTACTTACTTCCATTTCAAGACAATAAGGAAAGGAAAACAGCGTTCATGCGTACGTACGGACTACCGTCTCCATGAACGATGTTTTTCATTTTATTTATCTACCTATTATATATATATATATAGTGAATATATATGATATATAAATCATATTTTATATTCTGGAAGTGATTAAATCATGATATAAGTAATAATGATGTCAAGAACAACAAGTCAAAACACCTACGATAAATGAAACGATTTTACCCAAAACGCTTCTTTAACATTGAATTTACAAAAGAACGGGTAATATAATGTCATAAGTGAACCATATATGATATCATAACAATGAATATGATTCTGTAATAAGTCAATAACATGATTTAAATCATTATACAGGAGGTTCGGACACTTACAAAGCAAGTCGGACCTAAGGTAAGGGAAATATCACAATCTCATTTTTATCCGAGATTGTTTATTCGTAAGTATTTACTGGGTTGTATTTTATCATCCACATCCATGTTCCCTCAATATGTAATATTGTTTCCATCCACTTGCAATAGTTTTAATCCAATTTTACCCTTAGGTGAGTTTTTAGTAAAGAATATGAAAGGAATCTTTTGTCGTTTTTCCGTACGAGGTACTTTTTGACTTTTCCGACAAAAGTACGAAGAATATTTTTTTTAACTTATACGGCACGAACGGATTTTTACGGTTTTATAAAGCCTTATTTTCATGAACCTTCCTCCAAAATATTTCATGACTATTTTTAATAAAATCCCTTTCTTTTAAAATTGTATGATGTTTTGTGAAAAGAAATTGATTTTGAAGAAGAAAGGATATTTTCCTCAAGAATTCATTTCAAGTGTTTTATCAAAATTATTTTCCATCTAAGATAATAAAGGGTTCTGTTTCTATCCATATTTTTACATATATTTGACTATGTTGTGATGGAATTATGTTTATGAATTCCTTTATCTTATATGAATGGTTTTATGATGTCATGTTGTTTAAGAATCCCATTTTTATTACATGGGTTATGCAATGATGTATGATTTATGATTTTGTGGCACACATAAGAATGATATCATTATGAGATGGGTGGGACCTATATCTCCCTCCAATGCATTGGGTAAAGATTTTATATCTCATGAGATAGACATGGCTGGAATGGTAGGTTATACCGGTTCAGTGAAACAGGACTGAAACGAGGATTACTCGATTCAGAAAGGGACTTTGTCCACTAAGATAGTCTTGGCAATGAGTCTTGACTAACAAGAAATGATTATCTATGATTATGTGTGTATGCCACAATGAGTAATGTTTTAAGTTATGATTTCATTTTCACTTCTATGATTTATCCCATGTTATGATATTATGAGCTCTTTTGCAGGTTAAGATTTCCAAAAGCTATGTTCTTATGTATATGATGTGATTGATATTTCTTTTGTTTACCCTTACTAAGCATTTGAGCTCACCCTTTTATGTTTTCTTTTCCCCAAGATATAAAGAATGGTTTTTAGGTAAAAAAAAGGGAAGATCTTTATGGGAGATATTGAAGATCTTTCACCACGATTAGAAGATTACGTTCCGAGTTTCCAAAGACACTAAACTATTACGATCCTTGTGTGTGTGTTTTTGTTATGTACTAAGTATTCCGCAAAAGTAATGTAATGTCCATGTACGTCAGGCTTCGGGTCTCTACAGTTGGTATCAGAGGAAAGGTTTAGTCAACCTTTGGAAACTAGGATGCGAAAATGTTAGTGAGATCCCTAGAGATATTTCTAAGGTATGTCTAGGGATGCCCCTAAGGATAAGTATACGTATAGGATATAGTTCTAGAACTATGGTAACGATATTAGATTAAACCAAAGATGATAGATATTTAAGTTACTCCCCCTTTATTATGATTTTTGCATCTTACAGTATTCTGTTTGGGTTTTAGAAAATGGCTGGAAACAATATGATTCACAATAATGGAGGATATGATGGACAATGGAATGATATTCTTCTTGAGCAACCAAATGAAATGGGATTTGGATGTCCAAACATCATTATTATGCCGAATCAGCAATCTCACAACATGATCAATAAAGTAAAATTTGGTAAGTTTCCTGACTCGACTAATAAGAGAAAGATGGAGTTCCATGATGATCATAGAGGAAAGAAAGTTCAATTTCCCCTATGTAAATCATGTGGGAAGAGGCATCAAGGAGAATGTTTCAAGGGAACTGGAAGATGCTTTGGGTGTGGAAAAGAAGGACACAAAGCAAGTAAGTGCAAAGGAAAAGGGTCGGTTAACACCGTGGATGAGGATAATGGTATTGCTATGACATCAAAAATGGTTAAGTGTTTTAAATGTGGAATGTATGGGCATTATGAAAACAAATGCCCTAAGGGAAAGACTCATGAAGAGAATCAGTATGGTCATATGGGTAGTATTTATGTGGATGATGATGAAGAGGCTACAAATGATATGTGAGATGAAAGAATTGTTGAAGCTCGGTCAATGGTTTAAGAATGTTGTGGAATGATTACATGTTTATCATGTGTAATGTTGTATAAGAAATCTCATGGTACTATGGAATAAAGAGACATCTGAGGACTGTTACACTGTTGTCTTTCCTTGAGTTATGAAAGTGTATGATTAATGGTACCACTATCCATGAAAGGTTATTCAGATATTTTTGGAATGTAGATGATATGCGCATAATGAAGGGATAAGGAGAAAATTAAATGTTTGATAGTATTCATGAGCTCATGATTGATATAAGGACTAAGTGATATCATGGTTTGAGTATATAGAATTTTGAGGATTTTGGTATGTGGAAAGTGTTAACTTTTAACTGCACTCATGTTTTCAATAAGGTATTCAGGAGAATACACGATTAAGGACTTTGAATGTTTGGAATGTGACCAACAAGACATATCTTATGATATGTGGGGATCAACGACAGTATTAAATCTCTAGTAATCGTTGTCACTATATTATGAGAGTGGACTGCAGTATTATGTATAAGCCTAAAGATTAGACTGGATTATGTTGGACATAAGTTAGTATTGTTTAAGGATAGAAGATTTTCGATATTATTGATGGGATTTTATAGTAACGTAGTTTTAGAAAAAGGGACAACCTGCAGGACGGGCGACAGCCCATCGCTTCGGACAAGGCTGTAGGAATCGAACCCACAACCGAAGTGCGACTGGCCTTTATCTCCTACCACTGACCTACAGGAAGTCCCTGTTTAGTAGAAACTAGTTTTATTATATTAAGCAGTATGATATATGAAGTATAAGTCCATTTTAGGAACCATATGTGATTAATCTCACTATAGATCGACTTATGTATATAATTTTTGCTAACCTTTTGTTTGAGACAGATGGAATGACCCGTCATTCTATCACATGATCTGCTAACACTTCACGAATAACAAATTCAACTTCATTTATTTAAGAGATGAAGTGGAAATTGTTAAAGGCACGAACAACAGCGAGATTGTACCAAAATAAAGTAAGTATTTATTCTAATTCAAATTCTTTAACTTTAGCGAAATGATCTTGAAAACCAAAAATGTTGTCCTAGTTCTCTTATACCTGATGAATCAGATGGTACCTTAGATCGTCACAAATTTATGGATTTGTGATTACTGGCTTTTCCATAGCCATGTTCTCTACCACTCTCCATGAGAACATGATGGTTAGATTTCTCTTCCATATCCATATTTTCACCTATGTGGAAACCCAGTGATTAGTTTATTTGGGTAATCGTTACATTTCATACTTTAGTTTTTAAAGTCAAGTTTTGGTATTCCCTTTTACGATGTGGGTTTCTATTAAAGAAACTTTCAAATAGTAAACCATTTATAACCCCGACGAATTTCGAGGGCGAAATTCCTGTTTAATGGGGGTAGAATGTAACAGCCCGAGATTTTATGAAAAATATTCTTTTTTATTTCACTAATGTCTTGTGTTGTACGCTACACCAAAAGGATCTTGCACAACACGCATCCTTGACTTGCCTTTCATTACACGCAATCGCAACCTTCCTCGATAGCGTGTGTGGTACGTAATACTGAGTTTCACGAAACAATGATATGCTATTAAAATATTATTAAAACTAGCCGTTATGAATAGTAATAACCACTTTTTAAATTTTAGAAATTTTAACTCTCAAAATGGACTTCATTTTTGGATTCGGAGTATCGAATTTAGCCTAAGTTGAAATTTTGGTACTTTTCGGATAACTTTCATATTCTGATGAATAGTGAAAATTACTAAATTATAATTAAAAACAACTTTTTTAATCGAAATAATTAATAGTGATAAATCATTAATTTGAGTGGTTTTAAAGTATATTTAGAATATATTTTTACAATTTAATACAATGTTGGTCATTGGATGTAATTTCACATTTAAACTAGACATAAACAAGTGTCAATCTTTTGATAGATATTGTTTCTTAAAAACACGCTATTTGTTTTAACAGCGGGATTTAATTATAAAATTAATTAATGCAACTTTTATGTTATGAATTTGGTAAAATAGACTTCATTTTTGAATTCGGAATATGAAATATAGCTTGGGATGAAATTTTGGCATTGTTCTGAAAAACATCAATTTTTGATGAATAGTGAAACTACTAAGTGGTAGGTTAAAAACTGAATTTTGCATAAAACTTAATTTTACCGCTTCTGTGAATGGAATTTCGAAAATCCGAGAGACACGGTTAATATCAAGGACTAAAATGTGGTTCAATGAGATGAAAATAATTTTTTGGTGAATAGTAACTTTTTACTTTTTTACCACGGTTAATAGTAAATAGGGTAACTAAGGGTAAATATGATATTAATATTACCCTAACACATGTCCTAATTCTATTGGACAAGTGTAATTCGACCAAAAACAAACTTAGGAATAATATATGACCATTTAGGCCCACTTGGATTAGATTAGGACATTTATTATTAATTTATTTAAAGAATGGTTAAAGTAGTTAAAATCAAAGTTTAATAAGTAAATCAAAGTTTAATAAGTAAATCATTTTTAATATGGGGTTATACATAAGATAAATTCGATTGTAAATATTAATTAGAAAGCTAAAACTATTTACTACATGATGGTATTTTATTTGTAATTTTTAGACATCAAATAATTTAATTTATTTATGACACAAAGATGATGCAGTAATTATCTTGTTAATGAAATATTGACATAATTGATGTTATAAACACCAAAATAAATGTAATTTGAGATTTTTTATGAATTCCACTAATTTTCTAGGTTACTATGATATATTAGTGTTGATTTAATCAACTTGGTTCGAACATATAGTTCTGTTATGACTTTCACAAAAATCATATATCAAATAGTGTCAAAATTGACACAAAATAGTTTTTAAATCAAATATTATATTATTAATTTTTATTTTATTCCTAAAAATCTAAGGTTCGGCCAAATGACTTAGATAAGGATATATATATTAATAATAAACAATTTGGGGTTCGTTTGGCATGTTATAGTAAGTTTATTAACCATATAGTGAAAGAAAACAAAAAGACACGGTAAAAGTTAAATTATTTAACTTAGAGTTAAATCTAATTGATAAGGTTAAAGTAATACCATAAACTTGTCTAAATATTATTGGTTGATAGGATTTCGACCCAACCCCACTTTATCTTCGAAATAAGACCCTTTGGAACCATTATAAACCGATTTTGACATTAATATAAAATAATATTTTGAGGTATTCATAAGGTGCCCCTCTCCTCCCTTATAAAAGGACACCTCCTCCCCCTCCTCATTACACCAATTTGAGCACTCAAGCTCGGCCAACCGCTGCCAAAATCTCTTCTCCACTTCCCTAAAAACATCCTAGAGGTTCTGGTCTTCCTCAAAGACCAAATTTAGTGCCCTAAGAGGAGGTCTCAAAGAGGCATTTCAAAGAAGAGGTAATTACCGTTACCAATTCTTTCATCTTTATTTCTTCTTCCAGTTCTTCTTATTAGGTTGTTTCATTATGAAGTAATAACATCAGTATCACTCATATACTGATATGTTATTATAAGTATGAAACAACCCTATTTCACCATCTATCCATCCTACGGAAAAAGAAATCACCGCGCGTGCGTACGTACGGAATACTGTCTCCACGCCGTGGTGTAATCTATTTTCCACCACCACCTTACATGGATGGGTATAATGGTGTAAAGAATAACTATACATAGTTATTACAACATCATATTGATTCTTATATATTGTATAATCCACTCCAATTCAATTCAATATTTATAGAAATGATATCATCGCTCGTGCGTACGTACGGACTACCGTCTCCACGACGCGATGAGATTCATTCTCCATGTTAACCATTTAAGAATGATTATAATGTATATATAAGAAATAATAATGAAATATATGACATTATAAAGCTACTGGATTTATGTATATATATACATATGTATGTCATCTACTTACTTCCATTTCAAGACAATAAGGAAAGGAAAACAGCGTTCATGCGTACGTACGGACTACCGTCTCCATGAACGGTGTTTTTCATTTTATTTATCTACCTATTATATATATATATACTGAATATATATGATATATAAATCATATTTTCTATTCTGGAAGTGAGTAAATCATGATATAAGTAATAATGATGTCAAGAACAACAAGTCAAAACACCTACGATAAATGAAACGATTTTACCCAAAACGCTTCTTTAACATGGAATTTACAAAAGAACGGGTAATATAATGTCATAAGTGAACCATATATGATATCATAACAATGAATATGATTATGTAATAAGTCAATAACATGCTTTAAATCATTATACAGGAGGTTCGGACACTTACAAAGCAAGTCGGACCTAAGGTAAGGGAAATATCACAATCTAATTTTTATCCGAGATTGTTTATTCGTAAGTATTTACTGGGGTGTATTTTATCATCCACAACCATGTTCCCTCAATATGTAATATTGTTTCCATCCACTTGCAATAGTTTTAATCCAATTTTACCCTTAGGTGAGTTTTTAGTAAAGAATATGAAAGGAATCTTTTGTCGTTTTTCCGTACGAGGTACTTTTTGACTTTTCCGACAAAAGTACGAAGAATGTTTTTTAACTTATACGGCACGAATGGATTTTTACGGTTTTATAAAGCCTTATTTTCATGAACCTTCCTCCAAAATATTTCATGACTATTTTTAATAAAATCTCTTTCTTTTAAAATTGTATGATGTTTTGTGAAAAGAAATTGATTTTGAAGAAGAAAGGATATTTTCCTCAAGAATTCATTTCAAGTGTTTTATCAAAATTATTTTCCATCTAAGATAATAAAGGGTTCTGTTTCTATCCATATTTTTACATAGATTTGACTATGTTGTGATGGAATTATGTTTATGAATTCCTTTATCTTATATGAATGGTTTTATGATGTCATGTTGTTTAAGAATCCCATTTTTATTACATGGGTTATGCAATGATGTATGATTTATGATTTTGTGGCACACATAAGAATGGTATCATTATGAGATGGGTGGGACCTATATCTCCCTCCAATGCATTGGGTAAAGATTTTATATCTCATGAGATAGACATGGCTGGAATGGTAGGTTATACCGGTTCAGTGAAACAGGACTGAAATGAGGATTACTCGATTCAGAAAGGGACTTTGTCCACTAAGATAGTCTTGGCAATGAGTCTTGACTAACAAGAAATGATTCTCTATGATTATGTGTGTATGCCACAATGAGTAATGTTTTAAGTTATGATTTCATTTTCACTTCTATGATTTATCCCATGTTATGATATTATGAGCTCTTTTGCAGGTTAAGATTTCCAAAAGCTATGTTCTTATGTATATGATGTGATTGATATTTCTTTTGTTTACCCTTACTGAGCATTTGAGCTCACCCTTTTATGTTTTCTTTTCCCGAGGATATAAAGAAAGTTTTTTAGGTATAAAAAAAAGGGAAGATCTTTATGGGAGATATTGAAGATCTTTCACCACGATTAGAAGATTACGTTCCGAGTTTCCAAAGACACTAAACTATTACGATCCTTGTGTGTGTGTTTTTGTTATGTACTAAGTATTCCGCAAAAGTAATGTAATGTCCATGTACGTCAGGCTTCGGGTCTCTACAATAAATGGATTCTGATCCTCGACGGAAACAATTTCCATCTATGGAAGAATCGGATGCAACACTACATCTGATCTTTAGGAATGGATGTGTTCACAGCAGCAATGCATGGCATAATAGCTGATATAAAAAGTGGTGCATTATAAGAAGCTGAGCGTAGAGAGTTGGATGCTGATGCCAAATGAATTAATGACTTGGGGGGAGCCCTATCCAATCCTATCTATACAAAGGTGATGTCATGAAAAACATCACATGCTATGTGGGAAAATATATTTTATATATATGAAGGGGATACAATGGTCATAGACGCAAAGCTGTAAGTATTGTGGAAGAAGTATGAAAATCTGAGAAAGAACTCGAATGAGTCTGTTGATGCATTCTTCGACAAGGTAAATGTTGTAGTGGAATACATGCGAGGTCTTGGAGAAATTATTGAATACATAAATATTGTGAAGTTCATCCTGAGGAAACATCCACCTCGGTTCAATCATAATGTTTCGGTTTTGGATGATAATGACCTGAAAGAGCTGACATTGGATAACCTACATAGTACCCTTGTTGCATATGAAATGATAAATGATGATAATGATGTAGTGGAAAAGGGGAAATCCAAAGAGGTGGAATTCAGGGCCATGAATAAACACACAATTGAAGACACTTAGGAAGTAGAAGAGACAGATGAGGTGATGTCATTCCTCTCCTCAAACCATCAAAGAGGAAAAGGAATGTTTAAACGTAAACTTCCACTTGCTTGTTTTCGATGTGGAATGGTTGGACAACTTGTGGTGAGATTCCCCTAAAATTTCCAAGAAGATGATGACGCTGATGAAGTAGAAATTCCCAAGAAGAAGTCATCAGCCTATGGGAATGGCAATAAACAGTACAAGATAAATTTCTTTTAGAAGAAAAATATCCTTTGAAATGAATGTGATTTTTAGGATGATTCTGAGGCTGAGGAGGTTGAAGAGATAGATAACTGCAAAGATCATGGAGAAAATGCTATGGTGGCAGTTTTCAGTAGTTCTCAGAAGAAGAATGAAACCAAATATGATGATGAAGAAGAATAATTTGAAGTAATAATATATATTCAAGTGATTTATAGGCTTCTTTTGAGGAGATATTTGTTTGTAGAGCCAAAACAACAAAATCTAGAAAATTTGTTCGTGACGCTAAACTCTATATGCAGCAGTAAGAAGAAGAGAAGTCAGAGTTGATGGAAGAAATTGAGAAACTCAAGTCATCAACACCAGAGAACTCAGAATCAGTTAGTGAGTATAAAATCAAGATTGAAGAACAGAAAATTGAGATCGATGGCTTGAAAAACACAAGGAAAGATCACATCAAGCGTATCGAAGGGCATGAAGAAGAAGTTGGTAGTCTATGGAAAATAGTTATAGAAAAGGAAAAAACTTTGATTCCTAACACATTCATGGGAAATTAGGTTATTCCAAAGACTAAAAAGATGAAATAGGATACTAGTAGTTCAGCATAAAAGAAGCATCAACTATGTTAAGATTCTTAGACTAGTGGGGGGATTGATCGAAAACCAAAAGCTATGAAAATTGAGGTCAGACCACAAGAACCCACTTCAAGATTGAAGGTTGATTTGGGAACAAGGAAGAATGAGAATATTAATAGATCCATAAGGTAAACTCGCAGGGCAGAAGTCACACAAAGGAAATCACCTTATATCAGGTGTTATTTTTGCGGAAAGATGGGACATTCACAATATGTGTGTTCCATAGCCAAGAGATATCAAAGGGTATAAGAACAACGGTTTAAGCCAAAAAGAGTGTGGTTCTTCATAACATATTTTGATGGAAACTATTTTTGGCGTGGAGGAATTGGTCACATGGATAGGTATTTTACTTCGACGTTACATAGGAATGTGCCAAAGGAAAATCAAAATGATCGCTAGCAGCAGATCAATGAACCAACAGGGGTGTAGAAAATGAAAAAAAGATTTGATGCTTGGCAAGATGAAGACGGTCCATCAAACTCTGAGAAATAACATAATTCTCAATCCATTCTTTATTTTCAAAGAAAAAATATTGACCAAGAAGAAAAAAGATGAGAAGGAAGTGGTCGCAAAAATTTCCCTTAAAGAATCAGAACATTCTGGTGTGTTGATCCTTGATAGTGGTTGCACATCTCATATTAAAGGTAATAAGTATATTTTCGTAGGTGTAAAATATGACAATGAAGGATTTGTCAAGTTTGGAAATGATGAAGACCTAAAGATTATTGGCTCAAGATAGGCCAAATTTGGGGGAAAAGAGATGAGACGTGCAGACGTCTTAGTTGTAGAAGGCCTCAGTCACAATTTCCTAAGCATTAGTAAGCTATGTGACTAAATACATAATAAATGGTTTATAAAGAGATGTGTATCATCGAAGGAAGAGACTGGGCAGTGGTTCTATAGGAAAAAATAACAAAGGGAAATCTCTACGTGGTAAGTGTATAAGAAGATATGTGTTTACTATCCAGAGAATAAGAAAACAAGTTGTGGCATAAAGGACATGTTCATCTATGCCAACCATCCCTGGAAGATCTGGTAATGTTTGATGTAGAAAGAGACCTCCATAAAATATCATAGGATCATTCTCACATATGCGATGGATGCCAAAAAGGGAAGCTCCTCAGAATGACATATATGTCAATGGAAAATAAGTCAACAAGAGAGCTCGAATTGGTGCATGCTGATGTTTTTGGTCCTATAACACCAAAAGAAATTAATGGAAAGAGGTACTATGTTCTTTTAATTGATGAATATAGAATAATGGCATTGGTATTTGTTATTTCCCATAAGTCGGATGTGTTCAACATCTTAAAATAGTACCGAAGGGAGTGTGAAAGGATGCTTGGTCAGAAAATTTTGATGCTTCATACTGACAATGGTACGAAATTCACAAACAGTCAGGTGGAAGGCTATCTTGAGAAACATGGGATAAGGAATCAAGTTTCCTCAGTATGAATTCCCCAATAGAATGGAGCAGTTGAAAGGAGAAATCAGATCATCAAAAACACGACAAGAATGATTCTCATTGAAAAATACCTACCAGATAAATTCTGGAAGGAAGCAGTTTTGACATCAGTCAATATTTCTAATAGGGATTTGTTGTGTTCGAAGGAAGTAAAGACTCCGTATGAGATGTGGTATGGAAATAAGCCAACTGTGAAATACATTATAGTATTTGGATGTATGTTCTTTATCATCAACCTAGAAAAACATAGGAAATATGAGTCATGAGGAGATGAAGGGATATTCCTTGGGTTCTCAAGAAAAAGAAAGGCATATAAATGCTTTAACAAAAGGCTAGGAAAAGTAGTTGAGATCAATTATGTCACTGTAGTAGAGAATGTGGAGATCATTCAATAGTGTGGTGAATAATTTCTATATGAGAGTGATGAGGAAGAAAGCAATGCATAGGGAGAATAAGTGGATGATGTTGATTTAGAAGAAGATACTGATGATGAGCATGAGGAAGTAAAATATGTATCTTCACAAAATACAAGATGTCGAGCTGAAATTGACAAGAAGAATATCATTGTTGATCAGTTATCTCTAGTTCAGAAAAGAAGAAGGAAATCACTGCATCAGACATCTTTACTATCAACAGATGATCCTAAAATCTTCGCTGATGAAACTGACGATGAAAACATGATTCAGGCAATGAATAAAGAGCTATATCAGATTGAGAAGAATCAAACGCGGGAGGCTGTTTCGAGGCCATGAAATAAGAATGTCACCAGGACTAAATGGGTCTAATGCAACAAGATGAATGAAGATGGAACAATGATTCAGAACAAAGCATGAATAGTGTGTAAGGGTTACTCCAGGATAGAGGGAATATATGTTGATGAAACATTTGCATAGGTTGCGAGACTAGAGACAATCAGATTATTTCTAGCCATTGTAGTGCAACGGAAGTTCAATGTTTTCTAGATGGACGTCAAATTTTCATTCTTGAATGGGGTTCTCGAGGGAGATGTTTATATTGAGAAGCCAGATTTTTTTCTCATTCATGAGGATGAGAACAAGGTTTGTAGACTAAATAAGGTGTTGTATGGGCTGAAACAAGCACCAAGAGCAAGGTACTCAATGCTTGATCAGTACTTGAAGATGCTTGTATCCAAGTGTGGGTTAGTTGATTACAATCTCTATTTCAATAACTATATTAATCAAAGGATTATGCTTCTGGTTTATATCGCCAACATAATATTTGGCGGATTAGATGAAGCTCAGTGTAGATAGTTTTCTGAATTCATTAAAAGTGAGTCTGAAATGTCAATGATTGGAGAGCTAACATTTTTCCTTGGTCTACAGTTGACACATGGAAATAATGGAACATTCATTTCTCAATCCAAATATAGCTAGGAGGTTTTTAAAAGACTTGGAATGGAAACTTCCAAGGGGATGAAGACTCTGGTTGCTACCCGGATGAAATTATGGAAAGATGAGGATGTAAAGGCATTTAATATCACATAATAAGGGAAAATCATTGGAAGTTTGCTACAATTGATTATGAAAAGGCCAGACATTGTATTTTCCACCTTCCAAGAAGCATGATATCAAATAAATCCCAAGGAAAGCCACATTATTGCATTGAAAAGAATACCTTGGTATATCAAGGGCACGGTGGACTTTGGCTTGATGTATAATGGAAAATATCATACAGAATTTTTGGGATATACTGATGTAGATTTTGCCGGCTATGTTGATGACAGGAAATCAATTTTAGGAGGTGCATTATATCTTGGTGGATTGTGTGTTTCTTGTATAAGAAAGAATCAAGATTTCATTTCAATGAGCACTATAGAATATGAATATATTTCTGCCACTCAATATTTCATACAGTTATTGTGGATGAAGCAGGAGGTTGATGATATGGGCATTGAATTGAACTCTATGATAAAAATCCAGTGCGATAACTCGGGTACTATAAATCTTAAAAAATACCTTCCATCACTAAAGGACAAAGAATATTTAGATAAATAATCATTTTATCAAGTATAATGTTGAGCAAGAAATTTTGAAGTTCGAGTATGTTCCTACAGAACTACAGGTTGTAGACATTCTGACAAAGGCCTTACCCAAGGAAGTGTTTGAAAGGCATCGACTGGCTCTAGGAGTTTAGTCGACTCCCCAAACTTAAAAGTGTGTGGATGTGGAACCCCCTCTCGCCTCAGTATGATTTGTTTTCCCTTATGCACTAATATTCATTTTTACCATTTTACAGACCGTAATGGATTGCTCTTAGGGTTCGTTGAGAAAGGGGGAGAAAACAATGATTTTTCAAGGGAGAGACAACGTGGTTATTTGTTAAATCATGGATGATACGGGCGGAAGCTGGAAGAGCAGCGAGATAGGGGGAGCATTGTGATAGGGGTGAAAATTAAATCTGATGATTCCAGAAGTTATCAATCAAATATTAGATATCACGATAGTTAAGGATCATGATAATAGCAGAAGAGTGATCCTAGAATGAGGTGACAAGGGTTACAGCGATCATAAATGGTATTAGTTTGATAATTTGTATCTGATTGGTATCAACAATTGGTATCAGTTTGGAAATTGGTATCAGTTGAGTGTAAATAGTTGGTGTCATAAATGAAGTGATTCATTAATTAACTATTCATTTACTCTAATTTCTCATGTTGAGCATTGCTCAAGTGGGCTTAGAGTATGTGGTGAGTGATTCTTTGGTCGCTACCTGAATTGCAAGAGGTGAATGGTGGTATATGATGGATGGAGACATTATGAGGTACCATCATGTAGAAAAACATTCTGAGAAGAGTTGTGAAGAGTTTTCAACATACCCAAAGGGGGATATTGTTGGGGAAAAACCCCTCATGGAAAAATTGCAGGATTTTTGGGTTGATTATGTTTGTTGACTAGGCAGGTTTCCATGGTGAATTGTCTAGTTCCAGCATTGTTGTTGACAATCCATGTTGACAAAGAACCATAAAAAGGGAATGATTTTCGCTAAGATAGGCTTCATGAATTGGAGTTCACGAAGACCAAAAAAATGATGGTGGTGATGCTTCACGATTATTTCAAGCTTCATGAACGGTAGAGGATAAAGTGCATCACTGTAGTGAAGGGATTTGTGAGGGAGCTTCACATCGAAGGCTTGAAGGGATTTATGGTGATGCTCGACTATTAAGTCAAGATCCATGATCATAAAATTACCAAGGTTCTTCAAAATATAATGGAATTTTGGTGCGAACATTAGAGATTCAAGATTTGGGATGATGTGGCATTGACTTCACGCAGAACTTTCATGGTTCAGTGGAATCACTTATAAATAGGCCTCGAACCCTTCAAGATAAGTATAGAGAAAGAGAGAGTTTTTGGAGAAAATATTTTGGTCTTGGTGTGCGAAGGTAGTTCGCAAAGGCAGCGTGCTTCACGAAAGGAAAGAGCTTTGTGGCGGCTATTATAGCTTCACGAAAGTTACGAACTTCGCGTTAGCTCAGTGAGCATCATGAGGGAAGTCGCTCTATGATGAGTTGATCTTTGAAAGAGTGCTTCGCAAAAAGTCAAGAGCTTCGTGAAGGCTTGTTTGATCTTCATGAAATTGGGAGCCTCAAAAGTAGGGTGCTTTGCGGAGGTATTTCCAATGGAATTTCCCTATGTTCAGGGGAAAGGGGGAATTCATCAGTGGATGAAATTTTAACTACAATAGAGCATCTATCAACAGTTGAGGATGTAAGATTTCAGGAAAATGAATAGACCTATAGGTCTATAAAAAGTGAGTGTATATTCTGAAGAAGCAGTGACCTCGCTTCGGTTGAGAGAGCAGTGAGTTCTCAAATTGTGAGTGGTTGTAAACCAGGAGGGATAGTGAGTCCACTTCGAACTTCTAAACAGTAGTGTGCTTATAGTGGAATTGGTACATCGGCACACTACTGGTATATGCTTCGAGGACGTACCCCAATGAGGGTGAACCAAGTAAAAATAGGTATGTCCTATGCATGATCTATGTTTTATTCATACACTGCATTGTGAAGGAGAGAGAACAGGGTTTTTCATAACAACAAAACAATATCATAGGGGGAAACTATTTTAATCAGTCATGCCAAGATTCACCCCCCCACTCTCAGGGTATCTATCTTAGTGGACCTAACAACTAAGATGATTATGGGATTAAATACTCCCAACCAATTATTTTTATACAATATTAAGCTACAAAATTAACCATAACTTTTCTCTTTAACCCTTAGTGAAATAGGTAAACTCTAAAAGTGACTACTTGTCTTTTTACATTATAGTGTAAACATATTTAATATAAAATGGAAAGATAACACCAATTAGAAAATTTATGACATATTTATCTCAATTAAGGTTACTTGTAAGATCCATATATTATTATGACTTAAATATAATTTAATAAAATATTATTTATTTTAAAATCTCATTTATGTCAATTTTAACACTATTTAAAACATGATCTCATTTAAAGTCATAAAAAAATTATTTCATCAAAAATATATAATAAATCATCCCTATCATGTCAATTCCTCCTAAAAATTTTATTTTATGAAAAAAATTATTTCAAAAATTATTTATTTTAATATTTTTAATATCATTTAATTGATTCATTATTTAATTAGTCAAATACGCCATCTTCATTATGTCACCATTTAATTTATTAATTTATTAATTAAAATTATAAATAAATTGTCATTATGTAGACAAATATTTTATATTTATAAATACAATTTATATTCGACCATATCACTTATATAAAATTATATTAAAAATGATATAGTTATTATAATTTGAATATGTCATTTTTAACTCTTCTTTAAATACAGTATAATAAATTTCCTAATACAAATGAAGTTTCTCATAAAAGATCATATTTTACAACTAATGTTGATTTTTTTAGACACAAATATACCCAATGAAATTTTGAAAGCTTTTCTTGTAACTTGATACCAATATAATATTATTTTTATCTTTAGTTACCTCATTTACCTTTAACTGTGGTAAATTAATTTCAAAAGATTCAATTCATCATAAATTATTTTGATCGAATTAGACCAAATTTTTCATACTGATTACAACCATGTATGTCGATTTTTAAAAATTAAATTCATGGAATTGATAAAAAAAATTAATAGTAATCCCATAGATGAGTCAAAAAGGAAGGTAAAAGAGTGATCCAAATGTTCAATAATTTTTTATATCTAATTCTACTGTAAATTGATTCCAATGAAATTAATTGGTTTAATATTTATATAATTTAAATATTTTTAATTAAAAATAAATTTAAAATAGAATAATTGTTTATATGAAAAGGTAGGGTTTTCAACAACAATGCAGTATTGTTCACTTTTCATCAAAATGTAATTTTTTTAAAAAATTACCAAAATTTCACCCTAAGATAATTTTGATATTCCAAATTAAAAAATGAAAAGTATTTTAAAAAAATATAATTTACAATTTTAATGAATATTAATTCTATTTAAAACTACATTTTAAACGGATAGTTTGATAGGTCATGTTATAGTCAATCTTGAAGTTTCATGCAGAGAATTCTAATGAGTTATTTAGAAAGAAGCATATAATGAATGCTTAGGGTGCTACATTCATCCATCATTGAAATAATTTAAATCTCAATATTTCAGTAAAATCACTTCATAAAAACATTTGGGAGGAATTTAATCGTAATTTCCTCATGTTCCCACATCGCCTCTTCAATTTTATGGTATCTCGAAAGAAAATTTACCTATAGAGTCATTCGATTCCTAAAAATTTGTTCTATAGTATAATAAATGTTGATAGGAAATTCACAATAAGATAGGTTATGTTCCATTTCTATTTCATCAATAGTGAGTAAAATCATTGGGCCTGTCATATATTTTTTTAATAGTGATATGTGGAACACATCGGGATCTTTAGAGATACTTGGTGGAATATAAAAATTGTAATATACATGTACAATTCCTTCCAGAATTTCAAATGGTCTTACGTACCTTGGGCACAGTTTCAATTTTATTTTGAATCTTATAATACCCTTCTATGAAGATACCATCATGAAAACATGATCTCCCACATGAAATTCAAAATTCCTTCTTTATTTATCAACATATTTTTTTTTTCTAACATTAATCTTATTTGTTATGGGTTTAAACAACATTCACCTTTTCCATTGCTTCCTCAAAAAGTTATGGTACTGTGAGTTTTCATTCACCAACATCTTCCCAACAAGTTGGTGTATGACATCTCTTTTTATATAAATCTTTATATGGTGCCATAAAAATACTTGAATGGGTTCTATTGTTATAGAAAAACTATTTTTGGGGAAAATACTAATCCCACATACCTTCAAAGTCAAGTGAAAAAGATCTCGAAATTTCATAAAATGTATGAATAGTATGTTATGATTTTCCAAAAGTTTGAGGGTGGTAGGTAGTATATAAATGAAGATCAGTATCTACGGACTTCTGAATAGTTTTCTATAATTTTTATGTAAACTTTGTATCGCGATCTGATATAATTGATATGGGTACAACATTACGTCTCAAAACATCAATAATATAATGTCTTTCTAATAGTTCATGTGGTAAATCTTATCTTATAGCATGAAAATGTTATGATTTGGAAAGATGATCAAAAATAACCTAAATAAAATCATTTATACCAACAGTATTTGGTAAGATAATGAATAAATCCATCATAATATCATCCCATTTCCACTAAGTTATAGGAAAAGGTTTCATGATTCCTATTGGATTTTTCCTTCCAGCCATTACCTGTTGAAAAACCACGATTCTTGACACATAATCATCAATGTTACTCATCATGTTCTCCCACCGAAAATGTTCCTTCATATATCTATACATATTATTAATATCTTGGATTATAGGGATGTTTAAGCTAGAAGAATCATCTAATAATTCCCTTTCAAGATCAGTAATAGAGGGAGCACAAAGCCTCTTCACAAATTTCAGAATGACATATTCATATATGAAATAAATCAATCTCCCATCATTCACAACCTAAATTTTATTTTGAAAATCTTCATCATCATTCTGAGAACTTTTTATCATTTACAATAAATAAGGTTTAACAAACATTTGAGAAAGTAGTGATGTTTTACCTTCCATGATAATTCCTATATCCATATTTACTAGATCCATGAACATAAGATCATTTTCAACTCTCATTTCTTTATAACTATGCAGTCTTTTTTCTCAATGCATCCACTAATTAATTTTCATTCCATGGTTATTAGTGCATTATATAATAATAATCCTTCAGTATCTTAAGCTACATCCTTTAGCTAATTTTTAGTTCTTTTTGTGGGAAAATATATTTCATACTCTTTTGATCAATATTTATCTCACAGTTTTTACTATAGAGAGAGTGCCTCCATATATTCGTAGAAATGATTACAACACTATATCAAGATCATGAGTTGGGTATTTTTTCTCATGAATTTTTAATTTATGTGGTGCAAAATAAATAACCCTATCATTATTCATAAGGACAAACCCATTTTGTTTCCTTGATGAATCACTAAAAATCACAAACCCATCATTACTAGATGGTTATGTCAAGACTGGGACATGGAATAATATTCCCTACTATTCATCAAAACATTATTCACATTATTTTTTCTAAACGAATGTAACCCCTTTATGTGTGAGGTTTGTTAACAGCTAATGCATTCTAAAGTAATTATAGATGAACTACCGATAATAACTTGGTATACTAATAAAACTATATACCTCATATATGCTCATTGGTGCTGGCCATTTTTGGTCATCCATTTCATTGGTAGGATCAAAATATTTTCCATCCATGGAGACAATATGGCCATGAAAAGAATTTACTTGGGCTAGAATTCACACTTCATAAATTTTCTATATTATTCATTCCATCTGAGAGTCTAAATAATGATTTACAAGTGATTTTAATGGTTGTAATATCAGTTAGAAAATTCCAAGATATCATCAATGAATACCACCAAAATTCATCATGATATTCATTGAATTCTATATTCATGATATCTATAAAAACTAAGTGTTAATTAGTCATTCCAAATGGAATTAATATAAATTTTTAATGCCTATAACTCATCTAAGAATATTTATTCCATATTTCTTCCTTATTCACTCATAATTGATGATATCTAGAATGAATGTCAATATTCAAAAATAATTGAGTTCCTTAATGACGAAAAAATAAATCATGGATAAAAGGTAAACAATACCATTTATTTATTTTAATAACATTTATTTCCTTATATTCTACACACTGTATAATTTATCCATCTTTCTTATTAACATAGAGAAGATGGGATCCCCATAGAGAAGCACTTCGGAGAATAAACCCTGTTTTACCCAACACTTCACGTTTTTTAACTACACTACATCCACTGTTGTTATTCTAATGGGGGTATTTGATATTGGTATTTCATCATGGATCAAATCGATAGAAAACTAAACTTCATGGTCTGGGGGTGTCCCGATAAATTATTAGAAAAAAATGAATTAATTCCATTAAAATTAGCACATCCTTAATTTGAAAATTAATTTCTTCATACCATGATGTTATATTATATTCCTAAAAATCTATGTTAGAAATGATATTGGTGGTGGGTTTTGGTAAGAATCGGGTGATGAAGATTCTAATTTAAAGATAAGGTATTTTCCTTCTTCCTCACAGATGGTAACATCTTTCTTTTTGCAATAATATTTTGCATCATATTTTGGAAGCCAATACATACCAATCATTACATAAAAATAAGCCATATATTTGATAATAAAATCTATTTCTAGATTATAATTATGTTCCATAATTGGAATTTATTGACACATATTTGTTGCGATAAGGTTTCCACTAGGATATTTGATTGAAAACTCTTCAATCATAGTGAATTAGAAATATCCAATTTTTAATGATAAATAGGAAAATATAAATTAATCAAAATATCCAGAAATAAATAATGATTTAGCTACATTTGATGAGATAATTAATGTACTTGCCACCACATTCTTAAATACATCAACCTCATTAGTTGTGATCGTAAAAGCATGGCCTTTCTCCCTTGGCCTTTTCTTTGGAAGGATTCCTTGATGTGTTAGAAAATAGTTTTCATAATGTCCCATCACATTATAAATAAATAATTAAAAATGGTAAATCCATTATTCCCCTTAAAATCACAATCTTGGTGGACTTTTTTTAATCGTTGAGGCCTAAGCATCATTTATTATTAAATCAATGTAATGACCTCTTTGACTTGGTAGAGGGAGACCCATTACATATCCTGAAGGCCTAGTGGGAATTTTTCCCATTACATGGCATGTAGGCCAAATGTTCTTCCAAAGGCCCATTCTGTAAATAGTACTGCTATATTACCCACCTTCTACAGTACTACATAGTACCTTCCACTCATACAGTTCCATGCCGCCACTACAGTAACTGGCCACCGCTACAGTGCCCGTTGTTGCTACAGTGCCACCAATACTATAGTGTGCTACAATACTGCTACAATACCATACGCCCAATGGGTTTTGAACCCCCGTTTTTCATATATGATTATAGGGTGCTTACCACTAAGCCAAACCCAAAATACACAATCTTGGTGGCATTTTTCTCTACACATGTAATGTAATGTCACCAACTTTAAGAAAGTATGGGTTTGTTTAATCCCACATTTACCACAGGGTGGACATCCAACTACTCTATTCTTCCTAGTATTTACATTTCCATAGTTTTCATTGGCCCTAATATTATATTGATTTAATTTAATGTTATAATACATAGAGAATTACTTTTTTGTCTTCATAGAACACGATACAACATATTCCTATGATGGGAAATATTTTGAGACCAATTTCTGTAAAACATATGGTTTTAACCCATCAAATAATTGATTGATATTACATCCTAGGTTATTTATGTAGTCAATTGCATGCCATTCTACCCTTCTAATGTTAGGTTCATACAATGCAACATTCTCATCCTCTTTTTGCCTCAGACATAGAAATTTCCTTTCAATATCATATCATTGTTCACAAGGAAAGTACTTTTTTTAAGAATAATTACCTATATTACATCCATTCCATTGTTTACACTTCTTCTAATTTCATAATTTTTTGAATTAATGAACACCATTGATCCGGATCTCCGGAGATATGATAAACTTCCATGGAAAATTTCTCCTTTTCATTACTCCACAAACAATGAAATATTTTCTCTAAAGAAAATATCCATTTCTCAACTACAAATGGATTTTTAGTCCCATTTAATGTCGGAGATTTTTTTCTCATGATGCAGTCTAACATTGATCCTCAGCGTTGTGGATCAGGATTGCCCATACAGGTATGGTTATTATTCATTACCTGTGTTAGTTTTCCTAGTATAGTCATAAGTTGTTAATCACCAGTTGTATCACTTCCTCTACTATCATTATCATTCATAGTAGGGAAATCCCGATAGGTATTACGTTCATTGATGAAATTTCCAATCCTTCCTCTAGGTTCCATTTCTGAATAATGGAATACACTAGATTATGTTATGAATCCAAATGAATAATTCCAAACCAGTAAAATACTTAACTTAAAATGAAAATTTTATGCATATATAATCTCATAATGATAAAATGTTTTCATTTGTCAAATATTAACTCATAAATTCTTCATGATGATTTGTAAAAAAATTTGAATTATCCTAATCATATCCCCCAGGGGTATCAATCTATAGGCGTAGTAAAGCTCACTGTCTTGTACCCGATTACCCCATGTCTGGCCTAAAAAACTGTGATAGATTTTTTACTACTAGATACATCTATTGTAGAACCAATTCTTCTTGAATAATTTAGACATTGACGAATTGATTGTAATACCCACATACTATATGGTTTACAAAAAACACGGATTTTCATCAATACTTATCCTTAAAGTCTATCATATGGTAATGTTCCTCATTCAATGTTTTTATAAATATAGTTTTTATTATTTGTACAAAAAATCATATAATAAATACTATAATTCCTTTTCCCTTGCTGCTCAGAGCTGGTTCATTATTTTATAACAATGGAATGATCATGTGAAATAGAATCCTCAAGGACTTGTTAGGTTTATAGCCTTGGAAAACCTAGATAAAACATATGTTTTACATTATATCATGAAATGAGAAACTACATATTATCTCATATAGAAACAATCATATCCATTATACTATCCCAACATGAAAATCCTAATATACATTTCACATTCTGAGGAAAAATGAAACCTATTAATGGGGGAGCTAAAATGCTCAGTAAGGATAAACAATATAGAAAAATCAATCATAAATATGCATAATCACTTTAGAAAACATAGTAAACTAAAACATAATATTTTTAAACATAATATTCAGCATAATTTGTAAATATTAAATCAAATAAATTCATTTAATAATTCACATAGACATTATAAAAGTCAAATAATCACATGTGAGAAAAATAAATAATCTAAAAATCATGGAATTCATAATACTGGGAGTCATAACAATACTAGCAAGCCCTCATGTCAAGACCACTCCTAAATGGGTATAAACCCCAAATAGATTGTCTCATGAGACATAATGATTCATCAATAGGCTATAGAGGGCCCCTCTCATCACTTAAAAATTCTAATGAATTCCTCTTATAAAAGGGGTAAAACATAACCAATATAAACGTTCATATTAAATCTAGCATAATAAATATTAATACATTATTCAGAAACCATGAGTGGTATAAAAGTAGAACATCCATAATAAATCTATTCAAAAACCCTTAAATACAATATGATAGGTTGTATCATATAAAATAAACCTCAATTAATTATAATATCCAATAAAGGATGTTGGCACTAAATAATTTTTTTAAGATAAAATCATTATAAATTATTTAAGGAAATACCCCATTTTATTGACAATTGATATTTAAAATTCCATACCATTTAAAGAGAAAATATTTTCATTGAAAATAATTATGCAATCTTGTAAATTATTCTTCAAAAACAATATGAAATCATGATGGTGGAAAATCTATTCACACCATATAAATTAAAACAACATTATTCTCATACTTTGTAGAAAATTTAAAACTAATTACCTCATAATAAAAATGAAAAAAGATTATATTTAAAAAATAGATCATGGGAAAAAATTTCTTTAATAAATTATAAAATAATATAAAGAATATTTTTTATATAATTTTTTATGAAACATTTAAATGTATGTTAAACAATTCATCGTAGGTACTTAAGTATAAATAACCTCGAATAATGTTGAGATTGTGAAATTAACCATTACCTTATACATTACATTAGGATATGATATATTTACATCATATATAATGTTTAATTCTTGTTATTATATTATAACAGGACCATTACTATATTTATTACATCATATATGATCATATTATGTCATTTTTGTTAATAATATTTTAGTATTCGCATTGTTTAAGGTGTTAACTGATACATTTTCCTTTGAATGTTTTGTTATGTAAGTCATGTTTCTTTTTAATATGATATATATAATCCATATATAAAATGATATTGAGTTCATAAATATGATTTTTACTCATATTATAAATTTTATAATTATTATTGAATGGTTAATGTTGAGAATGGATCTCATTACCTCATGGAGATGGTAGGTTGTACGTAAGCATGAGCGACGAAATCATTCCATTAATGGTTAGATGATATGGAATTGGATGTTATATTATCATTAAATAATCATTATCATGTTTTAAATACTCGGAAATTTTGAGGAAAATTTTTTCATAAATACTTTGTTTTTTACGAGTCTATGGATTCTGACAACACTTGATTCTGATGCCCGGTGTGCCCGGAATCAATTTCGGAAGTTTAGTTCGGCTACCTTCAGTAAAAGAATGAGCGGGATTTTCTATCTATTAAGCCGATGCTCGGAATTGAATTCCAAGGGCACAGATGAACTCGCAACACCGGTAAATGATTAAGGGGACCTTTACCTCAATTGCGTTTGCACGGGATGAGAAGTTAAAATTTGTGGATTAAATTAGAAGTGGATAAAAATTGTAGAAAAAATTTTATTTTATATCTAAGGTGGTTATATCCTACATGGGGGAGTTGGGTGGGACCCACAAGCTCATAACTACCCATGTGAGGATAATTGTGAGGTGGGTCCCACACGATCCCCAACCCATCACATTCCATAACTCCTTAACCCCTTTGAACTCCCATGTTAATTACATGGAAACTCCCTTTTAAATTTTGTAACCTTTCCACTTCCTCACATAAACTCTTTCCGTCACACACCTTAATTAATTAATTGAAACTATTACATTAATTAATTAATTTTTTGAAATTTGTATTTTTAAATGCATGGAATGTTCAATTAAAATAAGGGGAGGCCTTATTTTATTTTGGTGGGCTTGTTGTGTGGGAATTTGGGGAGAGAACTCTTGTGAAGAAGAAAGGGGATTCCTGCTTTGTTGAAGAACGCCAACTCACCGACGAAGAAAATGGACTCGGTGACCACGGTTCTTCATCCTCTTCTTTTCACTACATCAAGAGAGGAGATGTCACTTCCTCGGATGCACTCCGACGACGTCTACGAATCCTCACCTCCTGATGCCCTCTTTCACGATGTCGACATATGACATAATTTTTGAGGTAGGGGTGTGTTTTGATTATAACAATATTGAAACTTCTTTCATTCTTGTTTTGTTCTCTTTGACCACCTGTTACCAAACTAATGTGGAGAGACCGGGCCAAACTAAAATGGTCTGAATCATCCTCCAATATTGTGATTGTTGGTGGTTCTTTATGTTCTTCATGGGTGAAGAACAATGGATCTTTACGAGTTCTTTAAGCGATGAAACGAAACCAAAATTGAAGACTCATCATCATGGAAACCTAGCGGAGGTTCAAGGACGATAGCAGGTGACAGTTCAGACCGGAATGGGATGGACCGTTCCTCGACCTTTCATCAGGTGAGAATTCAAAACGTTTTTTCAGAGCTGATTGGAAGCCCGAAAACACTGGAATCGACTTCCGGACAACATGGAGACCTAGAGTATGATGTTTCATGACAATAGAAGCATCGAAATGAAGAACCGGTATCAAGGGAGGCGTGCTGGCTAGAGGCATCGTTTCAAGAAAATTCTAGACTACACGAAGTGTACTCCCGGGGAACACGCCATGTAGTGCGGGCATTCTATGACTAGGGTTTCAGACGTCAGATGGCTAACACACGGCATGTCACCTCTTTCACATGGCATGTACTTTCCACATAGTAAGGAGGTGGCAGATATGCATGACTCATCGTGTATTTTGGGAAATAAATGGACACAGACAGAAGTAAACGGCCCAGAGGCACGACGTGTACTCTCTACGCATAATGGAAGAAATATATTCGCGATACATTCTGTGTAACTCGGGGATACATGGACACGGTGTGGAGTACACAGGCATGTAGTGTATCACATGGCTAGACATGGCCAGTGGTATGACGAACCTGTGTACCATTTACAAGGGTTGGAGAACACGGGTTAAGGCCATGTATGGGCACATGGACAGCATACACGGAGCCGACCCCAGATGTATGGACACGGTGTGTAGCCATACTACACATAATGTACTTACTTTTTACATGAAAATCCCTTCGAAACAGGGCATGGCACATGGGAAGAAACCAAGGTTTGAAGACACGGCGTGTAACTATTCCAACACGCCGTGTATTTTTTGGAAAATGGATTGGTCATCTTGTCCTCAGTTCCTTGGAAACATTTTTTTTGGTTTATCCCCCTATGACGAGGTGGACCTTCGGGATACATCAACTATGGAATTCGTGATAGTTTGTGTATCGATCCCTTGGCTCGAGGAGCGGACCCTCCCAGAATCAAGTGTGCTATGTGCGGGAACCCTAGAGCTGGCATCGACGACGACAATGATGACTGTACATGGATCATACAAGGGTTCGGTAGTGATGGTTACTATACATGGATCCTACGTGGGTTCAACAACGATGAATTCTGTACTTGGATCATACATGGGTTAGGAAGGGGATATGATTTAGAGGAAACATCTATCATCTCCACCCCTCTTCATGAGTATTATACCTGTGTGAGATGAGTCTTGACATTTAGTCATTATCATCTATGTGATTGACTTGCATTCCTGTGTGGACTAGGTTGTGCTTTCCTATGTGGACTGGGTTGTACTTGGGCAAGTGATTTGGAGCCGATATTAAATTGATGACTTAGGTATATGTATGGGCATATACATAAGTAGACTTGGTTGATACTTTTTCATTGTATATTTCCTTTGTGGTTTATCCTTTCTGGATTCCGGGAGACTTTCGGTTGTCTCAGGGTCCCTACTGTGTATCTTATACTCACCCCTGCACGGGCTATGCCCACACTATGTTGTGTTGGATGCAGATGAAAGACAGCACTGATCGAGGTGGAGTATGGTGGAGCGGGACGGTACTTGGAGGTGGACCACATGGTGGGACGTACACGGAGCGGACGACCGGACCCGATGAGCTGAGGAGGCCATTTGTACCCACCATTCTGGTGGGATATCCAGAGGATGACTCAGTGGTTGCTAGTTTACTTTACTTCAGCTTTTCGTTCTTTTCTATTGTATTGTACATTCAGTTGAGTTTTTATACTGGCCCATTTACTTTCCAGCACTTACTTTTGTACTTATTTTACTTTGTGTTTAATTCAGCTCGCATACTCCGTTGTGTTTGTTTACTTATATAAAGGCAATGCCTTCCCTTTTTATCGGGATTTACGCCTTTGGTGCTAGTCGCCAGCCCATGGCATATGGAAGGCGGGCTTGGGGTAGTCACGACACGAGCCCCGAGGACGGGTCATGACAAATTGGAATCAAAGGGGGTTTCTGACGCAGAACACTGAATCTAATAATTTATTCTCTGTGAAGCAATAGTGTTAAGAGTATTGAGTGTGGTTATCAGTGTAGGGATTCCAGTGTTGGTGCGGCATCTGACGTATCCATACACTAGGACCCTGATTTTTGATTTCCAACTCAGTGCTTGAAAACAATGATTGCATATGTGTTTCAAAAGTTTTCTTTGTGATTACTTTTTGTCAGCTCACCAAGTATACTGTACTAACGGTGGAACAGCTGTTTCTTCTCAGGATGGCCCCACGAAGGTAGCATTCTAGGGTTTTGAGCTTTGTGCAATATGGAATCCCACCGAGCGATGAGGCGTCAGAACAGGGCCCCATTACAGTAGAGGCACCAGCGGTACCACTACCCGCTGGGAACCCGATACCACCAGCCCCAGCAGCAGAAAGTGCATGCCACCTAAGTGCGTTGAACAAGTTTCAGTGACAGAGGCAGCCTAGGTTCTGTAGAGAGATTGATCCTCAGGTATAAGAGGATTGGCTGGAGGCTATCCTAAGAGTCTTTAGATTGGCAGGGACACCAGCAGAACTTATGGTGATCCTTGTCGTGAGTCCCCTTCATGTAGCAGCAGGTAAATGGTGGAACATGATGCTCTAGGTGAAAAACGAGGCATCTCTACTTTTTTACAGACTTAAAGAGCCTCTTCCGCTCAAGGTTTGTTCCAGCCACCCTATGTGCGGTGCGCATCAAGGAGTTACTACAGCTATGGCCGGGTAGCATGACCGTAGCCCAGTACTCAGCGAGGTTTACTGACCTCTCGCACTACTCCACGGACATGGTACGTGACCCATTCTTCCAGGCCCAGACCTTTGAGAAGGTACTAAGCCATGAGGTCAGGGCTTTGATGATCTCACTCAACATTCTGACGTAGGAAGGAGTATTGGAGAGAGCCCTTCTTGTGGAGAGATTCCTTGCTGAGCCGACGCCGGCAGCGAGGCCTACCACAGGGCGACACGTAGCAGAGTCTTCTGCAGCTGGTAGTACATAAATGTCACCGAGGTCCAAGCAGACCAGGCCATTAGCTGGGTGACCATTCGATACTGGTTCTGATGTGTGGGGCACAAGCAGCAGAGCCATCCATACAAGAGGCAGGAAGTGCTATGCATGCGGCGGGTAGGGCCACATGGCTCGTGACTGCCCGACCCGCCATGCAGAGGAGCAGAAGATGGTTGAGGGAACACCCAGGTAGAGGCAGAGGTCCGACCATGTAATTCCACAGGGAGCAGGTGGACGAGGAAGAGGAGCTGGCCGATCAGCAGGTGGTGGACGACGATTCAAGGCTCGACCACCACCACCACTAGGAGAACCACCCCGACCATAAAGAGCTGGCAGACAAGGGAAGGGTCAGCTTCAGGCAGTCGAGGCCTATGACCACAGTGCACCTAACATGATTTGAGGTACAATATGTTCCTACTCTACCCTTGTTGTAGTTCTTATAGACACAGGAGCGAGTCATTCTTTTATTGTCGCTGCCCTTGTTCGGAGCTCGGAGATTCTGACAGAGTCGTTGGCTCAATCCTTACAGCTACAGACTCCTGCGGGAGTAGACTCGATGACTACACACTAGTGCCAGCAGTGTGAGCTTACTCTACGAGGAAAGAGCTTCAGATGGAATCTTCTTGTAGCAGCATTGAGGCCTTACGACTTCATCTTGGGTATTGACTGGTTATCTACTATCCATGCTCAGATCGACTGCATTAGGAGCGAAGTGTGGTGTATCCACATGGACGAGACCAGTTTTAACTTCACTGTTGAGAAGGAAGCCTTTGTATCATAGGATGGACATACATAGAGGAGAATCCAGCTGATGACACATCATTTGGAAAGTCTCATCCTTGGAATGGTTGATGTGTGGAGTCTGAGATTTCCTATTGTGATGGATCAGTATGAGGACGTTTTCCCGGACGACGTTCCAGGATTACCACATCGTAGAGAGGTATACTTCTACATTGACATGTACCCCGTGATAGCACCAATATCCACTCCAACATATCAGATGGATCCCGCCAAACTTTGTGAGATGCAGGTATAGCTGGAGGATTTGCAGGGAAAGGGATTTATCTAACCCAGTGTTTCACCCTAGGCTTCTCCGATTTTATTCACCAAGATGGCGGATAGGATCTTATGACTATGTGTCGACTACCATCACCTGAATCAGGTGACCGTAAAGAACATGTACCCACTCTCAAGGGTTGAAAACCTTTTTGATAATCTCAATGGAGCACAATGGTTCTCGAAGATAGACCTCAGGTCAGGCTATCATCAGCTCAGAGTTCGAGACAAGGATGTGCAGAAGACGGCCTTCAGGTGTCGGTATGGCCACTACGAGTACTTGGTTATGCCCTTCGGCATAACCAAGGCACCAGCAGTTTTCACGAGTCTCATGAACATGATCTTCCATCCTTACCTAGATCATTCTGTAATATTCTTCAATGATGACATATTGATTTACTCGACTACTGAGGAGGAGCACGCCTTCCACTTGTAGGTTGCCCTGGATACACTCTGAGAGCTACAGATTTATGTTAATCTCTAAAAGTACCAATTCTGGATTTTAGAGGATCACTTCTGGGGGAAAATCATCTCGGAGGTGGGAGTTGTTGTGGATCTTGTGAAGATCGAGGTAGTACTTGCTTGGGAGCCACCCAGGAGCGTGACGGAGGTGTGAAGTTTCCTAGGTATGGCTGGGTACTATCGGAGATTTGTGCCAGACTTCACCAGAGTTGCAGAACCACATTTAGCTTTGAAGAAGAAAGGGAAACCCTTCATGTGGTTAAATATATGGTAGCATAGATTTCAGGAGCTGAGACAGTGATTGACCAGTGTGCCCATCATGAGGCTACCAGAGGAGGGCGTATGGTACGTAGTTTACTACGATGCATCAGGGACCAGACTCAGTTGTGTCCTGATGCAGGAGTGGGTTGTGATCAATTATGGTTCACGACAGTTGAGGCAGCATGATCAAGACTATGCTACCCATGACCAAGAGTTAGTAGTAGGGGTCTTCTCCTTGAAGATGTGGCGACACAATCTGATGGGCAAGCACTTTATAGTCTACTCTAACCACCAGAGTCTCAGGTACATCTTCTCGCAGAAGGACCTAAACCTGAGATAGTGGTGATGGCTTTAGTTCCTCTAGGACTATGACTTTGAGATAGTATATACTCTTGGGAAGGGGAATGTTGTGGCTGATGCTCTCAGCAAGAGATCAGGAATTCAGCTACTTGGAGAGGAGGCAGATTAGTTAGCCGCATTGCAGATATTCTTTATGGATAGAGATGGGGAAGCCTTTATACAGTCCCTCAAAGTCACTCCTCCACTGCTTTAGAGGGTCAGAGAGGCACATTGTGGAGACGTTAACTATGAGATGCGATGTGCTCAGATTTTTATAGGGCAAGATCCTGATGGATTTCATGAAGGAGGAGAGCACGTCATCCTCTTCAGGGGACGTACAATGGTACCAGTTTCACTGCAGGAGGAAGGGATGAAGGAGTTTCACACTTCCCCTCTAGCGGTACATCCTAGAGTGGTGAAGATGTTCCATGACCTCAAACGATAGCACTGGTGGCCATGTATGAAGAAAGATGCAGTAGAGTTCATTTCATGATGCCTCACTTTCATGCAAGTTTAGGTGGGGCACCAGGTAAAAGCAGGCTTGGTACAACCCTTAGAGGTCCCTGAGTGGATGTGGTATGAGATATCCATGGATTTTGAGATGGGGCTTCCACGTACTTCTAGAGGACATGACTCCATCTGGGTGATGGTACACCGACTCACCATGTCGGCCCACTTCCTACCGATCAGAGAGTAGTGTTCAGTAGAGAGCTTGGGATGACTCTATGTCCAAGAGATCGTACGACTTCATGGTGTGCCATCGTCTATCGTCTCCGATCGAGACACTCACTTTACTTACCCACATTGGAAGGGGTTTTAGGAGGCATTTGGGACGCAGCTATGCCTGAGCACTCCCTTTCTCCCACATACGGATGGTCAGATGTAGAGGACCATTTAGACTCTCAAGGATATGCTCCGTGCATGTGTCCTCGACTTTGGTCACAGCTGGGAGGATCACCTACATTTGGTGGAGTTTGTGTACAACAACAACTACCACTCCACCATCAGGATGGCACCATACGAGGCACGGTATGGCCGACCATACATATCGCCTATGTTCTGGACTAACCTAGGTGAGTTAGCACTCTTAGGACTAGAGATGGTTCTGGCTACAACGTAGAAGGTGCAGATCATCCAGGAGAAGATGAGAATTGCACAGAGCAGACAAAATTCCTATGCTGATAGGAGTCGGAGACCACTGGAGTTTGAGGATGGTGACCACGTTTTCTTATGGGTCTCGCCTCAACGTGGATTACAGAGATTTGGCCGGGGTGACAAGTTATATCCACGCTTAATCGGACCATTCCAGGTCCTCAGCAGGGTAGGCGAGGTGACTTACCGCCTGGCCCATCAATCTCAATTGCACTGGGTGCACAAAGTCTTCCACGTATCTCAGCTAAGGAGATATGTGCATGACCCAACCCACATCATTGATCATGGGGAGCTGGAAATATATGACAGAGATATATTCACGGAGGTACCGGTGGAGATCGAGGATCGACAGGAGCATGTCCTACTTGGACGGTTGATTCCTCTGGTGCGCCTTCGTTATCAGCACAGGAACCTCTAGAGGAGCACATGGGATTGAGAGGCTCAAATTTTTGGATAGTACCCTCATTTTTTCCCTAGATTATGATATATATTTACAGGGATGTAAATCCCTGAGGTGAGAGTAATTTAAAGACTCGGTAATTCCAAGGAAATTTTTTTCTTAAATACTTTGTAATTTTACGAGTCTATGTCTTCTGATGACACTTGATTCCGAGGCCCGGTGTGCCCAGAATCAATTTCCAAATTTTAACTTGGGTATGTTCAGTTAACGAACAAGAGGAATTTTCTATCTATTGAACCGGTTCTCAAAATTGAAATATTAGGGCACCGATGAACTCACAATGCTGGTAATTGCATAAGGGGACCTTTACTACAATTGTGTTTGCACGGGATGAGAAGTTAAAATTTGTGGATTAAATAAGAAGTGGATAAAAATTTGGGAACAATCTTTATTTTATAACTAAGGTGGTTATATCCTAAATGGGGGAGTTTGGGTGGGACCCACAAGCTCGTAACTACCCATGGGAGGATAATTCTAAGGTGGGGCCCACACGAGCCTCAACCCTTCACATTCCATAACTCCTTAAACCCTTTTAACTTCCATATTAATTACATGGAAACTCCCTTTTAAATTTTGTAACCATTCCACCTCCCCACTTAAACTCTTTCCAACACACACATTAATTAATTAATTTAAACTCTTTCATTAATTAATCAAGTGTTTGAAATTTTTATTTTGAAATGCATGGCATGTTCAATTAAAATAAGAAGAGGACTTGTTTTATTTTTCTGGGCTTGTTCTGTGGGAATTTGGAGAGTGAAATCTTGTGATGAAGAATGGGGACTCCTGTATTGTTGAAGAACATCAACTCCCTGATGAAGAACATCAACTTGGCCACCACAGTTCATCATCCTCTTCTTTTCTCCGCATCAAGAGAGGAGAAGTCACTTCCTCGGACGCACTCCAACGATGTCTACGAATCCTCACCACGTGACGTCGTCTTCCATGATGCCGACGTATGACATAAATTGATGAGGTAGTAGTGTGTTTTTATTGGATCAATATTGAATCTTTTTTCCTTATTGTTTTATTCTCTTTAACCACCTGCTACCGAACTAATGCGGAGGGACTGGGCCAAACTAACACAGTCTGAATCCTCCACCAATATTGTGATTGTTGGTGGTTCTTCTTTTTATTAATCGGTTATTAAAAACAGATCATTACGAGTTCGTTAATAGATTCAAAGATCCCAAAATTGAAGACTCAACATCACAGAAACCTAGCAGAGGTGCGACGACGATAGTGGGTGACTGTTCGGACCGGAACAGGATGGACCGTTCCTCAACTGTTCTTCAAGCGAGAATTAAAAATGTGTTTTCAGAGCCAATCAGAAGCCCAAAAACACCAGAATCAACTTTGGGACAACTAGGTGACCTAGATTCTGAAGTATCGTGACAAACGATCCATCGGAATGAAGAACCGACATCAAGGGAGGTGTGCTGGCTAGAGGCGTCATTTCTGGAAAATTCTAGACTACACGGAGTGTACTTCTGGGGAACATGCCATGTAGTGCGGGCATTCTACGGCTAGGGTTTCAGATGTCAGATGGCTAACACATGGTGGGTGACCTCTGTTACACAGCATGTACATTCCACACAGTAGGGAGGTGGCGGCTATACTAGACTTGGCTTGTATTTTGGGAAATACACGGACATAGACAAAAGTACACGACCAAGAGGCACGACGTGTACTCTATACACAGAATGGAAGAAATATCTTCGCAAGACTCAGCGTGTAACCAGGGGATACATGGACATGGTGTGGACTACATGAGCATGTACAGTATCACACAGCCAGACATAGCCAGTGGTACGGCTAACCCGTGTACCATTTACACGGGATGGAGAACTGAGGTTGAGGCCATGTACGAGCACAAGGCCAGCGTACACGGAGCTGGCCCCAGATGTTTGTACACATTGTGTAACCATACTACACGTCGTGTACTTACTTTTTATATGAACATCCCTTTGACACGTGGTGTAGCACACGGGCAGCACCCAAGGTCTGAAGACACGGCTTGTAACCATACCAACACACCATGTACTATTTGGAAAATGGCTTAGTCATCTTTTCCTCAGTGCCTTGGACATGTTTTTTTTGTTTTAGCTGGGATACATCAACTCTGTACTTCGTGATTGTTTATGTATCGATCCCTTGGCTCGAGGAGCGGACCCTCTCCAAATTGAGCGGTTATGTGCAGGAACCTTAGGGTGTGCTGCGATGACGACTGTACATGGATCTATCGTGGGTTCGGTAGTGAGGATGACTGTACATGGATCCTCCATGGGTTCGGAAAAGTTGACGACTATACTTGTATCCTTTATGGTTTTGGTAGAGATGGTTATTGTACTTGGATCCTACGTGGATTCGCCGGTAATGACTTCTGTACTTGGATCCTACGTGGGTTCGTCCGGGGATATTATTCAAGGGATACATTTATCATCTCCACCCCTCTTCATGATTAGTATACCTATGTGAGATGAGTCTTGACTTTCAGTCATTATCATCGATGTGATTGACTTGATTTCCTTTGGGGACTGGGTTGTGCTTTCCTGTGTGTACTGGGATGTACTTGGGCTTGTGAGTTGGAGCCAATCTAGAATTGATAACTTAGGTATATGTATGGTCATATACCTAAGTAGATTTGGTTGATACTTAATGTTTGTGTATTTCCTTTTTGGTTTTTCCTTTGTGGATTTCGGGAGACCTTCGGGGGTCTCAGGGTCCCTACTATGTATCGTATACTCACCCCTACATGAGCTATGCCCACACTATATTGGGTTGGATGTAGACGACAGAAAACACTGATCGAGATTGAGTCTTGTAGAGAGGGATGGTACCTAGAGGTGGACCACTTGGCGGGACGTACACGGAGTGGATGTCCGGACCTGAGGAGCTAAGGAGACCATTTGTACCCACCCTTCAGTTGGGATATCCAAAGGACGACTCAGTGGTTGCTAGTTTACTTTTCTACAATTGTTCTTTCTTTTCTGTTGTACTGTACTTTCAGTTGGGTTTGTATACTGGCCCATTTAATTTCTAGAACTTACTTTTGTACTCAGTTTACTTAGTGTTTACTTCGGCTTATGTACTATGTTGTGTTTGTTTACTTATATAAAGGCAATGCCTTCCCTTTTTATCTGGATTTACGCCTTTGGTGCTAGTCGCCAGCCCCTGGCCTATGGAAGGTGAGCTTGGGGTAGTCACGGCACGGGGCTACAAGGACGGGTTGTAAAACAAGTCATATATGTTATTTATAAACATTATAATCATCATTATACCCATCCAATAATAGTAGTGTTGAATAGCAAATTACACCATGACGTGGAGACGGTAAGCATCATGCACGCTCAAATAGTGATATTGTTTGCCATAGGATAGATACAAGAATAATATGGTTGTCCCATAATAAAAATTGAATATTAGTGTATAGAAGATATTGGGTTTAATATTTTTTACATTAAAACAAAATAAGGAGAGGAACTAGAAGAAGAAAAGAACATTGAATGTTTTGATAAAACAGTTACCTCTTATTCGAGTGTTTCCTCTTGATTTGAACAAAATTTCTCCATAGGATGGAATTATAACAAAATTATATCCTATTTGATGAAGTGGGGAATGTTTTAAGGAGAAGTTGGTATGTTTTGGCTGAGCGAAATTGATTTAGATGTGTGAATAAAAGAGAAGTCGAGGATCTCTTTTATAAGTGAGGGGAGGAAAAATTCTAGATATTCAAAAACTATTACTTTAATATAAAAATAATTTTTGATATGAAATAGATCTAAAGTGAGTTATTAAATACTAAGATGAATAGCGGTAGATATACTCAAAAATAATTATTTTTAGAGATGTTTGTGTTTTCAAATTAACCTTATATTTTATATTTAACCCTTAATTGAAAAATTTATCTCATTATGTGACTACTTGTATTATTACACTATAGGGTTAATATAGTTACTATAAAATAAAAAAAGAACCAAAATAGTATCATTTATGAAATATTTAACACTAACCATGGAATAAGGAAAAATATATATATTTTTATGACATTGATATCATTTAATAAAATAATATTTATTTTAAAATATCATTTACATCAATTTGGACATTATTTAATACATGATTTTGTTTAACCTGATAACAACAAGATTCTATAGAATAAACTAAATTACCTCATCCAAAAAAATTTAATTTAATAAAAAACATTTATGGACTCCATAAAATATTTCAAATTGTATTAATTTTGAAATTGATAGTATCATTCAATTGATGATTCCATTAATAGACAAATTGTTATATCATCAATATGTATCTATTTAATTTAATTATTTACTTCCAAAAAAATATAATTAAATTAAAATTATATATTATTTTTTAGGGTTTTTGATACTATTTATATTTAGCAATATCACTTACGTAATATCTTTTTATAAAATATATATTTATTAAAATTTGAATATTACATTATTAACTCTTCATTAAATAACAGATAATAAATGATCTAATCTGAATCAGGTGTCTTAAAAATGATCATATTGTCAAGTTAAGGTGTATTTTTCCTAAAAAACATATCCAATAGAATTAAGAAATCTATTAGAGGAATTTTAAAATAATATTATGTTATTCTTTTACATTTAATTACCATATTTACCTTATATTGAGGTAAATAATATTCAAAGGATAATATTAACCAAAAATTATTCTGATCCTATTAGACCAATTTTTTCAAACTTATTACAACAATTTATATCTGTTTTTTGAAATTAAATTCGAAAAATATGTAAATTTATGTTTAATTCTAATCCTGTATATGTGGCTAGAAAGTGGGTAAAAGGGACATTAAAAAGTCCGATAAATTTTTATATCTATTTCAATTATAAAAATTATTCCAATGACTTACATTGGGTTAATATGTGATTGATTTATCTATTGTGATGTTAAAATAAATTTATGGTAAAATAATTATATAAATGAAAAAGACAGTTTTTAAACAAAAATACAATATTTTTCCCAATTCATCAAGAGATGAGCCTTTTTATAAAATTACCAAAATTTCACCATAAGTTAATTATGATATTAAAAGAATAAAAAATAAAGTATATTTTAATAAATTAAATTTATATATTCTATAATGTGGTTAATAATATTCATAACAACATTTTAAACGTCTAGTTTGATAGGACAAGGAGTGCTCGTACATTTTATAACATGTAGTGCAAGCTATTGAATTCTTTAAAATGAAACATATTATTGAAGCACGGGGTGTTACAATTATTGACTTAGTGGGATTTTTAGCTTATACTTCTTTTTTCATTTATTCACCGGGTTATCTTATTCATATGTAATAGCTTGATGAAAGATTTGATATCATTATTTATAATTAATAAAATATGTTTTTAGTTCCTTTTTATGTATTCATATTATGTATGTAATCATAAAAATACAGTATAACATAAAATCCTTGGTTTTCTGGGATGGTTAAATATGTTTATAAGTAAGTAATTATATGTTTAAAAGCCAAGTGTTCCTATATTCACATTCTTACACTATTTAATAAATTTCATTCTCACAATTTAAACTTGTATTTGGGAATTATTATGTTGAAATTTTAAAATATTATTTTTTATTTATCACATCATATGAATGGTTTGTAAATCATGTTCTTTAATATAATTGAATGTAAAATGTGAATGTCACTAGAAAAATTAGTTTCAAAATAAGAAAAAACTACTGGGATGTGAAAAAACTGACATGGAAATGAATTCTAACTATCGTGTTCAAATTGAGAGTGATAGATAATATGTTCATTAAATTTTTTACCATTAATTAATCTTAAATATGGATTGGTAGAAAGTCTATTGATTATTTAGTATAAAAATTAGATAAATAACATTTTACTCCAAATTTTTTTTCCAAAAGATCCAAAATTATCTAACATCATAGAGTAGGAAAATAATGAAATATAATTTTTCTAAAGGTAGATTTCCTTCCATTATTCAATTTCCACAAAAAATCCTATTTTTCTCCAAAAGTTAATAATAGTAAATAAATTGTTTATTTATCTTAATCATATACAGTTCTTTAATGAAATATTCCATTATCAGCCATAATATTTAAATAAATAATAGTATGTTATACCATTTTGGAAATCATGTAACTGAGTGGTATGTGTTTCACCCTTCTCTATCATTGGTTAATGGTTCAAGACAAGTGACATTGATAGATGTGATAGGTTACTGCCTGAGCTACATGTGTTACTTTTTCTACAACTGTATTAATATATATTTTCCAAAAATAATCTTAATATATTTATTATTGAATAAATTTTCTAACATAAAATTTTATCTTATTCGTTTAACTTTTAATTTAAATATTGCATCATTTATTCTTGGAATATTTGGTAAACTAGTGAAAAATTCCATAGTAAATTCATCCTTTACTCAATGAAATGAATATAAAAAATGAACTTTTTTATTCTTGATGAAAACAAATTCACCTTTAATGGATCTTAAGATCCATAAAGGGTTAAAATTCATTATTTTTATCACAGACAATTTTCAAAAACCAATAAAATTGTCACAAGTAATAAAAAATACATAAACACAATATTCATTAACCACCATTCAAAGTTCAACATTAACATTTCCATAATGGTTAATTTAATGAATCGTCCAAATTTTCAAGATCTATAACATTAAAAAGAAGGATACGAAAATTAAAAAAATTAACATACTATTAATATCTAAAATATAAGAGGTATATATTAATAATCACATACTAAACATGTGAATACCATATTTGTGTATTTTCTTTTAATATGATAATAATATTAATAGTCAAAAATTAATATTGTAAAAACCCATTCATCCTTATTTTTAAGTAAAAAATATTTTATTGTATTTTTTTACATAAATCAAAAAATTGTGTCGACTTCATCAGTGGTAGCAGAAATCAATTTTTGAACAAATCATTAATAAGCTCAATGGAAGTCAATACTATCTAATTTATCTTATCCATACAAATCATATTTTCATTCCAAAATTATTATCTCCACATTAAAACCCTGTTATGGTTTATCATTACTCCAAAATAATGTTTTCAAAAATCTAAACATTCAACTGAATAACATTTCCTAATAATAGGTACCATTCAACATATTCTCTCAAATCCATAAATGAAAAACAATAGTGTAAAAATCCTTATATATCTCATTATTATTAAATTCATAATATCATTGATGAAATACTTTTAAAAATTAATTCTTTAATATAAACAAAAGATAATTAATCATTCCTCTTCATTTATGGTAATAATATAAGATTGAGTATGATTCCTTAGTTAATTTTTTGGGATTTTCATTTGAATTTTGGGGAATTAATTTAGTTAGTACCCCATATCCTTATAGTTGAAATATTAAACATTGGAAAATTCATTGTTTCCTATATAATGATGAAAATGGTGGAACTTTTACCCACACACAAATAAAACTCCATATCTTATTGATCATATATAATGGTGTTTCCTTCCACAATTTTCACATGTGAGAAAATAATTTTTTCCCACATTGGATTTATCCACCATTTTCCTTTTCAGCCTCTTCTTCTCTTACATCCCATTGATACTATAAGACTAAAAGAATTATTTTTATTTTTTGTTATCACATGATATTATGTCCTAATATGATGAAAATATTTGGAAAACTATATTCCTTTAAAATATTGTCTTAAACCCATCAATGAAGTTATCATTATTACAACATGGATTATGTGCATTGGTAAGGTTTTTATTCCATGCATGAGGAGCCTTTTATGAAAAATATAAACCACTATATTAGATGAAAAAAATATGAAAAATTCTCAAAATAGGCATACAGTTATTCAAAATTATGTATAAATTATATCTAAATAAAAAGATCTATTTATTTGAATATATTTTCCAAATAATTAATAGGGAGTCCTTATCTAATATCGGTTTTCCTAAAACTAGTTCTCATAGTTTTTAATAAACATCCCTTAATAAAATATGTAATAACCTATACCCTATAGCCCTAAGATTGTTGTCACACTATTAAATTGGTATATTGTACAAGGAATCCCATCCCAAATGATATAACTGTTTATTAGTTTTGTAAAAATATATACATAATTGAATATTACATTAAAACTGAAAATATAAAAAATTACATAGAAACTCCTTTTAAAACACTTTTATTATATATTAAATTAACTCTTATTATAAGTCATCATATACTTCATTTAATCATGTTGAAAAATAATTATTAAGAATGAGGTGATATCAAATTCTTTGAAAGGGTTTTTAAATAGCCAGATTTATCTTAATTGTGAACTAACAATAATGTCATGGTAAATAACCAATGAAAATAAAATTTAACAGATAACATGAGAATAATATTGAAAGAATAATGTATTATAAAATAATTCATATTAAATAAATACATGATATACAAAAAACACGAAAATTTTACTAATAAAATAATCACATGGAAATAAATAAATAATCTTATAATTATGGAATTTATAATGCTGGACATCAGAAACATACTTTCGATGTATCATCCAAAATATCTATAAATAAATGGGAAAGGACTCAAACAAGGCATAGTTTCGTCTATCTCATTATACATATGGATTCATCGAGTGGATATAGTGGCCCCTACAATCAATTACAATGTCAAATTCATTCCTCACATGAATAAATAATACTTCCAAATCAACATTCCCTAACAAAATGAATAACTTCGCATATTCAATAAAATAGTCATACAGAATATCAATACCTCCCTAATAAAAATGATCACACTCCATCCAAAAAATATGATGAATGGTGTTATTACATTACATCATCAATATAATATTCTATTAATTATATTAACATATATGAATATACATTAATGAGATTACTAAAATATTTCATGAGGAAAATAACAATTTTATTTAGAAAAATAATTTAAAAAATATAATATTTGTTCTTATAATTAATAAAATAATTTATTTTAAAATTTACATATAAAAATGTAATGGATGATTCAAATTATTATGGTGACATAAATGTATGAAAATCTTCATATACTGTATATGTTAAAAAAATCCTTTTGTATTTTTGTTGGAAAGTCTCAATGATCTTTTTTTGAAAAAAAATATATACCTTTCAATCAATTTCATTACTAAACACACATGAATAAAATATAAATTTAAATAATACTAGGAAAATATTTAAAAAATTATAAATTGTACTATTAAACATAGTTATTGAAGAAAAATCATGTTTTAATGAATATTGTAAAGATATATTTTTTAAAAAGAATGTTCATTAAAAATATCATATCAATGAAGTGGGAGTCAAAAATATAATTAAATTATGTGAATAATATGTAAATATAGATAAAATTTAACTGAAACATAACATAATAAAAATTTATTAAACCCATAATCATAGCATGATATAATCAATAATGCAGATACGTAACCCAATAAATAGAAATTTTGTTATGAAAAATCATACAACTTGTAATAAATTGAATCATATTCTTCTTAAAAGTAATAATTATCAAATGAAACATATAATATTATTAATATATTTTTATTCATAATATTTTAAATTAAATGGTATTATATAATTCTAACAAAATAGATTAGTTTTAAATAATTCATTTATGTAACAGAATTAAAAGTGAGACGAGAAACCCTTACCTCACACATCATTTTAGTATTTTTTACATTCACCTAATGTATAATGAGACCATGAATTTTAATAACTCATTCCCGAACCATATTCTTATTTATAGTACCTTATATGATACTTTTATAACATATTACCACCTTTTTATTAGTAATATTTCATTATTTTCATTATTTCGTGTATGTTTCCTTCATGGTTTCACTGCTTGTTAACTTATGTAGAGTTACGCATGATATTATAAAATGTAAGAAGAAATATATTTTTAGAAATATAAATAAAAAATTTTAGATAGGCCCATAAAAAAATTTTATTTCATACATGTGGATGATTAATTTGATAAAATTTAATGAGAAATTATCTATTTACTTTGGATGTTTCTCTGACCATGCCGAACAAGTTTTATTTAATTTAATATTGTGCCTATATAGTGGTTCCAGAACATGTGATAGGTTATAATATAATTATTAAAATATTATTTAACTTGAATAATACTATTATTACCATACTTGACGGTGAAAATGGAAAATGAAAAATCATTATCCATGTATATGGTTGACAACTATAATTTGGACAGTGGATTCACTTAATTGAATAAGAGGAGGTAATTAAAGTGATGAATATAAGGAAATCCATTATAAATATATAATTATAGTATATACATGATATTGGAGTAAATTTCTTTATGGATGATGGAGGTTCGTAGATGGTATAAAAAGACATAAAATTAGGAGTGGTTGTTTGAGAAAATTACCTCTTGAATATAATCTCTTTAAAGAATCTCTTAATAAAAAATTAAAAAGTATTTGGGTGAGAAAAAAATTATTCGGACGTGTTTACAGTGTTTAAGATAGTATTTGTAAGTGATTTAAAGTGAATCAAGTCTTTAATGGAGAAATCAGTACTGAGGTGCGGTATTTATACTTGGGTAGGGGTGGTCTTAATTGAAAATTAATTATTATTTTATATATAAAGCCAACCAAAATAGAGAGGTGTTAGTTATAGAGAAAATGGTTAAAAATTAATTTTTAAAAGGATGTTAAATGAATAGAAACACATGAAACACCCATTTAATGTAGTATTTTTTTAGGTATTAAAAGATTTAATATGGTATATTATTTGAACTATACTGTGTCAATATGATTTTTACCTTGGTAAATTTTCTTCTCATAAAAATGAAAAAGATCAAATAATATAAGTTATACCCCATGAATTCATATATGGAACCAACATTTCTTTAATGATTTTATAAAAGTGATTCAAATAAATTATAATCATGTTACATATATAACACATAATTTTTTTTAGAAATGTAAAAATTATAGTTCTCAAAATACAAGGCATGCGTTTCGAAAAGTAATACATTATATATTATGTAATTACAAAAAATATTATGAATATTTTTTAATTAAATTTAAATAATGATTATATAATTATTATTTCATAATGGTTATTATATTATTTAATAACAATATTTTTACTTTTTACCCCTAAAACATTTATTTAGAAAATAACCAAAAAAAGTTACCATAAGCTAATTTTTACCTGATGACTTAAATAAATAATGTTAAATTATCAAATAAATTTTATCATTTTCTAAAACATTAATTAAAAATATTTTCACATAGAAATCTATAAAAATATATTTTTTAATAAGACAAACATTTAAAGAATAAAATAAATTTAACAAAACATATTTATATATTTCATAAGAATAACTAAATTTTTATTGATTACGAAATTGTATTTATTTCCTAATATAGATAGTAATATTAAAACCATGAAATTTAATGGCTAATTTGTAACCGTCATTTTAGAATAATAATATATTGGATATCATTTAAGCCTGATATTTTATAGAATATAAACGATCAAACATGGAGTTCATTTAAAATATATGGGTGTAACATATTTCATGTTAATGAATATTGATTAATTAGTTAAATAAATTATTCCATATTTGAGACATTATTTATACCTAACAAGATGGATGGGGCCTAAAATTATATATCCATTCAATGCATTGCTATTTCTAAAGTAAAAAATTTGTTAATCTAGTAATAAATGTTTTTTATCTATAGTTTTCTTCCATCTTGTGAATGTTATTGGTAGAAGATATGCCATGTTTATAAGACATGAAATATGATAATTATAAATTTCCTTCATTTAGTATTCATTTATTACTATCTAGGATATTTTCAGTATGAAATTATCTCTATATTCATTTCATTATCAGTTACTAATTAATGGGAATGTGTTTTTAGTTATTTAACATTCATTGTTGATTATTCCTTATCTATTATTGTATTAATTTTTTTCATATGGAATTCATGTTAATTCATTTACCATTAAAAATTTATTATTCTTATTTAGACATACTTTTTGTTGGTGAACATAACCATTAATAAGAATTTGAGTTAACCCTTATTTTGTTTCTTTTTCTCAGGATGACATGAATTTTATTATGACTCATACGAAATAATATTCTTTATGGAATTAATATATTCTGAAAAATAATTATATTTTAATTATTTTATTTAAATGGGATTATATAATAAATTATTCATGTAGTTTACCAACATGACCACTCAATTTTTTCCTTTGGGATGAGATTCTTGATGTCTTATTCCAATTTAACGTCAGTAAACTCTAGCATCGAGATGCTGTGGTCAAGGTCACTATAGTCTACTCCATAAAATAATTTTAATCCAAAATGAAATGTGTCCACTTAAAAAATTATAGGTGTAATTTTATTAGTGGTTCAACATATACAATATATATATTTCATGTATAATTTTATGCCCCACATTTCCTATAAATTTCAAATATTGCTTATATAATATTGTGGAAACATAGTGTGTCACTGCACTTTAAGAAGTCCTGCCTAAGTATCCCAAAACATTATATATATATATATATATATATATTATTCACATGGATTTTGAAATGGATGTACACAACTGTCCTTCCCTGTGTGTCATACGTGTCATGTACTATACTGTAGACCCCATATAAAAGAAATTTTACAATATTATTCATAATTTAATGCTCATGTCTCATATTTGGATTTATTCATGGCCTATTCTGAGTATATAACCATATAGATAATAATTGGGAAATCATTGTTTCTATCATAGATAATCTGGTATATTTTGTGGGTATTTTAAGCATTTTATATTAGTAAAGGTGGTGATACGGTATGGTTGCGATGTTTAGAAAAAAAATTAAAATCATATACTCCACCACGTGTTGTAGTATGTTCTTTTATGTATAGGTGGAAAGAGATATGTTGTTTGAATTCCCAAAATAGGGTGATGGTCCCTCATATGAATTTTTTAGTATGTAACACTCTAGTAGGATAAGATAATAGAATTTTTTTCCCTCAGTGTATGGGTCCTTCATTTAAGCAATTGATCTGTACACGCTATATTTAATCCAATGTGATCTAAGATAATGATTGAAAATATGTTTCTTTTCTTAGTCATTTCCATGTCAATTGTTTTGTTTTATATCTAATCTATATAGTTTAAAAAAATTAGAAACATAAAGAATAAGTAATGATTTTTTGTTTATTATATATGTTTTCAAGTTAATTCCAAATATTTTTGTGAACAAATCGAATGACTATTAGTAATTTTTTGTTTAGAATTTAATTAATGGATTATTTTACACATATAAATTCTCCATCATCCAAACAAAGTACATGACTCATATATCATGTATTTGGATCATGTATGATGAGTTTTATTGATGGAAGATCACGAAGGAAGTATTTTATAAAAATGTTCATCAATACAAGTCAAGATTATTTTTTTATTAAGTAGGGACTATGGAACATGAATCATAGAAGTGGATCACATATGATTACGATTTCTAATAGGGAATCCTACAAAATCAATTCATGAATTCCCTAGGTTTACTATTTGTTATCAATACTACAAAAAAAATGTCTTCCAAAGTAATTTTCAATTAATGACATGCTCTTCATTTCAATAGTATATATATGAAAACGTATTGAATATATAAAATGAATTACATAAAAGATAATTAATTATAGATTATTTTTGTATTGTATTTTTTTAACGGATGTTTGGAAATAAGGTTCCAAATAATATGTTCTCAGGGAACATTCCTTAACAATAATATATAAGTGATGTTCTTGTAGAGTTGTTCATGTGGAGAATACATAAAAGATGAATTTATAAAATATCTCAAAAATAATAATTCAACATAGAATTAGGTTTAATGAGGAGTGTGTTATATAGTTCATGAATTATTGTACGTGATAAGAATTATTTTGTATATCACTTATGTCCAAGGTAGTTTTTCATAATAGAATTTTACATTACATTTTCACAATTGTTTTCTAGAGATCGAAGAGTGTGTAAGAGAATAGTATTTAGTACATCATGATAAATATGAATTATTATATTAAAGATAATTTTGAATTTATATTAATGTGCCTAAGGTAAGGAAGTCTTATTCTAAATTAGTGATGAATGAAACAGGTGGTAGAGGTGATCCAAGGGTGAAGTCTGTTATCCCTGAATTATTTATATTAGAAGTTCAATTGGTAGTGAGTGATCATTATTAAACATATTAAATCAAAAAAAAATGGAGAATCATTGTTGATTCTAGTAGGACCTATCCATCAGAAATGTATTATCCTTTGATTATCTGTAAGGAGTGAACCATATTAATATTATTTCCACCAGAATTTTAATTTATCTACAAACTATTTTTTGATTCTATGATAATGAATATAGATTTGATGATTTATTACTAACATGTGATGAAGTGAATTTATTACATAAGATAAATGAGAATACATTATTCACCATTAAAGTCTCATAGTGTCTATTGTTTTTAAATGTTGTATCATAGATGAGCCAACAAGTGTTGAAGTTTCTACTATGATATCTATATAGAGAACACATTGAATATTAAATTAGTTACAATAAATAATGTTGGTGGCTATAAAGTCTAGATTAAAATTATGATATCTTTATTCTGATGTCTTTTATTATAAGATTCCTATTATACTTATTAGGGTATATGAGTAAATGGTTTATTAAAACCATCAATTAACTAAGATGAAAATAAATAGTTTAATATTGATGGAAATGATAAGAATTAAACTTTTATTGTTATGGAAAATCAAATATTGACATAATTTAATATCAATGAATGTTCTAATGAAATTTGGTATAGATTGGCCACCCATTTTTAAGGGTTAATTAAAGGTAAAGCTTTCTAAGGTTCCTATTTTCCATTATATGTTTTAATATTTTAAAATGAACCATAATGATGAAAATAATTGTTTCTTTAACTGAATCCCTGATGTTTTGGGAGATATTATTAGAACTCTTTGTGAAATTATTTTTATTCATAATGTACATTATATTTTAATGGATTAAACCTCTATATAATAAAAATGATTCATCTCTTATATAAAGTGATCTGATTATGTTATACTTGATTAATTTAAAAGATGTATAGTTCTAAATTAAATGAGATTTAGGACTGAAAAACCAATAATTATGTAAAATAATTTCATGTAATTAAAATATATTGTAGAAAATCAGATATCATAATTCAGCGATGCTGTAGATGATATAGATAATGAATTTCTTTCTCAAGTGGCCTAAAATTTTATAAAAAGAAATGGTGTCTCAAATACATTCCACCGCTTTGTCTTTTCAATGTGGAAAATTTGGGAATTTTGATACATGGTTTCAAAGTAATTTTTTTATTAGAGAATGTGAAGTTAAAATTATACAAATTATTCAAAATAAGATACCAGTTATGGGAGACCAAAATGTAGAAAAATATTCCAAAAATAAATTTCTTGGAAATATATTTTTCTAAATGGAATATGATAATGATGTAAACAAATTTGAAGTTGTGGGAGTAGATTATTCATCTAGTGTTCATGATTTCACGATGTAAATAGATGAAAAAACAAGAACCAAGAATGGGGATGATCATAAAATATAATGTGTGGTCAATATTTAGGGGGAACATGATGGTGTAATTATTGATATTAATCTTCAAATAAAACAAATAAATATATTACTGTACATCAGAAGGATTCCTCTAAAAATGTGGACTCTATGAATAAAACAATTACTGGATGTAAAGGGATATATATATATATATATATATTGTTTTCCAGTCTAGATTATTCAAATGATTCTTTTAATTTTCATGATTACTATTTATAAATAGAATAACATGATAGATGATAATAATTAATTTGATAATGAGGTAATTAAGAAGATAAAATCCTTATAAATGTAATTTATTACCTAAATAATAAAATGGAATCATAAATTAAATCACGAAATTTAAAGAACAATCTATATTTCAAGAGGATCAGATATTGGGAATTGATTTAAATTGTTAGTTTTGGATTAAAAGGTGTATATACAGGACTATTGAACAAAAAATATGATCCAAGTGTAAAAATAAAATTAGCTGTGATGTTGATAAATTATAAGAAGAAATTAAAATGGCTCTCAATAATGGAAAGAAGTTTATATGTTATATTATTATAAAAATAAAAACACCATTTGTATATGCATATATTTCCCATACCCTTGGAAATCATAAATTTAGAAAATTACACATTAATGTGGGAATATCTAATGAAATTCATGAGGTTTTACGAATTATAGAGACATTTGAAGCAATGAATAAGATAATATGATCCCAATTATAAAAAATCAATTGTTTAGATTTCATGGGGACACCATTTCACATCATTTTGTGGTAATTATATATTTATATGTAGAATCATAAGAAAATTGTAAATAGTGGATTAAACCATATCTATCATCTCTTATATGAAATTATTTCTACAGATATAGATTTAATTAATCTAATTTATTCGTTAAATGCACTGAATGAAGAAAAATAGTACTTGGGAACAATAAATAAATTTTTTTGGGAATAATAAAGACAAGTAAATAATAAAATATATAATTGAGAAATAAATAACCTGTATTAAAATTATATTTTGAGTTTTATCTCACTACAAATTTCAATAAAAACTAGTAGAGGTCATTATATTCCACTAAAAATATTTTATTCATAGTTAAATAAAACAATAAAAGGGGTAATGAAAACAAAGAAGAGAAAGATCTGAAGGCTATTAATAATAATATAACCCCAATCCTTATTTTTGGATTTTTATCCCATGTGAAAAAATGGACCTCTATAAAACATCATAGGAAGAGTTGATGAAAAAAAGTGTTATATCAATAAAGGATATTTTATTATCAAATGAAATGGAAATACAGATCTAGTAAGTGAGGATTTAATGAACAAATAATACCTCTATTTATGGAGTTTTTATAAGAAAATAATGTGTGTATGAAAACATTATGAAAATGTCCATGGGTATATATTTAATAAAAAGGTCTTCTAATTATGTAAATTTTTGGATAGCCTCTCATGAATGAATTGAAGATGAGTGGGAATCATTATAATGTGTATATTAAATAGATTACATGTCTCTTATTAGTTTAAGAGTAAAATAAACTGAATCTTCAAAGGATATGAAAAATTAATCAATAGACAATAGTGAAATTTTCCAGGCATAAATATATATTGGATATTCGTATTCTATAGGGAAACAAAAAAATAATGGTTATTCTTGCACATGTTAAATGACGTTCAAAATATAAAATCACCAAATGGAGAAAAGTGCATCATATCTCATTAAATTGGTTCGTACCAATGTTTGTATCCTAGTGAATATGTTGAGATTAATGGGGAAATATATTTTATATTTTTCATTCCCAATCATAATATAGAAAAAAAATTTATGTTCATGTAGATAAACAAGAAGACATGGAGTGCATGTATAGGTATCAAATAATATTCAAAAATAATATTGTATCCCTAACATAAATATTATAACCCCAAAATAGAACATAAAACATCCATAAAATTTTAAATACATCTTTTTAATAATTAAATTAGGCTTGTGGTATCTAAAAAAGGACTAAAAAATAGTGTGGAATATTTAAATGATTAAATCATAAAGTGGAAAATTGGTTAAAAATTTCTTATAGAGATATGTTTCAATCCATATTACTAGAAGGGAGCTATAAAAGATTCAATTTATACTCAAAAATGTGTATTTGTTATCCATTGTTATGATATATCACCTTATAAAATTTTACATGATTGGATTACCCAATTGAAACACATTAGGTATTTTGGAATCATATTTTGCATCATAAAAATGAATGAAATAAAGGAAACTATGGTGAAACATTCATGTAATGAGTTTTTTGGTCAATAGAATAAAATTTTAATTTTTATTAATATTGTGATAATGTTCCAATGCATATATTTTAGGGGACTAAAAATTATAATCCTCACGCATTTCCTCATGTACAATCATCATGTAGTAATGCGGTAGAAATCCTTGGGATGTAAACATTTTTACTTAATGTGATCTGCACCATTAGGTCAGTAATTATTTTATGAATTTCTATACCTTATATAATGGATTATGAATCATAAAATCTTTTTTAAACAACTATTTACATTCATGAATAATGTATATGATAAAATAATGAGTTAGTGAAATCCACATAATAAAGTAACAACTAATAAACAATATGATATTACCACTATCATAGGGATACTATTTCTTTTTCAAATTGAATATTATATAAGAAGGACACTTAATTTAACTATTACGCAAACCCCCTCTATATATTAGTCACTATTGGTAAGTATTATAATAGCATGATATTGAATTATGTATTTCTATTTTAATAAATTTAACTTCTTTTCTAACATGTAATGTACGAAGCGTTGAGTGTTAATGAACTACAAGACAGTAAAGAGTTAAAAAATAGATATTAAATTTTTTTTATGAACAATAATAACATATTTTTCAAAATATTTAAAAATTATTTGTATATTTATAATGTATTTATGAATATTTTACAAATAAGTACACTATTTTCATTAATGCCATTTTATTCTTTAAAAAATATATTTTCTTCAAAAATTATTTTTATTGCAGTTCTATGTGTACTTTATAATTAATTGATTATATTTTTGAAAATATTATTTTAACAAAAAGGAATAATTTTTTAAATAATAATATAAATATTATCTTGTAGTGTACTTTTGATACTTTTTTGAAAACTCTATTTCATGTAGAATAGTTAAAACACATATTTTTAAAGAGCATTATATTTTAATTTATACTATTTTAATAGATTCTTTTTTATTATTATTTGTTTCAAAACAGATATAATTTATTATTGTTAAAAATTATTCATTTCAGACCTTTTTTATAAATATTATACTATATGTTGGTATATAAATACATTTCGACATAAATATGAAATTTTCATAAAAACATTTTTCATTGTGATTTATAAAAGATAATAAAAATTGACATTATTCATAATAAAGAGATTTAATTTAGTAAAAAAATTTCCATATTTGGAATCAAAATAGTTAATATTTGTAAAGGGTTTAACATATTTTTTTCACCATTTTGAATCATTACTAAGGTACAAAAATAAATACAATGGTAAATTCTAAAATGGATTAAAGGTGGTAAAACTAAAAAGATAAGGATTTAAATCACATAAACTTTGAATAAATCTAATTTAATGATTATATTTATATTCTATATTTATATATATTTGACAGGGAGTAAATTTTTAATCATTTTGATTGAGTATGATGTTATTTTATTATAATCAGTTGAATAATACCATGTTTCCCTCCCCCTCCCTAATAAAAATAAACTCATATTCTATCTTCAATACACTATTGTGATCCATCATGACATTCAAAACCATCCCAATATTCTTATCGACTTCCCAGTCCACTAATTATAGAATCTCTAGTTCTTAAATGGCCATTTTTTGGGGACATTAAGAGAGGATTGAACGAAGGCCTACCAAAAAAGAGGTAATTATCTTAACCACCCCCCTTAAATTTTTTTGATCATCTACCTCGTGTAAATATATGGCTATATTTATAAAATTATATCATTAGTATTAAAATTATTCCTTAATTATATTATTATTATTGGACCACCATTATCCATCCTGTTTTCTAAAAAATCATATGACATAGTACAGCTCGTGTGTACGTGTGAACTACAAACTCCAAAAAGTGATAGGCTTCATTTTCAATTACCATAATATAGGGATAGTTATTATTATGTATTTAATATTTATATATCATATTTATGATATTATTAATCTTTTATAATTATAATATCTAAAATAAATTTTTACCTTTTTTTCTATTGTAAAATGATAATGTCACACATGTGTATGTGTGGCATACCATCTCCACATAGGGATGTGGTCAAATTGTCATTATATCCTAACATAGATGTTAATAAAGATATATTTATTATATATTTATATATATTATATTTTTTTGAAATAGAAATTATTATATATACATTAATTGTTATGTAACATTTTTTCTGACCATCAAAGGTTGAAACATCAACCCAACCTACGTACGGGTATTATAACTATAATGAGATGTCATTCATTTTCCATCATAGATTAATTTTAATAATTATAAAATTTTATTTCATGAGAAAATATTATTATTTTATTATTATTAATATTAATTAAATTATGAAACCTTTCCAAATGTTCATTGATAAGAATGATCAAACGATAATATGAATCAAAAAAGTGATGTTTTCCACCAAATGTCCATTTTAAGGAAGAATTGTTAATAAACAGATTATTATAAATTATAAATTTACATTAAAAAATATTTTTTTCATGAATAAGGTTATGGAATATAAGTATAATAAATAGATTTTCGATATTGTATTTATAGAGGGAAATAATGCATTAAGTGAGTTTAAATTAGAAATTTTTGTATTAATCACACTTTAATCGGGATTGTTCATAACATCATTAACATTTTGACAGTTATATTATTCTTATATAATATGACACATTAATTTTTCATACCCATATGATATTCATTTAATTTTCATGTATTAATAATAATTTCTTCTATTAGTTCAGGGTTATTTACTTCCTCGGTAAATGATTTCTTGAAAATTATTTCAAGGTTGTTTTGAATATTATTATTTGGTTTATTAAAGTAATTTTTATTAATGTTTCACACTCTATAAAAATTATTCCAAGAATCCTTTTTATATCTTTCGAATAAGTTATTATTGACTATTTTTAAACCCACTATAAAGGAATCATTTTTTTAACATACAAATAATGAAAAAAATCACATTTTTATGAAATTTGAATTATTTGAAACGTATAGTACATATTTCAATGGTAATTTTTCATGATTTGTTTTCCATATTATAATATAAAATACTATATTTTAAATAAATTGTTTTGAAATAAAAACAATATTTTTCTCCATAACAATTCTATAGATATTTTAAATAATTTTTTTCTTTTATGATAAAATCTTGTGATGTTATTTATGATTTACTAGGGATATGATCCAATAATAACATGTAATTTATTTTTATATATGTATTATTATTATTATTATTATGAGATTTTCATGAATCTAATTTATATTCCATGGGTTATGTGATGATGAATTTTTTTTGAAACATGTTTTCATTTATAATTGTCATGATATATTGATATGATGATGTTTTGAAATTGTATGTGACAGAAAAGAATGGATTTTGTTTATGTGATGGGTTTGAATATATTATAAATCTCTCTAATGTGTTTGGTTGGGAGATATTGATATCTCCTGAACTGATGTTGATAACAACACACATGATTGAGAATAGAATGGTTTTTATATTGATGAATTAGTATGATTGCTTCAAACTATGATCATTGGATAATGTGTAGACATGGTTGAAAACTGATTTATTCACATATTGACATGAGATTATTATTTATTTGTTTCTATTATCACCAGAATATGTGTGTAATTTATTTATATTACCTATGTTAATAGGTTTATGATTTCCTAGTCCTGTAATGATATATGGATGTGTTACTACCCTTAAAACAGCCATATTATACATTAAACTAATGAATTAGGTTATAGTATGAAATATATTGTTAATGTTATCACTCGACTCCCTCATGAATAAAATTGTAACATAAATCCTATTGATATTTTGATTGAAAAAAATCATGGAGAAACATGGAATTGAGTCCTTTATTAGAAAACATAAAACCTCATTGGATGTTTCTTCTTATCCACTATTTTGTGATTAATAGATCAATGAGATGTAAAATATGTTTCCAATTCATCTATTCATAAAAAATAAAAATGTTGTCTTAGATGTCTATTTCATGGTACTATAATATTATAAAATGTTAACTATTATCAATAACATGATGTCAGAGTAAGAAAAATACTATGTGTAATGGGATTAGTTTAAGAGGCTATATCTCAAAAAATAATTTCCTAGAATTCTTTTTATTAAGATGGAAAGGGAATTTCAGGATCTGAAAAGGTAGGAGGATGAATCAATTTGTACCTATGAAGATAATATTACAAGAATCTCAATGTTTTATTTTGGGTTAATAATTGACCATATGAGAAAAATCGGTTGATTATTTATTTTCATGGAACCAAGTTCTCGAAATGAGTTATCCATAAAAGATGTTGGTAATTATGGAAAATTTATTCAGTGTGATATTATGGTCGAAATTGAGAGTGGGAGATCCAATAATTTATTTGGTTTTAGTTAAAACAGGATAAACATAGAGCTTCATGGAAACTCAAGCGGTACATTCCATATAAGAAATAAATTCCATCCACCAATATACTAGAAATATGGGAGGAAGCAGTCAAGAAATTAATTTAAAAGAAATATGAAAATTCCAAAAAAAATTAAAGGATCTTCATCAATAATGTGATTGTCAATGAGGGATGAAGGGTTTATCTAATGAAAAAAGAGATAAAAGTGATTTAACCAATGAGGTTAATTTCATTATATGTAGGTAGAAAAGGAATTATGTGAAAAAATTCAGTATTCCATGTGCTATTTAGAATATTGGTATAAATCAAAACACTAATAATAATTATAAAGGAATGTAATTTTATATTACAACTGATGCGAATTAGGAGAAAAACATGATGAAAGGTACAATTTAATTCCACTCTATAATTATAAATGGTTTATTTCAATTTGTATAATGAAACATTATTTATATAATGGTCTTGGTATGTGTATCACATCCCCACATCAATTACTAGATATTGAGTTAGATGTAAAAACCCCTAGTTGAAATATAATCACATCTCAAGTCTAGAACTATTCAATGATAGATGTTTGGTTCACCTCCACCTGATTATTTCACATGCCTATAGAGAATAAAACCATGCATCAGATGTATTTTCAAAAAGAGTGTTCATTTGAATGAGTATAATGTGGTCCTTTAGAAACATGTAATATTACTAATCAATGGTGGATTTATATATTCAAGGGTAAATCCAATACATTTATTTTAAAAGGCCTTTTAATAATCCATCATTCTTGTTTATTTTTTATTTATCAATTTTTTATAGGATAATACACAATCAATGATATTCTGGATATGATATACTTTTTATGGATTTCACATCCTAAAAATATTTTGATTATCCCAATAGTTTAATTTGATTTGATTCTTGGAAATAGATTCTATAATTATATAAAAATAACAAATCCATATTTTGAGGAATACCTGTCACCTTTTATATTACATAACATCAATGATTTCCACTAGTTTTAGGTTGAATATGACATTACAATGGATTTCACTTTCATCATGCACAAATTATCTTCTAATCTTGAGGGATATTATTCTCAAATTGTTTTGGAGACACACATTTTCAATGATATACCTATTTTAGGGAATAAGTTAATGTATATCTGGAATAATCTCATATTCCTCCCTCTAATATTGATGTTGAATTTATAATAGGAAACATAACTATTGATATATCTATTTTAATATCTCAATATATTATATACCTAATTGAGTTTAATGAATTAATTAATCAACTCAATGTTAACCTAGATAAGGGATTCATCTGGCCTAGTAAATCACTATGTGGTTAACCAATCAATTTTAGACAATAATGATGGATGAATTCATATTTACATTTAAAATCAAGAACAAAAATTGGTAACTATAAAGAAAATGTATGAATTACCCAGTATTGATGAATTTTTGACGAACTATGTGATGTTGAAATCTTTTCCATGAATTATCATTGAACTGGATATTTTCAATTTAGGTTGAATATGGATGATATAACCCTTATGATGTTACATATGATGTATGAACACCAACAATATATACTAAATCAAATTTTTCATACCAATATTTTTCCTATTTTAATATATTTAATTAATTATTCCATTAGAGATTACCTTGATATGTTCTTGGTATTCTTTATATATGAGATTGTGATATATTCTATGTGAATGTAATAGAATAATTAATATTTTAGGAATATTTCAAATACATTGGGAAATAATAATTTGTATTCCATATTTTTTAATTGTGAATTTTGGGTATAAAGATTACCATCTTCATGTAATATCATTTAATTTCATGATATATAGGTGGATTCTTCAGGATGGATATCAACTAGTAACGACCCAGAACAAAAAAAATAATAAAAACAATTATTTTTCCTTGTTTAGAGAGATACTATAGATTCTTTGTGAGGGTATTTCTCATTTATAACTAATCTAACGACAAATATTCATTTGAATAGAGATAATTTTATATGCGTATATTAATATGAGGAAAATTCAATGGAGTAGAAAATAATGTTTTTCAATATAACTATTCAAACATTACCCTATAGTGGTGAAGTGTTTTAAATCTAATTTTGTGTATAAAATAAATGAGAGGAATGAAATCTCATGAAAAATAATGTGGTCATAGTATTTCCCCCATAGAAAATTAAAATTTAAAAAACCCAAATCACGATTTACAGTTTGAAACATTAATTTATCCACTTAAAATATAGAGGTATTATTTTATTGGGAATTCTGTGATATATATTTTTATAATAAAATAATGAAGTTTTATTTCTAGAAAAAATATTTAGATATGTCACAATGGAAATGGTTTTAGTTTAGAAAATATTATTAATATTTAATAAATTTACCACTCTTTGAATAAGTAAAAGGTAGTTGATTCTTTTAGTTGGACAGTCCTGAATTTTTTCAATGATGATGATTTAAAGCGGGCTAATATATGTTTATTTGTAGAATATTTTTATTGAAATCATTATTAATGGGGAAAGTCATACCATTCTCAGAGGAATGGTCATTCATCTATTCATTTGATGATCAAAGAAGCAATAAGGGGTGATTTATATACCAAAGATGGTGATAAATGTTCCTTACCTCATCCATGATGGTGATTTAGTTATAATGATTATGAACATAGTATATACCCTATGAATACTAGATCTAAACAATAATCAATAGAATAAATCACACTATTCAGTATCAACTATTCTTCTTAGATGTATACAGATTTGATGAGATCCAAAAGACTATTTTTGGAGGAAAAACTGAAAGTGGTTATTGGAGAGTATGTATCCTGATACTTAGTATATCAGGATATTAATGATGATTTATATATATTTTATTTTTTTTTATATTTTTTACATATATCATAATGAAAATTTGAAAATATTAACTTTTATTTAATCAATTGAGTCACCAAAAATATGAAAGGAATAATGTTATTTGGGTTATAGTTGTATTCTTTATAAAGTCTATACATTTCATTCTCATAAGATAATATTTATTACTAAATACTATTTCGATGGTACACATTAATTATGTTGTATAGTTTCATGGGATTTTATATTTTAAAATACTTGATAAGGATCATAAGATTTTATTGATGTTTTGGATAAGTGATCAACAAGATATTGATACGGATCTGAGATTTAGTATTATATTTTGTCCCAATATATATGATATATCTGAGAGGATTATTTGAACAATATAAAATATTATTATAATTTATTGTATAGATTTCAATTGTTCATGGGATAAACACCTTCCTTCAGTATAATTTTCTAACAGTTATATATTTCATTTTAATGTAAGGATGGCTAATCATTAATCCCTTTATTATAGGATGATCCAGTTCCAAAATTTTGGGATGTGTTTGGAGCATGAAAGCTATTGGGAACTATTCTTGCTAGGGTAATACCATTGAATTTCAGAGCTATTCAACAGCCCATCAGGGTAGCACAACGTTGACATGATATTTTTTTGGGAATCATTAGAGTAATATAATGTATAAAAATTTTGATAATTTATTATGATGAATATATACTTAGAAGGAAATTATGAAATTTTCAAAAAATGTTATATCAGTCACTTGATATATCACTCCCCTCAATGATAATTACTATCTCGGTATAGTTTCTTATTGATGGTCACTTTTAATAAACCATTATTAAGTAAAAAATATGTTACATGTTTATATCATGTGAAATTACACACAAGAACATTCACTTATTCAAAACACATATTTCTAAAAATTTATGTATGATCAATATTATGAAGAATAATAAGTATAAATTCTAGAACAATTGGATAAACTATTGTGAAATAAGACCACTCGCATTTTCAATGATTGTTTTTGAAAAATAATAACTCTATAGAAGCTACATGGTAAGTAGTATATGTTATGAGGAATAGTTTTCCTTATTTTTCTATATCAATGAAATTTAATTTCAATGAATTTTTTTTATAAGGATGTTATAATTTAATACCATGTGATTTTATCATATATTTCGATTTATATAAATTTGATTTCATTTAAATCATGTATTACAAAGAACCCTAAACCAAAAGAAATTATAATATGATATACCATCATAAAATAAAAATTAAATTAACTATATGAATAAGATGAACACCATTTTAAAAAAATTTATAATGGTTTTCTAAAATTTAAATGTATTAACTACTTCATAATAAATTGTTACTCAGATTTCAATAAAGACATTTTCCCCATAAATATGAATTATTCAATAATGATTTTTATTCCATTTTGTGTGATAACATTATAATAAGCTAATAAATAATTAGAAATTTATTTTGATAATAATGATCTTCTCATATTAAATCATCATGTCAAAATTATATCAGATATAGTCATAAATATCTCTTTGAAAAACATGATTTTTAGTTTAATAGTAAAATAACGTTTTTAAGGAAAAAGATATTTTCTTTCATAGTATACAGAAATAATGATTTCAATTTTTTATTATTTTATCCATTAATTATTTTATTTTTTGAATAATAAATCAATTTACACTTTTTTATTGATATATACTTCATCTTTGTATAAAAATACTTTTTGACATAAATTGTATTTTTTCAAAAAATGTTTTTAAGCATGCTTTGCACGATTATTATAAAGTGAATTTATTCCCAATATCGAGATTAAATTGGTGGGTTTTTTTAATTTTTTTTTACAATATTAATTTACATTACAACTTAATTTCAACTTAATTTATTGTAATAATTAATATTAACTGAGGTAAAAAGACATTACTATGGAAAATGATAAAATGGATTAACATGGGGTATAAACTATATATATAATTGTCAAAATGACACACAAAAATTATATAAATCCAAATTAATAAATGATTTTTTATTATATATTATCCTATCAAAATAAGTTTTAAAATTTGTATATATTTTCCATGAGTATGATATTATTATATTAGAATCATTTGAAAAATTCTTATTGAACCCACTCCGTTTCTTATAAAAGGACACACATCCTCGTACATAATTAGACATCATTGATACAATTAACCTGACTAAACAATAGAAAAAATAATTAAAAAGTTTAAAATATATGTATTATAAGTTTTTTAATTCTTAAAATTTTATTCAAAGGGTCCTTAGGAATATATTGAAATGATGTCTGCCAATGAATAGGTAATCATCTTACCCATCATATTTCAATTTATTTCTTCTTTTACATCCTTTAATTAAGTAGTATTAAAAAAACTGTAACATCAGTATCCTATATTGAAATTTTATTATGATTATGGGACCACCATTATCCATCCAAATCTCTTACAATATGTAAATGGTTGTATCACTATTTTATAGGTGTATATTATTACTTCAACATAGAGATATGTTTCATTTTTCATTACCATAATTATTTTTAGGATTATAGGATGTATTTAATGGCTAGATGTTTTATATTTTTAAAAACTATCATTACTATTTAATTAAAACATCTTATGTGTATTATTACCTTCTAATCAGTTTGGAAAATTATAAAGTTATTTATGCATATGTGTGGACTACTATCTCCACAAAACGATTTGATTCATTTTTCATTTCTAAATTTCACAAATTCTAATAATGATAAATTTATTAAATATATATCATATATATTATACAATAGTGAATCTGTAAATTTGAATTATTATTTAACATTATTTTTGATCCATCCATTGGAATTTTGAATGAACTGTCATTCATACATACAGACTATCATCTCCATAAATGGATGTAATTATGTTTTCATCTCTTATTTATGTAAATGGTTATAAATAATTTTATAATGAATTAATATGATAATTTTATCATGATTATAATTTCTATATATGAATAATCCATGGCCATTATTAAAGGACTAGAAGCCTCAAAGTGAAAAATTATGTGAAGATAGACTAATATTGCCTCAACTGCCCATTTTACCAATGAATTGTTAATATATTGATATTTTGAACTTTAATGTAATTATAAATGATAATTTATTATTGACTATTTTATTTGAAATATATTAATAATATATGTATATTTATTGTGTATCTGGTTTTAATGGGTACAAATCTAGATGATACATTAGGTATGAGATTTATGTATCAATCCCATTTAATACTGATTATTTACACTTGTGTTTTAATTGAGAAATTTATTTGATCAATATATGACAATACTCATTAAATATTATTCTATTTATATTATTAATTTAGTTTCCCATTAATTGTTCCATGTTCCTCCATTTTTTATTAAATATATATGCATCATATTTTATATAAAAAAATAGAATTTATATTATTTATAGTGATGACTTTTTTCTTCGTTGTCAATGTTCTCTTTAAAAGATTTAAAAAAACTTATACCATCATTCAATAAATGATTAAAGTAATTTTTATCCCTAGTCAAAATTTTATAACAAAATCAAATGAGTCATCATATCATTCTCTAAAGGATTTTATTTTGACATTTTACATAATATGTTTAATGAATCATTATTCTGACATACTCAGCATGAATTGATTTTCCCACCATCATAATCTTTCAATGATTTAAAAAATCCTTTACATGTCTCCATGGTCCTTTTCTAATTAATTTTTGTCCATAATTCATTTTGTTATTTTTAAGATGTAAATAACAAATATGAATATCAACATATTATTTTCCTCACGAAATTTTTCAAATTTATTTTATAGAATTTGTAAATCTATAATAACAAACATTGATATTAACTATGACTTACTAAGGATTTGATCTAATGATATCGCCCTTATTTTACTTATTTAACTAGTTTATGATAATTATTATTTTATTTTTATTAATGATATTCATTTTTAACATGTTATTTTATAATTAAATGTTTATGAATACTTTTTACATTCCAAGGGTTATGATTTGTTGATATAATTAAATCATTATAACATTGTGGCACACATATAAGTTTATTATGATTATGCGATTTGTTTACCCATAACTGTATATACCTCTATTTTGTTGGATAATTTTATTATGATATATCACGAGGTGAGTATGATATAATTGATAATGATTGTGAATATATATTATCAAAATTCTAATAATAATTATGATCACATCTAAATATTGTCATAGGAAAATTCATGGACATGATAATGAATTACATTGTTTACATTTTGACATGTGTTCATGTTATCTTTAATTATATGCCCACTTTATTAGTTCTAAACTTTATTTTGATAATCTATGTTCTATAAATTATTATTTTGTATTATTTGTTGAATAATTCCTACATTGTGAGTCTTAAATGATGATTACTTCATTAAATCCATTGTTGATCTATTTTTTATATATGTTTATTTTTGAGTTTATGGTATATTCAATTCTAGGTATGAATATTTTACATTAATAACATAAACATGAATATGTAATCATCCTCTTATGGTAATAATATTCTATAATGTTTGATATCTCTCTTTATTAGCCTTATTATAAATTTAAGCTAATCCATTCATATTTTTTCCTTCTGCATGTTTTGATGGATGTTAATACATGTGATGTGTCTAGAATCGTATAATATGTAAGGAACGATGATTGATATGATGAATATTTTATGGAAATAATTGTTTTATATATCTAATATCTGAATAAATTAATATTTTATGGTCTATAGAAGTATATAATATTCAAATGTATTGAATATCTATCTTAAATAATTAATATTTATGTATATCATTAATCGGTCTCATCAAGGATAACATCACCAAATCCATATCATTAGAGATCCCTCCATAAAAAATGATATTATATAATGTACAACTAGGGTTCCATTGGTATACATATAATGAGGGAAAAATAATCCATTATATCATTCCCCTATTAATATAAACGTAATGGCTTTACATGGTATTAACATGTTATATTTTTAACTAACCTAGAATGTTTATCCCTAAAAAACATATAATCCATGTAAAAAATACTTTATATCTATTTGGATGTTATGTTCTCAATGATCAACCATGATGTGATATTTCTAGAATCATTATTACATGACAAAATAGATCATACCACTTCATCATGAGTAATAAATAATGTGGGGAATGCATGCAATGAGTTGTTCTATTCATGGAACCATCATAAGAGAATATTATCAAATGTGTCTAGGTGTAGGGGATTTCACATGCTTTGAAATTGAACTTAAGTGTATATAATAACCATCAATGTAATAAAATATCACAATCAAACATGGAGGATAATTTTCCATCCCATTATTGGGTATCAATGTTATTGGGAATGGAATTGAAGGAGTAAGATAGATAAAAAAACATATCCTTTAGAGGGATGAAATTTTTCTATGTAACGTGTCTCAAACATCTTTCTATTAATGACTATGTTACCATGATTTGATGATCTGGATAAAGACTTTTGAGATGGTTGATATTTTCAATGCTTGGATTATGATTTAATAATCTAGTTTATCATCTTTACGAATTCCATAGTGAGTATAATTCTTCAAATCAATAAGAGCCATTTTGATGTGGTTGGGGGTGTTTGAGTATGTCAATAGTACATATTGAGAACTTGTAAAGAGGTTATGTGAATGGTAATAACTATCCAATTATCATTCAATTAAACTATCCCACATTAATGATGATCTTATGTGGTCAAAGTAGTGAATCTAGATTCTTCCATTAGGAATATATGCCCCCACAGAATTTTAATGGAAATAAATTCTTCTGAATATGATTCCATCTGCAATCCTATTTTACGTTACTCTTGAGAAACTAATATAAATATATTATATTCTTATGAAGCAATTAACAAAATTTCAACATCACTTGTATTAATTGAAATGAATTTCTTTGAAATAAATAATAGATAAAATTCATTGATTTGGAATTCAAATCATATCATCTGCAAAAAAAATAACTTGATAGTTACCCTGTAATACATACATTATGATGAATGGTGAGATGCGTTCAGTTTTGATAATATATTCTATGATTCTAATAAATTAATGTTGAAAATATTCAAATAGTGACTAAGATAAAGGGTCTCCTACCTAATTTCGTCTCTTGACATTAAGGAAAAAAAATCCCCCATAGAAGAGACAATTAACCAACAAGTAGAGTATCCATGGTAAGAAAATCTTTAAAACCAATCAATATACCCACAATTTCACATGACACTAATGATAATGTTCAACTAATGTTTCTTATAATCCTTTTATATATTGTGTTTGATCATGAGGTTGGTACCTAGGACTCCCAATTGGGGATTTGGACCATCTATTATTTCAGGATGATTTCCTTTGAGATACTTCTATTGTTGATAATATTGTGATATTCTTTGATAACAATGGATGATATAATATTTTCAATTTTATCATTGAAAATCTTCAGAAACCATTAATATTAAGAAACCTGAAAAATCAAATAACAAAAGTTCATCCATCCATGATTATCTGTCTAAAAAATACTCCCATATAGACCCCAAGACTGAGGAATTTTTCGATTTCCTCCCTACTATATATAATGAAACTAATTTATTTTAAATAATGAGTGATGGATGAATCATATATAAATTCCATGAATGAAAATCATTGTAAATTTAATAGAAAATATGGGAACTAGTAAATAAAACATAACAAAAAATTTGATTAGATCAATGTGGATCTTTAATAACTCTTTTTCTGAGAATGGAATCATGATTTTGAACATGGAATATTTAGTTTTTAAATTAAATTATAAAATTGATGGATTAAATGTTTATCAAATAAATTAACCCATGGATCACCTTGAAAAAATCCATCCCCCCTTAAACAATAGAAATCTAAAGTGGTTTTAAAATTTATCATGTGAATATTGAAAGGTAAATATTGATTAGTGTGCACTAATTTCTCGTTTTATTGATAATTATATATCATAATTCACTATATATAGTAAAATAAATTTGTAAAATAGAAACAAAAATACATTTATATAACAAATTCTCTCCTCCACAATTTTATGTTCGACAAGACCCATACCTAATGAAGATTGAATTCATAAGTGGTAATTTTGGTCAAAAAATTTGTATGCAAACATAAATTTTGGAAACTTTTATAGTTTTTATCTACTTTTATGATATCATATATAACTATAGTAGAAAAAAATATAAAGAGGAATTTTCTATCATGATGAGTTCATATATTGTTATGTCCATGAATTATGAGATTTTAATTTTTCTTGGGTTGTATATGTTAATAAAGAGATTCAAAAATCTCTATCCAAGGATATATATATTCAATATTTTTTGGACGAAATTTTACAGTAATTATTCTAAACCAAAACTAGATATGAATTCAATTTTAAACCTTCTTAAGAATTATAGGAATAGGAAATAAGTTGACAACAACATGTTCAAGAGGATAATTGGATGTTTAAAATATTTGATTGTAACAGAGATATATATTGATTTATTACCTTCTAAGTAGATAATTATAAGGTTAATTTGATGTCTTATCTTATAACATGAGTTATAAATGAATAATTATGTTCATATGAGGAACCATGAGATATGGTTTTCTCTTTGATGTAGGAAATAATAATCAATTGTCTTGATTTTATAATACTCACTGGAGTAGGGATATTGTATATCTGATGTCCACAATATTTGGGTAATTTTTTGTTATTAGTAATAGTTATTGGCTGTATGAGGAATACATAGTGAGGAACCTCACTAAGAACATCTTAACTTCAATTCATATCAGTGACCAACTTATGCCCTCATTTATAATGCGTAAAGTAAAAATTAGAAGGCATAAGGGAATAAGTGAGGTATCCAATAGTGATATAGTATGATAACATGAATGAGATATGACTCATTATGTTTCCTATATTATACTATGATTATATAAACATTAGATTGAAATATAAATTTTTTGAAGATATATTAGAATTATGAGTGATCAAACTAGAATTTGTTTGAACAAATGCTAGTGTGGAACACATTATGAATAGTCTATTTGACACCCCTAAATTATAAATTATATGATGAAACTCACTGTCCAAACACATCCTTCAACATGGATAAGTATAGATAAAGCACCCTAGAATTATAAAGAGTAAAATGACTAAATGATATGACTCATATCAACAGGGTGCGCCTTCCTTTTCAATAGCATACTTGATTAGAACTCCACTGTTAAACAAACCTATCCTGGAGTAGTGATCAGGATGGGTGAACTTCTGGGTAGATTCCCATGGTGTTTGTATACTAGGAAAAAGAACACTAGAAAGGACATGTGTTGGAATGTGGGGAAAGTAGTTAGTCAAATTACCTTTTTTGGCACGTGGGTGGGCCCAGGGTGGGGACCACGTGTATGGGGGACAACTGCACGTACCTGGCGGGCCAGGACCTGACGACCATGTTAAACACGGGGTGTATGTGCTGTCATCGGGACCAAACTATCACATTTTGTATCAGATGAGGAACCCAACCTTAAGTGAGGTGCACTGCCTAGGTTGAGATGTAGGAGCAATAATGGGGACGTTGTTCTCTAGGGGTGGGGTGAATGTAACACCCTAGAATCATAACGGGTTAAATGACTAAATAATATTACTTGTGTCAATAAGATGAACCTTATTATTTAAGAGCCTACCTGATTATAAATGCATGGTAAAACATTCTTGGCCTAGAGTGGTGATCAGGATGGGTGAACTTTTGGGAATATTACCAAGGTGTGTGTAAGTGAGGAAAAAGCACACTGTAAAGGTCATGTGTTGCTTGTGGGGAATGTCGTTAGATAGATGACCTATTTAGGCACATTTATGGGCCCTATGGTGGGGACCACATGTCTACGGGACAACGGCTGGTACCTGATGAGCCACGAACCGATGACAATGTTAAAGGTGAGGTGTTTGTGCTGTTATTGGGACCTATTTGTCACATTAGACATACCCCTATCCCATGGAATAAACTTTTTCTAACTATTTATGATGTGTTATAAGATTTATTGGATATACAACCCATGGACTATTCTGACTAAGAAGAAGAAAAATACTAACTAATTTGGTTTATTGCTAACGTGGGGGTAAAATTATATAGAAATTCAAGTGGATTATGGTGGTGGAATTAATTATAAAACTGGTAACATAATGGATTTTCAAATATAACTGGAATATGGTGGTTGATGTAACATTCTAAGAGGAATCTTCTCCTTGTATTAGAACATATTCCTATATTCCAATAAGTGGTTTATATTCCAATATTCATTCCTAAAAAAGATTTTGTGGTATGAATGTTAGGGGAGATTATTATTTTTAAGAATTACTGATAAAATTAATTGAATTTCATCTTAAAAACATGTTTTCTATGAGAATCAATACTCAAGTATATTATTAGTGATGGAAAAGTATGTAACTTATGTAGATAAAACGAGGCTTCTGTATAACAGTTTTTTATAGGATTAATCATGAATAAGGTATAAAATCAAATCATGCATCATGAAACACCTAGTTTTATTATGGATTATGTTGTGGAAAATATATATATGTCATATAGGAGTAGTAATCATGAATGAGGTTTTCCAATGGATGGCTTCGGAACTCAGTTGACCAAGGTTTTGTGTGTATGGTCAATTTTGGAAGGCACATACTTGACAAATTTAGAAGATATTTCCAAAAGATTTCAAAATATTATTTTCATTAATATATATATGATAATATAAAATATTATTTTCTAGGATAATATTGAATATATCTAATGGAAGAATCATTTCTAAATGGTATTCTATGTATGCAGCTCTAGTAGTTAGTTCCATATTTGATGACCACATGTACAATTATGTGATTATAATACATAATGGATGTTCATGTAGATTATACCATGAGGAAGATCCATGAAGTGGGGGTTTTAAAATAATCCAACTATGAACTATATCCTGTAGAATAAGGTCTTTCCTAAATTATTAAATGTAGATTGTGAATCACAATGTGTGTTGAACAGTACTCATTGTAAAACTTAGGTACAAGGTAGTATTTTCTAAGGAATACTAATGTAGAAATTTAATTTTTATTTCTATAGAGAATAATGTCCATATTAGAGCATTATATTCTGGTATTATTTTACATTCCTTGTGGAAGTGACTATCAGGTTTTTAAACTCAGGATGGATTCATCTGATTTAGTACACAAACGAGGAATCCACAGAGGTGACTTAAATGAAGCAATGTGTTTTCTTGTAATTATTTGTATTATTAATACACCTATAATAGAGTTATCATAAAAGTTTCAATATATCAAATTAGTGGGGAATAGTGTATTTTAGTATCAATGATACATTATTAGAATATACTCCAACAATGATCTCATAGCTGCGAGCGAATTAGAAATTCTCGCACTAGAACATTATTTTCTACGTAAATCATTGTTTTTATTTTATTATTAATATTAAAAAATTATTATTATTCCATCCAATGTAAGTACATGATACTTCACAATATATGAAAAATTAGACACCTCGGTTCACCCATTTCCTGTTAGGTTGCCTTTTGTTACAACAACTTTGATCTTCATAAGGAAGGGGTCCCTCAAATACTAGTGAATGTTAGTAACTCATATAATATAAAATTTCTTCATGGGTTTTGGACATATACCTATAAATGATGGTGTTTTTTGTGAGTTAGGTTATAGGTATTGTTCCTCAATTGGGTTATAGTCCCCTTTTATATCATTTATTACTTGTTAAGGTGAGGATTCATTAACATAATTGATTAAATGAATTGCAGGATCAATGTCCATAATAGCCATGTTGATCGATTTTGCTGAAAATGATGGTTTGGTTCTATATAAGTTATTTCACTTATGATGTATAGTTAATTTATTTACAATTAGTTTAAGATACATCAATTATATTGGGTTTCAAAGGAATATAGTAATATATTATTATATATGATGTTTATTTTAAAATTATGCGATTATCTATTTCCCGTGTTTTTCATGAAATTGAGCATATATATATTTTAATTTGGATATTTATTAACTTTTCTCTAAGAAAGATTTTCATTTTTATAACTATTATATATTAAGATACTAATTGGTATCCAACTTATTGTTATATTTTACCTCATTTATTCATGGGATTTATGTCGATATTCTTTCATATGTGTAGATTTTGAACATTTTGGAGATTACCTTGTTGGAAAATAGATAGTGGGTATGGGGAGATAATTTATTGTAGATAATCCTTCAAATTTGAAGGTTATGTATGTTCATAGTTTCCTTTCCCATTTCCATGACATGAGGATGGTTATTCCCTTCCTAGAGTCATATTCACAATGTTGTTTAGTTTAAATAAATTTTTATTTTTAATCTGGGTTATTGATATGTGGTGTTGAAAGTGAAATGTATTATATCAGGCATGTTTTGTAAATTTTATTATTATTTTTACATAATGGTACAAATGCTGAAATTTATTATGTATTAATGATATATTTATGAAATATATTGTAATAGTTTTTGAGATCCTGTGTTTTATTTTCAGATTATGGATCTAAATTCTAGCCCCTATCCAATTATTGATGGGTTTAGTATCTCACACTCAACTCACATCCATCTTAGGTGGGGTTTTCTTTGGGATATATATATTTATAATTTTGATTGAGTACATCATGTATTAATATTATATTTTTGAGTTACATTCCATTTAGGTAATGGGTTTTGATTCAGATAAGTGTTGTTTAGGGTGTCTTAATTTTTGTTAATGGATTGGGCATACTAGTATAGGTATTGTGGATAAATATTCATATTTTTATAAATCTACTAACATATTTTATAGAATATGTCACTATAGAACCATTTTAATAGTAAAATATGGTACTTGAATCAAGTAGGTGCCAATAATCAAATTTTATTCACTTCTTATTCAAACTCATCCAAAAAATCCTACGTCATCATTGCTTTATCCTAAAAAATAATGGATAATAAAAATATAATATTCTCTTTTATTTATATGATATGTTTTAATTTTTTTGGGATAGTATTTGATTATCTCATCTCAAAGAAGTGGAGAGATGATGAATATATTTAAACAGTAATTTGGATATATTTATTCTTCTATGATTAAAGATTATATGTACTGTCTCAAACCCCTCAGATCCATTACATTGAAAAAATTCAATGGTGCAGGTGTTCGTGAGAGTCTCGATGACTCATTTCATGAGTTTGCAAAAAAAATAGTTTTTTGAACGGTAGGTCGAGCGTCGGTAGGGAAGGCATTGGTTTTCCAGGCATCAGTATGTTGGTTATTATTTTTTTAGATTTTGGTAGGTGGTACTGATATCTCGTATCGTTAGGTCATGTTAGTATCCCAAATCATGGACTCAGTGTAAGTAGGTCACATCAATTGATCACGTTAGTGACTTTGTGTCCATGGAACATGACTATAAATAGAATCAGTGACTCACCATCAGTGGCTCAACATTGATATCTTTCATTGGTATCATAGTGTTGGTGGCTCAGCGTTGGTGGCTTAGTGCAAGTGGCACAGTTTCAATGACTTAGTTTTTGTAGATTAGTGTCTCATACATAACTTATATTAAAAGTATTTTCCATTTAATTTCCATTCCTCCTTTGTTTTGGGGGTTTACAATGCATTTTGGTGGAAGTGGTGCGATTTCGAATTTTGGGCCAAACTGTTAGCCATTTTCCATATTTAAAAATAAATTTTGTTTCTTTTAAAACTCTTTATTTTTAAAAAATTATAATCCATTACAATTCATAAATGGACTTCCCTAACCTATTAACCCCACCATTTCATGTTTTACTATTTAGGAATATCTAATAATGTTGTAATTGTTTTTTGGGTAAGAAACAAGGCCATCATGAATGTTTATTTCCAGTTTCAAAAAATTCTTTATTTAATATATTATTCAATTTTTATTATTTTTCTGCGATTACAAGTGCCACCCAAGCCCACTAAACCAAGAAGTGTGTCAATTATCTCCCCCCCCCCCCTTTGGAGCTTGTATTCATCACGAAGTAGGTAAAAAATTTCATAGGTTTTCTCAAATTGTCCAGATTATAAGAGGTAACTTCTTCCCTTCATAACTATTTCAATTCTTACACATTTTCACCACATTCCAAGAAGTTTATTCTCATTTTCTTGAAGTAACAAATGTCTATAAGGTATGGTTTTGAACTTATGAGTTAAAATTGGGGTTTCGTGGTAATTTATTATGGATTTATGTTTGATCTAGGACCCTCTTGGTGCAGTGGTGGTGCGATTTGATTTTTGCACAATGATTCAAGGGTTCTCCTTAATTTGGTGAGTGATTCAATTTTTATGCAATATTTGTGTCTTATTATGTTGTATTTATTTTATTTTATGGTTTATCTCTAATTATTATTTCTGAAAAAATTAGTTTTAGTAGTTTTTGTATTGAAAATGAATTTTAAATGCCAATTTTATGTGAAATTGGTTGTTTTTCAAAGAAATGTTTTATTGGTTAATTTGTGGTTGCCCTATAAATACATAATTGATTTTATTGAACTCGTTTAGGGTTTCTAGTATTTATTTTAATGTTAATACATATTTTTTGTTTCTGAGAAAATTGTTTTTAAGGGTGTTTGTGGAATATGTGAACTTTAAGTTCCCTAATTGTGTGAAAAAGGATGCTTTAAAAAGTTATCATTTCTTTGTTCGTATGCGGATACCCTAAAATTTATTTTCTAGTTTCATTGAAATGTATTGGGCTACTTTTTATATTTTGGAAACTTGCAAGTTTTCTAATTGTGCACAACGAGGGGTTCTCAAGTAGTTTTGGGTACACAATAATGAGGGATTTTGAGAAATTGTTTCATTAAAAATCAAAGTGTTTTTTTCGTTATTTTAAATGGTCTAAAATGATTCTAGCTAATTTTCTGATTTTATGTGTCGAGTAGTGGTGTTTTATACGAAAATTGATTTATGTTGTATGCTTAAATTGTTTGAGCACAAAGGGGGAAGCCCGAGTACCAAAGTGGGGCGGATATGTACTAGTACTATAACACCCCATAATTTAATAGCATGTTATCTCATTAATGTAATTCAATAGATTGTGTTACACGCACCACCGAGTTCGAGTGCCTCACAAATTTCTAAAATAGCCATTCAAAATTCGGTTATGAATAATATTAACTACATTTTGAATCTTATATAATATATATAATTTTAACACCCATATTATGTGTTTCATAGAAATAATATAATAAGAAATTCAAATTATCTGATAAAAGAAGTATTTTTCATAAAATGCAGTTTTACCCCCTTTTAATGGAGAACACTTTTTAAAACCAACATTTGTCACTTTTATATATTCAATTTCCTAAATTTAAATTTTTCATTAGAAGAGGGTCATAAAAATTTTGTTTGGAAATATTTCAGGTACTTTTCCGATAACTTTCATATTTTGATGAATAGTTAAAAATTTTAAATTTTAATTGAAAAAAACTTTAAAAAATAATAATTAATTGTGTTAAATTATTCATTTGAGTGGGTTTTAAGTATAATTAGATTATATTTTTATCATTTTATGAAATGTATGTCATTATAACTAATTTCACATTTAAATTTCACATAAACACATGTCAATCTTTTGAGAGTTTTTACTTTCTAAAAACTAGTATTTTGGTTTTAACAATGGAAATTAATATTAAATTAATAAATTAAACTTATATGTTTTTAATTTGGTAAAATAGACTTTATTTTTTAATTTGTAATATCAAAATTACCTTAGGGTGAATTTTTGGTATTTCTCAAAAACATTCAATTTTTGATTAATAGTGAAAAATAATGAGTTATTGTTTTAAATCAACTTTATATTTAAATATTTATTTATTTTATTTAAATTTATTTTAGGTCAAATTAGATACATAATACCTAAATATTTTCAATGTAATTCATTGGAATCATTTTATAATATTTTTAGATATATAAAAATGTTATTAAACTTTTTACTGTCTTTTACCCACCTATTGGGTCATTTGCGAATTTTTATAAAATATATTTTTACCGCTTCATTGTGTTGAATTTAGAAAAATATTAATTAAATGGTTAATATTATTATGTAAAATGTGGTTCAATAAGGCGAAAATAATTTTTTGTGAATAGTAACTTTTGAATTTTATTTACTATAGTTAAAAGTAAATTTGTTTGTTTAGGGTAAAAATGACATCATAATTACCCTAACACATGTCCTAATTCTATAGTATAATTATAATTGGACCATGAAATATCATAGGAAAATAATATGATCCACTTTGGTCCAGTTGGATTAGATTAGGCCATTTATTATTATTTTATTTAAAGAAGAGTTAAAAGAGTTAAATTCAATTTTTAATAACTAAACTATTTCTAATATAGGATTAAACATAGTATGAATTCGACTATAAATATTCATTAGAATTATAACAATATTTCCTACATAATGGTATTTTATTTATAATTTTTATACATTAAATAATTTAATTTATTTATGACAAAATGATGATGTAGTAATTATCTTATTAATGAAATATTAAAATGATTGATATTATAAATATTCAAATAAATTTAAATTGAGGCTTCTAATAAATTCCACTAATTTTCTAGGTTAATATGTCTTGTTAGTGTTGGTTAAATAAATTTTATTTGAAGTGATAATTTTTTATTGCTTTTAAAAAAATCAAATACTATATAGTGTTTAAATTGACATAATTGGGATTCTAAAACAAATACTATATTATTAATTTATATAATATTCCATGAAATATAAGGCTCAGCCAAAAGATTTATATAATGTTATATATATTAATAATAAAACACATGGGGTTATCTTGGATTGTTATAGTATATTTATTAACCATATAATATAAAATTACAAAGAGACATGGAAAATGTCATGCTATTTAAGTAAGAGTAAATCTAAAAGATAAGGTTAATATTATGACTTAACCTTTCTAAAACCTATTGGTTGAGATATTTTAGACCCATAACCAACTTGGCCTCTAAATAAATTATTTTGGAGCCATTATAAAGTGAAAATTATGTTATCATAAAATAATATTTCAAGCTTTTCCTAAAGTGACCCTCACCTCTCTTATAAAAAGGCACTTACCCTTCTTCTAATTTCACACATCCAATGCCATTTAGATCAGCCAAACCCTGCCCAAATATCCTCCCAACTTCCCTCAAATCATCTTAAAATCCATACATAGATCTGAAATCTAGCCTAAGGATCACTTGTGATCAAATCAAAATGAAGAACCCAAAAGAAGAGGTAAATATTTAACCACATCTTTCAAGTTCATTTCTTCTTCCACTTCCTCTTTCTTTGTTATTTCAATTATAAAATAATAACTCCAGTATCTTCACTATATTTTGATGTTATTAATAACATTGTACGACCATATTAATTATTTAATCCATCATATGAATGACAAATTCACCATACGTGTGAAAGTACAGCTTACTGTCTCAACGTCATGGTGTAGTTTGTTATTTCAAAACATCATTATTTGGATGGGTATAATAATGTTTATAACTAATGTAAATAATAAATATACCATGTTAATGATTATTTATTTATTTGATATTCAATCCAATTACATATGATTTCACCATCAATATAATGATATAGTCATTCATGCGTACTTACGGATTACCGTCTCCACGATGCGATAAAGATAATTCCCACATTCACCATTCAACGATGATTATAAAAATTTATTTTGTTAATAATAATTATTTAATATATTAAATAATAATGTTACTGGATATATATATATATATGTAGCTATGTATATATATATTTCTTATTCACTTACTTTCGTTCAATACTATATGAAAATGGAAACAACATTTATGCGTACGTACATCCTACCATCTCCGTAAACGGCGCCTTACATTTCATATATCAATATTCTTTAAATATTTATATTCCAAATATATATGATATATAAATCATGGTTTTTATTCTGTAAGTATTTAAATCATTATCTAAATGATACAATCAATAATAACAAGTTAAAACACGTACGATAAAGAATGTGATTATTAGACAAAATGTTAATTTAACATAGAAATCATTATTAAATGGGTAGTATAAAGTCATAAAAGAATAATTTATAATATATTAAATATTAATATGGGTTGGGTATAATTTAATAACATACTATCATCATTATAAATGAGGTTAAACATACCCTCATCCAAAGGAAAGTGCAAGGTAAGGGTTAATTTCCCAATCTCTTTATTATATGAGGTTGTTTTTACGTAAGAATGTACTGGGACCTCCTTATCATCCACATCCATATTTTCTTATAAATTTATTTAAAAAACTTTTTACTCTTTTATAGACTAGGGTTTAATGCTATTTATACCCTTATTTAACCTTATACGTTTTTAAAGTAATCTTTCCATCGTTTTCCAAAAAAGGTACTTTATTGCCTTTTCGACAAAATTATGGTAAGAACATTTTTTTAACTTATACGGAGGGTACATATATTTTCAACCATTATAACATCATTGAATATTCCCTTACAATATTATAATAAAATTTTCAAAATAAATGTTTTTTATAATTATGTGACTACTAAATGGTTTCAAAATAGAAAGAGGTATTTCTTTCCAATAGTATTCATTTCATCTATGTCAACATCCTTTGATGGATTTTAAAATTGGTTGAATTTGATTCCTTATGATACAAATCTTTAATACTATGTTGAAGGTTTTGTGATATGTTTGAAAGTGGATGTGTTATTTTTATACCATTCATGGTTTATGGGTTAGGTATTGACATTTCGTATGCTAGTTTAAATAATAATGTTTATGTTATATTTAAACCTTTTCATATGAGGAATGTATTGGACATATTATGTGATGGGTGGAGCCCACTATAGCTCCTCGATGTATCAGTTGGTCTCATGAGACAATTAGATGTGGAATTGGTCGAGGATTTTCTCAATTTGATATATGGTTTTGGACGAGGCCTTAATCATTTTCAGATTTCACGGCCGAGGCCTTGAAAAAATGTTTCAGAATGTTTGGTATTGTAAATTTCTTCATTATGAAAATAATATTGATGGTTCATGTATTTATTCTACTAGTAGAATTCCCATTACTGTGTTTTATTATGGCGATATTTACTCAGCTCATATTTCTACCATAAAGTTTTCATGTTTGTTGTTTTAAAAGGGATATGTTTTTAATTATTCACCATGCCTATTGTTTTTGTTATCTTCCACTAAATTCTTTACCCTTACAGAGCATCAGAGCTCTCCTCTTTCTTATGTTTGATTTCCCTGGATTTACAAGTTGTGTATTATGATTGATTTACAAGGTTCAGCTAAAATAGAATAATGGAATTCTTAAAGAAAAATATATGTTGTATTTTATGTTTGAAATTATAATTTGAAGTTGATGCATTTAATCTATTACCAAGACTGCTAAACTGATCAGTCCATCAAGACATGATTACTTGTAATCACGCTAAGGTATTAAAATAATTCACTGACTCTGGGCTTCTTGGGTTGGTGTGTTACAGTTTCTATCAAAAGATGTTTTGCAACAACCTTGGAAATATACTTAGACACACTATGATTACAGAACATTACCTTAAGATAAAAATTGAGGATTAGTATAGAATAACATCCTAGAATTTTGGTAATGTAGAGATTTTATGTATTTTCCAAACAATACATCCCTGTCTGGATACGAGAAGGTAGAGGTGGCTCTGGAACTGATGTACCAAGAAGTGAAAACTCCAAAATGAAATTTTGGGTTTGGACCAGGGTATCCTGGTGCACAAAAACGGGCCTTGATGCACTCTTGGTTACATAAATCCTGGGGTATATACATAGGAGAATTCACATTATCATTACAATCCATTATGAAGTATTTAAGAGTAAATACTTCCTCGAAGAAAAAAATTTATGATTATAGATTATATGCATAATCATATCAATTTACATTAGGTATTGTACAAGTAAAGAATTATGAATTGTGATTCATAAACTAACCTAGTGTATTCAATTTTTTAGAAATGGAACCTAGTAGAATTAATGAAAATTCCAGCAATATGCATGATCGAAAGATTAAATAGGATCATATCTTTCATGGTATTAAGCCAAAATTTAAAAGGGAAATAGTCTCCCACATATTCTCATAACATGAATAAATAATATCATGTGTTAATAAGATAAGTAAAGAATTCTATGAGTCCTATGGCTTTGAAGGGAATCAAGAGAAGAAAAGGATAGAAGAGAGAAAGATGGATAAAGGGAAGAAGGGAAAGAAGGATTTTCCCATATGTGATAACTATGGAAATAATCACCTTGGTAAATTTTTGAAGGGAATATGAGTTTGTTATAAGTGTGGAGAAAAAGAACAACATGTACGTGATTGCAAGCGTAAGAGAATGGATTCAAATGTAAAATGCTTCATCTGCAAAGTGTTGGGACACTACGCGATGCAATGTTCAAATCATGAAAGTATACACCAAATGCTGCTATTGGATAATAATAATGTAATGATACTACCAAAGATGAAGAGGAATTATTATATTTCTTATGTTTTTATTAAATTCTTGTTTCATTTGAGTATTGTATTAATGATATAGATTTTATAAAAATTATAGAGTATAAAAGGATTGCACTACAGTACTATTTCATTAAGGACTTGAGATTGTGTGGGACAAGGAAAAGTGAATCAATAGCAGGTTAATTTTTTTGGAAAATATTTGTTTAAGAGAAAGATAAACCAAAATATCGATCGGATACTGAGGTAGTGATTTTGGAATAATATAGGGTTTATTTTGATAAACTATATTGGATTTTCTTGACTACCATGAAACCGATTAATGATTTGTACATTCCATCATTGTTGGAGTTTATAACATTTATGGGTAGAAAGAGTATATCTAGTAATTTGTTAATAATATGGGATCATGAATGTAATCAATAAGGTTTTATGGTAATTCATTGTGTTATAGGGTTTTAACAGAATATATGATTAATGTATACAGAAGTTATTATGTGGAAAAAAGGATCTTCATTGTGTTTACCTTATAAATTTTGCACTGTGAGTTTTGACAGAAGTATTTTGGATATGTCTAAAGGTTGGAATAGATTATGTTTGACAGGGGCTATTATTTATAGTGTTAAACCATTTCTTGATATTTTTTTTATTGTTGTATAAAGGATAACCCGGAGGTCAGGTGACAACTCGTCACGTCTGGAAAGGTTGCGAGACTTGAACCCTCAACCGAAGGGTGACAAGGGTGCATCACCTACAACTGGCCTACATGATGTCCTGGTTTGTATAATTTCATTTTTTAAATGGTCTGAATGATAAATTATGAATTCATTTTTTTGGACCCCTATAAGATTAGGATAAATAGAATATATTTGAATTATAATATCTTATGGTGTGAAAGATAAGTTTTTGGTAGGAATTAGCTGAAGGATGAATCTCTACTTCTTTAGTATATATATTTATGTATATATATTTACTCTTATTATATGAATAAATTAATTCTCAAACATTAGGGATGGGATCTTAAAACCAACAGTGTGTTATCCTAATACCTTATGTTTTGTTGAACTGATGATATTTTACATCGTCTTAGATTGATAACTTTTAGGCCCTCAATTTTACACTTTATTTTGATCCATGACATCAATCACTCCCTATAAATAATTAATTTTTCTACCAATTATGTGTCTCTAATGTCCAACAATGTTCTTCTAATCATGATCATTGTTTGGTGGTGACTTTTTCATCTCCCTTTCCCTCTTATTAAGACAAAATTTTATTAACCCAATTTCTGATGTGAGCTTTCCACATAGGTATTTTTTCTATTTTTATACATTTATTTTCAAAGTACAATTTCATATTGTGATGAAAAAATTTATCGAAGTAGGGGAAAATGTAAGACCCGAATAATTCATAGTAAGTTGCCTCATTAAAGTAATTCAATAGATTGCACTACACACAACACCGAGTTCGAGCGCACCACTACTTACCAAAAATAGCCATTCAAAAAGCTGTTATGAATAATATTAACGACATATTGAATCTTATATACTCTATATAATTTTAACACCCATATTATGTGTTTCTTGGACATACTACAATAAAAAAACAATTTCTCAAATAAGGGGGGTATTTTTCAGAAAATTCAATTTTACTGCCTTTTCATGGAGAACCCTTTTTAAAAACAATATTTGAAACTTTTATATATTCAATTTGATGAAATTAAATTTTTTTTATAACGGGACATCAAAATTAAGTTTGGATAAAATTATTTTACTTTTCTGATAACTTTTATATTTTGATGAATAGTTAAAAATACTAAATTTTAATTGAAAACAACTTTTTTAATTGAAATTATTTATAGTGTTAAATTATAACTTTTAATGGTTTATAAGTATAAATATATTATTTTTTTATCAATTGATACAATTTAGGTCATTATATCTAATTTCACATTTAAAATTGACATAAACATACGTCAATCTTTTGATAGTTTTTACTTTTTTTTTAAAACCGCTTCTGGTTTTTGCAAAATGAATTAATTTTAAATTAATTAATGCATCTTATATGTTTTTAATTTGGTAAAATAGACATCATTTTTTAATTCATTAAATCAAAATTATCTTAGAGTAATTTTTTTTTATTTTTCGGAAAACATTAACTTTTTGATGAAATGTGAAAAACAATGAGATATTGTTTAAAACCAAATTATTATTTAAAAAATTGATTATTTTATTTAAATTTATTTTAGGTCAAAATATATACATAATACCTACATAATTTCAATGTAATTAAATTGTTTAATTTTATAATACATTTTTATATATAAAAATTTTATTGAACTTTTTAGTGTCTTTTACCCACCACTAAGGAGCATTTGCAAATTTGTTTAAAACGTTATTTTACATCTTATGTGAGTTGAATATAAAAAATCACAAATACAGGGTTAATATCATTAAGTAAAATGTGGTTCAATAAGATGAAAATAATTTTTGGTGATTTGTAACTTTTGACTTTTATTTACCATGGTTAAAAGTAAACAAGGTAATTAAGGGTAAAAATGATATCATAATTACCCTAAAACATGTCCTAATTATATTGGATATGTATAAATCGACCAAAAAAACTTAAAAATAAAATATGATCCTCTTTTTCCCACATGTATTAGATTAAAAAATTTATTATTATTTTATTTAATGAGGAGTTAAAATTGTTAAATTCAATGTATTGTAACTAAATTATATTTTATATAGGGATAAAAACAATGTAATTTTGACCATAAATATTTATTATAAAGATAAAAATATTTCATACATAATGGAATTTTATTTATAATATTTATACATTAAATAGTTTTATTTATTTGTGACACAATGATGATGAAGTAATAACCTTATTAATGAAATATTAAAATAATTGATATTATAAATATCCAAATAAATGTAAATTGAGACATCTAATTAATTCCACTTATTTTATAGCTTAATATAAAATTTTAGGTTTTTTTAAATAATTTTTATTCTAATTGATAAATTTTGTATGGCTTTCAAAAAATTCAAATACAAAATAGTCTCAAAATTGACATAATTGACTTTTTAAAACAAATACTATAATATTAATTTATATAATATTCCTAAAAATCATATGATTGACCAAAGTACTTAGATAAGGTTATTTATATTAATATTTAACAACATGGGGTTCTCTTGGACAGTTATAGTATGTTTATTAACCATATAATATAAAAATACAAAGAGACATGGTAAATGTAAAACTATTTAACTAAGAGTTAAATCTGTAAAATAAGGTTATTATGATGTCATAAACTAGTCTAAAACCTATTGGTTGAAATTCTTTAGACCCATCCCCACCTTATAATCAAAATAATTCATTTCTGAGCCATTATAAACAGAAACTTATTTTACTATAAAATAATATTTCAAGATTTTCCTAAAGTGACCCTCACCTCTCTTATAAAGGGTCACGTCCCCGTCTCTTAATTTTACACCTCTAAAGCCATTTTACTCAGCCAACCCCTAGAAAAGTATCCTCCAAACATCCCTAAATTTAACCTAGAGGCCTTAAGTTGATCAGAAATCCAACCTATGGAGCCCTTTTGATCAAATCAATTTGATGAACCCAAAGAAGAGGTAAATATTTCCTCACCTCTTTCAAGTTATTTTCTTCTTCCACTTCCTCTTTCTTTGTTGTTTACATTATAAAATAATAAATCCAGTATCTTCAATATAAAATTATGTTATTATAAAAATGGTACAACCATATTAATTATTTTATCCATCGTATGAATGACAAAGTCACTATACATGCGTACGCATGACTTACCGTCTCTACGTCATGGTGTAGTTTGTTATTCCAAAACATCATTATTTGGATGGGTATACTAATGAGTCTAACTGATGAAAATAATAAATATAACGTGTTAATGATTCTTTATATATGATATACCATCCAATTACATACTATTTAACCATCAATATAATGATATTGTCACTTGTGCGTACGTACGGATTACCGTCTCCACAACGCGATGAAATTAATTCCCACGTTCACCATTCAATGATGATTATAATAATATAATTTATTAATAAGTATGTAACATATGAAATAATAATGATACTAGATATGTAGATATATATATATATATATATATGTACTTACATATATCTTAGTCACTTACTTCCGTTCAATACGATATGAAAACGGAAACAACGTTTTTGGGTACATATGGCCTACCATCTCCATAGACAGTGCCTTCAATTTCATATATCTATCTATTATAAATATTTATATTATATATATATATATGATATATAAATCCTGGTTTATATTCTGGAAGTTTATAAATCATTATTTAAATGATACGATCAAAAATAACAGGTTAAAACACGTATGATAAAGAAAGCGATTATTACCCAAAAACTTAATTTAACAAGGAAATAATTATTAAATGGGTAATATAAAGTCATAAATGAATTTTGTATGTTATAATAAATATGAATATGGTTCATGTATAATATAATAACATACTATGGTTATTATACAGGTGTATTGAAATATCATTGGCCAAAAGAAAGTGCAATGTAAGGGTTAATTTCACAATCTCATTACTATCTAAGGATGTTTTTACGTAAGTATTTACTAGGAACTCTTTATCATCCACATATATGTTTTCATAAAAACGAATTTAAATAAAATTACTATTTACTATATTATGGGTTATAGTCATTTATACCATTATTTGACCTTATATGTTTTGAAAGGAATCTTTCTGTCATTTTCCAAACAAGGTACCTTATGACCTTTTTGAAAAAATTAGGGTAAGAATGTTTTTTTAAATTATATGGTGGGTGCGCCTATTTTCCAACATTATAAAATAATTGAAGCTTCCCTTACAATATTATAAGAATATTTTCAAAATAAATGTTTTATTTTTTAATTATGTGACTCTAAAATGGTTTCAAAATCAAAAGATGGATTTATTTCAAATAGTTTTCATTTCATATATGTCAAAATCTTTTGATGGATTTTAAACTTGTTTTATGTTGATTCATTGTGATACAAATCTTCCATATTGTATTGAAGTTTTTGTGATATGATTTATTGTAGATGTTTTATTTTTATACCATTCATAGTTTATGGTTAAGGTATTGACATTTTGAATTCTAGTTTTAATAAAAATGATTATGTTTTGTTTCAACCTTTTCATATGATGAATGTATTTGAACTAGTATGTGAAGAGTGGAGCCTTCTATAGCTCCTAAATTCATCGGTTGGTCTCATGAGACAATTAGACATGGAATTGGGTGAGTCCTTTCCCAATTTCAGATATGGTTTTGGCCAAAACCATGATCATTTTTAGACTTCTTGGCCGAGGCCATGACAAAAGTTTTTAGAATGTTTGACATTATACATTACCTCATTAGAAATATAATATTAATGGTACATGTGGTTATTCGACTTGTAGAATACCCATGACAGTGTTTTGTTATGACATTATTTACTCATCTCATATTTCTTCCATAAAGTGTTTATGTTTATTGTTTGTATAGGCAGGTGTTTGGAATTATACCCCAGGCCTATTGTTTTTGTTATCTTCCACTAAATTTTTTACCCTTACTGAGTATCTGAGCTCACCCCTTTATTATGATTTATTTTCCCATGATTTCCAAAAACTTTATTATGATTGATATGTAGGGTTAAGGTAAAAGGGAATAATGGCATTCTCAAAAAACTATCTATGCTATATTTTATGTTTGAAATTGTAATGTAAAGTTGATGTATGTAATCTATTTCCTAGACCACAAACCTGATAGGTCATTCAAGATACGATTCCTTGTAATCATGCTTATGTATTAAAATAATGCACCAACTCCAGGCTTCTGGGGTCGGGGCATTACAAGTATAGTTAGTCCACCAGATGGGTTTTCCCCTGTTTCAATTAGCATTTGTATAATGAAATCTCTAACTAAACTATATGGATGATTATTAGAGACCACTAGGTTAGGGGTATGTTACCAACTAGTGGCATGTGAACATGAACGGATTTTACAATGGTTACATTACACCTAGGTATGATGTACATGGGGCCCGAGATTATCTAGTTCCAAGGGGTGTTCTAGATTTTGTTGATCATTGTATTTTTCGTTTATTCCATTGTATTTGGGTGTTTTTTGATGTATATTATAGTATCTATCATTACCATTTAAATGTGTTAACATTCTTAATTTTTTACATTGGAAAATGATTTCAATTGAATGTTTCATTTCATAGAATTTTTCATCTCTTTTCATTGCTAATTAAAACAACAGGTTTTTAAACATTTATTGCATGCACTATATAATTATTGGGTGTTATCCTATTGGTAATATTATCACACCATAGTTACACCCCTTGGGTGTATTTAAACTTTATTATTCTTGACTCAGGAAAAGGAAAGGCTTTGGGTGATGGCGATTCGGGGTGTTAATTCCCATCCTGGGGGCAGAGTTATAGAGACAGCTTATGGGTGATGACCCATTGTAGTGTGGAGTACATGTGGCTATTTTTCTATGGTTTCACTGTGTCTTTGGAATTTTTTGTATTGCATTTGAACTTCTATATTCATTTCTGAATTTTTTTTATAAATCGTGGTGGTATGAATTTGTCAGATTTAATTTATTAAATGTTTTTTATGTTTAATGTATATGTATTTGGTTAAATCATTCCAAAAACAAGAAAAAGGATACCTAGGAACTTGTGATAGCCCATGGGGATTGGGAATGGACTTCGGGCCTCTCCACAGGCAAGGTTTGGTTCCAGTATTTATGGAAACCAGATTTAGTTTATTACAAAATTGTACCAGAGAGAGTTTAAAGTTTTTGGCTTATATTATTATTTTGGGATTAGGTGGGATAGACATGAGCTGGGATATTTGAGGCTCTGGGTTTTGGTCATGGGTAAGGTTCATGGCCCACACCTCTCATGGAATGCCTTGAGTCACCAGGGGACGTTCGAATTTTATTACTGACTTCACGTGCACGTGAGACATGTGGGATGTAGACAAGACATGGACATCAGGCAAGGGTGGAGTAGTTTTTTCTTTTATTATTGTAATGTATTTAGATTGTTTATATATTATGTATATGATTAAAATTTTTTGGAATCATGTTATTGACTATTTTTTGGTGACTGTTTAATTTTGTATAAATATTCCTCCCCAGAAAGCCCCCATGCACCCACGGGAGGAAGACAGAGAGAGTTCTCCCATAGAAATTGATTAGAGGCTCGTCGAGGTTATGGTATTGGTTTTCCAACATCTAGGACAAGAACCAGCTTCTATTAGAGGATGATAGGAGTCCTAGAATGGATAAGGCCCAGGAGTTCCTATAAAATAAGCCTCCTACCATCTAAGGCAGCAGAGAACACTAGAAAATTGAAGAATGGATTGAAAATATCTAACACATGTTCGAGTTCCTAGATACACATGAGGAGCTCATGGTGAAATGTGCCTACATTTTTTTGGAGGGTCCCAATCACAGGTGGTAGGAATCGGTACTTAAAACTAGAAAAAATGAATATATTCTCTTGAGAGATTTCAACGCTGTCTAAAATGAATAGTTCTACCCTATGGTGTTTGCTTAAACTAGGTTTTAATAGTTCATGGACTTTCATTGTGTGAATCTATCTGTGATGTAGTATGACAACTGTTTGACTGAGATGGTTCAATATTCTCCTGAAATCATCTCCAATTAGCATGTGATGGCCCAAATTATTGGGAAAGTCTTTCAACCAAAGATATACTCTCAGGTGTTCTTGTTCTAGTTGAGTACATATACTGAGGTCATTGAGTGACCGTGCATGGTGGAGTTTTATCAGAAATGTAGGGATGGTTTCTCTAGATCAGTATTATTAGTGTGAATTAGCATCTCCTCAGAGAATCCAAAGGAAGCGGGGGGAACTTGTGAAGAAAGGAGGTGGAAGTTCAGGCCACTCTTCCAGGTAGTTTTCATCTACGGCTTCTAATGCTAGATTTTTCATGTTACACTAGCGAGGGAAGTAGGGGCGCATCAAACCAGCATTCTCACTTCTTCCAATTAATTGATACTAGTATGGAGGTAGGGAAATTTGCAGTGCATAGGCGGGGTTTCATGTCCACATTAATGTGGGGATGGTTCAGAGGATTCTAAATGAGTGCCAACATAGTCCAAGCATTCATGGACTGGGGGATTGTGATTTGGAGGCTGTGGTGGTAGGGTCAGGTCATCTTTTGGGCAGATCCAGTTCAGGGCATAGAAACAGACATGTTGTAGTCTTCATGCAGAGACAAGACACCTCCATGCGGTTGATTAGCCACCAGTAGGATCAGATGCGAGACCGATGACAGATCGAGGTTCGATTTTGATCACATATTATAAAGCTACAAGTCTTTTTAATACTGAGGTGTGTTTTTCCTTTCATTTCTGCCCATTTTGTGGACACATTGAATTTACGAACCAATTGTTTATCTTTTGTAATGGATTTGGTGAAGCCGCTGGGAAAGAAGGAGCAGGGTCTCAAGTGCCCCTCCTGTGCACTTTCTTTTTTAGGTTTTGAGATAAAGTGGGACCATGTGGTCATATATATGGAACTATTTAACATGATACTCTAAATGGATTGGCTATTACATATTCAAGAACACATAGATTGCTACAGGCAGCATTTGAGATTCATGACACCTAATGGGAGTTTTCTGGGTTTTCGTGTAGAATGTGATCCTCAGTCGGGTAGTGTAAGACCTCCACTCATAGAGTGGGGAAGTATTATCTTCTAGTTGTCGTCACTCATACTAGAGGATGATGGAATTTCCCAATAGGGTTCACTAACTAATGTAGTGAATGAGTTTCTGGAGGTATTCCCAAATTATTTTTATGGTTTTCCCTAGGAGAAGGATCTGGAGTTTTCGATTGATCTAGTGCTGGGAACGCAGCTGATATCTCTTCCATCATATCACATGTCCCCCACCGAGTTGAGGGAAATAGAGATATAGATGGACGACTTAGAATACACAAGATTCATTCTCCAAAGCATCTCTCCTTGGGCCACTCCTGTATTGTTCGTGAAAAAGGTTGATGGATCCCTCCAGTTGTGCATTGACTACCGAAAGCTGAATAAGGTAACACATAAGAACAAATACATGTTTCCCAGAATATTTGATTTGTTAGATCATTTGAATGGAGAAAAGTGGTTCTCAAAGATTGACCTGGGTTCGAGCTATCATCAACTTAGGGTGAAGGAGTTAGATATCCCAAAAACGGCCTTTCAAAGCAAGTACCACCACTTAGAGTACTTGGTAATGCACATCAGATTGACCAATTATCTAGCTGTATTTATTGCACTCTTGAATAAGGTGTTCCACTATTATCTTGATTCCTTCGTTGTGGTGATCATGGATGAAATTTTGGTCTACTCTGGATCTGAGTAGGTAGACAAGCATCACTTGAGGATCATTTTGGGAACATTTTTGGGTCACCACCTCTATGAAAATTGTCAATGTGCACTTTATGGATTAGGGAGGTAAAATTTTGAGGCATGAGATCTTAGAGAATGTCGTTTGAGTGGTCACCAAGATGGATAGTGAGGATATTTCATGGGAAAAGCCAAATAATTTGTTCGAGATCATATGTTTCCTTGGCCTGGTTGGTTATTACAGGCGATTCATTCAAGATTTCTCTCATATTTCTTCACCAATGACCATTCTCACCTAGAAAGGGGTTAATTTTTTATGGGGCCCAAAATGTCATGCATCATTCGAGGCCATGCTGATTTTTTCTGGAGGTTGTAAAGGGGTATGTGGTCTATTGTGATGATTAATGTATGGGCCATGGGTGTGTGCTTATGTAGGATGATCATGATGTGGTGTATGACTCTAATCAACATTGACCAAATGAAAAGGACTACCCGACCCATAACTTGTAAGTGGAAGCAGTGATGCATGATTTGAAGACTTGGAATCACTACAAATTTGGGTAGAAGTTTGTGGTATACTCTGATCACAAAATCCCGTCCTATATCTTCTCACAGTAGGACAACAACTTGAGACAATGTCTCTGGATTGAATACTGGAAGGGGTTCAATTTTGACATAGTATATACACCAGGAAAGGGTAATGTGGTGGCCAATGCCTTGATCAGATGAGTTCATGTGCAATAATTGAGGAAGTCTAATGATGAGTGGGCTTTGAATGGACACTTTTCTCAGATTCTTGTATAGATCAGAGAGCACAGTAGAGGTGTGTTCTTGCCGAGCGTCCAGTTGAATCCTTCTCTCTTGGATTTGATTCAGCGAGAACAACCTAGTGATGAGATTTTTCAGTGGTTGAGGTAGTTTCATCAAGGTGGGGAGACATCCTCTGATTGGTCATCATCTCTTGATGGAATATTGTGATTCAAGGGTCGTTAAATAGTGCTATTATCTCTACGAAAGGTGGGGAAGTAGGATAACCACCAGTCTCAATGGGATGTCCATTCGAGTGCCACCAAGATGTACAATGATTCGCGATGATAATTTTGGAGGCCTTGTATGTGACGAGACATAGTAGACATTGTGTCATGATGCTGCACATGCTGGCAGGTGAATATAGAGTATCGAATTACCTTTGGTTTTCTCGATCCATTACTCATTCCTACATAGAAGTTTGATGAGGTCGCCATAGACTTCATTGTTGGCTTGCCAAGTCTTCCATGAAGTGTGAATGCCGTTTGGGTGGTAATTGGCCATCTATGAAAATCAACTCAATTCATTTCGATAAAAGATACAACAAATGTGGATGAGTTGGTCCATTTGTATCTTCAATAGGTGGTGAAACTCTAGGGTGTGACATTATATGTTGTCTCATATAAAGACACCAACATCACTTCTCAATTTTGGGGTGTCCTTTAGAAGGCCTTGGGGTCTCTAATTAAGATGATCATGGCATACCACACTCAGACTGATTATCATACAGAGGAGGTGAACTAGATTTTGGGAGACATTCATTGTAAATGTGTCCTAGACTTTGGAGGTTCCAAGGATAGACTTTGTGGGTTGGTTGAATTATCTTAAAATAATAGTTACCAATCATCAATTTGAATGGCTCCTTCTGAGGATCTCTATGGTCATCCTTGTTGGTCGCCACTATGTTGTTATGAGGTAGTTGAGACCTCGTTGCTGGGCCTAATTCTGGAGTAGGAGACATCTGAGAAGGTCAATTTGATCAGGAATCATTTATTGACAACTCAGAGTTTCCATAAATCTTATGACGACCATAGGCATCGAGACCTACAGTTTTTTTGTTTTCAATAGGGTATTCTAGAAGGTTCCCCTTTTTCTAGGCCATCATCGATTGGGAAAGCATGGTAAGATGACGCCACGGTATGATGGACCCTTTTAGATCCCCAAGCGTATTGACAAGGTGGCATAAATATTGGCCATACCGTCTCAGTTTACAACCATCCATGACGTCTTCTATGTCTTCAAATTTAAGAAATACAAGAGGGATCCATCCCATGTACTGAATTTGGAGGAGTGGGATATAGTATGTGATTTATTTGTTGTTGAGTGGCTGGTGAGAATAGTGGACTTCCATGAAATGGTCCTTTGGGGAAAGTCTATTCCATTGGTCTAGGTTCTTTGTCAGTAATGTAATGATACACATGAGACATGGGAGTGGAAGTCATGGGTTGAAAAAGAGTACCCATTCATATTTTTTTATCAAGATTCAGGTTGACTTTCCATGAAAGATACTTTTCATAGTGGAGAGATTTTTCACATAAATAACTTATTTTAAAAGTATTTTTCATTTAATTTCCATTCATTATTTGTTTTTGGGCTATCAGTTTTATTTTGGTGGAAGTGCTGCATTTTAAAAATTTGGGCCAAACCGTGTGCCCATTTACAGATATAAAAATAATTTCTTTCCTCTATATCTCACTCATTTTTCATCATTTTTCAAACATTCCAATTATTAAATGGACTCCCTTGACATATTAACACCACAAGTTCAATTTTTATCCTATGGGAATCTATAATAATAATGGATTTGAGTTTTATTAATAGAATTGTGCCATCCTGGAAGCTTATTTCCAGTTTAAAATAATTGTTTATTTAATAACTTATTCAATTTTTATTATTTTTCAGAGATTATAAGTGTCACCAAAACCCACTGAACATATCCACATGACCATTATATTTACCCCCTCTTTGGAACTCGTATTGATCACAAATTAGGGATGAAATTCATAGGATTTCTCAAATCGTCTAGATTTGAAGAGGGGACTTCTTTACTTAATAACCCTTTCAATTCTTACTCTTATCACCCATTTCCATGAAGTTCATTCCCAATTTCATAAAGTACCAAATTTCAAGAGGTTAGGGTTTCAAACCTATTGATTAATCCTGGGTTTTATTGGTCAATTATTGTGGTTTTATGTTTGATCTTTGTCCCTCATGGTGTGTCGGTGGTGTGATTTAATTTTTGCACAAGGATTTAATGGTTCTCCTTAATTCGGTAGGTGATTCAATGTTTATGAAATATATGTCTATTTAAATGTATTATTTATCATATTTTCAGGTTTATATCATTTTATAATTGATGTAAAAATTAGTTTTAGTGGTCTTTTTATTGGAAATGAATGTTAAAAGCCAATTTTATGTGAAATTGTCGATTTTTCAATGAAATGTTTTCCGGTTTTATTTGGGGATTCCATATAAATACTTAATTGATAATATTTAACATAAATAGGGCTTCCAATAATTATTTAATTTAAATACACTTTGGTTTTTACTACAAAAATGGGTTTTAATGCAGTTTGTGGAATATGTGAAATTTAAGTGCTATGTCTGTCTAAAAATTGAGGTTTTACAAAGTTATCCTTTCTTGGTTCACATGTAGAAATCATAAAATTGATTTGATGGATTTATTGAAATATATTGGGTAGAATTTTATGTTTTGGTAACTTAAAAGTGTGATCATAGTGCAAAAGTGGGGGGTTTCAAGGAGTTTTTGTTGCAAAACAATGTAGGATTTTGAGAAATTGTTTCATTAAAAATAAAAGTGTTTTTGGTGTGTGTTTTAAATGGTCTAAAATTTGTATAGATAATGTAATGATTCTACGTTACCCGTAGTTGTGAATTATAATAAAATTTATTTATGTATCATGATGAAATTATTTGATCACAAAGGGGGAAGTCCTGGTACCTAGGTGGGGTGGATATGTACTAGTATGACTAGTGGACCCGATGAGTTTTTTTCCCTATTTCACATCTCATTTGGATAAAAAACAACTCTAAATAAACAATATGGATGATTATTGGGAACCAATTTGTTATTTTTATTTCCCTACTAGTGTCTATTGCACGAGAACAGATTTTACTGTGGTTACATAACATCGAGGTATGAGGTACATGGGGCATGAGATTATCTAGTTCCTTATGGTGTTCCTGATTTTGTTTCTCATTGTATTTTTTTTATATTCCATTGAATATTGGTGTGATTGGAAGTATATTAAATTATATTACTATACCATTAATTTTTTTAACATTATGAATGTTTTAGATTGAAAATTGTTTTTAATTGAATGGTGCATTTCTTTGAATTTGTCGCCGCTTTTCATTTTATATTAAAACTGCTTCCTTTTTCACCTTGTATTGCATGAAATTTTGACTCATTCGGTGGTATCCGATTTAGAATATGTTAAAACCCTACTTACACCAATTGGGAGTAAGTATAATTTATTATTCGTGACTCAGGTAAAGGAAAGTCTTTTGGTCATGGTGGTACGAGGTATTAGTTCCCATCCTTGGGGCGGAGTTGTGGAGACGACTTGTGGGTGATGACCCCTTTTCATGTAGAGTCCTCAGGTTTTATGCTATTTATTTATGTATTTTGACCCTTTTTATTGCATTTAATCTTATGTATTCATTTCTGTATTATTTTTTAAACATTGTTGGTATGAATTTTTCAGATTCAGTTTATCAAATGTTTTTTATATTTTATGTATACATATAAAGGTAAATCATTCCCAAATAAAGATAAATGATTCTCGGGCCCTTCTTCCAGCCCATGTGGATAGAAAATTCCCTTTCGTCCTTTCCAAAGGCTAGGTTTAGTGTTGGTATTGGTGGAAACCAGATTTGGTTCGTGACACTCATCTTAGGTGCCTCAGCCATCAATGACTCATTTTGAATGTTTTCAAAAATTACTTGCTCTCTCAGGTTTGTCTAGTTTCACCACATTAATGATTGATTTGACATAAATAATGTTTTAATCCATTTTTTAAAACATATAAATTTTTTTATAAAATATTAATTATATAATTAATATCTTAAAACACCTGATACCTTGAAACATTCGAGTTATATTAATGGACATTGAAATTGATTCCTTCTATTAATATATGATATGGACCATCTAAGACAAGATCTTATCATCCCATTTTTTTCCATATTTATCTTCATTTTCCAAGAAACATTCTTCCCCATAGATTCTTGTGTTTCCCAATGGCCTCGTATTTAGTTTCCCTTAGAGTCTCCCACTTCTTACACGACCCTCTTTTTTGGCTCAAGGAGGAGTTATTGATCATTTATTTCATAAAGTAGGGGTCCCTTTATCTCTCTTTTATTGTGTTCATGTGGGGTGGGTTTAATGATGTATCCTTGTGAATATGGTAGAATCCATCATTAAAAAAGATTAATGAGGGTGGGGAAGAATAAGATGATGATAGTTTTGTTTTATATGTTATCATTTATCCATATTATGGGTTGTATGCCTTTTAAAAATTTGGGCCATTGTTGTTCATTTCTTGTGCATGGGTGATTATTTATACTTGTTTTTGATCCCTTGTTGAACAACTGAATATGTGAAATTTATTAACCATATAAATAAGGATAAATGAATAGATTCTCTAGGATCAAACTTGTTCTATTATAACCCATGTTTTATCATAGTAGAATTATAGAACAAGTGCTATTAAATATGAATATACCTTGATTATTTGTATTATTTTTTGTTGTGTATGGTTTGATTTGGCCTTGTGTCTTGTGGTAGTTTTGTGGTTCTATGGATGTGAGTGTGGATACATTGATGTATGATATAGAAAGTGTAATTTAATATCAGTATTTGAGATTTGTTGATTGTGGAATGAATGTGCAGTGGTTGGGAAGTGGGGATGCATATTTAGGTGGTTATATATTTATGTTACTAGGTGTGGTGTTGTTATGTAGTGGGGATTCAACATATTGTTGTGGGGAGGTGTTTTGTGAGATTTAACTGTAAGATACAGGTTTTCATATGGAGAGTAAAGACATTGTGATATTAAATTGAAGAATTATAATGGAAGATATTTTCTTGGGTGAATGGTGGGGAGGATGTGTGAAGTGTTGTGTTTTTATAAAAGTTTTCCTCATCTTATTGTCTTGGGTGTGATGCTGGTTGTGTGGTGTGGTTGTTAGTTTCTTGGGAAGGGATGGAATAACTAGTAAATTATTAATAACACCAAAATAAAATGCTATTAGGTAGCCTTATCTTATCAAATTCCAAAGTGGCCATCGTTAATTACAATACGTGTATTTATATCTTGTAGTAAAGGTGGTAGTGTTATGTGTTGGTTTATTACTTATGAAACCATAGGTTGGTCTATGTTTTTGGTTCTAATATATATACCTTTAAATTTTGGTGATCCAATACCCACCCCAACCTAGTTGAGAACTACATTCCAAACACCTCCATTTTTATATGGGTGGGTGTCTTTCCCAACCATAATAGTGGGAGGATAGATGTATACCCACCATCTCGTCCCTTGACATTATTCTAGGAGGTGATATCCCAAGACTCTAGAGGTAGGTTGTGTTGGAACCATGGATGTTCATTGTTATAAATAGGGTATGATTTGTATTTGTTTTCTAATAAATTTTGGTTGATCAAGGGGCATTCGAGTCATGTGATCTTATCGTATAGGCTGAATTATGTTTTTAAGGTGGAGCAGTTTCCAAGTGTTTTCCAATTTTCTAGGCCTCAAAAATTTGGATGTTATTATATAGGAAAAAGTATTGTTTTATTTATAAGAGTCCACCAATCTTGGTTCAATAACTACGAAGGATAGTTCAATGACTACATAGGAGGTATGCAGGTCAGTGTGGAAAAACGGAAAAGGAGGGATTTCAATGTATGAAGCTATATGGGCATGGATAGTGGTATGTAAATAATAAACGAAGAACAGATCACATGACAAATATAGATCATGGGAAGGATTGTAGTATGCAGATGGAAAATGGTCTACAGGATTACATATTTTCGGTGAAAATGGGGAGGAGTTATTTGCATAAAATCATGTTCTCGGATGTCTTATCATTGGATAAGATGAGGAAGAAATTGTTTCATAGAAGAATTCGGCTACCTTGAAGGAAGAGTGGAAGTACGCAGATCACATAGAAAAAAATTGATTGCGCGAGATGCATTGTAAGTGTTAAATGTGGTGTCGTATCGAAGATTTGGTAAACCTAGATTTAGAGAATTTTTCTGATCGATTTTCTAATATATTGAGAACTAATCCCTCAATTAAGATACATAGATGATATTAATAATCTGGGAGAAATTTGGTGATGTCTACAATGGTTTGAGGATGATGGGTTGCGGAAGACAGTTTACAGAAGATGGTTCATGGAAGATAGTTTTTAGAGGGGGAATTGGTCCACAAAGAAGAAGTAGTACATGGTCACAGACTGAAAAGTTAGTATTCAGTCATGGTTTGTTTAGTTATTACACTGAGGTGGTATGCAGTGTAGTGTGGTACATAGAGGAAGAATACTGGTTCACTAGTGATAAGTTCATAGTCAAACTATACACAGAAAAGTAAATTTCATATATAGGGGAAAACAAGACTTCAACAAAGCATCAATTTATATTTTATGATGAATAATTTAATTCCATTACATTGAAGTGAAATTCATGTCGATAAAAATAGGTCATATTATTCTAAATGTAGTGACCAAGGGGTGTCAATGTAAGTGATCTGAGGGACGTAGTTTGTTATCCAACAAACCTTATAAATTTAGTCTTCCTAGCATAGAGTGACTATGATAAACCCAACTAATACAAAATATTAGAATATTGGTGGATATTTGGATGACCAAAAACCTATCAATATATGAAACTTGGACTAACCCTTATTGTTGAACCAAGTAATATTTATGATTGGTCCTTCTATGTGTCAATGTTTAATTTACCACACATTACTAACAGACATATGTAATGGGTTCCTACCAATGTGGGAACTGGATCCATCACATTAAAATAACAATTTGACACCATGATTAAACCCTCACCTATTATGGAGTTCTGATTCCCATCAAGTTGTATCAGATCCATGTTGCTGATGTTAAATTTTTTTGTCTTTACTATTATGGATAATTAAATAAATGTGGGGGGAGTTCCACTATTTCTTGGAAGAAATCTCCAGATTTGGAAAATATAATGAGATCCCATCTAAGATCTCTTGTAATTTATGTACTATTTTATACTACACAATAAATTTATGTAACTCATGGAACATGACTATCTATAATGAACACAAATAGAAAAATTATTTATATAGATGCCAAATTTCAGAATTCCCTTACTACATCTCTACATGATCAATTCTACCTGAATCTGATGTGTAGTACTTCAGCATGGTTATGTAGGGAAAACTATTGAGAAAAAAGTATGGGTACAGAAATTTAAATTAGATGAAACTCCATTTTTTTCACAACATGATTGTTGATATGATGATGTATCCAGAAGAAAATAAAAAATAATTTTTCAATTAAATTACTGAAGTTGATGTAGTAATACGAGCACATAGTAATGAAGTAAAATACATTGACATTTATGAAAATATCATTAAAATACTACCACGTCTTTAAATTGGAAAAGATCCATCCCTGGAGGAATGTTATCATTCCAAACATTACCTGGATGACCTTTTATGAAACTTGGTGGAATATGAGATGAGAGTTAATCTAGAAGATTCCACTACTCGATTAAGAAATGAAATGGTATTCAAGGCCATGGAAAACATTGAATTTTAGGTTATGGTGTTTATAAAGGTAATTTAAAAAAACTATTTCTTCTATTTTTATGAAATTCAAGAGAGGAAAAAAAATTGAAGGCAAGTTAATTATGTCTTGTTTTTATTGTGGCATAGTTGGGAACATTGCTCCTCGGTGCACAAGAATGTTTGATGATGAAGAAAGTGATGTTGAAAACATGATAACGCCTTGAAAAATGTTTTTCAAAAAATTGGAGACATCAGGTCTACTATGAAACAACAAAGAATGGTTTTTTTCTATGAACATGAATATAATGAAAGTGAATTAATTGAAGAAAAAAATAGAATTTAAATTTTGAATCCATGTGTCAATGATGGATACTATTGATCTCTAGAAAATATTTGGAGATGAAGCTAATGATAATAAGTTTACCAATGATATGTGTCTCATGTTGCAACTTATGGATTATTTTGGTAATCATTTGAATCAATAAATGATATGTAAAAAGTGGAAATAAATTAAGGAAGATTCAACAGAATATGTTGTTATTTTTGAAGCTAAAATTTATTAACATTATCAAGTAGTAAAGGTTCATTAAAAAAACTTTTGAGAAATCAAGAGCTACAGTTGAACTGAAGCACATAATTAAAGAACATGAAAATATTATCAATAAACTTACCTTGAGACTAGGGGAAAAGACCAAGACTGTTTAGGGACTCTAAGAATATGTTTTCACTAATTGGAGTAAATTTGAAAGTGAATCAAATTCAAAAGAATCAAATAATAAAATACACATGGGAAAATTATCTAATGCTGAGTTGCTCGGGAGAGATAATAATTGATCCAATGGAGTTGAAGAGGTTATTAATGAATAAAGTCCCACTTGCATTGTAAATATTGGAATTGGTTGTGATGCTATAACATTAAATGATGAAAATAGAATGGACCAAAATAAAGGAATTCTGAATGTTTTAAATGATGAAACATCACTTGAAGTGCTGAGAAGTAAACCATCAACTAAAAATGAATGGAGAACTGAAAACTATTATTAAGAATCTAGAAATGATATTAAACCAAAATATGTTCATAAGGAACGATAGATGAGGAGGAATAGAAATGAGAATCCATTTCTACTTATGAAATTGCAATTTTTTGGCTATCTATACCATACCGTGTCATACAGTGAATAGGCAACGAGTTGTTTGGATAGGGAATATCTAGGAGGTCAACAATTAAAAAGAAATTAATATCTAACTTCTTATATAAGAAATAATTTATATGGATATTGTATCCATTTTTCTAAATTTTTCCATGAATCAATTCATTTTAGGTATATGATAGACATGAATAATGCATAATGAACTCCATGACATGTAAATACTAATCAACTGTACAATGTTTCTGTTGAAAATAGGTTTTTTCCTGCTAAAAGAAGAATACATGTATAAACAACCTAATAACATGTAAGTAAGGTTTGAAATTCCATTTGTATACTTCACATAATTTAGCATTTCCTGGTATGATAATAACAAAATTGAAAAATTCACCCTTTTAGGAGTATCCCTCGGAGATACAAAGAGAATAAACACCTAGATTTTGGACAGAAAATATACATCCCATATAATAGTTATTTTATACCATTTAACTAATGAGCAAGATAAAATTTCCGGGAACAGAAAGGTTTGTTAATTATAGTGCTTTGAATAGCAAAGGAAGTGGAAGAAATGAAATGGATAATGATGAGATAATCAAAATTTAATTTCATAATGTGGATGGTTTTTGTCACAATATCATAAGTGTGAGTCAACATCATAACTAAATACTTATATTGACATCCATCCAAAATTTATTCACAATAAAAGGATGAATATGGAATTCTCTCATGGAGGGATACAGAGAAAATTAAAAATTATATTAGGTTGATAGTAAAGAGAATATTTTGTACATTAATGTTGAAGACGGGAACAACACATGAAATCAAAAGTCGTGTCACAACAATCAACAAGATATGGAAAAGATATCTCAACTTAATATTGTCCTGGATATCCTAAATCTAAAGCATGAATATGAGAATCCTTATAATAAATTCATGTAAGAAAATATTTTGTATAGTATATATCGTTCAAAGAATATAACTACTTAAAATCATCTTTATTCCATTTATACAGATGTATTTTTCCAATAAATTTTGTTGGAACACGTTAAGAAAAATACATAGTCATTTTCTTTTATTATTATAGTATAATGGCATGTGTGATGGTTATACATAGCAAACAGAAAGCACTTGACTGCATGAAAATATATCTTTGAATTTTTGATAATGTTACTCGACAGAAAATAAAAATACTATAGCTTGTAACTAGAAGGTAATAAAAATCCATTAAATTTAAAAATTACATAGAGAAACAAGGAATACAACATGAGAATGATGTTGTGATAACTCCATAGAAGAATGGGGTTGTTGAGGGCCAGAATCGGCTGGTGAATAATATGGCCAGAATGATGATAATTGAGACTCACACCCCTTTACATTATTGGAAAGAGGTTATTCATGGTGTACTTTGTATTCAAAATAGAACATGGGATTATATTGGGGGAAACCAAGACACCAAATGAGTTATGTCATGGAAAGTGTCCGGATTTGAATTATTATTATTTTTATTTGGATGTAATTGCTTTATCTGAAAACAATAATGAAATTCATAAAAGTATTGTGATTCTATAGATGAAGGAATATTCCTTCGATGTTCAATGAATAACAAAGCTTACAAATAGTTTAATAAACATTTTTGATAAATTAACGAAAGCATTTATGTTAAGATCATTGATCATAAAACCATAAATTCCTCACGGAATTCATCCGTTGATGTGTTGGAAGATGTAGAATAATGTGGACATATAATAGATCAAATTATAGTAGTGGAAAAGGTGTGAAAAAAAAATTAGGAATCACATTATGATGTTGACTAATAAGAAATATTAAATAGGGAACCCGTTGCTGAAGAAAATTCATCTGATCCCCACATGAGAAATCGAAGAGCACAAATTGACCAATTTCTCATTATTGGGGATTGGAAAGCTCCCACGTTGACATAGAGAATGGGGAATAATGCACAATCTTCATTCCTTTTAGTTTTGGAACTATCTTTATATGAAGATTCTACAATGGAATAATCATATGTTAAAGACATGAATGATGAGTTTGATCAGATCTATATGAACCAAACATGTGATCAATTTAAGAGAACTGAAAATAATAATGTGATTGGTACCAAGTGGATCATCAAAAATAAATTTGACGAGCATTGAAATGTGATATGAAATAAGGCATGTGTAGTTTGTAAAGGCTATTCTCAGATAGAAGGTGATGATGTTGAAGAAAAATAATCTTTTATTCATTGACTGGAGTCAATCATAATATTTTCATCTATGAAAATTTGAAGAGGATACAAAATGTATCAAATGGATATCAAAATAGCTTTCTTAAATGGTGTTCTCGATGAATAATTCAATGTTGAAAACCCAGTGGGTTTTGTGCTTGGTAATGATGAAATTAAGTTTTGATGATAAAATAAAGGACTACATGGTTTGAATAAGGCACCAAAAGTGTTGAATTTTTAGATGGGTTTTTATATAGAGATGATATAATTTAAAATAGGTGGAGTGTATCAAAATCATAATGTGAAGAATTCTATATACGATCAATTTATGGTTTCATTTTATGTTAATGATATTATATTTGGTGGAAGCAAGAATAGATCAGTATAATACATTTCTAATAACCTGAAATTAGAATTTGAAATGTCTATGATTGGTGAAATAACATTCTTCATGGGGTTGTAAGTGATTCAGAGGAAAGACAACAATTTTATTTCTCTAGAAATATATGTAATAGAGTAGATGAATAAATTAAATATGCATGACTCTAACACAATTTCCACTACAATTGCAGTTGTAACTTAACACGGAAATCATGATTATGGGAATAATGGGTATCCCACCATGTATAGGAGAATCATCATAAGCTTAATGTTCATAACTACAATGAGGCCATATATTGTCTTTGAAACATGATTAGTGGTCTCCTTACAAAGTAATTTAAAGGAAGAACATATATTGGCTGCTAAAACAATCATGAATTACATTAAAGGTACCCAAAATTATGGATTATTATTCAATTCAAGAAGAGATAGTGAACCATCATCATTTTATGATTCTGACTAGGATGTATATTTTTATTATAGAAAGTCCACAGGTGGAGGAGCATTATTTATTGGAACTAAATTTGGGGGATGGTTGAGTAAGAGATTGGAAAGCACTTCATTCAGTACTTCTAATGCTATGTATATCTCTGCTACAATGTCATTCACACAACATCATTAGATGAAGTTACAACTGACTAATATTGGTGATGATGTGAAATAGATAATGGTGATTCTCTGTGATAACAAGTGTGAAATTTGATTTTATGAATAATCATTTTCATCATTATCGTATGAAACACATTTAAATATGATATCCCTTCATAAATTAAAATGTGGGACAAGTCAAGATTAAAATGGTACGTGATGGAACTGATGATCCAATGGATGACATGCTGGCCAAGCCATTATTAGCACATATGTTTGAGAACTATCAATTGAACTATAGTGTTGAACCACCTACTAGTGTATGTGGAGGTTTCTGTTGGTCCCACCTCCCTAGTTATATTAATTATTTTAATCTGTTTTTGATTTTATAGAAATTTTATGGGGGAGATGCGTTCATGTGGTAGTGTTCTTAAATCTTAACAAGTAAAAATTTTATTCATGTGGGTTTATTTCCATTTTGGGACAATATAGAAATTAAATGATAATGAATTTTTTTCTAAAATATAGAGAATAATGAAGTTCAAAAATGTTACAATGGGGGAGAATGATGAGTAACAAAAGGAAGAATATATGAATTGAGAAAACAATTCCGTAGTATGAGGAAATTCTCAGAGCTGAGGATGGAAATCCTTATGAATTCGAAGACAAGAAAACACAATTCATGCTCCTCTTATTTTCTACACTGATAGTTTCTAATGTAGAATAATAATATTGGATTATTTGTTTCTACCGTATCAAGTATTGATTGTGTTTGGTGATCCATTAAATTTATCTATAGATTTACAACAAATCCAATTGGTGATATTGTTGGAACAAAGGCAATTCCTTGCTAGAAATATAGTATGGATTGTGTTTTCTTTTAAATTCACATGGGGTTGAACAATGGGTTTGTAGGCCATGTGATCTTATAGTACATTCCAAATCAGGTGTTTAAGGTGGCATAGTTTTTTAGTGTTTTCCAAATTTTTGGGCCTCAATATCAATAATTTATTATTTTTACAAACGATGGTTTTATGAAATGGATTCCTCCAAGGGTGGTCTGTGGACCATAAAGAAATGTTCATAGAACACATAGAAGGTATGTAATTTTTCATGGAAAAATGATAAAGGTGATATTTCCATGTAGCATCCATATGCTACCGAGAAGGGTGGTATGTAGATCATAAAGGAAAACGGTTCATTAGACAGATATGGTTCATGTGAATGTTTGCATTACATTGACGTAAAATGGTCTCCAAGACACCATTTCATTAGCAAAAAATAGGAGTACTGGTTTGTGGAAAATACTTTTTGTAGGGTGGCTTTTCATTGGTGAAAATGATTTGGATATCAGTTTGTGGAGTAATTTAACCTTTGTGATGGAAGAGTGGAGGTAAACAGACCGTTCAAGTAAAATATTCCATTAGAGATGCATGATATGCATTAAAGGCGGCATCCTATCGAAGATTTTTTATATCTCAGTTTAGAGGATTATGTAGATCTTTTTACCTATATAAGTAATAGTAATCCTTTTATTAGGATTGATAATTTTGATTAAAAATCATGGAGGAATTTGATGATGTATAGAATGGTTCATGGAAGATGGTTCAAAGAAGATGGCTCACAGAATATAGTTTGCGAAAGAGGAATTGGTCAGTAAAGAAGAAGCATTACACTATTTTGGTTTTTGAAGGTATCATGCGGACATTGTTTTCATAGGTAGTACATAGAGGCGGTATATAGTGAAGTGTGATCCATGGATATAGAAGGCTAGTTCATTGGGTACAAGTTTGCAAGCGAATAGTACGAGGAAAATTAAATTTACTCTGTTGGGGAAAATTATATTTTAATAGGGCATCTATCTATATTTTAGGAATCCAGATTTAATTCCATCCAATTATATAATCCTTCATGCTGATAAAATTATTCTAGATTCTTCTGGATGATGTGAGCAAGGGGGAGTCAACATAAGTGATCCAAGGGACATAATGTGTTATCCCTAAAACCTTGTAAAGGAAGTGGGCATGGGAAAAAGTAATTTTGAAAAACCATTGTAATTCATAATTTATGATGATTAGTGGACACTTGTATGATCAAAAACCTATCAGTGTATTATCATAAGACTATCCCATAATGGCGAACCAAGTAAAATTGAAATGTGATCCTTCGGTGTGTGAATTTTTAGTTTACTTCACATTACCAAGAGAATGATTTAAGGTGTTTCCACAATTGTGGGAACAAGATCCATCAATTTATAATATAAATTTGAAACCATGATTCACCAACCCTCTATCAGGATGTTTCAGGGTCCTTCATGTTGTTGTTCATGAGGCCCACGTGTGTGCTGTTGATTTTTGCATCCCAAGTGTCTTCGGGATGAGATCTGTTGCTGTTCCTCGATGTCATTATGATTTTCTGTGGTTTTTTTTCCTAAGTTATTTAATGTAGGATGAGATGTAGTTTTGAGGCCAAAGTGTTTGTGAGAGATATGTGATATGGTATGTGGACTAGATTTGTGCTGGTGTGTTTTTCATAAGGTTCTTTAATGAGAGGTTGTATCTCTAGGAAGTTTTCTGTTTGGGTGTGAGAGTTTCTGATAAGTTGGAATGTGGTGGGTGATACCCTATCATTGATGTTATAATTATGTAAAATTACATTCCTTGCATTATTTGGATAGTATACCATGGTATGATTTGGAATGGATAATATGCCTTGTGAGGTTCTTTGGGTTTTGATATTTTCTCATGGTCTTATTAGTTTTGTTCTCCACTTTTTCATGAGATTCATTGTATTCTACTAAATGTATACTTTTATTCTCACCCGATGTATATAAAACTATTTTCATGTTTTCAATGATATTACATAGATCTTACTGGACTGTACTACCATAGGTGTTGGAGATAGTTATTGTGTCACTTCTTAGATTTTCATTATGTATTTAGTTTGGAGACTCGTTATTTTGTATTAGTTACATTTTGAAACATTAATGTGGGAAGATTTTGTTTTCATTTCATATATACATGCCTTAGAGTTGCATAAGGTTGATAGATATTATCTCTCAATCGAAGTTTTATAGAAAGGGTAATTACTACAATTTATTAGATTTATATACCCTTTGTGTCGGTTTCCACCATGAGGCCTACAAGAGGGGGGAATCATTGGTCATTGTCTCTATTTTCTCATTTACAACTCAGAAGGGGCATATTTGGATGGTGGGTTCATGATAGAATGGAATTATAATTTGTGGTGATAGATATGATGGATTTTTTAGTTAGGAATGGTGAGGATTTCATGGGTTGGTTGGGAAACAGGGATAGGTGACCTCGGAACGTGACATTGGTCTAGGAAGACGATCTTGGGAATTAGATTTTAAGTGCCCCTATGATATGAACTAAGGAATATAAGATTACTGAATATAGAAGTAAGTCTACATAGTTTGTAGGTTAGAGACCCTAGGAGTGGTACATTCATCATGATGACTTGTGTAATTGTTTGAATTTGGAGTTTCTGGTAGATTAATTAAATATCAATTTAAAATGAATCTTAAAAAAAATCATAAATATTTGGAATACGAGATCATTGTTAACCATTCTGGTATGATACAAATTCATCATCCACAATTTACATGATTTGTGGAGGGATAGCAAGCCAGTCTAGATGATTAGCGGAGGGTTGATCTTGAGGACGAGGAAAACCATTGGCAGAGAAGATTATGTGCTTCCAAAGACAATATTTGGGAATGTGCGATGGCATTATCTCAGGTATGGGGAAAGAGAGATGGCCTGAAGATCTTGAGACCGTCTTTAGATTAATCCAAGCTCTGACAATGTACTATGTTTCATTATCGTTTAGTTATTTGAGGGTAGTTATGAATCAATGATGGATGTTGTATCTGGGGGACAGAAGGTTAACTGATGTTCTATGTGTTGATTATGAGAAGGCGTTCTATGAATAATTCCTTTATTTGACCATGTATGTTGAGAAGTGAGAGGGGACACTCTCCATATAGTGGGGAGTATGTTGGTATGGGATTCTGAGATCACATTCAAGGATCTTTTTTGCCTCATTGCAGATCTCATTCTAGATGATGAGTCTCGGGCGGGACGCATATTGGGGGAACTTTATCCTTCTCTCCCATATGCAGTTACTCCCTTCACCATTATGATGTACTTAGATATCTAGAAGAAGGATGAGGATGTTTAGAGGATAAACATATGAAGATGCCTACCATGAGAGGGGATTCAGAAGGGTTCATTTAAGGGAAAGGATAACAGTGGAAGGTCTCAAGGACTAGGGCCTTTGAGGTTTTTGGTGTTTGGGATTTGACCTCATTAATTTCAGTTTTGACCTTAGGGTTGTCATTCATTTTCCAATTCCTTGGGACTAAATTATTTATCTTATGGCCTCAAGAACCTTAAGAGTTTGTCCACAATTCATGGTCAGTATGGTAGAGGTGGGTTGCTTCAGTTCTGACCTTAGTAATAGTTTCTAGAAAGGCCATTTCATCATCAAGGATAGCTGGTTCCTATGCCACTAAGGGGAGATAGAGGTGGTGGAGGTAGACCTCAAGGTGTCCCTCTGGGACATTGACATGGGAATGGTTGGGCAGGTAGCCAACAACAGAGTGGTAGAGGAGATGGGCGTGTTCAGTTCCACGCTGCAAAGGTAGTAGTTCCAGTAGGGTCAGAGATTATTCAAGGTATGGCCAATATATTTAGTACTCATTCCAATTCTTTTTTAGATTCAGGAGCTTCTCACTCTTTATTTTCACTCATTCTTTCCCACTCTATGGGACTACACATAGATAGGATTTCCATGCCACTAGTGTTGAGTACACTAGTCAGAGGTCAGACCAAATTGGTTGATGTTTGTCAGGGATGTATAGTAATGTTGGTGCCAAATTAATCTAGTGAATACCTCTTTATGTTACATATGCAACCATATGATATAATCCTTTTCATTTACTGGTTCTTTTTCAGACTTTTTTTCATCGAATGAATCAGAATAAAGGTTTTGTTTTCAGACGTGGATGTTCAGCGTGTGTTTATCAATGGAGAGTGGAGTCCTTAGATGGGAAGCTGATGTGTAGAGCCTATTTTTTTCCTTTTTTTTAGCTTTCAATGGAATTAGATTATTATGAGATGATAGAGGTTCCCAAAATTGTTGGGGAATTCATGGATGTCTTCCTCAAGGATATTATGACTCTACACCCTCAACATGATGTTGATTTTGGGATATCTTTGAAGCCTAGTGATTCACTTATTTAAATGGATCCTAATCAGATATAACCTTTCACGTTACAATAACTATATATTTAGATTGATAGCATGATGAAGAAGGGAATTATCTAGCCCAATATTTCACTATGGCATGCTCCAGTCGTATTTGTGAAGAAGTCAGATGGTGACCTGAGGGTGTGTATAGACTACCACATATTGAATAATGTGACAGTTAAGAACTATTACCCTCTCTATTGGATAAAATATCCTTATCACCAGCTCAAGGGAGCAAGCAGGTTCTCTAAGATCGATCTTCACTCAGGGAATCACCGGTCTAGGGTGAAAGAGGGTGACATATCAAACACTAATTTTATGTGGATTTATGAGAACATTGAGTTCGTGGTTTTTCCATTTGGTGGTATGAACACAAGATTCGTGTTTATGGGGCTCATGAACTCTGTCTCCCATGAGTTCCTGGACTAGTTCATCATTGTGTTCATCGATTAAATCCTAATATAACAAATGTCATAGGAGGGTTTGAGCATCTAAAAAATGTCATGGAGGTTCAACAACACCACCAACACTATGGGAAGTTGTCCAAGTGTATTCAGTGGACATGAGAGGTGAACTTACTTGGGAAAGTTGTGTCTCAACATGGGGTATAAGAGGAGAAATCAAATTTTGAAGTTGTTGTTTCTTGGGAAGCACCTAATAATGTTTCATTGTTTTTAATTTTTATCATCCTGGTAGTATATTATTGGCAATTTGTACATGATTTATCTAAATTTGAAGCTATATTGATGGCACTGACCAAAAAGGACCCATCCTGTGTGTGGATTGTGTAGTTTTAGGTTGCTTCTAGCTGCCTAAAGGGAAAGTTAGTCAATTCTCTAGTTTCCAAATGAAGGGGTGATGCTTGAGGTGTTCTGTATACCTTCTCATTTGGGCATGGAATGATTGTTGACATAGAAATGGGGAGCATTCTCTTATGGTTCTTGGTATTTTAATCACAAATTATATAACTTTTCCACCCATGATCTGGTTCTTACAGCAATCGTATTTGTGTTGAAGTTGTGGTGGCATTACCTCATTAGGGGAGCACTTTGTGGTATTCACAAATCACAAGAGCTTGGGGTATATCCTTTCCAAGTGAGATATGAGATTACGATAGTGGAGGTGGATTTATTTTCTTCATTATTATGATTTCAAGAGAAATTAATCCTTAAATATGGGGAGTGTTTTTGTCAATGCATTGAGTAAGAAATCATAGACGGAGGTTTTTTGAAAAACAATGGATTAATCAAAGGCGATGGAAGATTTGGAAACCTTGTACATAGATTCATGAATGGATGGTGGTAGAGGATGTTAGTTTTAAATGATAGTACATCCATCTGTGAGGCATAAGGAGGAGGAGTCTCTACTGGGAGACTCAGAGGCATATGGGATGTGTGATTAAGTTTATCCGAGAAATGATCCGGAGGGATTTTTGAAGGATGGAAAAATCATATGAGGTTATATTGGAATCTATTTGTTACTATAACAATGAATAGGTGAGTTCACTGTGAGATTTATAGCAGTTCCCTTTTTTACACACAGGATTTTCTAATATGTATCGTGTCTTTAGGATGCAATTTTGGTGGCCCAGAATGTGCCGGCAGTGGAAATGTTTGTAGTGAAGTTCATACAATGCTTGAAGGTATAGGCTGAGCATTTTATTGCAGATGGTTTGTTGCAACACTTAAATGCCACCTAATGGATGTTTGATTACATATTTATGGACTTTTTCATAGGATTACCGAGGTATCATAGAGGATGTGATGAAATATGGGTAATGGTGGATCAACTAACTAAATAAGCTCACTTCATAGAGATTAGGGAGTCAAGAGAATTGGATAGCATGTCTAGGAGGTATGTGGATGTGGTGGTGTGGCTGCATGGGGTTCTAAGATCCATCATCTCAGATTGAGGAACATGGTTTATTTTGTGATTCTAGAGGGTATTAAATCATGATTTTGGCACATAGTTATACCACAATAATATTTTCCACCCTAAAAATATGTTTATAAAGAACAGACAATCCATATATTGGAGGACATGTTGCAGGCATGCGTCATGAATGTTGGGGGATATATGGTACGACACCTGCCATTGGTAGATTTTTCTTACAATAATATCTATCATTCTACCATTGGTATGTCTCTATCCAAATCCTTATACAGGGGACCCTTCCAATCACCTTTGTTCTAGAGATAACTTGAGGACACAATATTTCTTGGTCCGGACATGGGGCAGAGTTTGATTGAGAAGGTGAAGCCTATCCATGATAGGATGAAGGCAACAAAAGACCAGAAAAAGATGTATGATAATCGTAGGAGGAGGACCTTGTAGTTTGAGGATAGATACAATGTTTTCTTTATGGTTTCCACAAGACACGCATAACGTAGGTTCATTAGAGGGTCAAGATTTCTCCCAGGTTTATTATACTAATTGATGTGTTGTGGTGAGTTGGAATGGTGTATTTCTAGTTTGCATTACAACCCTAGTAGGAGGAATCCACAATTTTTTTCTTCTATGACAACTTCGTTGGTATCTTCACGATGAATCCTATCATGAACAAACCCGCTTCAACCCTAAACCGGTCACCCGATCCAGTCCACGACATGAACCGTAGGGAATTCTCGATACCCATGGGCTAGAAACTAGTATCAGGCATCAAAAAATAATCCTTGAGAAGTATTTGAACCATGAAAAAAAAGATAAACAGCAAAAAAAACTGACGATACAAATGGAATGTAGCAGTAGAAATAGTAACACAAAACATACCTCTTTGTGACCTTCTAGATCACCACCTAACTCATAGTCAGGCCTTCTCCAACACTATATAGCTGAACCAGGAACCTAAACAAGAACTGAACCTGAAACTGAATGAATATGATAGGCATGAGCACCGAGATACTCAATAGTGATTCCAAAGATAACCATGGAATCCATGTAATCCCTTTCCCAAAACAATCCAATGACACAAGTTTGAAATAAGAATATAAAAGTAGGGTTTTCACATATGAATGTACCCAACCTGCTTTTCCCATTTAAAAACCCAACCATGCTACGTACCATTTCAGAAAAATCATTTTTATGAAAATATGGGCTAATGTAAAACAAGTATACAGTGAAAAATGAAAATATACTAGTGAAAACGAAAGGGAACAAGAAATGTAAATAATCCAGAAAACAGGGGTGATCCTAAACATCCCTAGAAGTCCCCTGGATATACTCGGTTTCAGATCCAGCTACTAGAATTTGGTGAATATCCTAAGTCTATAACCAACTGGCCCCCCTAAACTAAGCAATCTAGTAGAAATGCCCACCTGGCCTAACAAAATATCCAGGGGTTCCAACTCGTCTAATTGGGGTTGATCAGCAACTGTCACTCGATCATATAAAAGATACCCAGGATCCCATGGTGTCAATAATAATACCCTATAAGTAGGAAGGACTTCACACACATGACTCATCTCACCACACTTTCATACCCCAAACACAGATGCTTCATATGCATTCACCCATAAAGGGTTTCCCTAGACAGGAACGCCCCCAAATACACATTCAAATATTTCACATTAACAAGATACCGACCAAGACGTCACACCATTTAAATTTTAAACCATTTCATAAAATGTTTAATTTTTCCAATAGTTCATACGCTTTAATCAAAATACAATATCCCTTAAAATTTAGTGAAAACACATCGCTTGGGTCAAAAGTGTCAAACATTCCCTTGTTTTCCAAAACATACACACCCAAACACTTCATAACAAAACAACGGTTTTTTACCCTCTTTTTAAAATTTGGTTAATACATGACCTCAATCCAAACGTTCCAAATCCATAAGGAATACATTTGATACAAATTATTTGAAAACACAAAAATGAACATCTATCCTTTGGGATCTAAGAACCATTTTTAAAATCAAAATCAACCACCCCCCTTATTTGAAATGACACCAACCCTCATTTTGGAAACATTGAGCCCTTCTCAAATTATCTTAACACAACCACTTTGCCATAACCACCAAAGTAAACACAATAAAAAACCACTTTCGAAAGAAAATGCACATGAAATCCCTAATGAAAAAATTTTCTCAACATCAACAAAATTTGGTTAACCGACAACACAATTTATAAAATTAGACCAAGACTCAACAAGTTTACAAATACATTTATAAACAGGTAAACCAATTTCTAAAAAAAATTCACAAGCATTCCAAACAATGTATAAATAATACGAATAAGAAAACCACACAATTTTTTAACTATTCAATAACAAGGTCAAAATATTTACCCAAATCTAAAAACTCACATATAAATTTATCTAGGGAAAATACTTCAATACTACTTCTAACAAAACCAATAAATTTGAAATGACTATAACATATTAACTAATTTCATTTCGGAAAAGAAAAAAAGTAAATTAATTAAGAAAAATTAATCAAGAATTCAATGGGTTTAATCAAAAAGGAAAACATGGGTTTTCATACCTCAAAGCAAGATCGGGCACGATGAAAAATCAATGTAATGTGGATCAACGCACTGTAGACCGAGCGCACACCTGGATCCAAGAAAAAAACAAACAGAATTTAAACCAAAATTAAGGTTTTCAAAATTTGATTGATTAACACAAAACCAGAGGATGAAAACACCATAAAAGTGGAATCCACAGACTAGAGGGGTAGAAAAGGAACTACGAAAGATGTTCAAATTCATGATGGAAGACATATAAAACATCGCGCGCACATGGGATTCCGAGCGGCGGGTAGGAGCAATGGGTCAAAGAATTAGGTATCTAGAAAATAGGGTACGAAAGGGGTTTGGATCAGCAGGTTTTCGGAATGGGGGGCTGGTCGGTAAGGAAGAGAACGAAGCAGCAGGAGGCTGGTGCACGGGTGGCCGGAATATGGGAGGGTAATGGTCGGCTGGCTGAGGGCCTTCACACGGAGTCCGAGTGAAGGGAAAGCACAGGTCTAGATGTTGCTGAATGATGGAAAGGGTGATGGCTTGGGCCAGCCTAGTGTAGGCTGGTGAGAAGGGATAAAGGCCAGTTGGGGGGAGGTGTCGGGTGCGTTGCTTCCTACTATAGAATGGGGGGCCAATGGCCGGGAAGATGGCTAGGGCAAGACCAGCATGAGGAAGGGGGCGAGGGAGGTGGTGTATGAGAGGGAGCTAGTGGAGGAGGGCCTGGGCACGAGCAGGGGGGAAACTGGGTGTGCTGAGATGGTGCCGTCGAGGGGCTGTAGAGACCAGGGAGGGGAAGTGCAGAGGGAATGGATGGGAGGCTAGAAAATGGAGGACACGGCGAGGCCTAGTGGAGTGATGTGTAGGGACCCAGGGGGGGCTAGGTCATGATGGGGAATGGTGGAGACAGGCATAGCGGATAGAGGTTCAGGGAAAGGGGAGTTCCACGAGATCAGGTTGGATTAGGGTAAGATTTTTTTTCATTTTTATGTTATAATATTTGTAATAATAATAATAATAAAACCCAAAATAAAATTAATAAAAATAATAGTGAAAAGGGTAAAAATAATTAAAATTAACAATAATAAAAACAATAATTATTTGATTAATAATAAAAATAACAATGACGCTAAGAAAATAATTATAATAGCTTTAATAAAAGAGAAGATATTTCAAAAATAATTTTAATCATTTTAAAAAAATAGTTATTATAATAAAATAATGAGAACTATCATGACACCTTTTCATCCTCCATGGATACCGCCAACTGCGCCGTAACCACGCATGGGTCCGAACCCCACTACAAAAATTAGATGCAATCAATTTTGATCAGGGAACGATCTTGAACCCTGGAGAGATAAGTCATGGACAACAATTAAAAAAATAAAAATGAATTGAATGTAGAGGTGTGACAATTATCCACACCACAGACACTTTCTACCCCTAGAAATTCACTCGGCCGAACAATAGACAAAACAAGAGTCCATGCCTGACTGAAACTGAATAGAACCACACCTCAAGGTAATGGGAGAACATGATAGGGTTCTCCCCATCCCAAGAATTCAACTAATGAGGAATTTTTTACAATAAAACATACCACCCTGGGAGGGGGCCGACGCGGGAACTCCCAACCAAATTAAACTATCATTTACAACATAAGAGAAACAACACCTCTTCTAAAACATGGAATTATCGACCCAAGTGAAGATCCCCAAATACTAGAGAAAAACCTCTGAGCTGAACTTAACCCAAATAGTGAACCTGAGCATAACCAAAAACATCGACATAGGAAGAATGAATGGTTCAAGAAACCATAATCAAACAGAAGAAAATATTTAGATTACAATTGAATAAGTCCATCATAACTTCATGACAAAACAATTAACATATAACAACATCAAGACATTAATAGCTGAAAATTAGAAATGAAAAGACTTTAAATTTTCAAATGCAAACCGAAAACATAAAACCTTAACCGAGGCTTCACACCCCTGTAAAATCCTAACTGTGCGCGAGATTCACCCCATATCCTGTGGCTAGGGATCTAATGGATAAAGCATCTCCTGCCTCAAATTCAAGCACTAGAAATCCTCCAGTCACAACGTCTTATTTAAGAGAAGCTTCCTACAAAACTACTCAAAATGACCAGATAGCTGCAATGATGACACGTCTTGGGGGGGGATGCGGCATGATGGCTTCACATGCCCCAACCAGCCACACTGGTGGAACACCACTAAACAGTCTGAGAAACAAGATGCCAAAACCACTATAGAGGACTCTCTAGAAACATGTCTATCTGTAACACCCTACTCTCTATATGGGGAACCTTTATGAGTGACTAGAAACACTATATTTTCAAGAATCTATGTTTCTTAGATCAATTTACCTTAGAACGTCTCATCCACCAACTTCTCATAATGACGGTCCTTAGAAGAAAGTACTCTCTCCTAGATATTTGGATGATGAACCCAATGAATAGACAAGTCTTCATGAAATCCTATGACACTACCTCCAATGAAAACAACACAATATCTTTGAAATGTTCAACATATGTCTTCACCGTCTGTTGTCCTTGTTGAATAAACATGTGTTCTTCCATTTTCGTCATCTTCACCTCTACAGATATAAATGATCAGATAAAGAAGGACCTAAAGACATCCCACATAATCCAAACTTTCATTAACGGTGGGGTAAACAACTCACATTCATCCAAAGCTGGACCATAAAAAAACCCCAAACGACACACCCTCTGGAATCTTCGGGATTTCCCAATACCCTGAAGATTCTTTCGACCATTTCAAGCCACTCTACTACCACTAATGGACCGTAATCACCATGAAGGATATGAATTGTCCGAGAAGGACCAATAAAAAGGCACGACTTATCAGAAACCTTGGGTAACTTCTTGGGACGCATTTTCTGAACAAAATATAAAACATATAGCCAAAAATGATATAAATCCAGAGTAACATCAAAGAAGGAACCTTCATCCAAAAAAACCAGCTCAAAAGAAAAAAGCAAATAAAAACACACCCCAAAGGCCCTTTTATTATTTTAGATTTCAAAATTTGATTCATTCAAGGACACTTTCAAAATACCTAACCCACTTTAAAAACCTATTTCAATTTTCCAAAACTAATTTCCCCATTTTCATTTTTCAAAACACGATTACATCAATCAATACCAAAACAAAACACAACTTACAGCAAACCATCGGGACAAGTAGATAGTAGTTATACATAACATAGTGACATGGTACTGAGCCATGCCCCAAGAAATCATAAACGACGTAGAGAAACACAACCGTGCATTCAGACTCCACATGGGTCACTACTCCATGTGAGGTCACAACATCACACTGGTCTGCCTCCATTGTCAATCCTCGATCCCAAAACAAATGAAGAAGACTCAAAACCTGTAATACCCCTGGCAACCCGAGGTTCATAATGATTGAGGGTTCATGAAGTCCTTCCTATACCTACCTCTCCAATCCTCACAGTCCTAATATCCATCTACCGGATACCCCAAATAATAGGGGTCTCCTATGATACCATTTTGTCACCATCCAACCCAGATTAACCCTGAACTGGTAACCAGATCTAGTCCAAGACATGTCCCAAAGGGAATTATTGATCCCCATGAGCTAGAAACCATTTTCGGGCATCAAAAATAATCCATTGGGAATGATTTGACCCTTGAAAAAATAGAGAAAAAGATAAAAAAACTGGTGATAAAAATGAAAAGTTGTAGCGGAAAGAAAAGTAAAACCGAACATTCCTCCGTGTGACCTTCTAGGTCACCACAAAAATCAAACTCAAGCCTGCTCCAACACAAAGAAGATGAACCTGGATCATGAATAAGAACTAAACCTGTAACTGAAATAATATGATAGGTGTGGGAACTAAGATACTCAGCAGGAATGCCAAAGATAACCACGAAATCCTTGAACTCCCTTTCTCAAAACAATCAAATGAAACAAGTTTTAAATTCAAATTTAAAGTAGGGTTTCTACATTTTAAGTATGAAACATGTTTTCCCTATTTAAAAAACCCATCCAAGATACGTACCATTTTAAAAAAAAACACTTCTATGAAAAATATTTGTAAAGTAAAACAAGTAAACTATGAAAAATGAATATAATCTAGTGAAATAGTATGTAAAAAGGAAATGTAAATAATCCAGAAACCATGGGTGATCCTAAATATCTATAGAAGTCCCTTGGACATATTCTATTTTATATCCACCTACCAGAATATGGTGATGCTTTTATGTTTATAACGAACTTGCCGCCCAAAACTAACCAATCTAGTAGAAAATCCCACCAGGCCTAACAACAAATCCAGGGGGTACTAACCCATCTAATCGGGGATGATCAGCAACCGTCACTTGATCATTTAATAGATGCCCAGAAACCCATGGTGGCTATAATAATATCATGTAAGTAGGAAGGACCTCGCAAAAGTGACTCATCTCACCACACTTTCATACCCCAAACTTGAATACTTCCAATGCATTCACCCATAAAGGGTTACCCTAGACAAGAGTGCCCCCAAATACACATTCAAAAATTTCTCATTAACAAGCTACCAACCAGGCTATCAAACCATTTAACTTTTAAACCATTTCATAATATTTCCAATGTTTCCAATCGTGCGTATGCTTTTGTCAAAATACAACCTCCTTTAAATGATAGTACAAACACTTCACTTGGGTCAAAAGTTCCATGAATGCGCTTGAGTTCCAAAACATGTACACCCAAACAGTTCTGAAAAAAAACAACAGTTCTTTACTATCATTTTAAAATTTCATCAAAACATGATCTCAAGGAAAATCAGGCCATATCCTTGAGGAATTCATTTAAAACCACTTTTTTGAAAACACTTAAAAGAACCTCTATCCTTTATGATCTGAGAACCATTTTTAATATTAAAATCAACCACTCACATTATTTGAAATGAGACCAACCCTCACATTGGAAACATCAAACCCCTTGAAAATTTATTAACACAACAATTATGCCATAACCACCAAAGTAAAAACAGTCAAAATCCTCTATTGAAATATAATCACACCAAATACATAACCAAATAAGTTTTGCAACTTCCACACAATTTTGTAAACCGACTTCAAAATTTATAAAATACTACCAAGACTCAACCCGTTTACAAAAACATTTAAGAACAAGAAAAAATTATATACAATTTTCAGAAGCTGACCAAACAATGTATAAATAATTTGTATAAGAAAACCACACAATTTTTGAATGATTCCACAACTAGGTCAAATAAGTTACCCAAATCTAGAAATCACACATATAAATTTAACTAGAGAAAATAATTCAAAACTATTTCTATCAAAACCAAAAAAGATTTAAAACACTATAACATATAAACTAATTTAATTTCAAAAATGTTAAACAAGGACAAGATTTAACTAAAATCAATCAAGAATTAAATGGATTTAATCGTAAAGTAAAACATGCATTCACCAACCTCAATTAAAGAGCGGGCTCGACAGAACATTAATGGAATGTGGAGAGACACCCTGCAGACTGAGTGCGCACCTATAACAAAAAGAAAATTTTAAGGAATTTAATTCGAACATATGGGTTTGAAAATTTCTATAAGAACAAAAAAATAGAGTAAGAACAAACTGTAAAATTGGAATCCATGTTTCGGAGGGGAGGTAGAGGTGCTACGAAAGATGATAGAATTTGTAATAGAAGACCATCAAAAATAGAACATGTAGAAGGGATTCGGAGCAGCGGGTTTGAGAAGTGGGAAGCTAAAAATATTGGAACGATGGGGGTTTGGATCAGTGGGTGGGTTCATGAAAAATCTCATTCTATTGATTGGGGAGATTTCGATATCGATGATGAAACAATGTTCATGGAGTGGCTAGTAGAGATCCAGAATCATAGGGAGAAGGTGTTGTGGGGATGGAACATTCCATTGGTCCATCTATTATGGATGCATGGTGGCTTGTGAGTGAGTACTTGGGAGCTTGAAGCATATATGTGTTCCCATTACCTGGATTTTTTTTGATTTTCTCTAATTTTTTAGTTTTTCTTATGTAGTTTTCATTATAATGTAATGCTTGAACTTTGTATCCTATGATATGAGTTGCATCCATATTCCATAATGTGTGATGATGTCCTAACATGTGGAAAGGAGCGGACCTGCATCCTAATCATGATGCATTAATTGATATATAGTTAAACCCATGCGGGATAGTTTGTGCCACCCAGAGGAGATATTATCTTTACATGGAGGAAATAATTCCCTGATTCATGTGTCCGAATAGTGTGGTTTTGGTCCTCGTTTGTGTGACTTTTGGTCTGCTGGGGGTATTAGATGTTGGAGGATGTGTTCATTGATATTTATATTTCACTCCAGATTTCAAACAACATGGGGTGGTTTATCATTGATCTTTGATGATAGTAGTAGTGTTTCGTGTATAACATGATCATTGGGAGGTATCTCATGAGTTCGTTGTTCGTACCACTAATTATTCTAGGGTGAGTTTTAAATTCTCAAGGGTGATAATAGTTTGAGTGGTATCTAATTAAAGGGTTCAGACCCCTCCAGTCTATTACATTGTCAAAATTAAATTTTTGATGTGTTATGGGGAGTCACAGTTACTCATTTCAAGTGTTTTCCATAAATCTTTTTTTTTCATTAGTAGTTCAGGTGCCAATAGAATTGGATGATATAGGTTAGGATTCGGTAGGTTTTTTACCAGTCGGGTGGGTTTTGGTAGGTGGTATGAGTAGCTTGCATCGGTATCTGAAGTCAGAAGCTCATGTCAGTTACTCAATGTCGGTGGGTTGTGTCAGTATCTCAATGTCAATGGGTTGAGTCGGTATCCGGCATTGGCGACTCGCCATCTGTGGCTCATCATTGGTAGTTCATGTTGATAGCATAACACTAGTAGATAAGCATCAGTGGATTATAGTTGATCGCTTAGTATCTGTAGCCTAGTTTCACAACCTTAGTCATCAGTGACTCATATTGATAGTGTGCGAAAATATCTAGTTCTCTCGTGTTTTACCAATTTCACCACTTTAACATTTTATTTGATTTAAATCGAGTTTTAAAATTTATTTGAGTATTTATAAAATTTTTTTGGAATATATTAATTAAATCATTAATATCTAAACACTACTAGAACCTTGAAATAGTCAATCCATTTGGTCTTGACCATGCTCTGACTTTAATGTCCTTTAAAACAATTTCCTTTTATTGATATAGGATCTTCATCTTCTAAACTGTGATATTATCCTCCCCATGTATTTTCTTTTTTCCCATGGTGCACGCAAGTTTTTTCTTTCATGAGGAGTCATGTGCTGTGATGTGGCCTTGAGATTTAGTTTCACATGGAGTCTTCTTTTTCATGTGTGACCCTATGTTTTGGTGCATAAAGGAGTTGTTAATCGTCTATTTCTTAGGGTAGGGATCCCTTCGTCTCTCTATTACTGTGTATCACATGGGTTGTGTGTAACGATTTGTCCTTGTGAATACTGTAGAATCTAGACATAATGAATACAAATGAGGGGCGGGGAAGAATTTGATGATGATTATTCTGTTTTATCTGTTATCCTGGATCCATATTTTGAGTTTATGCCTTCTGAAAATCATGTTCCTTGGTGGTCTTTTCTTGGGCATGGGTGATTCTTTAAAGTATTTTTTATCCCCTGTGAAACTAAGGAATTTGTGAATTTTTTCAACCAATAAAATATAGTTAAATAAATGGATGCCCTAGGATCGAACTTCATCTATGATAACCTCTATTTTATCAAAGTGGAATTAAAGAAAGAGTACTGCTAAATATGAATATACATTGCTTTTTTGGTGTGTTTTTGTGATGTGTATGGTTCTATTCGACATTGGGTTTTTTATGTTTCTGTGGTATTATGGTTAGGAGTGTTGATGTGTTTGTTGGGTGATATGAGTTAGAATCTCAGTCTAAGATATTGGTTTATTGTTGAATAGATGGGTTGTGTTTGGGTAGTGGGGAAGTATATTTGGTTTGTTCTTTTTTTTAAGTCACTAGGTATGGTGTTGTTAAGAAGTGGGACTTTTGATTCAGTTTGTTCAATGTTTAGGTTACTGGGTGTGTTTTCTTATGAAACATGGCTTCCAAGTATTGTTGTGATGAGGTTTGTTTTGGGAATTAGCTGTAGGTGGAGGGTTTTCATGTTTAGAGAAAATATTGGGTGAAATTACATTGATGAATGATAATGGTAGTGGCTGGCTTGGGTGCTATGTGGGGAGGAAGTGCGAAGTCGGGTGATTTTATCATAGTTTTGTTACTCTTTTTGGGTTTATTTGGAGTTTGGTTCTGTTCTATGGCAGTTATTTTCCCAGGTAGGGAAGGAATAATTGTAAAATTTTTAATAATGTAAAAATTATTGGGTTTTATGTAGCCTTCTCTTATATAATTTGAAGTGACTCTTTGTTATTCTGATACGTGTATTTAGAGGTAGAAGCAAAGGTGGTAGTGTTATGTGCTGGTTGTTTACATTAGAAAAAATAGGTTTGGATGAATTTATGGTACCTATATATATACTTTTACTTTCTAGTGATTCTATATGCACCCACCCTATTAGAGAACTATGTTCTGGACACTCCCATTGTTACGGGGGTTAGTGTCTTTCCCAAACATCCTAGTGGGAGGATGGATGGCCAGCCACCCACTCTCCCATAATCCCTCATACAGGCATTGATAGACAATGACTCTTATGGTAGGTTGTTGTTTGTGAGGCATTGATGTTTGCGGGTGAGTTTTACTTCCCATGTGTCTTCAAGATGAGATGTGTTGTGGTTCCCAGGCGTCTTTGTGATGTGGTGTAGTATGTGGCCCATGATTTTTTGGGAGGGATGAGATGTAGTTGCAAGGCCTAGGTGTGTGTGGGTGGGATGTGATGTGGTATGTGGACTAGGTGTGTGTGGGTGTGTTGTGATGTGGTTATTTCAGAAGAGGTGGGATTTCTAGTATGTATGTCCTTAGTGTGTGAAAGTGGCTAATCATTGAGAAAGTGGTGCGGGGTATACTTTCATCGATGTGATTATTATATTACATTACATGACTTGTGTTATTCAGTGAGTTTGGTGTGATTTGGGATGGATAGTATACCTTGTTAGGTGGTTTTGAGTTTTGTTTTTTTTCTCATGGGGGAATTAGTATGATTCTCCACTTCTGTATGACAGACTTTGGATTTTCCTACTGAGTATACATGTATGATCACCATATGTATATAAAAATATTTTTTGGTTTTTAGGGAGATTACATAGACCGCGTTGGACCATACTTACTCCGGTGTTTGAGAGAGTTGTTGTGTCACTACTTAGCATTTATTATTGTATTTACTTTGGAGACACTTTATTTTTTATCAGTTACATTATGAAGCATGCAATGGGATGGTTTTGGATTAATTTCATATATACATGTCTTGGAGTTGTTTGAGGTTGATAAATCTTATCTCCTAATCCATGTCATAATAAAAATTGAAATGCCTCACATTTTTTGGTATTTCTTTACCCTTGGCGCAGGTCACCACCTCAGGGCCTACTAGAAGGGGTAATCATGCATATTTATCTCTCTTGCACCATGGCCACCTTATGAGAGACATATTTAGAGGGAGGGGTTGTGAAATATTTTTTCTACCAATTATTGTTAGTGTACATATTTTTTATATTGTATATGATAGTTCCTAATAATTTGGATGAGAAAACATATAGTATGAATATTTAATATAAACTATGATTATAGATGCCCCATTTAATTTATTAGAGTTTATAATCCTTAGATGTTAGATTAATCGTTACCGTATATTAATTATGTTATCGTTGTTATAAATTCTTTCATCAAATAAGAAGTGATTATTTTATATTATTTACCCTAATCGCTATTGTGAATATTTGATTAATTTTTATTTGAACATGAATTAGAATTTATCGAATGATATCAGTGTTTGATCATCAACACAATTAGACAAGTTACATAATGTTGTAGATAGAATTATTTCATATGATGCTAGAATATTATTTGGTTATGATTTTAGAATTTATATTTTATCTATTTATAGTGTACCTTATGATTTTGAATAATAAATTTCATTAATTAAGATGTCTAGAGTGGTTATATTGAGAAAACTACATGTTCCTTGTTTTATTATGACCGAATAAATTTATATTAAAGCATCCAAATCCTTCTACAAGACAATTCAAATTGGAATTTTGATGGTGTATAAATATATTGATATGGATGACTCTTTGAATAATAACCCTTTTTAAATTATTATAATCCCCAAGAAAATAAAATAAATAGTAGTTAGATTCTGAATTGTGTTTTATGATGAGTTCCATCGATTCTAAATTATCCAATAAAATTCAATGCAGAACATATATTTTCCACTATTAGTCTTATTCCAAATATTACCAGTGAGATCTATTTCATTCTTCTAGAGATAGATTATGAAGATGAGTATCCTAGTATATTTTCTTTGCATAACCTTTGTGTTCTTAAACTCCCATTGATGGTGGTTATCCTTTATTCATAGTTTTTTAATGCGTGAATTTTTTCCTTAGTGAGAAAAAACCCTTTCCAGATTATTTCTTGTTTGGATAATGGATAGTGTTAGAATCAATTATTTGGATCCTATTTATTAATACAATTTTAATGAATGTGACTATTAGTATTTTTTTCAATCATCAATGATTGTCTTTAATGTTGGTTTTCTTTTGTGAATGTATTGGTAACACTAAATATTTATTGATAGAATAGATAAGCCCAGGGAGGATAAATATAATTATTAGAACTATTAGAGACATTAATCATTAGGAATTGTATGTCTATCCAAAATAATGACTCGTTGAGGTCAATTTTATACCTTTTTTAAAATATATATGATATAGTTATGTTGATGCTCCTTGACCATTGTTATAGGTGTCACTATAGATTTAAGAAAAAAAATTTACAAAAAATATATTTATTTATTATTCCTATGATTTTAATAAAATATTGGGATATCATTTTAGATATTTATATGTTATTATGAACCACATAAACAAAACAAAAATTGTGGAAACCGTTGTGGTATTGTTTTTGGGTTTGATAAATCATCCCTTCCGTTAATGATACAGTATAAAATACAGTATTGGCTCATTTAGATTATTCTCGTGGTCTTGTACACTTTCCGGATTTTTGTGGAATTTTCATGTTGGGGTAGTTGATTCCCTTAATAAGAGTTCTTTCTCAAATTATGTTGGTTATATTGGAGATTATTGCTTTATTTTGGTGGGATTATTTATAAAATATGGTAATATTATTTATATTTGAGTTATCCCTCACATATCTATTAATATGAAAGGAAAATATGGATAATTTCATTTTAGGGTCACATAAGACATTTCCATAAATTTGGGGATTATGTAATATTTTTTATTATGAAATAGTGATATAATTTGAATGATAATATTTGATGATATAATGAGTGGTATAGAAATATGGTTCTCGAGTGGGAATGTTAAAAGGGTGTTATAACTCTACATGACATTTTATTAATTGTTTACTGATTTTATCCACGCATTGAAGGTAAATTATTTAATGTCACTGGTTAGATACACAAGTGTTTTCAAGGTTTTATTTTTGATTTTGGAGCTAGAAGAGAAGGGATATCAAAATGGCCATATCCACAAGCATGACATTGTGGAAGGTTGTGTGACCAGTGTGTTTTTTGTTTATCACATATAGTTGTGATTAATTTGACATTTCTTCTTGACAATAACAATGGTTATATTAATATATAGGTATGGTAACACAAACAAGTAATATTTAGATGAATAAGTAAGCTTGTGGGGAATCAAAGGTGTGGTATTGGGTTACAACTTGTGTGTTTTCCATTTCTCATTGAATTCCACAAGTGTAAAAATTGAATGGGTTTGACAATAATAATTAATATTATTATAATTCATATTAAATATTGGTGGTTTTTAATTCATTATATGTGGAAGGAAAACATGTGGTTGAGACAGAATTCTGTTTGGATTTTTGTTGGTAGATATTTAATGTGAGATGATGACTTTCTTATGGAATTGAAGATATATTCATGAACTTGATGATTCCAATTTGGAGTTGATGGTTGTTTATAGGATATTTGTGTGTAGTTAAGAGTAAGGTATTGGTGATGTAGACAGGAATCAAATCTATATGATAATATGTTTTATTCCAAGAAAGTATGGTTACTGTTATTTTTTTAATAGAATATCAGGTTGTTTTCAATAAGTGGATGAAATTTTTAAATAAATAATAGGTGGTGGTAACCTAGATTCATAAAAATAGACACTGAAATTATTTACATGTTTTAAATGCTGGGAAACTTCAATTGGTAAAAATGGAAAATTTAACAAAGAAATAGACATATAACAAATTAGTTCTATTTAGATAAAAATTCTTTTTATCTATTAGATACATTTTACTAAAAATCAATGAAATGTGAATTTTAGTGGTTTTTTACTTTATAGATATAAAATACATAATACAAGAGAATATATATTAATATCATCTTAATTTGTTCTCAAATAGATATTATAACACAATAGTTGTGTCAAAAATCAAAAGTCTTTACAGGTGGGATAAATGTTATATGATTATGTGTTGGGACCCAAACTGATCATTCTTCAAGTTATTTAAAAAATAAAATTATATGATAATGGAAATTTCTTATTTTATGATGGGGAGTGGGGTTGTGTAATTCATTCGGATAAGAGGTTGGGAAATTTATTATTGTAAGATATGTGCATGGTATATTTTATGAGAGTCGTATTATCATTCTAAAATGATATATCAAGGAAAATTTAATGAATTTTTTTTCAATAAGTATTAAATGATTTTTAATTTTTTTTATAACTAAATCCTAAATGAAAAGTGAATTAATTTTCTATATTTAATCTATCTATATTAGAATAATAAAATCATCTCCCTCCCTATCATCCTTTTAGGGAGGGATCCATTGGATGAATATTAATTACTTTATTGACAATAAGGAATAAATATTTTCATGGTTAAGATGATAAATATCCTGAAAACTAAGGTTGTGGAATATGAAATACGTAAAGAGATTTAAATTCTCTAATTATATATGAAAATATTTCCTTTATTATGCCTCTTTTCATTTCATGTGACTCGACCATATTTACCTTAAAATATTTGAACATTGAATTTTATAGAAATGGAATAATTTAAAGCAATGGATATTTTATTTATGTCAAAAATTTAAACAAATAATTTTAATTTTACAACTATTATTTTGATGATATTTTCTCCGAAAGATAAAAATAATTTAAAAAATAATTTCAGTAAATTTCATTAAAAATTATTTTGGTGTCAAATATTAAATCTTTTTCTTAATTTAAAAATTATTTCTCCTAAATATATTATTTCTAAATTAAAGTAATGTCTCATGAAAAATATGGTGGCATTTTATGGTTTTTTCAAGGGGAAATGTTTTTTTATGAATATAACGTTTGTATAAAAATTAATTAAATCTCAAATGACGAAATGAATTAATATAAATCAGTTAATTTAAATGAAAAATATGGATTATTTTTTAAACTAATATAAGAATAAATATGGGTTTTTATTGAATAATTACTCAATATTTTTCAGAAAATAAATTTGTGATCGTGTTGTTGAAATTTATTATTCACAATCACATAAATAATTAATTTTAACCAAAATTATGTTATTTTGATCATATGAGCTGTATTATTTCATATATAATTAAATGATACTATTTTATTAATATGGGTATTAATAATAAATTTTTAATAAGGGTTTTATTATTATAAATTTTTGTGGAATATTTATATAAATTTATTTTTTCATATTATTGATTTTCTTAAAAAAATATTTAAAAAATATTTCAGAAAAATAGTGTGGTTAAATTCAATATTCCACAATAATATATGATGTTGTTCAGGGAAAAAGATTTTTTTTTCCAATTTTTGATCTTCATTAAATTTATGATATATCTATAACCCATTTTGGTTGTCAGATACACCACTAACCACCAATTGCAAAATCCATACGCTCTTCCTTCTTTCAACGATTCACTGTAAATTTTTGGGAACTAAAATTATTGATGGTGAAAATGTATACATTTCACAATATAGTTATATAATTTTTATGGATCAATATAAAAATCACTACTACTGAAAATGATGATGGAAAAGTCACTGACAAAGACAAAGACTCTAGATATTTATAAATTTTTTAACAATAATGCATGTAGTCCCATGGCACACATCATGCATATAACTCTTTCAAAATTTAAGGATTTATTTAAAACAATACGGAATGTACCTTTATGAATATAAGAGTCTATTTTAAAACAATATATGGCTCAGGTATTCCTTATAAATTAAATATCTCATTTTGTCGGAATCTGGGTCCCACACTTTGTATCTTAGGACCCATCGACGCAATATGTAACTCTGTTCCAACCATGAACTCTTGATAGGAACCAAAACTATATATCTCCTCACATATTCCATTTATAGTATCTAGATGAGCTCTAGGTGTATAAATAATGAATTATGAATTATCATAGAGTGATTAAAAGTCATGTAAATTATAGAGACATTTTGTTTTGCTAGGGAAGAAACACAATCCCATGTAGGCCTTTATGTGATGTACATTGAAAAACATGATTTAGGTTGTGTAAGTGAAAGAAAAACGTTTCCTCTATGACCTATATTTCATGTACCATATTTGACATATCGAAACTACATAATTTACAATGATATTCTTAGTTTTATCTCTTGGGAATTAGTTCATGATGTAAAAGAAGACTATTCTGAGTATTTCTCTATTCAGATATTTATTGTGTGATCTGTTTGGAAATAATAGTCTATTAATGTGATTTTGGTGTAGTTAAATAATTTTATCTCTATGGAGACTTTGAAATGGTTCAATATAGGTGTTTGGAGTACACATGGAGTTCTAGTCATTAACCATGTCTGTGGGTGTTCTACTCCATGTATTGGGTGTATGTACTTCCCTATAAATGTTGTTATGATATAGTGATGGTCCTCTATATATATTATTCACTAGTTAATAGGAAACTCTTAGAAATAAAAATAAGTTATTACCTTAAAATATGTCAATGTGCCTGATATAGTTCTATACATGCACCAACGAACATAAAAAACATCGTGATACATTTTGACACAGTTTAATCATTCATATATAAAAAATAAAAACCATGCCATTTAATTATTATGAATGAATTAAAGAAACCTATTTATTAATAATATATAGATATTATATGATGTTCAACATTAATACGAATGAAATTAAATTAGTTTACTTATATTGGAAAATAATATCATTTTTTCTATAGAAAATTATTTTTCTAAATATTTCAATTTATGAGGTATGATTTTTTATTTCAATGAACAAAATTATTAATAATTAATTTTTACTGATGATAATAATAAGTTGAAAGAAAATTAGACTTCAAATTATGTGAAATAATGAAAATAATACGTAAAATATATCAATTTCAATTTCAATTAAGATTAATTTTCTATTATATATTATAATATTTTTTAGAAATATAAATAAATATTTTATGAATTTTTCATTTGGAAAGAGATGGATGGGATTCATCATATTGTTTTGAAAGTGGGGGTTAAATTCATTGACTAATCATTCATATCTGGATTCCCATTTGATAGTTATCAATAATAACTTCCAACAATTCCCTCATCCATAACCATGTATGAACCTTCATTCCAAAGGCAGGCGTCCCTAGGTAGTTTCAAGCCTAATGAAAGATAGAAAATCACATTCTTCATAGGATGGAAGGTCGGGATCATCTCACAATTGGGGGGATGGGTATTGTTTCATACTATGGAACCCTCATAAAGATTTTAGATCTATTTCTGAAACTATTACTAGACCTATGATACACGAATAATTACCCATGTTTCAATGACATGATTAAGAACATGTATTTATAGGAACTACATTTTTCATACAATGAGTCATTTTAATTTTGTTATTTATTTATGATTCTTATATTTATTAACATGTTAAATAACACTAGATTATTTTTTTTCCAAATAGGCATTTGGGGTCTTGAATATGGGATTAAGTCTTTATGAGGTATCCAATGTGTCATATATAAAAAATTAATAAAAAACCATGTAGTGTATTTGACATAGGTTAATGTAATTTGACCAGAACAACATATTTTGGTTAATATCAAGTGGTTAGGATGGAAATATATGTCTAAGAGATTATGGAATAATCCTAAATATCTTATATTATATAGGAATCAGATTCTATGAAGTTCTTATATGCACTTCTCTAATGAGAGAGATACAACCACACCAGACATAGATGGTACTTATTCATATTATACTTCCATGAATTATCACATTGGGAGTGTATATAATTGAGTGAGGGTGACATTTAATTAGAGTTATATTCTAATTATAGTCCCACACCTAGGTATCTTCATCTCACTATTAGTACAATCATCATATTTGTTTGAGCCCATGTGTTTCATTCTCAATGTGACAATCAAATAGATATATACAGACTAGACACATTTCATTAGAGGGTAATTTATAATGGAATAAAATCAATTTCCCAATTATTGGTATAAATACTCATATCATGGAGGATATGGTATGAATCATGGACCATAGTAAGGTGTCCTACTATATTATTAAAGTAATTACAGTCATCATAGTTTTATTTATCGTTATCCCACTGATGGGTTTGATGTACTTGAGTTCATGTTCAGGATTGATACATAAAATTATTCATGTGTATAAGACCACTTCTCATTCTTTGATGAAGGCTAAAGGATGGTATAATCATCAGATAAATTATTCCCCTATGGCTGAAATACATTGGACATTAAAGAACATAAAATGATGTGGATTCCCGTTTGAGCTCATTCCTTAGGAAGGAATCATACATATCTTATTTCTTGTGGGAATCATATTTTATATATTTTACTAGATCCTTAACCAATTAATGATATAATATAGATGACCAAGATTTAAAATTTTATTGTTGTTCTAGAGGTTTCAATAATTTTGGAGGCCTACACCATGATGGATGCACATTAGAGATCAAGTGTTATAAAGGGGACCTACATATCCTATTCGGATAGGAATCAGAGTTCTCGTAGTTCAATATATCCCTGACCCATAATGGGTTAATGTAGATGATCATTCTCAGATACATTGATATTATCCCTTATGTTTTAGTAAATCTTGGGGCTTACTCTAGTATCGATAATCACAATGGCTTGGGCTTTAGAAAGGAATGATGGGTATTCTATTTGTATAGAAATAAGATATATCACTGTTCACTGGATCCTAGACCAAATGAGGGGTTAGAAATATGATCACACCTAGAGTCATTATTTTCATGTGAAATATTTTAGGAATTATTGGGGAATACTCTAGGATACATGGATTTTCATGATCGAGCGATAGGAAGTTGCCTAACATTTCATATTTTGATTGGAATCAGAGTTCTCATAGTTCATTATAATAAAAAAAAATACACATTGTTGTTTCCCATTGATATTTTTGATTACCCATATTAGGGATGATATTACATTTACCACTAGCCTTATTATGGTTTCTTACCTAACAATTTTGGAAAAGGTAATATAATCATCATATTTTGGTTCATTCTGAACCTATAGTGTGGTCTGTGGTACACGAGTGTATAGTACGGGGTTATATATAAAATGATGCTCGTTTATGATATCACCTTTCACATGCTGATGGAAAATGGTGGATGGTAAACTCATGAGAGAATTTATTCCCAAACGTTAGAAATAATTCATATGTGAAGGTAATTATATCAAAGTGGATTCTCATTGGATATGGAGCCTTTTTATGGTGTCCTACATATCATAGTTTTGGAGAGAATTAGAGTTTTCACAGCTCAAAGAATCCCAAACATGATGATGTTATAAGGTAGATTATAATTTTCAGATATATTTTTTTATCCATGAGGTTTCCATAATTCTAGTTTCTTACTCTATTATGTATTCCCATTTGATATTGGGACATAGGATGAAATCTAATATATCCTGTTAGGATAGATAATCATGTTCTTGTAGTTCAATGGATCCCTAACCTGGTGATGGATTGTGGTATATGATCATGTTTCGTAAAATTATCATTGTCCCCAAGGTTTAAATAATTCTAGGGGCTTTCTCTCGAATTGATTCCTATTGGAGTTAGATTGTTAGGAAGGCATCCATAGTATCCTATTTGGATAGGATTAAGATTTCACATAGTTCACTATATCACTAACCCGGTGAGAATTAAATGTATATTATCATGTTTTCATGTAAATATTATTATCCTCATGTTCTTAGTAATGCAATCAGATTATTATAGGATGGATACCCATTATATCTTGGGCCTTAAAAAGGGGTCCAATGTAGTCAGCTTGAAAAGGTTTTAGAGTTATGATATTTCACTTGAACTAGGTAATGCACATTATGCATTACCTTTTATATATATGATGAACCATCTCATGGATGAAATGAAATTGTTCACATAATTTCTGACGATGTCATACATATTTTGTTTATAATATGAATTAAATTCATCGTATTATGGTTCATCGCCAACTTACTGGTGGGTTTGAGATGATTGAAGGCATAGTTGGGGATATTAATTAAACAGATGGATGTGAATGATCCCACTTCTCATACAGTGATGGACAAATGAGTATTTAAAATTATTAGTATAATTTTTCCCCTAATTCATAAATACTTAGGACGTGAAGGAACTTGCACCAAAGTGGATTCAATTTGGATATTGGACCTTTGAAAGGCATCATGTAGATTCGAATTATGGCAGGAATTAGAGTTCTTTTAGTTCACTAAATCAATAAAATAATGATTTATTAAGGTAGATGATCCCTGAAAGAGACATTATTGTTATCTAGGAGGTTTTAGGAATACAACGGGATTACACCAGGCTGATTTCCCATTGGATGTCGGTCATTTGGAAGGTGTCCTAAATATTTAATTCAAATGGGAACCTAAGTTCCCATAGTTCAATGAAACTAGAGATTACACGTTGTGTTTTCACATTAGTATACTCAATATCTATTTTCTAATTTTTAAAGAAAGGTGATAACCAAAAATATTTATATCAAAGAGCAAGAAAATGATAATGTAACATGATTAAGTAACCCTAGCTCATCATGGAAACTTCCCTTAAAAATGTGGTATGCAGCCGAAGGTTCCTGATTGGGGTCCACATGGAATGAGTGCTAGTAGGTCTTCCATACAATGTTTACATTCCACAATGGATATTTATGAAATTTCCTTTCTATCACTTAGAAATATATGTACATCCCACTAATATATTCATGGTGTCAATATGTAATAGAAGATATGTGAATGAATTTCTACCCAACATGTCCATGATGATTGGAATGACCGATGTTGACATGCCTGAGATTTTCTAGATGATCAAATAGGATGTTTCCATGGTATTTTTCATGATAAATATCTCTATAACTCTATGATTTTTCATGATCATCCTATATTGTGTGTAACACCCTGAGATTTTATGAAAAATATTCTTTTAATTTCATTTATGTCTTCTATTATACACCACACCATGTTTAGCTTGTACTATACACAACACCGTATTAGCTTGCAGTATACACAACGCTATTCATGGATCGTGTAACACACAATTTTAAGTTCGTTTTATAATAGTCATTCTACGAAACATTGAGTGTTATATATATATATATATATATACATTCAATGTATAAATAAAATATGGTTGGATTCTGTTATACGAAACGACGAAGGATTCTTGCACAACACGCAACCCTGACATGGCTTGGATTTCATGCAATCGCGACCTTCTCGATAACTTGTGTTGTACGCAATACTGAGTTTTACTAAACAACGATATATTATTATAATATTATTATGAACTAGCCGTTATGAATAATATTAACTAAATTTTTAATTTCAAAACATTATTATTAATCTTACATATTTTCTAGAACATGGTATGAGAACAAAATAAATTTTTCGGGTAAAATAAGTATTTTTCAAAAAATGCAGTTTTGCCTCCTTTTGATGGCGCAGCCACATTAAATCTAGTTTTTGAAATATTTATAAGTTCAATTTGACAGAATAAAATTCTTCTTTTTTATCATGATATAAAAATTTACATTGGATAATGTTTTGATATTTTTTTGATAACTTTCATATTTTAATGAATAGTAAAAACACGCTATATTTTAATTAAAAACAACCTTTTCCATCATAATAATTTATGTGGTTAAATTATAATATTGAATGGTTATAAAGTATAAATAGAATATATTTATACCATTTAATATAATTTATGTCATTATCATTTATTTTACAATGAATTCGTAGATTAAATCAATTCAATCTTATGCAATGTTTTAAACAAAAATTCATTTTCTTTCGACAACGGGATTTATTTTAATTTAATTTATGAAACATTTGTGTATTGAATTTGGAAAAATTGATTACATATTTGGAATCAGTGGGTCCAAATTATGTTAATAAGCTACTTTTTATTTTTGGGCATTATGAATAGGAACTAGGGTAATTTTTATTTAATGCGATTAAAGGCAAATAGGATAATTCCAGGTTAAAATAATATTATAATAATTCAAAATTACCTTGAAACTTGTCCTAAAATTATTGGATGAGTAGTGTCCGACCATAGGAATCCTTGGGCAGATTTTGGGACCCCAATGAGCCACTTGGTAGTGAAAATGACAATTTGGATTAATTAATTTAATGTAAAGACAAAATTGACTTTAACAAAACTCTTTTAGTAATTAATTTTTATAAGGGGTTATATGAGTTATATTTTCGACTATAAAAATTCTTTGGAAAGCTAAAAAGATTTCCTACAATATGGTATATTTTTCAAAATTTTAGACATCAAATGAATTAAATTATTTATTACACAATAATGATGTAGTGTTTACCTCATTAATAAATGATTTAAATAAATAAGATTATAATGATTAAAATATCATCCAAAACCTGTCCAATTCCAATTGGATGATTTTATTTCGAATATGAGTCTTCTTAAATTATAAATTATTGTGTTTTGGACCTCTTGAAACCGAATATAAGTTTATAATAAAATAATGTTTTCATACTTTCCTAAAGAGACCCTCCTCCCCCTTATAAAAAGAGACCACTTATATGCAATTCCTCACACCTCTCAAGCCTTTTGGATTGTCCAAAATCTGCCGAACTAAGCTCCCTACATCCCTCTCCTCCCCATTGAAACCTTACATTAGGCATAAGACTCTCCAAGAAGTCCTTTTGGTTCAAACCAAATGAAGTTACCAAAATTAAATGTAACAGTTTCTCTTAAGTTTATTTCTTTTATTCTACTTCTCCAACCCCTAAACTCTTTTTAATCCTTTATTTTGTAACAAAAAAAATATCCTAAATAGACTAGGATGATGTTATGAGAAGTATTGTAACTACACTTACACACACCTCCATCTAATGGATGAAGAATATAATGTTTCTATAATGGCAAACTAACGCCTCACGAAATGATGATTGTTCAATTTTCTCCTACCGCCTCTCATGGTGGCCATTATGATGGCACTGTATTTATATATAATATATATTATGTTTATGATTTCCTTATTCTTATTTACTTCCCAATTATATCAAGCCATTATGGTTTACATAGTCGGTAAATGCGATAATCTCATTTGAGGAAGTGCGGACTACCGCCCCCTCAAAGTGATGTGATTCGTTAATACCTTATGTTGGATGTATAAAGGATGTGGTTAATGATATTATATATTATATTATACTGGAATTATAATATACCTGTGTATCATTATTTTTTAATTCCATTAAAATACGAAATATAAATGAAAGTAGCGTTCATGCATACGTACGGCTTACCGTCTCCATGAACGGTGTGTTTCATTTCTTACCTCCATATGTTACGTACTATTATAAATGATTGTATATGATGGATATATAATTAATTTATATGATATGTAAATCATGGTTTACATTTTTAGGTAATTAAATCATTATATAAGTAATAATAACATCAAGAACAACAAGTCCAAACACGTACGATAAATAAGATGATTTTACCCAAAACCCTACTTTAACATTAATTTACAAAATAATGGTTAATATAAAGTCATAAGTGAACCATATATGATGTCATAAAAATGAATATGATTCTGTAATAAGTCAATGAAATTATTTAAATCATAATACAGGAGGTTCGGACACTTACGAAGCAAATCGGACCTAAGGTAAGGGAAAATATCACAATCTCATTTTTATCCGAGATTGTTTATACTTTGGTATTTAATGGGGTGTATTTTATCATCTACACCAATGTTTAGTCAATATGAAATATTTATATCCTTCTAAAATAGTTTATATCAAATTTTACCCTTTCGAGAGTTTTTAGTAAAAGATATGAAAGAAATCTTTTGTCGTTTTTTCGTACGAGGTACTTTATGACTTTTCCGACAAAAGTACGAGAAGAATGTTTTTTTTAAATTATACGGCATGAATGTATTTTTAAAAAATTATTTCCAAGATTATTCATTTACAAGTTTTCAAGTTTATTTTTAATCAACTTATTTTAGTTTAGAATTGTATGACATGTTAAGAAAGGAAAAGTGGTTTTGATGTAAAAAGGATATTTTCCTCAATAATGGAGTTCATGTGTTTTATCAAAATTATTTTCCATCTAAGATAATATAGGGTTCTGTTTCTACCCCTATTATTAAATTGATTTGATTATGTTTTGATTGAATTATTTGTATGAATTCGTTTATCTTATATGAATTGTTTTATGACGTCCTGATGTTTAAGAATCCCGTTTTTATTACATGGGTTATGCAATGATGTATGATTTATGATTTTGTGGCACACATAAGAATGGTATAATTATGAGATGGATGGGACCTATATCTCCCTCCAATGCATTGGGTAAATATTTTATTTCTCATGAGATAGACATGGCTGGAATAGCAGGTTAAACTGGTTCAGTGAAACAAGACTGAAACGAGGAGTGAACTCGGTTGAGAAATGGACTTTGTCCACTAAGATAGTCTTGGAAATGAGTCTTGACTAATAAGAAATGATTCTTTATGATTATGTGTGTATGCCACAAAGTTTCATGTTTTAAGTTATGATTATTGTGATTACATTTCACTACTATGATTTATCCCATGTTATGATATTATGATCTCTTTTGCAGGTTAAGATTTACAAAATGTTATGTTCATATGAAGATGATGTGATTGATATTTATTTTGTTTACCCTTACTGAGCATTTGAACTCACCATTTTATGTTTTCTTTTCCCCAGGATATATAGAAAGGTTTTAGGTAAGAAAAAAAAGGGGAAGATCTTTATGGGATATGTTGAAGAACTTTCACCACGATTAGAAGATTATATTCTGAGTTTCCAAAGACAGTAAACTATCACGGTCCTTGTGTGTCTGTGTTTTTGTTATGTACTAAATATTCCACAAAATTAATGTAATGTCCATGTACGTCAGGCTTCGGGTCACTACAGTTGGTATCAGAGGAAAGGTTTAGTCAACCTTTGGAAACTAGGATGCGAGAACTTTAGTAAGATCCCTAGAGATATTTCTAAGGTATGTCTAGGGATGTCTCAAAGGTTAAGTATAAGTATAGGTTATAGTACTAGAATTACGGTAACCCAAGATGTTAGATATTGAAGGTACTCCTCCTTTATTTTGTTGTTTTCCCTAGCATGTTTTTTGCCTCTCACACTATTCTTTTTGGGTTTTAGACGATGGCTGGAACCCGAAGGAACCGTGTTGATCAATGTAATGGACAATGCAATGAATATCCTCCTGAACAAACAAATGTTATGGGAGATGGAGTGAAAAATATTATTGTTATACTTACACAAGTTATGAATCATTCTGGACTTCCAAATGAGCCGAGAAGGGAACAATATTCTATTGAGTCCTTCATGAGTCAACATCCACCTTCTTTTAGTGGGTCTTCTGATCCACTTGTTGCTGAACAATGGATCAGTACTACTGAAAAAATATTTTTAGTTCTTCAATGTTCTGAACATGATAAATTCATCTTAGCAGTGTATCGCTTGGAAGCTGATGTTGATCAATGGTGGAATCTTATCAAGAATATGGGGCCAAGAGATGAAATTGAGTCCATGGAATGGGACGAGTTCAAGAACTTATTTTTCAATAAGTACTTCCATCGTATTCTTCGAACAAATATGGAGAAAGAGTTTCTTGAACTAAAGCAAAAGGATGATGAATCTGTTGGTATATACGAATCTAATTTTACAATACATGTAAGGTATGCATCTGGATTTATCATCCAACCTGAAAGTAATGTTGGTCGATTCTTCAGTGGCTTAAAACCAAATCTTCGAAGGGCATTAGCTATAAGAGACTTCAGTAGCTATGAAGAAATTGTGTGTTGTGCTATCAAGGTAGAAATGGAAGTTGGTGTTACTTATCCATCTCATAGTTTTGACAAGAAAAAAAAGATGGAGTTCAAGGAGAAATCTCAGAATATTGGTGAAAAGAAGATGAATGTTTCCTTATGCTCAAAGTGTGGAAAGAATTATGGTGTAGATTGTCTTAATGGGACATGTAAATGTTTAAAATGTGGAAAGGAAGGTCATTGGGCATTTTAATGCCGCAATGATGGGAAGAAGATGTATAATGATGCAAAAAAAGGAAGGGATACACAGAATGAACCTACTACACTTAAATGCTTCAAGTGCAAGGAAATAGAGCATTATGCTAATAAATGCCCTAATCTAAGGGTTAGTTATGATCGACATGAGCAACCACTTAAGGAAAAGGACAAAGGGAAGTCACATGCGATCACCATTGGCGATGTTGAATATGAAAATGATGTGGTGGAATGATTAAGTGTTTATGTAATGGGATTCCAAAATAATGTTTTATATAGTATTGTGGAATATTGGAATATTTATGTATTGGTCTATTGTGGTTTTCAATAATTTTATGGTACCGGTAACGATGGAACATGATTGAGATATTTTTGTAAAAAAGAAGATATGTACGTAATGAAGGGATAAGGAAAAAATGAAATGTTTTACAGTATTCATGATCTCATGATTGATATATGGACTAAGTGATATCATGGTTTGAGTATATAGAATTTTGAGGATTTTGGTATGTGGAAAGTGTTAACTTTTAACTGCATTGATATTTTCACTAAGGTTCAATGGGTATTCATTCTTCAATAGAATACATGATTAAGTTATTCAACAAGATATATCCTATGATATATGGGGGATAAATGATGGAATTCATGTGATTGTTATGTGACATTTCAATAATCATTTTCTTTATACTGTGAGCTTGGACCGAAGTATTTTAGATAAGCCTAAAGATTGGAATGGATTATGTTAGACATAAGTTATTATTGATTAAGGATAAAACTTTTTTTCAATATTATGGATGGGATGTTATAGTAGTGTAGTTTTAGAAAAAGGACAACCTGCAGGATAGGCGACAACCCATCGCGTCGGACAAGGCTGTGGGAATCGAACCCACAACTGAAGTGTGACAGGCCTTTATCACCTACCACTGGCCTACAGGAAGTCCCTGGTTAGTGGAAAATAGTTTTATTTTATTAAGCGGTATGATAAATAAAGTATATGTCAATTTTTGGAACCATATACGATTAATCTCACCATAAGATGGACTTATAACTTTTCCTAACCTTTTGTTTGAAATAGATGGAATGACCCATCATTCTATCACGTGATCTGCTAATGCTTCACAAATAACAAATTCAACTTCATTTCATTATGATATGAAGTGTAAATTGTTCAATTTATGAACAACAGTGTGATTGTACCAAAATCATGTAAGTATTTATTTTAATTCATAGACTTTAGGGAAATGATCTTGAAAACCAAAAATGTTGTCCTAGTGCTCTTATATCCGATGAACCAGATGGTACCCTAGATCAACACAAATTTATGGCTTTGTTATTTTTGGCTTTTTCATAGCCATGTTCTCTACCACTCTCCATCAAGAACTTGATGGTTAGATTTTTCTTCCATATCCATATTTTCACCTATGTTCTCCTACATGGAAACCCAGTGATGAGTTAATTTGGGTAACCATTATGTTTCATACATTAGTTTTTAAATCCAAGTTTTGGTATTCCTTTTTACGACGTGGGTTTCTATTAAAGAAATTTTCGAGTAGTAAACCATGTATAATATAGCGGCTCAACCTTTTCTTACTTTACTATTACATCATTTCAAAGATAAACAAAATAATAGTATTACACATGGAGGATCCATAGGTTTAGTGTCTTGGGCAAACTAGGACAATACATAACAAATAAAACATCAACCATAAACATTTATTCAATTTCTTCATCACTAGCTTCTTAGTGGCACTTTCCCTATCCTTAGTACATATAGCCACCTGAGGATATACATCAAAAGGGGTGAGCTAAAAGCCCAGAAAGAGGATATATAAGAACAATATATCATGGGGTGAGCATAATCATGACATAGGAAAATGATCATGAACATGAGAGGAGCATAAATAATAAACTTGAAATGTGGCAATGCATAAAAATGAAACATCATGTCTTAGTGGTTAAGTACAACACATACATGTGAAAAAAGCTAGAATCATGTTCACACATCATTTCACATTTACACATTAGATTCATCACTTTACCCAATTCATTGGAGCGCTGTATAATTCCAGGTGCACCTGTCACATTTAAACATTCATATTGCGCTATATAATTCCGGGCGCAGCCGTCACATAATAAAATTATCATTATCATGATTGCCACATAGAAAACAGATAAAACATGTACATAAATAAACCATGGAATGGAATGGTTTTCATCTCAGAATAAGACATTAATAAGCTTTGGTTTCCCAAAATAAAGAGGGAACAACATACTTGATACAAGAACCATCAACCTTGAATGAGAGGTAAAAGGTGAGATCTTGAAAGAAGTGTTCTTTTGGAAAACATTTTGATGGACATAAAAACCAGTGACAAACATGTATATCCTAGAAAAGTAAAGGAAATGATTATCACATGATCTTTGAGGAGTAACCATATCAAAATGGAGTGAAAGAGGGAGAACCCGAAGGGAGAAAATTGGGTTCGAGATTTCCCCTTACCTTGTACTCAAATGCCTCCTTCTCTTTAATGTCCTATATAATGACATTATATTCATTAATTAAAAATTCCAGAACCTTTTATACATTAATAGGGTTCATTCGGGTTTCATTATTTCATATTATGTTCCTTTGTATGACTTATAGAGTTTAAAGACATTGTTTGGGGATGTTCGTTTTTATGGTTTTCTTGAGCGGTCCACTTGTATTCTTAAATTGGTGTTTGGGTAGATCATGGGTAAACATCCAGAACTGATACTACATGTTATTAATGATATTACTGTAGATTTAATAATTTTATAGTGAATTATATTAGATCCAACTGGACGAATCATTAGATAAAAAATTAATGATGGTTATTTGGGTTAATTTGGGCGGTTTTTGGATCACAACGATCTTGTTTTAACATTTAACTTAGTAATAGTGCCATAGGTTATTTCCATAACATAAAATAGAACATAATACATATAAAATATTCTGGTTCAACCATAAAATGGTTTCATGACCAGATTGAAGATAGAAATGGAAGAAGAGAACATGTCGTTTTTGAAGGTGATAAATTTAACACCTCATGAACAACGTTCTCTTTAATAAAATAAATGGAACTGGGAAAGGGTGTGGGCTGATATAATATAGCATTAGAATCATAATATTACATTATATATATAATAATGGATTTACAGAACAATTTGGATGAAGACAGGTAGGGAGAGATCAAGAAAGGAACTTGAACTTGAAAGGAAATTAAAGGAGAAGAGAGAGAGAAATTACCTTTAGAATCCTCCTCTTGAGCTCCTCTTTAAGGAAGCTAGGAATGGTCTTTTGATGAGACCATCAGATTTTAGACGTGGGGGATGATCTAGGCAAGGTGTTTGGGCAGACTTTAGAGAAGGCTTGGAGCTTGAGAGGTGTGAGGAAAAGAGGGAGTGGAGGGTGGCTTTTATAGTGGAGGGGAGAGGGGTTTCCTTAATATAAAATTGATTAGTTTATTAATTTCACCTAAGACAAGATATAGTGAGTCTTGGATGAACAATAATAGTAAAAAATTCATGTGAGTTCGGGATTTGGGTTCTTACATCACTTGTGATGTCAGGAATAGTGGGTTTTAATTAAAATGTATTTATATGGTAAATTAATGTATTCTACTATTCACAAAAAATTCATGTTTCTCAGAAAAATCCCAAAAATTTACCCCAACCATTTTTTGACGGTTAGAATCCAAAAATGAATTCCATTTTTCAAAAATTATTTTCTAAATATTATTAATTTAATGATTAATAAAAATCATAATTTACTTTAAAAAAACAGTTTTTTAGTTTAAAACTGAATTTATAGTTCTTTCAAAAATTACGTAGGGTCTTATAAAATTATCTAAAAACTATTACAGATTGATTAAATAATTTATGAATACATTACAGGAAAATAAATATTCTTTTAAATTAATTGATTAATTATAATTAATTATTTATGACTTATAAAATACCAAAAACTTTTACTAAGGTCAAATTGTCACTTTCTAAGATGTCTAAATTTTATTTTATTATTCATAGGTAATGTTACTATTATTTACTATTCATAAGGGTCATATTACTATTCATAAGGGTAGGTTACTATTCATAAAGGTAGGTTACTATTCACCAAAAATTATTTTTGTTTCATTAGACTTCAAAAACTATCTTGAACACAACCGTGTATGTCGGTTTTTTAAAATTCCAAACATAGGGGTGACAAAATTATGTTTAAAGGTCACTTATCACATAGTAGTTCATTATTTTGTGTTTTTATAAATATAAGAAGATAATTTTCCATTGTCATACATTGGGTCGTTACATTCTTCCCCCCTTAAGAAATTTCACTCCTGAAATTTCACTTTACAAAAACAGGTGAGGGTACTTCTCCTTCATTGCCTCTTCAAGTTCCCAAGTTGTTTTCTCAAACTTATGGTTCCTCCACAACACTTTGACAAGGCGGATTGTCTTGTTGCGTAGTCCCTTATCACTTCGGTCCAAAATTTTTACCGACTGCTCCTCATAGGAGAGATCATCCTCCAGCTATACCACCTCTGAGTTTAGTACATTTGAGGGGTTTGGTATGTACTTTCTCAGTAGTGATACGTGAAACACATCATGAACATGAGCCATATTTGGTGGAAGTGCCAGACGATAGGCCACAGCTCCTATATGATCAAGGATCTCAAAGGGGCCAATGTACCTTGGGCATAGCTTCCCTTTCTTCCAAAATCTCATGAATCTCTTCCATGGCGATATTTGAAAGTATACTTTATCTCCAACGTCGAACTCCAAGTCCCTTCGACGATTGTCAGCATAGCTCTTTTTCCGACTTTGAGCAGCTTTGATGTGTTTCTGGATGACTTGAACCTTCTCTGTCATCCCTTGAACAAGATCCGGACCATGTAGCTTTCATTCTCCAACTTCATCCCAACATGTTGGAGTTCTACATCTCTTCCCATAAAGAGCATCATACGAAGCCATCTGAATACTCGAGTGGAAGCTATTGTTGAATGAGAACTCAACCAATGGAAGGTGTTGATCCCATCCACCTTTGAATTCTAGAGAGCATACTCTTCGCATATCTTCGAGCATCTAAATAGTTTTTTCAGACTGGCCATCGGTTTGGGGGTGATAGGTCGTGCTGAAATTTAATTCAGTACTCAAAGCATGTTGAAGGCTCCTCCAGAATATAGATGTGAACCTTGGATCACGGCCCAAGACAATCGAGATTGGAAAACCTTGCAATCTCACTACATCCTTCACATATATCCTTGCAAGATGTTCAAGTGAGAGGTCTTCCCGAATAGTGATAAAATGGGCAGTCGTGGTGAGTCGATCAACCACAACCCATATCGCATTATTTCCTCTTGACGTATTCGGGACACCCATGACAAAGTCCATAGTAACATTTTCCCTTTTCCACATGGCTATAGGCAATGGCTGGATCATAACTTTGGTCTTTTGCTGCTCAACATTAACTTGCTGACATACCGAGCACCTTGATATATATTCCGCAATGTCCTTCTTCATTTTATCCCACTATAAGTGTTCTCGGAGATCACGATACATCTTGGTACTTCCAGGATGGATAGAGAAAGTTGAGCTATGTGCATTATCCAATAGCACCTTCTTTATCCCGGGTGATGAAGTCACACATAGCCGTGTTCCAAACCGAATCACACCATCATCGTCGATATGGAACTCTTGCAGATTCCCTTCCTTTACTGCAGTCACCCTCTTTTGTATCTCCACATCATCCCTTTGTGATTCCTTAATCTTCTCTTGGATGGATGGTTGCGCAATCATTTGGGAAAGGTAGGATTTATCCCCTTCCCTTATGATTTCCAAATCCATTATTTGCATATCCAAGAAGATAGGGTCTTTCTCAATCCTCAACATGGATAGAGTAGCAGGTTATTTTCTACATAGAGCATTATCTACCTTGTTCGCCTTCCCAAGATTATAGTGAATAGAGCAATCATAATCCTTGATTATCTCTGACCATCTCCTTTGACGCATGTTGAGCTCCTTTTGTGTGAATATATACGTTAGCCTCTTGTGGTCGGTGTATATGTCACACTTCTTGCCATAAAGGTAGTGCCGCTATATTTTCAAGGAAAAAATCACGTCTACCAGCTCCAGATCATGCGTCGGGTAGTTCTGCTCATGGATCTTCAAATGTCGTGAGGCATAGGCTATCACATTATCATCTTGCATGAGTACACAACACAAGCCTTCCTTTGAAGCTTCAATGTATATCACAAAACTTTCTCCACTTTTTGGTAGTGTGAGTACAGGTGCAGTGATCAGACTTCTCTTTAGCTCCTTGAAGCTTCCCTCAAATTCTTCCGTCCATACATACTTTACCCCATTCCTTGTTAACTTAGTTAGAGGGCTTGACAATCATGAGAAGTTTCTCACAAAACGTCGATAGTACCCAGCTAATCCAAGAAAACAACGGATTTCTGTGACACTAGAGGGCCTGGTCCATTCTTCAATCGCCTTTGTCTTTGAAGGGTCCACATAAATTCACTCGCTTGTGATCACATGTCCCAAGAACGTGACTTGATTCATCCAAAAGTCACACTTGCTGATCTTGGCGTACAACTTCTCCTTTCTAAATTTCGCCAACACAAGTCTTAGATGTTCTTCATGTTCCTCCTTGCTCTTGGAGTAGATGATAATATCATCAATAAACACTACCACAAATTTGTCGAGGTAATGTCTAAAGACTCTATTCATCAAATCCATGAATATTTCAGGGGCATTAGTTAGTCCGAAGGGCATCACCAAAAACTCATAGTGCCCATACCTTGTACGGAAGGCAGTCTTCTGAATATCTTCCTTCATCACCTTTACTTGATGATATCCAGAATGAAGATCCACCTTTGAGAAGTATTGAGCTCCTCTTAACTGGTCGAACAAGTCATCAATCTTTGGGAGAGGATACTTGTTCTTTATAGTGATCTTGTTGAGTTCCCGGTAATCGATACACAGCCGCATGGTTCCATCCTTCTTCTTTACAAAGAGCACTGGCGCACCCCAAGGTGATGCACTAGGTTGTATCACCACTTTGTCCAGATGCTCTTGCAGCTGCTTCTTTAACTCCTCCAGCTCGATAGGAGACATTATATAGGGGAACATTGAGATAGGAGTAGCTCCGGGTATGAGTTCAGTTGAGAACTCTACCTCACGATCCGGGGGAATTCCGGGTAATTCTTCGGGAAATACATCACTGTATTCCCTCACGATGGGCATTTCCTCAAGGTTGGCACTTTCCTTCGACTCAACCATTTGGGCGAGGTATGCTTCTTCATAGGGAATCAACACCCACACCATTGAAGGATTTTTTAAAGGATAATCATGATCTTCCTTGCATTTGTAGAGGAGCATGGGATGGTTAGGAATATGAAAATATATGTCCTTTTTCTGACAGTTGATATGTGCTCTATATAACGAGAGCCAATCCATTACCATTATAGCATTGAATTCCACCAAGGGAAGTATTACGAGATTTTCCAGAAGAATCTTCCCACATACGTCAACAGGATAAGATTCAAACACTTGGGTTGCAATGATTGCACCAATTGGTGTTTTTACAGATATCTCTACTTCAAGGTTTCGGGGCATTGATTCTATAGTTCTACAAACTTTCAAGATATAAAGGAATGTGTAGAACTAGAATCAAATAAGACATTTTCCATTCCTGAGTGAATAGGAAGTGTACCTTGTACGACTTCATTATCATGTCCCACCTCTGTAGTAGTGATGGAATAAGCCTTCCCTTGATCTTTTGGCTTTGGTGGTTGTTGGCACTGATTACCCTCGAGAGCTCGAGGTTTAGTGCACTGGTTTGAATAGTGCCCTAGATCCCTACAGTTGTAGCATTGAACCACGAGTGGTTCTCTCCTTTCATAGGATAAATTATCCTTCCTTTTCATGTCTTTTCGACACTCTTGAGCTTGGTGTCCTTCCTTCCCACACTTAAAGCATTTCGTCGTACCTTTGAGGCAATTCACATGGTGCAACTTCCCACATTTTTGGCATGTGGGTCGATTTTTCTTCCCACCTTTGTCACTAGATCCACCTGCTTGAAACTCCATCTTTCTTTTATTATCACCATATCTATGGGACCATTCTCCAAACTCCATATCCACTTTGAGAGCACACCGAACAACTTCTTCATAAATCCCAAATTCTTGAAATGCAAGAGCCTTTCGAAGATGTGGTTTTAATCCACTAAAGAATCTATAAATTTTTCTATCATTGTTGATAACAGAACCCGAAGCATACCTTGTGAGCCTTGTGAAATTTGCTTCATAGGTTGTGATAGATTATCCTTCTTTTTTCTTGAGCTCTATGAATTCTCTCTCCATCTCCGTGAGAAGAGTTCTTGGGAAGTACTTATTAAGAAACATTATCTTAAAGTCTTCCCATTCCATCTCTTCAATTTCCTCCCTTGGCTTGGTGTTCTTAATCAAATCCCACCATTGATCAACTTCTCCATCTAGATGATAAACGAATAGAGTCACCTTCTCCATCTAGGAACAATGAATAACAGAAAAGATCTTCTCCATGGAGTTGACCCATTGTTCCGCAACTAGTGGATCAGAATATCCACAAAACTTCGGTGGTCATTGCCGCATAAAACATTCGATTCCTAGTTGCTCCTTCTTTGGTGAAGGAGGATGTTCCCCATTATTATGGTTATTATTCATAACCCTAGATAATTTGGTAAGCATCGCCATGATGTTTTGAACTCCACCACCAAAATCATTGGGGATGTCATTCGGGAAATCGTTGCATTGGCCCTCCCAAGAGTTATTGGCCTGATTTCTCCTGGTTTCCACCATTTTCAAAAATAGAAAAGGTTAGAACAAAACATAAGTAAAAAAATCATGAATAACTTATTCATTTAAACAATTATACCAAAAAACATAACATATGGGATCCCTAGGTAAATATCCTTGTGTATGTGTTTGTACTTATTCTTATGCTAGAGGTTTTTTCTAGGGTTTACTAATCCTAATTCCAAAATTAACTAAACCTTTCCTTTGATACCAACTATAGAGACACAGCCTTTTATTACTATATTATTACATCATTTCAAAGATAAACAACATAATAGTATTACACATGGAGGATCTAGAGGTTTAGTGTCTTGGGCAAACTAGGACAATACATAACAAATACAACATCAGCCATAAACATTTATTCAATTTATTCTTCACTAGCATCTTAGTGGCACTTGTCCTCTCCTTAGTACATGTAGCCACCTAAGGATATACATAAAAAAGGGTGAGCTAAAAGCCCAGTAAGAGGATATATAAGAACAATATATCCTGGGGTGAGCATAATCATGACATAGGAAAAAGATCATGAACATGAGAGAAGCATAAATAATAAACTTGAAATGTGGCAATGCATAAAAATGAAACATCATGTCTTAGTGGTTAACTACCACACATACTTGTGAACAAATCTAGCATCATTTTCACACATCATTTCACATTTACTCATGAGATTAATCACTTTACCCAATGCATTGGAGCACTGTATAATTCAGGGCGCACCCGTCACATTTAAACATTCATATTGCGCTATATAATTCCGGGTGCACCCGTCACATCATAACATTATAATTATCATTATTGCCACATAGAACAAATATAAAACATGTAAATAAATAACCCATGGAATGGAATGAGTTTCATCTCATTATAACACATTCATAAGCTTTGGGTTCCCAAAAGAAAGAGGGAACATCATACTCGATACAAGAACCATCAACATTGAATGAGAGGTAAAAGGTGAGATCATGAAAGAATAGTTCTTTTGAAAAACATTTTGATGGACATAAAAATAGTGAAAAACATGTATATCCCAGAAAATTAAAGTAAATGATGAACAAGTGATCTTTGAGGAGTTACCATATCAAAATGGAGTGAAAGAGGGAGAACCCGTAGGAAGAAAATTGGGTTCGAGATTTCCCCTTACCTTGTACTCAAATGCCTCCTTCTCTTTAAAGTCCTATATAATGACATTATATTAATTAATTAGAAATTCAAGAACCTTTTATACATTAATAGGGTTTATTCTGTTTTCATTACTTCATATTATGTTCCTTTGAATGACTTATAGAGTTTAAAAACATTGTTCGAGGATGTTCGTTTTTATGGTTTTCTTGAGCGGTCCACTTGTATTCGTAAATTGATGTTTGGGTAGATCATGGGTAAACATCCAAAACTAATACTACATGTTATTAATGATATTACAGTATCTTTAATAATTTTATAGTGAATTATATTAGATCTAAGTGGACGAATCATTAGATATAAATTTAATGATGGTTTTTTGGGTTAATTTGGGCGGTTTTTGGATCACAACGATCTTGTTTTAACATTTATCTTAGTAATAAGGCCATAGGTTATTTAAAGAACATAAAATAGAACATAATACATATAAAATATTCTGGTTCAACCATAAAATGGTTTCATGACCAGATTTAATATAGAAATGGAAGAAGAGAACATGTCGTTTTTTAAGGTGATAAATTTAACACCTCATGAACAACGTTCTCTTTAATAAAATAAATGGAAGAGGGAAAGGGTGTGTGGTGATATAATATAACATTAGAATCATAATATTACATTATATATATAATATTGGATTTAAAAAATAATTTGTATGAAGATAGGTGGGGAGAGATCAAGAAAGGAACTTGAACTTGAAAGGAAATTAAAGGAGAAGAGAGAGAGAAAATACCTTTAGAATCCTCCTCTTGAGATCCTCTTTAAGGAAGCTAGGCTTGGACTTTTGATGAGACCAGAACCTTTTGGACGTAGGGGATGATCTAGGGAAGGTGTGTGGGAAGATTTTAGAGAAGTCATGGAGCTTGAGTAGTGTGAGGAAAAGAGGGAGTGAAGGGTGGCTTTTATAGTGGAGGGGAGAGGGGTTTCCTTAATATAAAATTGATTAGTTTATTAATTTGTCCTAAGACAAGGAATAGTGAGTCTTGGATGACCAAGAATAGTAAAAAAGGCATGTGGGTTCGGGATTTGGGTTCTTACATCTCCTGTGATGTCAGGAATAGTGGGTTTTAATTAAAATGTATTTATATGGTAAATTAATGTATTCTACTATTTACAAAAAAAATCAAGTTTCTCAAAAAAATCCCAAAAATTTACCCCAACCATTTTTTGACGAGTATAATCCAAAAATGAAGTCCATTTTTCTAAAATAATTTTCTAAATATTATTAATTTAATAATTAATAAAAATCATAATGTACTTTAAAAAACAGTTTTTAAGATTAAAACTGAATTTATAGTTCTTTCAAAAATTACGTGGGGTCTTATAAAATTATCTAAAAACTATTAGACATTGAATAAATAATTTATTAATACATTACAGGAAAATAAATATTCTTTTAAATTAATTAATTAATTATAATTATTTATTTATGACTTATAAAATACAAAAAACGTTTACTAAGGTCAAATTGTCACATTCTAAGATGTCTAAATTTTATTTTATTATTCATAGGTAATGTTACTTTTATTTACTATTCATAAGGGTCATATTACTATTCATAAGGGTTGGTTGTTATTCATAAAGGCAGGTTACTATTCACTAAAAATTATTTTTGTTTCATTAGACTCCAAAAACTATCTTGAACACAACCGTGTATGTCGGATTTTTAAAATTCCAAAATAAGGGTGAAAAAATAATGTTTAAAGGTAAATTATCACTTAGTAGTTCATTATTTTGTGTTTTTATAAATATAAGAATAGAATTTTCCATTGACATACTTTTGGTCATTACATATAACCCCGATGAATTTCGAGGGCGAAATTCATTTTAAGGGGGTAGAATGTAACACCTTGAGATTTTGTGAAAAATATTCTTTTAATTTCATTGATGTCTTCTATTATAAACCACACCAAGTTTATCTTATACTATACGCAACACCGTATTAGCTTGCAGTATACGCAATGCTATTCTGGGATCGTGTTACACACAATTTCAAGTTCGTTTTATAATAGTTATTCTACGCAACATTGAGTGTGTTTATATATATATATATATTCAATGTATAAATAAAATACGGTTGGATTATGTTATACGAAACAACGAAGGATTTTTTCACAACACGCAACCCTGACTTGGATTACATTTCATGCAATCGCGACCTTCCTCGATAACGTGTGTTGTACGCAATACTGAGTTTTACTAAACAACGATATATTATTATAATATTATTATGAACTAGCGGTTATGAATAGTATTAACTAAAATTTTAATTTTATAACATTATTATTAATATTACATATTATCTAGAACATTGTATGAGAACAAAATAATTTTTTCAGGTAAAATAAGTATTTTTAAAAAAATGCAGTTTTTCAGCCTTTTGATGGCACACCCACATTAAATCTATTTTTTGACATGTTTATAAGTTAAATTTGAAATAATAAAATTCTCATTTTGAATCAGGATATAAAAATTTACATTCGATAAAGTTTTTATATTTTTCTGATAACTTTTATATTTTAATGAATAGTAAAAAACACGCTATATTTTAAATTAAAACAACATTTTCCATCATAATAATTAATGTGGTTAAATTATAATACTGAATGGTTTTAAAGTATAAATAGAATATATTTTTACCATTTAATATAATGTATGTCATTATCATTTATTTTACCTTGAATTCGTAGGTTAAATCAATTCTATCTTTTGCAATGTTTTAAACAAAAACCTGTTTTCTTTTGACAACGGGATTAATTTTAATTTAATTTATGCAACTTATGTGTATTGAATTTGGAAAAATGGATTCCATATTTGGAATCAGTGGGTCCAAATTATGTTAATAAGATAATTTTTACCATCATCATTAATGTGTTTTGGACCTCATGAAACCGAATATAAGTTTATAATAAAATAATGTTTTCACACTTTCCTAAAGAGCCCCTCCTCTCCCTTATAAAAGGATACCACTTCTATGCAATTCCTCACACCTCTAAAGCATTTTGGCTCGTCCAAACTCTTCCCATATAAGCTTCCTACATCCCTCTCCTCCCCCTTGAAACCTTACATTAAGCAGAAGACTCTCGAAGAAGTCCTTTTGGTTCAAACCAAAGGAAGTTACCAAAATTAAAGATAACAGTTTCTCTTAAGTTGTTTTCTTTTATTCTACTTCTCTAACCCCTAAACTCTTTTTAATCCTTTATTTTGTAACAAAACAAATATCCTATATATACTAGGATGTTTTTATAAGAATGATTGTAACTAAACTTATACACACCTCCATGTAACGTATGACGAACATAATGTTTCTGTGATGGAAAACTAACGCCTCACGAAACGATGATTGTTCGATTTTCTCCTAATGCCTCTCATAGTTGCCATTATGATGGCACTGTATTTATACATAATATATATTATGTTTAGGATTTCCTTATTCTTCTTGAATTCCAAATTATATCAAACCTTTACGGTTTCCATAGTCGGTCAATACGATAATCTCATTTGAGGAAGTGTGGACTACCGCCCCCTCAAAGTGATGTGATTCGTTAATACCGTATGTGGGATGTATAAAGGATGTGTTTAATGATATTATATATGATATTATACTGGAATTAAAATATACCTATGTATAATTATGTTTTAATTCCATTAAAATAAGAAATATAAATAAAAGTAGCGTTCATGTGTACATACGACTTACCGTCTCCATGAACGGTGCGTTTCATTTCTTACCTCTATATGTTATGTACTCTTATAAATGATTGTATATGATGGATATATAATGAATGTATATGATATATAAATCATGATATACATTTTGGAGGTAAGTAAATCATGATATAAGTAATAATAACATCAATAACAATAAGTCCAAACACGTACGATAAATAAGATGATTTTACCCAAAACGCTACTTCCACATTAATTTACAAAAGAATGGGTAATATACAGTCATAATTGAACCATATATGATGTCATAAAAATTAATATTATTCTTTAATAAGTCAATGACATTATTTAAATAATTATACAGGAGGTTCGGACACTTACGAAGCAAATCAGACCTAAGGTAAAGGAAAATATCACAATCTCATTTTTATCCGAGATTGTTTATACTTTGGTATTTACTAGGGTGTATTTTATCTTCCACATCCATGTTTCCTCAATTTTTAATTTTTATATCCTTATACAATAGTTTATATCCAATATTACCCTTTGGAGAGTTTTTAGTAAAAGATATGAAAGGAATCTTTTGTCATTTTTTCGTACGAGGTACTTTTTGACTTTTCCGACAAAAGTACGAGAAGAGTGTTTTTTTTAACTTATACGGCATGATTGGATTTTTAAAACATTATCTCCAAGAAGCTTCCTTTACAAGTTTTCATGTTTATTTTTAATCAACTTATTTTAATTTACAATTGTATGACATGTTAAGAAAGGAAAAGTGTTTTTGAAGTAAAAAGGATATTTTCCTCAAGAATGGAGTTCAAGTGTTTTATCAAAATTATTTTCCATCAAAGATAATATAGGGTTCTGTTTCTACCCCTCTTATTAAATTTATTTGATTATGTTGTGGTGGAATTATTTTTATTAATTCCTTTATCTTATATGAATTGTTTTATGATGTCATGATGTTTAAGAATCCCATTTTTATTACATGGGTTATGCAATGATATATGATTTATGATTTTGTGGCACACAGAAGAATGATATTATTATGATATGGTTGGGACCTATATCTCCCTCCAATGAATTGGGTAAAGATTTTATATCTCATGAGATAGACATGGCTGGAATGGCAGGTTAAACTGGTTCAGTGAAACAGGACTGAAACGAGGAGTGAACTCGGTTCAGAAATGGACTTTGTCCACTAAGATAGTCTTGGCAATGAGTCATGACTAATAAGAAATGATTCTCTATGATTATGTGTGTATGCCAAAAAGTTTCATGTTTTATGTTATGATTATTGGGATGACATTTCACTACTATGATTTATCCCATGTTATGATGTTATGATCTCTTTTGCAGGTTAAGATTTCCAAAATGTTATGTTCTTATGAATATGATGTGATTGATATTTCTTTTGTTTACCCTTACTGGGCATTTGAGATCACCCCTTTATGTTTTCTTTTCCCCAGGATATAGTGAAAGGTTTTAGGTAAGAAAAAAAGGGGATGATCTTTATGGGATATGTTGAAGATCTTTCACCACGATTAGAAGATTATATTCCGAGTTTCCAAAGACATTAAACTATTACAGTCATTTTGTGTGTGTGTTTTTATTATGTACTAAGTATTCCGCAAAAGTAATGTAATGTCCATGTACGTCAGGCTTTAGGTCTCTACATTGTGTTTGGAGTATCACATGAAAGTGCTAACATCTCAATGGGAAATAGCATGATCATTTGAACATGTAAATAATCTTTTGTGAGATCAACCTTACATGTAAAAAACTATTCACAAGAACAATATGACTCATCCATGGACACCTAAGGACATGTAAAGTTTAGGGGAGAATCATTAAATTGTTTTACCATTAACTACTCACACGGAAGGGTCTCATGGACATATTTAAAGAATATATATTTTCTATGAATTGACATAACATTCCATAAGGGATCATTCATCATAATTATGTGCTACTATTTTTATTTGGGAAATTTATGTCTAAGCGATCATGGTGTAGGAACACATCTTAGGATTTACCTGAAAAATGATGTTTTATTCCCATTTTTCTTTATGCATGTTGAAGTCACCTATATTTTTATGGATGTCCTTATGAGGAAACCTAATTTTACCGGATTACCCAACAGATTCACATGACCTTCATGAGGACTTGCGATGGGTCCTTCAAATGTATACAGAGGCCTCCCATTGTCACCACAAGCTTAAATGAGTATTTATTATGCATGGAGAAGGGGAAATGGAATATGAGACACATATCCATGGTGTTTTGGTTTCATGGACTTGGACTCATGGAAATGTATAACATAGGGACATGATATCTATTTTTTTATATTTTTAAACACCTAAATGGGAATTTCTTAGATTGAAGGAGTTTGATGATGGAATTACCACATGATAGAACCATATGAGCATAAAATAACCATTTTTAGATGCATGAACCCCATGGGTTCCTACAATGATCTCTCATACTAGGAATCCAACCCATAGGGGTGTTGTAGGTCACGAAATCCATGACCATAGATGCTTGAGAACACCACAAGATAGAGGTATCGTAGAATTCACAAGATCGGTGGTTGAAACACCAATACATATATTCTTGTCGAAACTAGTATGAGTTATCCATGCATAATAGGTCATCTATTACTCACACAATCATTTGATCCAAAAAATGGTCATATAGGAGGAATTGTTAATATGATCACGAGATTCACTCCAAGACTATAATCATGGCTGAATATCATGCTATGTGAAGTAGTTAACCCAATTTGGTGTCACGTGGTCACATAAGTACTTCATGTGAACAAGGAATCAGGAGACATTTAGTTGCTCATGTGATCTCTTAATCATAGAAAGACCATACAGAAGTATCTTGAGATCACCCAACATGGTTATTTAGGACTGATTTTGAGAACATTATATTCCTACACATTTCTTATCCTCTTCTCCCTCTCCTATACCCATGTGTAATTTTTTTAACAGGAGTATGGTATTTATACACCAATGGAGGTCGATGTTGTTTTCTATTTTAATGGTTGGTATTTCATGTGTAATGAAATATTTGATGTAGACATCGCGGGATCAACATAACATTGTTTCATGATGAATTCATGTGATATTAATTACTTCATTTTATACTTTGGTTTTATTTTGTGACACCACATGATATATTTTGACAAATCAGAATTAATTTGGATAAAAAATCATGTGACATGTGAGAGGTTAATGCGGTTATAAACCACATGTGGTTATTTAATTGTTTTTATTAAATTAGATCATGTAAAAAATAGATGACAATGTTATGGATCATCACATTGGTGGATTTTAATCATACATCACTTTTTATTGATATGGGATTCACGTTATGGCTTGAGCACAAGTCAAATTGCGAATTTCAATCATATGGAAATCCCTATTTATTGTCTCCGGATCGTTTGGATATCTAAGAAGGACAAGAGATGGTAGTGATGTTGAACAGGTTTTGATAATATATTTTGATATTGAAAAAGGGCATAGGGAGGTCATGGTTGAGGTCTAGAACATTGTGGGATTCAGATTATTTCTAACATAAATAACACATGACCAATATCATCAAATAAAATTTGAGGGATTTAAATAGGCAATCGTGAATGAATGACTATGTGGATGGGATTAATTTCAAGCACAGTGTCATGAAAATTCCACCCCACATTTAAATCCTGCTAATAATTTCATTAGGTATATATGAAATGTAAGGACCATTGTTTGGTCATGTTGAAAATCTTGTTTGGTACCAATACTACCTATACACCTCAGCAGTCAAGCTTCATCCCAGGAGGATCTCACACAACGCTATGTTCAGATTTGATCTTCTACACTCTAGGCCTTACACATGGCCCCTAATTCTTCATGAGGGTACTACTCTTCTATTCTTTGGATATCCTCATATATCTTCCTTTAGGTGTGCTCAGCATTGGGTCCTCTTCGGCTGGTGGTCAAGACCCGGTCTACCTGGGTGGTGGATTGGCTAAATTGTTGGATATGGGTGAGAAAATCTCCATATAAGAAAAATAAAAACAAAGTGAATTCCCTAATATCATATAAAAAAGGACATTCTACAAGGATTCAATCTCTGTGTACTTTGTTCAAATCAAATTGATGCATTGCATTTTATTCACAACTCTGATGTCCTTTACAAAAATATGGCATATCACACAATTATGGTTGTTGAAAAGATTCCCCCTATAGAATGTGATTGGTTTAGTATTATAATAATCTAAAACTGAAGTAAATATTTATCACTTTTCTAATATTTTTAAACTTGATGAGCTTTGATATTGAGGTTACTGAGGGGATTATTCCCATGTATGTCAATAGAAAAATTTAAGGTATCATCCCTTGGATATTTTTGGCCATTCTTGCATTGTTAAATCAAATAGAGAAAGTGGATATGTCATGGGGAATGAACAACCTATTTTTTAATGTGTATAAATTCCAAAAAAATGATTTTGGAATGGGTGAATTGGAAAAATTGGCTGGATCCAAATTATACTACTTGGGCGTCAATACATATCCCATGATAATGTGTATCAAACCGTACATAATTCTGAAATATTTTACCATGCATATCAAACTCATTATTAGTGATAATAGGATAATTGAGAATGAAATCTATAATTAATTCCATTATTTATATCGAGATCCTATGTATGGAGGGGAATTCTAAAGGTTTCTGATGAAAACTTGTGTAATGATCCAATTTCTAGTGGAGGTGTTTGTTGGATCATCTATGATACATATAATATTTTATAACACTAAACAGATCCAATATACTATATTTGAGTTCTTGAATTACTATATGTTTTTATATCTAAATTTACATGAATTACCACAAACATTAGATTCCTCACTAATGTATCCACTCCATTTTTAATAAGATACCATAACTTATAAAGATAATTTGTGTATTGTATCATTCCTAATGATATATTCCTATAACATCTACCTAATTTAGGGTGATTATATAAAATAGAGTTTTTTTAAACATGACATATGTTCTTCCCCGCATTATTTTTATCACATAATTTATTTTCAATATATATTTCCTATGTTTCAAATGGAGAAAGACATGGCTAGCATGGATTGGTATTTTTCTCATGCTTCCAAATTAAATGTTTTTAAAATGAAATTTTCTTATGAATGTTATGTTTAATAAATGATCAATATTTCATATATGTAAAAATTTTAATGTCCTTGATGTAGATACTCAACTTTCCCTAGGATTCCTTTTTTAGGGCTCCAACTTGGAGGCCATTATATCACTTTTAGTTGGTTTTTTAATGTCTTGTAATCTAGAACATTGTTTTCCAATAGTCTAGTTCATTATACCTTGGAACTTTTTTACTATATTTTATGTTATCGTAGATCATACAATGTGATTCCAAGAATTTTGAGGTCTTTATATTAGTAATTTATATTGTTTTAGTTTATGTTCTCTTGGATCATACCATCTATTTCTCTAGTATAATAGTATTTTGGATTAGAACTTATATAGATTTAGTTTTAAGGCTCTTTTGTCTCTGGTCATAAGAATCCATGCTACATAAAGTATCACATTCAACAATTTATTAATGAATATTTATGATGAGTTAGAGATATTAGGGATGACTAATAATACATTGGGTTGATGAGTTATACTATGGTGCTTCTAGATCTCACAATGATTGGATTCCAATTTTTAAAATTAGGAGAATATTCTGTTTCATATGATGAAGCACTTATGCATTGGTAGAATAATCCAAAGGATGTGTCTCAACTCTTTTCCAAATGATTTTCAAGATTTATGGATATAATATTGGTTGTGGGTGAAATACATGAGAAACTAGGCCCACCAGAATTATTGGAATGTGGGTGAGGTAAATTGTATGCCTATGGGATTAAATCACTGGGTAATGGAGTGTGGAATACATACCAATGATGTCCCAAGATACCCTACAATTTTATTTTATACTTTAGTTTCATTAGGGATGACAAGGATTGTAGGTACTTTCCTATACGGAGGTGATGCCTCTATTTGGTAGATCAAATCCCTTTATACATCGATTCCATGGTCTAAGAGATGACTTCTCTCTCATTTATATGGTCCATGGAAGGTCTATGAACTCTCCTAAATATATAAAATGAAGTTGGATTTGGAGGAAATATATCCAGGAATGGTTCTAGAAACCTAGGGATATCTAAATCTTAAATTGTGATGATCTAGACCTATACCACGTGCTTTCAAATGATTAGGTGTTGTCCACAAAATGGTTTTGGAGTGGTATGTTTCATTTTATCATTAAGAAAGGGTACAAAACATGGTGACATAACATTGAGGATATAGAATACACTTTAATATTCTAGTAAAGAAATTTGTAAATCATGTTCCAATGTGCCCATGTCATGAGAAATGGATGGGACAATTTTTCCTTGAATGACTGAAAATACCCTCAGGTACTGGGTTCTTCGACGATGATGTCTTCATCAAAAGAATCATAAAAACCTTTATATTGGTCCCAGACATCTAAAATTGGTATATATAATCCCTTATGAATAAATAAATTGTCCAAGAAGAGATATATCTTATAAATTATAGGGGATATGAATGGTTTGTGATGGCCCAATGTGCATAAATCACAATGATTGATTTTTGGAATATGTAAGATTTATTAAGGGTTTAAGCACCCTAAAATTTGTTTCATCACCTTGTAAACTTGTTATAATGTCAGGAAGATATGGGAAATACATACTCTAATTTTATTGGACCATGGGTCTAGAAATAATATCTACTATTTTAGTATGGGCACAATGATTAAACCATTAGCTTTATACCTTTTTCATTTATGCGATAATTGTTTTCCAGAAATTTGGATATGAGGAACTTAGAAACCAAATACTTGAATTTTTCTTAGTACTCCCTCTTTGGGTTTTAATCCCAACATGTTAAATGCATCTTTTATCAAAATTTTATGATCATGTAATTTTTACCACTTTATTAAAGAGTTTAACGTCGTACAGCTTTAAAAAAAGTGAAGGTTGTTTAAGGTTGTGCCACACATGGACCTAATATTGGGGTTGTTACACATGAGCCCAATTAAGATTCCTAAAGTCATGATTACCCTAAAATCCTTCTGAGTGTAAGGGTAAAATGTTTAAAATCATTATTTAAGGTTCTCTTGTAATGAGTAATGATATTGGAAAATAGTACCAGGGATGGCATGAAACATCCTTAGGTATGGACTTCTGCCAAAGTGACATCAAAATCAAGGGGATTAGAAATACCTCATTATATATCCATGATATCATTTATTTGTAGGCATTAGAAATTATTCATCAATATCATTATCAATAAGATAGATGTATTTCACTCTTATAAGGGCCATACATGGCTTGTAGTTAGTTGAGGCACTGAAAACAAAAATTGTGTTATATGGGTTGAGGGTATTAAAAAATTATAGAAGAGAAAATTACCCTATAAGGCTAGGGTATGGATCCAATGGTACATTATTGAGGGATGATAATGGATGATAGTCTACATAGTTCAATAACAATTTTTATGGAAGTAGTTTCTTCCCTGCAGTTTAAAATCATATTGAATGTGAATTTTCAATTCATTTTAATGTCATGTGATAAGAACATTTGATCTCTTGTTGAATTTAAATTGATAGGGATATGGGAACATACAAAAGTATTAAAAAAGAAATATTAGAGGGAAAAATAGGATTTATATAGATCTGACACATATGTAGTGAAACTAGACATATATGGTTCGGACCATGTGCAGTTGGGTTGAATTTTTTGGGTTGTTTGTAATAAGACTTGTATTTGAGATATGGAAATCAATAAATAACTTCTGATAATTAGGATCAACCCATATATATTTCATTAACGGGAATCACTATACACATGTCTAAACCATACACATAAGTGGCAATTATTTCCATTTATTATGGTAGTTGGTCCCATTATTGGAGATGAGAGCATCCCTACTTATCATGTGATGTCAAGAATCAATCCATATATAGATCTCAATGGACCATGATGTTTTTAGTCATGTGGAAAGGGTGTATCCTACCCAACATGAAATGGGGTAGTACAATAGGAACTAGGGATGGAAAATATAGATATCACTACATATCATATGGTCAATTAATCAAGCCAAAACTAGTACTTTAAGAAGTATCTTCATGTGTAAGTATAGATTATACATAAGAAAGTGGAATTGACATAGTTTTTCTATATTGACTAGAACTAGGATTGGATATTCAGAAATCACTATGTATCTTATGATGATAGTAATCAAGTCACATGTAGTTATTGAATGAATGTGTGGTAGCAGACTAGTCACAAATGACAGTTTTACTTCCAAGTGAGGTCAACAAAAATGAGAAATTTTATACTGTGAAAGGGAAATTAATAGTATAGTTTAACATCATGTGGCGGTGAATCATTATATTCTTTTTATTGTAATTTAGTTTTGATTTTCAGGAATCATTAATGAGATGTTTTTTATATTTTGTAGGGAATCCCTTACTAAAATTTGAAACCTCCTGTGAGGTATTATTATTTTGTGAAAAAAATGATGGCAAGGGTTTCTCTCACCATATAGTGGCAACAAAGGATATGACAGATGAAATTAGTATCCTGTAGTGGATGGAATAAGATATAGGATTAAAGAATAAATATGTATATTATTTAAATGACAACTATTCCATACAAAGATCATAAAACGTAGGCAGTTTAATATCGTGCTGCAAGGACATTAGTGATGTAGTTTAACATGTTGCGGTAAGGATGTGGGATATTCGATATTAATGAAGATAAACCATTATGGGATCCTTTTATTTTAATGTCATGTTTTAATTTTGTTATCTATATAGTTTAGAATCATGAGGTAAGGATGTACCTGTATAGTTTAACATCATATGACTACCACACATTTGTGATGTTTAACATCATGCCCCCTAGATAAATCTGTACAGTTTATTTTCCTTCGGTCTTGACTTGAGACACTTTTCAATTTAATTTTTTTACAAGACATGGTGGAATTACATTTAACATATTTATTCTAGGACATCCGGAGATGGGTAGTTTAACATTATTCTACCATGATGATAGGTGCAATGCAGTAAAACACGTTGTTCGTGGACTATGGGTTCTATTTAGTTTATCAACATTCAGACAAGATGAATACATATTTTTTAAAATCTTGTAGTTAAGAAGTGATACACTGAGAAATTTATAGTCTTCATCCATGAATATATCCAGATGGATTAATATCATTTGGTCATGCCATTTTTTGAATAGATTAATGTAATTTGGTAAATACATTCTCATGAAGTCCCTTTTTGATATGTATTAGATCTTAAAATTGGAGGCGGAAATTGTTTTATGAATTTTTGAGAGGTTTATACTTACTAACATAATCCATATCTCTATATCATCAACTTCTTCATTGGTGCTATATGTTGTTAACATGTTTAAACCATATATGGATCCTTTTAAGGTCATCTACAAACCATGGTGAAGTGGTACTAATGGTTTTGATAGAACTATATGCAGATAAATGTGGAATTGTGAGGGTCATTTGGTATAATTCTCCTTGATATTTTAGAATAAATCATTTTATTATGTTGTCATTGATAGGGGATATTTCCTTGTGTGTGGGATATATCACTGTTGGTAGATTGACCAAAATGTACATATAGATTATAGTCCTTATTATCTCTATCCACAATACCATGAAGAAGACTATCATTATAATGATCATCATTTTCTTTGGTTGAAGAGTTTACACATCCTTGGGGAGAAGAGAGTGTGACTAGAACAACATCAAGGACACCTAGAATTGATTAGGTCAGGGTTATGAGCCTTACTCGGCATTGTGTCCAAAACATGTTGTTCTGCCTTTTGAGTATTATAAGTGATATAAGACTTATCTATTAATCCTACCATAATTTATTACTAACCATAATTTTCTACATTATTATTATCTCACTGTAAAGATGCTACTAGAGTATTTCAATGAGCTTCTCTGATATGTATATCAGCATGTCCCGAGGTGTGTGCTACTCTCACGAGGTGTGCATTGACTATAATAGGGATATGAGCTCGATAAAAGTCCTTTGGAATATTTCCATATTAACTTTTTAATAGGAGTATGGTCTCTTCCTGTAGCATGTGTCATTCTCAATTGGTGATCCCCTGGTGGAACTGAAATATAAGCCCATTTATAATATTCATGCCCAGTTATAATATGTATATGGGACATTAGAATTGGAGAAGGGATATTAGCCTCCTACTATAAGCGACATTATATATTGAGTAAAATTATTGATAGGACAATATCTATGACTTGAGGTATTAACCATTCTCACTTGGTGAGACTGAGGTAGAATGGGGATATGAGCTAGATGTTGTGCCTTTAGAGTATGTCGCTGATCTTTTATTGACTAGGAGATGAGTTGGCCATGTGGAATCTGCTTCTGTCACTTGGTGATCCCTAGTTAGAAATCAGATATGATCCCAATAAAAATGCTTTAGGATATTCCAAATGTCTTTTGATTTATGAACAGGAGACTATCTTGAATAACGGTCCTCTATCACTTAGTGAACTCCGGTTGGAATGGGGATATGATACCAGTCTTTACATCTCATACATTAAAGAATATTCTAATAATACTTCAACATAGGAGAAATGATATTCAATTTCCATGGAGAAGCCACTCATTCATACAGATCAATGTTTTGGTCTTATCTATCCATCATGATATAAATATATGCATATCCCAACATATTCACAAGGATATACCTGTGGAAAAACTCAATTGCTATCACAATGTGATGAAACTACAACGGGGTATGTATATGAATATATACACATACTCTCTCATCTTCTTGGATATGTTAGATGATTCTATTGATTGATGTGGGGGATATACACCTGCTATTTCCCTCCTTGTGGAATCAAAAAACGATAATGGAAATTGTGAATTGGGGAATGGATTCAAACATTCTCTATTTTTTCTTCTAGAATATGATTAAAGACTATTTTTTAACTATGAGGTGTATGAGCCTACTTTCTCTGGTATGAAGCTTTTCGCATTTTATATGGGGTCTATTACACAAAAATTTCAGTCGTTTCAGAAGTGGCCTATTAGAGAATGCCCATAGTAGGATTCTGATGGGTCCTTGTGATTTTATGATATTATTTGGATCAATATTGTACATTGTTAGTTGTTTTATAGAAACATCAATTTCCACTGAATGATTAAAATTTATCTTATAGATTACGACTATGTAATGTTTATCACCCATTGAATATGACATTTTCAATGGATTTTATCATCATGTAAGAAGGATGTGGATATAGGTAGCTGGGATAATATATTGTATCTAGGCATCCCTACATATCTAATAGACATGAGAATCAACACATATATTGTTCATAAAAACCATTTATTTAGTGTCATGAGTTAAGGACATTAGCCATGCAGTTTACCGGCTAGTGGTAAGGATGAAAATATCAATGGATGGGAAAATATTAGTATTCAGGTGTCCACATGTATCTTATTAGGTTAAAAATGAATCCTTATATAGTTCTAGATACTTGTGAAGTTTATTTTCATGTGTCTTGGACATCAACCATGTAGTTTAACATCTTGTAGTATGGATAAGTGTATGGAAAAATATTAGGATTTAGGAATCCCAACGTGTCTCAGTAAGAATATAATAAATTTATATGTAGTTCTAGAAACCTATTGTGTTTAATGTCATCTAGATAGGATATCAGCTATGTAGATTAACATCTTGTGGTAAGGATGTGGTCTATATAGTTTAATATATTTCAGTATGAAGGATGACTGTGATGTTTTGATGCCATATAATAAGGGATATAAAAATCAGTTTAACATATTATGGTAAGGATGGAAGCCTTTTAGATTATCATATTTCAATATGTATGACATTCACAAAGTTTAACATCTTGTAGTAAGAACTCTGACTATGTAGTTCAGAGTCTTACGATAAGGATTATAAAAATGCAGTTTAACATCATGTAGTAAGGTATACAAAAATATATTTTAATAACTTGTAGTAAGGAAGAGGTCTGGGATTTTTAACATCATATTGTATGGACTACATCCATGTAGTTTATCTTCTTATAGAAAGGACACACCCATGCAGTTTAATGTTAGGTGGTAAGGATGTGTTCCATGAAGTTTAACTTCTTCGGATGAGGACGATATACATCCAATTTAATTTCATGTAATAAGGATGTGGTCCATGCATTTCAACATGTTTTAGTAAATTCATCATCAATGTAAATTAATATCACGTGGTGATGACATCAACAATGGTGTTTGATGTATTAAGGTGAGTACGATATCCATAAAGTTAAATATCTTGTGGTATGGATATTCCCTTGTAGTTTAAAGTATTCTTGTAAGGATGATGACCATGTTTTACAACATATTTTAGTGAAGAAACATCCATGTAGTTTAAAATATTTCAATAATGACAATGAACATTATGTTTAATACCATTTATTAAGGACAACAACCATAATTTTTAGCATCTTTCAGTACGGAAAACATTCATTTAGTTTAAAGACGTGAGGTACAAATGAAAACTTGTAGTTTATCATCGTGAAGTATATGTGATGTCTATATAGTTTCATGTATTCTGATATGGATGATGGACATGTATTTTAACATCTTGTGGTAAATAAAATAGCCATGCAATGTAATGTTTTTTGGTAAGGATGTGGTATATTATGTTTGACATATTTTGATACGGACATCATCCATATAGTTTAATGGATTCTTGTATAGACAATTTAATGCAATTTAATTCCATGTGGTAAGGGCATGGGTGATGTAGTTAACTGTCATGATGTGGGGAATATAAATATTTATATATATAGTTTAATTTTATTTAGTAAGGATGTGTTAATAAAGGTAAATGTCTTGCGGTAAAGGAATCATTTGTGAATTTTAATTTCAAACTATAAAGACATCGGTAAAAATGTTTAACAAAATGCGTTGATGATGACCACTATGGAGTTTAAAGCCTTATATTCTAGAAAGTGAAAATAAAGTTTAACAACATTTTATATGATGACATCCAAGCATTTTAGCATCATTCGATAAGGATTACAACCATAAATTTTAACATCATGTAGTAAGGATGATGTCTATACAGTTTAACGTCTTACGATAAGTATGATGACCATGTAGTTTAATGTCATTCTGTAAGGAAGATGTTAATAACCAAGAGGGAGATTATATCTTCTGATGGGTCCTGGATAACCCTTTACCATATTGTCATGATTTTTATGATATTTCAACTCTATCAATCCTGCACTTACCAATATCTCTAAAAGATCCTTAATTTCAAAGAATTGCACTATTGTGTTTTAGAGACATAAATTGTAGTGGAAATGGTTTTCATTTTCTCTCAACCATGCCTCATATGCCTTCCTCATTATTAGGATTTCAATAAAACCATATTCCATTGAACATTCCAAACACATGGGGATGTGTTTTTTCGAAAAGAATAAGTTATATTATTTCATGAATTGAAAGGTGATAGTATATCCCAGGGAGGTTTGTGGATCATGATCCACTTCACAACCAATGTGTCTTATTAAGAGTGACCTAATGACTAGAGCAGGGATTAATGTTTCAATGGATCCAATACCACCTTTTCTGGATTCACCTAAAAAACATTAAAGGAAAAAACCCATATATTTTGTTCCCATGATATCGATCGTAGGGTAAATAATTTTCATGGATCATCAACCTTACATCACTCAGATTTATAATCACTCTAAGCTCTATCAAAACATTATCCATGAAATTATTCAAATACATGGAATCATGCCTTGATTTTAATGAATATACTTTTTGATGTTTATCTTAAAGAGTTGGGTGAGAATATTGTTTCCCTTATATGTTATCTATTATTCTAAAAAAACGTTCACATGGTTGAGTGCGATGGTCCGAATATATTGTATTTTTATACATTGGTACCGTGCAATGTGATGAAGAATTGGTGGCCCTAGATGATGTAGATGCTTCCTTCCAATGAAATGATATTGAATATCCTAGTTGTTTTGTGGGAAAATATAAGGTCTAATGGTATCTAGTATATCAATGATTATTAATTGGAAAATATGGAATCTATATCAGCTAGGGAGACTTAGAACACTATGAGGATTCCACATAAAGAGGGGATAAAAAATAAGAAATCCCCCAAGAACTGTAGGTTGGGGAACTCCACTATAATACATGATTCCTTTGTAAGTTAGAAGAAATTAATTCCATGGTTGAGATCTAAAGAGTATCCCCACAATTATTTCCTGAATATCCATATTCTCTTATTGGAGTTGAGTGATCAGTGCTTCTATAGAAATTTATTTTTCATTCTTAAGGGTCTTGCAAGAAGTATCCATGAGACAAACCTTCCTTTATTGATTGTAGTGTGAGTGGATAATGATGGTAGCTTTAACATGGTCCCCATAGACTAAATATATCATCCCTTTATTATTACATAACATTAAATGATTTTTTACAAACAGAGGATCTTTTAATGTTTATTGTCACTGAAATAAGTAGCATAATACATGAAAATATAAAGATTTCTTATATTCCACAGGAATGGCTTCATCAACTTTCAACATATGTAAATTTATTTCATATCATAACCTGGGGACATATATCAATGGGAAGGGTGAGAAGAAGGCCCAATAAGGGAAAACAAGTGAAGTAGTTTACATGTGAACATGGGTGATATCCAAAATAACATGAGAAATATTGTAAAGTCATGATAAAGAGCCATATCATAATAATGATAACATGAATTATACCATGAAAATGTGTCTATAACATTTAATTAAAACATTCATAGGAAATTCCCAAAGTTCCATCCATAAGGTGTTATAAAAATTACCAAGGATATCCACTAGGGTAACATAAAACTTCTCATATCTAGAGATTAATTTCTTTACCCAACGTATTGGATTATAGTGATGTTGAACCATTAATATATCTTCATTTTTGTGTGATCCACATAGATCATAATCAAACATTTCAAAAATATCCCACAGAGAATAAGAGAAATGGGTTTGATATCAAAATCATTGCATTTTCAAAAATGTTTAAAAACAAGATCATTATGTTATTTATATAACACCAAAAAAAATTTATGGTATGATTCTATTAACTGCATTCTCTTCATAGCCAATATTTCATGAAGTACTATTTATTTTGTGAATCAAATCATTAAAGGAGAAACTTATAAGCTATCCATTAAATATAAATTTTCCACTTTTATGTTTTGAATTTTGAAAAATGGTCATCTAGAGTTGTGACCAGTAAGTCATTTGGAATCTGAAAGAAGCAACTTGATTTTTTAATGAATAGTAACATACCCTTATGAATAGTAAAATTTATAGGAATATGAACCTTATAAATATTATATAATGATAATATTTTATTTTCTTAAGGTAATAAGATAATGAGATCTTAATTAATTTTTCATTTTATTATAGAACTAATTATACATTTAAAGTTGTAATTTTTTTTATTCACGATGATTTTATGTAAAAAATAAATTAACAATATATTTAGAACATTATTTTCAAAAAATGGATATCATTTTTGAATTCTACATGTCAAAAAATGATTTGGGTAAATTTTTGGGATTTTTCTAAAATAAAAGAATATTTCTTCAATAATAAAAATACTGTTTTGAGTTTTCGGTAGTTTAATGACATAATAATGATTTAATAATTAAATATAAAAGTATAGTAGACTTTTGTACAATAACTTATTACATCAGGTGTACCAAGTGGCTAAAACCATGGGCATATACCATGGCCATGCCAATGGTTTTGTAAAAACCACTCATGAGGTGTCCCTTAGAAATTATTAAAAAATTACCTCTCTTTTTCTTTAAATACCCACTCATCCATTCGTTTTCTTTCATTCCAAATCCCTCATCCTAGAATCTATGGTTGTTTTTCCTCTATAGGAGTCCTACCAAGTTTCATTAAGCCACCAAGGTCCGATCCTTCAGGATCCAGGTGTTACTCTACTAGGTAAGGGAATCCTTCACTCTCTTCTTTAAGTCGACACTTCTTTTATGTTAGACATTTGAAATTAATTTATCATATGTTGGGGTTTGATTTTATTTATTCTTATTACTGTAAATTTGGTTTCAATATCATTATATTCCCTTTTGTTCTCAGCATTTTATTTTATAAAATTTTAAGCGACGACGTTAGGCTGCTGAATTGTCAAAAGGGATCTTTCACCATTTCTTTTATTTTCAAGATCGTCTCTTTTCTTTTCTCTTCTCACCTACTCTATCCAAATGACCATGATAAACTCCAGTATCATCTATATACTGGAATTATATCGTTATAATGTAATAACCATCTTCAATATTCTTACTCCCTCTCTTTATTTAAATAAGTGAAATCAATGTCAATGATGTTCCAATTTATAACCTTTCTGGACGACGGAGTTTTGTTCTTCACTTTCTCCTTCATTACTGGTCATGAAAATATTTTAATGGTTTAACCAATAAATAATATATTTATTTCATCTCATTAATTTTATGGAATCTTTAAACACTCATAATATGGAATAATAATACAAAACGAGTTCATTGTATACAAAACTGCCAAGATAAATCCAAGCATTTATCAAAAACATTTAACTAATGTTTAATTCTCAAGTATATAACCAATAATCATTATAAGATCATTTATATCTATTTAATATCACTAATAATATATATTAAAATCTCTGAATATTTATCCACATTTCAAATGAATTTCCATTGATGATAGAAAATAAACGAATCATGAAAACCAAGGATGAAAATGCTTCCAAAACAATAAAATTGAACCACTTAAACCCATTAAAAGGGACATGAATGAACCTAATAAGGTTATACTAAATCAATTAAATGTATAGGAGGTTCTGGAATTATTAATTAATTAATCTATATTTGATTATTTAGGTCAGTAAAACAAATGAAGAACACACTCGAGAAAAAGGTAAGGGGTTTCTCATCTCACATTCATTTCTATAAGATTTTCATTGTTCGTCACTTATTTCTTGTATGTGGTAAATGTGTACATACATTTGATATATAATAAAATTATGTTATTAAAGGATTAATTTGAGGGTTATTATGTTTTGGTCACATGATTCAACCAATTACATTGTGGTAAGATACTTTGTATCAACTACTATTTTGTTGTGACTATCTTTGTATGGTCCACCTAATAATCCTTATGTGGTGTAACTACTTCCCATTTGAGATCATTTTTTATTTTAAATTATATTTATATTAAATTTCCATAATCTCATATCTTGGATATGTTTGTTTTCTAAACTGTATACCATTTTACATAAGTTGTTTCTTTGGAATATTATTTGAACTATGGAAATATTGAGGAATCAGTATACTCAACTCTATACAGATATGTAAAAACCATATTCCTCTTGTATTGAATCAATGTATAAATAATTATTTGGACATGCAGTGGTGGGTGGGGCCCCCTATAGAGCCTCTATGCATCGGTAGGTCTCACGAGTCAAATTAGTTGGTGACAAACCCTATGAGTTTGTTTCCAAAAATCAGACGGGTTTCTACCCATAGAACTAAACCGTTTTCACGGTATTTTGCATTCATGTGACAGATACATGAAGTATTTTTAATAATAATTCTCTTCATTCATTATCGGTTATTATTATTATCCTTGATGTTTTCAATATGACAAAATCTATAGATACCGTTTCATTCTCAGTTTATTAATGGCATTAGTTTTTCATTTATTCATTATGCCATATTTATTATGTCAGATTGATTATGATTCACATATTATTGTAAACATGATTTAGCTATTTGTAACCCTTACAAATTTTTTGATCACATGCCTTTCATTTTTTACTCTCAATAGGTGACAACGAGGAGATCGTTTATTGAGTTCTTGTGGATGCAGTTTTTAGTTTCGTTATGTATTGTATTTTGTAAACTATTCCAATGTAATTTGAGTAACATATATGTATCTAGTTTCTTCAAGACTACTAAAAAGATTGTTCCTTTGGGATATTCATTCCATTTAACCATGCCAATATCACAAGTAATTCACCAGCTCTAGCCTAGAGTGGTTGAGGTGTTACAGTTGGTATCATAGGAAGTTTAGTAGAAAACAAGGAAACTAGAGTAGGAAATATGTAGTAGGGAACAAAGCCCTAAGGTATTATTTGAGGATAAACATACAAGAAATTCCTGGTATTTTGGTAAGATATGGATTACGTGGATATTTTAAGGAATATTTCCCTGTCTAGATACGAGTAGGTAGAGGCGTCTTGGGAACAGATGTATGTAGGGGTAAAACCCAAAAACATCGCTTTAAGCTAGGATCGGACGAGAACTGGTGCACGGCTACAGGACTTGCTGCACTCTTGGTTACGACACTCCTGGTGGATATTCTTATGATAATTTATATTTTCATTACCAGCCATTATGAAAGTGTTAAATGTGAATTTTTCCTCAGAAAAAACATGTTTATAAAATTATCTATGCATATAATTTCAATTAATGTTGAGTGCCTTTATGTTTGAGATTCATAAACTAATCTAGTGTATCCCATTATTTATAAATGTAATATAACAGAAGAATGGTAATCAATACTTGTGGGCATGGTAGGGATCTCTCTAGCGAACAAATCAACACATTCAATGTTGGACTAGATTAGATCATGACCATATTGGGACAACTTACTCAGGTTTTAACAAATAACCATTCCAAACCTATGTTGGATCATTTTTTCTAGTATATTCCCCCATCTTTCAAAGAGAGTACTAATCTAGTGGTTGCTGAGAAATAGATCAAGTCCCTTGAAAATATATTCATGGCATTGAGATGAAATGAAAATTAAAAGGTAGTACTGGAAGTATATTGTCTCAAGGATGATGCTGATCAATGGTGGTCCTTGATTCAGAATACCACAGAGAAAGAATAAATAGAAGATATGGAATGGAGGACTTTTAAGGAAAAATTCATCAAAAATTATTTCCTTCGCGGGCAACAGACTGAAATTAAGAGGAAATTTCATAGCTTAAAATAAATGGAAGAAGACGGTGTTGCAGAGTATGAGGCTACTTTCACATGGCTAGCCAGGTTTGTTGTGGATTACGTACGCGACTTGGCAGACAAGATTGATCATTTATTATTAGGTCTTAAGCCTAGTACTTCAAGGGAATTGGCTTCTCAATCATTTTCATCATATGTTGAAATTGTATGAAGTTCCATAAAAATGAGAGATAATTTTATAGATCAAATCATTACAACGGAAACCAAGATAAGAAGCGGTACTCTGATAAATAATGAAAAGGAGAAGCACTAAAGAAGAGCAAGGGAACAATGCTATTCCCAATATGTGAGAACTGTGGAAAGAATCATCTCGATAAATTATTGAAAGGCATGAGACTCTACTATAACTGTGGAGAAAATGGTCATCAATCTAATGAATGCAAGAGGAAGAAAAAATTCAGTGATATTCAATGATACAATTATAGAGACATGGGACACTATGGAAATGAGTTTCCTAAGCGTCAAGTAAACTCGACTTAGAAAATTTCAAGAGAGAAAGGGAGAGAATTTTCTATTACAACTGCGGAGGTTGAAGTTCCTAATGAAATAGTGGCTGGTACATTAAGTGTCTCCTCAAACTTATCCAACACTTTATTTGATTTTGGATCATCACATTCATTTATATCTTCCCAGTTTTCCATGAAAATTAGTTATATCCAATTTGATTTAATAAAAGTGTTTTCAGTCAATACTCATAGGGGATGTATCATTGCAACCAAGTCATGTCAACTAGTCCCCCTCCAAACACCAAAACATGCTCAATTTGAAATCCTAGTCATCATAACAATAACTGAATTTGATATAATTCATGGTATGGATTGGCTGTCAAATTTTTATGTGAAGATTTATTGTAAAAAGAAGGAAGTTACAATTTTTGAAAATGGTGTAAAATCCCTTGTCTTTAGGGTCAAAACTTAACCACTCGATTCTTATCTAGAACCACCCCTAGTAGCTCTACTGAATGAAATACTTGGAGAGGAAGATAAAACAATATATATGGGTGAGGAATTAAATCCTATAATTGAATATGTGCACATAGTGCAAGAATACATTGATGTATTTCTAGAGGATTTACCTAGACATCCTCCAGAGTAGGAAGTTGAGTTCTCTATTAATTCAATTCGTAATGAAAGATATATTTCAAAGAATCCCTATAGAATGACCACTGTTGAATTAGTAGAGCTAAAGAAAAAACTAGAGGATTTGAGTGAAAAAGGATTTATTCAACAAAATGTTTCTCCATGGGGATCCCCTATCCTCTTTTTCAAGAAGACAGATGGATCCATGAGGATTTGAATTGATAATAGGGAAATCAATGCTATTAAAATAAAGAATAAGTATCCTCTACCCTGGTTTGATGATTTATTTGACCAAATTCATGGAGCTAAGTACTTTTCAAAGATTAACCTTTGATATGGATATCATCAGTTGTGTGTGAGGAAGGAAGATCTTCCTAAGACGGCATTTTGGACCAGGTATGGGAATTACGAGATTACAATGATGCCTTTTGGACTGAAAAATACACCCTTTATTTTTATGGATTTAATTAATAGAGTTTTCAATTAATATCTTGATAATATTGTTGTGGTATTCATTGATGATATCCTCGTATACTCAAAAAGATATGAAGACCATGAGAATCACTTGCGGATTATTCTGAGAACTCTTAGAAGAAATAAATTATATGGAAAGTTCAGCAAGTGAAAATTTTATCATCAATACATTTCTTTTCAGGGCCATATTTTATCTAAGGATGGAATTATAGTTTATAATGCAAATACTAAGGGATACCAAGATTGGCCCATGCCAAAAAACATAACTGAGGTACGTAGTTGTATTGGATTAGCAAGTTATTATCAGCTTTTCGTTCAGATTTTTTCCCAACTGGCTAAACCACTAACCAAGATCACATGTAAAGGAGTTATGTTTGTGTGGAAAAATGAATTTATATGATTCATCGAAGAATTGATAAGATGATTGGTCAATGAACCAATTTTGACTATTTCATCTGGAAGTGATGGATTGGTAATATACAACGATGCATCAAAGAATGGACTAGGTTGCATCCTTATGCAAAATGAAAAAGTTATTGTTTATTCATCAAGATAGTTGAAGACTCATGAGAAAAATTATCCAACTCCTAATCTTGAGTTAGCATCTGTAATCTTTGCTCTGAAAATATGGAGGAATTATCTCTATGGTGAGATTTGTGAGATTTATACTGACCCCAAGAGTTTGAAATATATTTTCAGACAAAAAGAACTCAACATGAGGAATATAAGATGGTTCAAGTTACTAAAATTTTTGGATTTTTCAATAAACAACCACCCATGAAAAAATAATAATGTTGAAGATGCATTAAGCAGGAAACATCATGTCCATCTGAATCAAATGAAGATTGAATGAGATATTATGGTCATAGATCTACTAAATATGGATATAGAAATTTTTATGGGTAAACATCCCTCCTCAATCAAATGATTGAAAAATAGTATTTTCTAGAGATGATAAAAAGTTCTCAATTAGATGATGAGAATCTACAGAAGAAAATTAATGCAGTCAAGGATGGGAGACTGGCTGACATCATGTATGAAGTAGGAGTTCTGAAATTTGGGAAGAGGTTATGTGTTCTATCAGTACCTAAGCTAAATATAGAACTACTAGATAATGCTCATAGCTCAAATTTCTCTATAAACTGGCATAGCACCAAGATGTATAGAGATCTGAATGAATATTTTTGGTGGCATAATATTAAGCAAGAAATTGATGACTACGTGTCATGGTGTCTTGTATGTCAACAAGTGAAGTTGGAGAGACAACATCCCAAAGGAGTGATGATACATCTACCTATTCATATGTGGAAGCGGGATAACATTACGAGAGATTTTTTCATTGGACTACCCAGGACACCTAGAAGGAATGATGTAATATGGGTAATTGTTGATCGTCTCACTAGATCAAAACAGTTCCTTCCAATAAGAGAGAATTTACCACTTGAGCGCCTGAAAAGACTTTATATTAATGAAGTTGTGAGACATCATGTTACACCTCTATCAATTGTCTCTGATTGAGATCCCCAGTTTACGTCAAAGTTATGGGAATGTCTCCAAAAGGCTTTGAATACTGAACGTCCCATGGGTACCACATATCACCCCCAAATCGATGGAAAATCTAAAAGGACTATTCAAACTCAAAAGATAAGACGATGTCAAGTTATCTTGACTTAAAAGGTATAAGGGATCAATACTTGACTTTGGTAAAATTTTCATACAACAATAGTTTCCATCCTAGTATTGAAATGGATCCATATTAAGCATTAAATGGAAAGAAATTTCTAACTCCAACTTGTTGGGATAAATTTGGTGAGAGGAATCATATAGGCCCAAAACATATTGAAGATACCACGACAATGGTGAAGAAAATAAAAGCCCATATTAAAGAAGGACAAAGTAGGAAAAGGAGTTATGCTGATAACCAGAGAATGGAATTGTAATTCCATGTGTGGGATCATGTATTTCTAATAGTATCTCCATGGAAGTGTGTCTTAACGTTCGTTATGAAATGGAATCTAATCCCCAATAATATCGGACCATTTGAAATTTCAGGAAGAATCAGAGATGTAGCTTACTATTTTGCGATGCCGACAAATCACTATAGAGTTCATGATGTGTTCCACATATAATTGTAAAATAATTACTTGCTAGAACCAATGCATGTACTCACTTATGAGGAAATAGAAGTAGAACCCGATTTGTCATGCTGTGAAAAGCCTATCAGGATTCTTGACACAAGGGAGAAGGTATTGAGAAAAAGAAAAACTCTTCTAGTAAAGGTTCTTTGGAGAAACCAGAATATGGAGGGAGAAACATGGGAACCAGAAAATTTCACAAAGAAGAACCACCAACATCTTTTTTGTGGTATTTATACATAAAATATCAAGGATGAAATTTCCAAAGGAGGGAATAATACAACACCCTAAAAATTTTATTGTATTCTTCTATTAACTAAATTCTATTAATAGCCTATATTACATGATGCACTATGTATTTTTTGAATCAAAACATTATCAGAAAAACTTATAAGTTATCTATTAAATATAAATTGTCCACTTCAATGATTTGAATTTCAATAAACAGTCATTTAGATTTGTGACCTGTAAGTCATATGGAGTCTGATAGAACCTTCTTGATTTTTTGATTAATAGTAAAATACCCTTATTAATATTAAAATTAACAGTAATATGACTCTTATAAATAGTAAAAAATGATAATATTTTATTTTCATAAGGAAATAAGATAATAATATCTTGATTAATTTTTCAATGTGATATAGAACTAATTATACCTTAAAAATTGTTATTTTTCGAATTAAATATGATTTTATTTCGAAATTAAATTAAAAATATTTAGAAAATTATTTTCAAATAAATTGAGTTCATTTTTGAATTCTACAGGTCGAAAAATGGTTATGGTAATTTTTTGGGATTTTTCTAAAATACATGATTTTTTCATGAATAGTAAAAATAATGTTTTGAGTTTTCAGTAGTTTAATGACATCATAATGATGTAATAATTAAATATAAAAGTATGGTCAACCTGTGTACAGTGTCTTATTACATTAGGTTCCCCAATTGGATAAAACCATGGGCAAATACCATGGGCAAGACCATGGTTTGGAAAAAACCACAAATGAGGTGTCCCTTAGAAAATATTAAAAAATTACCTCTCTTTTTCTATAAATACCCACTCATCAATTCGTCTTATATCATAAAAAATCCATAATACTAGAATATTTGGTGGTTTTACCTCTCTAGGAGTACTTTCAAGGTGTCCTTAATCCCCCAAGGTTCCATCCATCAAGATCTAGGAGTTACTCTACAAGGTAAGGGAATCCTTTATTCTCTTCTTAAAGTCGACACTTCTTTTATGTTGGCTATTTGAAATTCCATTCGCTTATGTCAGGGTTTGATTTTATTTATTCTTCTTACTATCCTTTTTATTTCAATATTACTAGATACCCTTTTGTTCTCATCTTTTCATTTTATGAAATTGTAAGCGACGCCATTAGGCTGTCGAATTTTCATAAGGGATATTTCACCGTTTATTTTATTTTCAAGATCATCTCTTTTATTTTTCTCTTCTCAAACCCCCTTTCCAAATTACCATGATAAACTCCAGTATCATCTATATTCTGGAATTATATCATGTGAATGGAATAACCATCATTGATATTCTTACTCTCCCTTTTTATTTTTATATGCTAAACCAATATCCATGAGGTTCCAATTTATAACCTTTGTGGAGGACAAAGATTTGTTCTTCACTTTCTCCTTCATTACTGGTCATGAAACAATTTCAATGGTTGAACCAAATAAAAATATAGTTATTTCATCTCATTAATGTTCAGGAATATTTACACACTCATAATACATAATAAAAATACAAAATGAGTTCATTGAATACAAAAATGCCAAGCTAAATCCTAGTGTTTATCAAAAACATTGAACTAATGATTCATCCTCATGTATATAACCTATAATCATTATAAGATCATTTATGTGTATTTAATATTAATAATAATATATATTATCATATTTGGATATTTATCCACATTTCAAATGATCTTCCATTCATGAGATCAAGTAAACGAATCATGAAATCCATGGAAAAAATTGCTTCCAAAACAATAAAATTGAACCTATCAAACCCATTAAAAGGGACATTAATGAACCTAATAAGGTTTTAATAAATCAATTAAATGAATAGGATGTAATGGAATAAATCATTAATTAATCTAAATTTGATTATTCTGGTCATTAAAATAGACAAATAACACACTCGATCAAAAGGTAAGGGGTTTCTGGTCTCACATTCATTTCGGTTAGATTTTCATTGTTCACCACTTATTTCTTGTATTTGGTAAATGTGTACATATATTTGATATATAAAAAAATCATTAATTTTATATTAATGTTATTCAAAGATTAATTTGAGTGTTATTAATTTTTGGTCATATGATTCAACCAATTACATTGTGGTAAGAGACTTTGTATCAATTACAATTTTATTGGGACTAACTTTGTATGGTCCACCTTATAATCATTATATGGTGTAACTACATCCCATTTGATATAAATTTTCATTTGATATTATATTTATATTAAATATCCATAATGCCATATCATGTATTTGATTTTTGTCTAAACCATTTAACATTTTACATACGATGTTTATTTGGAATGTTATTTTAACTATGGAAATATAGATGAATATGTATACTCTAGTCTGTACAGATATCAAAAAGGCATATTGATAATGTATTTAATCAATGTGTAAAGAATTATTTGGACATGTAGTGGCGGGTGGGGCCTCTTATAACCCCTCGATGCATTAGTAGGTCTCATGAGACAAATCAGTTGGCAGCAAACCATTCGAGTTTGTTTCCAAAAATCAGACGGGTTTCTACACATATAACTAAACCTTTTTTACAGTATTATGGTTTCATGTGTTAGATACATGACATCCAATTAATATGAATTCCCTTTATTCATTATCAGTTATTATTATCATCCATGATGTTTTCACTATGACAAAATCTATGGATACAGTTTCATTCTCAGTTTATTAATGGAATTATTTTCTCATTTATCCACTATGCCATCTTGATTATTTCAGATTCATTATGATTCACAAATTATTTTACTCAGTCATCAACAATTTTTAACCCTTACTAAGCGTTTGAGATCACCACTTTCATTTTTTAATTTCAACAGGTGATAAAGAGGATATCGTTTATTGAGTTCTTGTGGATGCCGTTTTTAGTTCCGTTATGTATTGTATTTTGCAAACTTTTCCAACGTAATTTGAGTAACATCTATGTATCTATTTTCATCAAGACTACTAAACTGACTATTTCATTTGGATTTTCATTCCTTATATCCATTCCATTATCTCAAGTAATACACCGGCTCCAGCCTAGAGGGGTCAGGGTGTTCCAATTTATATCCCATGTAATGGGAATGATATTTTTATATATGTAAATTCTAAAATAAAAAAAATATTTTTATGAATTTATGAATACACCTAGAAATGAAATAGGTTTCTATATTCTCATAATTAAAATAAACTACTTTCTTGTAAAAAGATAGAAATTTTTAGATGAAAATTCTTCAACATGACAAGTTTGAAACATTGTTTTATAAAACATTAAAAAGGGAGGAAAAAAGGGTCACACATTCATAAAACACTCATACCATAGTATAGAGATATAATAAAATGGAAATAATAACAGGGTTTTGAAATTTTAATGAAATACCACATAAAAAAGAACATGAACGGAAAATAGAAGTTGACAATTTCCTTATATTAAAGAGTAACTTCTAAAACTCAACGATCGAGACCTTAGAGGATTAAGGAAACATTGGGAGGTATCCATGGGAGTTAATACTATCATAAATTCTTGGATAATAATTTCTAAATGAATGGAAACAATGTAATGGGCGAGTATTTAGATTAAAATAGAGGGGTTTTTTTATTTATTTCAATGGACACCTTATTATTGGTATATGAACACCCATGGGCTTGCCCATGGTATTGTTCCCTAGTATTATCCAATTGGGACACATCAGATCATATTTTATTACTCATGAGCAGAAAAAAATTATTATATCATGATTACTTCATTGATGATGTAATTAAACATACCGAAAACTCAAGACATTCTTTTTACTATTTACCAAAAAAATGTTTTATAAAAATATCACAAATTCATTGTAACCTAATATCGATTTCTTGAATTCAAAAAATGTCATTTATTTTACCTTAAAAATCTATAAATTTAATAAATTTAATTTTTAAATATAAAAATACTTTATTATTGAAAATAATTGGGGACACAAAAATGTACATTGACAAGAATAGTAAAATATTCAAAAAATGAACAAAATTAAATTAATTTTTAATTTTTAATTTTGAATGCTTTTTTATAACACTATTTAACTATAATTGACATTATTAGAAAATAATTATATTATTATTATAATTTATATCTTTATTAAAAGTACAATTTCATCCCAATTAATCAATTTATCAAATCCCATCTCAATTTTTAGGGAAAAAATTCTTAAAATGGAAATGATGAACTAAAAATATTATTATGAAACAATATTAAATTTTATGTAACTACAGCCTTGAAACATAAACCCTCAAAACACCAACATATGAACTAAGGGTATGGTGTGTTATGGTGATGGATTCTTGGGGGTGGTCGAATAACGTCACTCAAGTTGCAATCCCCACAAACATGAACTTATCTCATAATTGATTTCATTCTAGATTAACATGTTGTAGCTCAGAATGGGCTTGTTCCAGAGAGAATCCTAGTGACAGAACATCCTTCCCATGCTCTAAAAAATGGGCTTCTGAGATCTTGAGACAATAGGACAAGTCCATATAATATTCTTTTTTTGCATTATTTATCCATTATCATTTCAATTTATAAATAATAATTATAATGATAAAAATTATTACTATTTCTAATAATCATATTAACCAATGGTAATGGCCAGAACATTTTGGTCATGTTTCATTTATACTTACATATTTTTACTGATTATGAAATAGTATGTCAAACATTTTCATGAAAAATAATATTATACAAATTTTCGGGTCGTTACATTCTTCCCCACTTAAGATATTTCATCCGTAAAATTTCAACTCATACCCTCAGAAGAGAAAAGGTGTCAGTACTTCTTCCTCATAGTATTCTCTAGTTCCAACATGAAATCTTAATATTTGTGGTTATTTAACAAAACATTAACATGGTGGTTAGCCTTTTTGTGTAGATTATTGTCTCTACAATCAATGATCTCCACCTCTTGCTTCATATAGAAGAGGGTATGATGAAATTGTACCACCTCTTGATTAAGTACATATGAAGGGTAAGGTATGTACTTTCTCGAGAGGGATACATGGAATACATCAAAATTTGGAGTTATATTTGGAGGAATTTAAATATGATAGGTCATTTCTCTTATGTGATCAAGGATTTCAAAGTGTCCAATATACATGGGGAGATCCTCCAATTCATTACAATCTACACAACACTCTTCCATAGAAAAATTAGAATTAAAACCTTTTCACAACCATCAAAGTCCAATTCCATTTGACGGTTGTCCGCATAGCTATTCTGATCACTCTATGCAGCTTTCATGTATTATTGGATGATATGAACCATTTTTGATCATATCATGGACAAGATCAGGCCCAAGTAGTTTTCTATCAACAGCTTCATCTTAACAAGTTCGAGTTCTAAATCTCTCACTATATAATGTTTTAGAGGCGTAAATTTGAAATCTCAAATGGAATATGTTTTTGTTTGAGAACTCAAATTTTGGTTGACAATGATATCATCCACCTTTAAATTCCATTGAGAATGTTCTCAATATGCACTCGAGTGTCTAAATAGTCATTTTAGATTGGACATTAGTTAATGGGTTATAGGACATATTGAAATTCAATTCGGAACATAAATAATGTGGCTTCTTGAAAATTTTGATGTGAACCATGTATCACGATCCGATATGATAGAAAGTGGAAATTCATATAGGCTTACCACTTCCTTCATATAATTCATGTAGAGATGATCAAGAGAAAAATCTTCCTGAATAATGATAAAATGGATATTCTTGGTTATATGGTCTACAATAACCCATATCACATTGTTCCTTTTGATTTTATTGAGAGGAATGTGACAAGTACCATAGTTATATTATCCCAATTCCATGCTGGTATAGGTAGTGGTGGTAATACCCATCTAAAATGTTGATACTCTTCCTTCACTTGCAGAAATAATAGGCACCATGTACTGTATTCAGCAATATTCATTTTCATATTGTCCCACAAATTTATATCATTAAAGTCTTGATACATTTTCATGATTATATTATGTATTGAGAATGATGATCTATAAGCTTCATCTATCATCTCTTTCCTTATTTCGGGAATAGATGAATCACATAGTCTGGTACGAAAAATTAGAACATCATCTTGATCAATATTGAACTCATGAAACATCCCATCCATTACAGTATCAAACATCTTCTATAAAAAAGGATGAATTATTTTATCTTTCTTTATCTTCTCTAGGAATTATTGTTGCAAAATCATTTGAGATAGGTTTGATGATGTCCCATCATTTAAAATTAACATAACCAATTTTACAAGGTATTTGATGGAAGGATATCTTTGAAACCACATCATTTATAGAACAACAATGTTATTCATACTTAATGAATCAATGACATTGTTTTATCTTCCAATATGATAATGAATTCAGAAATCGTAGTATTTATTAAGCTTCAACCATCTTCTCTATCTCATGTTTGATTCTATTTATATGAAAATATACTTTGAACTTTGATGATGTGTGTATATATCACACTAACTCCTATAAAAATAGTACATCCGTGTCATGAGGAAAAACAACCATAACCAGCATTAGTTAATGTGTAGGATAGTTATTATCATGATGCTTTTGCTATTTATATGCATAATAAATTGCCTTTTCATTTTTCATAAGGAAGAACCCAAGACCTTTTAGTGATGCATCGCTAAAAAATGAATACGTATTTTATTGAGGGTAGAGTTGACATGGTTACAACAACCAATCTCTTCATCAACTCTTGTAAACTTTCTTCACACTACTTTATCTAGATGAACATAAACCATTTTCAAGTTAACATGGTTAATGGATCATAATGTCATGAAATGATTTTCACAAACATCCTATAATATCACTCTAATCCGAGGAAACTATGAATCTTATTTACTATTATAGGATGATTCAACTCCATTACAACCATTGTCTTTGTAGGGTCTACTGAGATACCTTCACTAGTTGCAATGATCCCCATGAAAAAAAATTGTATCAAAAACTCACAATTGATAAAATTTCCAAATAATATTTCCTTCCATAGAGTTTTCAATATAACCCTTATATAATCTTCATGATCCTCTAAAATTTTGGAATATATCATAATATCATCAATTAAAACTACCAAAAAATTATCAAGGTAGTCTTTAAAGACTCCATTAAATATATCTATAAAAATATCATGTGCATTATATAATCTGAATCGCATAAGAGAAACTCATAATGCCTATATCTTTATTAGAAGGTGATATTTGGAATATATTTTTTCCTCACCCACATTTAATGATAAGCAGATCGAAGATCAATATTGGTGAAAAAATGAACCCCATGAAGTTGGTCAAATAAATCATCAATTCTTAGAAGAGGGTACTTTTTCATTATAGGGATCCCATTCATCTCTCTATAATCAATTCATAACTTCATTAATCCATTTTTGTTCCTCACAATTATAATAGGTTCTATCCATAGTGACACACTTGGTCGGAAAAACCCATTATCCAACATTTCTTGATATTTATTATTTAATTCTTCTAGATCCACATTCCCTATTCTATACGGGGTTTTTTGAAATTTTCTTGGATCAAGGAATAAGTTCTATAGATAAAACTACCTCTCTTTTTGAGGGAGGTATAGATATCTCCTAATGAAATAAATTGATGTATTCCAAAATGAATGGGACATTCTCTATCCTTAAACACCCATTTCCTTATTCTTCTTAACCAAAAATATTTATAAATAAGGATATTAGAGGTGCTTCGAGACAAAGATCAGGTTGATATATTTCTCCTTGGAAGATAACTATAGATTTTCCATTCAATACTACTGAAATTTCTTTCCATTTTCATTGGTTCATTGAATTATAGTTATAACACCAGTCTATCCCAAGTATAATGATAAATTCTAACATGGGAATGAATATGGGATTGTCGATAAGATAGTGCTCACTAAAGTTAATACTAGAGTTTCTAAACACTATTTATTATTTGATAATACCTCTAGGAGTCTTCACTGACAACTCTACATTATGCAGTTCAGGAATTTATTCTATATTATTATAAACCATGAATAAAATAATGTAATGCATAGAACCAGCATCAAATATATTAGTTATTATATTTGAGATAAAAACATGATTACTTTCCACCACATCAATGGGAAATTCAACATCATCTGTTGTGATATCAAAAGCACAACCATTATCCTCTTGCCTAAGCTAAATTTGATGGTGATTCCCCTTATCTACCCTTGGATTTGAACAGTGATTGGAAGTGTGCTCAATCTATCCACACATGAAGAAGTTTACTGAAGGTATTGAATACACCATTTTACCTTTGTCTGTAGTGTTGGGATGTTTAGGATTCACCTCAATATGATAATTACAAGCATTATTGACATCTCTTCCACACTTGTAACAATTCCCACTCCCAAGAATGTAGTTCCCTAAATAATTCTTCCCACATTTATTACACTTGGGAGGTTGCACATGTTTTCCACTGCTTCAATGATCAATGATACTCTTCATGATTGGTTATTTTGATCACTTATTTTCATTGGATTTATGGAAACATTTCATCTCACCAAACACTCATTATACATTCATATAACATAATACAATATACTCATATATTTCCTTGTATCGGTCAGATAGATTCTTCCTTAGATGAGGTCTTAATCCACCAAATCATCCATCAAACTTACTATTAGGATCCATGACAAAGATAGAGGTGTAACATGAAATCCATGTGAAGTTCATCTCATAGCTTCCCATAGATTCATTCTATTTCTACGTTAGCTCGAGAAATTCCTCATCCATAATCATTATCATCAAACAAGGGAAATACTTATTGAAGAAGATCCATTTGAACTTTTCCCACCACATATATTCAATATTCCCTCTACTCCTCATTTTTTTCTTTAACTCCCACCATTAATCATCTTCCCTCTCGGTGTAGTAAAAATCCAAGGTGACATTCTATTTTTCAGAAATATAATGTTCTGAAAAGATATTTTTTATAGATGTTATCCACTATTACACAATCAATGGGTCAATAGATCCGTAGAATGTTGGTGGCCATTGATGAATAAATAACTTAATTTAATGTTTTTCCCTTCTTGGTGAAATTAGTATCTCATCATGATTCATGTTATTTCCTATTACAGGAGTCGTTTGATTTATCATTTTCATGGAAGTTTCAATTATGGAATCCATTGGAGGACCATCAGTGCATGGTCAGTTGGGTTTACTATTTTCATGGTTCCTCCTATTTCCCACCAATTTCCAAAAGAAGAAATCATTTTTTAGAGAATTCTTTCATTTAAAAACATTATAACTCTGAAGTATTTTTATGTCTCAAAACTTCATTCTTAAACACGTTATTTATTATCAACAATTACCTTTTCTATAAATCCATCATAATGGTTCATAAAAAATCATGTGATTAACCAAAAATATACCCTGAGTGTATCAAACCAGGAGTGTAGGAAGTCACATTGTCATGTACCAGTTCTCATTCGAGTCTAGCTCAATGCAGGGTTTTCATGTTCTACCCCTACGTACATTTGTGCCAGAGCCACACCCACTTGTTCATATCCAAACATGGATTTATTTGTTCGGAAACCACTTACATGATATTTTACCAAAATATTAGGATGTTTTCCTATTTTTAAAATTTTCTATATGATTTTTCCAAATTTTTTCATATCCTAATTTCCACAAATAACTAATCTATAATTTGATACTGACTATAGAATCCATCTTTTTTATTAGAAAACATTACAAGACATTTTACAAATAGATGATCTTAAATTGTTTACTGTCTTGGAAATAAGAAATATAATACATTAAAAAACTAAGAATTATTATATTCAATATTAATGTCTTCATTAAGGATCATCAAAAGTGAATTTATTTCATTACATAAATTAGGTACACACATCAATGTAAAGGTTGAGCATCAGTTCTAGTAAGGTAAAACCAGTGAAACAGCTTACATGTGAACTTGAAAGATATCAATAAGAACACATGGAATATCGTAAATAAAAGATAATGAGACCTATAATTATAATAATTACTTGAATCATAAATTTAATATGTTTCCAAATAATTTAATATAGACATCCATAAGAATATAATCAATGTATATCCCAAAGGTTTCGTAAAAATTACCAATGTTATTCACCAAGGTATCATAAAATGTGTCATCTCTAGAGATTAATTTATTTATCCAATGAATTGGAGTGATTTTTGGGAACACCCATAATATATATTTATTTTCATGTGATCTGCATAGATCTTAATCATCTATTTCATAAATAAACCAAGTAGAATAAAATAAATAGGCTTCATATAAAAATCGTGGAATTTTAAAAGGAATTTAAAAACAAGATCATTATGACATTTATAACCCATGGAAAGAAAATGACGGTTTTATTTATTTCAATTCCAAAATAAAATAAATATATTTCATTTTTTATGATTACACAAAGAATGTATATAGGGTTGTGTATTCACATATGGAAAATAAAATAATTTCTTGAGAAAAAGAGAGATACTTTGAGATTAAAATTATTCTACATGATGGGTATGAATCACAGTTTTATAAAATATTAAAAAGAGAGGTGATTTGGGTAACCCATAAATTAAATCCTCATAATATAGTATAAAAATAGAATAAAATGAAAATATGAACATGGTATGAATATTATATAGACATACCACATAAAATAGAACCTAAAAGAAAAAGAGAAGTCGAGAATTCCCTTACCTTGAAGAGTTACTTCTAATACTCGAATTTTTGGACCTTAGGGGGTTAAGTTGGCTTTGGGAGGACTCTTTGGGATGTAATAATATTATAAATTCATGTATAACGAATTTTAATGAAATGAAACCTTGGAATTGATGGTTATTTATAGTAATATAGAGGTCTTTTGATTATTAATTTCAAAGGATACATCATTAGTGGTATTTGCAATACCATGGGATTTCCCTAGGTATTTTCCAATGGTATTGGTCACTTGGGACAACTGATGTCATATATTATTACTAAATATTCGACCATAATTATTCCATCATTATTACATCATTATTAAATCATTAATGATGTCATCAAACATACCAAAAACTCAAAAATGTATGTGTACTATTCACCAAAAAACAAATTATTTTATAAAAATATAAAAAATTCACCATAACATAATATCAACATTCTGAATTAAAAAATAAAATGTATTTTTCCTAAATAAATCTATACGTATTATAAAATTAAATTTTAACTATAAAAATACTTGGCTATTAAAAATAATAGCATACAAGAAATGTATCGTGACATGTATAGTAAAATTTTTGACACATGAACAAAATAAATTTATTTTTTCAATTGAAATTAAAATATTGTGTTTTTAACACTATTTCATTATAATAAACATTAATAATAAATTTTTATTTTAATATGAACATTTATATCTTTCTAAAAGTTACACTGTTTACCTAAAAAATCAATTTTTCATATTCCATCTCAATTATTAAGAAAAACTATTCTTAAAATGAAAATGTAGAAATAAAAATTTTATTAAAAATAAGGTATTAAATTTTAATTAACTATGTCCTTGACACATAACCCCTAAAAAATTTGACTTACAACCTAATAGTATTTTGTGCGATGGTGATGGAATTTTACGGCATCTCAGATAACATTGCTTCCGTGGTAATCTCCACTAACATGAACATTGCCCATAGATAATTTTGTTCCAGATTAATATTTGAAGGAAAGGCTTTGGATTTTTCCAAAGTGATTATTAGAGATGCTACCTCTTTTTTGAGATCTGATAAATGGACTTTGTATAGCCCGAGTCTTCTGGATAAGGCAATTGAATCTTCTTTATGCATTAATTGTCCATTATCATTTCTATTTTAAACTAAAACTATAATATTAAAAATTATTATGGTTTCAAAAGATTATATTAAACAAAATTCATATAATAGTCAAAAACCAATGGTCACATTTCATTTAGACTCATATATTTTTATGCATTGTTACATAGTATGTAATACATTTTCCCAAGAAAATATTATTCAATTGTTCTATTCATGAAACTGAATCCAATATTGACATTGTCAATATGCTCTATTTTTTTACCCTCAGAAATACCAACAATGTCGGTAAAACATTCTATATATTTTTGAAAGATACCACTAATCATTTCTTTTCCTTTTCCATTGGCAGAATATAGAAAGTATTTCTTTGACTCAGATGACTACAAGTGGGTATTTTTATACTCTTCATGGGTGTGATCATATATATCTTATTGGATGTATATAGATTCAATTTATATCAAATTGATTGAGTCATAAGAAGAATGGTGCTCCTCATTTACATACTATCTCGTTTTGTTTGTCAGTGCCTAGTATATTGTTTTTAGTTTGGAGCCCAATGTAAAATTTGACAGGTCAATGGCCATTTTGAAGATGATCCCATGGAAAAATATGACAAAACATCCCCCATAAATATGATATGGGGTGTTCCAAAGGATTCTATATTTACCAAGGCTATCTGTGATAATGTAAAGTGCTCCTAGTGAGTGATGATCTGATATTGATTCTAGACCACTATCAGGATACACTAGTGGGCCATAAACAAATTTGGGGTAGTGGGGATATAATCCCAGTAACAAACTACACTATAGGGATACCCCCATTAGTCTCTCTTGTTGGGTGCCCAATTTCTACAGTAGGTGTTGGCACAAACTCTGCTAGAGCTCATTGAAGAATCATCATCCCATGTCACGATGATGATGAACAGAATGGATGGGATCCCTCTTAGGTGCAGCTTAAGTGATTTATTTTACAAGAGAACTATTCTCATCCAACTCCCCTAGGTAGGGGATGTATTCATTAATCTGATCTAGGGATAAGGTCCCAATGACGTTGAATGTGGCAACATGGTCCACTTCCTATCATATATAATGTCCCTAGAGAGAGTTCTAATGGGAATTAGTCCTCCTAAGAATTTCAAAATCCAGTTATTGATTCAAGATGTAGATGTTGATTTGTTACTCACAAATGAAGGAACATAAAATGGGTAATATATGACAAGAGTAAGAAACAATGTTTGTCAGGGACTCGTGTCCAAAGAAGATTGTCCAACAATCATGGAATATGTTGGTAAATTTTAAGACACCATTTTAATTATAAGGAATATGGGGTTTTTGAAGAACAAAATAGAAACCATTTAACTGTAGAATTATATATAAGAGTATATTTTAATTCCATTACATTAACAGTTTTAAGGATAAATTGTTGATCTAGAATTATAATGCAAGGTTCAGCATTTTTAAACAAAATGTTTCTGGTTCACCAATTTTTCCAAAAAGAGCGCATAACAAACTTTCCTAAAAAATGTTGTAAAATATATGTTTATTAATTTTGGAAATATATAACACTATTATATAACCTCATGTGGGGTTCAGCAATTTTTGGGACTACAAATATATGGATGGTATTTTTCTCGGTGGTAATATTTTTGGGGGTTTAGTTCCAATATCAATCAGTCATATTAGGATCCCCATTTGTTATTCATCCCTAGAAACCCCCAAAAGTTCCCACATCCATAAAAGAGTACCAACCTTTTGTCTAAGGGAAGGTGGTAGTTTTGGGTTTCAGGCCCAATGATGCTTATGAACTCACATTGGTTGAGTGGATGGGAGGTTGGGTACATAAGATCTATTTAGTTGGAACTGTTTCCTACTATGGGACTCTATTAAATATTCAACATATCATTATTAAATCATTCCCGGACCCCGATATGTGATTGGATACAACTATGTGAATGAGAATATTATGAAAATGTATTGATTGAACCAAATGTCTGTATATCATGATTTCTTTTTCATTATGTTTTTAATTTATGATTCTTCTATTTATGGCCATGGTTAGTCACTCGGGATTTTATTTTCATCCAGGGAGGTGGTCGGTGTCTTGGATTTGGGATTGATCCTCCATGACGTTCCCTACATGTCTAAAAAAATAGGAATCGAACCACATAGTTCATGTGAAATTGTTTAATGTAATGTGATCAGACCCATCCTTGCAGTTTAACAAAATGTTTAAATGACATAAATATTGGTCTGTGTCATCCATGAGGAATACTACATATCATATTTTATTTTTGAATTAGAGTCTATATTGTTTTTTTATAGGATTAAGTGGTGTGAGAGATATAACCACATAGGCCTTATATGGTACTTATACATATAATACATCCTAAGAATATATCCTCAAGATTATATCCATTTGAGTGAGGATGGGATGTAATTAGACTTACATACCAATTATAAGACACATTGGGTCATCATCATAATGTTATTGGTACAATCATCACCACTCTACAAGCCCACATGAGTTAAACTTATTGTGATAAAAAAGGGATAGTGGGAGATCATACAAGGTTCTTTAGAGGATATTTAAGAAGAGATTGCACAAAAAATATTCCATATGAGAGGTTAATTTATCCATATAATGGAGGAAATGGTGTGGCTCACATGTCATTGTATATCATCCTACATATCCTATATTTGAATAGGAAATATAGTCATCATATTTGTGTTCATACAGTGCCCACTGATGGGTTTTAGGTACTCAAGGGCATGATTTTGACAAATACAATAATTTTATCATGTTTATAAACCCACTTATAATCGATTAATGACTGATAAAATAATGTAAAATCATGGGAGTATTTATTCACCAATGATAGAAATACGTGGTACATAAAGGTAATTACACTGAAGTGGTTTCCCATTGGAGCACTACCCTTGGGAAAGAGTCATACATATCCTAGTAGTGGAAGAAATTATAGTTCTTGTTGTTCAATAGATCCCTTCTATATAATGGGTCAAGGTATATGATAATCCCATAGATATTATTTTTATCCCGTAGGTTTCATAAATTCTAGGTGATTACTCGAGGATAGATTCCCTTTTGAGCATGGGACTTAGGTTGGCTTCTTATATATCCTGATTATATATGAATCATTGTTCATATTGTACAAGGTATCCCTTACCCAATGATGTGTTATGGTTGATGATCATGCTCGAATACAGTATAGTTATCCTTGAGGTTTCATTAATTATAGTTTCTTACTGTAGTAAGGATTCCTATTCAATCTTATAACTTATGAATTTATCTGACGTATCCAGTTTGGAGAGGAATTAGATTTATCATAGTTCACTATATCCCAAACCCAATGACGGGTTAAGGAATATGATCACGATTGGAGATGTTATTGTTATCCTTGATTATTCAAGAATACTAGGGAATTACTCCAAAATAAATTTCTATTAGAGATGATTCCTTAAGAAGATATCCAAATTATCCTATTTTAAGATGAATCAATGTTCTAGTAGTTCACTAGAATCCATGAATACATCTGGAGGTATACATTTCATAGGAATTATTACCCATGTCATGGAATATTTGACATTGAGATATGTACATAGGAGGCTGTTCTACGTATCCATTATTTAACTAGAATAAGATTCATTGTAGTTTGGTTCATCCTCAAAAAATATATAGGTTTGTGATACATGAGGGCATAGTCAGAGATTTTACTTAACATGATTCTAGTGTTTGATCCCACACCCCATTTATAAATGGAAAAGTTAGGACTGTAAAATCATTTGAGAATTCAGTTCCCTCGGTCAGAAATACATGGGGCATTAAGGGACAAAAACCCAAGTGGATTCCCATTTTATATTGTTCCATAGTAATTAATCCTACATGTCACTGATACAGAGGGAATCAATGTTCTAATAGTGTGCTAGATCCCTAATCCAATTATGGGATTATATATATAATCGTGATAAGAGCCATTATTGTTATCTATGATGTTTCTATAATTCCATGGGCTTACTCAATGATTTATTTCCATTGGAGCTCGGGCTTTAGGAAGGGTTACAATGTATATTATTTGGACATGAATCAATGTACCTTTGGTTCAATGGATCCCAAACATGAGGATTAGTTAATTTTGATGATCATGCTTTGATTCATAATTTTTTTCTTTGAGTTTTTTGAGAATATAGGGTGCTTACTATATTATAGATTCTCATGGGATATTAAGCGTTAATAAGGTTTATTATCTATTCTTTTTTATAGGAATCATATTTAATGTAGTTCACTTGGTATAGAAACTGATGTTGAATTTAAATAGATGATCACACTCATATAAATTATTTGTTTCCATAATATTCCATAATTCTAACATATTTCTTAGGGATAGGTACCGACTGGATATCAGTCAACAAGAATTCACCCTAAATAGACTATTTATAAATGTATTATATTTCATATATTTCAATGGAACTAGGGATTACATATTGATGTTTCACTTTAATATGTATTAATACCCATCTCATGAAATACAAGGCATTATTCTCAGGAATTATGAATGAATTTTTCATATCTTTATGATATAAGTAATCAGAATCACTATAGTTATGTTCTTCCTAAACTAGTTGATAGGTTTGAATAACATTATGGCATATTCAAGGATTATAATTTTATTGATGCATGTAAATGATTCCACTTTTCATACATTGAAGTTCAAGGGAAGATGGGAAATTCATGGGAGAATTCAGTCCCCTATGTCTAAACTACTTCTGACATGCAGGGACATACACCAATGTGGATTCCCATTTGACCTCAATCCTTTTTAAGGCATCCTATGTGTCCTACATTCTGAGGTTATATGATTTCTCATAGTTCACTTAATCATTAACCCGATGTTATGTTAAAGTATTTTATCAATATCAGATACATTTTTTTTTCTCTATAGTATTAGGAATACAAGGGGCTTAATCCGCAATGGATTCCAATTTGATCTTGGTCCATAAGAAGGCGTCCTATGTATCCTATTTAGATAGGAATCAGAGTTCTCATAATTCAATGGAACCATGGATTACACACTAAGGTTTCCAATATTTATAATCATTCCATAACTTTTTATGGATAATGAGATATGATAACAATAAAATTTTTATCTAAAATATTTACATGGATATAATTTCATCAGTCTGTACCCCTAGATAATTAAGGAAACTTCCCTTAAAAAGGTTCATGTGGTCAACAGTTCTAGGTCATTGTCAACATTGAATGAGTCCAAGTGGTTATGTTAGAAAAAGATCAAATTCTGTAAGGGATATTTATGACATTTTCTCATCATCTTTGGACATGTTTTGATTTAGCACCTGAAATTTTTGGGGTGTCATGGTCAGCTATTGGAAATGTCTTGTACGAGGTTTGTGATCGATATTTATAGAGACAATCACCCATGAAAACCTCCTTTCATGAAGAAAGCGAGTGTTTATGACGATCTTTTTTAGGTTTTTGGACCTAGGAAACTATTATAACCATAAGATGTTTCTCTTAATGAACCACCTATAATAACTGATATGGGTGTTGAGGCCCAATTTCGAGATGGGTTCCTACGTTTCACACATACAATTCATAGAGCACCACAAACTACCTTGACTATTCTAGAGTTAATATGTGTGGTTCAACAGTAGATTATGCCCCCATTTTTTGGGATAGAATACTGCAGGCTATAGAGTCATGAATAGATACCATTCTATAGAAGTTACCATTTCTGAAGAAACATACCTATTAGAGATTAAAACTCTCTACATGTATGATTCATTATTTCTTTTTAAGATGTGGGTACACACATACTAGTTATCATTAGGATATATCCTAGATGGATTTTATGAAATAAAACAATGAATATTTTTATTGAATGGTGTTGAAGGAAGATATAGCCAATGGTATTATTCATCTCAAGGAGGGAACACTTGCAGTCACGGACAATTCTTCCAATTTTACCGAGAACCATAATTTTAAACATATTATGTTAAGTAACAAATTATAAAAATCTATGTGATTTTAGGATGGTATTAGTTATGAAATGTGATCACTGGTTAATGTCATTAGAATATCTTCCATATTTGAAATATTAAATCAGTCACTTATTACTGAACAAAAACAGAGTGTAGATTGGGGAGCTTAGTGGGAATTTTCATCTTCTCCACCCAATGGATTAGTTTCAGGTGAAAAAAGGTGATGGATCGAGGTATCTTAAAAGGGGAGTACCATCCGGTGTAAAATTTATGGAAAATCTATCTTATATCATCAATGTAGTAGAGAGGGACATATGAAGATCCAATGGGGTAGAATCCAAGACAAGTTCCAATATTGTAGTAGGATGGGCCTTATATAGTCTTTTGTATGAACTTTACTCAAGCATCTAGTGAGAGAGTGTAATCAATGACTCAACATTTTGGAGTGGGGTCTATAGCTTCTGGTCAAGAATAAACCTAGAGTATGGTTTGTCATTCATGCGAGGGTGTTTTTCAAGGATGGGGTAGCTAGATATCATTATTACATTTCCAAAAGTGTGAATAATATATGAGTAGTGGGGTTATATCTCAAAGACATAGATTATACAAGCTGTATATAGTGTAGTTAATACCTTAGGAGTAGATTTTCAGACCTTTTATAATGAGTAGTTTTATTCTAGTAGCCTTCACATTAGGATCCTCTCATTTTGACATAGGTACATCTAGTAACACCCCCAATACATTCTAGTAGTTTTATTTTAGAATAAAATTAATTTATGCTTAGGTTTTTTTATGAAATACCATATGAATATTACTATACAGACAACATTGAGTTAGTAAGTGTTACAAACAGGAGTGAATTGAAACTAATTTTCATGACTCGGATATTTTTAAACTAAATTTTTACACTTTTATGAATTTTATTTTTCAAAAGAACCACCATTTTTAATTTGATGATCTAAAAAAATTTAGGTTATTTTTTTGTTATTTTCATTTTAATTTTCATTTTTTTAAATTGAAAATAGTGCATTTTGTTGAAAACATCCTTTCAGTTTAAATATTTATTGATGTTAAATATTATTTTAAATTGGGTATAATGTCGAAAGAGATCAACTATTTCTCTATTAGTCAAATTTATGTAATTATAATCATTATTATAAATAATTTTGTTATAAAAATATAATGAATGTTTGAACATTTTATCTTTAAAGGACCTCATTCTCATCACATGTGCAATGTTTTATTTATATTTAATTTCGCCAATTATGTGAATTTAATTTGAAAATATGGATATAAATATTTAATATCAATGTCATATTTACATTCAAATATGAAAAACTTATTTTCTCAAAAAAAATGTTTAGTGAAAATATTTAAAAATAATTATAATGAGTAAGGTAAAAATTATTTTACATAGTGGTTAAACATTAATATTAAGTCATAAAATGGCCCATTAACGTTTACAAAATCAATTTTATGCCCATATTTTTAACATATCCTCTATTAGTTCAAATATTATGAGTCAGTGGGATATTATTCAGTGAATTTGACATATATAATTTTTTATGTACAAAAATAGATAAAAAAGGAACCTTCCTTACTTTTAATATTTATAGAGCACTGAAACATGAAAAGTGAATTTCATTTTCAGTTAAATGTTTCATTTTAAAAGATAAAGGGTCTATTTTTATCATAGTAAATTATCATTTTTATATGAATTAGTTACATAAAATTATAAAGAAACACTCGCCCATTGGTTATTTATTTAATAATTAAATAAATTAAATGAAACTAAAACTAGTAAAAGTGACAAAAATTAAATTCAATATTATGTTACATTACTTTTCTTAATGAATAAGTAACTTGATATATTTTTTGAAATTAATATATTTTAATTCCATTGTTTTATTGATATTTTAAAATTTAAATTATTAAATAAATAAAAAATTATAATTATTAATTTATATTAAATGATATTTTATTATAACATTATAAATAAAAAATTCATATAGTCTTTGAATTTATTTTTAATAATTAATAAATATGGAATATGGCCTATTAATATAAAAATTGAAATTTCTAATTAAAATACTGAATCCTAAATTGTAGAAACCTATATTGCGTAGTTTGAGTTAAAGTAGTGTTTTTGCACGTTACATTGGCTTGTTTTGGAATTAATCTTAAACATACAAGGGATTTATATTTTCCAAACCTGATATAATATTTATAATTAAGTGGTTATATATTTTTTAATAAATATAAAATCATTTTAGTCTAAATGTTTAAATTATTTAGTGTATAAAACTTTTTACGTTAAGGAAACTCTGAATGGTAAATGTGTGGAAACATGAATGTTAATGAAGAAATTTACAATAATTCACTTATGTTCCTGTGTGGAATGTTTTTATTGAAAATAAATTAAATTTACTCAATTAGTTTTCAATTTTTGTGACACATGGGAAAAAATACCTCCCTATAATGTTTACATTTTTTATATTTATTGAATGACACTCCCCCTCCATAATAACAAGGTATTCACTCCCCCCTTCATCTCAAATCAAAAGGAATTTGGATTGAAAAATACCTTACCAAATATATACCAAAAATCCATAACCTCAATATAGAAACCATTGTTTCTATCATAAATTAACCAGAGAAGGTATTTTGTTTATAAAAAAACCATTTACCTGAATAAGAGGTAACAGTAATCGACAGTCAATTTTGTATCCTTTCTTTATCCATCCCATCAATTATTATTATATCATTACTATATAAAAAAATTATTACCCTCAATATATTTGAATGTTTTTGGACAGTTTAATGACATATTCTCAAAAACAATTTCATCAAATTGGATACAAAATCATAATTCATTTATACAACAGAATGCCACATCAACAACAACTGTCATTTGTATTCCTTTTACCACCTTTAATGGTTGGTAATAATGATGTAATTCTTGTTTATGTATGTTATAAATATCATATTTATAATATATTTATGATTATAAAATTATTATATGATACATAACATCCTAATTTATATTTTTTTTGGGAATTTGATAACATTGATTGATGATATGTGGACTCCTGCCTCATCAAGGTGATGTGATTTGTTTAATCTATTCATTTAATGTATTAATGAAAAGTTTCAATAAACTCACAGAAAATATGTGCAATAAATTTTATTATATTATTATAATATATATATATATATATATAACTCAATTTTTAATTATGATAATGAAATGGATGTTTCATTCATGATGACCTATATCATACCATATCCATTGATGGTAGATTTCATTTTATATATCCATATATTAAGGATTATTATAAATACATATGGAAATATTATGTATGGTAAATAAATCATTATTCACATTATTTATTTTCTTGAAATCATTATCTTTGTAACGTGAAAAAATACATGTCTAAATAGACTAAAAAACTAGGCAATTAACACCCAAAAATATTGAAAATAATGAAATATTATTAAAACATTGTTATGACGATATTATATAAAGTTAATATATTATATAAAATTTTTTAATATGTTTATTTTATAAGTTAATAAAATTATTTAAAACATTATGCATGAAGATAAATATAGTTCCCCCAAAAGGAAGCGTATGGTATGAGATTCACTTCCCTCTTTTTACATCTATGAGATAAAGGTCATATTCATCACATACATAATTTTTATGGAGTATATACTATATATTTGGATATATTATATAATGAATACAATATTATTAATGGTATATAAAATTTCACTTTAAAAATAGCTAATCTATGGTGTTTTGATTTGGAAAATACATAATAGGTAAATGTTACTTTGAAATCTCTGTTTCTTTTGTGATTGTTAATTTTTTTAATGAAATAATTTTATCATATTCATTTTTAATCATAAATTATATTTAATTATGATATAAATATTATTTTTTATGTATATTATTATTTACTAAATCTTATACCATTTCATATGCATTTTTTACTTTTAATGTCACTAATTTACTAGGGAAATATGAAAAAATTTGTATCCCTTTCTATATATATACATTTTATAAGTAACATTGTTCATGAATATTAATCATTGATTTGATATAAGAGGAATTATTTTGACATGAATTAAAATGTATGGGTACCAATTAATTAAATTACCTCGATTATTTAGTATTATCATAAGATGAATTCATTTGGAAAACCCCTTCATGAATATAAACAGTTTGTTTTTGACATTCTTGTGAATGGTCTTGAAAGTAGACTTAAGGTATCCAATACAAATTAGTTTGTAACAATTATGTTTTAAACAATCTTGTGAATGGTCTTGATGGTAAAGTTTATGTGTACTTGGGAAACATGTAGTTCAATAATTAAGAATTTCATTCATTTAAATTATTATTATATAGAGTATCTTCACTATAAAGAAATTTATGGATGCATTTAAATTTCATTTTATTTATTAAATTCCATGTGTGTTCTATATATTTTACCTTTAAAGATTTATTAAGATTTTTTATTGAATATTTATTCTTCTGTTCATTACCTTTATTAAGAATTTGATCTGACCCTATTTTTATTCTCTTTCATGACGGTATAATGATAAAGTCATGGAATGAGATTAAGGATGTATAAATTTATTTTGGTTATATATTATGTTTTTTATTTCCAATGTAAAATGTATTCCATGTATGTTTTATGGTATCCAAAACTATAAACTGATTGGTCCTTTAGTATTTGATTCCTTGTAATCATACCAAGTAAATAATGTAAGGAACTGGCACTAAGCTTATAGGTTTGGGGCATTATAATTTGTATCAAAGGTTGTTTTTTAGTAACCTTGGTAACTTGATTTATAATAATTTGATTAGAGGAGATAACCCTATAAATTATTGTTGGGTTTAGTATAGAAGAGAATACTTAATATCCAATTTTCACAATTATGAGGTTCAATATGCATTATTTTATAAGTTTTCTAAAATAATTTCAATATTCAAAAGATTATAGATAATTTTACAAAATGAATAGACCTATTATAATAGGAATGGTCATTTAGAAATGAAACCTTGTATATGGGATGTAAACATCACTAATTAACTTGATCCAAAGATTAATAATGTTAATATATTTTATGGTCATATGAAAATATTACAAGGTGAACTAGTATCCCAAACATTATCATCATATGACGACATAGTATTGGGTGATAAAAATTCATAGAAACAATTATTTATGTATTATGGATTGGTATGTATGTTATTGGAGAATAGGAAAAATGGGACTAATATGGATCATGGAAATAAAGGAATGAAGTATTTTCACACATGAGACAAATATTGAAAGAAACACCCTAGTACATTATTAAAGGGAAAATGAGGTTGTTATAAGTTTATAGATAATGGCAACCATGATAAATAAGGAAATGAGAATAATAAAATGCCTAATATTAAGTGTTTAAACTTCAGGTAGATGGGGTATAGTGTAAATTTATTTTAAAAGTGTAGAGAAAATTCACCTCAAAAGATGATAATGGATCATCATAATGATCATTTTATTACTACAAATGAAGAGGATTGGTTAATGTGCCTATGTTCTGATTCATGAATTGTATAAATTAGCTATTTTACTATTTATTTAATGGTCATAATAATTATGAAATATTTAAGGATTGTACTATAATACTATTTAATTAAAGATTTGAGATCATATTTTGAATTATACTAAGAAAATTGATTGAGTCTCAAGTTAATTTTTTTTGGAAAACTCGTGTATAGGTGAATAATATCCCTTACTATGAAATTAATTTAAAAACAATGATTTATGGATAATGAAATGATTGATATGGATAAAAAAAATTGGATACTAACTGATTCTACTATTTTGGATCATAATACATTGATAGTTCATAAGGATAATGATTTAAAAAATATTGTATTTTGAGAAACGGATAATATTTTAGATATTTATGTACTACATCACCCTATTATGTACCTTCTACTAAGATATGAGTTAGAAATAGTTTGGGGCACAACCCAAGGGAAATACTATTCTTATTAAATAGAAACATATCAAGTAATTATATTTACATATATACTTACAGAGTGAAACAATTCCTAAACTCTTGGAAAAAGGTCTTAAAAATACTATCCAATTATAATAATTTTTTATGATATCAAATAACATTATTCACACATTTAGTTTATGGATTTGTGGTCATCAACATTATCATAAACATGCTCGCTACCAATCTCCATCAGAACTTGATAGTCAGATTTCTCATCCATGTCCATGTTCTCAATGTCATTGTCTTATTTCAAATCATAGTATTGTTTTGATAATAACATTTAAATTTACATATCATAAATAATATATCCATATTTATAATGTTGTTTTTTCAATAATAGTATTTTTAAATATCAAATACATGATTACCGATATCATGTTTCGATGACAAAATATAATTAAAGAGGATATAATGTGACACCCGAAAACATTTAAATATTTTATTTTTGTATTAAAATTTTATTTTTTATATCATTATTTATATAAAAAAACATGTTATTCTTATGCAACACACAACACCATGTTAGTTTTTGTTACTTGTAAGGGTAGTTTTTTCCACCTTTTAATCGAGCACCTTTTTTGAAAAGTAATTTTCAAACTATTATAAATTTTTTTTCCAAATTAAAAATAAATTTTTAATTCATAATTTCATAATTATCTAAGGGTGAATTAGTTTTAATTTTTTTGGGAAGTTTCACTTTCAGATGAATTCTGAAAAATACTTCATTTTAGTAGAAACATACATTTTCTATTAAATAATTATTAATGTTAAATTATTATTAAAATTTGTTTTAATGTTAAAATAAACCATTTATACATATATTAATTCAATTTAGTTAATTGGAATTGTTATTATATTTAATTAAGATATAATAACATAATGAACTTTTGAACATTTTAACATTAAATACCCAATATCTCGCTATATGTAAGAGATAATCATGAAATTTAATTTTTTCACTTCTATGAATTGAATTTCAAAAAAACAATATACATAGTTAGAATACATAGAAAATTTATCAGCTAATAAAATAAACACTATTTTTTTCAAATTATAGTAGTGAAATTAATAAAATTTATTTCTAATGGTTAGGATAAAAAAAAATTTACATTGTTTTAATCATTAATATTAATTGGAAGAATTACCTATACACATTTCTAGAAGAAAACTTATGCACATAATTCAATCATATAAACTATTTATTTTAATGTTATGAGTTAGTGGAATACTAGTCCATGAAAGGGGCCTATATAATATATTATGTAAGGAAAAAAGACAAAATATGAACCTTCCGTGCCATTAACATTTATAAAGACTTGAGATATAGAACAAACATCATAACTTCAGATAAAAATATAATATTTATGATAAATGGGTTGTTCATTTCATAATAATTTATGACTAATTTTAGATAATAATTAGTTGCATACTTTTTTTTAAGAAACACTAACATTGTTAATATTTAAATAATAATTAAATAAATTAAATGACACTATAAATATTAAAATAGTATAATGTTAAATGAAATATTTTTCCCCATATTTTTTTATATGAAAATGTCATGATTCATATATATGAACATAATATAATATCATTACATCATTTTCAAGAAATTTTAAAATTTTAATTACAAAATTAATATAAAAATTTACAAGAGTGCCATTGTATAATAAAAGAAATTTTATTAAAAAAATTTAAATTAATAAAAACAAATATACTTAAAATAAATTTAAAAATCTTAATTAATATGTAATATATTCTAAAAAGTACAAATTTATCTTTTTTATATAACAAAATGGCCGCTAAATAATAAAACAATTGATAGCACAATTCTGGTTAATGTAGTGTTTTTTTCATGTTATATGTTCTTGTTTTAAAATTAATTTCCAACCCATATGGTATTTATATTTTTTAAATTATATATAATATTAAGAGTTAATTTTTTAATTATTTTCTATTAAATATAAATTTATTTTTTTCTTAATGGTTAAATCAATTGAGTTATGAAACTACTTACCGTAACAAAAAAATGGTAAATTTGAGGAAACTAATAAGTTAAAGAATGCAATTATAAAAATTATATTTTTTTGAGGTGGATATTTTTATTAACATTTAATTCACATTAATATATTATTTTTAGATTTTTATGGCACATTATTTTTTGGAGACCTACCAATAGTCGTTATGATTCTATATTTAAATGAATGTGACTCCCCCACACTATGAAAAGGCATTCACTCCCCTAACTTGGTCATGCCTTCCAAGTCATTTATTTTATACAAAAACCACAAAACAAGGATCCTTATAAAAACTCACCTCATCTAAAACCACTGACCTTGGGAATAACTCTCAAAATGGATGCCTTTTAGTATAAACCAAAAAGAGCTACCCGAATGTGATGTTATATTCTTCAACGATTACTATTGTTAAATTTCATTATCCACCCACTAAATTATTATTATATAATTTCTATATAATAAAATAAATATTATATATATAATAGATTTTTGTTATGCCTAGGTTGTGACCCACATTTGCAAACTCATCCATCAAATGGGATATATAATCATCTTTCATGTGTATGGAGGACTATGACCTCATGAATTGATATCATTAATTCATACATTAACACCATTAAATGTTGGTAATAATTTTTCATTTAGAGTGTATATATATTATATATAATAATTATAATGTATTTATTATGGTTAAATTATTATATAATATATATATTATTGATTTCCATTTAATGGGAATATGATAACTTAATTTGTGGATGTATAGACTACAACCTCCTCAAAGAGATATGATTCATTCATGATATTGATGGAATATATTATTTTATGGTTTTAATAAAATCATGTCACACTTATAATATATTTATACATTTGAATCTATAATGAATATATATATATATATATCACTTTTATTTTAAATATGAAAAAGAAATGGATGAAGTGATCATGCATATATATAACTCCCCATATCCATGAATGCTTCATTTCTTTTCCTATATATAAAAATTACAAAATAGTTTAAATAAATATATATTGAAAAAATATTATAATTAAATCATTGTTTACATTATGGATATGGTAAAATCATGATCTATTTAAGAGGAAAAAAATATATAATCAAAACATATTTGAGAATCTATGCATGTACTTACTTTTTATGGTGGAGATACTACCCATTTTGATATATTATATCATGAAAAATATAAATTCATGTCAATTAATGGTTTACTCTGAAATATATCATTCAAGAGACATTAATTTGAAAATTACAAATTGGTAAAAGTTACTATGAAATCTCACTTTCTTTGGTGATTGTTATCTTTCGCTTAAAATAATAATATAATCAAAATGATTTTTCAATGAACATTATTTTGGGATATAAATATTCTAGTCTAATGGATATGATTATTTTAGAAATAGTATTCCATTTTTATCATATGGTTTTTAATTTAAATGTTATTGATTGACTAGGGATATATTGATAAATCTGTATCCCTTACTCAATATAGATATTTCATATGTTCTTATGTTCATGAAATTAAATCAATATTTTGATATATAAGGAATTATTTTCTCATGCATGATATGGTTTGGGGACTAGTTAATGAATGAGCCTTATAACATTAGTAGACTCATGGGACACATTTAGTTGAAGACGCACTTCACAATTATAATCAGTATGTTTTAAATTATATTTTGAAAGATCTAGAAAGTATATTTATTTTTGGAAAACCAAATAAGTTTATAAATACTATGTTTTGAAGCATCATTTTATGGGTATTTATGGTAATGGTTTTGTGTATTTAGGAAAAATTGAGTCCAATAATTAAGCATTTCCTTCATTTCAATTATTATTATCCAGAAGATTTTCACTATGACAAAATCTATATATTCATTTTATTCAATATTAATTGATTAAATGGAATGGGTGTTTAGTATAGTTTACCTTTTATTAATGATTATTATCATTGATTAATTATTAATTTTTCTATAATTTACACTTACAAGACATTTTAGCTCACCCTTATTTCTATTTTGTTATCCATGGTATAATATTAAATTCATGAAATTAATTTATTGAATGTAGATAATTTTATTCTTTAATGTTTTATGTAGTTTTTTATTTATATTGTAAAATGGGTTCCGTGTATGTTTTCTGCTTTAAAAAACAACTAACCTAACTGGTATTTCAAGAAATGATTCCATTCATTCATTAAAATTTAACAAATTAGGGCACAGACTCTGGGATTCTAGGGTAAGGGAGATTTACATCTTATTATTTTATATCTATTCATATTATGTATAGACTTGGTCTCGATGTTTAGTTTTAAATCATCTTTATGACACTTTATACTTCACTGGGGATATGATTAGAGAGTGTACGCCGATGAAAATAGTACCTTATTTAGAAAGGTGTGTGTTTCTTTTGTGTGACCCCCTTTTCCTTGATATGTTAGGGTTTTAAATCATTAATGAGATGGATAGGTTGGTTCCCTTCCCTTATTATGATGTAATATATCACCAGATGGGAACATTCACATCACTAGAGGGTGGGTTTTCTATTCACAAGGTTGAATCGGATGACAAGGAAAGTCAAGATGGACCTACGCATCATGGTTATATAGAATGATTGAACATATTGACAGATTATATCTATATGATTATCAATGTTTTATGAATACATTCCTATAGTTTGTGAAAATTTAAGAAATGTTTCCTTGGATGAATTTCCAAGTATACCTTATTATAACCTATGTCTTATTCATCATGAAATCATGTTATATTATATAATATTACAAATAATAAAACCAAGAAGATTAATAGGTCTAGTGTATTGTATAATTATGTATATAGAAGAACATATTGAAAAGGTGATACAACAGAATCTTTTGAAAATTCCATAATATTATTCTAAAATTCTATATCATTTAAAACTGCCCAGGATAACCTAGGGAAATATATATGAAAGGGGTGATATATAATGCCCATTAAAGGGAATAAACATATAATATCATGGATAAAGTATTAAATGTTAATAAATTTACATTTAAATGGTGCATAAAAGAGTTATAAGTATAAATATGAACAATGAATCTTGATATATAATTGTAATATAATGTTATCATGAGAAATGTGGAAACAAATTTGAACAAGGTTTCTTAAACATAGGTCAAGGATAACTTCCAACACATCGTAGTGGAAAAATTCTGATAATGTATTAGGTTCACAACATATTACTTTTCATTACATCTCATAATAGTAAAAATTTCCCAATTAATCAGTGAAATATATAGTTATACGCACACATGTCACATTAATTAAATTCTAATGAATAATTTTTTTATATAGATCAGAAATCATAGAAAAAAGTATCATGAAAATTTATTCGAAGATCATGTACTTTGTAATAAATACATTTAATTTTCTAATAAAATAATTATAAGTTCATAAAGGTGAATACCATTTAATGTAAATTGGTAAGGATATTCACTGCACACTTGTTTTGAAAAGAAAATCACAGTGAAATTTTGACAGCCTAACGTCAGTACTCAATGGTTCATATAATTGATTTATTGGGAGAGAAAGATATATCTCATTATTTAGATATTAAATTTACACTAATATAGATTTTATAAATCATATCTCAATATTATGATTTTTAAATCAAATGCTTCAAAATAAGAATGTTCTTGAATTGAAAAGAAGACAGAGATATCCCTCACTATATTTCATCAAGGTAAAATATGTATTAAAAGGTTCATAGGAGGGATTAATAAGAATTAATGGGGTCACTCATGTCATGTTCAAAATAATGGATGTAATATTTCTATATAACCATAGACCCCAAATAAGAAAAAATTTAATTTTTGTGGCCTAACATAAAATATTTCCATGAATAAATCATGAGGGGAGAGCCCTTACAAAATTTAGGCATGTTTGCATGTTCACAGAAATGTTAATGGAAGGGATTAATGTTAGTGAATGGGGTAACTATGTGAGGAATCTAGATAATGAAGTGTTGAATATGGATGTTCTCTATGTTTATTGAGTTATGAAATCATACAAAATGGGTAGGTTTATTTTGGAAAAGAGAAGGGAGTTATTTATAATACCCCAAACATAGGTTTTGAATTCTAGAAAATAAAAAAAATACCACAAAAAAGCTCATATTTTTTACCAAATAATAGTGGTTTAAATAATTTTAAAATGAAAATGGAAGAACTCATAAAATATTACACTTGGTGATGTGAAACTTTTCCAAATTTATAGAGAAATGAATTTAAAACCTAAACATATTATCTTGATTTTAGGGGATTTATAGAGGATTTATAATATTATTCAAATATCATCAAAATAAATAATTCAAAATGGAAAACAAATAATTTTACAAGAATACCATTTATATTGTTTATTACATATTTTTTGGGTCAATATGTTTTTATTCAAAGCACTGCATACTTATACCATATTTAATTTTTATGTGAATGTTCAATAATATAAAAAATTTATTAAAAAATAATTTTTTGGTTATTTTGACATGATGATATAAAACTGATAATTATTTCATTAAAATAATTCAAAAAACATTAGAGATTAATTTTTTAAATTAACATCCACAATAAATGAATAATATTTGATTTTGGATAATAATAGTTTTCTCACACAAATAATTATTAAATTTTTAGTTTTTAAATATATTTATATTTATAAATATATAATAATACTTTTTTAATAATGTATCATTTATTTATAAATTTAATTAAAAAAATATAAAAACAATTATTCATTAAAAATATTTTTTATCCAAATAGAATTAATGTTTTCACATATCAAATATTAAATTTTAAAAAAATTATTTACTGATTTATATAGTAACAAAAAGTTAGTTCATATTATATTGAAAGGAAAAAATATATATTCCTACTATTGTGATTAAATTGTAACAATTCCTTGTTAAATTATTTTTACCCTTAATTTACTGATATCTTTTTTGTCATAGAAATAGATATTTGGTATTGCTACTATTCATATTATTCTAAAATAAAATTTACATATTAAAAAATATTTGTTAATATTATTTTAAATATTGAATCTATTTTATCAAGATAAATTAATATGGGTAAATGAAATTAAATTAAAATAAAACCTGCATGTACAATGAGAAGAGGTTTTATGAAAAATACACATCTCAAGGAACATATGATTTTTATTTAATCATCATTATATGAATGTAAATTAATAAATTTAGAAATATTATCTAATAATTTTATTTAAATAATTAATAACTATGTTTTAATTTAATTAAGAATATTGGAGATACATTATTCATTTGAAAACTATTTCTTTAAAAAAATTATAATAATTAAAATGAACATATACTAAAAACTTGTGTAAAGATGATTAAAATGAAATTAATTGAATTAAATTTACATAAATAATACTACTGTTATCCTGAAATAAAATTATAAAAATATTGAGAATTTTATATTACTTAACATATCAAGATAAATGAAAATTTTATTTAAAATTGATATTTTTAACAATTCAATAAAAAAAATATTTTCCAAAAAACCTGTACATTTACTTTAAGTTGATTTTAATAATATTATATTTAAAATGGATACAATCTTATCAAATACATTTTATAAAAAAAGTAGAACTTAATTATATGAATTCTTAAGAGGTAATAAATTATGAATAAAAAAATCAAATAAATAAAAATTTATTGATTATTTACAAATAATTTATTAATACCTTTATATTTAATAGGAAATATATATATATATATACACATTATTATTTAGTTAACAATATTAATATATGAATATAAATGTTTAGTTGAAATGTTTATATTCAAATAATTATTGTTTTTTGGGTTGGTGTTGTATATCACACACGCTATCAAACAATGTTTTCCCTTTAAAAAAATTGATTCATCACATTCTTCCCCCATTTAATAAATAGAATACTAAATATTTAATCGTAAACATTGAATGAATAGTATTGAAACCTGAAAATATATTTATTGAAAATCCACATCATAAAAAAGATAAATAAAATATTGACATGAAAATAGATTTTTGAAAGTATGAAGGAAAAAAAATAACTACATCTCTAAGCAGTATAACAATTTTGGGAAGTGAAAATATAGATATAGAATATGAAAAAAAAACATCAGATAACTGGTAGAATTTCATAGGTAAATAGTGAGGAGAAATTTAATTCCCAACGATCCATAAATCTTGGTTGGGTAAGGGACCATAAATTCGTCAAAAATGATTATAATATGAAAAAACATTATTTTAATATTATTTTCATATAGTTAGGGAATTATTTACCATATACACTAGGGAATGATATTTATATTCATTCCTAATAAGTTTAATTTATTTATTTATTTAATTTTCACAGAAATCTAATATTTTCCCCAAATGTTGAGTTGTGAAGTTGAATTTTTATGCATGATGTAGTAGAATAAGATTATAGTGGATCAGATAAAACACCAGTGAATAAAAATATATTCATTCTATATGTATGTAATCCAATATGGTAAAAAAATGTATTATAACACTGAAATTGAATAAAACATAACACATTAATCTCAAAAATTCTACTACTAAAAATCCAAAAGTATTCGAAAATATCCTTCCTTAAATAAATAACCATATTTATCACTAACAACTTCAAAATTAAAGATTATTATCAAAAAAATTGTTGAATTTGACACTTTATCTTACAATTATAAAAACACAATAGCATTCTTCTTTCATAATCATAAAGCGTATATATACCTTCACAAAATATAATATCTCTTGAAATAGCATTAATCACCTAAAAATAAAAAATATTTTATCCCTTAATATGATTACCTAGATATCATACGAAATTACCACCATGTAACTCTTCAAAATTTATTTCAATTATTTATAACAAATTATTATCCTTAGACATATCATCCAATGATAATTTAGATTAATCCTAATATATAAATATCTATTAAGGGTTATCAAACCATAAATAAATTTATATAAAATATAACTTTATCACTAAATCACTATTACAGGTTATCAATACCATTCAACATATATTTCATGTTCTAAAAAACTTTATTGGAACAATCCTAATATGTTTCAATATTCTTATATCAAGAATGTAATTTATAAACTACTTCAACATTGTAACTCTCAAATAGAAAAACATGAACACATTAATCTTTACACTTTAATAGTTTGCATAGAATATGACCTTCAGTATTAAAGGATTTAACTATTTATCGGGTCATTTTATTGTTTAAAACCCATATTATCCAAATATAATATGTAACAAAAGTGATTCAAATAATTAAATTTACTGCCATTTATCATAATTATTCATTTTTATGGGAAAATATTATTAGGATTAAGTTTTTCACATATAAAAAACATTAATGTTCATTTTTGTTATTCATATTAATATCTTTGTCCAAATTATTTTCACAAAAGAAATAAAACCTTCTTTCCATTATCTTATTTATAATATTTCAATCCTTAAGAGTTATCCATAGTTTTCATTTATATATTTGAATAATGAATTTTTTTTTTAATTGTGAATTTTTTAATCTTCTTTAGAATAATCACAAGATGTATTACTTTATTTACAATATTATTAGACATCTAATTAGGTAAGTCTTTACATTTCACATCATAATGGTTTTGAACATGGTTATTCATATTTCTAGCTATTGAGCATAATAATTAGCAAATTCGGGGTGATTATTTTTATTCAATTATAATCATTAACATTAAAATAATAACATTAAATTGAAAAATTTTAAATGACATGTATTTTTTTAACATATTAATTTTTAGGATTCAATATATTTTACCCATAATCTATTTTAAAAATTATAAATTTTGGGATTTTTTCGCATTATTAATGTTTCACGATTAGATTTTAAATTATCCAAATCATATCCCATGGTAGTGTTAATGCTGATGTCGATAATGGCCCATTATTGTGAACCAGTTCGTGATCTTATCCATCTCAATGCAAGGTTTTAGGGGATTTCCCCATGGTATATATGGTCAAGAGCCAGATCCCCATAGATTTTCTAGACATTGATTTTTTTTCATGGAAACCTCATACACTATACATGACCAAAATTTGTGTATGTATTATTATGTTTTGTATTATCCCTAATACTTTTTATAGAGTTTTCTAATCATAATCCCAAAAATAACTAATCATTATTTTGTTACCAAAAAGGACAATTGATGTATTTATTGAAGATTAATGCATTATTTATTACATAAGATTAAATAAAATACATCAAAGTATATCAGGATGCTCAGTATATTTGGTTATTAGGTACATAAAAAATATCTTGAACATTGGACACAATAATAATGATTAAAATATCTTTAACATGGTTCTGAAATTTCATTTCATTTAATAATTCATGAGATAACCTGGGGAAATACATAAGAAACTTGTGAGAAATATAGAACAGGAAGTTAATAAGCATAGAATAACATGAATAAATTATTACATCTTAGAAAATGTTCATTTTAATGGGACAAATAAGGGTTTCTAATTGTAAATCTAATCAATAAGGTATCATATATCAGGGTAAAAGAATAGAAAAATCAGAAATGTTATGAAGACATTGATCATGGAATTATAAACATCGATCATGTATAACCACTAAGACAACAAGGTGGAAAAGTTCCATTATCAATCACGTTCACTACCTAAACATATTCATGATGTCTCATGATAATAAAACATTACCTATTTCATTGGATCATAAAATAATTCTTGGTGCACCTATAACATTAATTTCATTCACATGAAACAATGTTCCATATGGATCATACAAAATAAAATCATTTATCTTAAAATTTTATTTGATGATAAATTAATGTATAATATATATATATGGATCCGTAATAGAATAATTTTAAGTTCACAATGGCTAACTTCATTGATTGTAAATGTGTAAGGGTATTCAATTCATAGTTGTTTGGCCTAGAAAATACTTGGGAAATATTGGTAGCCTAATGACAGTACATAGAGAATAATAAAAATTATAATTAGTGTTAAAATGTTCTATCCTTATTTAAAAATTAAATGTAAAATATTTTTTATTTGTAATTTTATATAAAAAAATTGAATTTGGAAATAAAAGGCATAAAATGAAGAATATTATTAAATTAAAAAGTGAAGGGAGATGTCCGTTACTAAATTTAAGCAATGTAAGGAGCGTACATAGAAGTTCATGGGAGGTTATAATGACATTTATTTGGGTATATAATAATTTCTAAATCATAAGGTATATATTTTTTATTTATGAAAATATACCCAAAAATGAACAAGCGATTGATAAGAAGAATTACAAAAAAGTGCTTCATGAAAAAAAAATAATAGAGGGGTATCCCTTACTAAATTTTGGCATGGTAATATGTGTACAAAAAGGTTAATGAGAGGGATTAATGAGAGGTAATTAGGTCTCTAATAAAATATAAATAATATTTACTTTAATAAGACTATAAAACAATATACCCCATACTTGAATAAATAAATTTTAACAGGAATAACATAAAAGTGGACCTTGAATAAAAGAAGGTTATGTGATCCTTTACAAAATTTGGGCATAGTAATGTGTGTACATGAATGTCCATGGGAGGTATTAATGGGATATAATGGGGATTACAATATCACAAAAATAAAAATTTCAATTAGTGTGATGTATAATAACATACTAGAAACATGAATGAATGGAATTTAAGAGGTATTATATAAATTTTTTTTTTATTATAAGAAGAGTGGGATATCCTTTACACTGAGAGGGTGACTGAAAGGTCATGATAAAAGATAATTGAGATCAATGGGGAACCTTCTTAGGACTATACATATGGAAGTGAAGAGTATATACGTTCTCCATGGTTTGGAGTGAAGATAATGTGGATCATGGGTGGTTTACAATAGGAATAGGGAGGAAAGTTCTTTATAATTTCCCAAACAATGTTTTTTTACTCTATAATAAAAACAAAATCCAAAAATCATTTTAATGATATTGCTAATGGTATTTGGAAAATATGTTTGTCTATTATTATTTTATTATTCTAATAAAATAAATAATTAAAATATTACACTTCAGGAAGTGGAAGAGAGTATTATATCTAAATAAATCATTTCAAAACCATAACAAAAAATATTGATTTTGAATGTTTCATAAAGGATTTATAAAAGTAATAATATATCATCAGAATAAATTTATTTAATAGGGGGAATGTATATTTGATCATGGACGGCCCTTATTGTATTAATTCAATCCTTTTTTGTCATTAAAATTTCATAACATGTTCTATATACATATACAAAATTAAATTTTACACAAAAAATTGATAGTATCAAAAAAATATGAAAATTTACCATTTTATAATTTCACTTTGTTGATTAAAAATTGAAATTTATTTTATAAAAATATTTAAATCAATATTATAAATTAGTATTTTAAATTAAAGTCAATATTTAATGAAATCTATTATTTTTTATAATAACTGTTTTCTGACACTAATAATAATTACATTTTCATTTAGTAAAATAAAATATATTTAATTTACACTATATAATAATAATACTTTATTAAAAAAATTTATTTATAATAAAAATGAATTAATCAGAAAAAACTGTTATTCATTAAAATTATATTATCCAAGTACAATTTATGTTTTAACATATCAATATCTAGTTCTGATCAAAATCATTATTTAATCATCTATAAAGTAGAAATAAAATTATTGAAGTTATTATATTGAAATTAAGTTAAATATATATTCATACTATTATGGTTAATATGATTGTTTTTATTGTTGATTTTTTTCGTTTAATTAACATAATTTGATTTTACCATGGTAATAATTATTAAATATGATCACAATTCAATTTTTTACAAATTTAGTGTACCTTTTTACCTAATATTATTTATGAGTATTTAAATTATTGAACTAATTTTACCATAATCAAACAATATAGGTGGAATAATTTAATTTCACATAAAACTAGCTTGCACGATGGAAAGCATTTCTCTGAAAATTGAAATTTACAATGAAAATATGACTTCTTTTAACTCAAAAAATATTAACCATCATTATATGAATATAATTTCATATGGATATAAATATAATCAATAAATTTCATTTGAATCATTTCTCATTCGGTGTTATTTTAATTGCATAAAATGATGAATTTTAATAAATTTTAAAATAGATTTTTGATAAAAGTGTTTATAATCCTAAAATTAAACATATACTATAATATGGTATACAGAAGATTTAAATTTAAATTATTGAAATAAATATAAATATATAATAAATATGTTTCCTTGAAATAAACTTAAAATATTATTTAAACATTCATATTACATAATTTATCAAAAAATGGAAATTTTACTTACAATTAGTATTTGTCTATATTCACTGATATATATATATATATATATATATCAAAAAATCCCCAAATTTCACCACAAGTTAATTTTGGTATTATGATATCAATAATAGATCTTATTCTATAATATAAGATTTTTAAATGTTCCAGAAATTAATTTAAACTTTTTATACAAAAATAAATAATATTTATTTTTGAAGAGAACATATTTAGAAGAATAATCCAACATTACTAAATATTGAGTGCTTAGTTAATAATAATTTATGTATATATTTTTGTTTAATATGATATATATATATTTATATATATCAGAATATAGTTAGAACAATTCATATGTGAAATTTTTTGTCTTTGTAAAAATGATGATATTTAAATAAACATTGTTTTTATGGGGTTTGTGTTTCACATTTCATATGATTTCTAATATATTTATCTATATTAATCACTTGGGGTGTTAAACAACTTTTAAGAGATTGGTATATTTTAACATTAACTAAGCCTTGGGGATTCATGGTATCTCTTCCTTTATATGAGAGGTATATTGCTGAATCGTATAAGCTTAAAAGGCCGTTTGATGACATTGAAGAAAAGTCATTCATTAGACCCAGTATATCTCTATGGGGTTATCTTATCTTTTTATCCAAGAGGGTTGATATAACCCATTGTTTATCTGTAAATTCATATATTTTTAACAAATTTACTATTAAGAAATGTTATCCCTGTACACAAATAGATGATCTTCACAACCGGATTCTAGGATATATGGGGTTCTCAAAGATTGATATGATATTTGGTTAATAGTAGGTGTTTATTCGACCTTCATAAATAACAGATATAGAATTAATTATAATGTATGGACTATATGAGTATTTTTTCATGTATTTCTATCTCAAAAATGTGCTAGAAGTCTTCCTGTAACCAATGAACTAGGTTTTCTATCCGTATCTGGATTCATTTATAGTGGTATTCATGGACGATATCATGAGGTATTCCCACACTCAACTCAAAGATGAAAAATATGTTGGGATCATATTGGATACACTGATATATCATTATTTTTATAAAAATATCTCAAATATCAATTTCATTTAGTATTAGATTCACTTCTAGTGTCATATTATCTAAGAGACAACAATATAAGTTTCCTGAGAGATAGAGAGAGATGTGGATTCTTAGAAACAGAACAATAAAATCATTAGTAACTAGTGTTTCATTGGTCTAGTTTATTATTAATGGATCGTCATATAAAAATTTTAATTCATAGAAAGATCTGTTATAACCTTTAATAATAATGTTGACATATTTATATTGTTTTATGCCTGTGATTCATCCATTCAAGAGAAAATGGGGAGAATGAATTCATCACTAATCCTGATTCTTATAGGGATAGGAAGAATATATAGAGTATATTATGTTGTTTCATGTATCATTCTATGAGTAGTTTAGTAATTGGAGGATTGATTATTAGAATATGGATTTTATCTATTGTTTCCACACAAGTGGAACTACCCAATTCAAGATATCTATTCATCCAATGTTGTTCATTAAATGTATTGTTAGAGGCATTATTTACATGGAGAGTGTTTTGTGGTGTATACGTGCCAAATAATCCTGATGTATATATTTAAATATATGAATTGATTATTTGTAAATGAAGATTTATTGAATAGATATAGTATTTTGACATTGAACATGACTATATCCTTGTAAACGGTAATGCAATTGTTGATTCTATGAGCAGGAGGACACAAAACTAGGCGATTCTGGTATCCAGAAAATAGTGGCCTCTTACAGAACTGTTTTATGAAATGAAAATTTAGGATCATGAAAATATTGAAATTTTATATCATTGTGTCATTATAATTTAACTCTTTAATTATGGATTGGGTGAAGATGTGGAAACAATAAAATTATAAGGGATTTATCCTTCAAAATATCATTGTAGGTGATAAGCTTCCACCTTGTTGAGTCTTTTTTGAGGATGAGATCATGCACGTCAATGGGAAAGTACGGGTTCTTACAAAAAAACCGGGAGGATTTTATACGAGAGTACCATTCCTATATAGAGATAGTACTCGCTAGTCTCACAATATGTTTCAAAACGTTTTCATTAATATAAGTGGATGACGATGAAGATTGAAATTGTTTGGTATATTACATAGTGTGCAACATGTCAGCAGGTTAATGAGGAAAACAAATGAAATACTATGTGTTTGTATCCCTATAATATTCCAAAGTACAAATGGGATGAAATCACCATGAATTTCATTATAGGTATTAAAAGATCACCTCAAGGAATTGATGATGTATGTTTGATCCTAGAATAGAAATAAGATGTCACCAATTTTCTATCTTTTCGATAGAATCATTCATTGGATGAGATGTGGAGACTATGTATTCTTGAAATTATTTTCCAATAAAGGGTTCCATATTCTGTCAAATAATATTGGGATTCTTAATTCACATCAAAGTTATGTAATTTTTTGTACAAATACTAGGTTTACATATACCACTAACTACATTCTATCACCCATAGACGAGTAGTCAGTCTATGCATATGATACTTGTTTTGGATGACATGAACCGAGCATGTATCCTAGAATTCAGAGGTTATTGGGTGAAACACTTATATACAATGAGTTATATTATAATGACATTATTTATGAGACCATTCATGTTACACTTTATGATTCCAATTACGGTAGTTTTTCCATCCACCCTTGTGCTGGTAAAAGAAGGAGAGGTTGTTCTTATATGTTTTCATCTCATTTAGGAGACACGAGATATGTTTAATCTTATTTGGAAGAAGATATCTATTGATCATTCTATATAGAATACATATGACAATTTTCTTGGTCGACCACTAGGGTTTAACACGGGGATTTAGGTTTACTTCAATTTTTTAGTAGGTCATATTATAAATGGATTCCAAATCAAGGGATAATATAACCGTTACATATTAGGCCCTTCGATATTCTATATGGAGTTATGATGGTTTCCTATAGTTTGTGGTTATCTTAGTGGTATCACTCCACATATTATGTCTTTAACATATCTCATCTTCATTGATTTCATTATGATCCATCATAATTTTTTATGCCTGATGAGTTTGAGTTGGAGGTATATTAATCATTTGAGGAGAATCAATTCAGTATTATTTCTTGAGGCATAAATTTATTCCAAGGCTAGTCATTTCATCTGGAATGGGTTATATAGAAGCATATCCATGTGAAAGAATAAACGTTGGAGCAAGATATCGACATATGAGACTAGTGTATATAATTATTCTTAGATAATGCATGAAATCCCATAGAAGAAAAATCTATGGGATATTTTTTTATCTCGTGGAATATTTCAAGAACCTGGCATTCAAAGATTTATGAAACTATTTTATTTCCATTTAATCCCATAATTTTAACATATTGTGAATGAATAATGTGGGCATAGAAGAATCATGGGATTCTAGGACTTTTTTAGAGCCATGTCCTGAGATTATATTGGATTTAACTGAACCACATAGTTAGTGAAAACAATGCCACCCATGACAAATGATTTTTTCTCAGATGAACAAGGTAGTCTATTCCACTTTCCCAGACATATGTTTTTATTGAACCACTCATCCTTGGTCTCACACCCATGTGATTTTGTAAATGTTTTTAATATAGGGAAAGAACATGGTTGGTTCACGGTTCATTAAAATTTGATCCATGACCATGTTAGGGGTTTTTTACAGAGTAGGGTGCATGGTTTGTAAAACAGTTTGGAACACTATGCGGCCAAACCATGTGACCCAATTCATAAATAGTAAAAAAACATTATATCTTAATGAATTTAAATTTCTAATACTTATCTCTTTCATTTTTTCTCTAGTGATCAGGTCTTGCCTTTCCTATTAGAGAGATTATTCAAGACTTCTCTCTAGTAGTTGATATTGTTTATACATCTAATGTTCGATCCATGATCCAATCATCTTATGGCATAACCAGGTTGAATTCCTAATTCCTTAAGCTTTATTAATTATTTTCCTTATTATCATTGATTTAATTTTGGTGTAGGCTCATATTCCTTATTTTTATGGCGTTCATCCATTCCTCCATTTTCTTTTAATATGTAAAGAATCTAAGGCTGAGACAATATGATTAATCCACATTGGAATATGGTTGTTGTTATATAAAAGTTATATAAATTTTTATTCATTTATAACTTGTTTCAATTATAATACACACTGTAATTTTTGATTGAAACTTCCTTTATTAATTAATCATTTAGTTAAAGATATATTCATGTTTAAGGAATGATTTAGAATGTTTATATGTGGTTGATTGTTTTCAACCTCAATATAATCCTCTTGAAGGGTAGGTTCTTCTTCATGAATATTATTATAACACCCTCAAGGTGCGTTGAAATCTGTTTATATATTAGAGAATGAAAAATGGTAATTAAGGGATTTGTTGAAGGTTGAATGCACATTTTCATTTATACATGGAAGGTATAAATGATTAATACATTGGATTATATATGAAATTTCTATGATTATTGTTTTTTTAATTAATTGGATTATTAAATGGTAAATAATTTCATTATGATGATAATAGGGGGCTCACTATGTGGAATTAACAACATAATTTGATGACCTAGACATTTTTAGTCAAATAATCAAGATAACATAGATTTCGTGGACATTTATACTCTTTTTACATCGTTTAATTAGAATTTATAAAGGATTTGAACATTTATAATCATTGTATGTAATTTAATTATATTTTAATGATTCCATGGACATTTGTACACATTGGATCTAATGATCTTAATTGGATTCCATGGACATCTACACTCCTTAGATTCAAAAATCTTATTAGGATTCCTAGGGAATTTATACTACCTGGATTTGATGTTTTTATAATGATTCCATGAACACTTATAAAAATTGGATCTAATTTAATTGGTTTACAAGAACCATTAAGGTTCCTTAAACATTTCTAGTCCTCAAATCATTTTATATTTATTTACATAACTTACCTAGTTTCAATGGACATATATAATTTTTAGACTATGGATAATGCAGACAAAATAGATGATTACATGAGGCATTAATTTGATGTTTATTGACATGATTTACTAGTAACCCCTATGATTAGGATTCATGATCACAATGAACCTCAATATATAGAATAATATCACTTTACATATATTACTTTTACTCATGTTATATTTTCCACTACATCAACTTATTTACACATACTAGAAAAGTGATAGACACCATTGGTGGTGTCCTATTAAGCGTTATATCACACCATGTGTGGGCCATTGTAGGGTTCTCGAACAAAAAAGATATATATAGTAATGGATATGGTAAATTCCCTTCTTTATTTTTATTGAAAGGTTTTTGAATAGAATAGGGGGAGCATAAGACCATCATATATATCATGATTCTATTTGGGGATAGTTACATGAGGGTGTTTCATTTTTGATACATCATTAATGTTGTATTATTATTTCCATGTATTACCTCTATTTTTAAAAAATTTCATGATCATCACATGTATATGAACCTATTGTATTAAATTAGATGGTTATTTTTATGATGAGTTTTAATTCTTCAGCCCCACAGTTATTATTTTGAATTGGTTATTGATTAATATTGTTTTATCATTGTGATATAATCTAATCATTAGTTTATAGTCCCAAAGATTTTCATCCTTTTAATTTCACTTCTAGATGGTGGACTTGGGAAAACACAAATGAATCATTGTGGCCATGTGACCAATCAGGCTTAGTTAAGGTTGATTGAACATGGTTCATGACGTCAGATTTTACTTTCTTCAAATAAATTTCAAATTCATATATAATAAATGAAAGATTAAAATACATATATTTTATTAATAAAAATATATATATAATACTATATATGAATCAATTGGGACCTTTTATTACCCTTTTATTAACTATTCCACGTTAAAATCACATTTCGATCAACAAATTCATTATTTTTCATGTAAGTTGTTATTTTCTATTTTCATCCCTATTAATTTTATCATGGATACATTATCTACTTTTTAACAATGATATAAATATAAAATATAATTTTTATAAATTTATTTATATTAGTCAATAAATTTTATATTTATAAAATGAAATACATCATTCATGGAGATAGGTAGGTTGTGTGTTCAAATGAACAGTTTGACCATTTTCCAAATTGATGGAAAAAAATGAAATTTCAACAAAATATTACTTTTATAAAATCATTTTTAAATTGTATATATGAAATATATCATCAAATATACCATAATTACCCTCCCTTGAAAATTTAGTTAAATAAATCGCATCACTTCGTAAGGGGGTAGATTGATGCACACATGAACGATGTTATCATATCTGCCATGAAACAGAATGTAAAAAAGTTATGTATAATTCCATACTTTAATAAATAAAGAAATAATTAAAATATCATATACATTCAATTGATATATCCATATTACAATCCATGTAAAACATAAATGAAAAACACATCAAATTAGTTCGCGATGAAGTAGTCTGACTTGCAAATGAGTGACATTATTATTTTCAAAATGATAGGTAGGTAAGAGTCTATATGTGGTATTATAATCATTGAGGTATAAAAATATCATAAATATATTATATAAAATCTAAATACATCATTATATCCATCTGTGATAGGCGGTGATGCAAAATGATTAACATCTATTCGAGGGGCGGTAGTTCATTATATAGAAGATTGGTGATTTCATTTCGAATTTTATAGAAAAGGATATAGATATTTGTTATTATATTAAAATAATTTCATCATGATATATTTTTTATATTTTTTATTTTATATAAAATATAAACTAATATTTTATGGATTTAGAGGAATAATAAGAAAATATACTTTAAACATTACTTCTTAATTTGACAACCTCTTAAGGTAAAACCTAATGTCTAAAGAGAATGTATTTAAGATCTCCCAAATCCTTATAGTATGTGTAGTGGTATTTAAGGATGATATTTTTTTCTTCATGGAAAAACAAAATTATTTCGGAAATTTGATGAGGTTCTGATAGAGGGTGTCCTTTTTATGTAGGGGACATAACACAAAAGGAAATTATAAAAATAATAATGTGTAATGATTTTCATAACATGTTAAAATGTTTAAAAAAATTACATTTTAGACCCTTATAGTTCATAATTTCTAAATTAGAAAATCTAATCCATGTTAGACAAGTTTCATGGTCATTTTACTCATTATAATTTTACATTAACTCATGCTAAACTCTTTTTAGCCATAACCACATTATTTAATATTTATAGATTGTGCTATTTTTTTAGAAAAAATTATGTTGAAATAGTTATTTAATATAAATTAATATGATTCAAAATAGAGAATAAAATCATAAAAATTCAATCTAGGGAAGTTTAAAATATTAATTTATAATTGAACCCACAAATTTGATGATAATGATGATGTAAAAATAGAATATGATAAAACCTTTAAAATAATAATTATATCACAATTCAATTCGAACATGTATTTTTATTTATTCATCGAGAAATGTTTTTTTGTTAAAATAATCAAGAGTTTTTATTTTTGAAATTTTCATTAAAAAAAATGAAGTTTATTTTTATATATTTCCAAAAATAATTTCACTACTGTTCCCCAAAATCAATTAAATATATTCTTGAGAAAATACTATTAAAAAATTAATATACTTTACCAAAATTATGTACTCTTTGATAACTATGTTTTATTTATATTAAAAATTTATAATTAAAATATTCAATTTGATTATTCCTTTTCAAACCACCATTTTTAATATATATTTGATAATTGATAAGTTGAGATATAATACAAATAGTATATTTTTTGTTCGTTAGAACAAAGTGTCATGTGTACAAAAATATATTAAATAAATTAAATTTATTTGAAGTTTTCTGCAATAATATTCGATGGTGTTACAAAAGTGATAGGGGTGTTCTTATTAACCATGGTATAAGATCATTGAATATGGTTTTATATATAATTTCGAAAACATTAATCACCACATATGGTTATTCATCCTTTTTGGGTCTAACAGGTTGTGTTCGACGTAATATTTCCTATTGATGTTTTTATATCTCTAAAAATATGGATGAATTTAACCAAATATTATTTAGTTATATATGGGGAAAAATAAAATTTATGAAAAAAAGTGAAATCTTATTTTTTTTTTTGGGAATTTATGCATTTATTTTATTCATTCATACAACATAAGTTTGCATGGAATATGACTCTATCAATGAAATTGATAAAATAAAACATTACTTTGATGAAAAATAATTAAATTAATTGGGTGGAGAAATATATATTTTTATATACAGAAAGGATATTTTATTTGAATCCAAACATTATATATGAATAAAATTTATATTTATAATAGAAACATCATGGAATGTGATGAAAACTTTATGGTACATTAAAACATGTTTAAAGGGTTCAAAATAAAACCTAATGAGTCTAGTGCTATATTATTTGATTTGGTAAAAAAAATTATGTAGGACATGTGAAGAATCAATGAAATCCATAATTAACTAAAATTTAAATACTCTTGAAAATATTTCAATGATATTTAGAAATGATGGTCCAAGGGAATAAGTACAAATTTCTAATAGAGATTACATTGTAAAATATATTAATATATATCATTACATATGGGATGAGGAATGATGATAATAAAGTTATGCTAAAGGTTAATTAAGATGAAGTTTAATTTAAGGTTATGATGTTACCTACATAAGAATATTATCCCAACGATATGTATATTGATGCGGTGATCTCATTTTCTCTTTAATTTCAAAAAATATTAAAAGGATAATTCAATGGAAATACTCCACTTGTTTTTTTATGTGGTAAAGTAGTGAATATCACTAAAATTTGAAAAGAAAATTATGTTATTATATGGAAGAGGAAACCCACAAATTAAATTATTTATTTTTGATAAATTATAGAATATTGTATAAATTAAATATTACAAATAGATGAAATTACCTTTAAAAGAATATTTCATATCTGATAAAACAAATGAAAGATAAGTTGTGGATAGAAAATATATTAATGATAATTTTATTTTCATGTCATTGGAAGAATACATGTCAAAAATATCTATGATATATCTCTATAAATTATGGGGAGATTTTTAGTTGACGATGAACATGAAGATTCTCTCTAATAAATTAATTTTTGGAGGTCTGTGAAGAATTATTTAAATTGTGCTTCATAATACTCGAATATTTATATTATATAAAAAGTTAGATAAATTAATTAGTTAAATAATAAGATAAAATAGCCCAAATTTTATACTAAAATAGAAATGTTTTTATTTTAGGAAACAATTTTAAGAAAAATTTAGAAACTAATAAATATTATGGGTAAAAAAGAGAAATCTGAAATCTATATAACAAAGTCATTCCAAAAAACAATTAATATAATTGGAATGGTTTATCAATATACAGATATATTAAATGGATATTAAAACCATGAATGGATTATCATGAATGGGATCCTCAAAATAGAAGGCCGTCTTTGCCCATGTATTCACATGTTCCTCTAATCTCATTATCCCATCATTAAAGTCACATATCAAAATTTGATTTTATTTAACAGACTAATTAGTATTTATTTAGTATGATCGACATGTAATATTCTACAAATAATTTTATGGCCCCCATTTATTAAGATATTTATCATGAAATAATTCTATAACATCTCTTATTTAGTATGGAGGATAATCATATGGACTATTGAACATTCAACATTCGCCTTATCGTTACCTTTGAGAACACTTCCATTTGAAAAAATCATGGGATATGGGTGAAATACCTATTGGGTAAAGATTACATAAAAAGTTATGCGTCCAATATTATACCACCTTGGTCCTCCTCATCTTTATCACTACAATAAGAATCATGTTTCCAAACAGACCATGTATCTGTGTAACGTCTTCTTTAATTATTGATCCACATTGTCGAGTCTCTTCTCCAGGAATCTTTTCAAAATATTGGGAACTAGTAACCCTAGTTTTTTATAATTTTGAGTAGTAATTTTGGGTCCTTGTTTCCCCCCTTTTTAATCTGGATGTTTTCCCAAATGAGGTTACCTGATTATCTATTTGTCTAACTGGACCTGATACACCTATGTGTATGTGAATCCTGTTGATAATAAATCATTGGATAGATGTTAATTTATATTACACATATTTTTATATCCCCAAGGTACCAATCAAAAATGGATTCATCGTCCATTATGGAATATTAATTTTACAACTATCAAAATCATCAATCTATTATTCATTTCCATTTAATAATGATATGTTATTTTGGTGATGTATTGAGTTCAAAGTAAAATGCTAGCCATAAGATATCATTCAATGAGAAGAATTTCCATTATTCCATAGAAAAACATAAATTCTAGAGATATATCTTGAATAAATTATAGATTTATCGAATATATCCTTGATAACATTTGGTTGACTGGGATCCTCGTTCATGTTACCCTTAAAGCCAAGCTTGATAGTTTCTACCAGGGAGTGGAATATCATATGATGGGATGAACCTGAAACCTATGAGTCTCCAATTGATAATGTTTGACCTCCAAAATCACATTTCAATTCATCATATTTGTATATGACCTTTGAATTAGGATAGATGAGACCCAAATACTTCTAAATTGAATCAACATTAGTTTTTTCTCTCAATTTTGAAAGATCAAATGTGGGTCAAGAAAGACCCACGTCAGTCACTCTGTGACTACATATATATTAAGTGAAAGGATTAACAAAATGTTTGAAAGGAGAAACAAAATTTTCCAACACTCAAAGATCACTACCTATTTTTAGGGAAAATAATCCCTAAACGTGATCCATACCAACTCCAATGGAGGTTCAGAAACATCAACTTCAACATAGATATGAGGATAAATAAGAAGAAATACTATATTTTTTCTTTCATCGTAGAATAAGAACCACCCAAATATATTTCCTATAATGAGATTAATTATATGACATTGATATAGAATATGATGTTTATGCAATATTACCCATAGTTCTATTGGTGGGGTGTCTACAATCATATATAATTCATAGGACTACATAAATAGTTTGAAATGAGACCCATTTCAAGTATATAGTGCTCTGGAACTAGTCAAGATATGATCCTCCATTAAAGAAAACCAGACCATAATATGATGATTTTCTATATGACTGATATTCTCTCAATAGGTTATGACTAATGAACTGAACACAAATTTGATGAAGGATTCAACTGGAGGACGGTGATAGACAAAGGGATCCACCAAGGTCATTTTCACAAGAGATGCAGTTTTTTTATCTCAAATATACACAGCCTGAGATAATGAAATGTTTTAATCAAATTGTGGAATCTAGGGAAAATATCTATTTAATCTACAGGGGGTTGAAATAAAGACCTGAGAATGTGATAATGGGAGGATGTTGATCGCTGGAGGTAGTGTGGGGACGCATTCCTACCCCAGACGGGGGAGGGGTTGGGATAGTATCCATCACCACAAAGGGAATCCATGGAATTCCAGAGTATAATTTTTATACGTAGAAACCCTTTCTATATTTAAAATAACATAAATATATAAAATATATTAACTCGAAGAAGTACGGGATTATTCTCAAAATTATATTTCATTCTTGAATCATTTGTGGCTTGGATAATTCGAGTAAATATTATATCAAAATAACTATAGAAATAAAATCAGTTATAATGGTGAATTTATTTAATCATAACAAAAGGTAATACATTTAAATCATTCATCCACATCATGAAATCATAGTGCGCTAATGGAAAATTATGTAGGAATGGATTCAAATAAATAAATAGACACATCATTATAATATAAATTATTCAAAGTAATCAAGATTTTTACTAAAGATCTTGATATGATAATCATATGGATCTGATATTGAGAAAACCTTATTCACTCCCAATTATATATTGAAAGGAGCAATGATCTGGAATGGATAATTTCATATGTATAACAACATTAAATTTTAATTAAGAGTTATAGATTGAAATGGAGTATAAATTTTTTATAGTAATTGTACATTTCCAATTATAGGGAATAACATAAATTTTTTAGGAATAAATTCAAACATATAAGGTGTTATTTAGTTTTGACGTGATCAAGGATTGACTACTTATACTCTATAAAATCCAAAGTAGAACAAAAATAATTTCGGAAAACCAATTTCATATTTGTTAAAGGACAGAGTAAAAAATTTCAAAATGTAATTTAATTATGTGAATCATGCCATTAATATAATTTCAATAAATATTTATGAATTATAAATTTGAGAGACAAATCAATATTTATCTACATAAATAACATAAATATGATTATCAAATTCAATAGTGAAGATGATGATAATTTTTTTCTTTAAAAATAATGAAGAGAATGGGTTATGGCACAAAATTCTCATCCACATAAAAAAATATACCTTAATGAATTACAAAATATAGAGGGAACAAATTAGACCAAATAAAATATACAATAATAAATCAAAATAGTTATAATAATATATATATATAAGATTAATAAATCATCTTGAATTTGTGTATGCCAATGTATGTGGGACAATTTCACAAAAAATAAATATTTAATGAGTGGTATTACATTATAATTCATGATAACTCTAGTATGACGAACTAGAAAACACAAATATACCATAAATTTCTTGTGTTTAATTGTATTTTTTATTAGATTTTATTGGTATATAAAATTATCACTGTGAAAAAAGAGTTTCTATTTATTTATAATGTCACAAAAATCAACAATTCTTAGGTGGATAAATGTCTCATGATTCATAGGATTAGAAGACATGTCTCATTGGTACAAACACCTAAAATGTGGTTATTTCTAGGATGAACCGTATTATTAATAATATGCATATGATATGTCCCACTTGTTACATTTTATATGAAATTTATAAAATATATCTTTTCTAATTTTCGGACACCTCTACATCAGAGAATTTATATTTTTGAAGGATGATGTAAACCAATCAATATTTTTTCTGGTTATAATATAACACAAAAGTTATATTGAATTTTTGAATGTAAATATTTTAAAATTAACAAAAAGAATAATTTAAAGAGAGATAATTATGTTATATGTATTTTATATTTATATTAATCAAAAATTGATGTATACTAATTGAATATGAAAAGTCATGGGAAAATCAAACAAAGAAATGTCATCACTGTTGTGGAAAATAAACATATTTTTTTACGGTTAGTTGGTGATATAATTTAATGACAGTGATATTCTAAAATATATTATATCTAATGTGATGGATTGAGGGGGATATCATGGGTATAACAAAGACTTAGATGAAGAAACTAAAAATGATAACAAAATCATGTAAGATCAGTGACTATAATAATAGGAATATTTATATCTATAGTCTGAGATGTAAATATTATTTTTGAATTGATAGTTCTTTTAAAAAAATAGAGGATTAATTATTAGTATAAATACTATATTTTACATTTATTAGAGTCCAAATGTCTTATAAATTCTACCAATAATGTCAGTTGGGTTGATTCTTTGAATAAATATCATTACCAAACTAAAAACAACAAAACATATGAAATTATTCATGGATTAAAAAAAATCATTGGGACTATGGGGTTTTATAAAATTAAAATAATGATAAAGACATGGTGGCATAAAAAAGGAACGGTTTTTATACTGGGATTTTCGAAAAACTAGCTAATTTATATGGATGATAAATTTTCTTCAATATCTTGATTAGAAATTATTCATCACCTATTTTATTTATAAATTATAATACACTTCTTGGTGTATAAAATTAATTTTAAATAAACATTTCTTAACATATTAATTAAGAAAAAAATTTTAATTAAGAAACAATATAGATTTCATTTCGGTGAAATAAATTATCTATACTAGTTTAAGAGTGGTTTATATAAAATAAGTAATTAATATATAGTGTGTAATTTCAATATTTATCAATAACATATATATCTTAATATCTATTTTTGGTAAAATCGAACAAAAAGGCAAAATAAATAAGTAAAAAGATCAAAAAATATTAGGGTTTATTTATATTGATGACAAGATTTGGTCACTTTTGGTTATGAATAATTTAATCTTTCTTCACAATATATGAGGTGAAAATTTGATATTTCCATTATTAGCGAGTTGAAATATTTTATTATTTTGTAGTTGACTCCAAAAAGAGATAGTACATTCATTTCCTTATCAAAGAATTCCATGAAAAATACATAATAGATTTGGAATTGTATATTTCATGATGAAGACAACTCTAGTGGTTACCTGGTTGAAATTATAAAGATATTATGGTGAAAATGGGGTCAATATAAATAATTTCACGGATATTATTTGGATATTATTATAATTAAATTCTATATGATCTTACATAGTGTTATCTCCAATCTAATTCATATGGTTCAAAATTTAACCCAAATAAATCCTTGAGATAATTGTAAAAAAAATCTTCAGTTCATCAAAAACATGTAATATTTTAGGTTTTTTTCAATTAACCTCAATGAATGTGTTTTTGGGATAAACTGATATTGATTTTGTTGGCCCAATGTACAAACATGACATAACATTATGTGGGTTTTCTATATTGTACATTCATGGATTTTTTTGTTTGTAAAAAATTTATGACTAAATTTTTCATTGAATCATAGAGGATCAATATACCATGGTTAATAAAGTGTTTACTCAATTACATTGGAAAGGAATTGTAATGATGAAATCGGAGTCGATGCGAGATCTCAAAGTAAAATCATGTATGAACACTCGAGTTCGATAAAACATAGAAAAAAATTTATTCATCCATAAATAAATAATCACAACGATATAAAATGGAAGTTCATCAATGAAAAGGTTTAAAAATAAAGAGTGAAATAATATTACGGGTAAATACAAAATCAAGTATTATATAAAATTAAAAATGTAGTACCTAAGTAATTTTTGAGAGAAATTTACTATATTATAGAGCCAAACAATATTCATCCTCCTAGGTGATTAGGAGAATGGAACCATACTCACACATGGAATTTTTAATATATATCAATGTGTGGTAACATTATTGAATAATTTTTAATTTATTAGCAATTATTTAAAAATGGGAGATGTAAATGAAATTTTTTTTGTAAAATATAGGATATATTGTACATAATATGTATAATAGAATTTTTTGTTCCAAATTAATTAACAAGAATGTGTACTTATACATTGATAAATATGGATATTCTAATTATTATGCTTTTTAATGGAGGTGGGAGTAATCAAATATTTCATTAAGGGTATAATATATGTGAATCAGTTTGAAGAGGATGATGACCAATAAATTGTTTTGAATAAGATATTTTAACTTATCTAATATATATGAAAATGATTATGTCTCATGTGGGATTACATTTTATTGTTATTAGGACATTGACTTGTTAATGATATCTAGGTCTTCATATGTTGGAGATCATCAAATAAAGGTTGTTATGAATTTTTATTCTCAATATTTGATAACATTATTTTCATGTTATCAACCAAACCAAAGGGGAAGTTAGTTATTAAAAATTTAGTTGGTCCACTTTTTGAGATTTGATGGTCGAGAAGGATGTTTAAGAAATATTAGGGGAAGAGTTAAATTTCAATAGGCATGTGTATATTGATATTTAGTGGCGTTGTATTGTAATTATTAAAGGATATGGTTTGTATAGAATCTTTTATATTTAAAAAAACATCTCTCATTATATTATATGGGTAACCATAGATTTCAAAAAGAAATATTGTATAGGAAAAATCCTTTATTCATCAAATAACTTTAAATGATATATTTTATAATTTTATTTATATTTTAGAAAGGTTACTTTCTTATTGTATACAAAATTTACAAAGTATATTTTGATAGTGTAATTAGCAAGACATTTTATGGGTGATTTGATTTCATTATGATTATGAGGAGATTCTATAATAGTTGTACAAATATTCAATAAAAGTATATATATAAAGTTTACCAAAATATAAAAAAAGATGGATATTATGAGGAATATTCGTAGAATCTATGAGTTTTATATGAATTAATGTGGTTAAGTACTTAACATATAGGGGTGTTTCCCTTAGGTATTTTTGGACAAGGTTAGGCTGTAGGAGTTTAGGAATCATTTAATCGATTCAAAAATATTATTAATAAATCATCTACCTACATGTAAATAATATAATACAAATTTTAATAGGGTTTATTTGATTATTATTCAATTATTTTTATTTATGATTAATGAAAATTTGGTGGATCGTATGGTTGTCCAATGATATTGTGGTAACTAATAATCATAAGATCTATTGATAATATTAACTAATTTTATTGTATTTTTACATAAATTATTTGGATGAAGAATAAAGAGGAAATTAATTCCATTATTTGTAGTGAATAGTATTATATATGATCACAATAATGAATTTGGTGTTAGTTATATTCAAGTATGAAAGCTCCATCTCAAATGAACAGTATAAAAATATTATAGTAAAAGAATTAATTTATAATTTAGGAAGAATTAAAATAAGGGGTATATAAAAGGAAGATGTTGTCTCATTTCATGATATTTATATGAAGTGAGGGTCATAAAATATTGGATATTTAGTTTTTTATAGATCTTATGATTTAGAATTATAGAATTTCATTAGAATTTTATTGACTAATTGGAGTAAGGTGTTCCTGGCGGCCATCTCAGCCGATTCTCATAGAAGAAAATATGATTTCTACACCATCATGGTTTTAATTTCAAATACTATTTCAAAGAAGGAATGTAAAGGTATATGAGGATAAATTAATTCTATCATGAATAGAGAATAATGTCTTCATTGAATTTCGTTAAGAGGTTTTGAATCTAGATATCCAGTTTAATCATACCAAATTGTAAAGGGAAATATAATGAGCCCAATTTTTTTATTTAAATGAAACATTTCACATCATTCCACTTGAATTATCATAGTTTTAGTTAACCTATGAAAATAATTTCTATTAATATTTTATTGTTATTTTACATAATTTCATATTTTCGAATAGAGAGAGGATTTTCTATTAAAACTAGAAAAATTCCATTGGAATGGTTTACATAATGAATTTATAATACCATAATTTACACCATGGACAGAAATTTTAGAGTGGTTTCCTTTTCTAGGACCAGAAATATATTTATAGAGAAATAATATTTTATATGGATGTTTAAAATAAATTTCATTAATATTTTTTAAAATTTCATTTAAATAAAAAAATGAACAAAAAATACCAAAAAATTATGTGAAATTAAATAATAAAATATGAAATAAAAATATAAAAAATATATTCACTCTAAATAGAAGGAATGTAACAAACCTTTTGAATATAATGATAATTTAATGGTAGAGGTATTGAGTTGAAAAGAATATAATCATGATTAAGAGAAAGAGTGGGAGATATCACTTATGAATAATCAATTATAAGAATAATAATCCCTCGTAGGATGAAAGGAAGAAATTGAAAAATAAAAAACAAATGTATATTAAAATTTCATATATTTACAACATTGAAGATGAGTTACTAGATATAATATGGGAAATAAAAACTAAAATTTTTAAAACAGTACAGATTTGTGATAGAATACCTAAGGAAATTGTAAACAATGACCAATTAATATTAATTATTGGATAAATCAAACATTAATATAAAAATCTATGTACATAATTTTGAAAAAAAATATAATGTTTCAATCACTCCAGGTGTCTTCATCATATTCAACATTTAAATTTTGTTATCATGTACTTTTATTTGTTCACTAAACATCACTCATGGTTGTAGATTTTGTTTGGTTTAAAACACGACCTCAATTATATGGTCCCAAAAAAAGTAGGAAAACCCCAAAATAAATAGTAACTAAATTGAAATTTTATTTAGGTACTATTATCTGATAGATAATATGATATATAGATGTCTTTTATGGTGATCATCTATAACTAAAATTTGGACACTATAATTCATAATGGATAGTCTTTCCTTATGGAATATATATGAGTTTTTTATGAATGTATCTAGAGTTTAAGGGTTATTTCGATTATTTCTATCCATTATAGTGATAATAAGAAATGAATGTACTAAATAAGTATCTCATGTTAGTTATTTATTACTACAATAGATAAAATAATTTTTTTAAATGATTGTATTTTTTATAAATAATCGAAGCGATAATTTAAGATTCTATGTACCTGATAGTTGAATAACTGAAAATTAATTTAAATATATTGAATGGATCATTCACCTTCCCAATGCATCTCATTCCATTACTCTATATGTATCCATTTAAGAATATCATTCACTATTTATTTCATCCAATGAGATATAATTGGATTCAAGATGTTTTGTCATAACAAATGGAGGAGTTGATATTTTTTAATAAAAAATTTTAATATCATTTGTTTTACCCTCTCCAAATTATTCTTTTAGAAAATAAACCATGAATTTTACCATCCCATGTTTTTTGGAAACATTTTTCTGTAAAAATAAATTTAATTTTTTAATGTATTATTTACATACAATTTGAAGAATATATGATTCAATATATATTTTATTATTGAATTTCACTTTTATAACCTATTTATTAAATTTTAGAGTATGAATATCCATAACCAAAAAAGTTTAATAATTTATTTCTTATTATATATGTATATATTAATAATTAATAAATAAATATAAATAAATTTTTAATATAAATTAAATTATATAAGATTTAATTTTTCATGAATTGTATATTGATCATAAAAAATTATTGAATAAATATATTAATACTTGATATAAAAAAATTAAATATCATTTTACTATAAGATTAGTAATTGGATATAAATACAGGAAAAAACTTTTGAAGGTAAAATAACTATTTTTTGAAAATTCGTTTCATTGTTCATCATGTATTTTATGAAAATTAATTGAATAAATTAACATCGGTGAATGATTAGAAGTAAATGTATAGATAATATAATAAATAATATAAATTAAAATTTATCTAAATGTTTTCTCTATGAATTTAATTACAATAAAATCATTACTATGCTTAAAACATGATTTTTTTATAAAAAATAGAATTTAGTCAATTATTTTGCATATATTAGAATTAATTTTCTACTCAAAGAATTGAATCATCAATAAAGGATTACTTTTTTAATCAGTATAATAAAAGTTATTTAATATATTAAATTTTATTTTTATTTATAAATAATATTTATCATGGTTAAAATATCATCACAGTGGTTAATTTAAAATGGTTTAAAAGAGATTACACAAATTAATAAGGCATATAATATTAAATAAAAAAGTTATTAAAAAATAAATTTATTGTCATTTAAATATTCATAAGGTTATATTTAACATTGTATTAGACTATACCAAAATTTTTATGAGACAAACAATTATTACCATAAATAGATTTTAATGTAAAAAATCGTTTCACTCACCATACTTATTGAAGGGAACCTTATCATCACAATTTTATATAAAACATGATATCCTTAGTTCAAATAATATCCATAGAAATACCTTCTCAATAATTTAATAACAACTAGTATATTATATTCGCATAAAAAGGAAAACCCAAGATGACTTAAGGTGTTGGCCCTTAGATGATACTTAAAGAAGAGTTTACTAAAATAATTGATATAATTTTAAGTTATTAATTATTATAACTACTATAAACAACCAATATAAAAAATAAAAAATAAAATATTTATCTTCAATTTGTTATTTTTTTTAATATTTTACAACTACTTTTTATTGCCTTTATATCTAATGGAAAATGATAACATCGCTCATGCATACATATGGACTACCATATTCTTGGAGAAATTTATTTTATTGTTCCTAAATGGGTATCATAGATGGTAATATAGATTTATTTAGTGAATATGTGTTATATTTTTTATATAATTGTGATTTTAGATATACAAAATTTTATTTACCTTCCTATTTTTAGTACATTAGAATGATAACATGGCACCAATGTGTATATACAAAGTACAAACATCATGAAGTGATATAATATATTTTTCACCAGTTCCTATCATGGGTTGTTAAAAAAATTATTTAATGAATATATATAACTTTTATGATATGATAATTATTCGTGAAATTAGGAATACATGGACACTATACATTTTCTCTATTTGATGACCCAAAACAAACATGGAAAACTAACAATAAAACCCACAAATACTAGTTTTTTTTAAAAAATTGGAATTAATGTGTAATTGAGATATAATAAGGAATGATATAAAATAATATAAGATTTAGTATATCTATATTTTATAGTAATAAATATATTTTATTTGTTTTATTATTATTTTTAATATATAAGAATCAACTTAGAATAAGATGTTATGGTTCATATTACAATCTCACATTTTGCCCAGATTGTTTATATTTTTGCTTCTATCATAAGAAATTATTTTCTATTTATATCTTAAATCGCATATATAATATTTTATTATGGTTATTCTACTAATTTTATAGAATTAATATCATTTTCACTTATTTAGTTCCTAGAAGATTGAAATAATGATTTTATGAAAAGATTACCTTATTTCTAGGATTACCCAAGAATCATTCTTCTCAAAGTAACAGTTTTCATATTACATTTTGTATGTTTTTACCTATTGAAAAATATTTAAAAAGGTTATTTTATACAACCATTTTAATTATATAAAAATAATTATAGGGTATCTTTTGAAATAATTTTCATATGACTCATTTTTTTCTTTTTACAAATAGGTTTAAAATAATGTTTTCTTAATGTGTAAAACATGCTAGGGTTTTACTACCAACATGAACATTCGTCATCATGAATATTCCATTACATGTTTCATTGGTTTTTTCAAATACAACCTTATTCCTATTATTCTTATAATTTTTTAATTTTCAAAAATTACCAAAATTAATCTATATATGTCCATATTATTCAATGTAAATGTAAAAGGTGATTATGATAGTATTTTCATTATATTTCCACATATATTAATGAATTTTATGTTTCAACGATTATATCCTCTAGTGATACCATCCACCTGTTTCTCTATATATATTATGATGACTTTTCATGAAATTTATCATCAAACTCTTTTCAGTCATTGATTAAATTATGTGGTGATGGAGTTATGAATTTCATATTCATATAGAAAATATATATACATTTTTTCTTTAAAAAAGGGATGGCACCATACCATTATATCACACCAATATATGTGGTAAAGGTGTCATATTTCCCAATATTACTAAGTGATTCCAATAATAATGTCTTCTAAAATAATATAAGGGATGTTGGTAGTGATTTCTGATCTATTATTAGAATGTGACCTATTAATATTATTTGATCAAATAATCTATGTGAATCTAGTAATATTGTGTGATTAAATACACTAAAATACTCTAGTTTGGATGTCTAATCTGTTATGATATTGGATGCTTGTAATTATTCTTAATGAAGTGTGTTATATCATTCTATCAGTGATTGCTAATCCATAATGTTATGATTTGTAATTATATGTTTACAATATATTTGTATTTATGCCACATAAATATTCTATTCATTTCAAGGATTATGAAAATTTTTTATCGATAAACATGATTATTTTAATGAAGAATATTATTACATTAAACATATATTGTATGATATGTACATTATGTAAAGAATACATGAAATTATGTACTTTAATATACTATCATTACATAATTATTGCCTTATTATAACTTTGAATTTTCAATTGATAACACTCATATTTACCCTGACCGATCATTTAAGATCACCCATTATTGTGTTTACATTTCCAATGGTTCTGAAGGAATTTTTTATGTAGGAATTGTTATAGAAGGGTACTCTGTGAGTATAATATTTAGGTATATGTTAATGTTATTTAATAAAATATTAATATTATTTTTCTAGACTATAGGGACATAGAATAATTAATATTTTTGATAATTAATTAATTTGTTAAGTATTGAAACTTCATTTAGAAATTTGTAGTAATAATTGATGTTATACTAAGGTATCTACAGTTGGTATCAGTGAAGGTTTTTTTATTTTTGAAGATTATTTTATTATGAATATGATGGTTAAACCTCAAACAAAATATTTTATACAAATGTGATAATGGATAAACCTAAAGTGACATATTTTGAAGTAAATGTATAAAAAATTAGGACATCATGAAATAGATTTTATTATTAAATGATAGCTCACAGTAGTGATTTTTTCCACGTACATACATTAAAGGTTTGCAATTTAGTCAATGGTTTGAACTTATAGGAATTATTTTAGAAACAAATGAAAAGAGAAATGTATTTATTTACATATTTATGATCCGAAAGGAAATGGATCTTGAATAAAAGACCTTTTAATTGTATATTTCCAACATTATCCAATAATGAATTATAACATTGTCCTTATATAGGATTAGAACACACCAAGGATGGTAAAAGACTCCATTGAGTGATTTCTGAGTCAACATACACCATATTTTTTTTGTTCCACCACGTATCTAGGTACAGATAATTGGATCAATGGGACAGAAACTATAATTTATTATTACTATACACGAATTGTGAGAATGTAATGTTACACATCTATCAGTTGGATATTATGGTTGTTTAATGGTGGACCACATCAGGTATATGCATAAATAATAAAAAATTATAATTATTGAATGGGATGATATTTAGTCTGTGTTAATCAATAATTATTTTCCACATACACATCATATAATAAATATACCGATTTCTTATTGTTTTAGTGGAATAAAAATGAATATTTCAGAATCTTGAAAGAAAACATTACAAGAATTTGAGTGTAATATTTTAGTTTTATCATTGGCCTTAAAAAATATGTTAATTCAATATTTAATTAAAACCATTCCCCAAGAATCAGCATCCTTATGTGAATTTAGAATCTATAATGAAATCATTCATTGCACTCTTGATGTGGAAATTGAATTTGGAAACTCTTAATATCCTCACGTGTTTTATTATATCAAAAGTAAGATGGATTTTGAATTTAAATCAAATAATGGGTCACATAAATGAATTTAATATTAACTTAAAACCTAAAAAAATGTAGAAATTACATTGTAAGAAAAAATTTCAAAGGGGAAATTTGTTGTTTTAAATATAGGAGTCACATCCATCAAGAACACAATTACTAAAGAAATAAAAAAATAAAAAAATAGGAGATGACAGTAATTTTACGAATAATGATATTTAACAATTTAGATGAATATTTTTTGGATATTATTTCAATTAATCCCAATATAATATAGTGATTTTATAGAATAAAACACGCTAACCACTTATAAAAATTGTCAAAAGTAATTCCAATATAATCCATTGACTTATTTTGATCCTGAAAATAATAGGATGAAAGGAATACTAATCATACACTCTATGAATATAAATAAATTATTTTATTCAATTTAAACACAATATTTTATATTTTAATAAATTATTTAGGGCACTATGCTTCTACTTATATTGTTAGATAATAATTTATTAGTGAAAACACATAATGGGATAATGATTTCATCTCAAGTTTATAGATTAATTTTAGAGGTATCAACTTCTCATAATGCATATTTTTATCCATATCATTGTATTTGATGTGATTTAGGGAAAGTATTTATCCCATTTACAAATATTGTATAGTATAATTTCATGAATATATGTCTTATTTGATATTCTAAATAAACTATTGATAACATTTGGATGAAAGTATGAACGTAAACATGCAATGGAAATTACTTCCAATGTATTGGTCATACTCTATACATTAGAGGTAATTTAGTCAAATTCTTGGGGAGAATCATAAGATTGGAAATTAAAAAAAAATTATATGTTGATTTATTTCCTAAATTGTTTCCATGTCATCAAACAAATATTTATTTTTAGTTTTTAGTTGAACTCATAACTCTATCATTGATTATTTCAATGACTATTTAGTGAATGGGACTGATTGAGTTTCCCAAAAAATGATAAAAATACTGGTGAATCTTAATAATTTGTTTGTATTCTTTCATTATTAAAAATACAATGCACCAATTATGTTTTAATAGAATAATGGAAGATCCATAAGTTTTTTAATTGATCATCAAGAATATAGAAATATTAGGATCAAGAATAAGTCTTACCTTCCTTGTATTAATGACAAGTTTAAGCAACTACATGGAGACCAATAATTTTCAATGATTGATATATAATATGAGTATAACTAGTTAAGGATCAAATTGGAGGTTCTAACCAAGACATTATTTATTTGAGATGTTGAAATAATTAATTCACATGGATTTCATCTCAATTTATCAATACTATAACTTCCATTATTGTTACATTGAACATGGTATATAGAGACTACATTGGATATTTTTGTGAGTTTATTATAGATAATATAAAAAAATATTTCAATATAAGGAAAATCATGAATGTTATTTGTGGATTATATTCAAGAACATGAAAATGAAAACAATATATGCAATTTTTTCAAAATTATAATTTTCGATAAAGAAATAATCATTCATATATCATGTAATGTCATGAGAGGGTATATTAGTTGATCATTTTATGATGAATGTAAATAAATAATTCCCTATGAAAAACACTATGACTTAGATCGATGGTTTTCCATGATTTCAAGATATTATTAAGTCTTTGTTAAAAATATCTTTGGGATAACAAATTTTTTAACAATATTGTTTTGAAGGGCAGTGATGTTCCTTCATACATATGAATATGAATCAAATTTTATGGAGAATAAAAGTAGTTTGGACCGTGAAAATGTTCTAACATGACTATAAATTATATATGTTTATGTGATTTATAGTGTATCATCAAAACAAGAACAATAATTTAATCTATTTTAAAATGAAATTTTACTAGTACATGACACGTGTAATTTGAAGATTAATTAGAAAAATAATCTACACGGATTAATATCCATGAATCATAACTTTTTAATTTAAAATATGTTTTAGTTATCATCAAGCTAAGTGGTAGGGGTATATACAAATATAATAAAATATTAAATTATAAATTAATATTTAAAGAGTATAATAATCAGCAAAGGATATTGTTGGAGTTGATTAATATTTATAAATTATCAACACATTACTAATAATTTATGTGAAAAATGAGTGGGATGCACAAAGTTGAAAGGATCATGATAGTATTCTCTAACAATGATTGAATTTGATCCATAAATTAGGGATTTTGAAAATATTTTATCTTAAAATCATTAGGATATCTTTAATATACTCTCTTTCATAGATGAATGTTCAATCATCCATCCATATGAATATTAAATTATAGAAGATGGTTGATATTTATCTTATAAGGAAGGTAAGAATTTTTCAATTGTTCAACCATTACCATGATGGAATAATAGTATTTAGGAATAAGGTATATATACCTATATTATCATAATATAATAGGGAGATATTAGATGAAGGAAATATATTATCATTTCTATATAAATTGTCTATGTTCAACGATGTATAAGGACCTGAAAGAATAATTCTAGTGGAACAATATTTTTATAGAAATTGTGGATTTATTATCATGAGTGATAGTATCCTTGGAATGTAATTTATAATTTCATATGTCAAATGGGATGAAAGTCCCATTACACATTACTATAGTTAGAAGGAAAAATTCAGGATGAATTTCATTATATCAATCCAAAAAATAAGTAAATGACATAAATCAATTTGGATTACAGTCATTCAAACTACAGAGTCATCTCTACTCATGGAAAAAAAATTGATTCATTATAATAATTCCGGGATATAAATTAAAATATTCATAAGCATACATGGATAACTAATTTTGATTGTATTTGACATAAATATGAGCTTTACCAAAAAAAAGATAAGTCACAATTATGTGGGGAATATAATGTTGATCATTAGAAATACATATAATGAGATGATATTTTTTTAGTCATATAGAATAATTATAAAATTACAGGATATACTAACATCCTATTCTATGAAATTTGATGTAAGATTCCATCAAAAACTTCTTCTAGTTATTGATTTTACAACAATTTTTCCCACATGAGCACTAATATTTATTATTATAATGGAATCAATGGAAATAAATGTAGATCTATCACATGATGGGATGGATTTAGAGATTGTATTGTATTTGGACATGAACTATTAGTGTAAATGGTAATTTTGTTTAGAGTAATTAAAATCACATCAGGGAAGATCATAGTCAACATAAGTGTAATAATGAAAATTATTAGTGAAATATGTTATTAAATGTTAGTGATAAGTTATTCTAATTAAATTATTCTTATAAGAATGTTCGGCCGTTTGGAAATATTTGAATTTTGATCCCTAGATATATATGTCCCTTTTAGATCCTTGATCATACCAGGATGGCATCTTATATCTCAATGATTCACTAAATCATTCCCAGGTGAATTATATGATTTCTAGCACTTTTGGGATATACATACATGAAATAACATATGAAAGGAAAGCAAAAAAATTCTAATTAGTTTATGATCATTTATATGTTGATCTAATATTAGAGATTATTGATAAACTAGGTAATTCTATATTGAATTGGATCACGTGTCTGTACAATGTTTTATAGTAAAATAATATGTATGATGATGTTACAAGGGAACATGAGGATAAATGATATATATGTATCCTCAATTTATTTCATTATAGTAATGTTATTTCAATGGAGAAAATGGGTTTTTAGTTGTTTAATTCAATAAATAGTGTTTTCTAATATATGTTTCTATTATGATAAATTCTTCGTACCTGAAATATTTATTTACACACAACACCAATATTATACAAATCCATATATATTTCATTATTAAATGTTACTGTTATATCATATCCATTATGTTTTCTTTATTAATAGGAGTAAACTCATTTTAATATATATTTCTTATAATTTTACTCAATAAAAATTAATTGATTAATGATAAAAAAAATAATTACCCTAATTTAATGAGAATGGAAAATTAGTTATGGCCAAATAGTTACATATTTAAAATTGATCAACTTTTTCCAATAATGAAATCGAATAAATATTAATAAAAAAATAATCATTTATAATTTTTTTAAAATACATAAAAATTAAGTGAAATTCATTTTACGATTAATTAATTAATTTCCATTTAGCTATTTTTTATAGGTAATGTATTTTCTCTTAATAAATTTATTTAATAAATAATAATGAATTTTTTAATTATTTTCATGGATAATTTATTCAATGAAATGTATTAAAATTTAACTCATGTTTTTCAATATGCATGGATTATGAATGAAATTTTTTATATGTTGAAAAATAATTTATTTCGAAAAAATGTTTTTACATGTTTTTTGTAATGATATTTTAATTAATTTCTTCTAACTATATGAAATTAATATCATAAAAATTTACAATATATTTAAAAAATTACTAAAAAAATTTTAGTAATATTTTCAACATATTTTCTTAAATATTATTTAAAAACGATGATAAAAACCTTGTCATTATGATTAAGTATAAAATTGGTGATGACACATTAGAAAAGTGATATAGCTTATAATAACAAAAAAATGATTTCATTAATTAATTTGGTTATTTTATTTTGACCATTCACCAAATTATAAATGTAATTGATATATATTTATTCGAATTTTTAGAAAAAATTAATATGTTATATTAAAATGATCATAATACCCATAAGGATACCACTTCCATTATTTATAAAATGGATCCTCTTCTTCCCACTTCTCTATACAATATGAACACCTTTTTTCAACCATAGACATCTATGATTCCTTTTTAACGACCAAATCCCATTTTTAGTGGATGTGGTCTCAACAAAATACAGTCCATTAAATTATTATTATTAAATTCAAAGGAAGAAACATAATAAAGTAGTAATTCTCTAAACCAAGATCATTATAGATTATTGATTATTTCATATCATAAAACTATTCTACAACCAACAAAATATAGAGATATAATATGATTAATATAATGAATGGTTTTTATGTTAATTTTAAATCATGTTCTATCCATTATCTGCCTAATGTAAAATGAAAATATATTTAGTCAATATATATAAACTATCATATCCACTAATAAATGAAATATATTTTCCATATGTGGGTCTCATGTCAATTTATATAAGTATCACAACCCTAATATCTTAGAGTCTCTGGTAAAATTATTACATTGGAAAAGGATACACGGATTTCCATCTATATGAACTAAATAGTTTAAATATTATTCATGAAATATATAGCTACGTAAATAAAATAATAAAATAAAAAACATCAAATAAAAAATATTATTTTCATTGAGTTCACCATTATTCTGTTAATCATATCCCCTCATAAGAATTTTAAAACACTTCCTCGGATCATCAAAAATGGTAGGAATTAGAAAGGGATAAGATATAATACTTAGTATGGTTATTATTTTAGTGGAACATACTATGGATAATGATGAAATAATAAATAAGTTAAGGTAAATAATTGAAACACATACTAATTAATCAGTAACATTACCAAGAATAATAATATGGAATGAATAAGTAATGATCAAATAATTCCATATAAATAATATCATAAGAGAGAAACTAATGTATTTATATCATAATAAATATAAAAACCTCCATGAAATGAATAAAATAATTCATAATTATAAAATGTATAATTTCATACAAAAGATACAATCAATGGAGGCATTGTGTGATGACATATGAAATATCAACGATGCCTTGTGCCAGTAAATCTATATAAATGGGTAAGGCCTCACTAGAAACTGAATTTAAATTGTCAAATGAGACATAAAAATTAATTGAGGGCTATAAAAGGCCTAACCTATCATACACTAACTCCAATGACTTCTTCATATGTAAGGTGTAAAAAACAGTCAACATAAACATTCATATTGATGAAATAGTATTTTTATTTAAATAATTACCTAAATAAAGAAACAAAATCAGGCATTATCATGTGTATTGTCTTGAATTATAACGATGTGGTACGTATCCATTCTAATTCATAGTGAACAATATAAAAAATAATAAGGATTCAATCAGTAAATAAGTACATCATTGGAGAATAATTAAAATAAATGTTTTTTTTAGTAATGACTATATTACCATAAAAATTCTATTTTAAAATTATACAGAAAAATATTTTATTAACATTGTTAATGACATTAAAAAATAAAAATTTTATATAATATTAAGAAAAAAATACATTAAAAATATCATTACAAATATTTAATGGAAACAACAAATTAATTATTGGTTATGACGATGGTAAATCATGTACATGTTGAGTACATTAAAACAAATTTACCTTTAATTTTTTTAGAAAATTAAAAAATAACCTTGTTTGGAAAACAACAGTGTGATTAATATTAAAATATTTTCTATAAAGGTAATTATGGGTAAAAATTCCTTAAATAAATCATTTGGAGAATGTTGAAACAATTTCTGAAAAAAAAAATTATATAACATGGATATGTGTGAAAAGTTATTTTTGACAGGAGGGATAAATAATGTCACCCATTCATAAAAATATTTTCTCAATAATTATAATTACCAATGATATGAAAATGGAATATATAAGTAAAAATTTCATCAATAAAAAAATTGGAAGTGAAATTTGTGGGTTTGAGATAAAAATAGAAAAAATCCCCAAAAGGATTATTTAACATAAAAATCCTAAATAATGAAAGGATTTTTGAATTAACACTTACCACATTGGTAAATTCAAAAATTTAAGCACAATGAAATAAATAAAATAAAATTAAAAATTAAACACCAAGAAGATAAAAAAATAATAATGAAATAAAATATTAATGTTTGGTTATATACACAACACATGATAATTAATCAGCGAATATGGAATACATCAAATGAAAGTAAAATTGAGACACGAATCCCTTACCTCATCTCTGAATTCATTATTAACTGTCCATGATAGATTTATAATAAACATCTATTTATTTTAAATATATTATATAACCATAATCACATATATAATTCATTGTATGATTCTCTTAAAGTCTTTCATCACTTGTATGTTACAATTCATTGTCAAAATCTCTTTTTAGGTGATAATTGCATCTATTTTCATGTATTTGTTGGTTTGGTAATTTTGGTCCTTTTAAATTAATAATTATTAAATAAAATAAATACTGTTATAATCGATATAAATATTATATATATTTATCCTATATGTATTTATATTAATCATTATAATTTATATATATAAATGAATTGCACTATTCATCGAGATAGTAGGGCGTACATATGCATTAATGGTGATTCCATTTTTACATGGACGGAATGAGAGAATGATAAATAATATTTAAAATTTAAATGTGTATTATTTTTTCATATATATCATATATTTCAAAAAATGTTATCATTACTACCATTCATGTCAAAATAAAATGAAATATATTTTACATCGCTTTGTAGTGGTGGAAGTCTTCACATATGCATGAGCGATATTATTATTTTTAAATGGATTGGATAGAAATAATTTATATGTGATTATATAATTCCAATAGTATATTATGGTTTTAAATATAAATTAATTTATTTCTTAACATTATTATATTCAGTAGGGAAAGGTGGTGTTAGAAAACGAACAACATTATTTCTCAAGGTGTTAGTCCACTAAACATACGAATGAATACTTTATTTCCCACATTATGATTGATAATATAGATTTTGTACCCCTAGTATTCATTTATATAACACTTCAATAGTTATTTTTATGTGTATAAATTTTTTAGGTGATTTTTCTGAGGGTTTGGAAATCTTTTGGAATGTTTTTAGGGGAATTTCTTTAGGTGCATGATTAGATCACGGTTTGTGGAAACCATGAAACTCATATAAAAAACCACGAAAGGTGATACATGGGATAATGGGAAAGTGTATGAGTAGGGACAAATATTTCACCAACCATGTGGCCACCTAAGAGAAAATGTGAATTGTGGGATAGTTGGTTCTTTCAGTTTTTACACTTATTTTTAACTGGGCTGGACAATTGTGTGAGGTACTATTTGAGGAAGAGCTCGATGCATATCTAGCACCAGATTTTGACTAACCTTGTGAAAAACTATGCATAGTTTGAAAATAATATCCACAAAAATGGATTTAGTCCAGGAGTAGACTTTACCTCATATTTTCTACTCTATTTCAACCATAAATTTAAATTTCGTTCTCCCAAAGGCTATGGAACCCTTCCACATTATAAAAACCAAAACATTCTAAATAAATTTTGTTTCTAGAAAATTTCTTCCTTAATGAGTTAAATTTTATATATTTTATTTTTAGAAATTATATTGGAAATTTTTGATGCAGGGTGCTGAGGTGACATGTTATTCTAAGGACTAGTTTTCATGAAGTAGTTTATTGTAAAATGTTATGTTTTTAATAGAACACACACACTCATTTTCCAATTTTTTTGAAATAACTCTTAATCAAGTTCCTTTATTGTAAATATGAAGTAATTTTAGTGTTCATATTAATGACATTACCATAGAAGAAGTTTATCATCGGCTGGTGTGGGTAGGCTATGAAAGATATTTTTTTGTCAAAATAGTAAATAAATTAATTAAATAAAAATTATTTTATTTCAAATACTAAAAACTCAAGAATGGATATTCTGATTGAAATTATGAGACAAACATTTAGTTTTGTAATGTGATGTTTTCCCTAGTTGAAACCTAACTTCAGTCGGTGTAGTTCTTCAATGGAAAACTCAAAAAGGATGTAATCTTCATTAAATAATATAAATCTCAGTAATTTTGTTGGCATAGTGTTGATTTTCTTTAAAACAATATTTATGCAGAAATCCTAGTGTTTACTGCATAACCTTAGGAATGTTGGAAAATCAATAGGGAGAGCATGGTGTATTTTCCCTTGGTGAACGACGACCAGATCGTGTATCGACGATCGATGTGGGAAAAAATCAAAATATATTCACAAGGAACATGAGGAAACATCGTTAATAATCATCATTTGAACATAATTATTTAGGGAGTTATTATTTATGTTATTTCATTCCTTTTTCCTAGAACTAATTATGAAAGTGGATCAATAAATTAACAGGTTGACATGCGGTTTGATCTTTCATTCCATAAGAACATGATTTGTGATAATTAATGGGAGATGAATCTATGTGTTTATTAATCCTTAATTTATCCTTATAAGAAGGAAAAATCATTTCATACATGATGCACGGAAGATATTTATTCTTTTTGAATTCTTAGTGCATTCTATACTTCCTCGTTCTTCGTGATTTTTTCATTGGACCCATGTGGTCATGGTTAGACATTTCCATGTGACTCTAAATATGATCTGATCCTAAAATAGAAGGATAACCAATATTCGAAGCCGAACCAGTGATGATATGGACAAGAAAACCCCAAATCATCAATAGTTTGAAAATCTAGGCACTATAGGTGTCCTCATGGACCATTGAAGGGACTGCCAGTGTAGTTCCAGCTTGGTAGTCTGATCAGGCGATTTGGAAATAGTGCGGTGGATAGTGATGACATTTGGTGGTGGCAGGAGGTGTTGGTGGATGGGGTGCCTGGAGGAAACGGCATCTAGAGGATTCATTGGCGACCAGAGTGGTGGGGACGTAGAGTCCAAATCATTGCCACATGGGAGCCTGCTGCAATGGAAGGTAGACCATGAGGCGGATGCAGAGAGGGAGATTCATACGTTGGAATGTGGTCAGATGGGTCCCTTAGCAGAGGATAGGTTCTAGGGCAGGTAGAAGAATTGGGCTTAATTCTTATAAAGTGGCTCTACATCGTGTTTACAAGGGAGAAACATGGTTGGGGATGACTGTGGGTAGTTCAGTAAGCCATCATGTGTGCAAGTAGGTCAGACTACTGGGATCTGGGCCACTCATGTTGGTCCAATGGGTCAGGCCCAATGGGTCGGCTCAGATGAGGATGGGTCTAGCCTCGTCCTACGGGTCAAAACGGACCCGGACCGAACCTAGGTCGGACCTTTTTAGTAAAATGGCCATAACATTCAAACTGTGTGTCTGTTTGACAATGAATTTGAAGAGTTGGGATTATTCTGACAAAACTAGTCTTTTTATATACTTTAATTGAGTTTTTGTGGAAGTCTTCCTATAAAAAATGGATTGAGGGGTGATTTCACTCAGAACAAAAATACTATGAGTGGAATCTTATGGTTGGAAGTGACCTTGAGACTACATGACTTGATGCAACTATGTGTCTTATGCAGACTACATGTCTAATCAAGACTGATATCCTCATCGGGACATAGTTTATTATCAGGAGTGGGTGCCTCATTAGGGATGAGTGTCTTATCCGGACTGAGTATCTAATCGGTAATACTTGTCTCATCTGGACTGAGTGTCTTATTGGGACTACATGGCTCATTTAGAATAAGTGTCTTATAGATACTAGGTTTTTTTTCTATTACATTAGAAAATCCTCTATTTAATACTATATACCATACCTATGTGAGATGATTTTACTAATTCTGTATGGTATACTTCATGTATTTTTGTGTGGTGTCCCTTCGTGGTGTTCATTATTTGTGTTTTTCATGATGTTCCTTAGTGGTGTTCTATCATGGATTTCCTTCATGATGATTCTTAGTAGAGTTTCTTAGTGGTGTTCCTTAGTGGAGTTCCTTCATGTTATTTCACTTAGGGAGTTCCTTAGTGGTGTTCCTTCATGGTTTTCTGTCATGTTGTCCCTTAGTGGTGTTCCTTTAGGGTGTTCCTTTTTAGTGTTCATTCTTGGTGTTCCTTAGTGGTGTTCCTTCATGGTGTTCCATAGTGGTTATCCTTAATGGTGATTTTTTGTTGTTATATAGTAGCGTTCCGTCATGGTGTTCCTTGGTTGTGTTCCTTCTTGGTGTTCCTTAGTGGTTTTCCTTCATGGTGATCCTTCATAATGTTACATCGTAATTTTCCTTAGTAGTGTCCCTTCATGGTGTTTCATCAGAGTGTTCCTTAGTGGTGTTCCTTCATAGTGTCTTTTATTGGATATACTTTTTTGTATTTCTTTGTAATTTCCTATATATTACATTACCCTTTTTGTTTCAGGTTGTCCTACAAAGTACTATTTCACTCACACTTGCGCTGGATTTTCAAACACTTGTCATGTTTCCCATAGATGATTGATAATTTTTTGGAGCCCTAGGTTGAACAAGACATGATCATTCATAGTGATACCATACATCAAGGTGTAATCATATGGATTTAGACATCTACCTTGTACCTTTCCCTTCAGGTAGTGTTTTATGTGGAATAGTTTCAAGAAGTTGTGCATTCACTTGTCTAGACTCATCTTTTGATGGTATTATATTCATTCTCCTTTTACATTACATTTTTATATTATCTTACTCTGTTGTTGGTTTCATAGTATTATTCTTTCTTCTTTACTTTGTTTTTTTACATTTCATCATTTTTTGGGCTTGGGGTGTTTGTATCTGTGTACATGTACTTAATAAAATGCCTACAATTTATGGGATATTCTTACTCGGTTCTAGTCACTAGCACCTAGCATATTAGTGGCAGTATTATAGTATAAAATGTGTGGCCCCTCTTTGATGGGTTGTGACATGTGTTATATTATTGTATACCCAATTTAAATAAATATATTTAATAATTATGTGAGTATAATTTGAAATTTAACTATCAGGTTTCAACCGTATATTACCATAGGTCTATTATAAATATCATTCACATATGAAAATTGGTTTATATGACCATTTTAAACTATACTCTTAAAAATAATTTTAACAATATAATTAGTATTTTAAATAGAAATGATAATGGTTAATTAATATAGAATGAATAGTAAATAGCATCATCCAGTAATGGAATTATATATGAATCCCGTTTGTTAGAACATAGAAGGGAGTTAATGTCATTGGGTTTTTCTCTTGACCATTCCAAAGATGATCTTCACATGTGAAGCTTCTACAAAATCACTTTTGGGTGAAGTTCAAGTTAGTTGATATTTCCCTCAGGCGATATTATCCATGCCACCCCAAGAGTCCATCAACACCGCACACCTATCCATTAGGTCGTATTCAAGTTTTAATAGGGATTATGTGTCATGAAATTAGTTACTTAAAATTAAATCACTTTTTTAAAATACATTTCTATTTCATCATACAATTTTTATGAATAGTTTTTCTTAAAAAATTATGTGGAATTTTATAAATTGATTTTTTGGAAAATAATTAAGCATTTCATAAATATATTAATTATTATATTAAAAGAATTTTCTATTAATATTGTTTATTATATTGATTTAGTGTTATAAAAATACTATTTTCAATCGATAATGATAAAATAGTTTTATTTTTTCAATTGTCAAAAAATTTACAATGCATTCACTAAGCATTTTCCATCGACTATTATTGTTAATAATTAGGTAATAGTAGAGTTAAAAGTTTAATTTATCGTATTTATAGAATTATTATGATAAAATAGATTTTAATTTTGAAATTATAACAAATATAATTGGATTGGGTGAATTTATTGGAATTTTATAAAATACTTTAGTTTTTTGTTAATAGTAAGAGTAAAGTTTGACTTTTTCAGGGTGTTTAATGACAAGAAATCAATGTCATAATGATGTATTGTGAAATATAAACTACTGGTAATATATTGTGGATTGCAATATTATAATATGGTTCCCATTTGGCCAATAATATTGGAAGATGCCCTGGGAATGCCCAGGGTTTTTCAAATACCACTACTGAGGTGTCCAATGAAATTAATAAGAAAACTCCATCAGTTTTCTAATAAATACAAACCCATTTTTTCTTTAACAATAAATTGAAATTTAATCCTCCATGAATATATATTATTATTATATCCCAAGAAGTTCTGTGTTGGTGTCCTAAATCCCCCAATGTCTGGATCCTAAGGATTTAGGAGTCACTCTTTAGGGTAAGGGAAATCTCAACATCCTATTTCCTTTCGAATTACCTTTTTAAGTAGCATGTCCTTAAAATTTACAAGATATGTTATTCTATCCACTTAATTATATCCACATTCTATAATTAGATTCATTTATTAATGGTAGACAATTTCCTATCCCTTTTAAATTGTTTCTAAAAGCTTTTTTCTTACTTGTTGTGTTGCCAAATTTTCTTCCCAAAGTTTCTATTTATTTATTATGAAATTATCATATTTAATTTTGAGAATATCTCATGGTTTTCCAATTCCATTGGTATACACATAGATTTAAAAAAAATCTATTTTAACATGGTATTAACATACATTAAACCCACCTTCTTTATTCATGGGTTCATAATGATATAAAGTTCTTGTCAATAAGAACATCTTTTTATAACCCCATGATTTTTTTATTAAACCTATATCTTCTATTATTCATGGGTTATTTATGACATGGTTTATTAGGATATATGTGTCTCACATTAATTAAGACATATAAAGGATGATCCTTGATACCACTAAAATTCATTATCTATGGAATTTAATCTCTAGAGGTGATGTGTTTTATGATACCTTGGTGAAAACCATTCTAAATTTTACAACGCCTCGATGAGAAAATTTTGTGATATGCATATGAATGACTCTATTAAATATTATTGCCAAATTTATATCATATTAAACATTTTCATTTCATTATGATATTAATGTATTACCATTTATCATACAATTATGATTTACATTATGTTCTTATCGATAATTCTCAAAACCACAAGTAAAATGGTTCCCATGGTTTCCCTTACTAGGTATCATGATCACTCATTCCTTCAATGTATGTATATAGGTTTTGATATTTAGTCATTAAATGCTGCATGAATGTATGATGAGATTTTTCAAGTGTATTATAAGAATGTTTTCATGTGTTAATGTATTATTTATCTTATTTATAAGTCACTAAAATTTAAAAGATCCATTATTTTTAAAATTCTATCTAAAGTTATTTAATAAAAAGGATAGATGTCATTTTCTGTATAAAAGAAAATTTTAGTTATTTTTCTAGATTTGGAGTTGAAAACATTAGGAAAAACATTATAGAAAAGATTAAATGTTGGAAAAAATATGGTATTTTGGTAAATTATTAAGTAAGTGGTTTATAAGAAAAGAATCCCTATCTGGATATGAACAAGTGGATGTGTCTCTAGCATAGATGTATCAAGAGGAAAAACCCCAAAACATAGCTTTGGAATGGAATAGAATAAGAAGTGGTGCACAACAATTTCTCTTGCTTTACTCTTGGTGGGAAACTCCAGTGGGATATAATTTGTTAATCACAAAATAATTCTAAACCATTATAAAGGATTTATAGAAAATGTAATTATTATTAAAGAATAACATATTAAAAAATGATATTATAAGGTATGAAACTATTTTATAATTTTAATATTACTAAATGAAATGTGTTTCTCACTATGTTTTTATTCATTCAAAAAATGTTGAGAAATAGGATATACCACGTAAATGGTGAGTGAAATGGACTAGGATCTTATGGAATTCCAATGGAATCAGTAATGGAAAAAATCATGTGAATGTTGAAGAAGTTGACTCATGTTTTGTTAAATAACATGTAATGGGTCGGACCTCTCTGGTCCATTACATTGCTGGAAAATAGTGTTTGAGGTGTTCAAGTGGTCATGATTGGTTATCCCAAAAACATAAAACAATTTACAATTATTTCAACAGTGTCATCAGTAGCCTCAGGTGAACAGTAAAATAGTAGCCTTATGAGAATAGTTTCATCGGTAGCCATATGTGAAAAGTGAAATGGTAACCATATGTGAACAGTGTGACCAGTAGACTTATGTAAATAGTACAATGGTAACCTTATGTGATGAGTTTCATCGATAGCCTTATGTGAACAGTACAACAGTAACCTTATGTGAATTGTGTCCCCAGTAGCCTAATGTGAATAGTGCAACGGGAACCTTATGTAAATAGTGTCATTGGTAGCCTTATGTGAACATCGCAACGGTAACCTTATGAGAATAGTGTCATCGACAGTCTTATGTGAACATTGCAATGGTGACCTGACGTGAAAAATTTCTTCAGCACCCTCTTTCCTTTTCCAAATTTTAGGTTCATGAATAGTGTTCTAGAATGGTGAGGTTCCAACAATAGACTACTACATTTGCCAAATTTTGAGTTTATTAACAATGTTTCTAGAACAGTGAGGTTCAAATAGTAGCCTCTTTCTTTTTCCAAATTCCATGTTCATGACCAATGTTTCCAGATCGGCGAGGTTCCAATGGTTTAATTTTTCCGTTGCAAAATTTTTATTTCATGAACAGTGTTTCCAGAATGGTGAGGTACTGTAACACCCCGACCCTAGTTACCTAGAGTCGGTGCATTATTTCGTAACATTGGCATGATCACAAAAGATCAAGTCTCGAAAGAACGATTAGTTTAGTAGCCTTGGAAACACTAGATACATTCATAAATTTTACATCACATCATATAGTGAAAATATACAATAACAAAGTCCCCATAGTCCAAAATCATATCATATTCTAACTATCCTTGTAGGTCATTCATAAAATAATTCTTCACATCCTGGAAAATATTAAAACATTGAAAGGGTAGAGCTCAGATGCTCGGTAAGGATAACAATATTGCGGAAGCTTTCATAAATAAACATTAACATTTAAGGCAGTGTATAACTAAAACAAAAGCCTTTTAAACATGAACTTCATCATAATATGGCAAAATTAAAATTAAATAATGCCATTTACTTACTCAAATGGATATTTTACTAGTAGAATAATCACATGAAATATCAATAACCACTTTCATAATGATGGAATGCATAATGCCAGACAATCATAACCATGCAGCCAAGGCCTCATGCAAAGACTACAAATAAGATTTTGTGAAGGCCTCATGCCAAGACACTGGTTTGTCTCATGAGACCTGACGATGCATCGAGAAGCTATAGCGGGCTCCACCCGTCACTTATTAAGTCCAATGCATTCCTCATATGAACAGGTTTAAACATATCATAAACCATAACATAATCGTATCACATAAAACATGCATAAAGGAAACATAACATTTCCACATTTCAATCACAAGTTATCAATACAACACATTGATATAATAAAAACATTATCAAAACCATTTTCAATAACAAAATAAAAGAAAATTAAAACATGGTATTTATTTTACAATAAAAAAAGTTATAGCTTGTTGAGGAAGCCGAAACTCAAATAATGGTCACGACGGCGGAGAAGTCATTGTCGCTGCATACGTACGACATGAAAAACATTTCTTTTTTTCATTTGGTAAATTCTTCGTATAAAAATATTCCTTTTGAATAAACATAAAAGTTAAAGGGGTTTATACACCGTATAAAAGAAATTTTTGTATAAAACAAAATTTTCCTCCGTGAATGGAGATTGAGACGAAGTCCTTACAAAGATAATTTTTTAAAATAAAATAGATCTATTATGTGTATTAACTATAAGTACACATAAAGAAAGTACAAATACATGGTAGGACATAATAATATCATGACATAATTTGAAATTAGGAGATTAACCTAAAGAATGAAAATTGGGTTAAGAAATTCTCTTACCTCGTGTCCGACTTGACTCGACCGCTCTTTAACCTCTTGAATAATAAACTAGAGTTAAAATCTACCTTCTTAAGAACCTTTTTCAAGTTCATTATTCCTTTTATATCACTTATTACCAGGTTAGGAACATTATGTAATTATTTATGTTAATAACGGTCGTTTTGTTGATCTTAGGTACTTGAGTCAAAAATAAACTTCTTATAATTACACTTTGTTCATGTGGTAAAGTATCCATATATCCATAATTATATTAATGATGTAGATATAATATACATCATATATATCCAGTATATACATTCATTTATAATATTATATAACATTTAGAGGTAAGAAATGAAATGCACCGTTCATGGAGACGGTAAGCCGTACGTACGCATGAACACTACATTCATTTCTGTTTCGTATTTAATGGAATGAAGTTATAATTATATAAAGGTATAATATAATTCCAGTATAATATAATGTATAATACCATTTAATCCATCCTTTATACATCCCACATATGGCATTAACGATTCAAATCACTTTGAGGGGGCGGTAGTCCACACTTCCTAAAATGAAAATATCGCGTTTACCCATAATGGAAACCATAAAGGTATGCCATAAATAAAAAATACAGATGATTAAGGAAAACATAAAAATATCATATATCATATATAAATATAGTGACATCTAAATGGCCACATTTGAAGGTTTTATATGAGTTTTGAACAATCATCGTTTCGTGAGGCAGAAATTCGTCATTCACAGAAACAGTATGTTCATTAACCATTAGATGTAGGTGTGTGTAAGTGTAGCTTGAATCCTTCTTATAAAAACATCCTAGTATATTGAGGATACTGGTGTTGTTACAAAAGAAATGGATAAAAATATTTTAGGGGGTTGGAGAAGCAAAATAAAACAAAATAACATAAGAGAAGACATTACCATAAAATCGGGTAACACTTTTTTTGATTTGAGCCAAAGACTTCCATGGGAAGAGTTCTTCCCAAAGTGAGGCTCTTATGAGTAATATAGGTAAGTTGAGAGAGTATTTGGGCAGAGGTTGGCCGATCCAAATGGTTTGAAGGTGTGAATAAGGTGGTAGAGGTGGGGTCTTTTATAAGAGGAGAGGAGAGGCACTCTTGGAAGGATTGAAATGTTACATTATTATGAAAATATTTTCGGATTCTAAAGGGCCAAAAATTATATATTTAGAGAATAAGGTGATAGGGGTTCGAAATATACTCATCCAACAGGTTTTTGACAAGTGTAAGCCTTAGATTTTACATTATCTTTTCATTTTATTTAAATCGTTAATTAATGAGGTAATCGATGCATCATCATGGTGTCATAAATAATTTAATTTATTTAATGTCTAAAAATTATAAAAAAACTATCATGATATAGGAAATCTTTTTAGATTTCTAATGAATATTTATAGTCAAACATATGACTTGCATATCCCCATTTAAAAATTGTTTTAGTAAAACAACTCATGTTTGTGACATTTTTATTCTAACATTAAATAAAAAGTTTTAAATGTCATTTTCCTACCAAAGTGGCTCCATGGGGTCCCCAAGTTGACCCATTGATTTTCTTGGTCGGCCATGACTCATCCAGTAGGGGTAGGACAAGTGTAAAGGTATTTTCATATTTTTATAATACCATTTTTACCTTAAATTTCACTAATTACCTTTAATCGCTATTAATTAAACTTAAAAGTTACTATTCACCAAAAAATTATTTTAATCCCATTGAACCAAATTTTACTTCATAATGACAACCATGTATGTTGGATTGTTGAAAATAAAATCACAGAAGTGGTAATGTTTCATTTAAACGAAAAATCAGTTTTTTAACTACCACTTAGTGGTTTCCCTATTCATCAAAAATTGAAGTTTTTCAGAAGAATGCCAAAATTTCACTCCAAGATATAATTGATATTCCGAATTCAAAGTTGAGGTATATTTTAAAAAATTCCAAACATATAAGTTGCATTAATTAATTTTATAATTAATTCTCGCTGTCACAACAAATAGCGTGTTTTTAAGAAACAATATATATCAAAAGATTGACAATTGTTTATGTCCAGTTTCAAAGTGAAATTAATTATAATGAACCCCAATGGATGAAATGGTAAAAATATACTCTAATTATACTCTAAAACCACTCAATAATATAATTTATCACTATAAATTATTTTGATTAAAAAAGTATTTTTAAGTATTTTTCACTATTCATAAAAAATGGAAGTTCTTAGAAAATTACAGAAAATTCAACTTAGGATAATTTCGATATTATGAATAAAAAAATGAAGTCCATTTTGAAATATAAAATTTCTATAATTTTAAAAAGTGGGTATTACTATTCATAACGGCTACTTTGATTAGTCGCGGTGTGTTAGAACTTGAACTTGCGTACAATGCAAGCTATTGCATTATTGAATGAGAAGCGTATCGTGGAAGCTCAAGGTGTTACATTCTCCCCTCCTTCAATAAATTGCATCCCCACAAGTTGAAATTTTTCATTGAAAATAAGAGGTTGAAAATAGAAAATACCTTTGTGAAAAACCCACATCGGAAATAAAGTTAGTAAAAATATAACATTAAAAGAAAGAAAGAGAAGTACAAAGGTCACCCGAGATAGAACATACTATTATTCTATGAGAATATGGATATGGAGGAGAAACAAACCATCAAGGTCTGATGGAGAGTTGTCGAAAATAGGATTAGGAGAAATTTAACCACAAGAAAATCACAAACTTGTGATTGGTTAAACGGTCATTGAATCCCCAGTTGGAAAATTTAACCGATAACATTTTTGTTTTAAGTTAAATTTTATAAAGTTGAGGAATTTATTTAAGAGATTTTCTAAGAACGTAAGGAAATATACTTACTCGTCATGTACGCTTTCATTCTTTAATAAATTTTTACCATGAACCCATCTTTCACACTAAATGGTAACAGAACTCAAAAATATTTTATTTATCCTAATTGTATAGGGTTCCAAATATTACCACATTCCATTTAGATTTGGAAACCTATTTTTTAATAACCAGGTACTTCATGTAGGCTAGTGGTAGGTAATAAAGGCATGTCGCACTATGGTTGTGGGTTCGATTCATGTAGCTTTGTCCGACTCGACGGGTTATCCCCCAACATGCAGGTTGTCCTTTTTCTAAAACTATAGTATTATAATATTTTAAAAATAATCTTTAGAAATGTATTAACCTTAATCAATACTATCCATAGGTCAAATTAATCCATTCCAACCTTTATAGTTATCCAAAATACCTCTGTCCAGACTTTCTCTAAAAGGTCTCTAAATTCAAAAATCAATTGTAACATCAGATTCCCCAAATAAATTAAAGTTTTTCTTTTTGTCACATACTAAAAATAATATTACCTTCATCATATTAAAACCTTACTGAATCAACAAGTACTTCAGTACAATCCTTATATATCACATTATTCTTATAACCAGTACATCATTGATACAACACTTAAATGAAATGATTCTTTAATAACAACATAAGAAATCTAATCATCCCCCCTCATTTGTGGTATTATCATAACTTGATTATTATCCAATAGCATCATTTGGGGTATACTCCGATGATTTGGACATTGGTTTGCGTAGTGTCCCCAATCCTTGCAGATGAAGCATTGTACATTTGAAAACTTTTTCTTACCCTTGCAGTCACGCACTTGTTGTCCTTTTTCTTCACACTTATAACAAACTACCATTCCCTTCAGGCAAGTTCCAAGGTGTTTCTTCCCACAGTTATCACATATTGGAAAATTATTCTTTTCCCTCTTCCCTTTATCCATCTTTCTCTCTTCCATCCTTTTATTCTCTTGCTTACCTTCAAATCCATCGGACTCGGAAAATTATTTACTTATCTTATTAACACATGATACTATTTCTTCATATGTTGAGAACACATTGGATACTATTTCCCTTTTAAAAGATGTCTTAATACCATGAAAGATATGATTTCTTACTATTTGGATCATACGTATTGCTGGAGTTCACAATCCTTCTACTGGGATCCATTTCTATACAATGGCATAAACTAGATTAGTTTATAAATCAAAATGCATAATTACAAACTTGAAAAACACTTAACATAAATTGAACTATTTATGGATATAATCCATAATCATAATAAATCTTTTCATTGTGGAAGTATATACTCATAACCATTCATAGTTGTTTGTAAAGAAAATGAGAATTATCCCAAGCATATCCCCCGGGAGTGTCCTAACCAAGAGTGCAGCAAGGCCTGTTTTCGTGCACCAGTTCTTGTTCGAGTCTAGCTCAAAGTAGTGTTTTCGGGTTTTACCCCTAGGTACATCTGTGCCAGAGCCGACTCTACCTGCTCGTATCCAGATGGGGATGTATTTCTCGGAAAACTCACAAAATATCTATAATACCAAAATTCTAGGAAGTTCTTCTATACTAATCCTCAAAGTCTATCTTATGGCTATGCGCTCTAATCAGAGTTTATCTAAATCTAGCTTCCAAGGTTAGTACTAAACTTCCTCTAATACCAAGTATAACGCCCCGACCCCAGTTACCCGGAGTCAGTGCATTATTGCGTTACATTGGAATTATCACAAAAGATCAAGTCTCAAAAGACCGATTAGTTTAGTAGCCTTGGAAACACTAGATACATTCATAATTTTACATCACATCATAAAGTGAAAATATACAATAAAAAATTCTCCATATTCCAAACTCATATCCTCTTCTGACTATCCCTGCAGGTCATTCATAAAATACTTCTTCACATCCTGGAAAATATTAAAACATTGAAAGGGGTGAACTCAGATGCTCAGTAAGGATAACAATATTGCGGAAGCTTTCATAAATAAACATTATCATTTAAGGAAATATATAAATAAAACAAAATCCTTTTTAAACATGAACTTCAGCATAATATGGAAAAATTAAAATTAATTAATTCCCTTTACATACTCACATGGATATTTTACTAGTCGAATAATCACATCCAATATCAATAACCACTTTCATAATGATGTAATGCATAATTCCAGACTATCATAACCACGCAGCCAAGGCCTCGTGCCAAGACTACAAATAAGATTTTGTCAAGGCCTCATGCCAAGACACTAATTTGTCTCATGAGACCTTCCGATGCATCGAGAATCTATAGCGGGCTCCACTCGTCACTTATTAAGTCCAATGCATTCCTCATATGAACAGGTTTAAAAAAAATCATAAACCATAACATAGTCGTATCACATAAAACATGCATAAAGGAAACATAACATTTACACATTTCAATCACAAGATATCAATACAACACATTGATATAATAAAAACATTATCAAAACCATTTTCAATACCAAAATAAAAGAAAATTAAAACATGGTATTTATTTTTCATTAAAAAAAATTTATAGCTTGTTGAGGAAGCCGAAACTCAAATAATGGCCACAGCAGCGGAGAAGTCGTTGTCGCTGCATACGTTCGACAAGAAAAACATTCCTTTTTTCGTTTGGTAAAATTCTTCGTATAAAAAGATTCTTTTTGAATAAACGTAAAAGTCGAAGGGGTTTATACACCGTATAAAAGAAATTTGTGTATTAAACAAAATATGCCTCAGTGAATGGAGATTGAGACGAAGTCCTTAAAAAGATCATTTTTTAAAATAAAATAGATCTATTATGTGTATTCACTATAAGTACACATAAAGAAAGTACAAATACATGGTAGGACATAATAATATCATGACATAATTTGAAAGTAGGAGATTAACCCAAAGAATGGAAATTGGGATAAGAAATTCCCTTACCTCGTGTCCGACTTGACTCGACCGCTCTTTAACATCCTGAATAATAAACTAGAATTAATCTATGCCTGCTTAAGAACCTTTTTCAAGTTCATTATTCCATTTATATCACTTATTACCATGTTATGAACATTATGTAATTATTTAAGTTAATAACGGTCGTTTTGTCGATCTTAGGTACTTGAGTCAAAAATAAACTTCTTATAATTACACTTTGTTCATGTGGTAAAATATACAAATATCCAGAATTATATTAATGATGTAGATATAATATAAATCATATATATCTAGTATATACATTCATTTATAATATTACATAACATTTAGAGGTAAGAAATGAAATGCGCCGTTCATGGAGACGGTAAGTCATACGTATGCATGAACGCTACATTCATTTCTATTTCGTATTTAATGGAATGAAGTTATACTTATATAAAGGTATAATATAATTCCAGTATAATATATTGTATAATACCATTTACTCCATCATTTATACATCCCACATATGGCATTAACAATTCAAATTACTTTGAGGGGCGGTAGTCCGCACTTCCTAAAATGAAAATATCGCGTTTACCCATAATGGAAACCATAAAGGTATTCCATAAATAAAAAATACAGAAGCTTAAGGAAAACATAAAAATATTATATATCATATATAAATATAGTGACATCTTAATAGCCACCTTTGAAGGTGTTATATGAGTGTTGAACAATCATCGTTTCGTGAGGCAGAAATTCGCCATTCACAGAAACAGTATGTTCAGTAACCATTAGATATAGGTGTGTATAAGTGTATCTCGAATCCTTATTATAACAACATCCTTGTATATTGAGGATACTGGTGTTGTTACAAAATAAATGGATAAAAAGAGTTTAGGGGGTTGGAGAAGCAAAATAAAACAAAATAACATAAGAGAATACATTGCCTTAAAATCGGGTAACTCTTTTTTTGATTTGAGCCAAAGGCTTCTTTGGGAAGAGTTCTGCCCAAAGTGAGGCTTCTAGGAGTAATATAGGGAATTTGAGAGTGTATTTGGGCAGAGTTTGGCCGATCAAAATGGTTTGAAGGTGTGAATAAGTTGGTAGAGGTGGGGGCCTTTTATAAGAGGAGAGGAGAGGCACTCTTGGAAAGATTGAAATGTTACATTATTATGAAATGCTTTTCGGATTATAAAGGTACCACAATTATATATTTCGAGGCTAAGGTGATAGGGGTTGGAAATATACTCATACAATAGGTTTTTGACAAGTTTAAGCCTTATATTTTACATTATCTTTTCATTTTATTTAAATCGTTAATTAATGAGGTAATCGATGCATCATCATGGTGTCATAAATAATTTACTTTATTTAATGTCTAAAAATTATAATAAAAATAACATGATGTATTAAATCTTTTTGTCTTTATAATTAATATTTATAGTCAAAAATATGACTTGTATAACCCCATTTAAAAATTGTTTTAGTAAAAAAACTCTTGTTTGTGACATTTTTATTCTAACATTAAATAAAACGTTTTAAATGTCATTTTCCTACCAAAGTGGCTCAATGGGGTCCCCAAGTTGACCCATGGATTTTCTTGGTCGGACATGACTCATCCAATATGGGTACGACATGTTTAAAGGTATTTTCATATTTTTATAATACCATTTTTACCTTAAATATCACTAATTACCTTTGATCGCGATTAATTAAACTTAAAAGTTACTATTCACCAAAAAATATATTTTAATCCCATTGAACAACATTTTACATCCTAATGACAACCATGTATGTTGGATTTTTGAAAATCAAATCACATAAGTGGTAATGTTTCATTTAAATGAAAAATCTGTTTTTTAACTACCACTTAGTGGTTTCACTATTCATCAAAAATTGATGTTTTTCAGAAAAATGCCAAAATTTCACTCTAAACTATAATAGATATTCCAAATTCAAAATTCATGTCTATTTTACAAAATTCCAAACATATAAGTTGCATTAATTAATTTTATAATTAATTCCAGCTGTCACAACAAATAGCGTGTTTTTAAGAAACAATATATATCAAAAGATTGACAATTGTTTATGTCCAATTTCAAAGTGAAATTAATTATAATGAACAACATGGGATGAAATGGTAAAAATATATTCTAATTATACTCTAAAACCACTAAATAGTATAATTTATCACTATAAATTATTTTTATTTGAAGAGTTGTTTTAAGTATTTTTCATTATTCATAAAAAAATGGAAGTTCTCAGAAAATTACAAAAAATTCAACTTAGGATAATTTCGATATTACAAATACAAAAAGGAAGTACATTTTGAAATATAAAATTTCTATAATTTTAAAAATTGGGTATTACTATTCATAACGGCTACTTTGATTAGTCGCAGTGCGTTCGAACATGAACTTGCGTACAATGCAAGCTATTGCATTATTGAATGAGAATCGTATCGTGGAAGCTCAGGGTGTTACAGGTACAATGGTAAACTCTTTTTTCCATATTTTGAGTTCATGAATAATTTTTCTAGAATGGTGAGGTTCCATTCGTAACCTCTTTCCTTTTCCAACTTTTGAGTTCATGAACAGTGTTTCTAGAAAGGTGAGGTACAATAGTAACCTCAATTTCTTTTGCAAAATTTAGAGTTCATAAATAGTGTTTCTTGAATTACGAGATTCAACGGTAAACTCTATTTCCTTTTACAAATTTTGCATTCATGAATATTGTTTCTGGAATGGGGAAGTCGCATAGTAGCCTCTATTTCATTTTCCAAATTTCGAGTTTGTGAACAGTGTTTCAAGCTTCCTACAGTTTTTCCCCTTTGACATTTCCATTGAAGTAAAATGCAATTAAATTCTTGTTTTGAGGAATCTAAGGCTGATTAAAAGGTTTTAACTCCTATATTATTTTCCATAAGTCTCAATATGTTCTTACTTGGTCAAACTGTGTGGTTATATGTTATCCACTTTTAATAGAGAATCCATCGTATCATAAACCGATGCTCTATTAAATATTCTAAAGGGGCGAGATAACTTCTTCCCTATTTTTTCCTACTAGTTCTCAACTGTGAGATGCTCGAACCTTTCATTCCATCTCATAGGAGTTGGGAAATCATACATTCTACCTTGGATTGGTTTCCCTCTGTTTTGATGAAACCAATCAGTATCGCTCAATCATTGATATATGGTGTGATCAAATGCCATTCTTTTGGGTTAATATCCTTCTGTTTATCCTTTACCTTTTAGGGAATTCTATCTCTATGTTCCTAATGGAATTTTCAAGGGTGTGACCAGTTTGGTGGTATCTCTACATCCTTTAGTGGATATAGTTTCCATGGGGGGAGGATATCATAACCCGTTGTGTGGATAATTCTCAAATAAAGAACATCGAGACCCATTTGAGGTAGGGGATTTGTTTATTTTCTTTTATTTTACATGAAACTATAGAGTTTTCATGTTTTATCCCACCAGATCACAATTAGATTGAAATTATAAATATTTGAACTGGAAAAAAAAATTGACATCGATTGCATGTTTTTTAATGTCTTTTGAAAGATAGTGTGATATATATGCTAGATTTGTTTACCTTTTTATTCTTGACATACATTGGTAAAGAACATAAATCCAGAAATAATTGATTTTTTTTCTAAAGATAAAGAGGCATGTGAATGAATCTGATTGTTATTTTTGTAATTTAATGCTAATCAAAATAATGAAGTGTGCATGTTTAATAAATTATTGATAACATACTATTATGTTTCCCATAGATAGAACCAAAAAATAATATATATTTTATTTCATAATGTATTAAAGAACATGTTGTTTGATAAATGATAATTTCTCGTAGGGTTCTAAGTTACCCTTTTCCTTGTTTAAGGGCCATCATCCCCATTGGTATGCTGTTTTTTCCATGCTTCTTTTGTTGTAATGTGATCCTTGATCACTATTGTGATATGTGGGGGCATGGACGCCTATTGGTTGTGGCAATATTTGACACCTATGGTGGTAAGATGCATCGGTTTTTGCATGTGGGTGTCAAGGAGGACACCTAGGATGATGGAATAGGTTGGATATGAATATTTGGATGATTGCTATTCCATGTGGGTTGTTTGTCTACTTTTTCCCCCACTACTCAAGGAAGTTGGTCTTGCTTACCATTCCTCAAAAATAGGTGATGATTTACGGGGTATTCCATGATCTTTCCATATTTATCTTCTCAAGGTAGTATGGGTCTACACAGTTGCTATAGGTGGAAAATGTTTAATGGGTAGTTCACCTACTCACCATGTTGATCCCCTTCTATTGAGTAGCATTGAATCTTTTTTCATGAATTCCAGGGAATATGGTAATTTAAAAATGTGTATAATAAAATATCGAATAAATAATTTTAACCCATGGGGTTGGTGGTTCTTGGGAAAATATGCTAAGGTTGAAATTTAAAGGGACAATGTACATTGTGTGTGATGCTAATGAAATATAATGTTTAATTTTTAATGGTTAATTAATGATCAAAGAATTAATTAACATAAATTTAAAATTGTTAAAAGGGAAAGAAGTAATGTATTTAATATCTTTAAATGGTTGTGTGCTTATAGGATACCTATTATTAGAAGTGGCATCTAGGATCCCGAGAGGCATTAGCTGAAGTTGAGTTTAAGCCCTGGTAATGCCCATACTGTGGTTATCATCTATAGTATATTTTGTACTTTTTATGTTTCTATACGCTACTCCACCCCGTCAGTTAATGAAACCAACACCTAGAGGTTTCTGATCCTTAGTGGGGTGTTTTTCGCAACATTCCGGTGGGAGGATGGATGACTGACGACCCCCTTTGGCCATGCTCTCTCATCATAGTAGTTAATTGTGCTGGTTGGCACAATAGTGAGTTTTTTGCATATATGTTTGTAGAGGGATATAATGGCCTGTGTTTATTCACATAAATATATTCTAGATATAGTTTCCTATGGAATACTATAGTTTTAATGTGTATAGGTTGTGATATGTTGAGGATCCTTACATGGTGGATGGGATGTAATGTTGCGAGGTATAATACCCGACATATGAAACACATTATATGAGCTATGGTGGCTCTCAGAAAATACTTGATTACATGCTTATGTGTACATGGTGGTTTTATTGCATGAGGATCATGTTGTGTTGTTTCTCCCAGGTGTGTCCAGGAAATCCTTTTTGGAGAAAGATTTTTAGGGCATGTGCCATTGGGGAAAAGTGGAAAAACAGTTTGGAAGTAGTTGCGGGGTACCATTGATATTCATTATTATAGTATATTCTCTTTTTTGAAACACTTGGTGAGAGTAGACATGGTGATTCTGGGAAGTTAGTATACTTGGTTAGGTGACAATTTCATTTCACTTATTATTCACCGTGCTTTAGCATGCTTTATATTCCTTTGCACAAGAGGCTTCGAGGAGGATTCTACTGAGTATATTGTTATACTCACCATATTTATATATAAAATATTTTGAGGTTACTTGGAGTAGGTTGGAGATTAATATGGTTTCTATAAGATTGGGGTTGTATGATATATTCAGGCTTGTGTTTCCTCCTGTTTTTACATTCCTTTGGTATATGTTGTTTTCCCCTTTCAATTGTATTAGTTTTGCAATACAATATAAATGTGCACTTGGGTATTCATTTATTTTTCATTATGATTTGGATATGGTTGGTATTTATCTTATCTCTCTATTTTTCATGTCTTCTCTTAGAGAGTATTGCCTCCCATTTGTGTGTTTACTATACCCTTGGTGCAGTCGCAATCTCAGGGCCTACTAGAGGCGGGACACGGGGGGTCATTATATCCCTTATCACATTGTCGACCCAGGAGGAGTACACCTTTTGGAGAGGGGTTGTCATAGAGTGGTATTAATATTCTGGACGAGGGATAGGATAGAGTTTGGTGTTAGTCACAGATGAGGTATTATGGGTATATAGGGAAACAATTTCAGTCATGTTTAGAAAGTCATTTAAATATTGTAGGCTGGCCGAGACATAGGTGTTTAGGGCCCCCAATGATCTAATGCACGAACCTCTATATCTACAATGGCTACTAAACAAGGTGAAACTAGTTGCAATTGTGTGACCTAGGATAGGATCATTCATCATTATCCTTGTTCCTGTGTTTTAATGGGAATACCTTGGGATAGGTTAACATAAAATGAATAAAAAAATTAAATAATAAATTTTGATTCATCCATATTTAAGGTTTAGGAGATCTAAATATTTGTCCATTTATTGGTTTGTCTCTAAGTCAACTTCCTCATCAGGAACACATTGAAGATGGCTTGTAGGACCTTCTAGAATATATTCATTGAGTAGAGGATGATGAAAACACCAATTGGAAGAGGACACTCTGAGAGTTTCAACAAAAGTGTATGTAAAATATTGAAGGATCCATTTCAGATGCAGTCATGGAAAACTAGATAGAGGAGGTCGAGATTGAATTCAGTTATATCTATGCTTAAGAGTTGCACCAGGTGTCCTTGGTTGTGATGATGCTCCATGGAGCAGCAAGGCAGAGGAGGTTCTTGTAATTAGAGGATCGTGAGGAGTCAGCGATCTCATAGGAAGATTATAAAGACAAGTTTAGAGTAATGATTCATTCTTCAATCGACAAGGCATCTAGTCGTCATGATTTTCTTACCCTTCAATATGGGAGATCCAGTGTGTGTGATTTTGAAATCTATTTCAGGAACCTTTTACGATATGATTCGGACAAATTTCTAGATGAGGAATCCAGGGTGATGCATTACGAAGAGGCTTTGCTTCCCAAGATCCAAAACCAGGTCACCCTATTTATGTTGAAGACATATCTTGAGGGGATGGAAAGGGTATATGTTTTTTATAGGACATTTTTTAAATCCATATCTTTATGAGAGGGGGGTTGTCATGACTCTACACAATGCAGAGCTGTGGTCCAGGGTTCTTGGTTTTAAGGGCAGAAGAGTTTCTATTCGGCCATGGGTAGGACCTATCCCTCAGAATCTCATTTCTCCAGGGAAGCAGCTTTCACGCCTTTTCCAAGGGATCGTGCACTTGTTCTTCATGTGGTGGTCAAGGTCATCAACAGTAAGAGTGTCCGACCTTTCATAGCACTCATTAGGGACTAGATGTTCCGCTATAGGTTCCTCTGTCGAGGATGTTCCAACTGAGGCTACAGTAGCCGGTTGCACCAGCTTTTGGATCTGTAGATGGTAGATGGGGCAAGCCGAAGACAGCACTGTGATGCTCCCCATTCTCACAGAGCAGAGAATGACCATGAGGGTGGTCTTAATGATGGTCAGAGAGGCAATGGATGAGGTCATGGTCATCTTCATGATTTAGCATTGCCAGTGCTAGGTGATCCAGATGTCATTCGAGGTACCCTTTGCTTGTTTTCTTCTATGGTGCATGCATTATTTGATTCATGAGAGACGCAATACTTCATATCACCTACCCTTGTCCATGCTTTGGGACTTGAGGTAGAAAGTCTTCCAATTCCCTTGGTGTTTACTACGCTAGTTGGAGGTTGATCTGATTTGTTGAATTATGTAGAGACTATTAGCTAGTGTTGGGGAAGCACCTCTCTTGGGGAGATTTATCATTTTTACGAATAAAACCATATGATTTCATCCTCAACATGGATTGGTTGTATTCGGTGCATGATATCATGGATTTCATCATGATACAGGTTGTGTTTTTCGATGTGGATAGAGAGATAGTGGTGTTTGCTGGTGAGAGAGACCCTCAGATTGGTCATAGGTGTGTTACTTCCTTATCATCCATGATGGATGAGAATATGCTTTGTTCATAATAGGTTCAGTAGTTTTTGTTTACTATGGTCATAAAAGAGTACCTTGATGTCATTCTAGAAGACATTGTAGTGTTACACCCTCGACAAGAGATTGAGGTTAGGATCAAGCAACCACCAGGAGCATCTCTTATTTCTATGTCTCCACATATGATGGAACCTTCTGAGTTATGAGAGATACATGTACATCATGATGGTGTTTTGTAGTGCAGTTTTGTTTAGCCGAGTGTGTCATTTTTTGGTGCACCAGTTTTGTTTGGTATGAAGGCTAACGAAAGTTTGCGGTTGTGTGTCGATTATTGTTGCTTTAACCAAGTGGCAGAAAAGAATCACTATCCTATTCCATGGATTGATGATTTATTCAATCAACTAAAGGGTTCAAGTTGGATCTAAAAAATCTACATACGATCAGGATATCATCATATGCGTGTGAAGGATGAGGATATCCCGAAGATTGCTTTCTTTTGATGCCATGGGCATTAAGAGTTGGTTGTAATGTCATTCGGCATGACGAATGATCTGTCTGTGTTCATGGGATTGATGAATGTTATTTTATGCTAGTTCATGGACAATTTTGTGGTAGTATTAATCAATGACATCCTTATGTACTCCACACATAAGGAGGAACATGCAGAGAATCTACATGATTTTTTTGGAGTTATTCATCAACGTTTGATGTTTGGGAAGTTGTCTTAGTGTGAGTTTTGGGCTCATGAAGTCTGTTTCTTAGGGAATTGTTTGTCCCAGCAGAGAGTATCTATGGATCCATTGATGATATAAGCAGTTTTGTCTTGGAAATCCCCCAAAACAATGTTAGAGATGCAATGTTTCCGTGGTCTCATAGGCTACTACAGAAGGTTTGCAGCCGATTTCTCTTGAGTTGCAACTCCTCTGACAGATTTGACTAGAATGGATGAGGCATTCATATTTTCTGATAAATGTGAGGCAGCATTCAAGAATTTAAATGAGAATTTTGCATGTTCTTTAGTTCTTTATATTCAATGAGAGGTAGTTCAGTTTAATGTTTTCTGTGATTCTTCACATTTGTGGTTAGGATTTGTTCTGATGGATCAAATATCAATTGTTTCTTATGGGTATCGGTATTTGGGTTCCAATGAATGTAACTATTCGACCCATGATCATTAGTTGACATCCATGGTGTTTTCTCTGATGTTTTGGACACATTACCTAATTGGTGAGCGCATTGTGGGTTTCACTGATCATAAGAGTTTGAGGTATGTTATCTCTCAGTGTGACACAAACATATGATAGTGTCGGTGGATGGAGTTCATACAAGAATACAACATCGAAATATCATATACCCCAGGAATGGGGAATGTTGTAGCTCATGAACTGAGCAGGAAGTCGCTTGGTGACGTGGTGCGGGAATCAGGTGATTCTTGGAGAGTAATGGAAGAACTATCATCATTACATCTCGATATGAGAGAGGTTGGATGAAGAGGTTTTATTTTTTAGATGACGATTCATTATTCCCTGGTTTAGTAGATGGAAGTGTCACTGTTGGGGGATCTTGAGGTGGAGGATTGGAGGGACCGAGTTATTTGTGGAGAGTCCCAGATGTTTGGTCTGAGAATAAAAAACACCAAGTGTTGTTTCATTGAAGGATATTTTTTCCTTTGGCGATACATGATATGGTTTTTCTAGAGTTCTATAGTTATCATTTAGCGGTGAATCCTAGCATGACAAACATGTAACTAGCCTTGAGGGGTCCGTTTTGGTGTCCAGGGTGAAAGCAAGCAGTTGTGGAGTTTGTGTCTCGATGTTTGGACTAATAGAAGGTCAAGGCTAAGCACTTTGTTCGTGGTCGTTTGCTCCAGCCATTAGAAATGACTAAGTGGATTTGGGAGGACATCTAAAAGGAGTTTTATACTGGTGTACCTCAATCTATGGGAGGATATGATTCTATTTGGGTGGTAGTGTATTGTTTTACACAATCGGACCACTTCATAAAGATCAAGGAGTCGAGATTAGTGGATGTTTTGTCAAGGAAGTATCTGGAGGAGGTGGTGAGACTCCATGGATTCCTAGGGACGATCATTTCCAATCATGTTCTTCATTTTACCTCTAGGGTGTGGAGAGGTCTCAATCATGCTTTTGGTTTTCAGCAATGCCTTAGGAATTATTTTCCTCCACAAACGGACAGTCATATAGAGCGGACCATCTAGACTCTTGAAGGCTGTTTACACTCTTGTGTCCTGGATTTTGGAGGTTCGTGGATGAGGAACATACCATTGGCGGAGTTCTCCTATAAAAATAGTTTTCACTCTACCATTGGTATGGCGCTATTTGAAGCCATGTATGGAAGACCTTTCTATTCTCTTTTGTGCTGGACTGGGGTATGAGAGTTATCCATTCTCAGACCAGAACAAGTGAAAAATACAATGAAGATGGTTCATGGAATTCGTGAGAGGATGAATACGGTGCATGATCGTCAGAAATCATATTCCAGTAAAAGTTGGACACCCTTATAGATTGATGTTGGGGATCACATGTTTCTGAAGGTGACTCCCCATCATGGGATGCGATGGTATTGTCTTGGGATTAATCTCTCACCCCACTTTATTGGTCCTTTTGACATTTTAGCATGTGTTGGAGTTATGGCATATCGAGTAGCACTCCCCTCACAGATGAGTGAGATACATGGTGTTTTCCATGTATCACAGCTTCGTCTTTTTCACCATGATGACTCTCACATCATCAATTGGGGAGATATCGATGTTGTTAATGATGTGACATTCATGGAGCGACATCTGGAGATCAAAGACTGCAAAGTGAAGTTGTTGCATGGGTGTTCTATCCCATTGGTTCATGTCTTGTGGCGACACGGTGTCTTGGAGGAGTGTACCTATGAACGTGAGTCACAAATACATGATTAGTACCCAGAGATGATTGAAGTTTAAATATTTTCATGTAACGATGTCCCCTTTGTGGTTATAAACCATTCATTTTAATTATATGGATTTCTTTTGTTGTGTCGTGTGGCTTGCTAACTTTTGAGAGGTATCTAGATGGGTGGTTGTTCAGACATATTTTATGTTTCCTTTGAAGTTGGTTTTGAATTCTTGAGGAACATAATGTTTTGAGAGGTATATGATGTAATGGCTCAGACCTCCCTAGTCCATTACTTTACAAGAATCTATTGTTTGAGGTGTTCGGGTGGTCCAGGTGGCTTATTCCGTAAACTTTTCAAAATTTCAAATTATGTGAATAATGTTAACAGTAGCCTTAGGTGAACATTGCAACGATACCCTTATGTGAACAATGTCATCGGTATCCTTAGGTGAATAGTGAAATGGTAACCTTATGTGAACAGTGTCACTAGTAGCCTTAGGAGAATAGTAAAAATGTAACATTATGTGAATAGTGTCTTCGGTAGCCTTGTGTGAATAGTACAATGGTACCCTTGTGTGAAAAGTGTCCTCGGTTGGCTTATGTGAACAGTGCAATGGTAACCTTATGTGAACAGTGCCATTGGTAGCCTTATGTGAACAGCACAATGGTAACCTTATGTGAAAATTGTCATCGGTAGCTATATAGAACAGTGCAATGGTAACCTGATGTGAACAGTGTAATCATTAGCCTATTTCCTTTGACAAATAACAGGTTCATGAACAGTGTTTCAAGAATGGTGAGGTTCCAATGATAGCCTATTTCCTCTGCCAAATTTTGAGTTCATGATCAGTGTTTCCAAAATGGTGAGGTTCAAATGTTATCATCTTTCCTTTTCCAAATTTAAGGTTCATGAATAGTGTTTTCAGAATGGTGTGGTTCCAACAGTAGCCTCTTTCCTTTTCCAAATTTTGAGTTCATGAACATTGTTTCTAGTATGGTGAGGTTAGAAGGGTTGCCTCTTTCTATTTCCAAATTTGATGTTCGTGAATAGTGTTTCCAGAATGGTGAGTTCCAACTGTAACCACTATTTCCTTTTCGCATTTTTGAGTTCATGAACAATGTTTCTAGAATGGTGAGGTTCAACGGTAACCACTATTTCCTTTGCCAATTTTTTCATTTATGAAAAGTGTTTCTAGAATGTTGAGGTCTAATGGTAGCCCTTATTTCCATTACAAAATTTTGAGTTCATGAATAGTTTCTCACGCTTCCTACAGTTTTTCCCCTCTGACGTTTCCTTTAACGTAAAATGAATTTAAATCCAGGTTTTAAGGACTCCAAAGATGATTCAAAGGCTGTAACTCATATATTAATTTTCATAATGTTCGGGTTGTTTTTACTTGGTCAAACCATGTGGTTTAATGCGATCCACTTTTAATGTAAAATCCAGCGTATCTTAAATCGTTTCATCGTTAAATATTCTAAAGGCATGATATATCATCCTCCATAAATATTCTTCATTGTTCTTAGCTTTGAGATGCTAGAACCTGTCACTCCATCCCATAGGAGTTGTGAAATTAAACTTTCTTCCTTGGATTGATTCCCCTATGTTTTTATGCAACCATGCAGTATCGATCAATATTTGATATAAGGTATGATATATCACCATTATTTTGAGTTCATATCCTTCTATTTCTCTATTCCCTTTTATAGAATTATATCTCAATGTTCTTAATGGGATTTTCTTGGGTGTGACTATTGTGGTGGTGTCTCTACTTCCTCGGGTGGATACCATTGTCATGGGGGTAGGAGATCATAACCTATTGTGTGGCTCATTCTTGTATAAACGACATCAAGAACCATTTGAGGTAGGGGATTCACTGCTTCCCATTTATTTTACATGAAATTGAATATTTATAATGTTTTATCCCACTAGATCACAATGGATTTGACATAATTAATATTTGAACCAGATAAATAAATTGATAACGATAGTATGTTATTTCATCTAATATTGCAATACAGTGAGATATCTATGCTTTATTTGTTTAGATTTTCATTCTTGAATGAAATATGCAATGAACATAAAGCCAGAATTAATTGATAATTTTTTAGATAAAGACAACGATGTATGTGAATGAATCAAATTGTTGTTGTTGTAATTTTATGCTAATCAAAGTGATGTTGTAAGCATCTTTACTCAATTTTTGATTTCTTAATATTTGTGTTTCTTATATATGGAACCAAAAAATAATAAATTGGTTAATTCATGATGTATTAATGATCTGGATGTTAGATAAAATATAATTCCTTATAGGGTTATGAGTTACCCTCTTGCTTATTTAAGGGCCAAGAGCCCAATTGATATGATGTTTGTTTCCCTACTTATTTTGTTTTTATGTGATCCTAGATGGCTGTTGTGATATGTGGGGGCATGGAGGCCTATTGTTTGTAGTATCAGTTGATTCCTAGACTGGTGAGATGCATCTGTTTATGCATGTGGGTGTCTGGGTGGACACCGAGGATGATGGAATGGGTTGGATGTGAATGTTTGGATGATTACTATTCTTTGTTGGTTGTTTATATTGGTTACTTTCCCCACTTTTCATGGAATCTAGTATTGCATACCCTTCTTCCGAAATGGGAGAAGATGTGTGGGGTATGCCAGGTGCATTCTGTGTTTTACTTCTCAATGGAGGATGGGTCTACGATCTTTCTATATGTGGAAATTACTCGACGGGTAGTTCACCTACTCACCGTGTTGGGCCACTTATGTTTAGTAGCTTATAATGATTTTCTAGAATTCCTGGGAATATGGGAAAGTTATAATGTTGTTAATAATTTATTTAATGAATAATTTTTTCCCATGTGGTTGGATCTTCTTAGAGAACAATGTAGAGAATGCAATTTTATAGGAAAATGGACTTTAGGTGTGATGATAATGAGATATAATGTGTAATTTTTAATGGTTAATTAATTTTTAAAGAATTAATTAAGGTTAAGTAAAATATATAAAATGGAAATAATTTAATGTACTAATCCTCTTTAAATGGTTGTGTTCTTATAGGATAACTAGTCTTAGAAGGGGCATCTGGGAGTCCGAGAGACGTTAGCTATAGTTGAGTCTAAGACTAGGTTGTTCCCATAGTGTGGTTGCGAGCTAAATAATATTTTGTACTTTTTCTATTTCTTTATGCTACTCCACCCTGTCATTTAGGGAAACTAAAACTTTGGGTATTCTGAAACCTGGGGTGGTGGTGTGTTTTACCCAACATTTTGGTGCGAGGATGGATGGATGACTACCCCCTTTTTCCCCACTCTATTCTCTTAGTAGTTACTTGTTCTGGTTTTCACAATGGTTAGTTGTCCCCATATATTTTTGTAGAGGGCTGTAATGACTTGTGGTTATTCACACTCATATATTCTAGATATATTTTCTTATGGACTAACATATGTGTAACATTTATAGGCTGTGATGGCTTGAGGATGCTTACTCAGTGTATGGGAAGTAATGGCTTGAGGTATAATACCCAACGTACGATACATGTTATACAAGATGGGGTGGCTCCCACAAACTTCTTGGTTACATGCTTACATGGGCGTGGAGGTTTTGTCACATGAGGTTCATAATGTGGTGCTTATACCAGGTGTCTGCAGGCATGCCATTTTGGAGAGATATGCTTAGGACATTCAATGTTGTGACAAATCGGAATACTAGTGGGGAAGTATTAGAGGGGTAACATTGATGTTATTTTATTTTATATAATTTTGTATCTGATACTTAGTGAGATTATCCATGGTTTGGTTGGTAACTAAGTATACATTTTTAGGTGAAACGTTTGTTTCAATTGTTGTTCACTATGCTTTACCATTCTTTCATTCCCATTCCGTGAGAGGCTCTGGGGAGGATCCTACCAAGTATACTATTATAATAACCCTATGTCTCTATAAACTGTTTTCATGTCACATGGAGCAGGTTGGTGATCAATCAAATTTTTACTATCTTCGGGTTGTAGTAGCTATTCGGGTATGTGGTTGCTGCTATTTTTACATTCCATTGGTACATGTATTTTTTCCCTTCCAGCTGTAGAATGTTTTATGACATTACTTATGTGTACTTACATTTTCTTTAATATTTTAGTCTGAGTGGGAGTTTCTTGGTTTCTATCTTGTATCTCTCTTTTTCATGTGTTCTATTAGAGGATAATTCCTTCCAATTGTGTGTTTACTATACCCTCGGTGCTAGTCTCTAACCCGGGGCCTACTGGAGGCAGGACATGGGGGGTCACTATCTGCCCTTTCACATTTCCGGCCCAGGAGGGGTACACCTAGTGGGGAGGGGGTCATGACATAACATGAATCATGTTGAGATACCACATTCACCTTAAAGGGAATAACATTCCATTTTGTAATTTATTCATTAACTACCACATTATTTTAGTTCATATATTGACCCATTGATTATTGAATAGTAGATATTCCCTATATAAATGAACTTCTCTCTACACCATTTTCTAGAATAAGAGAAATTCATCCCGGTTGTGTATCACCTAGAGGGTGAAGCTGATCAGTGGTGGAAATTGGTTAAAAACACAAATTAATGACAAGATATTGAAGTTATGGAGTGGTAAGTGTTCAGGGGAAGCTTTTTCAATCTATATTTACCATTATCAACGAAAAAAATGCTGAAGAGATTCCTAGAGCTAAAGAATAAGGAAAATGAATCGATTGGAATATATGAGATGGTCTTCACAATAATTTTCATTTAAACATATATAATTATCATGGATCCTAATGGGAAGGTTGAAAGACTCTATTGTGGAATAAAAAAACATCTAAAGAATAATCTCGGAAACCAAGACTATAAAAACTATGAAGATATTGTGAGGATAGATGTGAAAGTTGAAATGGATTTTTAGAGAGACTCAATGGTCACATATACCAAATGAAATGAATATATATTTGGATCCCAACATGGGGAAGACCATTGATCAAGGAAGAGGAGGAAAGCATGTGCAACATTCCACATGAAATAAATGTGGGAAGAAGAATTCAAGGAAGTGCCTGATCATGAGTGGACAATGTTACACTTGTGGAAGATATGACCATATTGATATGAATTTCTGTAGTGAGTTGAGTCCAATCTTCTCAACACTAACAAAAAGGGGAATATGGTGCAGGCCCAGCCTGAAGTCCAGTGCTTCATGTGTGGACAAGTTGGGCACTTTTCAAATCAATTTTCTAATCTGAAGATAATTTTTGGGAATCACCATCAACCTCATCATAGTTCAATGGATAAAGTTCATTATTTTTCTATCATAATGGATATTGATTAATCCCACATGATGTGGTGGTAGGTACTCTCATTGTTCTCTCAAATCTACCAAGTACATTGTTTTATTATGGTTGAGCACATTCCTTTATTTTCTCTATGTTTTCAAATAATATAGAAAATATTATTGAATTCGATATTATACTAGGGGTGGACTAGATCTCAAAATATAATACTAATATCAAATAAATAAAAAAATATATTTTAGTAGTCATGAATGGAAAACCTATAGTTATCATTAAAGTATTGGTGTCTCAACCTATGATTTGTTTAGAAGCACCTCTTATATATTTCATAATGGAAATAATCAGTGAATATGAAGTATGAAATGAATGGTTTTGAATACAAAATGTCTTCATTAACCAAGATTATATTGATTTATTTCCAAAGTATAAATCCATACATAAACTAGTAAGAGAGGTCGAGTTCTCCATTAAACTCATGCATGGTTCCATTTCGATTTCAACGACATAATATTGAATGGAAAATGAGGAGGTGGATGAATAAAATAAATAACTCCAAGATATTTTAGAGTAGTGTTTTACTGAACCATGTGTGTCTCATTTGGAAGAACCTATTTACTTTGTGAATAATAAGGATGTATCAATTTGGAAACACATTAAATATAGAAAATGTAATGGTATAAAAACAAACAAAAGGTACCCTCTTCTATGAATTGATGATTTTTGACCAACATTATAGGGATCATTTATTCTCCAGGATTAATATTCGATATTCTAGTCCTCAATTGCGGGTTAAATGTAATGATATTCCAAATACTTCATTACATTCAAGATATTTGAATAATGATATAATTGTTACTCCCTTAAGTTTAACTAATGCACCTATAATTTTTATTGATTTGATGAATAGAGTCTCTAAGGAATACCTTGAAATTTTTTTGGTAGTTTTTGTTGATGATATTATGATATATTACAGATATATGGATGAGAATGAAGATCATCTATGAGTTAAATTGAGAACTATGAGAATTTAAATTATATTTTTAATATTCATAAAATATTAATTATAGATGCAACAAGTTGTATTCATAGGGAATGTTGAATCTATTGAAGGAGTCTCAGTTAAACATGGTAAGACAAGGGTTGTGAAGGAGTTTCCTCATCCTACAAGAGTAAATAAGATTTGTAGTTTCCTTGGATTAGTAGGATAGTAAATGATGATTGTGAAAAAAATCATGACTTTATAACCCACTAACTATGTTACTTCAATAAGGGGTCAATTTCATCTGAAAAATGAAGTTTGATAAAAATTTACAAGAGTTGAATAATAGATTGGTTACTAAAACCATGATAACTCTATTTTCTAACGAATAAGAAATCATTGTTATTAGAGATGTATCTCTTAAAGGGATTGGGTGAGTCCTCATAAAAAATGAAAAGGTGTCTGCTTATGAATCTCGACAATTGAATCCTCAAGAGAAGAACTATCCTACACATGACCTGATGTTGGATGTAGTTTTTTTCTCTAATGATATATATACACTATATTAATTGGTAGAAATGTGATATACATACAGAACATCAATGTTTGAAGTATATTTTCTCAAAAAAGGAATTCATCATGAGATAAATTATGCAGTGAGTACATAATATAGATTATTATTGTTCATTAAGTTACCTCCTAGGAAGAGAAAAAAATTTCATTGATGCATTAAGTAGAAAAGAAAATATTGTGTTTTCAATGATGGGGATTCAAAGAGATCCTTTGATCAAGTTCCTAGTCAAACAAGATATGGTAATTGTAAGGGAAGATACATCATCACCACTATCCAAAATGATTTGTCATCCTTCATTGTTGTAAACATCATGAAATTTCAAAAAGAAGATCTTTTATTATATGATAAGGTATAGTCAATAAAGAATGGTAAATTTCATCAGTTCAGTATTTATCAAGAAAGTTTACATAAATTTAATTCAAGGTTTTTTATTCTATATACTCTATAAATAAATAAGGTGATGATGGATGAATCTCACAGTTCTACTTTCCTTATACATCTTGGAAGAAAAAAAATTTATAGGGACCTTAATGATAATTATTGGTTGGATAACATGAAAAGGGACATCCATGGCTACCGTACAAGCTGCCTGGTGTATCGGCAAGTGAAGGAAGAGTGACAACGTCCTTTTGGGTTATTGAAACAACAACTAATTCCATCATGGAAGTGGGTTAATATCACTATAATCATTATCAATCGTCTCCTGAAAACTTCCAAATGAAACATTGTGATATCGGTTATAGTGGACCATCACACCAAGACTTCCCATTTTATCTATATTCAAGAATATTTTATCTTGACCAACTTGTCATGATATACATGAATAAATTAAAAAGGATTCATGGATTTCCATTTTTTATTATATCTGATCATGATCCAAGGGTTACATAAATATTCTGGAGAAGTATTCAACATGATTTTAGTACTCATTTGAACATTAGTATGACATATCCCCCTAAAACTGATGTCCAATATGAAAGGACTATTCAATCACTCTAGGTAATACTGAGACTTACTCAATGGAATTTAATGTTGAATGGGATAAACATATATCATTAGTGGAGTTATTATAAAAAACAGCTTCCATTAGAGCATTGAAATGGTACCTTATGATAATTTATATGGTAAGAAAAATATAACTCCTAGATATTGGGAAGATTATTGGGAGAGAATTGTTATTGGTACTAATATTGTGCAAGAGATGACAGAATGGATCTTGTCATCCAACAACACATAATGCCTGCTATGATTCGAAAAGAAGATTTATGCTCACAAACATCAAAGGGACTTTGAGTTTGATGTTGGGGAAAAATTATTCCTTTTAATTTCACCTTTGAATAGAATAATGTGTTTTGGGAAAAAAGGGATGCTCAGCCCTAGGTGTGCTGGCCCTTAGGAAATCCTTGATAACATAGGAGAAGTGAATGATATTCTTGATCTTCCTATAAATTATGCTCACATTAATGATGTTTTTGAGGAATATATCTTGTGGAAGTACATACCTAACCTTTCACATGTAATAAATCTAGTTGTTGTATAAATAGAACATTACATCACTTATGAGAATCATCTTGTGGAGAACATGGAGTAGAGAAAAAATTTCATAGGCAACCATAATACCCACCACATTAAAGTGTTTTGGAGGAAGCACATATATGAAGTATCCATATGGGAACCAGATGAAACAATGAGCCATAAGTATCCACATCTCATATAAACTGAGTAAACAAGTTGAAATTTTGGCGATGAAAATAATTCAGGGGGTAGAATGAACCAACATTATCTTTTTGAATTACATTTTTTCCAAAAATTGAATGTTATATTATTTTGAACTCTACCTAAATATTTTTATTTCATAATGAAGAGAGAATAATTTAAAATTTGACCTTCGTGTTCTGATGGTTATATTACCATTGGTTAATTATGACCATTTGAAATTATACTATTAAGAAATATTTTGACATTATAATTAGTAATATAAATAGAAATGATAATGGTCAAATAATTAAGAATGATGAATTAATGGAATCATCCAGTAGAGTCATTCTGAAGGAGGCCCATTTTTTAGAACATGGGATGGAGGATGTTTGTTTGGGATTCTCTCTCCACTAATACCATATCAAACATCAATATGTTATGCTTTAATGAAATTCCTTATGGGAGAAGTTAAAATTATATTATATTACCACTGAGGAAATGTAATCAAATCCTCCCCAAGCATCTATAACCACCACACACCTTACCCTTAGGTCGTTTATGGGTGTTATAGGGGTTATATGTCAAGGTCCTAGATACTTAAAATTTAATCCCTTTGATTAATTAAAATTTCTACTTCATTATATCTATTTTAATAATTGTTTTTCATTTGAAATAGAGATGGAAATTGATAAATTGATTTTTCAATCAAATATTATAATTTTTATATAGATATAAATTTGTATATTAAACTAATGTTTTATTTAAAATGACTATAAAAATGAAATAGTGTTATAAGAAAACTACTTTTTAATTATATATGATAAAGTAATTTTATTTTTTTCAATGCCATAAATTCTACTAAGCATCTACTTTGTAGTTTTTATCCGCTATTATTTATAATAAATTATTATTTTTATAAATAAAAGTAAAATTACTCATATTTAGAGATTTATTATAATAAAATTAATGTCATTTTATAGAATATAAATTTGATATTTGGTTATGGTGAATTTATTTGAATTTTATAAAGTACATTTGGTATTTTTGTGAATGTTAAAAATACACTGAGTTTTCATTATGTTTAATAACATCATAACTATATCATAATGATGTAATGTGTAATATAAAATTATGGTAGACTCTTGTGGATTATAATATGCGAATAGTGGTCCCAAGTGGTCAATACCATGGAAAAATACTATAATAATGATCATTGTTTTTCAGATACCACTATAGAGATGTCCAAGGAAATTAATAAAAAACTCCCTCACGTTTTCTAAAAATACAAACCATTTTCATCATTTATATTATTTCCAAAATTATCATCCATAATGATATGACAGTATTTCCTCCCATGGATTCCTCCCACGGTGTCCTCAATCCCCCATGGTCCTGATCCTTATGATTTAAGAGACACTCTTCAAGGTAAAGTAAAATCTCATCTTCCCTTTTCCTTTAAAAATCTATTTTTATGTGGTATGTCTTTCAAATTTCCAAGAAATGATATTTTATCGATTTTATTCTATTAAATTACTGTATTTTTATTATTTTATTAATGTGATACCCTTGTCCATGCTAATTTTAATTTTTTCTATAATCTTGTTACTTACCTATTATGCAGCTGAATTTTCCTCTCAAAATTTAAAACTTTTTTCTCTTTAAATTATCATACATTATTTGTTGAATAAACAAACCTCTTTAGTTTCCAAGGATATTCAACTACAATTTAAAATTTTCTTTTTTTGGTATTAACATAAATGAAACCCATATTCCATTTTCATGGGTTAATAATGAGACAAAGATCATGTACTTCAATACTACTTTTTAAAAACCCCATAACTTTTTACGAAACTCGTTTCTTTTCTTGTCAGTGGGTTGTTTATGAAATGTTTTATTATTATATATGTGGATAAAATGAATTATAACACATTAAGGGTATTACTTTATTACATTCTAATGTACTAGATAAATAATTTAATACCAAGAGATCTTAAGACTTATGATACCTTGGTGAACAACCATAATAAATTTTCTGACACCTCAGTGATAACCATTGGTTATATTATTATTAATGAATAAATTAAATATTATAGGCATATTAATATGTTATGAAAAATGTTCTTTTCATTATGATATACCAATTTTAACATTACTCAGAATTATATGAAATTCCTCAAGTTCTTATTGATAATTATCGTAATCATATAGAAATTATTTCCCTTCCACACTCCATATTTTGGATTTTTCAAATTACACATTTAAAGGCTACATGTAAACCTTAACAATGTTCCAACATTATAAATCATTCAAGATTAAATCAACCATATCCCATCTACTTAAATATCCAAATAAACATGACACCAAACAAATATTTCCAGTTTCAAATATCTAAAAACATTCTTTATCCATATATTGTCCATCACTGAACTCAACTCCACAATGTCGTTAATGAAATAACTAGTTAAAATATTGAAATTCCAAAAATAGTTATACCATCATCACTACCTAGTCACTGTCACCTCGATATGCAAAAAATGATAATGAAGACACTGGCCATCATATCATTTTCTATACCGCAAAACCCCATCATCACCGATATCACCATCGTCACCACCATAGAGCACCACCAGAATCCATCGTTGGCAGTAGAAATAACATCAACATTTACAATGAGATACACCATGATAAACCAACATCGCCTATAATAAATTCTTCATCATCTCCACTGAGAACAAAAACATTTCATCAAACTCCTTTTCAAGGTCACTGATCCATGAATGATATTGTAATCCAAATCACGGAGGATACACGATGAGCATAGCACCGTGGGTTGTTCGTACTGACAGCCCGCCTAGCGATGTGGCCTCAGTACAGGGCCCTATCCTAGTTGAGCCACCAGCGGTACTACTACCCGTTGGGCCACCGATGCCACCAGCCCCAGCAGTAGAGGGTGCACATCACTTGAGCGCACTGCACGAGTTCCAGTGCCAGTGGCCACCCAGGTTTAGGGGAGAGACGGACCCACAGGCGGCTGAGGATTGGCTGGAGGATGTGGTGAGAGTCTTTAAGCTAGTGGGGACGCCAACATACTTCATGGTGATCCATTCTTCCAGCCTTCTTCAGGCAGTAGCAGGCAGATGGTGGAGCCTGATGCTCCAGATTCATGATGAGTTGAAACTTCAATGGGAAAACTTCGAAGTCCTATTCCGGGCAGAGTTTGTACCAGCCACCCTTCGAGCAGTGTGTATACAGGAGCTACTTCATCTGTGGTAGGGTAGCATGATAGTGGCGCAGTATTCAGCAAGCTTCACAGACCTCTCGCGCGACTCCATAGATATGGTATGGGACCCGTTCTTCAGGGCTCGAACCTTCGAGCAGGGGCTCAGGATAGAGATTAGATCTTCTTTTGTTTCTCACAGCATTCCTATGCAGACAGGGGTGTTGGACTGAGACCTCTTAGTGGAGAGTTTCCTTGCTGAGCAGTCTCCAGCAGCAGGACGCACCACTAGCCGGCTTGCGGCAAAGTATTCTATAGCAGGCAGTAAACAGATGACGCAGAGGTCCATGAGGACCAGACCTACAGGTGGTCGACCGCATGACTCAGGGTCGGTAGTGCGAGGCACCAAGGGGAATGACAGAGCCAAACCAGCCATTCAATGTTACTCCTGCGGCAGGATTGGTCAGATGGAACGTGACTATCCGACCCGCCATGCAGATGACCAACAGTTAAATGAAGAACCTCCCAGGCAGAGGCATAGGTTCGATCAAGGCAGATCATTAGGAGCTGAAGGCCGTGGGAGGGGAGCTGGCCGTGCAGCTAGAGGTGGACGACGCTTCGAGGTGTTTCCACCACCACCACTAGGAGGTCCACCCCGACCGCAGGGGACATGTGGACATGGGAGAGCTCAGCTTCAAGAAGAAGAAGTTTACGACTACGGATCTCTGGAAGAAAGTGGACTGGAGTGGAACATATGTTTTTCTTTTGTTCTTTGTACTTCTAGTTCCTTGTTGTTGTTAAATTTGTGTCTTTGTACCATGAGCTGCAATAATATAAAGACACTTACCTTTGTTACATTTTCTTCCTTCCTTTTTGAGTACTAAGAGGTTCCAGTTTAAACTGTTGACTTGACCCTCACTTTCGAGATTTCTACTGGAAGAGACACAGTGACCTCGCGCTAATTCTGACAGTGTGACTCGACTCTTAGAGGAGAGAGTGACAGTTGGATCTCTTGGTAGTAACGTCGAGGCCTTACGACGTCGTCCATGGCATGAATACATCATTCATGTCTGGATTGATTGTATTAGGCAAAGAACGTGGTTCATCCAGGGGATGAGACCAGATTTCTCTTATCGGCAAAGAAGAAATCATATCAGATAATGTGGGACCAGAGAAGGTCCAGGTCATCCAAGAGCGGATGAGGACAGCTCAGAGCCGACAGAAGCCTTATGCTGAAAGGAGGTAGAGACCATTAGGGTTCGAGGATGGTGACCACGTTTTCTTACGGGTCTCACCTCGACGTGGAATTACGGAGACGTGGCCGAAGCGACATGTTATCTCTGAGGAACAATGGATCTTTCTAGGTCCTCAGCAGGGTAGGTGAGGTGGTTTACCGCTTGACCCGTCCACCTCAGTTGCACCAGGTGCATGACGACTTCCATGTATCTCAACTGATGAGATACGTGCTCGACCCTTCGCATATCATCGACCATGGGGAGCTGGACTTGGGCGATGGGGAGACTTTCTCGGAGGTTCTATAGGGGACCGAGGATCGATAGGAGCGGATCCTATGAGGATGGTCGATTCCTCGGGTGCACTTTATTTGGATGTATGGGAATCTCTAGGTAAGCACATGGGAGCGGAAGGCTCAGATGCGTGCTCAATACCGAATTTTTATCCCTAGTCCATGTTTAAGATTTAGGAGGATGTAAATCCCTGACGTGGGAGTAATGTAAAGACCCGTAAAATTCAAGGTTAATTTTTTCTAAATTTTCTTTGGGTTTTACTAGAATGCAGTTTCTGACGGTGTCTAATTCCGAGGCTCGGTGTGCCAAGAATCAAATTCCAAAGTTTAGCTCGGGTACGTTCAGTGAACGAACGAGTGGGTTTTTATAAATTTTATACCAGTGCTCGGAATCGAATTCCGAAGGCACCGATGGATTTGCAGTGCCAGTTTTTTCTTAGGAACCCCTTTCCCAAAGTTGCGTTTTAATGAGAGAAGTTGATAAAAATTGTGGAAGTTAAAATAAAAATTTAACAACAATTTTTATTTTCTAAGTGGTTAAAACCTTTGGGTGGATGTTGGGTGAAACCACCCAACTTCCCATGGGAAGTTATGAGGGTGGTGAAGCCCACACGAACCACACCCCTTCATAGTCTCTAACTCCTTCAACTCACCATTAATTTTGATAACTTAAGTTAATTACTTGGTGAGTTTAATTTGAATGTTTGAAATTCAAATGCTTAAGTTATGTTAAAAAAATAAGTGTTGAACTTATTTTATTTTTCGTTGGAAGTTTTGTTTCTTGAGAGGTTTGGATGAAAAGCTAAGGGAGGCTTGAAGATCTTTTTCTTCTTCATCAAAGAACATGAATAATGCGAAGACCGCACTGATCTCCGACGAAGAATGCTGAATCCTCGGAGATAGACTACGCGACACCATGTACTGTGACGCCTTCTTCCTCGAAGATTATTCTTTCGCGATGCCTCCTTCCACGACAGTTATTTCCATGATGGACCTCCATTAAAGCTACGATCGAGTTAGGGGTTTATTTTAATTGTTCGTGATTACTTTCGTCGCTTTATTCATTCCAAATTGAACCGCCTGTTATCGCAATAACGGGAGGAGGTCGGACCGCACAAACACAACCGACCCTCCTCCCCTTTTTTAGTTGATTTTTCTTGCGGCTCATGTAAGTTGGCGTGGTGCCGAAGCACTGCTTGGAAAATTTTAAAGGAAAGGCGGAGAAGCGCGGCGCCATCGCGCCGCTTCGTTGGAAACAAGATCATCCGCGGCGCCATCGCGCCACACCGCAGAAGACAAACCAAAGACGCGGCGTCGTCGCGCCGCGCCGAACGACCACAAAAGTGCCGCGGCCGAAGCGGAGCCACGGGGGAGGGGCGCGGCGCTGTCGCGCGGCACCAGACGAACCAAGGCCGCGACCAGTTCTGGGCCGCGGCAGAGCAGGGGAACTGGCGGCCGATACTGGGCTGCAGGCGTCGGAGCAGGGGGGACCGGCCATGCTAGTCCCATGGCGGAAACAGCCGGTCGGCCGGGGTGGGCCGGCCGGACAGGGAAAAATCCAGGGATTACAAACCCCTGGCTGGCTAGCTGAGAGGCCCCATATTGAGGCCACGGTTTCAAAATAGGGGGAAGCCCCCCCCCCCCCCCCCCTCGTCCGCTCGGCCACACGGCCGAGCCCCTGCCTGGCGCCAGCACGCCTGGCCGGCAGCCTTGGCCGGGTCGCCGGACCGGGCCGCCAGGTCGGGCCGTGCCAGCCAGTCCGGGCAGCGCCCAAGCAGGCCAGACCCCGAACCGGGATGGGTTGACCCAGTTCGGGCCGACAAGAGGGTATCGGGCCGGGGCAGACCGAGCCCGTACCCCCGTTTTTATCGGACTGTTTCGGTTTTTCGCCCATATCTTGGGCCACAAAACTCTGATCGATGCACCGTCAGTGGTGATGTGATCCTTGGAACGAGACAGACGTTTCAGTATATTACACACAAGGTTTCAGAGAACTTTGAGTACAGGCGGGTTGGTTTGGGTACAAAACCAACCGGGCCCTCGGAGCGGAAATGCTTATATCTTGAGCTCTAGACGTCTGATTCACGTGTCATCGACTTCATTGGATTCCTCTTGATGAGACTGAACTTTTGGGATACTTCTCCGGATATTTGGACGCAGTTGGAGTATGGCCGGGTTGGATTGTACCCGAAATCCTACTGGGCCCCTCGAACGGAAAAGATGGTATCTTTCAGATCGGACTTCCGTTTGACGAACTGTCAACGGCGTTGGTGATCACGTTGAGAAACGGTCCCTATGAGTATATCCTATGAGAGTTTAAGGTAAATTTGAGATACGGCCGGGTTGGTTCGCACATGAAACCAACCGGCCCCTTGGGACGAAAAGGTTAATAACCCACAGACCGGGTGTCCGATTGACGTTCCATCTGTTGCGTTGAGACCCCTATGATGAGGCGGTCCTTTGAGATACTTCTTCGTGGGCATGTGATACTTGGAGTATCGACCTGTAGCTCATGGTGAAAACCCTCCCGGAGACGAGCATACAGAGTACAAAGACCGTGTAGCTGGCTGTGACCGATGACTGCTTGTCCGATTCGATTTAGAGTGACTAGCATAGCCCAGTGGGGAGCACTACATTGTGAGGTGGCAGACCCATGGCGGAGGAGCACTACTGTGTGAGGGGACAGACCCGCAGTACTCGACAGGAGGAGTACCTCTGTAGGCTATGAGGGGGAGCACTACTCTGTGAGGTGGCAGACCCCTGGCGGAGGAGCACTACTGTGTGAGGTGGCAGACCCGCGATACTCGATAGGAGGAGTACCTCAGCAGTATTAGGTTAGTGGGAAGTACCTCGGAGTTGTGACAGGATCACTGTACACTCCAGAGACTGGCTCATCAGCAATTACGGTTTCGATAATGAAAATTCTGGTTTGAGTTGAGTCTATGACCTTTGTGTTTAGCTCATGATTTAGATGGGTTACTTTATAACTTAGGTATATGTATTGGCATATACCTAAGTAGAGGTTATCTGTTTAGATATTCTTTGTGGTTATTCTTGTTGGTTTTAGAGAGACCTTGAGGGTCTCGGGGATCCTACTGAGTATCGTTATACTCACCCATGCACGGGCTATGCCCGCACCTCATTGTGTTGGATGCAGACGACTGGTAGTGCGGACGAAGGCTGAGTGTTCGAGGACTAGATGGTACCCAGAGGTGGACCACACGACGAGTCAGTATCTACAGGTGGACATCATGGCGAGACAACACTCAGAGGAGGTTGACGGGAAATCGCATTGTGGAGGCTATCTGTACCTACCCTTCAGGTAGGATCCGTAGTGGATGATCCGGGAGCAGCGCTATTTATACCTACCCTTCAGGTAGGATCCGAGGAGGACGACCGAGGAGCTGCTTCCTTTTTTCCAGCTGTTGTATTTTTCTGTTGTACTTTTGTTCAGTTGTAGCCATACTTTCAGTTGGGTTTGTATTCTAGCCCATTTACTTTTCAGCACTTTCTTTTGTACTTAGTGTTTTACTTCCTCTTGTACTCTATGGTGTTTAGTTTACTTTTATAAAGGCAATGTCTTCCCAATTATCGGGATTTACGCCTTTGGTGCTAGTCGCCAGCCCCTGGCCTATGGAAGGCGGGCTTGGGGTAGTCACAGCACGAGCCCCGAGGACGGGTCGTGATATCTTTAATATAAATAGGTTCCAATTGTTTTATATGATTTTATTTATATAACTATGATCACATCTTCAATACATTTGACTTGAGTAGGGAAATCATTTGGGGTATGATTACTGAGTTTCATTACTCACCCATACATTAGACCTTTAGTGATTTTGTAGACATCATTCATCGGGACATAGGAAAAGGTAATGTATCAAAATTATTTAGTGGTAAATTTTGGTGGATGGGTATTTTTTTTGATGTCTTGGTATAGATCATGTTTGGGATTTGGAGCTATGTAGGTTTTCATAGAGTTTTGACATTTTTTATCTAATCTGTGTAGATTGTTGTTTAGTTATCATCTGTTGAATTAATTGTATATTTTGGTTTTGATATCAATGGTGGGAATTTAAGTTTTAGAAACTATTATCAAGCAACATGTTGTTGTTATTTGGTTATAGAGTGTTAACACTACAAAATATTTCAAATTTTCCAATGGGGACATATCTGTTTGTAAAATTTAATTTTCTATTGGTAAATGTTTTTCCCAACAAATATGTCCTTATCACTAAACTAATGGTAAAAAATCTGTTACTGAATTTTTTCTTGTCTGAATAAATAGTTCTCAAGAAATTATAATTATGAAAACTAATATATATTTGTTCATCAACATTTTAAGCAATAGGTTATAGTGACAAATTTATATGTTAGTAATAATATTACCAACACATAATATATATTTTTTAACAAATAACATTTGAATAAAAATTATAAATTTTTAATACTACTAAAATTTCATATTATATTTATTATTTTATCATATATAATACACAATATACAGTGGTTACACATGTTTAAACATAAAAAAATTATTATATTAATATAGAAATATTTAAAAAAATTAGATCCCTCAATCCCCCCCTACAATAGATTCCCCACTAAGGCCCAACACCCTCCACGTGACCCATTTATGTCATCTAGTCATCTCCTGCTCTATCACCCAAATAATGCTAGAATCCCATCCATTCCATCTAGTCAACTCAATCCCCCTAACCATGTTAGTTTCCCTTTAATTCCACCCAGCACCTCTATCTCTAGCAACCAACTCCAGATAAAATAATGTTTTAATTTTATTGAAAATATAATTTTTTGTATAGTATCATGCACATCCCATCCACCATAATTCTAGAAGGCCGAAGCTCCATCTCATAATCCTCAAGAATCCATCCTTAATCTTCCAATATCTTTCAGTTCTAGTGATTAATAGAATAAATCTATTTCACTCACACTGCTAACAACATGACCTTCTGAAATTCCAACTGTAGACATAAATATACCATTGAGATATCATCATTCAATCAAAATCCAATTTAATTAAATTTAACAAATTGGATATTGTGTGAAGAAGACATACATTTTTTAAGTGTTCCGTTCCCTAAAAGTGGGATTGAATATTAAAAGAGAGAATAAAAATTTACAATGTTAAATATTTTTGACAATGAATAATTTGATAAAAACTAGTTTACTGATAACAAAAATAGGCTACACAAAATATATTCATTTCTTTCCATGTTGAGTTTAGTGAACTAGAGATTCGGGATTATGTTTTTTTTCAACCAATCTAAAACATAACACTACAAATTTATACCCTCTTTAGCATATAGGACCTATAAAAATTCTTTTTCAATACTCCATAGACATAAAAATTTGGAAATTATCATACCAAATAGACAATGTGAATAGAGAATTCAACACCACATACATTTGATGAGTTACCCTGTAAGAACCTCCATCATCCCATGTGCGATGAATTTCTCAATGAATATCCGCTATAGAAAATGCATGGAATCAATGAAATAGAATAATTCTGAACCCAGTTCAAAAATAGTAGCAAGTGTGCCTATTTAAAATTACATCTATGATGTTGTACACATTCAAATCAAGATCTAATATAGACATATATGATTCTAGAGCTTCATAGTGATTATTGAAATAATGTTCCTCTGGGTAGTTAAGCCTCAGATTAATATCTTAAAGAGGAACTGGCCCCACACACCATATTAGAATTGAGAATATGCATGTATGACATAAGGGTATTCTTATTTCATATAGTAGAAATATTTTGAGAAACCATCCCATAGTGATTGGAATTTCATATGGTTTTTATTTCCATTCCTTCTAGTCTTTTCCTCATTAAGTAATGCAGTTCAAGGAAGTGCACTTTAAATTATTTAACCACACTATCAAAGTTCTCGTTATGGAAATATGATAATTCCCCAGGTTCACTGTTAAAAAATTCCATCACCGAATCACAATATTTCCTACAATACATGTCTCTTCTTTTATACTTTTGGAATAAACAATCATTAAAACCCATCAATTATATCATATAAACAACTATAGAGGACAAAAAAATTTGGGCACATTGTGAGCCTATTAGAGCGCGACAAGAAAAGTGGGAAAATAATGTGTAGCACATAGGAATTACTAGAATGGCACTGCTGTGGGGAGGACATGAAGGCAGTGAACTAGAGTTTGAAACTTTTTATTTTTGGGACACTATAACACTAGATTGAATCACTGAAAACCCCCACAAAGAACAATATTCTTGGCCTCCAGTATCGTCCTTACATCTTTATCATCACAAACTTATCAAACAATCCTCCCACATATATCTATATAGACTTATATCATAAATAATTTACAAAATTCATGAGAGAAACAGTTAAAAAACACAATCACCATTATAGAAAACTCACCTCGCACCTCTCTTAACACATCAAAATTGAGTCCACAAGAATCCAAGATGATAAGATTATACTCAAAGTTCGGAATATTAATGTTTATGCAATAAAATAAACCAGATAATGTAAAGATGAATCCTATAAACCAAGATGAAATTACATAAGAATGTAAAAGAAGGAAAAATACCCAAAGACCACCAAAATAATCGGTTCAATAGTGTTTCCAAATGAAATCTAGACCTGAAAAAACACTCAAATCACCTAGAGACCAAAATTATAGACAAGATATATATCCACCTTAGGATTACATACTTTAAAAATTATTAAACCACCACATCCCATATCCATGAGGCGAAAACTTTTATTCTCCCATTCTTTACTACTATCAACACATGGATTCAAAATCCAAGCCTCTTTTTTCTACACTACACCACAACAATGAACGTACTGTTAATGAACACTAAAATTAATAGTCATAAATCTAGATCCACCCTCCCTTGAATAATGAATATGAATATGGTATTGAAGACCATCCACGAACACTACAACACACTACTAAAATCTATTCACGAAAGCGATAGTACACATGAAAACCCATGAAATGAACCATTAATGCAGAAATAGAATAGGAAAATCAACACAAACACGACCTGTCACAAATCATAATAACACATACATCTAAAAGATGAATAATTGGCGATTTAGCAAAAGAAATATCCTCAATTTTCCACAACAATTAGTAAATGAAAAGTGGGACCACATACAAAACTTTTTTCTCGAAAATACTATTATCAAGAGTTAATATCACAAGGTAAGTGCTCAAACCTTCATACTGGAGAGGATGAGTGACCATGATGAGCATAAAAAACTATTGTGATCTAGAATAATATGGCGTAAAATCTCCAAGAAACTAGTTGAAACTAAAAAATAATAAATGAAATAGTGAACCTAATCAAACATCATTTAACTATTAAAGTCACCAATCAATGAACAAGAGACAAGGATTATAGGAATGAATCGATAAATCACAAAAATATGGAATATCGAAACTATTTATCAAGATCATTTTCAAATTCAGAATTTAAATAATCAATAAAAAAATTCCATAATAAATTTTGTTCCATAGAAGCTGAAAGATAATCAATGAATACTAGAATAAAATTATAATTTAGCTATAATATCAAATAAGAAAAACATGTGAGATACATTCATAGTTTCAAAACCAAAATTGAACACATAATTTTTAATTCATCACACTATTGACAAAATATATCAAAAATTTTATGATTCAGTACACAAAATGAAATGAGCTAAATAGTGTTAAAGTTGTCAAAATAAAAAAATTTGTGCCATAAAAAATCATCATTATCACAATTCCAATTATAAATTACAAAATGAAGCTTAACTATTTCAAGTAAATTGAAAAAATAGAGATGATAATAAGTCACTAACCAAGAAAACTTACAAAGATGGATTTAGTGAAAAATAAGAGGCACGCTGTTAACCAAATCTTGAGATATAAACATATACACCCACCATATATTGACACAGCCACACAAATATCAACATATACACCCACATATGATATCTGATATTGAATTATCTAGTATTTGGAATGTAATAACAACCTCTAATAGAGAACTTGTACTCAATTTGAGATATCAACATATACACCCACCTTATACTAATTAACTACATATAATCTGGATTTTTTATATGTTCCTCACTTATAAATAACATAATATTATCATTATTACCTTTGAAAGGGTAAATTATCAATGTTGAGCCATATAAAAGGCATGATGTATGGCTAAAGAGAGATAAATATGCATCTTTTGTGCAATTATGTATCCAAAAATTCCAAAGATTGTGATGTAGGGTTACCTTTTGTAGAGGGAAATTTAATAACATGATCTTTCAGAAGTTGTTTGATGAACAAAAAACATCCACATATAATGTTATGTTTAATGTAAGACCCACAAAACCTAAAACCATCAATAAAATACCATGTACAACAGATTTTTTCTGAGATATTTTTCAATGATGATTTCAAATGACCATTAAAAATTATATAAATAATTACCAAAACTATTTTTCTTAAAAAATAATGTTTTCAAATATATTAAAAAATTCTGAATAATACCAACAATTGGCCATTGTGCATGAAAAAATATCTATAGAACACCCCAAATGTTAATGCCAATTCCATGACACAAGGATTAAAATTTCCTTATAAAATATTAAAATAGAGTAAAAATTAACGTTTTTTATGAGTGAGAATGAGTGTTTTCCTCCATGTAAGTAATCTTGAATGTATCTCTTGCGAAGTAAATCAATCCTTCCATTTTATCCTCAGTAGTTATTAAATCCATGACATCAGATAATATGCAAGTTGAGTTGAATCTTAATAGTGAGAAAGTGTGTAACATTTCTCAACAATTCATAAAAATTTATAACTGTATATTAGCAATGAAACTACAGTAGGTTGAGTAGAAAATGATTTTATTTTCGAGTGAGAATGAGTGTAACGTTGCTCAACAATTAATATAAATTCATAATTTAATATTAACAAAGAAGATAACATTCAAATAACACATTCGATAATTCATTTTAAATAATAAAATAAAGTACTATTCATTTACAAGAAGTAGAAAGTGTTTATAATCTTATAAAAATGTCATTATGATGTTCAAAATATAAATTATATTCAATATATATATATATATATATATTATCACACATACTTCAACAAATTAAATCTATGAAAATATAGAAAACATTGTAATGACTCAAATTAGTATAAACTATAGTTATCAAATTGAATAGTACACCTAATGATTAATGTAATAAATGAATATAATGTATTTACACACCACGTTTAATGTAAATCATACATTAATCAACAAAAAACACAACATTGAGGCATTCCACACACCAAATCAGAAAATGAATTGTAACCAAATAAAAAATAGACAAACATTATTCACAAAATTTGTAATTAATTCTCATATAATAATATTATTGAGGGTACATTCATATAAAAAACATTCAATAAATGCCAAATATAGGTGTAAAATTTTAATGAGGATTGTATTTTTTACTATGATGTATAGAATGAAAACATTTTAGTTCAATTAAAATGACATCCATACTTAGACTGAATAATACAAAAGAGTCTGAAAAAATATATATTTCAATGATGTACCCATTCATCATCATGGGGCCCTGAAACCTATTAAAAAACAAAGATATAGCGCAACAATAAATTTTCCTGAGTAAAAAAGGTGATTTTCTATTTAATGTGAACAATTTATTAGTATTAGCAAGATCAAAATCAAACTTTAATAGTGACTAAATAAAAGGGGTTCAACAATGATTATGGTGAAAATCAGGATTCTTTTATCTGACAATGATGTCATGTAAAATAGAGGCATTCACACAACAATTAAATCCCAAAATCGAGAAATCATGATAGAAATTTCAGAAATTGATCAAGTCAATAAATAATTAACTCCCATTTGTTATGAAAATACGGTTGATGAGAAGAGAAAAAAACTGGTGAGGAACAATGTGGTGAAGAAAAGTGTGAAAAAGAACTATAGGGGGTGAATGGTTACCAGATTTGGGGGGAGGCAAAAGGGTAAAGAGCTAGTAGATTTGAGGATGAACAAAAGTGTGTTGATCCGAATGGGGTAAACATGTGGTGATTGGTCAAAAAGTGGGTAAACGGGGTGAAGATGAGCCAAAAACTGATTTAGGAATTCCAATGTGAGTTGATGCATTTCTGAGTATGACAGGCTTGAGAATGGTGCAATGTGAGGTGTGGCCATGGGATGTGAGGCCATAGTTTGTCAGGGAGGCTGTATGTGAAGCAGGGTGGCAGGATATAAAGTTGATAGGTTGTGAGGAAAACATAGGTCATGGTGGTGGGATGTAAGGCTGGGTGGTGGGATGTGAGGCTGGTGTAGGGTAGGGTGGGGTAGTAGGATGTGAGGCGGGCCAGTGGGAGGCGATGTTGAACATAGATAGTGGCAGTGATGGATCCCCAAATAGTTTTTTTCATAAAAAGTATTTAATTTTTTAATAAATACATAATACTGAAAAATATAAAACCATTAATATTTCAATAATATTGAAAAAACGATACTGATAAATATAAAAATATTTTGTATTCCAAGAAAATTGAAAATTAAAATCAACTATGAGATGTATTTAATAAAACATCAGGGAATAAAAAAACTTTCTTCATAAAATTAATATATATATATATATATATATGAATATCTTAATTGGTTATTGATAAAATCATTTTATGTTTAATGGTTTATTGTAACATTTTTATTGATGTTAAATGATTGGTTGGTAATAGCATTATTAATAACAGATGCACCTGTTAGTAAAAAATGTTTGTATTAGTATGATAAAGCAATAGATTCAACAATTGGTAAATAATAAGTTCGTAATGAATGATTAAAACCAACAGATATATATGTTGGTAAAAATAATTGTTTGCGATAAAAATTAATACGCATACAACTTATTATCTGTTGGTGTTGCTCATTTTTACCAATATATATATTTTCTGTCAATAAATTTCTATTGGTAAAATTCATTTGTATATAGTGTAAGTTTTGTTCTTTTGTACTCAGAAGGAAAATAATTCCCCATCTTTCAATTAATCCCTTGAAATTTATTTCCATTATTTTTCTCCTTGAGTATACCGCTTAAGGACATGTAATTTCTCTACAAATTCTCATGGAAACAAAGAATATAAGTATGTTATAAGTGGTATCATCTTGATAGATCATTGAGTAACAAGTGGTCATCAATTATTTCATTTTTGCAGTTAGCATTCATTCTATTTTGTTCATCGAGTTGGGATGATAGGAAGTAGTGTAAATATTTAAACATAAACATTAATGAATAGAAATATGTAGATATCCTTTTAAGTTTAAATTAATTTTAATAGGGATATATGTTCATGTTTGGAGAGACATATAGGATTTGGAATCTCTTTATTAGGGGTTTAGCTAATGAGATAAGCCGGACCATAAACATAGAAATTTCATCGCACTAGGAGTTCATATTTCATTTTGAATAATAATTTATGATTTGGGGAAGAAGTGTTCAATTTTTAAAAATGAAAAATTTGTTTTCAAATTTTCTATTTTTAAAATTCATGAAATGTATTGTTTAAAAATTTACTGATATTTAAAATAAGGGTTACGGCTTCCAAAATTTTTGAATGCAGAAAATGAAGAATTATGGAAAAAATGTTGTCATACTATGATGTGATAAAATTTAATATTTTTAATACATAAATTTCAAGAGAGTAAGCCTTATAAAATTTGGGGTACTAACAAAAAATGGAAACTAGTAAATATTTAAGAAACCCACTAGATGAAGTTGATGACAACATGGTTTCCCTGCTCCACATGGAATCCAATAGATGGTTCAATGTATATTTTAGTCCTTATGGTTTTAGAATGATGGAATAGGAGGGATAAACCAATGAAAGTGTGTCATTCCATCTAGTTATAGAAGAATAATCCACCCCCATCTTGGTGATCCAGAACCAGAGAATGCATAGGTGTGGCTGAACGTGATGAATCAAATCATAGGTTTCTATTGCACACCAACAGAGTGAAAGTCAAGATCCCTCTTTATATGCTGGATGATCTTTCACACTAATGGTAGGATTTAGTAAATCAAGATAAATTAGATCAAGGATTATAATGGGATTATTTTTAATAATTTTTCATCAAATAATTCTATCATATTGGTATCAGTTTTTCAATAATTGTGATACTATTCATCTTATTGTAGGAAAGCCTCATAGTGGTAGAGTATGAAACTAAATTTTTGAATATAGTCTACATTTTAGCTGATGATACAAAAAGTACATCCTTATAGGAACCCATATTCGAATCGGGACTGAGTTATGATATTCGCTCAGTGATTATTTTGATCTATATTATGAATTATACATAGATGGTTAAATGAGAAATTTTTTATTAATTGGACATTTCACGATCTTTGTGTGGATAGATCTTATTTACACCTATGAGAAATAGTATAAACTCTATTCATGGGAAAAGTAGAAGAGAGACACCGATTTTTTGGTGGTAACATGACTCAAAATTAGTCATCTAGATCCATTAATATTCCTCTATAAACTAATAAAAAACAGAGTATCTCATACTGGTTCCTTGGACCACATATTGTGAGTGTGTATGACAAATCATAAGGAAAGACATAGTTTCTCTCTGATGGGGAATATTCAGAGCTATTGTTATAGTGCTACGAGGCTAGGTGACATTGAAACTTATCTTGTGTCATAATCATTATATGATTCAATAGAATGATAGAAGAAGAATATCACTCTTTAGTATAATAGATCTATCAAGGATGATTCTAGATATTCCATGACTCATCAGAAAGGTAAATCACAAAATAGTTACAAGGAAAAAAGTGTCGTGAGAAAAAAATTATATGTAGCTGAAAGAAGTTATTACTGATGATCAATTTGTACTATCAATGGTGAGAGGTATGATTCTTATGAATTCAAAACTTATAGATGTTTTTTGGATATGATTGAATCCCATTCTTTTATTTATTCTCATGAAATTGATTTTCTTGGTTTAAATATTATGATGATACCTTCTATGTTAAAACATCAAACTCCATTTATTCAAAGAGAATTTCCAGCCATTCATTATAGATCATATTCAATAAGAATTGATGGAGTTGTGTGGATAATGGATTTTCTATTTATGATATGGGTTTCTATTAGATTATCCATGTTATGGATTGGTTGAAAACATTCCAGGAACACATAAACTGTTATACCATAGGTCAATTTTAAAACTAAAGATAAAATCGATCATCTCATTAGAGAAGAAAACAAATTTAAAGGAATTTGAAATGTTCTTTTTTGATCTATTAGTTAGAATCATCTCATACTAGTTGACAGGATTTACTTTGGTCTTTATAGGTTAAATATATAATAGTAGTTTTTTAGTGGTTTTTGACAAGTTTTATTAATTTATTCCTGAAAATTTATATGGATTACCAATGATAAGATATGTGGAGTTTATAATTAATCACATGTTATGGTCCATCCATATGTCCATTATATATTACCCAATGGAACCAATAGAATTATGGATCATAATGTTAAATTAGAAGATATAGAATGAAAAGTGTTCATTTGTCCATGAATATCTTCATGGTTAGAAGTGGTATTGTTTTTTAAAAAGTATTCTATAATTCTTTGGAATTTTTTGGATTATGAAAAGATAAATCATATAATGATGATGATTTTGTATCAACTTCAATGAATTTTTTTCTTGTTCCATAAATTGACAAGAGCTCAATGGTTCCCAAATATTGACTTATGATCATGATATCACCAATTGTAGGGTTGAGAAGAAGGATATTCAAAATACGGATTTCAGTATTATATATGTCCATTTTGAAAATGTGCTAACGCCTTTTAGTCCTATGAATTCACATGTTTTCATTGATTCATTGTTGAATTCATGTTTAAAAAAATATCTAGATTATTTGATAGTTGTGTTTGTTGAATATATAATGGTGTATTGAAGAACAAGGGTTGAGCAATAAAAACACGTAGTGACTGTGTTCGGTATATTTCAGAACCATCACCTTTATTTTAAATTAACAAAGTTTGATTTTTGGATACAATAGTTATGTTTCCTAGACCATGTGATGTTAAAATAAGTCATTTATTTGGATCGAGAAAATATATTGTTTGTTTTTTCTTAGAAACAACCAAATAATGTCTTTGATATACAGGGTTTCCTTTGTGAAGATATTTATTGGCGGCATTTTTTATGATTTTTTGTGAATACCTTCACCAATGACAACATTGAAAAGGAATAATGATCCATTCTAATGGAAAAAAATTTAGGATGTTTTTAAATAACTGTATATTGGCCTTAAATTAGTACCAATATTTTTTTTCTTAAATAAGTACATTAGTATGTGGTGTATTTAAAAGATTTGGGATATGGTTTGGGATGTGTAATCATGGATGGTGACCAAGTTATTGCATATGATCATGTCGTTTACTGTTTCTTGAGAAGAATTACCCAAAATGTGGATTGGAGTTATCTATCCCAGTCTATTATTTGAATACACAACATCATTACCTCATTGGTGATATATTTACATTATTATGGATCAAGAAATTATTTAAAAATATTTTCACATAAAGGATTTTAATATGATACAAATAATATGTATGGATTATCTCTAATTTTTTGATATTGACATGATTTATAAAAACTGTAAATGGAATATGATGATAGATATATTATGAGGAATGGTGTATTCTCAATTGGAAAAAAAACATTAGACTAGTGGCATCTGATGTCTTTTTTAGCCAACATGCACACATAATGTTACAATCGAGGTAATTTAATTGTTTTATTTCATGTTTTTTATTTTCTTAATTTATTGGAGGTGGTTAAAAATGCATAGAAAAATAATTATGAATGTTTTCAAATGATGATAAAACTCAATAGTGGGGAGACCATTGAGTGTTGAATGCTTGATGAGAGTTCATTACTATGGTTGTTAAATCAAATCGTAATACCCATGGTTTGTTTAGAAAAATTATTCATAATTACCACCAATAAATATGTTTTGTTCATCTAATAATATAAAAGATGTATAATATATTGAAAGAAATGTTTTTTTGGGTCTGTAGGAAAATAATGGTGGATTAGATTGATTTGAGATGCTTAAGATGTCAACAAGTTAAAGAAAAACATCAGCGACTAGTAGGTATGTTTCATTCTTTTCCAATTCCAATGTGGTAATGGGAAATGATAGATATGGATTATGAAATAGGTAGCATAAGAATTGTTCAGAAACACAATGCCAAATGGGTGATAGTGGAGCATATCACAATGAGGTCAGCTGGTGTCCCCACTAACCAGAAAACTCACACAACCGCCTCCAGCCAATCCTCGGCTGCCTGAGGGTCCGTCTCCCCGCGGAATCTGGGTGGTCTCTAACGCTGAAACTCATGCAGTGCACTAAGGCGATATGCACTATCAGCGGCAGGGGCTGGTGGCATCTGTGGCTGGGCGGGTAGTGGTACAACAGGTGCCTCTGCTGAAAAAGGGCCCTCCACCGAGGCCTTGTTGCTCGGTGGGTTGTCGTCTTGCACAACACTCGGAACACTAGCTGGCTACCATTGTGGGGCCATCCAGAAAGAAATAGGTGCGCCACGGTCAAACAGTATACCTGGTGAGCGGACACAAAGTAATCACAAAGAAAACTTTTGAAACACACATGCAATCAATGTTTTTGTGCACTGAATCGGAAATCAGAAGTCAGGGTCCTAGTGTACGGATACGTCGGCCGCCGCACCAACACTGGACTCCCTGAACTGAAGACCACACTTGGTACCCTTAACACTATTTCTTCACAGAAGAGAATGATCAGACTTCTGAGTTCTGTGGTAGAACAGACTCCTCTGATACTAATTTGTCACGACCCTTCCTCGGGACCCGTTTCGTGACTACCCCAAGCCAGCCTCCCATAGGCCAGGGGCTGGCGACTAGCACCAAGGCATAAATCCCTATAACTAGGATGGCATTGCCTTTAAGAAACATAACCACACACACAACAGGAGAACAAGTGGAAGAAAACACTAAGTAAATCAATATAACAAGAGTGTTGAAAATACAAAGGGGGACGGAAATACCAGCCCAACAGTAAAGTACAAGAAAAAGACAAAACAACAGGAAGGCGTAAAGTTGCTCCTGGATCATCCTCCGGAGTCCCTACCTAAAGGGTAGGTACAGATGGACACCTCATCTCTCTACGTTCTTCTGTCAGCTCCAGGTACCGTCTCATCGTAGAGTCCTCCTCCGGGTGCCCTCTCATCGTGAAGTCCACCTCCGGGTACCGTCTTGTCGTGAAGTCCACCTCCGGGTACCGTCTATCTCTACAAGCCTCACCCTCGATCAGCGTTTTCTGTCTTCTGCATCCAACACAATGATGTCCGGGCATAGCCCCTGTAGGGGTGAGTATACGCTACTCAATAGGGACCCCGAGACCCCCGAAGGACTCAAAGAATTGAAAAAGGAAAATCCACAAAAGAAAGATACAATCACAAAGTAAAAACCAACACTACTAAGGTATATGCCCATACATACACCTAAGTCATCTATTCCAGTTCGGCTCCAACATCTGAGCCCAAGTTCGATCACGTCCACACAGGATAGTACAACCCAATCCACACAGGATAACACAACCCAATCCACATAGGAAAGCAAGTCAATCATATTGAAGATATTGATTGAAAGTCAAGACTCAGCTCATACAGGTATGCTTATTTGATGAAATAGATGATCAGATATAGCCACTTATTCATCTATGATGGGACCCACATAGGATACTAAACTAGCCAAGCTGCCGAACCCACATAGGATTTCAGTGTAGTCTTCATGGCCGTCGAACCCATATAGGATTTCAGTACGGTCTCCATCACTGCCGAACCCTCATAGGATTTCAGTGCAGTCTTCATCACCGCCGAAACCACATAGGATTTCAGTACAGTCTTCATCCCTGCCGAACCCACATAAGATTTTAGTGCAGTCTTCATCGCTGTCGAACCCACAATGGATTTCAGTACAGTCTCCATCGCTGCCGAACCCAGATAGGATTTCAGTGCAGTCTTCATCGCCACCGAACCCACATTGGATTTCAGTACGGTCTTCATCCCTGCCAAACCCACCTAGGATATCAGTGCAGTCTTCATCGTCGTCGAACCCACATTGGATTTCAGTACGGTCTCCATTTCTACCAAAACCACATAGGATTTCAGTGCAGTCTTCATCGCCACTGAACCCACGTAGGATTTCTGTACGGTCTTCATATCTTCCGAACCCACATTGGATTTTAGTTCAGTCGTCACAGTCGCAGTCGCAGTCACAGGCAGCTCAAGGGTTCCCGCGCACAGCAAGCTCATTCGGAAGAGTCCGCTCCACGAGCCGAGGGGTTGATACATCAACTGATACGAAGTCTGGAGTTGGTGTATCCAAATGTTTCGTATTGTCAACATGAACTCAACGTCACAGACGGCGCGTCAATCAGACACCCGGTCTGAGAGTTATTGGCTTTTGCGTCGCGAGGCCCTGGTTGGTTTTTAAGTCAAAACCAACACGACTGTACTCCAACTGCATCCAAACCTTGATCGGAGTAAGCCAAAAGGTCCGGCTCACTAAGAGGAATCCATCAAAGTAGACGGCTCGTCAAACGGACGTCCGGAGCTCATGTTATTAGCATTTCCGCTCCAAGGGCCCTGTTGGTTTCGTATTCAAACCAACCTGGCTGAACCCAATGTTCTCAGAAACCTTAAGTGTAATATACCGAAACCACCACCTCAATCCAAGGATCGCATCGCAACTGACGGTGCATCGATCGGGGTTTGGAATCCCATGTTTTGGGCGTTTGAACTATAACGGCCCGAGAATAGGGGGTTCGGGCCCGGACCGACTCGGCGCGAGACCCCCCGGGTCGGCTTGAACCGGGCCGACCCGAACTGAGTCCGGGTCCGGCCCAATATGGTGCAGCCCGGCTCGATGGGCGCGGCCCAGCCTAGCTTGCTCGTGCGTCCGCGTGGCCAACTCGGTGAGCCGAGCTGAGCGGATAGGGGGGAGCGTTCTGCCCCCCCCCCCCCCCCCCCGATTGAAGTCGCCCCCCCCCCCCCACCCCCCACGTGTGGGCCACTCCCTTTGACTGTGGGGGGTTCCGACCTCCAGTCTCCCCTGGTCCCACGCGGTCGCGGGACCGCTGCCTGCCACGGTGGCTTCAGCCGCTGCGGACCCTCCCAGCGGCTCGCCGGGCGACGCCGCCTTCGGCCATCGGCGCCGCCGTGCTGGCGTGACGGACCGACATGATCTTCCGCGGACCACCGGATGCGCTCCGGGGGTCCATTTTTCTTACGGTCTTCGCCGACAGTCCTCTCGGGACCAACTCTTCATTGCGAAGGTTTCAAATTGCCTATGTGTCCCATTCCTTCATCTCCCGTCAATCCGCGCACAATGATCAACCAACGGAGTCTTTGAATCGCCCCCGCGACCCTGACTCCGGGCACGGTTTTGTTCGGCCTCACTGGCACCATGCGACGGCGCCGTGCATCCTTGCCGTATTTCTCCATGAATCTGTGCGGTTCTGTTGCACCGCGCCGCCTTCTTTCGAACCGCAACATCACCACAACAAAGGGGGTGGAGAGACGGTCGTGTTCATGCGGTCCGACCTCCTCCTCTTTAAGATGATATCAAGCGGCCCAAAAAAAATATAGACGAAGAACAGAAAAGGATATATCATGAACAAAAGAAAATAACCCCTACTTCAAGCATTGTCATCGAGCGAGGTTTTCCGCGGAAAGGGACGTCGCGGAAGAAGACTCCATAAGCGTTGCGGTAGGAGGATCGGCGGTGTCGCGTCGTCGACCTCCGAGGATGGCGTCCCTCACCGGCTGCGCCGAGGGAGGAAGACAATACGACGAACTCTCCTTTGCGGTGATGGAGTTCTTTGTCGAAGGCTCGGTGTTTATCGCGTTCTTCGACGAGGAACGAGAACGTTCTTCGGAACGTAGAGCTTTCCTCTCCAAAATCCTCACGCACAACAAAACCTCCCTAATAAAATAAGCGTTGCCTTATTTTATTACTCAAGACAAAGGTTTTTGAAATTGAAAATTGAATCATTCAATTAATTGAATTAATTGAAGAGTTTTAACCACCCAATTAAAGAGGCGTTTATTATTTAGTTAAACGCAAGAGTTTACTTTCATTTAATGGGGGTGCAGGTGTGTTACCTAATTAAAGAGGGGTTTTGAGGAAGTTGAATAGGTGGGGCTCGTGTGGGCCCCACCCCACAAATATCGTACCTAGTGGAGTAGGATATAGTGGGTCCCACTCCAATGACTTATCATAGGTTAAACTACATTAAATAAAATAAAATTTCTCGCACCATTTTATTTTATTATTTTACTTAACCCAAAAATTTACATACCACACCCGAGAAAACGAAACTCCAGAAAAGGTGTTCCTAATCAATTACTGGCGCTGCGATTCCATCGGTGTCCTCAGATTTTAGTTCCAAGCACCGGTTCAAAAGATAGGAAAACTCTCTCGTTCGTTCACTGAACTTACCCTAGCCAAACCTCATATAATGATTCCGGGCACACCGGGCCTTGGAATCAGGTGCCTTCAGAAACTGCATTCTTGTAAAAACCCAAATAAAATTATGAAAAAATTTATCTTGAATTTTATGGGTCTTTAAATTACTCCCACCTCAGGACTTTACGTCCCTGTAAAGCTATAACACAAACTAGGGAAACAAAAGTGGTACTGAGCACGCATCTGAGCCTTCCGCTCCCACGTGCTCACCTGGAGGTTTCCATGCTGAAAACGAAACCGCACAAGAGGAATCGACCGTCCTCGTAGGACCTGCTGCGGTCATTCCTCAACCTCTACTAGAACCCCACAAAATCCACCCCATCGCCAATGTCTATCTTCCCATGGTTGATGAAATTCACAGAGTCGTGCTCGTATCCCCTCAGCTGAGATACGTGGAAGACATCGTACACCCGGTGCAAATGAGGTGGATGGGTCAAGAGGTAAACCACCTCGCCTACCCTGTTGAGGACCTAGAAGGGTCCAATGAAGCACGAAGAAAATTTGCCGCCCTGGACAAAACTCTGTTACTCACGTCGAGGTGAGACATGTAGGGATACGTGGTCACCATCCTTGAACTCCAGTTGCCTCCGCCTCCTATCAGCATAATTTTTTTTGGCTCTGAGCTGTCCTCATCCACTCCTAGGTGACTTGGACCTTTTCTGGTCCTACAAGAGCTGCTGAGATTTCTTCTTTTCCAATAAGAGAAAATCTGGTCTCATCCCCTGTATGAACCACATTCCTTTCCTAATATATTCAATCCCAACATGGATGATACTAATCCATACCAATGATGATGTTTCAAGGCATCGATGCTACTACCAAGAGATCCAACTGTTACTCTCGCCTCCAAGAGTTGAGTCACAATGTCGGCATCAGTGTGTGGTAACCGGGTCTCCTCCAGTCAGTATCTCCCAAGTGAGGCTCAAGTCAATGGTTTTTAAACCGGAACCTCTTAGTAACAACAAAAGGAGAGGACAGGAAAGTAAATGCCATAAGGAAAGGTGTATTTTATTACTACAAATCAAGTACAAACACACAAATCATCTACAAACAAACATCAAAAAATATAGAAGCTGTAGGATCGAAATATAATATGAGATGCTCAATATACAAGAGGGGGGTGAATTGTATACTTTAAAAATTCCTTTGGAACCTTTAAAGTTAGTTATGAATAACTAGAGTTTCCTTAAGAAAAGGAAAGGGCTAAGTTTAACAAAGTTAAACTAAGTAAATTCACAACACCTCTAACACCGCACTAAACTTGGAAAGAGATTCCAAAAGTAGGTTCCAGAAATATGATTCCGGAGATTGAAACTTAAAAAAAGTTACAATATAAGATTCTACCTTAATGCGTATAGAATCTAAACTAATCAGAGTAAGTAAGGAAGTATAATAAAGTTATACTTTCCTTAAGATACAAATTGCAGCGGAATAAAGACAAGTAGTAAAACTACTAGTAACAAGATAATAGTCTTTTAACCCAAAGAGAAGGGTATCCAACAACCTTGGATAAAGGTCCCTTGATTTATACTTTCAAGCAAGTCTGTCTTACCCACACCAGGGTAAGCCCTCGATACGAAGATCGGTGTCTCTGTCTTGCTATCCCTGCAAGCCCTCAACTTCAAGGTAGTTGGCAACCTCTGTCTTTCTCAGCAAGAAAGCCCTCGATCTTTAAGGTAGTTGGCACCTCTGTCTTCCTATCCCCGGAATCCCTCGAATGTAATCACCAACATTCGGAGTCGCATGAAGGTTTGAGAGTTAATAAGAGACTCTCTCTCTAGAAATCACTTCAACAGCATGTAGGCACAAAACTCAGTTGATTTTCCAACAGCTATTCATCAGCTTCGAGCTCTTTCAAATGACCTCCTATTTATAGGTAAGGTCGGCTCCTTCTCCAACGGTCATATTTTCCTTAAAGTTTGGAGGGACCTATACACGTGTCACTTAGACAATGGTTAGTTTATAACAAAATGGACGACATCGTTTTATAACAAAGTAAGTGTAACAGAATGTACGACATCGTTTTAAACTCTAACATAAAAGTTCGGAATAGAAACTTCGGAGTGAAGGTTCGGAGTGAATAAATTCAGAGTGTATAAAACAATGATAATCAGATTCTGTTTAATAGGTGAATTCGGAATGAGAATTCGGAATAGGAATTCGTCATCAGAAATCGTAATGAGAATTCGTCATCAGAATTCGTAATGAGAATTCGTCATCAGAATTCGTAATGAGAATTAATCATCAGAATTCGTAATGAGAATTCGTCATCAGAATTCGTAATGAGAATTCATCATCAGAATTCGTAATAGGAATTCGGAATGAGATTTCTTCATTAGAATTCGTAATGGGAATTCTTCATTGGAATTCGTAATGAGAATTCTTCTTCAGAATTCGTAATTAGAATTCGGAATGGGATTTCTTCATTAGAATTCGTATCCTGAATCTGGAATAGAACTTAGTCAGAGTTCATATCCGGAATTCGGAATGAAACTTCCTTATAGTTCTTGTCCAGAATCTGAACCCTAAAACAGAATTCTTTTATATCAAAGTTATAATGACTCCGAGAAAACGAATATGAATCTCACACTTAAGAAAAATATGAAAAATATGATAAGGATAATTTTCCTTATAAAAGAGATTTTCCTTAAGAAAGCAATTTTCCTTATAAAAGCAATTTTCCTTAAGAAATCATTTTTCCTTACAAAAGCGATTTTCCTTCAAGATAAGGTGTTTGTGATTTTCAAAACAAGAAAGAATGGAAAAGTCATAAGGAAAACCTTATTGACTCAACAATCTCCCCCTTTTTGGAAAGCACAAACATCCTTATGAAAAAGCTATTCTAAGAAGAAAGAAACACATTAAAGCTTATCTCCCTTGGTTTAAGAATATAGATGAATACGACTAACTCCCCCTTAGGCTTTGAAACTCTAAGGATCGTATTCATATTTCCGGAGTGATGTTTCTTTAAGAAAAACTCCCCCTTAATCAAACTCTTATTAGAGTTCTATTTCCTTGGGTATTTTTCTTTCTCCGCCTTTGATAAGCACTTATTAGATTTCCCCTTTTTCTTAAGGATCTTTTCCTTCTCCCCCTTTGTGATTTTCAAAAAGAATTTGAGGGAATGGAAAAACTTAACAAAGTACCTGAAAAATTAGTAATGACAACAAACGAAACAACAGGCACAATTTCCATTAGATTTGAAATGTCAGCAACAAAAAAAAATTACAACAAAAAGATCGGATTGGTCATTTCGGATCTTTCTCCTTCGACATGAGCCCCTTAAGAATTGTCTTGATCTTTTTGAGGTCCTTATGATCTTCTTCAGCTTGCTTTTCTAAGGCAACTATTCTTGCTGACTGAGCATCAATGGTTTCTTCCTGATCCTTAAACCTTTCTTCCTGAGCTTTCATCTTCTCTTCCTGAGCTTTCATTCTTTCTAGAAAATCGATCTGATGATCCCTTTCAAATTTCCAACTTTGATTAATAGAGTTGAGCTTTCCATTCAGATCTCTCACTTCCTGAATCCGAATGTTCTTTTCCTTTGTCAAATTTTCTTCGAATGATGCAGTCAGCTCTTTAATCTTCTTGTCCTCGGTTTCAAATTCATCCTTAACATTATCCTGAAACTCATCCAGCAACTTCATCTCTTCCACAGTTTTCTTAGACCAGCTTGTCATCCTCTTGCAAGATCTTTTATGTGCTTCGTAACCAACGAAGAAAGTTTTGAACTGAGCTTCAATCTCAACACACTTATCCATTACCATGGATACAGAGTCGGTTTTCTGATTCAGCGCATGTTGAAGCATCTGGCATCTAGAGTCAATACTGGAGAAGGTTGGAATGGTTCCCACCAACTTCTTCAAGGACTGAACAACAAAATCGTGCCCCAATGATGATGACTCCGAATCTGAAATCTTGCTAGGAGAATCTTCTTCCTCAATAAGCTCCAACTTCCTCTTCTAAGAACTACCAGCTTCCTTCCTCATACTCTTTTCTGAACTCGGGGTATCAGCAAGAATTTGTTTCCCCTTATCTTTTTCTGGAATAGAAACATGTTCCGGAGATTTCTTCTCACTGTCAGACACTTGAACAACCAAATCTTCCTCATCAGCAACTTCTACATTTTCCTTCTGAGCAGCATCAAGTGAAAGATGTTCTTCTTCTCTCAGACAAGAAACTTCTTCTTCGCCTTTCTCTTCTTCCATAGTCGGAGTAACAAGCTTCGAAGATTGAGCTTCAGATGTTCTGAGCGACAAGTGTTCCGAAGGAGTTCCTTTATATTCATCTACTTGTTTGAGCACATCACCTGTCTCACCACTTCCTTCAGCAGCTTCTTCAACTTCTTCCACTTGCTCTACTTCCTCAGTAGCAACAGCCTCTTCCGGAGTAACAAGATTTCTTCCTGGAGTCTCAGGTAGAGATTCCAGAGAGAAAGATCTCGGAACAGGAATGGTTGCTGAAACCATTTCATTGAACTTTAACAAGGCCTGAGCTACCTCAGCCTCGGACATTTTCTTCTTCAGTTTCTTCTCCTTTGCTTGTTTCTCGAGCTCATCAGCAGCCTTCTCTTTCAGAGCTTTAGCCTCTGCAGGATCCAATCCGAACTGCGGATCTCCTTCCTTCCTCTTCTCTTTATCAGCTCTCCACTTTGCTGCAACCTCATCAGTATAGGTTTTCTTCTTCTTAGACTTAGGAGGTGCGGAGTGGACTTCCTTAGACTTGGGTTCCTCAGCTTCGACAACCACTTCTTTCAGCTTCCTCTTCCTTACCGGCTTGGATGATTCCGGATCAGCCACTTTTGGAGTCACTTCTACTTTTGGAGGCAGATCAATAAACTTCCCAGACTTCTTGTCAAAAGCTATATTCATCCTTTTAAGAGTGGCATCACTGAGAAACGTGATCTTGAAAACTTTCGGCTTAGAACTGCAAGCTACCTTGAAAGATTCTAGGCAACGAACTATGAGCTTTGACAATATTGCCGGGTACATCACGATCTGGGCTCTCAGATTCCCCTTCTTCAAATTCTCAATATTAAGAAGAATATGCTTCATCAAGTTAAATTTCCTTAGATTTATCAGGAAATCTAAGATATATATCTCACTCTTCTTCAGACTATCCTTATCTCCTTTGCTCGGTACGATAAGCCCTTGTACCCATAACTCCAGAATCCGGAAGTTTGTAGATAGGCTTGCTATTTTCGGAGCCTTGTCATCATCCAATCCGAGAATTTCTAATGCCTTTTCCTTGTTGAAACTACCCAAAGAGTCTGGCAATACGTGGGAAATAAACTCAGCTTCCCCTTCATAACTTAGCCCTACCAAGCTTGCAGCCTTGGTGTAAGAAAGCTTATATGTCTTGCCATACGATTTGAAAGAAAATTTTTCTCTATTATCTTCCTCGAAGAAAGCAACTGACTCATAAAACTCGACAAGCAATTCAGAGTACACTTCATCTTGGTTGCCGGTTTTTGATACCGCAACACCTTCCCAGCCATTCAGCTTGATATTCTTTGAAATAATAGAATCGTAGTTGCTGAAGAAATTCGGATGAACTAACCTCTCTCTGTAGACTAACCACTGAGAAATAGGCTTGGTTGAAGACATTTCTTGAGAAGCTCACTCTGCAGACATTCGGATTAGAAGTCCTCTGAGATATTCGGAACAGAGAAGACTGAAGTTCGGAACTGAGAAAACTGTGGTTCGGAACGGCCTTAAATTGGAGAGTCAGAGCTTCAGCACGCAAAAGCTTGAAATCGATGTGGGACGAGAAAATAGGGTCCCCTTTATATAGGCAATGGGATGATGGTTCAACTTCCACGGTTGATCTGACGGTCTAGAATGATCTGAGATCAGATCTAACGGTTGAAAGCTTGAATCCGATCTTTTTGAGGCTTTATTAAAGTAAAGAATTAAGAAATCCAAAAACCAAAAACAAACTATAAGAAATTTCCAGCAAGTAAAATATGATTACGAAAACTTCAGTAAGGAAATCATACCTTTCAGATTAGCTTAGGAAAGTTATTCGTAATGGGTAATATAAAGACGATTACGAAAAACTCAATACGAAAAAGTAAATGCGAAAAGTCAATACGAAAAACTCAATACGAAAAAGTAAATACGAAAAGTCAATACGAAAAACTCAATATGAAAAAGTAAATATGAAAAGTCAATCCGAAAAACTCAATACGATAAAGTAAATACGAAAAGTTGTTATGGAAAATTCAGTATGAAAGTTTCGTTATGAAAATACCAGTACGAAAGTTTTCCATTCCGGAAATTTTCAATACAAATACTTCCATTCCAGAAGTATTCTGTGCGAAAATATCCTTTCTTGGAAAATTGTAGTTCCGGAAGTTCCATTCCGGAAATTTTCGTTCCGAAAAGTTTGAAAACAAATTTTGAAAAACTTTGTTAAACAAACAATCAAATGTACTCCCCCTATGAAAAGGAGTTTATTACTGTAAGGATATTTTTTCAACAGAAAGTTAATTAAGGAAGATTACCTTACGGTTATCATTCCTAGCTTCTGTTTAATATATTCAAATCTATCAGAAGGAAAGGATTTTGTGAAAATATCAGCAAGTTGATCTTGCGTTCCGATAAACTGAAGAATAATATCTCCTTTGAGTGTGTGATCCCTAAGAAAGTGATGCCTTATATCTATGTGTTTTGCACGAGAGTGATGTGCAGGGTTTTTACTTAGGGCAATGGCACTTGTGTTATCACACAAAATTTGAGTTTTAGTAAAACTCAAGCCATAGTCTGTGAGTGTGTGTTGCATCCACAACACTTGTGCACAACAACTTCCAGCTGCTACATATTTGGCTTCAGCAGTGGAAAGTGCAACAGAATGTTGCTTCTTGCATGACCAAGAAACTAATGAATCTCCTAAGAAATGACAAGTTCCGGATGTACTTTTCCTATCCATTCTACATTCACCAAAGTCAGCATCAGAAAAGCTTTTTAGAACAAAATCATTTCCAGAAGTATAAAATAATCCTAGATCCATGGTTCCCTTAAGGTAGCGAAAAATTCTTTTTACTGCCTTTAAGTGAGATTCCTTAGGATTGGATTGATATCTTGCACATAAGCATACTGAAAACATTAAGTCTGGTCGACTAGCTGTTAAGTAAAGTAGACTTCCAATCATACCTCTAAAAGATGTTTGATCTACTGGTTTCCCAGCTTCATCAAGATCTAGAGAGTTTGAGGTACCAATAGGAGTACTTATACTCATAGTGTTGTCATAACCATACTTTTTAAGAAGATCTTTAATATACTTATGTTGAGATATGTAGGTTCCTTCTGGTTTTTGAGAAATTTGAAAACCAAGGAAAAATGTTAACTCACCCATCATACTCATTTCAAACTCGGATTTCATTAGACTAGCAAATGAGTCAGTCAAAGCTTGCTGAGTTGAACCAAATATAATGTCATCAACATAAATTTGAACAATCAAAACATTTTTCTTATCTTTCTTTATAAAAAGGGTTGGATCTGCATTTCCCTTAACATAGTTATTTTGAAGCAAAAATCCAGTAAGTCTATCATACCATGCTCGTGGGGCTTGTTTAAGGCCATACAAAGCTTTGGTAAGTCTAAAAACATGATCTGGATATTTTGTATCTTCAAAGCCAGGAGGTTGTTCAACAAAAACTTCCTCTTGAACATAACCGTTAAGAAAAGCACATTTCACATCCATTTGGAAAAGTTTGAAATTAAAGAATGCTGCAAAAGCGAGTAGAATATGGATAGATTCAAGTCTAGCTACTGGAGCATAGGTTTCTTCGTAGTCTATTCCTTCTTGCTGATTATAGCCTTTAGCAACAAGTCTAGCTTTATTTCTAACAATGACTCCATTTTCATCACATTTATTTCTGAAAACCCATTTTACTTCAATAACAGAAGTTTCCTTAGGTCTTTCAACCAAGGTCCAGACTTTATTCCTTTCGAATTCATTTAGTTCATCTTGCATTGCTTTGATCCAATCAACATCACCTAAAGCTTCATCAGTGATTTTAGGCTCTAATTGAGAAAGAAATGCTAGATGTTCTACTTCATTTCTTAAGGAACTTCTAGTCCTTACAGGTTGATTTACATCACCAATGATACTATCACTGGGATGATTCTTAAGAAACACCTGATTTGGCTTTTGTAAAACCTGTTCATCAACATAGGGTAGAAAGTCTTCTGGGGTAAATGTTTCAGAAGTATCTTCTAGAACAATTTCCTTATCAGAAGGTTCTTCTATCAAAGGTTGACAATCAGTTTTTGAAAACACATCCGAGGATGTAGGTTGGGAAGTTTTAAAAACAAAAGGGTCTGATTCATCAAATTTTACATGTACTGTTTCCTCAACAGTGCAAGTATTTTTATTAAAAACTCTATAAGCCTTAGAGGTTGTGGAATAACCTAAGAAAATCCCATCATCTGATTTGGGTGTGAATTTATGTAAGTTATCTTTAGTATTCCAAATGAATACTTTGCAACCAAAAACCTTGAAGTAGGAAAGTCTTGGTTTTCTACCATTCCATAACTCATAATGAGTTTTATTAAGAGAAGGTCTAATTAAAACCCGATTTATAGTATAACAAGCAGTACTTACAGCTTCAGCCCAGAAATGTCTAGCAATAGAATATTCACTCAACATGGTTCTAGTTATTTCTTGAAGAATTCTATTTCTTCTTTCAACTACACCATTCTGTTGAGGAGTTCTAGTTGCTGAAAAATTGTGAGTAATACCTTTCTTACTACAAAATGTTTCAAAATCAGAATTTTGAAATTCTCCTCCATGATCACTATGAATAGTTTTCAATGGAAGGTTTTTCTCATTTTTAACTTGGGCTCTAAAACTTTTGAAATAAGAAAAAGCTTCAGATTTCCTTGCTAGAAAATAGACCCAAGTAAATCTAGTGTAATCATCAACTAGAACAAACACATAGTATTTGCCTCCAATGCTTCCAGTTTGTGTTGGACCAAAAAGATCCATGTGCACTAACTGTAATGCATCGGTTGTTGAGACTTCACCGATTGACTTAAAACTAGATTTATGTTGCTTGCCATACTGACAAGGATCACAAACTTTAGAAGAATCAAATCTAAGCTCCGGTAGATCCTTAACAAGTTTCTTCTTAGAGAGTTTACATAGGTTCCTAAGATTACAGTGTCCTAATCTTCTATGCCATAACCAAGAATGATCTTCCATTGCACTTAGTCAAGGTAAATCTTGGCTTCTTAGGTCTTCTACGTTTAAGGTGTAAACATTCTCTTTCCTGTTGGCTGAGAGAATAAATTTTTCCTTGGAATTGTGAACTAAGAATTTATCATTCCTAAAATTCACAAGGTAACCTTCATCACATAACTGACTTATGCCAATGAGGTTGTGCTTAAGACCTTTAACAAAAAGAACATTTGAAATCAAAGTTTTACCCAAAAGAACTATATTACCAATACCAACGATCTCTCCCTTAGCATTGTCTCCGAAAGTTACCTTTCCTCCTTTCGTTTTTATAATCTTTTCAAAAAAGCTTTTGTTACCAGTCATGTGCCGGGAACATCCACTATCCATGTACCAAATATTGTTGCTGGAACTTCCTTTATTTTCCTGAAATCAAGAACAAAGTTAGATTTTCGGAATCCAAACTTGTTTGGATCCGAGATTTCCAGACAATAAAATTTTTGGAACCCATATTTTCTTAGAAAAGTAAGCTTTATGAAAACCTAAGGATTGGGTTTTGTTTAAGGAACAATTTTTTGCCCAGTGACCACCACATTGACATTTAGTGCAAAATGGGGCACTTTGAGGAACAAAATAATTGTTACTGAAAACTGGTTTTGCATGGGTATAACCAAATCCGGATTTATTTCTTAAAGGTCGTATTTGAGAATACATCTTATCAAAATTTTCTTTACCATGGGTAAAGTTTGATAAACACTTCTTTAAGGAAAAAATTTCGGACTTGATTTTTACAACCAAGTTTTTATCCTCAAAATCATTAGTTTTGGAACGAGAGTTAGACTCGAAAAATTTTTTCATAGAAATTACTTTTTCTAATTCTTTAGAAAGTTTATTCTTTTCAGAACTTACTTCCTCAAGATTTTTTGAAATATTTTCAAAATCAGCATTTTTCTTATCAAGATATTTAGAAAGATCTGATATCTCTTTAGTAAGAATAGAATTCCTAGAATTTTCCTTATCAAGTTTCTTGTTGAGTTTGGAATTCTCAATCTCAAGAAGTTCAGAAAATCTAGAGACTTCTTCATAAGTAGGTAAAGTATTTTCCTCATCAGAAGATGATTCTTCATCAGAAGAGTTATAATACTTACTATCATTAGAATTTAAAGAAACATTGGTCAATGATTCAGCATTTTGTACCTTAGCCATAATACAATGATTATCAATAGGTAATCTGGCTATAAGACCAAGATTCTTCTGTCCTGAAGATTCATATTCAGAAGATTCATCTGAAGAGTCACCACCACTGGCACTCCAGGTGTCATTAGCTTTCAAAACTTTCTTAGCTTTAGCTTTGTAATACTTCTTCCTGTTCCTGTCTGAATGTCTTTCCTTCCTTTCTTTCTTTTTGAGCATAGGACAATCTGGTCTAATATGTCCAGCTCTCTTACATTCATAACAAGTAACTTCTCCATCTTTCTTATCTTTCATGTCCTTCTTCTTATACTTAGATTGAAAGTTTCTCTGTCTAGCTATCTTGTTCATCCTTTGAGCAAGATTGGCTAATTCATTTTCTGAAACTTCACTTTCACTAGATTCGGATTTGAAAATGACTTTCTTCGATTTGGATCTGGTTACTCTCTCAGGAGTCTTAGCTTTCATCTGATTTGAAGTTGTAGTAAAAGCAACAGTATCATTTCCATTCTTCTTCTTGATGTTGTCAGCATCTCTCTTCATTCTGGTCTCATGTTGTAGAAGAGTTCCAAATAATTCATCAAGAGTAATTTGAGTGACCTTCCTGTTCTCATCTATAGCTGTTCTCTTGGATTCCCACTCATTGGGCATAATATCAATTATCTTGTCCACAAGAGCTTCATCATCTAAACCTTTTTCTCCCATATATTGTAGACTGTTGACGATTGTCATAAATCTTTGTTGAACTTTACAGATAGGTCCTCCATAAGGAAAATTGAAGCCATGATATTCAGCTCTAAGCATAGCTCTTCTAGTCTCAATCACCTTAGAAGTCCCAAAGCGTGTAACCTATAACTTCTTCCATATACAGTTAGCTGCTTCACAAGAAAAAATTTGGCTATATATATTTCTAGTCATTGAACATAATAAAGTATTGCATACCTTATAGTTGAGTTGATATTCTTGCTTTTCCTGGTTAGTAAAGGTTCTGACTTCCTTGTCAGGAATTTTATAATCACCAGTAAGCATCACAAAGTTATCTACTCCAGTATTGATAACAAAAGTCTTCATACGATCTCTCCAGTACTCATAATCATTACCATCAAATATTGGTGGCCTTGTAGGATTCAGATTGTCAATTGATCCAACATTAATTCCTTCCATACAAAAAAAATAGCTTTGCACACAAACTTGTTAGTAGCTTAGAATCTAAATCACAAAGTTCGGAATGGGAAAAGTTCGGAATGGATAATCCGGAATGACAAAGTTCGGAATAGAAAAATGAGCAAGAAAAACTTGTATGTGAGTACAAGTATTTCAGTAACCTTGGCTCTGATACCAAATGTAAGAATGGTATAGAGTAAGAGGTTTCCAACCTCTGATACCAATTGTAGGATCGAAATATAATATGAGATTCTCAATATACAAGAGGGGGGTGAATTGTATACTTTAAAAATTCTTTTGGAACCTTTAAAGTTAGTTATGAATAACTAGAGTTTCCTTAAGAAAAGGAAAGGGCTAAGTTTAACAAAGTTAAACTAAGTAAATTCACAACACCTCTAACACCGAACTAAACTTGGAAAGAGATTCCAAAAGTAGGTTCCAGAAATATGATTCCGGAGATTGAATCTTAACAAAAGTTACAATATAAGATTCTACCTTAAAGCGTATAGAATCTAAACTAATCAGAGTAAGTAAGGAAGTATAAGAAAGTTATACTTTCCTTAAGATACAAATTGCAGCGGAATAAAGACAAGTAGTAAAACTACTAGTAACAAGATAATAGTCTTTTAACCCAAAGAGAAGGGTATCCAACAACAATGGATAAAGGTCCCTTGATTTATACTTTCAAGCAAGTATGTCTTACCCACACCAGGGTAAGCCCTCGATACGAAGATCGGTGTCTCTGTCTTGCTATCCCCGCAAGCCCACAACTTCATGGTAGTTGGCAACCTCTGTCTTTCTCAGCAAGAAAGCCCTCGATCTTTAAGGTAGTCGGCACCTCTGTCTTCCTATCCCCGGAATCCCTCGAATGTAATCACCAACATTCGGAGTCGCATGAAGCTTTGAGAGTTAATAAGAGACTCTCTCTCTAGAAATCACTTCAACAGCATGTAGGCACAAAACTCAGTTGTTTTTCCAACAGCTATTCATCAGCTTCGAGCTCTTTCAAATGAGCTCCTATTTATAGGTAAGGTTGGCTCCTTCTCCAACGGTCATATTTTCCTTAAAGTTTGGAGGGACCTGTACACGTGTCACTTAGACAACGGTTAGTTTATTACAAAATGGACGACATCGTTTTATAACAAAGTAAGTGTAACAGAATGTACGACATCGTTTTAAACTCTAACATAAAAGTTCGGAATAGAAACTTCGGAGTGAAGGTTCGGAGTGAATAAATTCAGAGTGTATAAAACAATGATAATCAGATTCTGTTTAATAGGTGAATTCGGAATGAGAATTCGGAATAGGAATTCGTCATCAGAAATCGTAATGAGAATTCGTCATCAGAATTCGTAATGAGAATTCGTCATCAGAATTCGTAATGAGAATTCATCATCAGAATTCGTAATGAGAATTCGTCATCAGAATTCGTAATGAGAATTCATCATCAGAATTCGTAATAGGAATTCGAAATGAGATTTCTTCATTAGAATTCGTAATGGGAATTCTTCATTGGAATTCGTAATGAGAATTCTTCTTCAGAATTCGTAATGAGAATTCGGAATGGGATTTCTTCATTAGAATTCGTATCCTGAATCTGGAATAGAACTTAGTCAGAGTTCATATCCGGAATTTGGAATGAAACTTCCTTATAGTTCTTGTCCAGAATCTGAACCCTAAAACAGAATGCTTTTATATCAAAGTTTTAATGACTCCGAGAAAACGAATCTGAATCTCACACTTAAGAAAAATATGAAAAATATGATAAAGATAATTTTCCTTATAAAAGCGATTTTCCTTAAGAAAGCAATTTTCCTTATAAAAGCAATTTTTCTTTAAGATAGCATTTTTCCTTACAAAAGAGATTTTCCTTAAAGATAAGGTGTTTGTGATTTTCAAAACAAGAAGGAATGGAAAAGTCATAAGGAAAACCTTATTGACTCAATAGAAGCAACATGAACAAAAGTATCCATGTATGGAGCTAGTCTCGCTCCTGCACATCTGCACCCGGAGCTCCATGATCATAGGCCTCAGCTGACTGAAGCTGCGCTCTTCCATGTCCACTCGTTCCCTACGGTCGGGGTGGTCTCCCAGGTGGTGGTGGTGGTAGGGCCTCAAAGCGTCGTCCACCACCCGCTGCTCGGCCAGCTCCTCTGCCTTGCCCACCTGCTCCCAACGGACTGCCATGGTCGATCCTCTGCCTGGGAGGTCCCTCTACCTCCTTCTGCTCATCTGCAGGATGATTCGGGCAGTATCGAGCCATGTGACCTTGCCCGCCGCATGTGTAGCATTTCTTTCTCCTCGAGTAGTTGGATCTCCTTCGTGTGCCCCGCACAACTGAATCTTCACCCTGAAATTTCCCATCTGATGGTCTACCCCGTTTGGACCTCTGCATCACCTCTCTACTTCCAACTGCAGAAGACTCTGCTATGGGTCGTCCTGCCGCTGGTGCCTGCTCGGAGAGAAAACTCTCCACTAGAAGGGCTCTCTCCAAAACCTCTACATGTGTCATAAAGTTGAGGGAGATCACCGAAGCCCTGATCTCATGCCTCAGTCCCTGCTCGAAGGTCTGGGCCCGGAAGAACGGGTCCCATACCATATCTATGGAGTAGCGTGAGAGATCAGTAAACCTTTCCGAATATTGGGCCATGGTCAAGATGCCCTTCTGTAGCTGTAGAAGCTCCTGGACGCGCACCGCACGGAGGGTGGCTGGGACGAACTCCGAGTGGAAGATGCTCTCAAAGTCCTTACAAAGGAGAGATGCCTCATCATGAAAATGAAGAATCAAGATCCACCATCTGCATGCAGCCGCGTGCAGGAGTCTCGCTGCGAGGATCACCATGAGGTCAGCTGGTGTCCCCACTAACCTGAAAACTCGCACAACCTCCTCCAGCCAATCCTTGGCTGCCTGAGGGTCCATCTCCCCGCGGAACATGGGTGGTCTCTGACGCTGAAACTCGTGCAGTGCACTAAGGTGACGTGCACTCTCTACGGCTGGGGCCGGTGGCATCGGTGGCTTGGCGGGTAGTGGTACCGCCAGTGCCTCCACCGAAAAGGGCCCTACACAGAGGCCTCGTCGCTCGGTGGGCTGTCGTCTTACACAATGCTCAGAACCCTAGCTGGCTGCCATCGTGGGGCCATCCTGGAAGAAACAGGTGTTCCACGGTCAAACAGTATACCTAGGAGCTGACACAAAGTAATCACAAAGAAATTTTTTGAAACACACATGCAATCAATGTTTTTGTGCACTGATTCAAAAATCAGAAGTCAGGGTCCTGGTGTACGGATACATTTGCCACCACACCAACACTGGACTCTCTGAACTGAAGACCACACTCGGTACCCTTAACTCTATTGCTTCACAAGAGAGGAATGTTCAGAGTTCTGAGTTACCCTGTAGAACCGACTCCTCTAATACCAATTTGTCACGGCCCGTCCTCGGGACCCATGTCGTGACTACCAATAGCCCGCCTCCCATAGGTCAGGGGCTGGCGACTAGCACCAAGGCGTAAATCCCTATAAATGGGAAGGAATTTCCTTGAAGAAACATAACCACACACACAACAAGAGAACAAGCGAAAGAAAACACTAAGTAAAGCAATATAACAAGAGTGCTAAAAATAAAAAGGGGGCCGGAAATACAATCCCAATAGTAAAGTACAAGAAAAAGACAAAACAAGAGGAAGGTCTCAAGATCCTCTTGAATCGTTTTCCGGAGTCCCTACCTGAAAGGTAGGTATAGATGGCCACCTCAACTCTCTACCTTCGTCTATCAGCTCCGGGTACCGTCTCATCGTGGAGTCCACCTCTGGGTACCCTCTCATCGTAGAGTCCACCTCTGGATACAGTCTCGTCGTGAAGTCCACCTCTCGGTACCGTCTAGCTCTACAAGCCTCAACCTTGATCAGCGCTGTCCTTCGTCTGCATCCAAGACAATGAAGTGAAGGCATAACCCATGCAGGGGTGAGTATACGCTATTCAGTAGGGACCCCGAGACCCCCGAAGGTCTCACAGAATCCACAAAGGATAATACAAAAAGGAAGGATAGAATCACGAATTAACAACCAACACTACTAAGATATATATGCCCATTAAAATACCTAAGTCATCAATTCTAATTCAGCTCCAACATCTAAGCCCAAGTTCGATCACGTCCACATAGGATAGTAAAACCTAATCCACACAGGATAACAAAACCCAATCCACACAGGAAAGCAAGTAAATCATATCGAATATATTGATTGAAAGTCAAGACTCAACTCACACAAGTATGCTTCTTCGGTGAAAGAGATTATCAGATATAGCCACAGATTCATCTATGCTGGGACCCATGTAGGACACTAAACTAGCCATGCTACCGAACCCACATAGGATTTCAGTGCAGTCTTCATGGTCATCGAACCCACATATGATTTCAGTACGGTCTCCATCACTGCCGAACCCACATAGATTTCAGTGCAGTCTTCATCACCGCCGAACCCACATAGGATTTCAGTACGGTCTTCATCCCTGCCGAACCCACATAGGATTTTAGTGCAGTTTTCATCGTCGTCGAACCCACATAGGATTTCAGTACAGTCTCCATCATGGCCGGATCCACATCAGATTTCAGTGCAGTCTTCATCGCCGCTGAACCCACATAGGATTTCAGTCTGGTCTTCATCCCTGCCGAACCCACATAGGATTTCAGTGCAGTCTTCATCAGCGTCGAACCCACATAAGATTTCAGTACGGTCTCCATCGCTACCGAAACCACATAGGATTTCAGTGCAGTCTTCATCACCTCTGAACCCACATAGGATTTCAGTATGGTCTTCATCCCTACAGAAACCACATAGGATTTCAGTGCAGTCGTCAAAGTCGCAGTCGTAGTCGCAGCCAACTCATGGGTTCCCGCACACAGCATGCTCGTTCAGAAGGGTCCGCTCCACGAGCTGAGGGGATGATACATCAACTGACACGAAGTCCGGATTTGATGTATCCAAAAGTTTTGTATCATCAACAGGAACTAAAAGTCACAGACGGCGCGGCAATCAGACACTCGGTCTGAGAGTTATTGGCTTTTTCGTCCCAGGGCCCCGGTTGGTTTTTAAGTCAAAACCAACCCGACCATATCCCAACTGTGTCCAAACCTCGAGCGGAGTAAGAAAAAAGGTCCGACACACTTAGAGGAATCCATCAGAGTCGAAGGCACATCAAATGGAAGTCCGGAACTCATGTTATAAGTGTTTCCGCTCTGAGGTCCCGGTTGGTTTCATGTTCAAACAAACCCGGTCGAACCTAGAGTTCTCCGAAACATTATGTGTAATATACCGAAACAACCACCTTGATCCAAGGATCACATCACAACTGACGGTGCATCGATCGGGGGTCTGTATCCCATGTTATGGGTGTTTGAACAAAAACTCTCCGAGAATTGGGGGTTCGGGCCCAGACCGACTCGGCCTGAGACCCCCTGGGTTGGCCCGAACTGGTTTGACCGGAACCGGGTCCAGGTCCGGACCAATAGGGAGTGGCCTGACTCGGTGGGAGTGGCCCGGCCCCGCCGGCACAGCCCCGCCCGACCGGGGCGCAGCCGGGCCCGGCCTGGCTCGCTCGCGAGGCCGCGTGGCCAGCCCGATGAGCCACGCTGAGCGGACAGGGGGGGGGGGGGGGGAGCGCGCTGCCCACCCAATTGAAGCTGCCCCCACCCCCCACGTGAGGGGCCGCTCCCTTTGACCGCCGGGGGGTTATGACCCCCGGTCTCCCCTAGTCCCACGCGGCTGTGGGACCACCGCCTGCCGCCGCGGTGGACACTCCTGGCGGCGCGCCGGGCACTGATGCCTCCTAGCTGCCGGCTGCTACCTCCGGCCTCCGGCGCCGCCGTGCCAGCAAGGCGCGCCGACAGGATCTTCCGCGGACCACCGGACGTGCTCCGGTGGTCCGTTTTGCCTGCGGTCTTCGCCGGCGGTCCTCCCGGGTTCGGCCCTTCATTGCGAAGGTTTCAAACCGCCTATGCGACCCATTCCATCATTGATCGTCTATCCGCGCATGACGATCAACCAGCGGAGTCTTAGAATCCCCCTCGCGGCCCCGACTCCGGTCGTGGTTTTGTTCGGCCTCAACGGCGCGACACGACGGCACCGCACATCCTTGTCGTATTTCTCCACGATTCTGTGCGGCGTTGTTGCACCGCGCCACCTTCTATCGAACCAAAACATCACCACAACAAAGGGGGAGGAGAGTCGGCAGTGTTCGTGCAGTCCGACCTCCTCCCATTAAGACGATATCAAGCGGACCAAAAAAAATATAGACAAAGAACGGAAAAGGACATCTCATGAACAAAAGAAAATAACCCCTACCTCGAGCATTGTCGTCGAGTGAGGTTTGTCGCGGAAAGGGACGTCACAGAAGGAGACTCTGTAAGCGTCGCGGTAGGAGGATCATCGGCGACGCGTCGTCGACCTCTGAGGATGGCGTCTCTCACCGGCTTCGAGGAGGGAGGAAGACGGTATGACGAACTCACCTTTGCGGTGAAAGAGTTCTTTGTCGAAGGCTCGGTGTTATTCGCATTCTTCAATGAGGAACGATAACGTTCTTTGGAACTTAGAGATTTCATCTCCAAAATCCTCTTGCACAACAAAACCACCCTAATAAAATAAGTGTTCCCTTAATTTATTACTCAAGCCAAAGGTTTTTGAAATTCAAAATTGAATCATTCAATTAATTGAATTAATTGAAGAGTTTTAACAAACCAATTAAAGATGCGTTTAATATTTAGTTAAACACAAGAGTTGACTTTCATTTAATGGGGGTGCGGGCGTGTTACCTAATTAAAGAGGGGGTTTGAGGAAGTTGAATAGGTGGGGCTCGTCTGGGCCCCACCCCATAAATATCCTACATAGTGGATTAGGATATAGTAGGTCCCACTCCAACCACATAGCTTAGGTTAAACTACTTTAAATAAAATAAAATTGGTCACACCATTTTATTTTATTCTTTTACTTAACCCAAAAATTTAAGTATCACACCCGAGCAAACACTACTCCAGAAAAGGTGTTCCTAAGCAATTACCAGCGTTGCGATTCCATCGGTGTCCTCAGATTTCAATTCCGAGCACCGGTTCAAAAGTTAGGAAAACTCGCTCGTTCATTCACTGAACGTACCCGAGCCAAACTTCATAAAATGATTCCGGGCACACCGGGCCTTGGAATCAGGTTCCGTTAGAAACTGAGTTCTTGTAAAAACCCAAAGAAAATTAAGAAAAAAATTCCCTTGAATTTCATGGGTCTTTAAATTGCTCCCACCTCAGGGCTTTATATCCCCGTAAAGCTATTACACAAACTAGGGAAACAAAAGTGGTACTGAGCACGTATATGTGCCTTCCACTCCCATTTTCTAACCTGGAGGTTCTTGTGCTGCCAACGAAAGCGCACAAGAGGAATCAACCATCCTCGTAGGACCCGCTCTTGTCGTTCCTGAACCTCTACTGGAACCCCACAAAATCCACCCCATCGCCAATATCCAGCTCCCCATGGTCGATGACATGCGCTAGGTCGTGCTTGTTTCCCCTCAGCTGAGATACGTGGAAGAGGTTGTACACCCGGTGCAACTGAGGTGGATGGGTCAAGCGTTAAACCACCTCGCCTACCCGGTTGACGACCTATAAGGGTCCAATGAAGCGCGAAGACAACTTTATTCCCTGGACAAAACTCTGTAACTCACGTCGAGGTGTGACCCGTAGGGAAACGTGGTCGCCATCCTCGAACTCCAGTGGCCTCCGCCTCCTGTTAGCATAAGTCTTTTGTTGTCTCTGAGCTATCCTCATCCACTCCTGGGTGACTTAGAACTTTTCTGGTCCTACAAGAGCTGCTAAGATTTCTTCTTTTCTATTAAGAGAAATCTGGTCTCATCCCCTCGATGAACCACGTTCCTTGCCTAATACAGTCAATTCCGACATGGATGATACTAATCCATACCAAGGATGACGTCGTAAGGCCTCGATGCTACTACCAAGAGATCCAACCATTACTCTCTCCTCCAAGGGTTGAGTCACACTGTCAGCATCAGTGTGTGGTAACTGGGTCTCCTCCAGTAGGTATCTCACAAGTGAGGGTCAAGTCAATGGTTTTTAAACCAGAACCTCTTAGTAACAACAAAAAGAGAAGACACGAAAGTAAATGAAACAAGTAAAGGTGTCTTTTATTACTGCAGCTCAAGTACAAAGACACGAAGCATCTAAAAACAAACATCAACAAAGGTAGAAGCAACATGAACAAAAGTCTCCTTGTCTGGAGCTAGTCCCGCTCCTGCCCATCTGCTCCCAGAGCTGAATGATTGTAGGCCTCAGCTGCCAGAAGCTGAGCTCTTCCCTGTCCACCCATTCCCTGTTGTCGGGGTGGTCTCCCAGGTGATGGTGGTGGTAGGGCCTCAAAGCGTCGTCCACCACCGCCTGCTCGGCCAGCTCCTCTACCTTGCCCGCCTGCTCCCTGCGGACCGCCATGGTCGAACCTCTTCTTGGGAGGTCCCTCTACCGCATGTTGCTCATCTGTAGGATGAGTGAGGCAGTCTCGAGCCATGTGACCTTGCCCGCCGCATGCGTAGCATTGCTTGATCCTTGAGTACCTGGCTCTCCTTCGTGTGCCCCGCACAACCGAATCTTCACCCTGAGATTTCCAATCTGATGGTCTAGCCCGTTTGGACCTCTGCATCACCTGTCTACTGCCAGCTGCAGAAGACTCCGCTACTGGTCGTCCTGCGGAGGGTCCTACCGCTGATACCTGCTCAGCGAGAAAACTCTCCACTTGAAGGGATCTCTCCAACACCTCTTCCTGCGTCAGAAATTCGAGGTAGATCATTGAAGCCCTGATCTCATGCCTCAGTCCCTGATCGAAGGTCTGGGCCCGAAAGAACGGGTCACATACCATATATGTGGAGTAGTGCGAGAGATCAGTAAACCTCACCGAGTACTTGGCCACGGTCATGCTGCCCTTCCGCAACTGTAGTAGCTCCTGGATGTGCACCACACGAAGGGTTTCTGGGATGAACTCTGAGCGGAAGATGCTCTAAAGTCCATCTAGAAGAGAGATTCCTCGTCGTGCACCTGGAGCATCAAGCTCCACCATCTTCCTGCTGCCGCGTACTGGATGCTCGCTACGAGGATCACCATGAGGTCAGCTGGTGTCGCCACTAACCTGAAATCTCGCACAACTGCCTCTAGCCAATCCTTGGCTGCCTAAGGGTCTGTCTCCCTACGGAACCTGGGTGGTCTCTGATGCTGAAAGTCGTGCAGCGCACTAAGGCGACCTTCACTCTCAGTGGCTGGGGCTGGTGGCATCGGTGGCTCGACGGTTAGTGGTACCGCCGGTGCCTCCTCCGAAAAAGGGCCATGCACCGAGGCCTCGTCGCTCGGTGGGTTGTCGTCTCGCACAACGCTCAGAACCCTAGCTAGCTGCTGTCATGGGGCCATCCTGAAAGAAACAAGTGCGCCATGGTCAAAAAGTATACCCGGTGAGCTGACACAAAGTAATCACAAAGTAGACTTTTGAAACACACATGCAAACAATGTTTTTGTACACTAAGTCAGAAATCAGAAGTCAGGGTCCTGGTGTACGGATACGTCGGCCGCCTCACCAACACTGGACTCCCTGAATTGGAGACCACACTCAGTACCCTTAACACTGTTACTTAATAGAAATGAATGATCAGAGTTCTGAGTTCTGCGGTAGAACCGACTCCTCTGATACCAATTTTTCATGACCCTCCCTCGGGACCCGTGTCGTGACTACCCCAAGCCCGCCTCCCATAGGCCAGGGGATGGAGACTAGCACCAAGGCGTAAATCCCTATAACTGGGAAGGCATTTCCTTTAAGAAACATAACCACACACACAACAAGAGAATAAGCGGATGGAAACACTAAGTAAAGCAATATAACAAGAGTGTTTAAAATACAAAGGGGGCCCGGAAATACAAGCCCAACAGTAAAGTAAAATAAAAGGAACAAATAGCAGGGAGGTGTCATGCTGCTCCTGGATCATCCTCTGGAGTCCCTACCTAAAGGGTAGGTACAGATGGCCACCTCAGCTCTCTATGTTCTTCTGTCAGCTCCGGGTACTGTCTCGTCGTGGAGTCCGCCTTCGGGTACCCTCTCATCGTCATGTCCTCCTCCGGGTACCCTCTCGTCGTGAAGTCCACCTCCGGGTACCTTCTAGCTCTACAAACCTCAACCTCAATAAGCGTTGTCTGTCGTCTGCATCCAACACAACGAAGTGCAGGCATGGACCATGTAGGGGTGAGTATACGCTACTCAGTAGGGACCCCGAGACCCCCGACGGTCTCATAGAATCCAAAAAGAATAATCCTAAAATGAATGATACAATCACAAAGTAACAACCAAAAATACTTAGGTATATTCCCATATATATACCTAAGTCATCGATTCCAGTTTGGCTCCAACATCTGAGCCCATGTTCGATCACATCCACACAGGATAGTACATCCTAATCCACACAGGATAACACAACCCAATCCACATAGGAAGGAAAGTAAATCATATCAAAGATATTGATTGAAAGTCAAGACTCATCTCACACAGGTATTCTTCTTCAGTGAAAGAGATGATCAGATATATCCACTGATTCATCTATGCTGGGACCCACATAGGATACTAAACCAGCCAAGCTACCGAACCCACATAAGATTTCAGTGAAATCTGCATGGCCGTCGAACCCACATAGGATTTCAGTACGGTTTCCATCGCTGCCTAACCCATATATGATTTCAGTGCAGTCTTCATCGCCGCCGAAGCCGCATACGATTTCAGTACGGTCTTCATCCCTGTGGAACCCACATAGGATTTCAGTGCAGTCTTCATCATCATCGAACCCACATAAGATTTCAGTACGATCTCCATCGCTGCCGAACCGACATAAGATTTCAGTGCAGTCTTCATCGCCGCCGAACCCACAATGGATTTCAGTATGGTCTTCATCCCTGCTGAACCCACATAGGATTTCAGTGCAGTCTTCATCGTCATCGAACCCACGTAAGATTTCAGTACGGTCTCCATCGCTGCCGAACCCACATAGGATTTCAGTGAAGTCTTCATCGCTGCTGAACCCACATAATATTTTAGTACGGTCTTCATCCCTGCCGAACCCACATAGGATTTCAGTGCAATCTTCACAGTCGTAGTCATAGTCGCAGCCAGCTCTAGGGTTCGCGCACACAGCAAGCTCGTTCGGAAGGGTCTGCTCCATGAGCCGAGGGGATGATACATCAACTGACATGAAGTACGTTGTTGATTTATCCAAAATTTCCTTATCATCAACATGAACTCAAAGTCACAAATGGTGCGTTAATCAGACACCCGGTCTGAGAGTTATTAGCATTTTCGTCCCAGGGGCCCGCTCGGTTTAAAAGTCAAAACCAACCCGACCGTACTCCAACTGCATCCAAAACTCGATCGGAGTAATCCAAAATGTCCTTCTCACTATGAGGAATCCATCAAAGTCGATGGGATGTCAAAAAGATGTCTGGAGTTCATGTTATAAGCGTTTCTACTCTGAGGGCCCGATTGGTTTCGTGTTCGAACCAACCCGCCTGATCCCAAAGGTCTCCGAATCCTTGAGTGTAATAAACCGAAACGACCGCCTCGATCCATGGATCGCATCGCAACTAACGGTTCATCGATCGGGGGTCCGTAGACCATGTTATGGGTGTTTGAAAAAAAACCTGCCCGAGAGTAGGGGGTTCGGGCCCGGACCAACTCGACCTGAGACCCCCTGGGTCGGACCGAACCGGGTCGACCCAAACTGGGTCCGGGTCCATCCCAATAAGGCGCGGCCTGGCTCGGTGGGTGCGGCCCGACGTGGCCTGGGCGACGCGGCCTGGCGTGCTCACGCGTTCGCGTGGCCAACTCGGAGAGCCGATCTGACCAGACAGGGGGGAGCGTGCTGCGCCCCACCGATTGAAGTCGCCCCTCCCTCCCCCCCATGTGGAGGCCGCTCCCTTTGACCGCCAGGGGTTACGACCCCCGGTCTCCCCTAGTCCCGCGCGGCCGCGGGACCGCCGCCTGCCGCCACGGCGGACCCTCCTGGCGGCGCGCCGGGCGCCGCGGCCTCCTGGAGGCCGGTCGGTGCCGACCCCCACCTCCGGCCCCCGGCACCGCCCTGCCGGCACAACGCGCCGGCAGGATCTTCCACGGACCACCGGACGTGTTCCGGTGGTCCTTTTTTCCTGCGGTCTTCGCCGGCGGTCCTCCCGGGACCAGCTCATCATTGTGAAGGTTTCAAATTGCTTATGCGGCCCATTCCTTCATCACCCGTCAATCCGCGCACAACGATCAACCAGCGGCGTCTTTGAATCACCCCCGCGGCCCCGACTCCGGCCGCGGTTTCGTTCGAACTCAACGGCATGGCCCGACGGCGTCGCGCATTCTTGCTGTATTTCTCCATGATTTCGTGTGGTGTCGTTGCACCGCGCCTCCTTATTTCGAACCGCAACATCACAACAACAAAGGGGGAGGAGAGTCAGTTGTGTCCGTACGGTCCGACCTCCTCCCGTTAAGTTGATATCAAGCGGCCCAAAAAAATATAGATGAATAACGGCAGAGGATATCTCATGAACAAAATCAAATAACCCCTACCTCAAGCATTGTCGGTGAGCGAGGTTTGCCACAGAAAGGGACGTCGCGGAAGGAGACTCTGTAAGCATCGCGGTAGGAGGATCATCGACGTCGTGCCGTCGACCCCCGATGATGGTATCTCTCACCAGCTGCAAGGAGGGAGGAAGAAGGTACGACACACTTCCCTTTGCGGTGATGGAGTTCTTTGTCAAGGGCTCGGTGTTCTTAAAATTCTTCGACGAGGAACAAGAACGGTCTTCGTAACTTAGAGCTTTCCTCTCCAAAATCCTCTTGGAAAACAAAACCAACCTAATAATTAAGCGTTGCCTTATTTTATTACTCAAGTCAAAGGTTTTTGAAATTCAAAATTGAATCATTCAATTAATTTAATTAATTGAAGAGTTTTAACCGCCCAATTAAAGAGGCGTTTAATATTTAGTTAAACGCAAGAGTTAAATTTCATTTAATGGGGGTGTGGGTGCGTTACCTAATTAAAGCGGGGGTTTGAGGAAGTTGAATAGGTGGGGATCGTGTGGGCCCCACCCCACAAATATCCTACCTAGTGGAGTAGGATATAGAGGGTAACACTCCAACCACTTAGCTTAGGTTAAAGTACTTTAAATAAAATAAAATTGGCCGCACCATTTTATTTTATTCTTTTACATAACCCAAAAATTTAAGTACCACACCCGAGCAAACGCAACTCCAGAAAAGGTGTTCCTAAGCAATTATCGGCGCTGAGATTCCATCAGTGTCCTTGTATTTCAATTCCGAGCACCAGTTCAAAAGTTTGGAAAACCCGCTCATTCGTTCACTGAACGTACCCGATCCAAACATTAGAAACTGATTCCGGGCACATCGGGCCTCGGAATCAGGTGCCATCAGAAACTACGTTCTTGTGAAAACCCAAAGAAAAGTAAGAAAAAATTTCCGTTGAATTTTACGTGTCTTTACATGGACATCAACGTTTTGGGATATAGGTGCAGTTATCTCCTCGATACCTATTCCCTTTTGATATACTTGAATATGGAGGTGAGGAGGAATATAATTTGGCACTTCCAACATACTGTATTGGTGTTAACAATGTGTTTCATTTATCTCAATTGTAAATGTATCTACCTGATACTAACAATGGGATTCTATGGGATTAGGTTGACAAAGAGACATTTTATTCATTGATGAATGTGCGAATACAGATTCTGGATAAGAAAGATATATTATTGAATGGGAAAATCATAGGTCTTGTGTGATTTTTATGGAAACATGGTCAGATTGAGGAAGATACGCAAGAATGGGAGATGGTAATGATTAAGCTATGATGTAAACTCTTTCAAGAACACAATGGTTTTCTAATTTTTGAGGATGGAATGGCCTATGGTGGGGAGAATATAGAAACCCCGATTTCAAGTAAGTAACCCTTAATTTATTTTTTCTGAGTATATAATGTGTTTGGGTGATGTTTGGGAGGCTCTACAAACAATTTGGAATTTTTTGGTTATTTTATATCGGTTCACATTTTGAGCATTTTTTCTTGAAATCATGAATGTCCTTCAGGATACCATTCATAGTGAGACAAGGGAAAGAAAAGGTATATGGGTAGGCACATGATTTTTACAAACCATGTAGCCACCTAAGAGAAATAATGAAAAGTGGGATAGTGGGATTTTTTGGTTAGATCATATTTTTTCTGAGCCTATGGGCCAACCATGTGAGGTCCTCCATGAGGTATATCTTGGGTCACCATTAGTGATAAGTTTTTCATAATCACACGACTAACTAGGAATGACATAAATTCAAGATAAAAAAAGTGGATCTTTTTTTGTAGTGGCCATTGACACAAAGTTTCTCATAAATAATGACCATATGATCAAAATTAATTCTTTTTAAAGGATGTGTAACCCTTCCCCATCAATTTGGAAGCGATCTATAGGATTTTCATGGTGTTATAAAGCTTTATTCCATTGGTAAGTACTGTTTTTAGTAGATATTGGTGAATTTTATTAGATATGATTCTCCCTCTCTCTCGGTCTTTTATATATATTCTTTTGATTATAGATCTAATATTTTTTTATCCCAATCATAATCAAATTTTTTTTAATGATAGTTTAGGATATCTATGGTGGTTTTTATGAAATTCAACCAACTTCTGTTGGTGTTTTTGAGAAGTTGTAAATGTTTTCCCTAATTCCAAAGGTATGTGTCTTCACCCTCGAATCCACAATTATAACAATAAGGCTTAGTTTCAAATTTATTTTTTTTCTTGAGATTTATTTTAAATTTTGGTGAAATTCTTGATAGAAACATATTTTTGTTAATGTTTTTGGAATTTTGAAAATATGTTGTTTTTGTATAAGGTGAATTGGTAATCATGGTTTAAAAAGTACAATTTTTTAATGTTTTTTTGTTCTAGATGCTTGTGAAAGTGTTATCAATAAAATACTGTTTTATTGAAATGGGTTGGGAAATTTGGTTTTGGTATATTGTTTACTTAAATGGTTAAGCGTGTTTGTAATGGGATTCATAATGGTCGTGAAGTACAAACATTAATGGGTAGAGTTATGGGTGTAATGTTTTACCATAAATTGATAAACACAAGCAAGAATAGTTGTGTGGTTGAAAGTGTGAATTTGTGAATTTGTGGTTAGATGAATTGGAATGGGTATTAAATCATGGAATTTGAGAAAGGGTTAAATGACATGTATGTTTCATTCCTTGAAAACTGTATTTGTTGGTAATCTATTTATTCATTAAATTAACTGGGCATGATATAATGAATTTTCAATTATTTTATATAAATTGTTTTTAATAAATGTGATTGCATTTTCAATCGTAGTGGCGTGAGTAGGGATGTAATTTGGGGATATAATTTTGAGTTTTATTACTCACCCCTTCTTTTTCACTTTGGTTATTTTGCAGATATTGTTCATCAAGACATATACACAGGCCATGAATCACACAAAGTTTGTTATGAATCATGATACATGGGTTTTTTTGGACGTGGATAATGGAGCATGTTGGATCTTTGGATTTATGTGGGTTTTAATTTGGTTTTTTCATTTTTTATATCATAATATATACCTTGTTCTCTTATTATCTTCCATTGTTCTACATATGTAGTTAGGTTTGGAAATAAATTGTTTTACATTGACTTGTTTTAAATTTTTATCATGCATTATATAGTGGTTATTTGTATGGATCATGTCTGGTTCTGTTGTTTTATTTTCCTTGGGAAAATCATCCCCTATCTGGTAATGAAGTCGACACCTTGGGGATGTCTCTTAAGGCTATGTAATTTATTTCCACCATCCGCAGCCAACGAGGCGGGTCACATGGATGTCGGTAATTGAATTCATATAATAATATATAATATATTTTATAAACTTTTGATTTTATATTGTAATTATTGACTCCTAATTGATTATGGTAAGAGAACAAGTTTAAAGATGGTGCATACTGAAGGCAATTATTGTGACTTAATGAAGCCTCGTTTAGATCTATTATTAAAGACATTAGGATAAGAATTTTGGGGTTAAAATTAGCACTATAACATGGTTTGTGATACTTTTGTTGGTTTTTGCTGGTTTTTGTGGATCCAATTATATTATGTGGCGTGAATAATTGATGTAAGGTGAATCCCTTTTAAAAATGTGGAGGTCTATCACTTCTGTAAATACCCTAAACTATTCTATAATGGGATGTATCTCCAACCAAAATTACCTCAGAAATATATAATTAATGTATTGAATGATTTATTTTTTAGATAAATACCATAAAAAAGTACATGTTATAAACAATTTGTTCATTACCTTATATGATTTTTTAGTTTTAATTTTTTTTCATTTCATAGTGGTAATTAATCTTTTAGCTAGGGAATTTGTAATTCAATACAAGAAATAAATCACCCAAATTTTGTAATTTCTATTCTATTGTTCTAAATATGAAATGCAATTTATATGATAAATATATTAAGTTTGTTGAAAATTATTTCCAATACATGTTCACGTAACGTGCAGACCTCTATATACCCTTTACCATTGTAATAATGTTTTTATTTATTACATATAAATATAATTATTATGAAAGGATCATCAGTTCATTAATGGACTATGATTTATATTCTGAAAATATACAAATCAATTTCATGAGAATGTAATATTTATGAATTTTAAATCATATATGAAAAATATATTTATTATAAAATAACATTAAGGTCAATTATGGCTCTATTAATATTCTTAATCCATAAAAACATCAAAATAAAGGTGGAATTAGACTAAATTATTTTCAAACCTATAATTATTGTTATATATATCTAAAAAAATCATGTAAATAATTAATTAATATTCTTTATATTACTCTAAATATTCTTAGTATGATTTATTTTATATTCTTATTAACTAAAAAATTATAATTTTTTATGTTTCATAAGTAATTAAAATGTTCATATAACTTCTAAAAATTATAAATGAATTATAATCATGAAATAAGTTAATTTTATATGAAAATAAACATCAATATTCATTCACCATTTCTTTTCCTTATGTGAACATATAGTTGATATTTTAAAAAAGAATACGTCATTTACTATTATACTTTACTTAAATTATTATATTGAGCAATTTCTAGAATAAGATTCCCAGAAAAACGTAAAATTAAAGACTAATGAAATATGTGATTAAATATTTCAACCAAATAGAAATTGAAAAAAATTCTACGTCATTTTAACCCTCATTGTTTTCTTTTAACCCTGGTAATTTTTTTTAACAATAAAAATAGTAGTCAATTTTCATTATTTTCACTATTCATTTTTTATTAGAAATTATGTGCAACATATTATATAATATTAACTCTGTGGGTTTAAATTATGGAACCCATTTTTGAAAGTTTCATTCAAATTAGTGGCAGAATTTAATTTAAAATTAATCCCGTACATGAGACGGCACAAAATATTTCAAATGGGAAAATTATCATAAGAATATTAGGAATTAATATTAAAATCCTAATAGATTTGATTCAAATGACATTAATTAATTTTATTTAAATATACTGGAATTTATTTTAGATGTAAAGAATTCAAATTTATATTTATATGTTTAATGAATTAAAAAGTAATATTTTATATAAAAACTAGTACATTACACTTTTCATTAAATAATTAATACATTATCATATGTCTCAAAAAATCCATTTAAGACACTTTTGACATGTTTATTTAAATAATTAATTAAAATTAATAAAATATTTATTCTAAAAGAGGTAAAAATTATATTTCATTTATTTCTTAAAATGGTGATGTAAACACCTTAAAAATATATTTTCTCATAACTTTTTTATTTTAAATGATACTGATATATTTTAAATCAATATTTGTTTAATTTATTTTATATGAGTTCAATACATATAATTTTCATAATTTATTTTTTTATATTAGGACCTTAAAATTTAATGGAACTGTTATAAGAATATACTATGTTACAACTCTTTAAACTTGGGGTTGTGTGTATCATGAGCTATCAAAAATATTAAATTTTGTGAAATATATTTCATTCGTCACTATAAAAAACAATTTTATTATTTTAATTTTTTTGTCACATTCTACCTCCTTAAATAAATTTCACCCTCATAATTATTTTTTTATTATAATTATAACTACTTTTTAAATCCAACATCTCAGAAATGGGTAAATAAAAGTTCACCATGATAAGATAGAATGGTATTTATGAAGGCCTTCAAGAAAGAAAAAAAAGAAGGTTTGCATGTAGGAAATTTTTTAGGATGTTAACATATGGAAATGGAGTAAAACCCTAAATAAATTATTGAGAGTTATATATATTATTTATCAAAATCATGTGAATTATAAAGAGAATGTTAACTACCACAATTCCATACATCTATGATTACAATGAAGGTAATAGGATAATATTTTCATTTCACAATATTTTTCCTAAAGTCATGGAATATCCTTTTCATTAACACTAGTAACATATTGAAATATACCTACTTGGTATCATTCTATTTTAAAGGAAAAAGTTTGTTATTTTATTTCTCTTGAACCAATTGATAATAAACATGTTACACTGATAAAAAATATCAAATATGAATTTTTTATTCTTGATGCACTAAAATTAACAGTTATAAATATATTATTTCAACAAAATAATAAAATTCCAAATCTTGTATCACTATATAATTCCAAAAAATAAATAGTTATCATTATTTTCCAAATAATAAATTATGTTATAAAACGGAAACACAAACAACAAATTTATACTTAATCTATTTCATAATTTGTTCACCTTAATACTCCTCCAAATTATTTATCACCAAATCAAATGACCAAAAATTTAATTTGAGTATTACTAAATTTCCCAAATCAACATAACATTTGATTCTCCAAACAAATCATCACTTAATATGACATTACACATATATGAATACCTTTCTCAACAAAACAACATTTATGAAAACATACATTCCTCCAATATAAAATATAAGGTTATCAAATATATTCCATATATCCAAGAATGTAGAGAACTCCACAAATAATAACATAAAACATCAATTAGCTGTCCAATTTTGAGGCCACTAATATAATCCCACTAACATCACATTATCGTTTTTATCTGAACATTGGGATCATATTAAAGTGTTTAATACCTCAATCATGTGTTTTCTAAATATATCTACATTATGAAAAATAATATTTTCCATTGAAAACAATAACGAAGTACAATACTTATATGTGTCATGAGTATTATAATGATAATGTCGTTGACTATGTACTTCTACAACATAACTATTGAATAACAAAATAAAATTTCATTAATCATTCTTCTTTAGCTATAGTAGTAGCATATGTTATACCTTGTTCCATTAGAATCTTTTGAACTATATTCCCTTTATGATTGAGGAATAATTTTGAATTGTTGTGACACATGAGATTTTTATGAGAAATATTTGGTTTTTATGTTATATAAATCATAAATGGAATATTTCACTACACACAACACTAGCTTGGCTTCCTTCACACGCAATCACGACCTTCCTCGATAGCTTGCATTGTACGCAATACCGAGTTTCACTAAACAACGATATGCTATTAAAATATTAATAAAACTAGCTGTTATGAAAATTAATACCCAATTTTTGAAATTTTATAAATTTTATATTTCAAAGTGGACTTCATTTTTGGATTCAGAATATCGAAATTAGCGTAGGCTGAATTTTTGGTATTTTTCTGAAAACGTTCAATTTCCGATGAATAGTGAAAACACTGGGTTACTATTTAAAAACCGAATTTATATTTAAATAATTATTTACGTTATTTAATTTTTTTTTGTAAAAATTGATACATAATACCTATATAAGTTCAATTAAATTCATTGGAGTCATTTTATAACAATTTTAGATGTATAAAAATTTTATTGAACTTTTGACTGTCTTTTACCCACCTCCTATGGGAATTTTCAAATTTATATAAAACTTAATTTTACCGCTTCTGTGAATGGTATTTTCCAAAATCCAAGAGACATGATTGATTTCAGTAAGTAAAATGTTGTTCAATGAGATGAAAATAATTTTTGGTGAATGGTAACTTTTTACTTTTATTTACGACGGTTAAAAGTAAATTTGGTAATTAAGGGTAAAAATGATATTATTGTTACCCTAAAACATGTTCTAATTATATTGGAAAAGTTTAATCTGACCAAAACCAACCTTAGGAATAAAATATTACCATTTAGGTCCACTTGGATAAGATTAGGACATTTATTATTATTTTATTTAAAGAAGAGTTAAAATAGTTAAAATCAATGTTTAAAAACTAAAACATTTTTAATATAGGGTTATACAGAAGATAAATTAAACTATAAATATTATTTAGAATGATAAAAAGATTTCCTACATAATGGTTTTTTATGTATAATTTTTAGACATTATATAATGTAATTTATTATTGACAAAATGATGATGTAGTAATTACATTATTAATGAAATATTAACATAATTGATATTATAAATACCCAAATAAATGTAATTTGAGACTTTGTATGAATTAAAATAATTTTATAGGTTAATATGGAAGTTAATATTGATTTAATTAACTTTTTTCAAACTAATCATTCTGTTATGATTTTCACAAAAATCAATTACCAAATAGTGTCAAATTTGACATAAAATAGTTTTTAAAACAAATATTTTATTATTAATTGTTATTTTATTCTTAAAAATCTACGGTTCTTCTAAATGACTTAGATAACGTTATATATATTAATAATTTACCATTTGGGGTTCTTTTTTCTTGTTATAATATGTTTATTAACCATATAGTGTAAGAAAACAAGAAGACACGGTAAAAGATAAACTATTTAACTTAGAGTTAAATCTAAATGATAAGGTTAAATTAGTAACCTAAACGTGTCCAAATTCTATTGGATGAGATAATTTCGACCCATCCAAACCTTAACATATAAATAAATCAATTTGGAGCTATTAAAAACCTAATATTACTTTATAATAACATAATATTTTTAGTGTTTCCAATGGTACCCCTCTCCACCCTTATAAAAGAGCACATCCTCCCTCTCCTCCTCACAGCACTTTGAGTCATCAAACTCGGCCAAACCCTAACAAATTTTCTTCTCCAAATCCCTAGAAACATACTATAGGACCTGGTCTTTTTCAAAAACCAACTCCAGTGCCCTAAGAGGAGATTAAGAAGAGGCGCATCAAATAAGAGGTAATGTCCATTACCGATCCATTCCAATTTATCTCTTCTTCTACTTCCTATTCATTAGTTGTGTAATTATTAAGTAGTAACATCAGTATCACAAATATACTGATATGTTATTATAAATATTAATCAAACCTATTTCACATTCTATCCATCCTACGGAAAATGAAATCCCCGCGCGTGCGTACGTACGGAATACCGTCTCCACGCCGTGGTGCAATCTGTTTTCCACCACCACCACACTTGGATGGGTATAATGGTGTAAAGAATAACTATATATGATTATTTTAATGTAATATTGACTCTTAAATATTATACATATACTTCAATACAATTTCACAATTATGGGAATGATATCATCACGCGTGCGTACGCACGACCTACCGTCTCCACGATGTGATGCGACTCATTATACATGATATTCATTGCATAATGATTATATAAATGAATTTAATGAATAAATATGATATATATATATATATATATCACTAATATAATTATGTAAATGAGGTATCTATATCCTAAAAATAAGAATAAGAATTTATTTGACAAAACACGCACAAGAACAAAAAAATCAATAAACACCTGAATAACAAGTAACAATGAAATATTACTAATAAAAAGCTAAGAATATGACCATATATGATATCATAACAATGATTACGATTCTGGAATAAGTCAGTAACATTATTTAAATCATTATACAGGAGGTTCGGACACGTACGAAGCAAATCAGACCTAAGGTAAGGGAAAATCTCACAATCTCATTTCAATCCGATATTGTTTATAGTTTGGTATATACTGGGGTGTATTTATCATCCACATAAATGTTTACTCAATATGTGATATTATTTCTATCCTCATACAATTGTTTAAATCCAATATTACTTGTTGGAGTGTTTTTAGTAAAATATATGAATTGAATCTTTTGTCGCTTTTAGAACGAGGTACTTTTTGACTTTTCTGGTCAAAGTATGAGAAGAATGTTTTCTTAACTTTTATGGCCTGAATGGAAATTTAGAAAATTATTTCCATGAAGCTTATTTTACAAGTTTTCTTGTTTATTTTTAATCAACTTCTTTTAGTTTAAAATTGTAAGACATTTTAAGAAAGGAAAAAAATTGAAGTAGAAAGGATATTTTCCTCAAGAATGGAGTTCAAGTGTTTAATAAAAATTATTTTCCATATAAGATAATATGAGGTTCTATTTATATCCCAGTATTTACATTGATTTGATTATTTTATTATGGAGTTATTTTTATGATTTTTTTTATCTTATATGGATTATGTTATGATGGCATCGCGTTTAAGAATCCCATTTTTATTTCATGAGTTATTCTATGATGTATGATTTATGATCATGTGGAACACATAATAATGGTATCATTATGAGATGGGTGGGACCTATATCTCCCTCCAATGCATTGGTTATTTATTTATATCTCATGAGATAGACATGGCTGGAACGACATATTAAACCGGTTCAGTGATACATGACTAAAACGTGGAGTGAACTCGAATCAGAAATGGACTTTGTCCATTAAGATTGTCTTGGAAATGAGTCTTGACTAATAAGAAATGATTTTCTATGATTATTTTTGTATGTCACAAAGTTTCATGACTTATGTTATGATTATTGGGATTATATTTCACTACAATGATTTATCCCATGTTATGAAATTATGATCTCTTTTACAGGTTAAGATTTCTAAAATGTTATGTTCTTATGAATATGTTGTGATTGATATTTCTTTGGTTTACCCTTACTGAGCATTTGAGCTCACCCTTTAGAATGTTTTCTTTTCCCCTATGTCAGAAATAAGGATATTAAGTAAGATATGCCAAAAGGGACTATAGATATGATAAAATAAATGGGAGACAATGTAGATGATTTATGAACCTATTGTTTATGTTTCCCAGCTCTTAAAGACACTATACCTATACGGTCCTTTCATGGTTTTGTAATAAGTGATCTTCAATTTTGAAGTAATAATAATTTATGTAAATTATGGTTCTTTATTGTTGGTATCAGAGGAATGGTATAGTCAACCATTGGAAACTAGGATGTGAAAGCCTTAGTAAGAACCATAAGGATATATCCAAGCATGGAACACAAACATAGGGTTTTACAAAAGGACATGAACAACCTATGATAAGAACTTAAGTGTAAATTTTTTTCTTGATTATGTGGTTTTCCTATTATAATTACTATTTCTCACACTATTCTTCTTGGTTTTAGTCAATGGTTGGAACCCGAAGGAACCGTGTTAATGCAGAATGCGATGAGAAATGCAATGATTGTCCCCCTGAGAAACCAAACGTTATGGGAGATGGAATGAAAAATCTTGTAACCATTCTCACACAACATTCTCCAGCAATGTATCATGCAAGACTTCCAAATGAGCAAAGGAATGAGAAACATTCTGTTGAATCCTTCAGAAGGCAGCGTCCACCCTCATTCAGTGGGTCTACATATCCATTAGTGGCTGAACTGAGGATCAGTACCACTGAAAATATATTTTTAGATCTTCAATGTTCTGAACATGATAAAGTCATCTTACCAGTATTTCGTTTGGAAGGTGAAGCTGATCAATGGTGGAATCTTATCAAAAATACGAGGTGAAGAGATAAAATTGAGTCCATGGAATGGGATGAGTTTAAGAACAAATTTTTCAATAAGTACTATCCTAGTATTCTTTAAACAAATATGGAGAAGGAGTTTCTTGACCTGAAAAAAACGGATGATGATTCTATTGGTACCTACGAAGCAAATTTTACAAGACATGCAAGGTATGCTTTCAGAATTATTATCCAACCAGAGAGTAAGATCGATTAATTCTTTCGTTACTTAACACAAAGTATTTGAAGGGATTTATCCAGAAGGGACTTCAATAGCTATGAGGAAATATTTCGATGTGCTCTCAAGGTTGAGATGGAGATTGGAGTAACCCATCAGTCATATGCCTTTGATAAGCTGAGGAAAATGGAATTCAAAGGGAAATATAAAGACCACATTGAAAAGAAGATGAGTTTTCCCTTATTCTCAATGTGTGTAAAAAACATGGAGGGAGTTGTCTTAAAGGGACAAGTAAATGTTTCAAATGTTGAAAAGAAGGTCATCGGACATTTGAATTCCGCATTGATGGGAATAAGATGTATAGTGATGTGAACAAAGAAAAGGCTACACAGAGTGCACCTCTTACACTTCAATGTTACAAGTGCAAGGAAATGGGGAATTATTCTAATCAATGCCCTAATCCATGGGTTGTTGATGATGATCGACGTCAACAAACTCTTAAGGCCAAAGACAAAGGAAAGTCACATGAAATTTCTATCGGCGATGTGGAGTATGATAACGATGTGGTGAAAGGTACACTTAACATCCACTCTAAAGTAGAAAATGATTTATTTGATTCTGGATCCACCCAGTCATTTATTTATGATGAATTTTCTAAGGTTATCGCCATATTAACTCAATAATTAGATGTTGAGTTAGCTGTGACAACCCCTAATGGAAAAACTGTCACGTCAAATGTTTATAATTCTTCTCCGATTGAAGTTTGTGGGAATGTGCTTCCTAAAATTCTTATGATCCTTCCTATATTGTAATTTTATTTGATTATTGGCATGGATTTGATTTATTTATATAGATATCATATCAATTTCCAAAGACGGGAAGTCACATTTCATATCCAGATCAATCTATGATCATCAATCAATGAAAGGATGAACATAACCTTCCAGTGGAAATTTCTTCCATCTTATGGGTCTGGATTCCACTAAATTAAGGTTATTTATCTCAAAGGGTTGGATATAAACTCTTGATTATGAATATTCCCATTGTACAAGAGTTGGATGATATCTTTCTGGTGTAATTTCCAGGTCTTCCACCAAATCAGGAATTTGAGTTTTCAATTGAACTCATATCGGGTGCTATGCCAATTTCAAAGACACCTTATAGAATGTCCCCAATTGAGTTGCAAGAATTGAAGAAGAAACTCCAAAAAAATCTTTATAAGGTATTTATACGCCCTTATGCGTCACCATAGGGAGCACCTGTTCTTTTTGTTAAGAAGAAAGATGGATCAATGAGACTCTGCATTGATTATTGAGAACTTAACAAAATCACTATCAAGAAAAAACATCCTCTCCCACGCATTTATGACTTATTTGACCAACTACGCAGAGCTCAATATTTTTCCAAGATTGATCTTAGTTCAGGATATCATTAATTAAGGGTTAAAATGGAGGATATACCAAAGAAGACATTCCGTACAAGGTATGGACACTATGAATTTATGGTGATGTCATTTGGTCTTACTAATTCCCCTGTTATCTTCATGGATCTGATAAATAGAGTCTTTAGAGAATATATTGATCAGTTTTTGGTAGTCTTTATAGAAGATATTCTTGTCTATTCAAATAGAAAGTAAGAACTTGATGATCACTTGAGAATTGTATTGAAGACCCTGAGAAAGGAGAGAATTTATGAAAAATTTAGAATGTGTGATTTTTTGATTCAAAATTTTTCATTTTTTTGGTCACATAATCTCAATAGTGGGGATATCTAGGGATCCAGCAAAAAGAGAGGTTACTGAAAGATGGTCGAGACCAACAACAGTAACCAAGATCCGAAGTTTTCTTGGTTTGGATGGATATTATCGACGTTTTGTGAATGATTTTTCAAGATTATCTAATCCACTCACCAGGTTGACTCGAAAAGGAGTTATGTTCGTGGGGATGGAGGAGTGTGAAGATATTTTCAAGGAGTTGAATATAATTTTATCCAGTGCACCTGTTCTCACACTGACCTGTAGTAGAGAAATGTTTCGCATCTACAGTGATGGATCCAAGAACGGATTAGGGTGTGTTATCATGAAAAATGATATGGTGATAGCTTATGCCTCATGACAATTGAAAATCCATGAGAAATTTTACCAAACTCATGATTTGGAGTTAGCTACGGTCATCTTTGCATTAAAGACTTGGAGGCGTTATATTTATGGTGAAAGGTGTGATATTTATACTAATCATAAAAGTTTAAAGTATATTTTCACAAAAAAAGAGCTGAATATGTGTCAAAGAAGATGGTTGGAGATGATTAAGGATTATGACTACTCAATTCATTACCACCCGGGGAAAGCAAACAAGGTGGCAGATGCATTAAGTCGACAAGACCATGCTAGCTTATCCATGATGAGGATCATAAAAGATCCAATAATTATGGATTTACAAAGGATGGATCTTGGAATTATAATGGAAGGGGAACAATATTATCTTTCTAAAATGAATGTTCAACCATCTAGACATGTGATGATTAAAGAGGCCCAAAAAAGATGTTGATTTACAAAAGAATGTGAGAAATGTTCCTGAATTCAACCTTGATTGTGTTGGGATAAAAAGGTTCAGCAATCGCGTTTGTGTTCCTCCCATCCCAGAATTAAAGAAGGAGCTGCTGGATGAGGCTCATAGTTCTTCATTCTCTATTCATCCTGGAAGCACGAAGATGTATAAAGACCTGAAAGAGTACTTCAGGTGGGATGGCATGAAAAGAGATTTTGCTGAATATGTCTCTCGATGCTTGGTTTGTCAGCAAGTTAAATCTGAGAGATAGAAGTCTAAGGGGATGTTAAAACCATTACCCATACATGAATGGAAATCAGAAAACATCACTATGGACTTCTTCACTGGATTTCCTAAAACATCCAAAGGTAATAATTCTATCTGGGTTATAGTTGATCGTCCTACGAAGTCAGCGTACTACATTGTTATTAGAGAGGATTTTTCTTTTGATCATCTTTCCAGTATATATGAAAAGGAAGTGGTAAGATTTCATGGAGTACCACTATCCATTATATCTGATTGAGATCCGAGGTTTACCTCAATGTTTTGACGAAGTTTTCAGCATACTATGGACACAGAGTTGAGTTTCATCACTGCTTATCATCCTCAGAAATACGGTCAGTCTGAGAGGACAATTCAAACTCTAGAAGACATGTTGAGAGCTTGCTCTATGGATTTCAAAGGCTGCTGTGATCAACACCTACCATTGGTGTAATTTTCTTATAATAATAGATTTCACTCCAGTATTTAGATGGCTCCTTATGAATCTCTCTATGGAAGGAAACGTCGAACTCCAACTTGCTGGGATGATGTTGGGGAAAGGAAGCTATTAGGGCATGATCTTGTTGTTGAGATGGCAGAAAAGGTCAGATCTATTCAACAATTCATAAGAGTAGCTCAGAGTTGACAAAAAAGTTATGCCGATAACCGAAGAAAAGACCTAGATTTTGAAGTGGGTGATAAAGTGTTCTTACAAATATCTCCTTGGAAGAGAGTAATGAGATTTTGAATGAAGGGAAAGTTGAGCCCTAGGTATATGAGTCATTTTCAAATATTGGATCATGTTGGGAAGGTAGATTACCGATTGGAGCTTCCACCGAATCTCTCTCAAGTTCATGATGTGTCCCTTGTATCTCTCCTGAGAAAGTACATACCTGATCCTTCACATGTACTCAGCTCAGAAGTAGTATCGCTGGAGAAAGATCTTTCTTATGAAGAACAGCCTATAGAGATTCTGGATCGTAGTGAAAAAGTCATATGGAACAAGACCACTATCTTGGTGAGATTTTTATAGAGGAACCACAAATTAGAAGAAGCCACATGGGATCTTGAGGATATGATGAGGGAGAGGAATCCTTATCTATTTGTTACAAAGTGACGAATTTCGAGGGTGAAATTCATTTTAAGGGGGTTAGAATATAACACCCGAGATTTTTATGAGAATTTTTTTTATGTTATATAAATCATATAAGGAATCTTTCACTACACACAACACTAGCTTTACCTTCTTTACACGTAATCGCGACCTTCCTCGATAGCTTGCGTTGTACGCAATACCAAGTTTCACTAAACAACGATATGCTATTAAAATATTATTAAAACTAGCAGTTATGAATAGTAATACCCACTTTTTGAAATTTTATAAATTTTATCATTCAAAATGGAATTCATTTTTGGATTTGGAATATCGAAATTAGCCTAGGGTGATTTTTTGGTATTTTTCTAAAAACTTTCAATTTCTGATGATTAGTGGAAAGACTTGGTTACTATTTAAAAACCAACTTTTTATGTAAATAATTATTTATTTTATTTAAATTTATTTTAGGTAAAAATTTATATATAATACCTATATATGTTCAATGTAATTCATTGGAGAAATTTTATAATTATTTTAGATGTATAAAAATTTTATTTAACTTTTGACCGTATTTTACCCACCTCCTAAGAGAATTTGCAAATTTACATAAAATGTAATTTTACCGCTTCTGTGAATGGAATTTCCAAAATCCAATAGACACGGTTGATTTCAGTTATTAAAATGTGGTTCAATAAGATGAAAATAATTTTTTGTGAATAGTAACTTTTTACTTTTATTTACCACGGTTAAAAGTAAATACGGTAATTAAGGGTAAAAATGATTTTATTATTACCATAAAACATGTCCTAATTGTATTGGATAAGATTAATTCGACAAAAAACAACCTTAGGAATACAATATGACCATTTAGGTCCACTTGGATTAGATTAGGACATTTATTATTATTTTATTTAAAGAATAGTTAAAATAGTTAAAATCAATGTTTAATATCTAAATTTTTTTTAATATAGGGTTGTACATGAGATAAATTCGACTATAAATATTTATTAGAAATATAAAATGATTTCCTACAAAATGGTATTTTATTTATAAATTTTAGATATTAATTAATGTAATTTATTTATGACATAATGACGATGCATTAATTACCTTATTAATGAAATATCAACATAATTGATGTTATAAATATCCAAATAAATGTAATTTGAGACTATTTATGAATTATAATAATTTTATAGGTTAATATGACATGTTATTATTGATTTAATTAACATTTTTTGAACTAATATTTCTATTATGATTTTTAACAAAATCAATTACCAAATAGTGTCAAAATTGACATAAAAAAGTTTTTAAAACAAATATTATATTATTAATTGTTATTTTCTTCCTAAAAAAATCAGGTTCGGTCAAATGACTTAGATAAGGTTTTAGATATTAATAATGAACCACTTGGGGTCCGTTTATCTTGTTATTGTAAGTTTATTAACCATATAGTGTAAGAAAACAAGAAGACATGGTAAAAGTTAAACTATTTAACATAGAGTTAATTCTAAATGATAAGGCTTAAATAGTAACCTAAACTTGCCAAATTCTATTGGATTAGAGGATTTCGACCCATCCCCACCTTATCTTCTAAATAAGTCAATTTTGAGCTATTAGAAACCGAATATGACTTTATAATAAAATAATATGTTTAGTTTTTCCAAAGGTTTCCCTCTCCTCCCTTATAAAAGGGAACCTCCTCCCTCTCCTCCTCACACAACCTTGATCCATAATGCTCGGCCAAACCCCGACAAATTCTATTCTACACTGCCCTAGAAACATCCTAGAGGTCCTTGTTTTCTTCAAAGACCAACTCTAGTGCCCTAAGAGGAGGCTAAGAAGAGGCGCATCAAAGAATCGGTAATATCCATTACCGATCCTTTCAAATTTATGTCTTCTTATACATCCTCTTCTTTAGTTGTTTCATTATGATGTAATAACATCAGTATCATGCATATATTGATATGTTATTATAAATACGAAACAAACCTATTTCACCTTCTATCCATCCTGTAGAAAATGAAATCACCACATGTGCGTACGTATGGAATACCGTCTCCACGTCGTTGTGTAATCTGTTGTCCACCACCACCTTACTTGGATGGGTATAATGGTTTAAATAATAACTATATATGATTATTGTAAAGTGATATTGAATCTGAAATATTATACAAACACTTCAATGCAATTTCACTATCATGGGAACGATATCATCGCTCGGGCGTACGTACGTCCTATCCTCTCCAAGATGTGATGTGAATCATTATACATGATCTTCATTGCATAATAATTATATAAGTGAATTTAATGAATAAATATGATATATATTACACTAATATAATTACTTAAATGAGGTATCAAAAACATAAAAATAAGAATAAGAATTTATTCGACAGAAACACACAAGAACAAAAAAAGCAATAAACAACCGAATAACAAGTAACAATGAAATATTATTAAAAAAGATAAGAATATGACCATATATGATATCATAACAATGAGTATGATTATGGAATAAGTCAATAACATTATTTAAATCATTATATAGGTGGTTCGGACACGTACGAAGCAAATCAGACCTGAGGTAAGGGAAAATCTCAAAATCTCAGTTTTATCCGAGATTGTTTATACTTTGGTATTTACTGGGGTGTATTTATCATCCACATCCATGTTTGCTCAATATGTAATATTATTTATATCCTCCTAAAATTTTTATATCCAATATTACTTGTTGGTGAGTTTTTAGTAAACGATATGAAACGAATGTTTTGTCGTTTTTAGTACGAGGTACTTTTTGACTTTCCCGACAAAAGTACGAGAAGAATGTTTTTTAACTTATACGGCCTGAATGGACATTTAGAACATTATTTCCATGAATCTTCCTTTACATGTTTTCATTTTTATTTTTAATAAACTTCTTTTATTTTGAAATTGTATGACATTTTAAGAAAGGAAAAAGGTTTTTGAAGTAGAAAGGTTATTTTCCTCAAGAATGGAGTTCAAGTGTTTTATCAAAATTATTTTCCATCTAAGATAATATGGAGTCCTGTTTCTATCCCTATTTTTACATTGATTTGATTATTTTATGATAGAATTATTTTTATGATGTCCATTTATCTTATATGGATTATGTTATGATGGAATGACGTTTAAGAATCCATTTTTTATTACGTGGGTTATGCTATAATGTATGATTTATGATCTTGTGGAACACATAAGAATGGTATCATTATGAGATGTGTGGGACCTATATCTCCCTCTAATGAATTTGGTAAAGATTTATATCTCCTGAGATAGACTTGTCAAGAACAGAATGTTAAACTGGTTTAGTGATATAGGACTTAAACGAGGAGTGAACTCGGTTCAGAAATGGACTTTCTCCATGAAGATAGTCTTGGCAATGAGTCTTGAATAATAAGAAATTATTTTCTATGATTATTTGTGTATGAAACAAAGTTTCATGTCTTATTTTATGATTATTGGGATTACATTTCGCTACTATGATTTATCCCATGTTATGAAAATATGATCTCTTTTGCAGGTTAAGATTTCTAAAATGTTATGTTCTTATGAATATGTTGTGATTGATATTTATTTTGTTTACCCTTACTGAGAATTTGATCTCACGCTTTTGTATGTTTTCTTTTCCCCAGGTAAGGAAGAAGGTTATTAATTAAGGTATGCCAAAATGGACTCTAGATATGATAAAATAAAAGGGAGACAGTGTAGATGATTTATGAACCAGTTGTTTATGTTCTTCGGTTTTTAAAGACACTATACCTATACGGTTATTTCATGGTTTTGTTATATGTTGTAATAAGTGTGCTTCTATTTTGAAGTAATAACAATGTATGTAATGTATGGGTTGTTATAGTTCATATCAGAGGAAGGGTATAGATAACCATTGGAAACTAGGATGTGAAAGCCTTAGTAAGAACCCTAATGATATATCTAAGAATAGAACACAATTTTAGTGTTTTAGAAATGGCCATGAACAACCTATGATTAGACCTTAAGTGTAAAATTTTATTCTTGATTATGTGGTTTTCCTATTATAATTAGTGTTGCTCACACAATTCTTCTTGTTTTTAGTCAATGGATGGAACCCGAAGGAACCGTGTTAATGCAGAATGCAACGGGAAATGAAATAATTTTCCCCCTGAGCAACCAAACTTCATGGCATCTAGAATAAAAAATGTTGTAGCCATGATCACACAACTTTCTCAAGCTATGAATCATGCAGAACTTCCATATGAGGAAATAAAGGAGAAACATTCTATTGAATCCTTCATGAGGCAGTGTCCACCCTCATTTAGTGGGTCTACTGATCCATTAGTGGCTGAATAGTGGATCAGTACCACTGAAAAGATATTTTCATTTCTTCAATGTTCTGAACATGATAAAGTCAGCATAGCAGTATATCGTTTGGAAGGTGAAGTTGATCAATGGTGTAATGTTATCAAAAATATGAGGCCAAGAGATGAAATTGAGTCCATGGAATGGGATGAGTTCATGAACTTATTTTTCAATAAGTACTTCCCTCGTATTCTTCGAAAAAAGAAAGAAAATGAGTTTCTTGAACTGAAACAAAAGGATGATGAATCTATTGGTACCTATAAAGAAAATATTACAAGACTTGCAAGGAATGCTTCCTGAATTATTATCCAACCTGAGAGTAAGACCAATCGATTCTTTAGTGGCTTAAAACTAAGTCTTCGAAGGGTGTTATCTATAAGGTACTTCAATAGCTATGAGGAAATCATTCGATGTGCTCTCAAGGTTGAGATGGAGATTGGAGTAATCCATGAGTCACATGCGTTTGATAAGAAGTGGAAAATGGAATTCAAAAGGAAATGTAAAGACCACACTGAAAAGAAGATGAGTTTTTCCTTATGAAAAAAGTGTGGAAAGAAACATGGAGGGAGTTGTCTTAAAGGTACATGTAAATGATTAAAATGTGTAAAGAATGTTCATCGGGTATTTGAATGCTGCAATGATGGGAAAAAGATGTCTAGTGATGAGAACAAAGAAAAGTCTATACAGAGTGCACCTCCTACACTTCAATGTTACAAGTTCAAGGAAATAGGGAATTATTCTAATCAATTCCCAAATCCAAGGGTTTCTGATGATGATCGATGTCAACAAACCCTTAAGGCCAAAGACAATGGAAATTCACATGCAATTTCTATCGGCGATGTGGATTATGATAACGATGTGGTGAAAGGTACACTTACCATCCACTCTAAAGTAGAAAATCGTTTATTTGATTCTGGATCCACCCACTCTTTTATTTTTGAAGAATTTTCTACGCATATTGTCGTATTACCTCTGCAATTATATGTTGAGTTAGCATTGAAAACCCTTAATGGCACAACAGTCGCATCAAAAGTTTATAATTCTTATCTAGTTAACGTTTTTGGGAAAGTGCTTCCTGCAAATCTTGTGATCCTTCCTATAGTGGAATTTGATGTGATTCTTGGCATGGATTGGCTTTATTTATATGGAGCTCATATCAATTGCCATAGAGGGGAATTCAAATTTCATATTCTAGATCAATCTATGATAGTCTATCAATGCAAGGATGAGCACAACCTTCAACTGGAAATTTATTCCATCTAATGGGTATTGATTCCACTAAATGAAAGTTATTTATCTCAAATGGTTGGAGAGAAACTCATGATTAAGAATATTCCCATTCTATGGGAGTTTGTTGATGTCTTTCCAAAGGAATTGCCGGGTCTTCCACCAAATTGTGAAGTTCAGTTTTCAATTGAACTCATACCAGGTGTTATGCCCATTTAAAAGACACCTTATAGAATGTCCCCAATTGAGTTGCAGGAATTAAAGAAGATACTCCATGAGAATCTTGATAAGGGATTCATATGCCCTAGTGTGTCACCTTGGGGATAACCTGTTCTTTTTGTTTTGAATAAAGATGGATCAATGAGTCTCTGCATTGATTATCGAGAACTAAAAAATATCACTATTAAGAACAAATATCATCTCCCATGCATTGATGACTTATTTAACCAACTACGCGGAGCTCAATACTTTTCCACGATTGATCTTCTTTCTGGGTATCATCAATTAATGGTTAAACAGGAGGATATACCAAAGACGACATTACGAACAAGGTATAGACACTATGAATTTATAGTGTCGCCATTTGGTCTTACTAATTCCCCTAATATATTCATGGATCTAATGAATAGAGTCTTTAGAGACTATCTTGATCAGTTTGTGGTAGTCATTATAGATGATATTCTTGTCTATTCAATGTGCAAGGAAGAACATGAAGATCACATGAGAATTGTATTGAAGACCCTGACAAAGGAGATGATTTATGAGAAATTTACTAAGTGTAAATTTTGGCTTCAAAAAGTTTCATTTTTGGGTCACATAATCTCAAAAGAGGAGATATCTGTGGATCCAGCAAAAATAGAGGTTATCGAAAGATGGTCAAGACCAACAAAAGTGACTGAGATCCGAAGTTTACTTGGTTTGGTTGGATATTATCGATGTTTTGTGAATGATTTTTCATGATTATCTAATCCACTCACCAGGTTGACTCGAAAAGGAGTTAGGTTCGTGTGGATGGAGGAGTGTGATGATAATTTCAAGGAGTTGAAATGAAGGTTATCCAGTGCACCTGTGCTCACACTGCCTTCTAGTGGAGAAAGGATTGTGATCTACAGTGATGCATCCAAGAAGGGATTTGGGTGTGTTATCATGAAAAATGATATGGTGATATCTTATGCCTCAGGATAGTTGAAAATCCATGAGAAAAATTACCAAACTCGTGATTTGGAGTTAGCTGTGGTAATCTTTACATTAAGGATTTGGAGGCATTATCTTTATGGTGAAAGGTGTGATATTTATAATGATCATAAAATTTTAAAGTACATTTTCATACAAAAGGATCAAAATATGCGTCAAAGAAGATGGTTGTAGCTTATTATGGATTACAACTGCTCAATTCATTACCACCCTGGGAAAGCAAACAAGGTGGCAGACGCATTAAGTCGACAAGACCATGCTAGCTTATCCATGATGAGGATCACAAAAGATCCAATATTTATGGATTTATGAAGGATGTATCTTGAGATTATAATGGAAGGGAAAAAATCATATCTTTCTCAAATGAATTTTCAAGTATCTATACATGTGAAGATTAAAAATGCACAAAAAGAAGATGTTGAGTAACAAAAGAAGGTGAGAAATGTTCCTGAATTCAACCTTGATTGTGTTGGGATAATAAGGTTCAGTAATCAGGTTTGTGTTCCTCCCATCCCAGAATTAAAGAAGGAGCTACTGGATGAGGCTCATAGTTCTTCATTCTCTATTCATACTGGAAGCACGAAGATGTACAGAGACCTGAAAGAGTACTTCTAGTGGGATGGCATGAAAAGAGATGTTGTTGAATATGTCTCTCAAAGCTTGGTTTTTCAGAAAGTTAAAGATGAGAGACAGAAGTCTAAGGGGATGTTTCAACCATTACCCATATCCAAATGGAAATGGGAAAACATCACTATGGACTTTGTCACCGGACTTCCTAAAACATCCAAAGGCAATAATGCTATCTGGGTCACAGTTGATCATCTTACGAAGTCCAAACAATTCATTGCTACTAGAGAGGATTTCCCTCTTGATCAGCTTTCCAGGATATATGTAAATGAAGTGGTAATATTTCATGGCGTACCACTGTCCATTATATCTGATTGGGATCTGAGGTTTACCTCAACGCTTTGGAAAAGTCTTCAGCATACTCTAGATACATAGTTGAGTTTCATCACTTCTTATCATCCTTAGTCAGACGGTCAGTCTGAGAGGACAATTCAAACTCTAGAAGACATGTTGAGAGCTTTCCCTATGGATTTCAAAGGTGGCTAGGATCAACACCTAACTTTGGTTGAATTTTCATATAATAATATCTTTCACTCTAGTATTCAGATGTCTCTTTATTAAGCTCTCTATAGAAAGAAATTCTGAACTCTAAGTTGCTGGGATGAAGTTGGGGAATGAAAGCTATTAGGACCTGATCTTGTTGATGAGATGGTAGAAATGGTCCGATCTATTCAACAACACATAAGATCAGCTCAGAGACAACAAAAAAGTTATGCCGATAACCGAATAAAGGACCTAGAGTTTGAAGTGGGTAATAAAGTGTTCTTACGAATATCTCCTTGGAAGAGAGTAATGAGATTTGGAAAGAAGGGAAAGTTGAGCCCTTGGTATATTGGTACTTTTGAAATAATTGATCATGTTGGGAAGGTGGATTAACGATTGGTGCTTCCACCGAATCTCTCTCAAGTTCATGATGTGTTCTATTTATCTCTCCTGAGAATGTACATACCCGATCCTTCACATGTACTCAGCTCAGAAGTTGTACCGTTGGAGCACATTCTTTCTTATGAAGAACATCCGAGAGAGATTATGGATCATAGCGAAAATGACATATAAAACAACACCACTCACATGGTGAATGTTTTATGGAGGAACCACCAATTAGAAGAAGCTACATGGGAGCATGATGATTTGATGAGGGAGAGGTATCCTCATCTTTTTGTTACAAAGTGACGAATTACGAGGGAGAAATTCATTTTATGGGGGGTAGAATGTAACACCCGAGATTTTTATGAGAAATATTTTGTTTTTATGTTATATACATCATCAAAGTAATCTTTCACTACACACAACACTAGCTTGTCTTGCTTTACACGCAATCGCGACATTCCTCGATAGCTTGCGTTGTACGCAATACTATGTTTCACTAAACAACGATATGCTATTAAAATATTATTAAAACTAGCCATTATGAATAGTAATTCAACCTTTTTGAAATTTTATAAATTTTATAATTCAAAATGGACTTCATTTTTGGATTCCGAATATCGAAATTAGCCTAGGGTAAATTTTTTGTATTTTTCTGAAAACATTCAATTTTTGATGATTAGTGAAAACACTGGGTTACTATTTAAAAACCGACTATTTATTTAAATATTTATTTATTTTATTTAAATTTATTTTAGGTAAAAATTTATACATAATACCTATATAAGTTTCATGTAATTCATTAAAGTAATTTTATAATAATTTTAGATGTATAAAATATTTATTGAACTTTTGACCGTCTTTTACCCACAACCTAAGAGAATTTACAAATTTACATAAAACATAATTTTACTGCTTCTGTGAATGGAATTTACAAAATCCGAGAGACACGGTTGATGTCAGTAAGTAAAATGTGGTTCAATGAGATGAAAATAATTTTTGGTGAATAATAACTTTTTACTTTTATTTACCATGATTAAAAGTAAATACGGTAATTAAGGGTAAAAATGCTATTATTATTACTCTAACACATGTCCTAATTCTATTGGATAAGTTTAATTCGACCAAAAACAACCTTAGGAATAAAATATGACCATTTAGGTCCACTTGGATTAGATTAGGACATATATTAATGTTTTATTTAAAGAAGAGATTAAATAGTTAAAATCAATGTTTAATAACTAATTTTTTTTAATATTGGGTCATAAATTAGATAAATTCTAATATAAATATGAATTAGAAATATAAAAATATTTCCTACATAATGGTATTTTATTTATAATTTTTAGACTTTAAATAATGAAATTTATTTATGACACACTAATGATACAGTAATTACCTTATTAATAAAATATTAAAAAAATTGATGTTATAAATACCCAAATAAATGTAATTTGAGACTTTTTATTAATTAAACTAATTTTATTGGTTAATATGACATGTTATTATTGATTTAAATAACGTTTTTCTAACTAATATTTCTTTTATGATTTTAACAAATATCAATTACCAAATAGTGTCAAAATTGACATAAATTAATTTTTAAAACAAAAATTATATGATTAATTGCTTTTTTATTCCTAAAAGTACAAGGTTCGTACAAATGAATTATATAGGGTTATATATATTAATAATTAAAAACATGGGGTTCTTTTTGCTTGTTATAGTAGGTTTATTAACCATATTGTGTAAGAAAACAAGAATACACGGTAAAAGTTAAACTATTTAACTTAGAGTTAAATCTAAATGATAAGGTCAAAATAGTTACCTAATCATTTCCAAATTATATTTGATGAGAGTATTTAGACCCATACCCACCTTAGTTTCAAAATAAATCAATTTGGAGCTATTAAAAACTGAATATGACTTTATAATAGAATAATATTTTTTGTTTTTTCAAAGGTGCCTCTCTCATCCCTTATAAAAGGGCACCTCCTCCCTCTCCTCCTCACACCACTTTAACACATCATGCTCATCCAAAACCTGCCAAATTCTATTCTCCACTTCCCTAGAAACATCCTAGAGGTTCTGGTCTTCTTCAATGACCAACTCTAGTGCCCTAAGAAGAGGTTAAGAAGAGGCGCATCAAAGATGAGGTAATATCCATTACCGATCCTTTCCAATTTATTTCTTCTTCTACTTCCTCTTATCTATATGTTTCATTATGAAGTAACAACATCATTATCAATAATATACTGATATTTTATTATAAATATTAAACAATCCTATTTCACCTTCTATCTATCCTACGGAAAATGAAATCATCGCGCGTGGATGTGTACGGAATACCGTCCCCACGCCGTGGTGTAAATTGTTTTCCACCACCACATTACATGGATTTGTATAATGGTATAAAGAATAAATATATGTGATTACTGTAAATTGATATTGACTCTGAAATAGTATACATACACTTCAATACAATTTCACGATCATGGGAATGATATCATCGCTCGTGCGTACGTACGGCCTACCGTCTCCACGATGTGATACGACTCGTTCTACATGATCTTCATTTCATAATGATTCTATAAGTGAATTGAATGAATAAATATGATATATATTACACTAATATAATTCTGGAAATGAGGAATCTATAACCTAAAAAAAATGTTCAGAATTTATTCGACAAAACACGCAAAAGATCAAAAAAAGCAATAAACACCCGAATAACAAGTAACAACGAAATATTACTAATAAAAAGATAAGAATATGACCATATATGATATCATAACAATGATTAAGATTCTGTAATAAGTAAAAAACATTATTTAAATCATTATACAGGAGGTTTGGAAACGTATGAAGAAAATCAGACCTAAGATAATGGAAAATCTCACAATCTCATTTTTATCCTAGATTGTTTATACTTTGGTATTTACTGGGGTGTATTTATCATCCACATCCATGTTTCCTCAATATGTAATATTATATCTCTCCTCCTACAATTTTTTAAATCCAATATTACTTTTGGGTGAGTTTTTAGTATAAGATATGAAAGGAATCTTTTTCCGTTTTTAGTACGTGGTACTTTTTGACTTTTCCAGCCAAAGTGTGAGAAGAATGTTTTTTTAACATATACGACCTAAATGGAATTTTAGAAAATTATTTCCATGAATCTTTATTTACATGTTTTCAAGTTTTTTTAATCATCATCTTTTATTTTACAATTTTATGACATTTTAGGAAAGGAAAAATGTTTTTGAAGTAGAAAGCATATTTTCCTCAAGAATGGAGTTCAAGTGTTTTATCAAAATTGTTTTCCATCAAATATAATATGGGGTTCTATTTATATCCCTATTTTTACATTTATATTATTATTTTATGATGGAATTATTTTTATGATGTCCTTTTCTCTTATATGGATTATGTTATGATGGCATGACGTTTAAGAATCCCATTTTTATTACATGGTTTATGCTATGATGTATGATTTATGATCTTGTGGAACACATAATAATGGTATCATTATGAGATGGGTGGGACCTATATATCCCTCCAATTCATTTGGTAAAGATTTGTATCTCATGAGATAGACATGGCTGGAATAGCATGTTAAACAGGTTCAGTGACACCGGACTGAAATGTGGAGTGAACTCGGATCAGAAATGGACTTTTTCTGTTAAGATAGTCTTGAAAATGAGTGTTGACTAATAAGAAATGATTTTCTATGATTATGTCTGTATTCCAAAAAGTTTCATGTCATATGTTATGATTATTGGGATTACATTTCACTACTATGATTTATCCCATGTTATGAAATTATGATCTTTTTTGCAGGTTAAGATTTCTAAAATGTTATGTTCTTATGAATATGTTCTGATTGATATTTATTTTGTTTACCCTTACTGGGAATTTGAGCTCACCCTTTTGTATGTTTTCTTTTCCCCAGGTCAGGAAGAAGGGTATTATGTAAGATATTCCTACAGGGAATCTAGATATGATAAAATAAAAGGGAGACAGTGTAGATGATTTATGAACCAGTTGTTTATGTTTCCCATTTTCTAAGGACACTATACATATACGATCATTTCATGGTTTTGTTATATGTTGTAATAAGTGTGCTTAAATTTTGAAGTAATAAAAATGTATGTAATATATGGGTCGTTATAATTGTTCCCTATGTTATTAATTTTCAGTCATTGAACAATAGAGGGTTCATTCTTACCCTTACATTCAAAATCTAGATCACATTTCTCTTCACTGTAGAAGGAACCTCCCATTCCTATTAAAAATTATTAAGCTATTTCCTTCAAAAATTCTCACATGTCTAAATATATTTCCTTCCCTTCTTCCCCTTTTCATTTTTTTATGCATAATCATTTTCTTCCATTTGTTCCATTAAATTCCAAAAGACGTGGAAAATTTAATCTATGTATTGATATCACATTATAATATATCATTATTGGATGGGAATGACCTAGAAACTAGGGAACTTCGATGTTTTTTCTTCATCCCATCAAATAATGTGTCAATATTTCACTTTGTAATACATATTTATTCCAGAAAATTCCTTTTTTAACTATGTGAAGTTAGATTTCTACCAAAACATATTTTTATCTTCATTTTGATATAGGTTCCAGAAATTGTTTTCCATGTCAACTCATTTCTCATGATGGAAATATTTTTTCTTTGAGAGTTCAATAAAGTAATTTATTTATAGGATATTCCTCACATCATCATCTTTAGTGTTGTCGATTAGTGACCACCATTGATCTATATCTCCTGATTGATGAAAAACTACCCTAAAAATCTTTTCCAATACATTACTTCCAATATTCAAAAATATTTTATCTATTTAACTTATCTATTTATAATCAACAAATGGATTTCTATTTCGATTTAATATTATTTTTTCTTATAACTTATGTGGCCTAAAATTGTTACAAAAAAAGATGGATCAGGAAGATTCTTTATATGGGAAATGATAAAACACTAAAATTAAGAAAAATTCCACAATAAGGTTATAATATTATCTGATCTATCTTTTGATGTAGCTTGAGATTCATTAAATTATTCAATAGTGAATCCCAACATGGAGTATGTTCTTTGATATAATTACTATTTTGATAAATTATATACCTTATTAAACAATTTCATACACTAGATTGGATCACAACATTATAAAACCTAATCTATAATTCCAAAACTATAGAAATGCATAACATAAATTGAAAATTTTATACATTGTTAATCTCATAATAAAAAATGGATTCTTTGGGATATTTTCAAAATTATTAAAAATTAAAAATCTATCATAGTTTATTTTTAAAAAATTGATAATTCCCCAATGTATATCTTCCATGGGTGTAAACAAATGTGTGTAATAAGCCCATTATCATGAAAAAGGTGATCATCCAATAAAATACTAATTTTTCTTTTTTCGGAGTTATAAACCAAATATCAATCTTTTTAGAACAACATATAGTTCTAGTATCTATTAAATGGTGTTTTTCATGTAAAAGAACATAATATCATCATTAGAAATACATAATGATAATATTTTATACTTATAGTAAATGTATATCATAGGGTTATGTTACCTAATATATATATTCCTCAATCTATTTAAAAATTATTTTACTAAAATTCCTCTCATACCCATTGTATATATGATAACATATTTTCCAGTAATCTGTTGTTAATTTTATACATTGTCATAAGATACAAGGAATCACATCATAAATGACCGAATATTTTAGTAGTGTTGTGAAACTAGATAAATTATTAAATATCATATTAGGATTGAAAACCAAAAATACATCATAGTTCTGATTTCCCTCATACCTATCCATACGATAAAAATAATATTTATATATTTTTTATTACAATATTATTATAAAACAATAAAATATTTTATACAATATATGATTCATATATATTCTTTTATGGCCAATTTATTTGACATTGTTAGTTAAAATCAGTGACTAGGATGTTGTTTTATTCAATTTTCATCTATATTTTTGTCTAGTGATTTTGGTCCATTTACATTGATTATGGTATAATAATTTCCATACTTTTTTAGCGATATATTAATATCATACATATTTTTTACATATGTATTTATATTAATATATATTATTTAGTGATAGATATATTAATTAAACAATTAACAGAGATAGTTATATGTACGTATGCATGATAGCTTTTTGTACTTCTAAACGCATGGAAAATGTAACTTAAATAATATTTTACCTTTAAAAAATATTTTTTTTATCTTATATTTCAACTATATTCAATATTTATTTCATTATAGTCATAAATGGCTATATAAATATAAATGCATTTGAAAACCTTATTTGGAGGTGGCAGTCCACACTTATACGTGAGCAACATTATTCCTATCAAATGTATTTGATGGTTAGAAGGTATATATGATATTATAATTCCATAATTATATTAATATTATAATTAGAACATAATTATGTTAAATACATGATTATATATTGTTGTGATATGTGTTGATGGAAAAAAACTACACTTATTTGTGAGACGATAGTCCTTCACACACATGATCGATGAATTCATGTGCCACTTCATTGAATAGGATATCGTTGTAGTTGATACCATTAACATATTCAAAAAAATTATATTTCTTTTAATATAGTTATTTTATTATAATTATTATGGTTTAATTGAAGGTTGTAAGATAATAACTAAAAATAATTTCCTTAGGGAGATAATTACCTTATCTAATAGGGAATTACTTTAGGTATCTTATTAAGGACCAAGGGGATAGTTTGGGAGGATGACCAGTATCTCTATAAAGTGGATATAAATGTTGGGGATGGACTATGTAATGCTTTGGTTAAACTAAAGGGCGTAATTTGTGTGAATAATTGAGGGTAAGAAATTCCCTTTAATAATTTTGGTGGAGTGGTATTTCACAAATACCCAAAACTAGTCCATAATGTGAAGTCAAATTGACCCCAGGTAATTCCAAAATTGATAATTATATAATTTTATGTTATTTATTGGTTTTCCACACATCCAACTCGTACGAAAACGTTGTTTAAAAAAAACTCCTAAAATTCTATGATTCCTTCCTTTTACCATTATTTTCACTATGGTAACCAAAATGTTTAAATAGGTAGTTAATCCTTTAGAAATAGAACATAAGTATCATAATTATATTATTTATACCAACTGGTTAGAAATATGAAATATAATTTATAAATTAAAAAAGTATTTTTGTGGAAGATTGATTTTATGAAATGCGCTAGTAAGATGATAATTTTTGTTTTACCCTCTGGTATGGTGAATTTGTTTTAATAATGAGGGGATAATATAATTATTATAAAAGGTGTATAGTTTAATGAATGGAATATGGATTATATTTTTAAACATATAACAATAAATTTTTAGAGGATGATATTTTTAGAAAAATTATGTAATATAATTAAATATAATGTTCTATAAAATATTCATAAATCCAATTTTGAAATTATTTATTTATCTTTACTTAAAAATATCTTGAAAAACATTAAATTTCAATATATTATTATCAAAACATTATATAATTTTTAATTTATCTAAAAATTGATATAATTAAATATTTAATTTAATTTATATAACATTTAATGTTTTTATTTTCATTATTGATATTTTATCTAAATTATATAATTACTGCATTAGTGTTAAATATGATTTTAAAATAATTATATTATTAATTACAATTATATAAAAATTAGCCTCATTATATTAATTTCATTATTATAAAAATTATCATTAATATTCATTCATATCATTTTCTCCAATGTGAATAGATAATTGAAATTATTAATCCAAGAAGATAGAATTTTTTTTGTCACAAAATAAATTATTATATTAATCAATTTCAGAAAAAGGTGAACCTTAAGATGAAAAAATATTTCTAATGTAATGACTTTCAAAATTTGGAAATCCAATCGAAATTGGAAAATTTTATATGTAATTTTACCCTTTATCATTGATGTTTAACACTTGGAACACCCATTTTAAACATAACCATGATAAATAATTATTTTACTATTCAACTAGATTGAAAATTACATTGGGATTAGAATATAATATTAATTATTATTTTTTCAAATATGGAATCTATTTTTCCTAAATACATTTATAGAAATTAATGTTTTATTTAAAAATTAATCCAACAACTGTGATGAAAATATATTTTTCCCAAGATATAGTTTTCAAATATATATAATATTTTAATATCAAAAATTTAAATTAAAATTGGTTCAATGAAAATATTATATATATTTAAAAAAAAATTTACAATTTTTTTAAAATAAATTTTAAATTAGAATGGTACTTTTAAATTATTTAAATGAAAGAAAAATGGTCAATAAAATTTAGTATGTTTCCATATTTATTGAACATTTTTCCTTTTTCAGAAAACACTAAATAAAACACAATAAGATAGTGTTTACAATATTATTTAAAAAAATTTCATATTGTAAAATGTATTTTCCAGATTGTTAAAATTTAATTTTAATGTGTGTCCATAATGGATGATGAAACTGCCTTTTAGAAAAATACAATTTTTTAGAAAAAATTTCTCTTTTATGAAATGATTCCTATTTATTTATTATAAATAAATAACCATTAAATTTTTTTTACATGTATAAACATTATAATTTTAGTAATTATTTTAGTTTTGTTAAGACCTTCAAAATTAATGTCTTTGTTATAATGGTTTACTATATTATAGTTCATTTATACTTGGTGTTGAATATATCACAAACTATTGATGATATTAAATTTAAGGAAAAATATTTATGGGGACTCTATTGAACACGAAATACTTATTTTAAAATCACAGGGTGTCATAAGATATATATGTGTGTGTGTGTGTGCTTATTTAATATATATGACATATATGACATTATTATGATTTTGTAATGATATATTAATATTTATTATCCTTTTATCCCCTATTTTATAAAATGAAAAGATCACAAGTGCATACATCTGGAAGAAAACATCAACAAAGTTATATAATAAATTTTTCATCACTTCCTAACAAGGATGGATATTTAATTGAATATAATATATAAATATAATATTTATGACAATAAAATTATTCCAGACAATAAGAAAATAGAACAATTGGCACGATAATATTGATTTTAAGTTGGAATTATTTATAAATGGAAAAAACGATTAAATGAATGATATATATAAATATACGTATTATTATTTTTCTTGTTATGGATTTATAATATTCATAAATATATTATACAAGATATTAGATAACATTTAAATAAAGAAGGTTCTTGTGGTAAGGGTTTGTATTTCAATTTATTTTTTTATGTTGTTCATGTTTCAATTTCATTTTAGGGAAATTATATATTCTTTCTCTCTAAAACATAATATATATTAATTTATTATTATTATTATTTTCACTAACAAGGGTTAAGACCATTTTCCTCTACTTTGTACTCAATTATGAAAAAAATAATGTTTTATGAAAATATTATGGTACTTATTACTTTAGGTTATAAATCATTCTCCTCCATGTAATTATTCATCAAAATTTTTAAAAGATATTTTATCATGTACAAAATGTTTTTAATAAAGTCTTCTATTATACCTTTTACATTCATTTATTATATTGAATTTAATCTTGTAAAATTTCTAATACTCCATTTTTACTTCAAATAAAATTAGGAAAATAATTTTTTCCTTTTAAGATATACCAAATTACTATATTGTACCTCCTTCTATTTTTCATGATCATAAATAATCATATGTAATATTCCATTCATCGAAGAAAATTTTATTCCAATCAAACTAGTAATTATTATCTTATGTTTTTACTAGTTAAGTATATTTTTCCTAATAATTTAGTGTATTTTAAAAAATATAATTTATATCTACAAAAACATCTGTTAAGGACAGTTATACTTCAGTAGTTATATAAAAAATAAACCTATTTTCTCTATATTTATTTTTATGATAAATTATCAATGTTATCAGAGAACCCATTTCCTTTGATGGGTTACTTGGGTGGTGATTGAATCTTTAATTTCATATTTTTAAGGAATGCATATATATCTTTTATCATTGTGATATGGGTGTCTTGATTATAACCATATAACACATTGGGTAATGTGGATATATCTTATAGGATTAAAAAACTAATCTAATAATAATTATCGATATAATACAAAAAAGGGTTGATGGTAATAATTTTTTATTTAATATCATAAGGATGATTTTAATAATGCCTCTTACAATATACAATTGGATTTTGATAATGATTCGTATTCCATTATATTATAGGATTCCAATGATGATTCTTGGTCCATGTTGTTATAGGATTATTGTGTTGATTCATCCTAAAAAATGTTATGATTATCTATAAATTATTTTTATTGAGTATCTAAAATTATTCCACATATTTATTTTATTTATTATTATAGACCATTACAATGGTTTTGTTTCTATCACAAGTATTATTTTTAAAGGGGATTTTGTTTAAGGACCATTAATTAGGTAGCTATATTCTTATCAGTATGAATTTTTTTATTTTGAATTAAATTATGCTATACCAATCATAGAACTATCATATACAAACTTATGATCATCTCTGGATATTTTCCATTTTAACCCATAATTAGAATTTGATCTCAAACTTTCCTATATTTAATTTTCCACATTAAATGAAGAATCGTTCTACATGGGATATTTTAATAATTTTATAATGTGATAAGATTTGTTTGAAATATTTTGAAGATATTTTAAATAAAATGTTATTATGTATCTAATATATAGTGATAGTAAATATTTATGGTTATAATGTATGTACAAATAAGAAATGTTTATACTCTTCACATAAGATGATATAAGAAGTATGTTTGTTATTATCGGTTTACCCCATGAATTCCTTTTCAAACATGTTATCGTAGTATATTTCCTACGAATACCCTAATAATCCTTAAAACTACGTGTCTCTAAAAATGCGAGCATGGAATGGAAGGTACCAAAAAATTTGTAAATAGAAACAATCATTTTTCTCTTGGTTTTTATCGATCTTTTCTATAATCTAAATGATAAAATCATATATATCCATACACTATAGATGAATTTCATCACTTAGTTATTATTTATCTCATTTAAATGAAAATCATTCAATTAAAATTGAAAAAAAATTAATTAGTACAAATGAATAGTTGAAGGATATACTAAAACAACATCGTAATGATATTACTAAAAGCAATGGAGTGGTGGATATGGTTAAATATTTAGATGATAAATTTAATTAAAACTAGAAAAATAAAAAAACAGAAAAATTATTTATTCATTCATTAGGGTAATGGTGAGATTGACATCTTGAATATTATTTAATATTACATGTAAAAAACCAAGGGTTTTTAAGAAAATGTTGATAAACAAAAAAGATGAAGATTTGAGTTAAACCCAAAATAGGAAAATTATATATACTCCCCTAGGTTTTAATTATTTATCAAAAGAAAATATTCAACACATGAAATGTTATTCACCTAGGAAAAACAAACTAATAATCAATTTTTGTGAGTTTTGAAATTACTCAAATTTGAAACATAATAATACTGGATAAAACAATTAAAGAATCTTTGTTATATTACAAAAATATCATGAAAATAATTTTAAAAAAATAAATTTGAATGTTATCATGCATCATGAGTTTGTTAAAAATTAATGATTTATCCCATGCATATTGATTGTAATAAAAATTATTTCACAGATAATAGAATCAATAAAAGTATCAATGTATATGTTTAGATTGAATATCATCTTTTCTCAATCGAAAAGATTTATATTTACCCATAAAAATTGGGTAAGTCAATTCCATCCATGTATTTATTTAAAATCATATATGAGTTATCTATAATGCATCAAAAACATTCCCCTAATATTCCTTGTGAATATTCTATAGGACACTCATGACCACTGAGGGGAAATGTTTTTAATATCAATTGTTAATTAATCTGTTAATATTTATATTTTCATTATCTATATAATCAAGATAATTATTTATGGATTTGATATGGGATATAGAGATCTTCTTATCTATTTTCAATTACTATTTTCCATACTATAAATTATTATATATTAAAAAAACCTAGTCATGTAAATCTTCCTTCATATTGGTCAATAGTAATGAATCTATATCTAGTTGAAGATTTCTAGTCTATTAAAGATGAAAAATATCATGAGATGGTGTTCCATGTCCTATACATATTTCCCTAAGATGTGTGATCATAAATTATGGGATATATCTAATGTAATAATCACACTACCATTAAAAATGAAATAAAAATGATAAATCCAAAAAATAATGTAATAATTATTTGAATAATGACCTCCATAACCAATATATAAAATATTTTTTTGAGATCTAGGATAATTGTATTTTTAAAGAATAAAACTAAAATTTTTTAGGGATGGATATTATATTAAAATTTAATTGTATAAAATCAGTGGAAAGCAATTATTTTTTATCAATTAATAGTCTCATAACCACTCTCTTAAGGATGATATGATTCCTCTTCTATAGAGAGAACATATTATCCAATATTTTATATTAACTAAAACACCCTTAATAATTTTCTTTATTTAGATTTATATATGTATGATTAAATATGATGGAAAAAAATGTTTCTATATCTTAGGAAATTATCTTCATTGTAATGTCTTTCTTTTGGAACCAAGATGATCTATTCTAGAGATTGAAAATTATTTTTTTCAATCCTTTTTTCTGGTTAATTCTTCTGGGTAAATGAGGATTTATAATTTTACCGAGTTGTGTGTTAATGAACAATTCATTTGTAGGGATTTAATTTTAGAATATTTTACAATGAGATATTGTTGATATATATAATATTTTATAGGCTAATGATTCTTCAAGTTCATATATTTTTATAGAAAATATAACTATTTCATAAATATTATGAGTTTTGGGTTTTTTTATATGAAACATATTCTCAAAAAGAGTAATTTTAAAATATGGCATATGATATCTCTTTTGATATATCTTGAAAACTATTCAGAAAATTGTTATAGGGATATGAATGAATCATCTCAATTAAATAATTTATGATGATGTTTTGGAACCAATCAATGGACTACTGAGGAGGGATTTAGATTAATCCAAGATATGCTTTGCTGTATAAAATAATGAAATTGAAAATGTATCATGATATATCTATAAAAATCCATAATTAAATTCATTTGAGATAACGTGATGAAGTCTTATGGGGACCATGAATTAGTAGATCAATTGTGAAGTTGGAATATGTGAATTGAAAAAATGAACTCTTATTCATGTTTAATTGTTTTGAAGGGATTTACTAGAAATAACCCTCTAAAAATATATTATATATTATTAATAAAATAAAGTAAACACCAAGGAATTATTTGATTTATTAACAATGGAATAAATTTATAGTAATAAAATCAATTTTTGGTTAATGAATTTTATATGAGGTATCACCACACCTGAACCTACAGTACATGATATAAAAGAAAAATTATGATGTATGACCATTTAAGAGTTACAATTTACATTAAATAATACCAATACCCTTTTTAAAGGGAGGAGAATGAATTATTTATTTGATAAAAATGAAGAAATATGTTTTTCATTCTTAATAGTGTGCCACATAAAACTAAATTCATATTTATTAAGACAATTCATTTTATTTAATATTAAATTTGGAGCATAATATTATAGATTTTTTATAAAATATAGCTTCAATATTTATGATGATATGAAAGGGGAATAAATGAAAATATACAAAGAAGACAAACATCTTAAGCAGTGAGAATTAGCGGAGTTTGATATAGTGATCCAAGGGAGGTGGTACAATAACCATGGAAGTAAATTATAACTGAATTGATCACAACATGGAATGATCTACAAAAAATATTTCATAAATAAAAATACTAAAACATATTTAATTCTTGAGAATTATCTCATGAATTGTGGTTGATCCATGGTTATAGCCCATAGTGTTGAACCATGAAACATTTATCATGCCTTGTTTTGACTTATTATGAAACAAATATGGAGTATATGTGATTAATTATGAAAATATTTAAGTGTTTCTAAAAACATGAGAATAATATTAAATGGTACATAATAAAAATATAAAATAACAATCCTCACACTCTTTATCTGTTAAGAGTTTTAATAAGTGTCATAAAATGAAATTGATAAAGGTGTTCAATATAATAACATAATATCTTCAGCATGGAAAACATAGTAAACACCAATGTGATAACACTAATTCATGAATGAAATTACATTATATATAATAATTGTATGATATCATATTTATAGCCTCTTGGTATCAATAATTTATCCTTAATCATACACATGATATAGATAATTGATTATTGAGATCTATCCAAACACGTATCCAATGTTAATTTACTCAAAGATTTCACCAGAGATTAAAATTATTTATCTAGAAAATTTCCAAATTATATTTATATAAACGTGATGAGTTTCAATATTTTGGGGGGGGGGACATGGGATAAATTGAAAAATATATTCATGGGTGAAACAAGGTGAATAAGGAAATGATAAAAGTAATTCAGAATAATCTAGATGAGTTGAAAATATTACATAACCATAATAATAAAGATATCTAGAAATAAATAAATAAGAATTTTTTTAATTTTTAGAAGAAATATATGATATTTATATCTTTAAAAAGATAATTTGATGTCTTTAAATCCCTATAATCAAAATCTATAATCTTTTGAAAAGGGTAACTTTGAAAAAATACATTGGATGTTCTTCAAAGAAATATGGTTTCATTTAAAATTTGAGTTGTAATGGAAAAAATATCATTTCACTCAGATAAGGATAATAAATATTTAACTATAGAAAATATTATATTATTATAGATGGATATGAGGAAAAATATATAAGTGATGAATTTATAAATCTAGTGAAATGTAAATTCAATAGATGAGAGGGTATATGTGATGGTATAAAACCCATGGAATATTTCAAGTGTGGTAATGATTGGAAAATTATGTTAATGTGTCGATGTGAATTTTATAATAATAGAGATTATGTGGAAATTATACCAAAGCCATGAAAAAGTTTCACTCTTAAAATAGACTTAAAATTATCGAGGATCAATGAAAAGAATATTCAACGAAATATAGCGGTATGAACATAAGAAGGAAGTCATGAAGATTATTTACAGGAAATAGAATAATATTTCAACATTGGATGTTGATGATTCTATGAGGATCATAATAGAAAAAGGAGAATTATAATTGGGGTAGATAATTAACCAAAAGGTGTTGTTTTTCTAACAGATAGAAATGAGGGTTTTCTTTAAGATATATATATATAAAATTAAAGAAAAATGTAAATATTGTTGGTTTAATGAATGAAACATCCAAATATTATGATCAACTCAATGTGAATAATATCATGATAGAGAAAGTACTAAATGATTAGTATTTTAATTTAGTGATAATTAATGATGTGGTGAATCTCAATATAAAAATTTCATACAAATAAAAAAATGATTCATGACACTAATTACTATGAAAATAAGTGGAAATAGATGATATAATCCCTTGAAGATGAGTTTGTTACACTGGGAAATTAAATAAAATATGAAATTTAGTTTACTGATTCAAATAAGACATTTAACATTACAAATTCTATAGATTGTGAATTATTATTAAAGGAAAAATGAGGCTCAGATCATTATGAGAAAAAATTTATTGAATAAATTCATAGGTTCATGGATAAATGGGAAGTAGGATATAATTTTTTGATGCGAAAAAATGAATAGTAATAAACCAAGATATATGAATGAATAAGGTTTTACGGTAATGCCTTAATAAATAGACCACATCAACACATACAAATATTACTATTAATAGAGTATATAAGAGGGTTATATATATTTGAAGTGTAAAATTCATGGTTTTCTAGAAGACACCAAATTCTATTGTGATGTGAATACGATATATATGAAAAGATAAGCTTCATAATGTCATTTAATGAGAATGATACCACATCTTTTATCCCATATAAGAAACTACATATATGGATATTTCTTAATTTATTTTAATTTACAGGCTGATTATAATCATTTTAGACAATTAATAAATGGTGACTATCAACTTGGATGTTAATAAAAATTAAATTTCATTCAAATTTAAAATATTCCATTAAAAAATATATACAAATTGATTAACTGGGGATACTGAATATCAAAAAATTTATTATATATGAATCTACTACAAATAAATATTTTTATTTTTATGGATGAAGAAAATATATTTCTAATGGTGTCTAACCAAAAAAATTAAACAATCAAGATAATAAATTATAACTATCTGTGTTCTCAGAATTTATATTATTAACAGTGGTTTCAATTAGTGTTCAAAGTGAGAAATTTATTAGAGAAATAACATGACAGTGGAAGTGTGAAATGTGGTTGAAAATATAGAAATTAAAAAAATGTAAAATTAATATAATTTTTTTCAATATAATTAATGAGAAAATTGTTAAAATGGTGAGAATAGAGAATTGAAACACCTAACTATCATTTGCTAAAAAAATCAAGATAGTGTATTGTCCAATGAACTATAATTTTTAATATAACTCAAAATAAATATTCTTCTACCTAGAAAAATGTAGAACTACTAACAGTTAAATTAATGTACTTGAGTAGTACTAGAAAATAAAAAATAAACCTATACTCTGAAGCCATCGATTCTTCGATTAGAGGGAAACAGATACACATGGTGAAGTGAAAATGGTTACTATCTATAAAATATAATTAAACCTATAAGACAAATCCAAATGAAATATTAGCTAAAAAATTGACTTCATTAAATCCAATTATTTTAAAATTGTTGGTTACCCAATTTTTTATTGGAAATGATGAAATTATTCTTTACTATAGTCTAGGTTGTGAATATAAAGAGAAGAGGAAACTAAATAGGTTATATTTTATCCTTCCTCTATCTGTGTATTTTGATGTACTTCACGGAGTGTTCCTCTTCTTCCCATCGCCACTCTATCATGTAATCCATGGTTGATTCCATCCCAACCATATCTCTCATTTAAATAATTCTCCATTCTAACTAGTATCCACATTTTTAATCTTTTTACTCCCTTTTTGTATACATATTGGATCATTCGAGGTGCCTCTTTATGTGTAGGACCTTTATTAGTAGGCTTGTCCCAACTCCTTCTACAAAACCAACATCAATTACATCAACGTGTATATTGATCCCTATATCATATATAGAGCGGACTAAACTATTCATTACCCCTTTATATGGCATGTGTTGTGCTCCATAATTAAAATCGGTACCCAATATGAACCATTCTTATGCTTGAGTGTGATGAACCTAAGATATCTTCAAGCTACTATAATTCATAGTTAGATCACCTGATTACCTACAAACTTTTTAGTTAATCAGTCATGTGATAAATCCCATCATATTTCCACTAAGTTATTTTGAAAAAATATGGAATCAAAAAACAAATGAATATTGATTAATTTAAAAAATTCTCAATGAAATTTATAATATACACAACTAATTAATATTAAGAAATAAAATAAACCAACTAATTTTATTTAAGAATATAGAATACTGTTTTTATCAAATTATTCATCACATTTACTTTTTTTATCCCAAAGTTATAAATATTCAATAATCTATTGCCTAATAAATTTTTTACATTAACAAACTCAATAAATACCCAAATTGGATATGAAATAATTTATTTTAAATAGGTGTTATTCAAATTACCCAACTCATACGATGTTTTTTCCTCAAAAATGATATTATAAAAAATCATTTAAATGAAATAAATCTAAAAAACAAACAATAATGAATTGGGACCTGTTTCCTCTTGAAATGGGAATGACTTCGTTGATTTAATGTTCAAACACTCCAAGCGGTTTCTAATGGGGTTGTTCGTAGAACAAAAACCATACAATGATTCTATGTCCATTTGGACCGACTTTCCAAAGGTAGGTGCATATTAGTTATGAACCAATAAGGATTAATAATTTTCATTGGTCGAGAGGATGGGAGGTTGGAATCATCACACCTTTCTGAGGGGAATTATTTTCTACTATGGGACTCTCTTTATAGATTTAAGTTATGTTCGTGAATCCTTATTACAATACCAAGTATAAAAATGAGCATTCCTTTAGATATGACAATCAATGAATAATATGTATGAGATTTAGAGAATATTTTATATGTATTTGAGGTTCTTCATCAATAGATAATCACCTGTATTTGTTAGAGATTATTAGTCAATGGTATCCTTCGACACATTATATAGAAATATCTTGGTCATTATGATAACCATACTGGTTTTAAAGCCACTTAGTGGGGCACTTAAAGTTTATTATCATTCAGAAGAACATAGATTATTTCAGAGTTGGGATCGTAACCGCAGATGGTCTACCTATGTATCCTTTATTTTAGAAATGGAATCAGAACCCATGTAGTTTGAGTAAAAAAGTATACAGTTGATGCATGATTGATGGCTCAAAGAAATATTTCATAATTACTTTTTACACTCTAAGCCCACGTGAGTCATGCTCGGTGTGAAAAATAAGTGGTATTGGTAAAACTAGTCAATTGTTCCATGAAAGATGCAATTATAAGAAATTATGTGGGGATTATGTATGTATGACTACCCAGATAAATGAAAATTGGGATTTACTTTAGGGAAGAAACCCCGGAAGAAGGTCCATAATGTTATTTGTGCTTTATGGATATTTTTATACTCTAACTTGGGGCTTACTCCTGAGGAAGATCCCCAAAATTAGGAAGGGATTTGTGATTGGGTTTTACTCCTGAGTAGGAAGCCAAAATCAAATGTAAATTAACACTGGTTAAGAGGAAATTATGACTGGAGCTTACTTCTGAAAAGGAAGCCTAGGTTAAGGGACTTATAACATGGGGCTTACTCATAAAGAGGATGCCCATATTAAAGGGTAATTTTTACTTATGATTGGGACTTAATCCTAAAAAGGAAGTCCATGTTAAAAGAATTTGGATTTGGGGCTTACTCCTAAGGAGGATGCCCATATTTGGGAACACAGGGATTACTCCTGGAAAGGATGCCCAAAATTAAAGGAACTTTATGACGGGGGATTACTCTTGAAATGGAATCCTAGGTTAGGGGACTTGAGTCTTAGGACAAATTCTTGCGAAGGAGACCCAAGTTAATGTAAATTATGACTGGGGCTTACGACTGAAAAGAGGCCCAGGTTAGGGAACCTCTCATCTTTAAAGGATGAGGTTGAATAAATTAAATCTGTAACCTTAGTGATACAAAGATACGTGAATCACTAAGTTTTGAGAAATATTCCATATAATTCCTTTCAGATAATAAAGCCAAAAAGGGAACCATGCCAAATGAAATGGCTTAAAAGAGGGTTTTGAAGGCTGGATCTTGAATAGGAGGGGTGGATAGGCATAAGAGAGGTGTAATAGGCAGAAGAGGCACCCATGAAGAAGTGGGTGCGTAGATCTTGCGTGGGCGCGCAAGTCCTGGTCGCGCAAGTATACTTGCAAGATATAGTGGTACTTGCACAGTTGTCATCCATTAGGGTAAAATTTGGGAGATACTTGTCTCAAGCCCTTAGTACAATCCCTAGAGGCCTCCAGAAGAGTGGTGTGCAAGTTCTGTTGAAGGGGTAATGCGGTGAACAAGTGTGGACATTTCCCTTAAGGTCTGGCCACATAGGCACACAAGTGTTGATTAGTTTCAACACTTAGGCCTTTTTTCCCCTGTTTAGACCTTCCATTCTAGGTAATAAATTACCTTAAAAGTGTTCGAAAGACTTCCCGAAGCGACATGGGCAACCAGAGCTCGAATATGAGTTTTGGAATTTTTCTGTTCTGAAATGGGGGGCCCACATGGGGTATTTATATGCTCGTGAAGACCCTGGGTGAAATTCAAAGAGGGCGCGCAAGTCACCTGTGTGACCACTAGGTGGCGTGCATGTATACTTGCGCGACATTGGTGGAACTTGCACGACCCAAGTGAAAATGAATCTTTGTTCATGCCTTTGTCAATTTTTGATGTTTCTTCAAAGGATAACCCACTTTGAGTTCAAGGTATTTCCATTTTTGAGCCATTATACTTTGTGATGGAAAGGAGTATCATCAAAAGTCCCCCCTCAGAGTGGGATCCGAATGAAATGAGGATGTGACTCTGAGGAAAAGAATAAAACCAAGGAACATGAAGCGTGCAAGTTCTGAACGCACAGAGGGCAGTGCGCATGTATGATCCATGTAGGTGTCGGCATGAAGGGTTGCGTGCGCGTTCTTTAGGAACACAGGTTTGAGGCCTGGCCTATATATATATGACCATTCTTCGTGCAAAGCACCAAAAATCAGATTTTCGAGCTCTCGCCGCGAAAGTTTCCTGCATCGCGCACGTTCTTTGTTTTACACTGGTTTCCTTGGGTTGCGCTGTTGTAGAGGTATTTGGACTGGTGTGGTGATACCTTCAAGCCAAAAACTTCTGCGACACACTGATACTTGCGCACCAACTTTGGGACTTGTGTGCCTTAATGGATTTGAAATTTTTCTTACTTTTCATTACAATATTTATGAAAAATAAACTTACTTAAGAGTTATTTATTCCACATTTTTGCAGATAAAATGGCTCCCAAGAGAATCGAAATGGCTGATGAACTAGCTAGCAAGCGAGTTGATGATATGATGAGTATCATTGGCTATGATTATTACAATATATGCGACAACACTATCCCAGATTTGGCCAAGTACTTGAAGATATATCATCGTAATTTTTCACAGAGCATATACTTGCCTCTGTAAGGCCATGTTCTTCTTCAATAGGTCAACATTCCAGATGCAATGAATTATATACTCGAGATGTAGCCACACTGCTACTCCTCTATTTCAGTTATGCTATGCATTAAGAGCAGTAACAATGGTGTGACCATTCAATATTTTCCTTCATGCCATTTCCTTGCAGATATGAAAAGGGAAAACCATGGGATGATATGTTTTCCCCTTCCGGTGGATGGATAGAAGACTATCATGACATTAGAAACAATATCTAAAAATAGTACTCTCTCGAAATAGCTCTTTACTTCCAATGCTCCATTCTAAAATCCATGTATCCTTCTTCCATGTCTCATGGACAGAAACAGAGTCACTGTTTGATCAGAAGAAAATTTTCTCAAACAACACTCAAGAACATTCCTTTACAATTGTTCGAAGAAGAGCTGGTATCATTGAATCTCTTATTGTATCTAATTGAATGAATGAATTCCAGGTGGCTGCTGATGAAGCTCAGGATACCGTAAATCAAATGAAGATTTATGTTGACAGACTTTTGTAATTCATGGAAAAAGAGGAGACTCTAATCTGTTGATGTCCTTATAAATCTTGTGCATCAAATGAAAAACATTTTCATCTTCAATCACGTGTGTATTCCTTCTTTACTACATGCTTTGAATTTTTTACATAAGACGATGGGCCTAGTAAGTATATTTGATTTTTTTTCTCGGATTATTAAAAGATAACCCTGTAAACATAGAATAATTTAATTTATCAATATTAACTAAATCATATGAAATGTATGATTACTGAGAAGGAACTTGACTTTTGTTCATAATTCCATTTCCTTTTGTAGGTAGTTCAAAGGCATGCACGTCAGACATAAAAATGCTAATGTTTATGGCCAAAATAGCTTTGACTAAATGGATAAAAATTAACTTAATTCCTTGATAATATATCTCAAAACATATTACCGTATTCAAGTATGAGGGAAAATATTTAAACGATTACTTAATAAATTTTGAATCTGAGGAATGATATGAAAATGGCTAAAAAGGAATTAGAAGAAGAAGTTCCCAAGAATGAAGTTACCACTATTTAGAAAACCCGTTAGGGGGTTGAATTATGCAGGGCCACGTAAGGGAATTGGCTACATAGTCAAATAATAGCATCTTTTGGCTGGCTAGTTTGTTATGTAGATTACTTAGGCAAGGCCGCCTAAGGGAATGTGCTGCATAGTCAGGAAAAAGAACTCTCAGAAATTTACTTTCCTATTACTAAAAACCCAGTGGAAGTTTATGGGGATTCAAATTTTCTAAAGCATAGAGTTTGCTGTATTGAGAGAGGTATTTGAATATGGAAAAGATATTTCCAAACTTGATTGTCTAAGAACATAATGAATGTCACTTCTACGAAGGTCTGACTCAAATGTAGGGAAGAAAAATATAATCCATAGACTTGAATACTTTCAGATCATGAAAAATATTATAGGACTGAAATGTTAAGGATGGCCATTTTTTGCGGATCCCTACATATTATCATTAAAAAAACTAAGAACAAAAGATATTTTCTTCCCATGAATGATGTAAACAATATTTGAAAAACCCGTTTGGGGGTTGAATTATGCAGGGCCACCTAAGTGAATTGGCTGCATTGTCAAATAATAGTATCTTTTGGCTGACAGGTCTGTTATGTAGACTACTTATGCAAGGCTTTCTAAGGGCACGTTCTGCATAGTAAGGCAAAAGAACTCTCAAGTATCAATCATTTTGTGACCATAAGTCAAGAAAATGGCTATGGAGATCAGGAAGTACTTATGTTTAGGCGTATGACACATAAAAATGGGAATTTGTTCAATACATGTAGAAAATACACAGACCAATGCTAACCATAATCATGTTGTGGCTGGGTCCTAAATTGAAATGTTGGACCTCACTACGTATCCCATAAGGATAGGAATCAAGCCATACATAGTTCTTGAAATGCAGTTTAATGTCACCTAGGATGAGAGTATAGGAAATCATAGTTTAGGGTCATAGAACTCGTACCATAATAATGAATACACTATGTCTGTTTTCACAAGGAATTTTCAGCTAGGGGGCTGAAAGTGGAATTTGGGTTTATTCCCAAAGACTTGGGAATGGATTTGAGGGACGCTCTAATGTTCCTATGTCTTCTATAAGGATGGGAATCAAGCCGCACGAAGTTCTTGAAATACCCTCTGTACAGATTTGGTTCGTACATATGAAGGGTGAAAAGGGGACTTTAGTGCAATGATGGTTTGACCCAAAAAAAGGTTCAGGCATTTCCATGTATGCACGTAGTCTTTGGAATATAACATGATTGAAGATCAATGTAAATAATGATTCCCTCCCAGGTGAGGGTGTCAAAGAATTTTGTTGTGTATTGTCATACAGGACAAAAGTTTGAATAGTTTATGGTCATATGCATGGACCAGTGGTGAACCAATATAAAAAGTATTGCTTCTGGGGCTGCTTCACAGATCAACATCATATGAGATGGAGGTGAACCGATGTGATGAGATTTGTATTGGGCCTAAACCTCAGGAGGTTGCCTATGTACCCAGCCTAAAAGGCAAGGATCCAAATTAGAGTATTTAAATTAAAGAATGAATTAGTGATAAAGTTGTCTCTTGGGGATAATGACCTAAATAATGGTGTTGGGACTTACACATGGTTAGTGTCCCAGATAGGGTGTTATGGTTGATGTTTTTACTCTATGATCACGTGAGTCATACTCAGTGTGAGAAACAAGAAGTAACACTAACCTTAACAATGCACAGTTTAAGGTCATGCAAGAAATATGAAGGGACTATGCAGTTTATTGTCTTACAGTGAGGACTATTGCTGCTGCACAGTTTAGTGTCATGTAGTAGGGACAAAATACATTTTAATGTCATGTAGGGAAAATATAGGGACATAGTTTAACATCATGTTGGACGAACGAGGGGCTGTACAGTTTAATGTCTTGTAGCTAAGACGATGGGAACAATACAGTTTAACGTCATGTTGGACGAAAGGGGGACTGTGCAGTTTAATGTCATGCAGTGAGGACAAAAAAGGACACAGTTTAACATCATGTTGGGGATATTAGGGACTTTTTCATAGTTTAACATCTTGCTGGATGATGGAATGAGTAGTTTAAGGTCATATGTATGGACCAGAGATTATGCAGTTTAACGTCTTGTTGGACGTAAGGGAGTTCTGTAGATTTTAGCGTCCTGTAGTTAGGACAACACAATTTAACGTCATTTTGGATGATGGAATAGTTTAACATCATATTGGATGAAAGGGAAGATACAATTTAGTTTCATGTTGGATGATAAGGAATCAAATAGTTTAAGGTCATATGCATGGACCGTGGATGGTGCAGTTTAACGTCTTGCTGGATGAAAAGGGAACATACAGTTTAGTGTCATGTTGGATGAAAGGATGAAAATAGTTTAAGGTCATATGCATTGAATTTGGATGGTGTATTTTGTGTTTATATAAAATTCTTCTTCATAAATTTGGCATTGGATGGAGTATTGATCAGTTCTCCATCCATTGAGATTAAAGAATAAGCTCCATTGGAGTAGAACATATGTATTGGATAAGGTCCTTCCAATTTTGACTCCATCTTGGGGGGTTTCTTTCCTGGTATCATTGGAGTTATGAGAACCAATAACAATTCTCCCTTAATGAACAAATGAAGATGAACTTTTTTGTTGAAAGCTCATGCTATTCGATTCTGATAGACCTAGAAATGGTGTAGGGTGAAAAATATTTTCTCATCTAACTGTTCCAATTCATCCAATCACTTTTGAGATTGTTCATCTGTAGATGAGTGATCACAAATGGCTACTCTGAGTGAGGGTATTTGAACCCTAATGGGCAAGAATGCTTCCATTCCATATACCAATGAATATGGAGTTGACCACGTTGTAGTGCAGGTGGTGGTCCGATAAGCCCATAAATCATGAAAGAGTTTATCAGACCATGATTTATTATCTTTTTCCACCATCATTTGCAGTATGTTTGAAAGAGTCTTGTTGAAATCTTCTATCTGGCCAATGGCCACTACATGATATCAAGATGAATGATTGGATTTGATGTTGTATTCTTGATATATCTTCCTCACCTTAGATGAACAGAAGTTGGTGCCATTATCCATCAATATGGTATGAGGGACACCAAATCTGGTAATGATGTTAGACTTGATGAAGCTAACAATGCATTTAGAACTTACTTCTTTGAGGGGTATTACCTCTTCCCATTTGGAAAAGAAATCACTAGAAACAAGAATGTACTTAAACTTCTTGGATGTAGCTGAAGGATAAGGTCCCACTACATCCATTCCCCATGTGGAAAATGGTCATGGGTATTTAGCTGTATGAAGCAACTCTGGGGGTTGATGAATGTAGTTGGCATGTACATGGAATGAATGGCACTTCTTTGTGAAATCAACACAATATTGTGTCATTGAAGGCCAAAAGTATCAAATCCTCTGAATTTGATCAGATAGTCTTTGTCCATATTGATGGGCCACACAGACTCCTGCATAGGCTTCTTTCATGACAGCCATTGTATCTTCACCGTCAATGCATCTGAATAGAATTACATCAAAACCTATTTTGTAGAGAATTTTATCTAGGTGATATGTTCTATCATGAAGGGTAAAATTGACCACACATCGCTGGATTTGTTCTTTCCCATATCTATCTCGTGGAAGTGTTCTATTTTGAAGGTATTCCCTGATATTTGTCATCCATCCTATAGTTAGAACATATGGTTTAGGAATGGGACTAATTTCATTGATTTCCTCTGTTCTGATTTGAACTTAAGGTGAAATTGTATGATGGTGGGCAATACTGATGCTTTTCTCATCTCGATTTGGATCTGGCAGAGTTCTGGCTATATTAGCATGTGCATCTGCTTGGGAATTTTGTGATCTCGAGGCATAAGAAAATCTCAGTTCGGAAGGAAACTCTTCCATTAACTCTCTAACGTAATCATAAAAATGGATTTGTTCTTCTTTTCTGATTGCATAATCCCCATTGACTTGATTGATTACCAGGTCTGAATAACCTCTCACCTTTAAGTGTTTCACTTGTGCTTGAAGCTCCAACTCCAATCATGTGATAAGAGCTTGGTATTTTTCTTCAATATTTGTACCGCCTCCCAAGAATGAGAAGGAATAAGGTAGCACTTCTTTTTTCAGGGAAATGAGTACAATTCCTATCCCAACTATGTTGAATTTAGGATCTTCCAATTTTTTCCTTGTTGGACTTCGGGAAGCACCATCAATGTACATTTCCAATATTTGAAGACTATCTTGAATAGAAAAGACATCCTCATCAAAAAGTTCAATATCTGAAGATGTATGTTCTACTGAAGGGTGTTCAGTAATGAAATCAGCTAGATCTTGGCCTTTTATTACCTTTTGAGACACGTATTCGATATCAAGTTGTTGTAAAATAACTGCCCTCATTGCCAGATGTCTTTTAATCATTGGAAAACAAAGGATGAATTTGAGCTGGTTATTGCGAGATAGCAATTGGACCTCATGATGTTGCAGGTAGTGTCTCAACTTCTGAACTGCAGCAATTAATTCTAGGAAGCACTTCTCAATACTTGAGTATAGGGTTTCTGCTTCATGCATAGTCCGACTGAGATAGTAGAGGCTGTTTTCATTCCCAGCATCATTCTTCTGAGCAAGAAAGGCACCTAATGATCTCTCTAGAGCTGTCACATAGATGATAAGTGGTCTTCCTTCAACAGGTGGAATTAACACCGGATTACTCAAGAGATATTTCTTTAGAATATCGAATGCTTATTGACATTCTTCAATCCACTGGCAAGTGACTCCCTTTTTCATCAATTTAGTGAAGTGTAAACTTTTTCCAGCCAAATTGGCGATGAAATGCCAAATATAGGCTAAGTTTCCTTGAAGTCCTCTCAATTCTTTCAAATATCGAGGAATTGACATACCAAATATTTACATTGTCTTCTTAGGATCGACTTCGATACCACGATGGCGTATAAAAAAGCCGAGAAATTTTCCTGAGCTTACCCCAAAAGCACATTTTAAGGGGTTCATCTTCACATTATGTTGCTGAAGTTTGTGGAATATGACTTCCAAATCAGGCAAGTTATTAGAACGTTTCCTGGATTTAACCACCAAATCATCCACATAACATTCAACAAACATCCATAAAATTGGTTTGAAGGTATGATGCATGGCACACTGATATGTTGCACATATATTCTTCAGGCCAAAGGACACTAGCCTATAGAAAAAACACCCTGAGGGACTCTAAAGGCTATAGATTCATCATCTTCTAGAGCCATTCATATTTGATTATATCCAGAATATCCATCCATGAAGTAAAGTGATTCATAGCCAGTTTTTGCATCAATTAAGAGTTCTGTAATCTGTACTAGAAAATCATCCTTAGGACAATGCAGATTAACATCTCAAAAATCAATGAAAACCCTAATTTTTCCATTCTTCTTTTTCACTGGGACAATATTAGCCAACCATTGGGGATATTGAACTTCTCTGATGAAGTTAGATTCGATAAGCTTATCTACTGCAGCCTCAATTTTGGAAGCATAGGTTGGGTGTGTTCTTTTAGGGGCCTGTTTGAATCCATGATGTTCTTCTAGAAAAACCAAGCTGAGTGGAAACATCAGGATCAAGCCTTGTCATATCTATATAGTTCCAAGAAAATATATCTCGGTTTTTCTTTAAAAAGGAAATATAAATCTCTTTCTCTTCAAGAGTCATGGCCGCACTAATTAAAGTGGGGTGTGGATCTTATTTTGTACCCATATTTATTTCTCTGAGTTCATCCATAGTGATATAGATACCCTCTTCAAATGCTGGCAGAGCATCCCTAAGATCTTCCTTTTATTCTTCAACATGTGTAATTTCTTCTATTTCTACCTTCATAGTAAATGATGAAGCAGAATTTTCATGATCAGAAGAGACGTTAAAATTTAAACATCTTGAAGAAGAGGCTTCCATTTCTGACCCGATTGATAAATAAGGATCTTCCTTGGGTAAAAAAGAGGAGATGATGGATTGAGAATCGACATCATCATTCACCTATGACATTGATACAACTTCTTCTGGCTTGGTTGGTGAAGTATAGACTTTCTGGATTTCAGAAGATGAAATGAAGACATCCCCATTTGTGATTTCATCATTTCTTGGTGAATCACCAATTTCTCCCATGTTGTCTGATATCATTGTCGTAATTGACAATATGGAATTTACCATAAGAGTACATTGAATTGGGTATATCATGTCAATTTGACTGATAGGCAACCCATAACTTGCACTCACATGTGTAAGTGGATTTAATGGATTCATTTCCAAACCAAATGGAGCATTAACTTTGGTGACCTCCTTTGTCGTGTATTTCTCCTTACCCTTCATGTGATAGAATTCCGCCTCAATGTATTGAGACTCACATGTTTTGAAATGGGATTTATCACCATATAATGTCCCAATTTGACCATCGAAACAATATTTGAGGCATTGATGGTATGACGAAGGGATAACTGCATGTTGATGTATCCAAGGTCTTCCAAGCAAGATGTTGAAGGCTGTGCCATGATCAACAACAATGAAATGTGAATTGGATACCAGATCTCCAAACTAAGTTTTGAGTGTAATATCACCCAGTAGTTCTTTTTCATTTTTATCATATCCTTGTAACATAATAGTAGAAAGAGATATATCAGATTCTGTGAGGCCCAATTGACAATGTGTACGAATGGGGATGATGTTGACTCCTGAACCATTATCAATGAATGATCTTTTGACGTCTACACTATTGACCTTTTCAGATAAGTATAAAGTTCTGATATGTCCATGAACAACATCATCTTCATCTACATCTGTGGAGGATATCACTGCATGTCATTCTGCAAGATTATTCTCTATATGGTAGACTTCAGCAGCAACAATTTCAGTTTCAAATTCCTGAGGACTTGACAATGCCTCGATGAGTGCCTCTTGAAGATCCTTTGATAAATTCAATGCATCCATGATTGATAACATGGCCGGTACTTGGGCCAAGTGTTTCAATACAACATACTTTTGATCCAATGGTCTGCTTTTCCCAATAGGAACATGTGGTTTCGTAGGTACCTTATAAGTATATTCTTTGGAAGTAGATGCATCTTGTATCAGGTTAGGAGTTGGTAATACTCCTAGATTAGGAAAATTATACAGAATGGGTCTATTTTCATACAGAGAGGATGAAGGTGGAATCATCAAATGATCCTCCAAAATAATTGTGTCAGGATTTAGTCTTCTATTAGTGAAATAATTTTCTTGTTCTTGTTGAGCCCGTTGATGGGCTCTACGATAAGTTACTGCTGCATACAAAGTTCTAGCAGGGCTAAAATTTGATTTTTGGCCTCTGAAAGATCCACATCTTCCCCTGTACCCTAAGCCTCTAGAACTCCCTCTGATTCCTCTATTTGACACATGGAATTCAGGCTCATCAAAATCAAAATTGTGACTGGCATAAGGATCTGTTAAATGAATCATATAAACAGAACCAAAGATCAACTCTTCATCTGATAAAGACTCTTCCAGATTAGCCCATTTAGGCTATGTCATTTGGTGGGGCGGTGATCATTTTTCCATTTGGTGGGGCGGTGCCCATTGTGCCATTTGGTGGGGTGGTGCCCGTTGTGCCTTTTGGTGGGGCGGCGCCCGTTGTTGCGAAGTAGATGGCATAAAATCTTCCAGAGTCAATGAAAATTTAGGCTTTGATACGATTTCATCTTCTTCTGATTCTTCTTATTTATTTGAATTATGTAGTTTCATTGAGGATTTTCCATAGGATGAAGAGGGTTTCTCTACGGCATTCATGGCAGAAGACACAATTGGTTTAGTCAATTATTTTTGAAAAATATCATGATTTTGGTTCATCATTGTTTTTACCATCCAATCATCATATTTTTTCGCATTTTTTCTTTTGACATCTTTCCAATCACCTTATTTCTCTGGATATGTAGCAATTATACATGCTACCTGAGCTGAAGAACCTTTCAACTTGACTTGTCTTGAGTCCACCATTTTTTACATGAGGTCTTTGAAGACATAACACTCCTGAATGGGGTGCCCCAATATATGATGTAATGGAAAATAGTTGGGACGGTCTTCATCTCCTTCCATGTTTGGCATTTTGGGCCATAGAAATTGAACCAAATTATTTTGCAGATCTGAAATGATGTATCTAGGAACCTGTTCATTTTTAAAAGAGTAAATTTTCCGCTTTAAATTCTGAAATTGTTTTCGTCTTTGATCTCTTTGATCATCTTGACGAAATAGCCTCTGTCGTTGAGGCTCAGAAGGCGGATCCCTTCAGGAAGATGATGGTTTTGTAGTAGAAGAAGGTACAGGTGCTTGTTTAAGCATAACTGTAGCAGTCTCTACTTTACCCATTCTCCTTCCTAGAGCTGATGGAATTACACGAGCATTATCCTTAGACTTTATAAGAGAGTGTCCAATCTTCTGAGCGATTAAAGTAAGGTATCAAAACCCTCATGTGTATTTCACAGGGATCAACGGTGTGTGCAACTCATCACACAAATTTGTCACACAGATTGGCAACTACTCTTCTTGAGGGAGTGCTAAGCACAGGGAATATGTTTATCCCTTCCAGTAAGCAATGAAATCTGACACCATTTCATTGTCCCTTTTCATATATTTTGTAAGATAAAAAATTGTTGTCTTTGGCAATGTTGAGATTAATTGAAGAAGGAATCGTTGGAGAAGATCCTCCCATCCGGTAATTGACCATGATTGCAAGCTTGTATACTAGACAAAATCAGGCCCTTGTAATGAATGTACAAAACACTTAAGCTTAACCGATTCTTGTTTCTGAGGGGTTCCCATAATAGGATCGCAATGAGAAAAAAAATGTGTTAAGTGTTGATCTGGGTCTCCTGAACCATTAAAGATTGGGAATGTGTTACTTGAAAAATTTTATAGGAGGGGATTACATATACTCATTTTGGGTAATCTCTCTTTTCTGGTTCAACCTGTGCACGCTTTCCTTCCATAGCTTCCAACCGAGCTTTTAATGACCCAATTGTAGTCATTAACTTCTAAGAAACATCCGGTTGAGATTGGACCTATGCAGGTGCAATAACTGGAGTCTGGACAGATGTGGTGGCTGGTACTACAACTAATGATAACACCATCGGTTGTTGTTATCCTTCACCCATAGGATTAGACCTGTGAGGGTTTACTGATAAAGGAGGATACTCTTGATCCATACCAATAGCCACAACAAATTGCCTTGGATGACTAACTCTATCAAGGTTATGAGGAAGACTAATTTGAAGTAGTTCCACATTCAACCTCCTTAATTCCATCATCTCTTCCTCTTGCTGTGTGAATCATTTCTCTAATGAGAGCAATTGGCCTTCTCCAGAGGAAGGGTATGTAACCGGATTCATACTTTTCACATTATTTCACACATTTAAGATAGGGGAATGTGGGTTACATGAAAGATTACCTAGATTCAGGGTAATCCATTGTTTTCATATACTCACACCTTCTTCATTTGTGTCTATGCGTACAACCTCATGAGCAAGAGTTTCCTCATCTGATCCCTCTGAGCGAACCTCATATGGGGGATCAAAAACAATGGAATTGATGACATTGATTTATGCATAACTCATTGCATCCCTTCTATCAGAATTTCTGTGATATTGTCTTCTTCCATGTCCTTGATGAACATTGCATTTTGTTGATTCGATCCCTCAGGAACTTCTTGACGAACCGTAATGTGGAGGGAATCTCTTGATAATTTGGCTCTTCGTTCCTCTTAGGGCTTCATCCCTAATCGAGAGAAGACTGACTTTCTTTGAGGGAGAGATTATGGATTTGAAAAAGTCCCCAGTTCTGTGGACTGGGGCTGTTCCTGTTGACTTTTTTCAACTCCTCGAATCATATTTGTTGAATCTAAGGGTTTGGTAATAAGAGTCCATAGTCTAGAAAGCTGGGGTGGCTCTTGAGCTGCTATATCTAAAGATTTTTTGAAATCTATCTTGATCTTACGGACCTTAGTCCGAAAATTGGCTGGATGCATTAACCGGCATCCGCTTTTATCACCCGGCTCAAACAACCATTGGATGATTTCTGACCCTTCTATCACTTGATGATGTGCTTTCTCTAAACGAGAAGCATGTTCAATATTCTCGTTTACTTGATTTAGGAGTAATTCAACAACTTTTTCTCTGTATTCCTGATTTTGAGATGAACTAGTTGAGGAATTTTCTTGAGCATGCCTTTGATTAGAAACAATTCCCATTGGTTATGGCCGGCCGTGGGAAATAACATTGCATGAGACCACTTCTAGTGGGATTTCCTGACTGGAGAGTACAATAATATACAGTGCTCCATGGACACCCCATCCTCGGATACAAATACCAGATGGTGAATCAGCAATTAACTGGTGCAATCTTCTTAGTGCGCCAAGGCATGAACGCATAAGGGCTCTCTACTACTTTTCAGCCTTCAGATATTGAGAAACTGAGAGAGAAGACAAATCAATTTGGTGTTTTGACCCTTCTATTATCTTGACATGAATTTCATATTCATCATAAGATAACATTTTCTTTTTCAACTGACAATGAGTTTTCCGTATGTTAAGATGAATATCATGAATTACATCTTCCGTCAACATCTCTGGAATGTCATACTGAGAATAAGCCAAAGGACCAAACTTAACTGGCACTTCACCGTTCGCCAGTTCTTTTCTCATATTCAGTACATCCTCTTTATCATTCAGTGAAGATTCTTATACATGATTAGACAAGAGATGGTGCTTCCATGTTGCTTCATCGGATTCACCAAGATTAGTAGAGAATTAACTGATCAAACTATAAGATGCATGAATTAGGGGTGGTTCGGAGAATAACCTACACCCTGGGCTATCTTCTGATTGAGAAAGTATTTCACCTACTATTGGTAAAGAATCAGATATGACTGGCCTCACATTTTCACGTTCTTCAAGATAAGAGGGCATTCTCATCACTACATTTTCCATTGGAGCATTTTCAAAGAAATGTTCATTAATACTGTGGAGAGGACTTTCTCACGTAAATTCATCATCATGGGGAGGACCACCATGGTGGGTTACATCAAAAGATGAAACTTTTTTCTCCTTGGACTCTTGGCCACACAGAGGGTTCATGTGGCTCTCATCTAAAGTTGAAACTTCGAGATCAACCTAATTGTCATGAAGGAAGCCTTCATGAGGAAGTAACTGATGCAGACCTTCAGAATTAAGGTTACCACTATTGGGAACTGAGGGAGTAGAATCTTGAGTAGCAACAGATAATTGTCTGAGTGCATCATGAACTCCCGCATCGAGTAAGGCATTGTTACAGATTGGCCCTTGGTTTCTTGACTGTGTTGGGCGAGTCTTCTTCTTAGGTTCCTTCTTACTCACTTGAGGAACCACTTGATGATGAAAGTGGTCATTATGTGTAGGTGTATGTGCCTGATCAAGAGAAAGGATCAGGTTAGGCTGATTATCTCTACTCAAATCAGATGTATATGCCTGACTTGGTTGTCCGTATTATGTAGGGGAGTAATCCCCGCAACCCTCTTGGACTGGAACAGAGGTGTGTGTTTGTTCTGGAGTGAACTTTTGATGTGTCATTCCACTGGTAGGGATAGATTTTCATTTCTTTCCCTGTGATGCTGCTGAAGCTGTTATTATATCATGACAAGCATCCAGAATTTGCGTAGGAATTTTCTTATTCTCTTTCACCATTAATAGAATATTCTTGGTGAATTCAGCTGCTGGAATAGGGATATACGTCCATTCCATGCTTGGAGTAGGTGTATGTTCCTGCTCCTGTCTTCCTTTTCCTGCCAGTGAGTTCTGACAGTACTCATGAATGGGGGTAGAGAGTTGAGTCTGTCTCCTGTTTTTCGTCAGACATTTCTGACTGACTTCTCCGAATGCTACCAAACAAGACTGTTGGTAGGCTTGATCAATTATAGAAGGTGTATGTGCCTGCTAATTGCACTCCACCGAACATGGTTGACGAACATCCTTAAATACTAACAGACGAGGCTTCTGGTAGGACTGATAAGTGTAAGAAGGTGTATGTACCTATTTACCAATTGTCAACACATTGGGTTAGCGAGCTCCATCATATGTAGTCATAATATCCTGCTGACTAGATGATGATTTATAAACAGGTGTATGTTCCTCTTTGTATTACTCCCTCAGAATTGCCTGGCGGGATTGGCATGCTTCTGCTAGACGAGTCTGCTAGACAGCAGAATTAAAATGGACGGGTGTGTGTGCCCGCTCGTTTCTTGCCACCAAGTTAGGTTGGTGGACTTCTCTGGAGATAGCAGAGATGTGAACCATATCACTGTTGACTGGATTTCACCTCTGGGGTTTGTCTTGCCTACTCGGGTTCGAGGAACCTGAGTTGAAAGCCTGGAGACGATACCCTCATCATGTTGAGGGCGGACTGCCGCACGAGTCTGCCAGCAATTGTTGGTGGGAGCCTTCATAAAGGACTCTTGTTTCCTTGAATTAAGGCCTTGAGTGGCCTTCTCATTCACATCCTCAGTATATGGTAGAGAATGGTTGTTTCATTCTGGGGATAACGACATGAAACGGTTGGAGATGGTTGTTAGCACCGCCTGCTTCTTGATTACTGGTCGTCACTGTCCGGACGACCAGGGTGAGTTTTTCACTTAGAGGGCTTGTCAAGAAGCCTCTAGAGTTGGAATGCTACCCGATTGAAGATACTTTTTAAACAGTGCATTCAATACCCAGCTTTGAATAAGTGGAGTAGGTGATGTCTCTGTCAGAGCGGACTATGATCCAGCAGGAGTAGCAGCAGATGCATTCACGGTAGAGGTTTTCACCGCAGAGTCATTCACAGAAGTGAATTTAAGAAAAGACATTCTTGTAATGCAGAAGATCGTGGAATGGAGTGCCTATTTGATATAACAAACATAATCAATATAACTTCAGATGCTACATCTTTTGGATGGGAACATTTGTTATTGATTGTTTTGTTGGCCCTCTCATTGAGTTTAAATAGGCACCTTACAAAATAATTAAAACACCATTTTAACTTGGTTAAGGATTCACGTTGGGTTCACCATTTTTTTTCCTATGGAAATGGGAATGACCTCATTGATTTAAGGTTCAGACATTCCAATTGGTTTCTAATGGGTTTTTTCATAGAACTGGAAACATCCAATGATTCTGTATCCATTTTGAACTATTTTCTAATGGTCGGTGCTTATTAGTTATGAACCTATAAGGTTTAAGAATTTCCATTGGTCGAGAGGATGGGAGGTCGGACTCATCACACCTTTTTGAGGAGAATTATTGTCTACTCTGGGATGGAAAGGAGCGTCAACAGGTCTCATATGGATTTACCCTAAAATAGTAAATTTTATTTCCTAAGTAATTTTTAATGGTCTTATTTTATATTTGGTTTCATTCCTGACAAGAAATATTGATATTTATAATTTCTATAACAATTAAATTCACATATTTTTTCATCTAATTTAAGTTATAATATTCTTTTTTTATATAAGGGAATTGACGTATATAATTTTTTATATTAGTATAATTTAGAAATAATATTGGGTATATTGAATTAAATATTATTTTTAAAATTGAATTAGTAACCCAGACAATTGTAAATTTTAAAAATATAAAAATTTTATCTACGTTTTGGAGTTCATTTCATAGTTCATTAAGATGCATATTATTTGATTTTAATTCAAATTAAATTGGTCAATATATCTATTTATTTTATGAATTTTAATTAACAATATTCAAAAAATAATATTTTTAAAAGGGAATAATCCTTTTTACCTTATAAATATAATTATTATTAGTGATTAACCTCTTAAAAGTGGAAAAAGGTCATCACCCATTTGAGAAAAATTATTAACAGCTACAAAAACAATTTGATCATTGAAAATAGAATATTTTGAAAACCATGAGGAATGTTTATATGTATAACATTTAAGATTATGTTTTCCCATTTATGACGCTTCCACCACATGAAACCCCAATTGTTTCCCAATGTTTAATCTTCAGATGAGATATTATGAATGATTTCTTGGCTTGGAAGGATTTGAAAATGAATCACTGAAAAATTACAACATGGATCATAAGTAAGATTAAAATTTTTTCCATACAACAAAATCAGTCACATATATTCAAAACAATTATAAGACCTTATCAAACAATAGATTAATATTTTTGTGTGAGGTCAAATTTTTGGAATAGATTAATTCCTATAATAGAATAGTTTAAGACTACTTTAAAAAAAATAAGATAATAAAAAATATATTATAATTATTTAATGATGCTACAAAATTATAGAATTAAAAAGAAGGGTTTTCTTAGAATAGAGTAGGAAATTGAAAAAATTCATTTTTTTGAAAAATAACATAAAATACATTCAAAAAAAATTGTACTCATTAAAAATAAATGAAATCTAAACAATTAATCCCATGATTAATAAGTTAAGTAAACCCTATTCATTATATTATATCCACACTTTTTAATTTCTCAAATCTCCCTTTTTTTATTTTTTCAAATTTATCCAAATTTCAATCAGAATAAAATATGTATTCAATATTTATAATTAATAAAAATAGTAACAAATGTTTGGGTGAAATGGATAATTAGAGTTAGTTAATCTCGTATCTTCTACTAGTATTGAAAAGAATTGAAATGTCATTTATTAAATTGAATCATATAATACTATCACTGCGACATTTAATGGTCACTTCCAAATTATAACACTGTATTCTAATAAATGAGTGTTCAGTTTAAGATTGGCACAATTAGTAGACATGTGGATAAATCCCTGACATGATAATTTGGAACTTCATAGGTCTAGTCAAATTGACTTCATGTGTTGATTCATCCTTAAATATTACAGTTGATGGACTCTTATGGTTTCTTTATACATATGTGAGATTGATTGAGTGATAACATGACTAGTCAACTAATAGTATGTTAAATAACATTTTTAATTGATAAAAATGGGTATTTTAACTTTATTTACACATTTATAGGATTGAATTAACACATAGTAACTTTTTCCTATAGTGGGTTGAATAGACACCTAATAAACTCACTTCATGGTAGATTCATGCCTTCACTGAACAAGACCGTTAAATCTATTTATTATTGTATATAGTTGAACTCATAGTCAATAGAATCATTGAGTTCAGTCCATTCCAAAATGTTAGTACAGTCTCTATACATTCAAGTTTTACTATTAGTCAAATAATCAATCAACTAATCACACATTAAACTCTATTCATGCTCAGTCAAACATTCTATCATTTTATTTATAGATATAATTTAATAGAGTAAGATACCTTTATTTTCATTTTAATTGAAGATAAAAATCTAAGAGAACCATGGCTCACCACCGAAGAAGTATTAAATTTATATCCTTCATCCAGAAATGACCCGAAAATAATACAATGATCAATTATAGGGAATGATTTATTTAAAATTATTCATTCATTTTTCAATGAGGAAATTTAATGATATCTCATAAATATTTATAAAAATCCGGAATAATATAGAATTATACAAGAATCTTAAAATGATCTAGGTATATGGTATTATCTTGTATTGGTACTATTCCAAGATGCCCACAAATAGAAACTATGTATAATAAAGTATCCTATAAATATCTTTCAAATAAAATAAAATATTCAATATGAACCCCTCCCCCCAAACACGATGGATTCAAAAATTCAAATTTCATTCTAATTGTTGTTGTATCTTACATACTATCATTCTTAAAAAATTTATAAGAGAAAATTTCCTTTTTTAAAGCAATAGAATCATCAATAATATGTCATCATAATTTTTTATTCTTAATGATATAACAATATTTATTAGGAAATCTTAATTTCATAAGAAGAGAATAACTATCAATTTAATTAAATATTTCATAATATACATCTTTAATACTCTCAAAAGATTCGGAAAATTATGTTGAACATCAAATGGTCATTGAAAATCTCATATTTTTACTCTACATTAAAATAGTAATTCATTGGATGAGATACATATTAATCTAAATATATGTTTGATACAAGGAATTCCACTTCTTCAAAATCCAAGGAATCAATATGAATATATTATCTTGGATTAGAATAATAACTTAATGTTTTGTGGAAATGAGTTTCCAAATTTATTTATAAATTATCATTAGAATTAAATGTAATTTTGTTGAATAATATATAATAATAAAAACACTATTGTTTCCATTCATACTTTATTGAATTAGATATCTATAAGCATTATTATTTTACTTCATAATCTCAATCATAAATACTTCATCAAAAATATCAATAAACATGAAACTAGCAATTTCTAAAATATCTCTAAAACAAGAAACGCAGATTGATCATCACCAATGATAAGGGACTATTTATCATTTCAATCATCAGTGAAATCCTTTTCTATAACCTCAAATATTCTTCCAACAATTATATGATCCTTTGAATATCAACCTATTTCTATAATGAGATATTTATATGGTAGTGTTTGATTCTACGTATTCACTAAATGTTCATCTACCCATACATAGGGATATGTAATTGACCTATCAGTCAACTCAAGTGTAAATGAACATATTTTCAATCCCCTTAGACCCAAATATTTTAATATGTTCTAGGTAATTGGGTTGATATTAAAATATGATTCTCACATTAAATTTATCACATCACATACTCCAATTATAAATGAGGTAAAAATGTGTCCAAGGTGTTTCAATATTAGAGTTAAATAAATTAAATTACTGTAGTCTCCAAGAAGGTTAATGGTTTAAAATTATTCAATATTCCATTTAAATAAAAAAAATATTTTGAAATTTTGAATATGACTGGATTTTTTATAAGGGTTCCACAAAGGGTAAATTAAAGATAATTGTTATAACAAATAAATAATTATGTTCATAAATTTGTATTAATTTTTTTAAGGAGTATGGGTTGGGAATAATGTTTAAAAAAAATTAATTTTAACCTTCCCATCAGACACATACATCATTTTGCATTTAATCATAATTTCTAATTTAATTTTACATTATTATTTATCTTTTTGGATAATGGTTCACCAGTATTTTCAAGATAATCCATACTATCATGGATTATAATTTTTTTATTATCCTTATTTTTATTTCCATGTTCAATTTGATTTTCATTATGATTATCACTATAATACAAAGTAACATTACATTATTCATTAAATCATGTATTTTAGTAAAAAAATCACATTACAATTGAAATTTATTACTTTTCAGTTGGATAGACTTCCCTTATCCCTAAATAATATATCCATAGTCTTTTTATCCAATTATGATTATGGTTTTAAATAATATATTGTCAAGATTAAAACTTTTTTATAAACTTCTTGATTAAAAATATCCCATTTTACAATTAGAATTTGATGGTACATTTATGTTTTGAATATTAATACTATTGTTATTTGAGTAATGTGGCACATTATTATGTTTTAAAACCAAAATAATGTCTTTATCAGGTTTCATGTGGATACTCCTAAAATCATGATGATATTTTTGAATTTTTTATTTTTTTGAAAATTATTTATTGAAAAATTTAAAACAACCAAAAAAAGCTTCATCATCAAAGGGATGGCAGGCAAAATAAAAATAAAAATAGTAGGGTGTAATTTGCTCATACACCTAACAATGATATAATTCTCTCAATCTAATTTATCAATGATAACTATAGTATTAATATAATTTATCATGCTTGAATGAAACTTATCATCCATAATAACATTTGTTATGAAATGAAATAAATTCTAGAATTTATTTTTTGAGCTATCTAGAAATAATGTTTGAGAAATAACAACCCCAATAATGATCCATGATATTTTTATCGTAGGGGTGAGACTACTATAGTTATTCCCATAGAAAGTCTACAAGTTATCTTATGCTTTTCACCCTACCTAATAAGATATATATGCCTCTCCAAAACATTATGAAATCATTATACCTCACCATAGGAAAAAACTATGATTTTGTGTGTAACTTTTATGTTTCCATTTATAGGATAAAATTGGGTAATAAATAAGTAAAATAAATTATACCAAATGTGAAATCATTACTTATCCAAATTATAGAACCATATTTTGGTCTCATTTTCATATAGAAATTTAAATACCCAAAACCTATGATCCTCCTCAATAACCACATGTATATTTAGATATTTAACTGTTATATATAAATATATAATGAAATCATGTGAATTACTATTTTACTGACCTATAAATTATGGTATCAAAGAAACATATGAAAGTGTAATTTCATAGTTCCTTGAACTTGGTGAATGATATATTCATAAAGGATTCCAAATCATAGTTAAAATCAGAAAAAACTTATAATTGTGCCTTTATTAAACATTAATAATATGAATTAGTGATAATATTTTGATTTAAATTTCTAATTATTAGAATTTAAAAAAATTATACTATAGATTTATTTTATTTTTTCAGTGAACAAAAATGATTATTAATTTTAGGAATTAATGTATCAAATTTAGTAATATATGTGGTTATAAAATGCATGAAAACGTGATTTCAAATAGTTTTATATTAACTAATTAAAATTAGTATATATTTTTTATTTTCAAACAAATATTTATATTTTTTTATCTATCCTATTTTTTTCTTTCATTTATTATATTTATTAAAATGTAAATTCCCTAGAAATAGTATATTTTATTTCATTATTCTTGGGAATTTTCAAATAAAATTATAAACCTCTTCACTTTTAGAATTGTCGTATGTATGGTTGACCCACAAAGATTCCCTAGGTAATGTGACTAAAACAACCGAAAAAACAAGTAAGAATAATGGGATAGAAAAAAATAAATGAAATATGCAGTTGGTAAAAATGTAGTGATAAAGAGGATGTGAAATAGTTGTGAAAGTAATAATAATGAAAATATATATAATAGATAATGGAAGGTAAACCTATAGTAAGATTTAATGAAACCTGATCGAAAATAACTTATTATTAAACACCATTCTATAGTAATATATTTAATTTTATAGATTTTTATGGTGACAGAAAATATACTTCAAAAATGAAAATATAGTTAGATAAGTAATGCTACCAGCATAAAATCAAATGTACATAAATGAATAATGGATCTAAATATGATGATTTAATCTCATTGAGAATGTAATTACTAATACTTTTTCATTTTATGCATTTCAGTATTAGTTTCAAATAAATATGAGCATATACTATCACATGTTTTTTAATTTAGTGTATGAATGACGATTCTTATGAACAAGTGAATAAAATTACACTAGAAAAATATAATCTATCCTCTGCCTAAAATTGATGAAATAATAGAAAAAAAATTATTTTATGAAATCCAATAATCATCATGTATTTAGTTACAAATTGAATATGCCTAAAAAATAAAATTATTCAATTAGTGTATTTTCATTCATAAATTCAAGACATGAAGAGAATGATAAAGAGATACTTCTCTTATGATATTTTATCCCTTGTCTATATCTATTCCCATGGACACTATATAAAAAGTTCTACATTTTCCCAATCCTCACATTATTGAATGTTTCAAAAAATTATTTGTCTCCAGTGTTGTCTCTATTTCTGATTGCGTCTCTTCCCCAATATCCTCCCAACATTCGATTATGTTTCATCCCCTATAATATCCCATATGATTCATTAAGGGTACCTAATTATATGGAGTTCCTCCCGTAGTTGTTGAGCTTTAACTATTGAATCACAACTAGTAATACTGGCGCTAAGATTATCCATCACCTTTATAGCCCCAATGTGGTGGATTTACAATTTTCACCCCTATTTTAACTCAGCATGAACTCCCTATCATAATTCATTCTCCTATGTGTAACATTCTTCAGATCATGTGTGATGATCTTTGGTCAGCTAACGACTAGTTTTTTTCTCCATCGACTCTCATTGTTTCCCATAAGATTACTAGCGATTCACTTGTGATATTAATCCATGTCATAATTTCCAAAAATGTAAATTTGTGAATTTTTTTAATCAAAATTTATTAAAAAATAATGAATATCAAAACAAAATTAGAAAAAAATAATTTGTTTTCAAGAAAAAAATGTAAAAATTATAAAAATGTTTTCTTAATGATTTAATTACCCAAAACTATACAATAATTATTATATTTACCGAATATATTCGAATTAAAAAATGATAAATATAAATTAATTTCTATTTGGAATCATATATTTTCTATAATTTTTTTGATATATATCTAAAAATGTATTTGGAATAATCTATTCCAAATAGACCACATCACTCTGTTGGAAATAGCTGATGAGTATGATTATACTATATATATTTATGTAAAAAAGGATATTCAAAATTGTTCATCAATTAATTAATGAAAATAATTTAAAGATAATTATGAGGATAAGGTCATTGCTTTATTAAAATGAACATCACTCCCTTCAGTTCAAAATATAGGACTAACCACCATCTTTCTTCAATGTATGGTGTTTTGGAATGACATTTGTGGTTATGAAAAAGAAATATCTATTGTTTTGTTTTCAATGATGTCACTTTATTATTTCAACATCAAATGGAAAAAATTAGGTAAATGTGGAGATAAATTTTAATCATTAACATTACATGTGAATTTTTTATATTAAAAGGTCATTTCCAGTGATAGTAAGTTAGCCCTATGGAATAAAGATGTTAAATTGATATCTAGATACCATAATATCTTTTTTACATTGGTGTTCAAGGTCCCAAAAATTGGTATCAATGATGGATATAATATATATACATTTTATTAATATTTAGAATGTATTTTTTAGAGGAAAAATAAAACTATCTATAAGGATCATGAAATATGACTAACCACTCTCCCTCCTACTTGTAGGCTTCTATAATATTGCAACCAAATCCCATGTGTTTAATTTATTAACAATATGTATTAACATTTTGTGATAAATTTATATTTTCTTAAATATATAATTAAAATAAATTTAATCCATTGTGTATTTATGTTAGAAATTAATAATTATTTGTGTTTTTCATTCTTCATAAATTAATGGGATAGATATGATGAAAATAAATTTACTTGTTCCGTAATGAAAGGAAATACAATTATATCACTATATATCATGGTGCTAGAGTAGTTAATTTATTATAAAGTTTAAATTGATTTATTCATGCTTCATTTTCGAAGATTAAATTCCAAGCCACTCTATAAAACTATGGATATGATGTTGTAGTTTTTATAGAATGGGTAAAAATTGTGCTATATGTAGTTGGACTTTAGGATAAATTAAAAAGTTTGTGAAAGAAACATGATCAAATGAGAGACATAGATGGTAGGTGAATGATTAGAGATAATAATTTTGTATTATACTTAGGAATAGGTTGGACCATATCAGAAGGTATAACCAAATATAAGGGATTTTGTTTTGAGAAACACTGATGAGAGTAGTTATAGTGGAGGGATGAAACATGAAAAGTTAAAATATATGGATGTATGGTTGTAGTAAATAAATGAGACTCATACTGAATGCATGTTTGATGTGGGTTTATAGAAGTCATGAACCTGATTCAAAATCATATACCACGTTTTATAATGAAGAATGAATGGAATTTCAGTCACACTCTATGTTTGGAGACCTCAACAATTTATTGAATGTTGAAAAAACTTTGTTAGTTTTAGTTGGTATTAAATGATGGGTGATGGTCTATTAAACCCCTTTCATCAAGGATATGTGATGACATAAATATTATATTTTTTAATGATCAAAGAGCTTTTGAATATGATTTTTTCCTTATTTACTATAGGATAAAAAATGCTTCAAACACATTAAAACATACATGGACATTGGAAACTATTATGTTGAAAGTAATTAATCATTCCATTGAATGGTATAATGAAAAATGATTTAATATTCCTATATTAATTATAGATAATTATTATTTGGATTCCATTTTATGGATTTATTGTTATTTTTATATTTAATAAATATCATTTAAAATCTCATTAGGGGGATTGATTTGAAAATTAACAAAATGAAGATATTAAATAGGGAGACATTAGTTGTTATTTTTTATTTTAAATTCTCATTTTATATTCAAACTGATTTTGTGGTATATCAAATTTATTACAACAAATTATGTGATAACATGGGAGAATAGAAGAAAAAATAAATAGAGGAGAAGAAGAAACTATGGGTTCAAAGATAAGAGATGTAATGACATCAACATGGCATAATTATGAATATTGAATTATAATGAATATATATTTTGTATATTCTATAAGAAATATTACTTTTCATAGGGGATTATTATAGTATATTCCATTTAAGTACATTTCCAAAATAATAGGGATTAATTTTATATAATTTGAAATATCTTATAAGTGAAATTTTATAGGTACATCGTAATAATTTAAGTAAAGTGTATATAGTACATTGAATGAATATTCCTGTTATATAATTTTTAAATATTCTATATAATTTTATTTGTGGTATTTTTTTATTTTATTTCAATATATATTCCAAAAATTTATCAACACATCTAGGATTAATGTTTTGATAAACACATGGAAAATATAAATCACCTATTTATAATGTAAATATTCTATGACTATTAATTACATATAGTAATTCTGAAGGGAAATTTATGTTAATAAACTAAGAGAAGTAATAAAAAAAGTAATATAAACATTGTATCCCTCAGGGAAGTAGTGTATAGAATAGAGGATGAGTTCGGGGACCTAAAAATTTAGTTATCTATTCAAAATGATGTATAAATACACTAATGAAGTAGTCATTAATTAATAATGAAAACACATCATTAATATTTAATCCTTGGATCATGCTTTTATATGTTCACAATGTAAAATCAATGCACCAATATTTGATTAAAATCAATAATTATTCTGCATTTTTCGATGTGGTTGAAAAAAAGTTGTATGCAATCAAATTTCAAATATTTTACCTTCACACATGAGATTAATATTTTCTGTCAAATAATGTTCGGATAAAATTTTAAATCATACTTATTCGGGATTCACCCCCCCCCCCAAATAGGGTGTCCTAGAAGCCCAAAATTCATGTCAGAGCTATTGTGTTCTATATACAATTGAACTAGGGATTAAAATTTCAACATTAATTATTTTGTATTATATTTTAATTGATAACATCTTACAATATGATGTACTGATTTTTCTATATGAAAATATAGAAGGAGGAATCATTTTTCATGATGTAGAACATAATGGTTCCCTTACATAATTTTAAATTCAATGAATAGAGTATCGAATTTTTGGGAGACTATCAAAATATTCCTAATATTATATTGAAAAACATGAGGTTTAACATATGAGTAATGTACATGTTGTTGAAGATCAAAATTAAATGCATAATGTGATAAAAAATATCTTATTTGGAGTAAATATTCTCGAGAATATGACAAGGTGGCTGAATAATTTTTTTTGACTTTTGAAAAACGTGATGATGTCATTGTATACGAAGTGGAATATTTTTTATTTTTTAAAGGTTAATCATATGATGATTCTATAGAAGAATATATATTTCAATGGAAATTTTTTGGTCCTTATATTTGAATATGAGTCATGTGAGTATGATTAAGTAACTCGTGGGGAATTTATTCTTATGTTTGAAATATGAGAAGTGAGGAAGTCCTTTAAAAAAATTTAATAATTGGGGAAACTATTGAATGAATCTAAAGATTAAATATCAAGAAATCATAAGGATCTCTTAGAGAAAATAATTGAAGGAAAATTTTTCCGTGATCATCAAAAAGAAATTAAGGATGGAGTTAATAGTGGATTGTCAAACAAGGAATTTAACAAAAATATGAATTCATTAGAATTAGATATAAAATATGTATTAGTGGTCATGAACTCACAGATGTATATAAACATAAAAATGGTTAAAAAATATTTTTAATAAGTATATTTTTAGTAATGTTTTGTAAATAAGTGATGATACTCAAAAGGGTATATGTTGAAAAATTATTATCTTTATTAGATGAATGATCTTACCATAACATAAATTTCGTCAATTATTCAAAAAGATAAATGATTTTTGAATTATTTGTCGAAAAAAAGGTGTATATATGTTTTCTCAACAAGAAGACATGAGGAATACATTGAATTTACAAGATCATCCATTGTGGGATACAAATAATTAAACCATGGAAAATTATCATCCCTGGAATTAAATTAATATATAGTACAATAAAAAAGGTAGACAAGTCCAATATAGTAAGACAAAATATGTTTATAATGATAAAATATTAAGAATTTATTTAATATGACATGTGGATTTATGGATATAAATTTAAAAATTATTGTTTATATTATCAGATACCATAGCATGAAGTTAGATTTTTATAATATGAATTTTTTTTTCAGACTATGAAGAGAGTAAATAGTCAAATTTTTCAACTTTATCAGAAATAAGGTAAAATTAATTTAATTATGAATAATGTTCTTCTAATATAGTTTTTATTGGTTCCAATATATATTAAAATTTTTGGATAAATATTATGCCCAATAAAATTATTCACGTTATATATTTTTTGGAATTTAATATTTTTGTGGAAAAAATTGTCCCATAATGATGAAACAAAGAATATAATTTGTTTAATAGAATTAGTGGATGAAAAAGAGAAGTTATCATTAAAATAGAATCTTGTGAATGCGTGTTTTAAAAGTTAATATTATAGGGTATTTTTAAATGAGAATTTATATTGAAATTAAATTGATTAAATTGATAAATATATTATATTGTGATCTGAAAATTCCTACCCATACATCACTTTAATTGATGTCACTTATAATTTAGAAATATTTTATTGGGAGGTGTTATATTTTCTTCTATTCTTATTCATAAGTAATGAAACTACTATAATATGAATAATGAAAATACTTAAGAGATCTCATTTACTTGATTAAAAATTGGTTATAATAATAGAGTATTATGATAATTATGTAAAAGAAAATGAGATTTCTGGTTTTAGAAGATAGTAAATAATCAATACAATAAAGTGCTTATCAAGAACATACTGTTTCTCATCCAAATTAACAATTTTACAATGGAATGTAGAATGTGATGAATGAAAATAATAATGAATATATTCTCATATATTCATAGATAAGATGAATGATCCTTACATAAGTGGTCTTATCCATCACACTATATTGAATGAACAACAATATGAAAGAGTCTCATATTCATAGAGAATGAATATAATAATATAATTCAAAAATAGTATACTAAGGAATTATTTTTATTCAAGTTATGAGTATCTTATTGTGTAAATAAAGACCTTCCATTGGTATATGTATTCAACATGTTCTATTACAAAAATAATAAATGAGTGCCTATAGATATTCAATGTGATAATTTCCACAATTTTTTTTTTCAGATGATAATTAATACAAAAGATGAGAAATAATATGTTCTGGGGGAGTAATAAATTACTGGGTTCATTATAATAAACCAAATAATATACTTTACAATAATTATTTAAGTGTAATTTCCATAAACATTCCCATAATGACTTGAAACATCATCTGATCATGTTTGTGACAGGGTCTTAAGCCTTAGACCCCGTAGACCAGAGACTTCTGACTAGCAATGAGTATACAATGAGATATATTGGGTTTAATATACCATTGAAACATAGTGGAATAATAACATAAATCAACAAATTATCTATATATCCATAAAAATAATATTATGAATCAATTAAACATTAAAACCAAATAATGATATAATAAATGAATTATAGTATACACACCCCAACTCACGTTGACATATCAACATTAGATTCCCATTTGGGTGACCAAATATACAATGTAAAAAATGAAAATTTTATATATAGTTTATCAATTATTTTTCCATAGCCGACCACATATATGGTCTCTAAGATTTCTAAAATGCTCCGTCCTGAACCTCAGGATCCACACGAGCTTCTCCCCTCGATCAAGAAATTTTTTTCATGTACCCAGATCTTATGCATTCTATAATAATCATAAAAGGATACATATTGTAAGCAATATTATTGTTGTACCCATATTGGGGAGATAAATAAATCATAGTTGGATAATAATAGTGGTGGTCCAAATTCATTTTTCATAACATTTTCTTATTACATATGATGTATCCTAGTTAGAAAATACTAACAACAACAATAAAAACAACAAAATACTAAATTAAATAAATAAAAATGTGTTAAAAATAGTGAACCCTATGTTCTATCCTGATATCCAATGTAAATATACCCCTATTATGGCCTAATACATAGGTTTAAAGCTTTTAGATCATTGAGACACATTATATTTAGTGTCAAACCAAATCATTAATTAGAATAAAAATTCCAACATACCTATATCCTCAAATATCAAACCGTAGATTCGAATCGAAAGAATAAGAATAAATTATCCACATCCATTTATCTATAAGAATGAAATAAAATGTTTTAAACTGTAGAAACTAACCACTAGATGGACCCATCTAGAGAACTATTCATGTCCTAGATGTCTAGTAGAACTAGTCATGTAAACATCTAAACCTACATTCTTTATATAGGCATATAATAATGTTGATCAGGCCGCATAATCATACCATACAAATATAACTCACTAAATGAGTTTCTTAGTTTATCATGAGCTAAAATCCCCATAATCCAATGTGTAATATTCATATTGAAGCATGGTATACTCATCCATACCATCCATTAGCTTTAAAGAACTTCATAACACCTTCCAACCAATATAAAATAGAATCTAAATCAAATTCGGGGATAATGAATGATATAATAATATCCCAAAGGTATACACCATTAAAAAAATTTAAAAAATATATATATTTAATGATTTCAATAAAAAATATACATTGAATCCTCTATGGGAGAATTCCTATACCCCTCATAATAAATGAAAAAACATATAATGAAAATATTAATAGGTAAATAGATCGCAAGGAACCATCATATGACCACTAAAATATAATAGGAAGATGAAAAAATATTTGTGAATCATCTAAAATAACACTATCCATAGGAATATAATTTCTCAAGAAATATCAACCTTCCTCCAATAAACAATCTATCCTAAAACAATAAAACTAAAAACCTCATCCTAGATTCAATATGATCCAACCTTTTGGGGATAATATGTAAATACCTATAACTAAAAAATATGAATTTATAATATATAAAGATCAAATAAGACACATCCCTAAAATGATCTACATGGTAACTCAACCCTCGGGTGGATTCTAGAATAATTACCTTGATGGAATCCTCAAGGTAAAAATCAATCCACACAATACACTATAAATATAGAATATCGAATATAAAATTATTCTACCATTATAATAAATGCATAAAAATTAAAATAAAACACCACTCATAAGTGAAATTATAACTCTATATTTAAGAACATAAAAAACCCTCCATGAAAGAAGTTCATGGTGTGTACCAAAGGTACACATTATTTACCCACTATAGACCATCCCTGACCCAGTCTAGCATTTTCTTTCCGATGTACATTGTTTCACTCAAAAAATATGATATTTCACCCAGATGGGGTACTTGTGTAGGTACATGTCATTATAAACCACATGATTTATAGCTACCCATTGTTAATGGCCACTATACCTATACCATACAATGGGTTAGGTTTAAAATTCTACATGAAAAATTACACCCGACATGGGGTGTTAGGCAGAGTGATCCACCATATCCTAAGAAAAACATGCATAGAATTTTTCTAAAAAACATATAATAATGTCCTCATATTTATATTATCTCTAATAAATAAGAAAAATTAAACACTATTATTAAAACACATACCATATTCTTAGGATTTCTAAAATGGATAGACATTAAGATCACATATGAACCCATGATTTTCCAAAAACAAACACACTAGATCAACCCTCAAGGGATCCCAAAATCCCAAATGAAGATAAAAAAATTATTCTGTGGTGTTGTTGAATAAAACAAGAACTAAAATCCTACCACTATGAATAAAACACCAACGCATCAATCCTATATCTCTATAGTACAACCACTATGTCCCTATGAAACTAAGGATGAGAGCCCCATCAATGATCCCCTCCCCCTCCCATCTTATATCTTGGAAACATGACATCCTCAATAGTGGGGGATATTCATATGAAATAACACCTGAGATAAAGAGAAAATAAAATGAAATGAATAAAAACGTAATTGAAAAGGAATAAAAGAAATGAAGATGGGTATTTAGTCTTGCCTTGGTGCCCAATTTGATGTTATGGAAAGCCAATTTAAAATCCCACATCCATGACACATCCATTGAATCATAATTCTGATATGATAGTTTGAGTAGAATATATCACCATTAGAATATGTGTGGATAATTAATATTCAACAATAAAATATTAAATAATTTTTTAAATTTAAAATAGATCATAATTCCACCACACACCAGCCCTTATAATGATACTCTACTTAGTGACAATAAAAGTGGTTATCAATATATCCATTTATGAAAATTTAACTAAATAATATTTTTCCCCTAAAAAAATATAATGTATCAAAAATACAATTTATCTTTATTTTCTCACCCCATCATGACACGTTTCTAAAAAAACACCCCACCATAACACATATCATCCCATGTTAACTCAACATTTCACCAGAAAACTTGCTATCACCTAATCATTAACACACCCAACACATTCTAAACCATAAAATGATTGGTCTCATATATCCCACTATACTCTAATAATTATGGTTTTTCATCTATGATTAATAAGACACTCCCCTCTTTTGGAGTATCTGTATTACCACAAGTGGAATAAAATCCAAAACCTGGTAGCCCATTATTTTCTCACTACCAAATATAATAACATGGAAAGGACGAATCACTCACACTAGATTTTTAATAAATAGAAATAACTACCTCCCAATAAATTATCATGAGAAATTATATCCCCCACACACTATTGAATATATAAAATCAAGACCAAAATCCTCCCACAACTAACAGTTATCTTCCCAACATATGTAATTCCTCAAATAACAAGGCATTTTTCAAAAAAAAACTGAACAACTTATACACCCATAGAATATTGATTCTCCATGAAAATAACAAAATATATTACAAAAACACAACCAGACGTATGACTCAAAGACACATGAACCACGACCTATTGAAGTAAGGCTACCACACCAAAACCACTTACTAGGTTCCTCACACAAGATAGATCCAATCAACTAGAGAACCCTCATCACTACTATTAATAACTGATATATCCATCTTATGAAAATATTAAACATATGACCACCCTCATTGAAGGAGACATTCATAAAATATATGATTATTTATATATCCTCCCACTAATACACTAGTAGAATACCAAATCAGTCTAGGTCAAGAATATGAGAAAACCTACACTCTCATTCAAACCATGATAATTGTCGAATATATACACCTAAAGATAAAATAAATATTAATCATAACCAAATAACTAATTAAGTTTACCAAAACCTTAGGGAAACATGAACCTCAACCAAAACATCTCTTTTGAATCAATTCCCCTATTGAGTCTCCACATGTTTCTATTGGAAATAAAACACCCATACCAACCCTTAACGGTCCCCACACATACCATAATTAAGATAATGACCTTAAATAACCAGTGATCATCCATTTAAGATACCTACATGAACTATCATCATAAAAAATACTCTTGGATCAATTGATCATAATTCCAACACGATACAATATGTGACAAGGCCATATAGAATATTATTGACACCTTAAAAACTAAACAACTATCATCTAAAAAATCACACATAAACCGGATCATTTCATCTAAATTCTACATGCCTTGTTCAAATCATGTACAAATGAATATTTCCAATGGATGATGATCCAAAATATAATAAACTATAAAATCTAAAATCTAAATTTACCACCCAAGGTGAAATTTTAAAACAATAGGATATAAAACATGGAAATAAAATCATAAACTATGGTAACCAATATATTATACAAAATAATTTGTTTATGTTGCACTATTTGATATCCATCTAAATATGTGACACATCCCTAGACCTCAAGTCTATCAACTACACAAATTGAATGACATGATTGATGCAATTAAATTTTTTGTTATCTATTATTGTTCAAAATTAAATGTAACCTAATTTGATTATTCATAAGGAATCATGGGTTCCTCATCATACACCAGAGGCTACCTAAAGTTGAATATTAATAAAAAGATATAGTGGGGAGACTGCAACCATTATTTTGAGTGAAATAAAATTAATAAATAATCAAAAAACATTCTTATACTTTTATACTATGGTATGCATACATATATAACTGAAGAAATTAATACTCAAATAAATGAAATGTATCATCTAGACTCATTATCTTGTATATATATAGTCTATGAATTCTGATTTGGATGACCCAATATACAAACCAAATAGGACATATTAAATATTACTTTTATACCATTGCTGAGCTAAAACACTCCAAATATCCACAACTATGAAACTAATCGAGATCAGTCCTAAGACTCTAGATAATTGAATTAAATCAATCATAACACATTCAGAATCCAACCAGATCCACTATTTCATGTTCTTAATGTTAAAGTAGTGAAAAGTGATACATTACCAAGGATGCACATATAGAAAATGTGAGAAATAAATAATTGTAGGCCACCCTCAACTATGGACCTAACAACTAATTTCAAAAAAAAATTCATCAAAAATCTCATATATGATTCCTTGTCAAAATAATAATCTAGAGTAAGACAATTAAAAGTATAATGTAAATAAATAAAAATTAGTAAATTCAAATGATAAAAAATGGAACATGAGTTTTTTCCCTAACACCCATGGTAAATATACCCCTACCCTTTCCTATAATATGGGATTTAAAGCATGTGACTCACCATGAAACTGAAAACCTAGTGTGTTCTCTTGATAGGTATAGATATCCAAAAGACTAGTATAAGAAAACCCAATATTTTCATACCCTATGATGTCATCCTTGTCATCTAAAACAATGACACACATCTACCAAGGATTAAAAATATAATTGAGTGATATGAATTTCCCTTGGGAACCACTTGGTCTATTAAAATAGATAACCTATAAAATCGTGGATGTACTAAAAAAATATATCAGCTAATATCATTACACACCATTAGTTTATATGTTCTTGATTGAGATAGCTTGAGAGCATACATATACGTAAAAAATATAACCAACTCCTTAAGTGACTCTAAATATAATGAGCCTAAAGACATATTAGTATGGGCATGCAACTCAACATGAAATATTGTATACTCATACCGAACAACTAATATCTCTATGGAACCCATTAACAAAATCCATCCAATAATGGAAAAATCCTGATTAAACATAGGGACAACACTATAACAATTAAAAATTATAGACCCTGTAAAATAGATGTTATGATCGATGACATAAATTACCCACTTAACCTAATGTAAAAAAACAATAACTTACTATAAATAGACCATTAATAGATCGAAGATAAACTAAGCGATTTTCAAAAATTAAAATTATTTTTTTTTGGAAGGTAAAGATGAAATATGAGTTAATATTAAAACGATTATTTTCAATAAAAATATTTTTCATTGTCAAATGTATTTATTTTGATAGAATATATTTTTAAATAAAATGATTTTAATTTGATATATTAAAATTCATTTTTAGAATCATTACATGAAAATTTAATTCTTATTCATTTTTTGATATTTTTAAACAGATGGTTGTTTTTAGTAAAAAATATGGTTTTGACGAAAATATAATTTTGTTATAGTATCATTATATTATAAAATCATGGATGATTAAAATCTATTTTAAAGAATAAAATATATATTTTAGAAAAAAAATAATCCGTTTTAAAATAATGTATTAAAATATAAATCATATGTACTACATTTTTAATTCTATATTAAAGTGTTACATTAATAAAATTTATTTTGATATTTTCATCTAATTATGTTTTTTTATTGTAAAATTAAAATATTTTTTTAATGTCACCTTCAAATTATTTATTATAAAATATTTATTTCATAAATATTTTAATTATTTATAATATCATCCTTAAATAAAATTTAATCGCAAAAAATTATTTTTTAAAGAACTATTTTTACATGTTTTATATATTTAATTTCATATTAACATTTCTAAACATACAAAATTTTATTTGGTAAAATGAGTAAAAAAATTAGAATAAAATGTAAGAACATGGTAAATGTTTTATTCCTAATTTTTTTAATTATTACTAATTACTATAGTTAAATATTATTTTACATGTCAAATAAAAGTACAGTAAAATTTGAAAAAAAACAATTATTAAAAAATGATGAAAACACTATATAATTTCTCAAAAATGAGGTCATGGGGATAATATTAACTCAAAACACTTAAATCCTATATAAATCCATTTTGGATCAACTTACAATGTTACTGCACCATTAAATTATTTGAAGTACACTCAATACATCAAAAATATAACTATATTCAGTAATGAAAATGTTACAATCCCAAAACTTCTATGGTCAAATATACATTGAAATTTTCAAAAACATTTCCAATTTCTCCTACTATAATCATATCTCAACAACCTTTTTTTATTACATTTAAATCTCATTATGTAATCATCTTAAATGATTTTTCTAAGAGAATACTCAAGCATCTAATGTCGAAATTAGTATCAATTTGTTTTTTCTATTAATATAGTCATTCTGTAATCCTATAACAACATATTAATATAAATATTAAATTTTAATTATTATAATGAAATTTAATTATTTTAATTGGTATTACATAATTCAGTTCTTTATGTTCACTATGAAAATAGAATCACATCGATTGTTCTTATGTGCATATTGCCTCATCTAAAAAGAGATATTGTTTTTTTTCACATAATTTCTTCTCAAAGATGGTCTCTATGATTGATTTGATTAATACATATTTTTTATATGTAAAAAATAATTTCATAATGTATCATTTATCAATAACCATATTTTTATCCATTCAATGAGAAATGGGACTGTTAATCATTTGTATGTGGACTACCAAAACCACGAGTGATGAATTTAATCTTTCATCATTGCCCTTCGGTGATGGATCAAAAAATATAATTAGTCAATATATATGATTTAATTGAAATTATTAATTTTTTTATATGTAAAATTATATTTATCTAAATGAATTTTTATTGTTGTTGGATCGAATAAGTAGATATATATGTCTATTAGATGGAACAATAAAAGAGGGGGGGTGAATTGTAGGTTTAAAAAACCTTTGAGTTTTAGCAACAAAGAGATTAGTTTAAATGATCTTAAACTAATACAAATACAAACACCCACAATTGTATTGAATGTAAAAGGAATGAAATATTGTAATACTAATGTAATGTAAAACAATTGTATTCAAGGTGAACACAATGATCAGAGTAATATAAAGATGAATGATTCTTCCTTAAATCATATAGAATCAATCAATACAAAAAGTAATAGAATGATTGTAATTGAAACAATTACAATTGAATATGTAAAGAAGAAAGGAAACAATACAAATCCCTTTCTAATACAAGTAACAGCGGAAATGTAAAAGTATTACAATTCTTTTAACCCAAAGAGAAGGGTTATCCTTTCACCTAGGATAAAAGGTCTGTCTCACCAACACCTTGGTGAGACCTCGATACGATGATCGGCATGTCTGTCTGCCTATCCCCGGCAGCCCTTGATACGATGATCAGAATGTCTGTCTGCCTATCCCCGGCAGCCCTCGATACGATGATCGGCACGTCTGTCTGCCTATCCCCGGCAGCCCTCGATTTTGTAGGTAATCGACACCTCTATCTTTCAATTACTTGAAAGCCCTCGATACGATGATCGGATGCACAAGGCAGATGAGAGAAGTCACAGTGTCTCTCTCTAGAATCTTTGTAGTTCACAGTCTCTTCATTCGTTCTCTTTGTTCATCGTTGGTTTTGTCTCAACTTCAAATGAACTCCGATTTATAGGCCTCGGGTTCCAACGGTCATATTGCCTCCAATGGTCATATTGAAATAGAAATCACGACATCGTTTTGATTAGTTTGTAACTAACTCAACAACATCGTTTTGTTAGGACAAGAGATATATAGAATTGAAAAACATGAGTATGATTCATATGAAATGAGTGTTTTTGACTAAGTACCAAAACAAATAATGAACATTTGAATAGCAGAGTCAGTATGCTACGTTTGACAGAGTCAGTAGGATACGATTGACAGAGTCAGTACGATACGATTGACAGAGTCAGTACGATACGATTGACAGAGTCAGTATGGTACGATTGACAGAGTCAGTATGGTACGATTGACAGAGTCATTACGATCAACATTGTACGATACGATAAACATGATAAAAGACAATTTGTAATTTTACAAACATATGATAGAATACATTTGTGATTTCTAAAACATGATATAGAAGTCAAAAGAAGACTTTTGACTTAACAATCTCCCCCTTTTTGGAAAGCACAACACACAAAGTAAATGTAACAAGAAATACTTATCTACCCCTGAGTTATTGAAAACTCTTCTGAATAAGAAATTTAATACAACTAACTCCCCCTTAGGTATGGACTTTCCTAAGGATTGTATTCGTAGTTTTTCCTTAAGAGCATTGTAAAGCATTCTCCCCCTTTGTAAAACATTCTCCCCTTTGTAAACATTCTCCCCCTTTGTAAACATTCTCCCCCTTTGTGATTTACAAAAAGAAAGGAGTAATCTTGAATTGTCTGAAATAGTTAGTGAAGCAATACAAGACAAAAGATAAAAGAAAAGGATCATAAGAGTCATTACAAAACAAAGACAAGTTCCAAAAGAAAACAAATACAACAATCATTTGTTTTCTCTTTCCTTTTCCTTCTTTATAAGCTCATGAAGAACAACTTTCATCTTCTTGATCTCCTTCTTGTCTTTAGAAATTGATTCGCCCTGTGTTTTGAGAATCTCTTGTTGGTCTACAAAAATCTGATCATGATTTCTGATAGTCTCCTCCTGGACTCTGATTACTTCATCAAGGGTATCAATTCTGTTTTGCAGAGTCTTGTTATCCTTGGACAACAAAGAATTTTGATTCTTCAGCAAGACCATTTCATCCTTGAAAGTTGAAACCTTCGAGAATTCAGATTGAAAAACATTCATTCTCTCTTGCAAATCTTTCACTGAAGGAACATCGGCTCTTTGAGAAGAAAAAAGGTTCAACCTTTCAACCGTTTCATTGTCAAGCTTGTTGAAAGCAATTGCAAGCTCATTTGATAACCTTCTTATGTCTTCAATAGAAATTTCATGATCATTGATTGAGCTCTCTGTTTTGTACGACCACTTGGTCATCTTATTGCAAGCCTTCTTATGAGCAACTGTGCTTTCTGAAAGAACTTTCAAATTAGCTTCTACTGACAAAACATTCTTCCTCAATTCTTTTACAGAGCCAAACTTCTTCTTTTGATTTTCAGTAATAAAATCAATCTTTCCTTCCAGCCTCGGGAAATAAGGAATAGTCTTCTCAACTCTTCTCAAAACATGAACAATGTAATCACTTTTATTGAGAGAGATTGTATGCTCTGAATCAGTATCTTCATCGTACGATTCTAGTTCATACGATCTACTTGAATCAACAACTGGCTGTTTTCCTTTTGCTTTTTCTTTCTGTTTTCTTTCTTCTTCCACTTTGTTACTAATGACAACAACTTTATCAGAATGAGAGGATTGAGCACCTTGACTTTCTTAAGATGACATTCTGTCCGGAGATCGAGCTTGATCGGCATGAGGAGTTTGTTGAACACCTTCACTCAGCTTTTGAACTGATTCCTCTCTACTCTTCTTTGAACTTTGAAGAAATTCTAAAATAAAGTCTCCTTCTTCTTCTTCCACTTCTTCTATCTCTTCCATTACTTGTTTTTGTTTTCCTTCCTCAGGGAAAGTCTGCACGATGGGCTGTTAATGCACTTCTTCTGTTAGTTGGGCACTGGCATCCTCAACGGCTTTCAAGACATTAGAGACATCAAAGTCCTGAGCCTTTCTTTTCAAAAGAACCTTCTTCTTTTTTTCAGCCTGAAGGGTTTCTTCTACCCTTACTCTTTCTGCAAAGGCCTCAGGAGGGTCAAGACCAAACCTCGGATCACCTTCCTTTCTCTGTTCCTTATCCTTTCTCCATTTTTCTACAACCTCCTTACTGTACCTTGGCATCTTCTTCGGCTTTGAACTAGTCTGCGGATCATACTTTTGAGTAATACCTGTAGATTGAATGTCTTTGGCTGGCATAGGTGCTGATTGATTCTGAGCCAATTCAGCTTCTACATCTCTGACAAAAAGTTTTGAATTCGGATCAAAACAAACATTCAGCTTTTTCATCGTACTCTTACTAATCCATGATGCACTCAAATCCATGGGTTTTCCTTTCAAAGGAATGTTACAAAACTTCATACTCTCTAGAATGAATTTCGTAAGGATAGCCAGATACATAATCATCTGGGACTTAATCCCTCATGTCTTGACATTCTTAATTGTTTCAAAAACATATCCCATGAGATTTACTTTTCTCAAATTCACAAGATATTCAAGCATAATGATATCAGAAACTTTCAGAGTTTCTCTAACCCCTTTCCTTGGGATAAGAAAACCTTGCATCCATAAAGTTACAAAACGATTGTCCGGTGAAAGATGAGACACTTTTCTCTTTTCCTCATTAATAACAAACAACGTCTTTTCAGCACTTTCTCTATTAAACGTACCAACTTCCTCTGGTAGTTTGTGCGATGGACAGAAAGAATCCCCTTCTATAGAAACATTTAGAAAATGTGCCGCTTGTTTCACAGACATAGAAAATTTCCTATCGTACACAGCAAAGTTCATAGTCATGTCTTTGTTGAATGAAACGGTTCTGTAAAACTGACAAACTTCATCAAAAAGAATCGGATCTTGAGAATCAGGCTTTTCAACACACAGATGTTCCCATCCTTGAAACAAAATGATCCTCCTGATTGTAGAATCGTACGTATCGAAAAAGTCCCGAGATACTAACTGTTCTCTTTTAAAGTCTTTCTCTGTAAAAGTCTTTGAAGACATTTCGGCTGGAGTATTAGCAGAGGATTGAGACATAAAGGTTCTGCCGATGAGAAGATTGTACGATGATTTAGAGCTGGTGGAGCAGAGCTTCTCCTCAATTCCTGAAAAATCAATGTGGGTTTGGGGAGGGGAGGGGGGCTATTTATAGGCGATAAAGAGGTGACTGTTGATCTTCTACGGTCGAAAAAGGATGACCATTGATCTTCTACGGTCAATATTGGAGAAAACCAGATCAATGGTTAGGATTAAAACAAAGGAAAAAAAATTCAAAAAAATGAAAAAGAATACCTGTCGGAGAATGTAAGGTAATCGTTGATTTTGATATCAATCAAAAGAAAATATAATCGTAAGGAAACAAAAGAAATATCATCATGCCGATGGAAAACAAAGTCAATACTATGAACAGACCGTACGATAGGAAACAATCTTGTTACCATGAATTGACAATACGATGTAAAACAATCTTGTTACCATGAATTGACAATACGAGGGAAAACAATCTTGTTACGATGAACTGACAGTACGATGGAAAACAATCTCGTTACCATGAACTGACAGTACGATGGAAAACAATCTCGTTACCATCATCGGTCGATACAATACTATTGATACGATGGAAAAGAAATTCAATACCATCATCGGTCGATACAATACCATTGATACGATGGAAAAGAAATTCAATACCATCATCGGTCGATACAATACTATTGATACGATGGAAAAGAAATTCAACACCATCATCGGTCGATTCAATACTATTGATACGATGGAAAAGAATTTCCATATCATCATCGGTCGATATGATGGAAAAGAATTTGATTACCATCATTGGTCGATACGATGGAAAAGAATTTGATTACCATCATCGGTCGATACAATGGAAAAGAATTTGATTACCATCATCGGTCGATACGATGGAAAAGAATTTGATTACCATCATCGGTCGATAGTAAATGATACTATAAAACTGTCAATAAGATAAACAGGAAAAATGAACGAAACGATAAAACTGTCAATACGATAAACAGAAAAAAAATGAACGAAACGATAAAACTGTCAATACGATAAACAGGGAAAAAATAAACGAAACGATAAAACTGTCAATACGATAAATAGGGAAAAAAATACACAATAAAAAGATTAAATTGTTAAAGAACATAAGATAAAATAAACATAAAGACAGAAAGAAATGTCCTCCCCCTTTCTACGAGGAGTTTCTTACTATTAGGAGAGATGTAAAATAGGAAGTAGATATGAATGATTATTTTAATGTAATCATTCGTAGCTTCTGTTTTATATATTCAAATCTATCGGACGGTAAAGGTTTTGTAAAAATGTCAGCAAGTTGTTCTTGCGTTCCGATGAATTGTAAAACAATATCTCCTTTTAAAAAAAATTTGAAACAATATTACATATACCAACAATCATTTCTTGAGCATTATCTTCGAAGGTAACTTTTCAACCTTTTGTTTTGAAAACCTTTTCAAAGAGATCTTTGTTTCCAGACATATGTCGAGAACAACCACTATCCATGTACCAAATGTTCTTGTTTGTACACTTCTCGTTTTCCTGAAAAAGAAACAATTAGATTTTCGGAATCCAAACTTGTTTGGATCCAGAAGGGTTAGATAAAAGAATTTTAGGAATCCACATTTGTTTTTCAAAATGAGCTTTATGAAATCCTAAATATTGAGTTTTGTTAAGAGAACAATCTCTTCTCCAATATCCACCACATTGACATTTGGAACAGAAAATGGTTTTTTGAGGAACAAAATAGTTCTTGCTGTAAATAGGTTTGGAATAAGTATAACCAAGACCAGAACGATTTCTCAAAGGTCTAATTTGAGAATACATTCTATCAAAGTTTTCTTTTCCATGAGTAAAGTTTGACAAACACTTTTTCAAAGATAAAAACTCTGACTTTAGTTTTAAAACCAAATTCTTATTTTCTAAAACATTTGAATTTGAACTTGAGTTAGGCTCTAAAATTTTTTTCTTCGAAATTACAGTTTCAAGATCCTTAGAAAGTTTATCCTTATCAGATTTAACTTTCTCAAGGGTTTTTAAAATACTTTCAATATCCAAAGTTTTCACATCAATATCTTTAGAAAGATCTGATACTTCTTTAGTCAAAATAGAAATTCTAGAATTTTCTTTTTCAAATCTCTTTTTGAGTTTAGAATTTTCATTTTCATGTAACTTAGAAAATCTAGATACCTCTTCAAAAGAAGGTAGTGTATCATCCTATGATGATGAGGATTCATCATTTGAAGATTCATAATATCTATTATCAATATAATTTGCTTTTAAAGAGACATTTGTAATAGCTTCAGCATTATGTACCTTATCCATGAGACAATGATCTTCAATTGGTAGTTTGGCTAGAAGTCCAATATTTCTTTGTCCTGATGTCTCATATTCTGAAGAATCATCTGAGGAATCACTACCACTTGCACTCCATGTATCATTTTCTTTCAATACTTTCTTTGTATTATAAAACCTTTTCTTGTTTCTTTCAGAGTGTTTCTCTTTTCTTTCTTTCCACTTCAGTAAAGGACAATCAGGCCTTATATGTCCTGCTTTCTTGCATTCATAACAAGTTACCTCTAAATCTTTCTTATCTTTCTTTTTGAATCTATATTGAAAATCTTTCTTTCCCACAATCTTGTTCATCCTTCGAGCAAGATTGGCTAACTCATTATCCGGAAGATTACAGTCACTTGAATCAGATATAACAACTTTCTTGGATTTAGACCTTGTAATCCTTTCAGGTGTTTTAGCTTTAGATGCAAAAGATACACTTCCATTCCCATTCTTCTTCTTGTTGAAATCAGCATCTCTCTTCATTCTTGTCTCATGCTGTAGAAGAGTTCCAAAGAGTTCATCAAGAGTAATCTGGGAAACTTTTCTATTCTCATCAATAGCTGTTCTTTTTGACTCCCATCCATTTGGCATAATATCTATAATCTTATCAAAAAGAGATTCATCATCAAGACCTTTTTCACCCATAGATTTTAAGCTGTTTACAATCGTCATAAACCTTTGTTGCACTTTATATACTGGCTCTCCATAACGAAAGACAAATCCATGATACTCTGCTCGAAGCATTGCTCTCCTTGTTTCTATAACCTTGGATGTACCAAAATGAGTAACTTCTAGTTTCTTACAAATACAGTTGGCTGCTTCACATGAAGATATCTGACTATATATATTCCTGGTCATAGAGCATAATAATGTATTGTGTACCTTGTAATTTAGTTGATATTCTTGCTTCTCTTGGTTGGTAAAAGTACTAACTTCTTTGTCAGGAATTTTGTAACCCCCAGTAAGCATAATAAAATTGTCAACACCAGTATTGATTACGAATGTCTTCATACGATCTCTCCAATACTCATAATCATTCCCATCAAAGATCGGTGGTCTAGAAGGATTCAGATTATCTATTGACCTGATATTCATTCATGCCATCTAATACAACAAAAACAACTTTTCCACTCCACACGTTAGTGTAGTAAGTATTCAAGATAGTAATTAAGAAAAAAAGGCTAGTAATACAAATCAGTGGAAAACCTCCTCTGATACCAATTGTTGGATCGAATAAGTAGATATATATGTCTATTAGATGGAACAATACAAGAGGGGGGGGGGTGAATTGTAGGTTTAAAAAACCTTTGAGTTTTAGCAACAAAGAGATTAGTTTAAATGATCTTAAACTAATACAAATACAAACACCCACAATTGTATTGAATGTAAAAGGAATGAAGTATTGTAATACTAATGTAATGTAAAACAATTGTATTCAAGGTGAACACAATGATCAGAGTAATATAAAGATGAATGATTCTACCTTAAAGCGTATAGAATCAATCAATACAAAAAGTAATAGAATGATTGTAATTGAAACAATTACAATTGAATATGTAAAGAAGAAAGGAAACAATACAAATCCCTTTCTAATACAAGTAACAGAGGAAATGTAAAAGTATTACAATTATTTTAACCCAAAGAGAAGGGTTATCCTTTCACCTAGGATAAAAGGTCTGTCTCACCAACACCTTGGTGAGCCCTCGATACGATGATCGGCACGTCTGTCTGCCTATCCCCAGCAGCCCTCGATACGATGATCGGCACGTCTGTCTGCCTATCCCCGGCAGCCCTCGATTTTGTAGGTAATCGGCACCTCTGTCTTTCAATTACTTGAAAGCCCTCGATACGATGATCGGACGCACAAGGCAGATGAGAGAAGTCACAGTGTCTCTCTCTAGAATCTTTGTAGTTCACAGTCTCTTCATTCGTTCTCTTTGTTCATCGTTGGTTTTGTCTCAGCTTCAAATGACCTCCTATTTATAGGCCTCGGGTTCCAACGGTCATATTGCCTCCAACGGTCATATTGAAATAGAAATCACGACATCGTTTTGATTAGTTTGTAACTAACTCAACGTCATCATTTTGTTAGGACAAGAGATATATAGAAATGAAAAACATGAGTATGATTCATATGCAATGAGTGTTTTTGACTAAGTACCAAAACAGATAATGAACATTTGAATAGCAGAGTCAGTATGCTACGTTTGACAGAGTCAGTACGATACGATTGACAGAGTCAGTACGATACTATTGACAGAGTCAGTACGATACGAATGACAGAGTCAGTATGGTACGATTGACAAAGTCAGTACGATCAACATTGTACGATACGATAAACATGATAAAAGACAATTTTTAATTTTACAAACATATGATAGAATACATTTGTGATTTCCAAAACATGATATAGAAGTCAAAAGAAGACTTTTGACTTAACAATTGTCAAGAAGCATTATACTATGTTAATGTTTTGGCCCGTTTCACCATATATAGAAATATTATTTTAACAATTTTATCATCAATGATTATTTGAATGAATATAATAATAAATACATTTAGTAATGATTTATTAAATTTTTTTATGATTTTATAATGTAATTGTTTATATTTAACATATTTATTACTATATAACAATTTGAAAATTAAACTCGTCGAAAACATTTCCATTTTGAATTTATTTTTCACCAAACCTATTTATTTATTTCACCTAATGAAAATTTGAATTAATTAATAATTTTTAATATATTACTATTAAATATATAAATATATATTCATGAAAAAATTAACACATGTTACTAAGAATATAACTTCTCTTCATGATGTTTTAAATATGAAAACAACCAAAATTCAAAAAAAAAGAAACAATGTAAAAAATTAATTAGTTATATATTTGTAATACATGATAATAAATTAATTTTAAAATAGAAATAATATTTATATAAAGTTTATGAAAAAATAAATTCTAATAATTATGATCATTAAATATTTAGTCAGAGAACGTTGGGGTATGTAGGAAAACAGTGTAAGGATTTTTGTCTCAAATTCCTTCCAGTGAGACATGTTTTGTATTATGCACATAATTTCATTTATAAGGTACCCATACATCAATTTAGATATATCTTATATTGATTAATATTTTTATCATTATATTTTGAGATCAATATAATTATATTTAATTCAATGGCTTTTAATTAAAATTATACTCAAGTTGTGAGGTGTTTTTGAGACTCAAATAATTTTTGTGGGTAGAAATCACAAAATTAGACTATTATCACTCAAATTGATTTATTCATATGTTTTATTTAATTATATTATTTTTACAAATTATTTTATTTTTAATTATTATTTCAAACTATAACACCCCATGCTTCCATGGTATGCTTCCCTTTGAATAATAAGTATCGTGTGTCATACGCAACTTCGAGTTCCAACACACACCATAACCAATCAATGTTGCCGTTATGAATAGTAATACCCACTTTTTGAAATTTTTTAAATTTTTTCTCAAAAATGGAAATCATGTTTGCATTTTTTATATCGAATTTATCCTAGGATGAAATTTTGGTACATTTCAGATGAATTTTATATTTTGATGAATAGTGAAAATTACTAAATTTTAATAAAGAACAAATTTTTTAATATAATTAAGAGTGATAAATTATAAATTTTAATGGTTTTAAAGTATATTTAGAATATATTTTTACCATTTAATACAATTTTTCTCATTGGACATAATTTCACAATTAAACCGGGTATAAACAAGTTTCAATATTTTGATAGTTATTATTTCTTAAAAACACGATTTTGTTTTGAAAGTGGGAATTAATTTTAAATTAATTTCTGTCACTTATATGTTTTGAATTTGGAAAAATGTATTCCATATTTGGAATCAGGATGTCCAAATTTTGTAAATATGTAACTTTTATTATTAGACGTTTTGAATAGTTACTTCGGTAAATATTTTTTTTGCCATGGTTAAAGGGTAAATTCGGTAACTAAGGGTAATAAATAAAATTATAATAATAATAAATTACCAGAAAACGTGTCCTAACCTTATTGGTGGATACATGTCCAACCATGGGCGTCTTTGGGTCAATTTTGGGACTCCATGGAGCCACTTGTAAGTGATATGGACACTTTATATTAATTAAGGTAAAGTAAATACAAAAATGACATAAGCATATATATTTTAGAAGAACAATTTTTACATAGGGATATATATGTTATATTTTAGACTATAAATATTAATTAGAAAGATATAAATATTTCCTATATAATATTATTTTATTTATAATTTTTAGACATTTAATAATTAAATTTATTTATGACACAATAAAGATACAGTATTTTTATTATTAATGAAAGAACCAAATAATTGATATTATAAATATCAAAATAAATGTAATTTGAAAAATTATTATGCATTACACTAATTTTCTAAGTTAATATAACATATTAGTAATGGTTATCTGAATTAGGTTTTAGGTAATAATGCAGTTATGAATTTATCAAAAACAAAATACCCAATACTGTCAAAATTGACATAAAGGAGTTTTTTAAAAAAATATTATATTATTAATTCATATTCTATTCCTAAAAATATAAGGCTCGGCCAAAGGAATTTTCTTATGATATTTATATCATTAATGGACCACTTGGGAGTCGTTCGGATATATATATAGATATTTTATTAAGTATATAATATAAAAATACAAAGTGATATGGTAAATATCAAACTAATTAACTAAAAGTTAAAACTAAAAGATACGGTTAATATAATGACCCAATCCTATCGAAAATATATTGTATTAAAGTATTTCAACCCATACCCACCTTAACATTTAAATAATCCACTTTTGAGCCATTATAAATCGAATATAAATTTATTATAAAATAATATATCTAGCTTTTCCAAAGGTGCTTCTCACCCCTCTTATAAAAGGGAACTCGCCCTTCTCACTAATTCACACATTCAATGACTTTTGTCTAAGCCAAAACCTACCCAAATACTCTCTCAACTTCCCTCAATTAATCCTAGAGGCCTTATTTTGATCAGAAATCCAACTTAAAGAGCCCTTTTGATCAAATCAAAAGGAAGAACCCGATTAAGAGGTAATGTTTTCACCACCCACTTTCAAGTTCCTTTCTTCATCAGCTTCTTCTTTCATTGTTATGTAAATTTCAAAATAATAACTCCAGTATATTCTATATACTGTGATGTTATTATAAATATGTTATAACCATATTCAGTATTCTATCCATCCTTTGAATGACATTTCCCCATACGTGCGTACGTACGGGTTACAATCTCCACGTCCTGGTGTAATTGTTATTCAATATATTATTATTTGGATGGGTATAATAATTATGTTTAATTCATGTAAATAATAAATATAACATGATAATGATTCTGTATATATGATATTACATCCAATTATATATTATTTTAATATCAAAAGAATGATATTGTCGCTTGTGCGTACGTACGGACTACCGTCTCCACGAACGCAATGAGATTCATTCCCCATCGTATCCATTCGAGACTAATTGTCATTTGATGATAAAAATTAATGTTTAAGAACTTTATATAATTCTGTATATGAATAAGATACAACCTATTCATAACAAACACGACTTATGTAACAAAACATATAAAAAAACGATTAAGTTAACACCCGAAACGACGATAATTCTAAGATATTATTAACAAAGCAATGTTAAAAATCATATATTATATCATATTAATGTATATTATTCTTCAATAATTTAATTAAAGTTATTTAATTAATATACAGGAGGTTAACCTACCCTTATCCAAGGAAAATTACAAGGTAAGGGTTTATTTCACAATCTCTACATTAACCGAGGTTGTTTATACGTAATTATCTATTGGGACCTCTTTATCATCCACATCCAGGTTTCTTGAAAATGTATTTCAAATCATTCTTACTATTTTAAAGACTTTGGGATAATGTCATTTATACCCTTGTGGAATTTTTATAAGAAGTTTATAATGGAATATTTTTGTCGTTTTCCAAACAAGGTCCTTTTTAACTTATCGATATAATTAAGGTAAAAATGTTTTTTTAACTTATACGGCGGGTGAGGCTTTTTTCCACAATTGTAAAATCGTTAAAGATTCCCTTACAAGATTATAAGAATATTTTCAATGTAAATGTTTTATTTTATAATTATGTGACTTTTAAATTATTTAAAAAAATAGATATTTTTATAAAACATTTTTGATTTCATCTATGTCAACATCCTTTTATGGATTTTAAGCTTATTTGAAGTTTATTTATTATAATACAAAACTGCCACATTGTATTGAAGGTTTTTTGATATGATTGACTATGGATGTGTTTTTTATACCATTCATGGTTTATGGAGAAAGTATTGACATTTCGTATGCTAGTTTTAATACGAATGTTTATGTTATGTTTAAACCTATTCATATGAGAAATGCATTGGACTTAATATGTGATGGGTGGAGCCCACTATAGCTCCTCGATGCATCGGTAGGTCTCATGATACAAACTAGTGTCTTGGCACATGGCCATGAAAAAAACTTATTTGTATTCTTGGCACCAGGCCTTGGTTATGTGGTTATGATAGTCTGGCATTATGGATTCCATCATTATGAAAGTGGTTATTGATATTGCATGTGATTATTGGACTAGTAAAATATCCATGCGAATAAGTAAATGGAATTATTTCATTTTGTTTTTTCCATATTATGTTGAAGTTCAAGTTTAAAAGGATTTTTTTGTTATACATTTCCTTAAATGTTTATGTTTATTTATAAAATTTTACGCTATATTGTTATCCTTACTGAGCATTTGAGCTCACCCCTTTCAATGTTTTAATTTTTCCCAGAAAGTGATTATGTATTTTATGAATGAACTGTAGGGATAGTCTGAAGGGGATATGAGTGTGGACCATGGAGACTATATTATTGTAGTTTTTCACTTTATGATGTAATGTAAACGTTATAAATATATCTAGTGTTTCCAAGACTACTATAATTATCGGTCTTTTGAGAGTTGATCTTTTGTGATAATTCCAATGTTATGTAATAATGCACTGAATCTGGGTAACTGGGGTCAGTGAATTACAGTTGGTATCAGATTAATTTTAGTACAAACCTTGGAAGTTAGATTTAGATACACTTTTATTAGAGCACATAGACCTAAGATGTATTTTGAGGATTAGTATAGAAGAACTTCCTAGAATTATGGTATTGTAGAGATTTTGTGAGTTTTCCAAGAAATACATCCCCGTATAGATACGATTAGGTAGAGGCGGCTTCGGAACAGATGTACCTAGGGGTAGAACCCGAAAACACCACTTTGAGATAGACTCGAATAGGAACTGGTGCACGACAACTGGCCTTTCTACACTCTTGGTTACGACACTCCCGGGGGATATACATAGGATATATCTCATTTTATTTAAGAACCATTATGAAGGGTTTATGAGTATATAATTCCTCAAATAAAACATTTTTTTACAACTATGGATTATATCAATAAATAGTTCAATTTATGATAAGTGTTTTAGAAGTATAGAATTATGTATTTTGTTTCATAAACTGAACTAGTTTATGCCATTGTATTGAAATGGCTCCTAGTGGAAGGAATGGAAACTGTATCAATGTATGCACTCCATGTAGGGATTTTTCTCCTACTCAAGATTATTATAGTGGAGCTGGTGATGCAACTAGTGCTGATCAGCTAATCACCATATTTGGACAACTCACTCAGGTTATGAATAATAACCTTACCTGTATAGAGCACCCTGATCCACAGCGTGGAGGATCAATGTTAGATCGCTTCATGAGGAAACAACCACAAACATTCAATGGGAGTACAAATCCATTGGTAGCTGAAAAATGGATAAGTTTCCAAGAAAAAATATTTCAGGATTTGGGGAGTAGTGAAAGGGAGAAAGTTATCATGGCAATTTATCGCCTCATTGGTGATGCTGATCAATGGTGGTCATTGATTCAAAACATGAATGAATATGATGAAGTTTAAAATATGTAATGGAGGGAGTTCAATGAGCTTCTCGTAAAAAAATACTTTCCTCGTGACCATCGAGAAGATATAGAAAGGCAATTTCTAAGTCTGAGACAAAAGGATGATGGAAATGTCACAAAGTATGATGATAACTTTACATGGTTAGAAAGGTATGCTGGAGATTATATACGTAACCCAAGAAGTAATATTTATCATATCTTTGATGGGTTAAAACCATTTCTTCATCAAGCATTAGTTTCACAATCATTCTCGACGTATGAAGATATTATCTAATGTGATATCAAGACAGAAAAAGAATTCTCTATGTCCTAAAACTTTAAAGAAAAGAAGGATAAGAATAGATATGCTGATCACTGTGGGAATGGAAATAAGGGGAATAAGGGAAAAGTTGAATATCCATCATGTTGTAAATGTCGGAAGAAACACCCTGGTACTTTATTAAAGGTAATTGGAGTCTGTTACAAGTGCGGTGAAAAATTCCACCAAGCTCGTGATTGCTAGTGGAAGAAAAAAGCTACTGATGATTAATTCTACAACTGCAGAGAGATGGGACATTATGCAAATTAATGTCCTAAGCTTCATGGGAACTTACCTCATAAAAGGCCGAGGGATAAAGGCCAAGATTATGATATCACTACTACTGAGGTAGAATCTCTAAAGGGCGTGGTGGCATGTAATTTAATGGTTTCCTCAAGTATATAAAATGCATTATTTGATTCTAGATCATTGAATTATTTCATATCTTCCCAGCTTTCTAAGAAAATTAGATATTTCCAATTTTATTTATCAAGGGAGTTATCAGTTAAAACTCCTAAGGGAAGTATCATTGCAACAATGTTTTGTGAATCAGTCCCCATTAGAGCACATAAATGATATTTATCTGTGGATCTCATCGTCATACCTATGATTGAATTTGATATAATCCTCGGTATGGATTGGCATTCGGACCATGATACAAAAATTTATTATAAGAATAAGAAGGTTACTATTTTTGATGATGATAATAAGGAACACCTTATCTTTAGAGTGGAATCGTCACCACCTAATTCTTATCTATATCCACCCCCAATAGATCAACGAAATTCAATTATTAGGGATAAACGGAATGAAATGAGTATGGGTAAGGAAAGGAATGTTGAAATATGGGATGTACCGATTGTGAAAGAATATGTAGATGTGTTTCTGGATGATTTACCTGGACATCCCCCAGAATGAGAAATTGAGTTTTCCATTGATTTAATTCATGGTTCAAGGACCATATCGAAGACCCCTTATAGAATGGCCACTGTAGAATTAGTGGAACTAAAGAATTAACTAGAGGAATTGAGTAATGAGGGATTTATTTTCCCTAGTGTTTCTTCATCCGGAGCCCCTGTTCTAGTTGTTAAAAAGAAAGATGGATCTATGAGGTTATGTATTGACAAATGGGATATCACTTCTATAACAGTAATGAACAAGTATCCCCTACCTCGTATTGATGATTTATTTCACCAAACACATAGAGCTCAATGCTTTTCAATGATTTACCATCAATATGGATACCATCAGTTGTCTATGAAGAATGAAGACATTCTGAAGACAAAATTTGGAACCACGTACGGGCATTACGAGTTTACAGTAATGCCTTTTAGGCTTACTAATGCACCATATGTTTTTATGGATCTAATGAATAGAGTTTTCAAGGAATATATTGATGACTTTTTAGTGGTATTTATTGATGATATCTTGGTATAATCCCAAATATACAATGATCATGAAAATTACTTGCACATTATATTTAAGACTCTGAGAAGACATGAATTATATGGGATGTTTAGCAAGTGTGAATTCTCACATCAGGAGATTTATTATCTTGGCCATATTGTCTCTAATGATGGAATATCTGTTGATCCTTTTAAGAAAAGAGCAATCCATGAATGGCCAGCACCAACGAGTATAACTGAGGTACACAGTTTTATTGGTTTAGCAGGTTATTATCGACATTTCGTCCAGAATGTTTCTCGGTTAGCTAACCCATTAATGAATATCACACGTAAAGGGGTTAAATTTGTTTGGAAAAAATAGTGTGAAGAATGTTTCAACGAACTGAATAGAAGATTAGTCAATTCTCTTATATTGACTCAACCATCGGGGAATGTTGGGTTCATTATTTATAGTGATACATCGAAGAAGAGATTTGGTTGTGTCCTTATGCAGAATGATAGGGTTATTGGCTATGTATCACGATAGATAAAAATTCATGATCAAAAGTATCCTACTAATAATCTTGAGTTCTCTATTGTAATCTTTGCTTTGAAGATATAGAGACATTATCTATATGGTGAAAAATGTGAGACATATACCGATCACAAGAGTTTGAAGTATATTTTATCACAGAAAGAACTCAACATGAGGAAAAAAAGATGACTTGAATTACTCAATGATTATGATTTCACGATACACAACCACCACGGGAAGGAAAATATGGTGTCAGATGCTTTGAGGAGAAATGATCATGGAGTTTTGAACATGAGGATAATTAAAAGGGATCCTATTTTCATGGATCTAATGAAGATGGATATGGGAATCACCATGGAAGGTGAAACATCAATACTTTTTCAAATGGTTTCCAAACCATATTTACTAGAAAGGATAAAGAGTACTCAGACCGGTGATGAACAATTTCAAAAGAAGATTAAATCTATGAATGATGGTAGATTGAGAGATTTTGTGTATGAAGATGGAATTTTAAAATTTTGGAAGAGACTTTGTGTTCCCAATATATCTGATCTAAAAAGGGAATTTTTGGATGATGATCCTAGTTCCAAATTCTCTATACACCCTGGGAGAACTAAAATTTATAGATATTTGAAGGAATATTTTTTGGTGGGACAACATGAAGAGGGAGATATCTGATTTTTTGTCGAGATGTATGGTTTGTCAACAAGTTAAAGCTTGAAGGCAATAGCCGGGAGGAGTCATGCAACCTCTTCCTATACCAAAGTGGAAATGGGATAATATTACGATGGACTTTGTCAAAGGACTACCAAAGACTACTAGAAAGAACGATGCAATATGGGTAATTGTTGATCGTCTTACCAAGTCATCACATTTTCTTGCTATAAGGGAAGATTTACCACTTGACCATTTAGCAATAATTTATATTAATGAAGTTGCGTAACTTCATGTAATACCCATATCAATAGTTTCGTATCATGATCCCCGTTTTACTTCTTTATTCTGGAAGAGTCTTCAAAAGGCCTAGATACTAAACTTTGTTTGAGCACTTCCTACCACCCTCAAATAGATGGACAATCAGAACAGACTATTCAAACCTTAGATGACATGTTGAGATCTAGCTCACTTGACTTTCAGGGTATGTGGGATCCATATTTATCTCTGGTAGAATTTTAATATAACAATAGCTTCAATTCGAGTATTCAGATGGCACCATATGAAGGGTTATACGGAAATAGATCTTGCACACCAACCTGTTGGGATGAAGTTGTGAAAAAAACTTGTAGGCCCATAACTGGTGGAGGAAATGATGGAAAAGGTAAAGGCAATCCAAAACTACATCAAAGCAGCTCAAAGTAGGCAAAAGAGCTATGCCGATAACCGACGGAAGGATTTGGAATTTCATGTAGGAGATCATGTTTACTTGAAGGTATCTCCATGGAAGGGAGTTATACGTTATGGTAAGAAGGGTAAATTGAGTCCCATGTACATCAGACCTTTCGAAATTCCTGAACAAAGTGTTGTTGTATCTTAGCATTTGGAAATGCCTCCAAATCTCTCCAAAGATCACGATATGTTGCACGTATCACTGTTGAGAAAATACATGCCTTAACCAATGCATGTACTCACCTATGAGGAATTAGAACTGAAACCTGATCTGTCTTATTGAAAAGAGCCCATCAAGATTCATAATATAATAGAACAAGTGCTGAGAAACAGGACGACTCATCTGGTAAAAGATCTATGGAGAAACCATAAGATGGAAGAGGCAACGTGGGATCTTGAGGAACATATTATGAAGAACCACCCGAGTATTTTTATGCAATAATATTCTAGAAATTTCTCAGACAAAATTATTTTAAGGATAGGAGAATGTAAAACCCCAAGCTTCTACAATATGCTTCCCTTTGAATAATATAGTAACGTGTGTTGTACACAACTTCGAGTTCTAACACACACCATAACTAATCAAAGTAGCCATTATGAATAGTAATACCCACTTTTTAAAATTTTATAAATTTTATCTCTCAAAATAGACTTCATTTTTGGATTTGGAATATTGAATTTATCCTTGGGTGAAATTTTGGAACTTTTTGGATAACTTTTATATTTTGATGAACAGTGAAAATTCCTAAATTTTATTTAAAAATACCATTTTTAATCAAAATATTTAATAGTGATACATTATTAATTTGAATGGTTTTAAAGTATATTTAGAGTTCATTTTTAACATTTAATACAATGTTGGTCATTGGACATAATTTCACAATTAAACCGGACATAAACAAGTGACATTCTTTTGATAGTTATTATTTCTTACAAACACGCTTTTTGATTTGACAAACGGAATTAATTTTCAATTAATTTCTGCCTCTTATTTGTTCTAAATTTGAAAAATGGATTCCATATTTGGAATTAGGATTTCAAAATTGTGTAAATAGGTAACTTTTTTATAGACATTTTGAATAGTTACTTTGGAAAATATTTTATTTACCATGGTTAAAGGGTAATTCCGGTAAATAAGGGTAATAAATAATATTATAATAATAATAATAAATTACCATAAAACGTATCCAAACCTTATTGGTGGATACATTTCTAACCATGGGCATCTTTGGGTCGATTTTGGGAACCCCTGGAGCCACTTTTAGGTGATAGAGACACTTTATATTAATTAAGTTAAAGTAAATACTAAAATGACCTAAGCATTTATCTTTTAGAAAAAAAAATTTACATAGGGTTATATATGTTATATTTTCGACAATAAATATTAATTAGAAATATAATAAGATTTCCTACATAATGTTAGTTTATTTATAATATTTATAAATTTAATAATTATATTTATTTACGACACAATAATGATGCAGTATTTTCCCTATTAATGAAAGAACCTAATAATGGATATTATAAATATCAAAATAAATGTAATTTGAAATATTTTATGAATTACACTAACTTTATTGGTTAATATGACATATTAGGAATGGTTATATGAATTTAGTTCGATTTAATAATTTTGTTATAAATTTCTCAAAAACAAAATATCCAATATTGCCAAAATTGACATCAAAGTGTTTTTAAAACAAATATTATATTATTAATTAATATTCTATTCCGAAAAATATAAGGTTCGGCCAAAGGACTTGTATCATGATATTTGTATCATTAATGGACCACTTGGGGGGGTCTCTTGGAAGTATATTGTATGTTTATTAACTATATAATATAAAAATACAAAGTGACATGGAAAATGTCAAACTAATTAACTAAGAGTTAAAACTAAAAGATAAGGTTAATATAATGAACCAAACCTATATAAAATCTATTGGTTGACAGGATTTCCACCCATCCCCACATTAAAATTTAAATAATCCAATTTGGAGCTATTAGAAATCGAATATGAATTTATTATAATATAATATTTCTAGCTTTTTCAAAGGTGCCCCTCACCCCTCTTATAAACGGGCACTCCCCCGTCTCACTAATTCACACCTTCAATGCCTTTTGTCTCAGACAACACCTTCCAATATACTCTTTAAGCATCCCTAAATTCAACCTAGAGGCCTTATTTTGATCATAAATCCATCTTAAAAATCCCTTTTGATCAAATAAAAAGGAAGAACCTGATTAAGAGGTTATGTTTTCACCACCCACTGTCAAGTTCCTTTCTTCTTCAACTTTTTCATTCATTGTTATTTCCATTATAAAATAATAAATATAGTATCTTCTATATGATGTGATATTATTATAAATATTTTATAACCATATTCAGTATTTTATCCATCAATTGAATGATATTTCACTATACGTGTGTATGTACGGCTTACCGTCTCCACGCCGTGGTGTAATTGTTATTCAATATATAATTATTTGGATGGTTATAATAATGATGTGTAATTCATGTAAATAATAAATATAACATGATAATGACTCTTTATATATGATATAACATCCAATTATATATTATTTTAATATCAAAATAATGATATTGTCGCTCGTGTGTACGTACGGACTACCGTCTCCACGAACGCGATGAGATTCATTCCCCATAATATCCATTCGAGAATAATTCTCATTTGATGATTAAAATTAATGTTTAAGAACATTATATCATTCTGGATATGAATAAGATACAACATATCCATAAAAAACATGGCTTATGTAACAAAACATATAAAAAACGAGTAAGTTAACACCCAATGTGACAATAATACTAAGATATTATTAACAAAGCAATGTTAAAAGATCATATATGATATCATATTAATGTATATGATTCTTGAATAATTTAATAACAATTATTTCACCATTATACACGAGTTTAACCTACTCTCAACCAAGGAAAAGTACAAGGTAATGGTTTATTCCATAATCTCTTCATTATCCGAGGTTGTTTATACATAATTATATATTGGGACCCCTTTATCATCCACATCCATGTTTCTTAAAAATGTATTTCAAATAATTCATACTATTATAAATACTATGGTATAAAGTCATTTACAACCTTTTTGACTTTTTATAAGAATTTTATAAAGTAATCATTCTGTCATTTTCCATATAGGGACCTTTTTAACCTTTCGTTAGAATTAAGGTAAGAATGTTTTTTTAACTTATACAGTGGGTGCGGCTATTTTCCACCATTATAAAATCGTCAAAGATTCCCTTACAATCTTATAAGAATATTTTCAAAGTAAATGTTTTATTTTATAATTATGTGAATTTTAAATGATTTCAATAAAGAGATCTTTCTCTCAAATAGTTTTGATTTCATCTATGTCAACATCCTTTGATGGATTTTAAGATTATTTGAAGTTTATTTTTTATGATACAAAACATCCATATTTTATTGAAGGTTTTGTGATATGATTGACTGTGGATGTGTTATTTTTATACCATTCCTTGTTTATGGAGAAAGTATTGACATTTCATATGCTAGTTTTAATAATAATGTTTATGTTATGTTTCAACCTTTTAATATGAGGAATGCATTGGAATTAATATGTGACGGGTGGAGCCTGCTATAGCTCCTCGATGCATCGATATGTCTCATGAGACAAACTATTGTCTTGGCACAAGGCCTTGACAAAATATTATTTGTATTCTTGGCACAAGGCCTTGGATATGTGGTTATGATAGTCTGGCATTATGCATTCCATCATTATGAAAGTGGTTATTGATATTGCATGTGATTATTCGACTAGTAGAATATCCATGTGAATAAGTAAATTGAATTATTTCATTTTATTTTTTCTATATTATACTGTAGTTAAAGTTTAAACGGATTTTGGTTTTGTTATACATTTCCTTAAATGTTTATGTTTATTTATGAAAGATTCCGCTATATAGTTATCCTTACTGAGAATCTGAGCTCACCCCTTTAAATGTTTTAATTTTTCCCAGGATGGGAAGAAGTTTTTTATGAATGACCTGCAGGGATAGTCTAAAGGGGATATGAGTGTGGACCATGGAGACTATATTATTTTAATTTTTCACATTATAATGTAATGTAAACTTTATGAATATATCTTGTGTTTCCAAGACTACTAAACTAATTGGTCTTTCGAGACTTGATCTTTTTTGATCATTCCAATGTTATTTAATAATGCACCGACTTGGGGTAACTGGGGTTGGGGCGTTACACACACTATATTATTCTTCCTTTTAATATTCCAATGTTCTATAAAAAATATATTTTTTTCAAAAATATTTGGATTTACATTTAATATATTTGTTTTTTAAAACATCTATGTTTTTACTTCACATAAATTTTACACTTTAACTGGTAAAACAAATTATATTGTTTTTATCTCAATTTATCTTTTTATACGATTTTATTTATTTTTAAAAAATGTTTTCATTATGCATTTAACAATTTTTGTTTTGAAAATTTCATTTTTTTAAAATACTCAAATGTGTTTGAATCCAATAAATATCAAATATACTATCATAGAATAGATATTGTTTTGAAAACCATTATGTCTTTCCAAGGATATTTTATTTTGAAGAAATTATAATAATATATTCAAATGTATTCAAAATCCTTTAAAAATATTTTTGAATATAATATGTGATTTAATGGTCTAAATTGTTTTCTAAAAATATTGTTTTTTAGAATTGTATTTACTATAAAAGGTATATCATAAATGAAATTAGGTTCTGATCCCCATATTCAAGTTATTGTGATACGATTATCTTTATAAAAACATTTTATTTATATATATATATTGATTTTGTATTATAATTTTATGTTGTTTATTAAAAAATCTTATGAAACTAATTATATTTCCCCTGTTTCTTTATAGTATAATGAATGATTGTTTTTAGGTGGCACACATATAAAAAAATTATTTCTGTATGGGTTCTTATATATCCCTGTAATTCATTAAATTATTACATTTACGTAATGAGGTAAATATGTTGAGTGTGAACATGATTATAATTATCTATGGACAATATATTTACTATGATCATAATGTGGATTATCTACATTATCAATATTGGTGAGAAAAATATTTTTATTATTTACAATTATTATGATTGAGAATTTTAATCATGTGAATTAGATATTTTACCAATATTGAGATTTAAAAATACACATATTTTCTACATCCACATTATTGATCATGAACAGGATGAAAATTACATACCATAATTGGATTTATGGTGAAAAAAACAAGATTAGCATTATTCACATGATTGACTGTGATCATAGTGCATATTATCCATATTCTTAAGACAGACAATGAACATGATATATATTAGATGCACTTCTAAGAATAAGTGTGAACTATATGTGGGTTGCAATGTTTAAAATGTTATGAATACTTATACTTACACCCAATCCAAAATTCTATGTCATATTCATATATTATTTTCCATGGAGTTTATTTATTATATCAGATTTCCATACAATTTTTCCACTGTATATATTATTATTTTTATCTTTCATTCCCTTCTATCATCAGTTACTGATAACTATCATTATTTCTTTTTCTTTTAGTAAGATGTCCCTCTCTACTAATTTTTTCTCATATTCTTGTGATCTAACCCATGATAATGAAATGGTTATTATTCCATTACTAAGTGTTAAATATCACCCATTTTAATGTTTTATTTACCAAGGATATAATGATTAGTTTAATAAAAGATATTTCTAGGAGTGGATCTATAGAGGTTTTAATGTGGATAGATAATCATAAGTATCAAAAAAATTATTCTTCTATAGTTGATCCTAGATGACACTAATTTTTTTTAATGGATTGATAAATAATTTATGTGTTTTTAATATTTTAGTATTTAAATTATGTAAATTGTTGATGGTTTAATTTTACTTTGAATTAATAAATTATTTAAGTAATTTGTTTTGTCACTAGATCTATGATTACGAGGCTTGTGAACCACTATTTGTATTAGTATTGGGATTAGATGAAATTGGATAGTAGAATATTATTGGTTGAGGATAATTTAGGAGTTATAATGTCATTAATGTTTAATATGTTATGGTTTTTAGTTATTTAATTGTTGAATATAATACTTTTTATTGGTTCAGTTAATGTAGAATATTTTAGTGATTAGGATAAGATATTTATTTCAAATCTAAAAAGATTAGTATAAGGAACATGTATAAAAATATGACCACAACATTGATTATTGATAATGTAAAAATTGTGGGGTTGTAATAGAAATTACGTCCTTTTATAGATATTAAAAGTGTCTATTGAATCTGAAGGAGATTTATTTATGGGAAATAATTCTATAAAGAAGATGTTGGGTATTAACTAAATTTTTACTTGTTGCATGAAAAGTGGCCTAATAAAAAACCTGTTTTAATACTATAAAAGGATATTATTTATTAGATATCATTATATATAATGAGACATTATAAAGGATTCAAGTATGATACATATTAATTAGGTTAGTGAACATCAATGGAAATGATAATTGATAATAAATGATTGAACAATAGGGGAAAGGGTAGGATTTGAATTTTAAATGTTAAATATGAAGGTATTATGGGGGAATTCTTTGTTATATTGTAGTTTAAATATTCTCATTTTATAGATTATCATAACCTTTTTCATTTTAGTATATATGGTTGAAATAGTTTTGAGGAATTAATGTCGAGAATTTTACGTATCTAGAAAACCCCCACATCAAATAATGAAATAAGGGTGTGTACCTAAGTAGATGAGAATAATTATATAACAGTTTTATGCTAGAAAATGATTCTTTCATTGTTTTTACTTTAGAAGAGTGGTTGATATCTTAATTTTAATTAGTTATGGATACACATAGGAATATTTATTTTAGGGTGATATTTATCAATGATTTTAATCTATATTCTAAGATATATGTGGATTATATGAATCATCTATAAAATTTTCTTTTTTATTGTTTATTTAATGGTTTGGAAACGTAATTAAATAGTTTCAATAACAATCTAATGCGATTTTAATAAAAAAAATTGTGGTATTGTTGTAATATAAATAATGATTTATGTATTGATAATTCATTGGTTTAATATATTCTATATATCCAGATAAAAAAGTGTTAATTAAATTTTTAAAAGTTTTTTCTATTTTATTAATTTCATTGGGATTGATAATTTATTAATTCTATTTTTGTGATGTTCATCACATTTTTTGTATTGTGGTATATATTTATGGATTTGTGATTTTATAACATTTCATGGTTAAATATATATTATTTTTAATGACATATGTTTCATTGTTAAATGTATTGTAAATTCATATCATTTTAATAAATGTATGAAATAGATAATCTATGAATATGGTATATTTGTACTTGGAAATAAGACAATATGGATGGATAATATCACTTAAAGAAAGATATGTAACATTATATCTACTGAGGGAGTGTGGTGGATGTCACATTCAATTTTATACTTAATGTGGGAGAATGTAATGACCCAAATTTCATTCCCTTGTAACACTAATATTATATTGGATAACCTGTTGTACATGCTACACCCAATGTAAACAGACAAAAAAATATTATAACAACAATATTAGTAACTCTAAAATAATTAATAATATGGTAATCCATTAAAATATATTATCATCGGAATATAAATATTTAATTTCAGTTAATCATGAAAAAATAAAATATTTTATAAAATCAGTTTCCTTTTTCTTTTTTTCGTTTTGAAAAAAGTTTTAAATTAACAATAATATAAATTTGATAAAATATAATTAAAATTTTTAATTCTTCACTTTAAATTTGATTAAGTTTATATTTTTTATTGTTTTTAGAAATGTATATTTTTAGTTGATAAAAATAGTTTTTGTGAAAAGTATTTTTTTTTATGAATTTATCATTATGTATGACTATCCTCGATATTCGATAAAAAAAATTACATAATTAAATATGTAATTAAAAAATATAATTATCCATTCAAAAATATTATTTGTACCAATAAATCATTTATCTAAAGTTTTTACATCTAAATTAAAATTATATATAAATAAACACCCCTTTAAGTATTTATATCTAATGAATTTTTTGATATTCAACTTCAGTGTTTTATTTATTTGAATTAAAATAATATTTTTTAACCAGATATTTCATTTCATATTAATTAATATTTGTAATTATATTACCTTTTTGTATATTTATAAATATAAGAAGTTACTTTTTCTAAAAAAAATTGCTACCCATTATATATTTTAATTTTAAAATAATCATTTTTAACCATTAAAAATTTTATTGGTTAAATTTATATTATAAATATTAAATAAGAAGTATCCAATTAAGAAAAATATTTTATCATAATTTTATCTATTAATATCAATTACAAATTTTTAATATTAGTTTCCAAAGTAAATTAAAATGTGGGTAAATTTATGGATGTTCAAATAAAACACTTAAAAAACATTATATATCACCACTAAAATAATTGATTGTGAATAATCTTGACTGGGACACACTTTTCCTTCGTAATTTCACTCTTTTTATAAATTGAACATTGAAAGGAAAAAATGATATTAATAAAAATATAATGGTTACAAAAATATAATGGTTACTTCAGGACATACCTTTTCATCAAATTTCAATTTCAAATTTATCATCACTTCTCCTCTTAGATCCTTTTGTTATTTCCACAGCCATTATCTCTTCTATTTTTTGGTAAATAAATTATTTCCAATGATTTTTGAAGGTAAAAAATCAATCTTCTTCCATGATTATTACATTCACTAAAAATCTTATTTTACTCTACTACAACCTCAATCATCTTGATATATAATAGAATCATAATATATGTATCATTAGTTTACTAACATTTAATAATTGAAATTATTCATGATATAATCTTATGTTATATTATATATTATATTATTATTCACATGAATGACATTAATAAAATCAAAAAAATATTTATTTCATTAAAAATACTATATAATAATTCCATAACTAAACCCATCAAAATTAAAAACATTAAAAAAAGAGAAATATTAAAATTATGAAAATTATAGTATTAACATTTTGATCCTCTCAATCTGGTAGAATGAGCACCCCCTCTGTCATGAACCACCTTGGGTGAACCCATGAACCAGGTTCCTAAGGCAGCTTAAGACAAGGCCGAATAAGTGTTCTTGATCTTTCCATGAAAGAAACTAGTGCTAGGAACCAAGGATAATCAAAATTTGGAATAATTTATCCCAAACTAGATAAATAAACATACATAATTATATAATATCATGTAGAAGAAAAAAAAACAAATATCAAACATACCTCCAAGTGATATCATGAGTCACCATCTTCCATTGAACTGAGATCACACATGGTTACAATGACTGAGCAATTAGTATAAAAAGAAGCTAAAAACTAATATATAGATATAGGTGTGAGTAGAAAAACTTAGTTGTTCTGCCTGAATAATATATTCCATATGACATACCATTGAAAAGAAAATAGAGTCATGCATGACTGAGAATAAAATATAATGAAATATGGTTTTCCAAATTTATTTGAAAACAAGTATCTTGATTCCAATTTATTAGTAAATAAATTTTCTATTATATTTTTGAAATAGTGACCAACACATTCCAAAATAGTAGTCTCATTACATATTTATAACAGTTGGGAAAGAAAACATTTATTTTATTCTTTTATTCAATAAAAGGAAATTATGAAAATAGAATATTAAAATAGTACAATGAATAATAAGAACAAAAATGTATAAGAATCCTATGAAATTTCAAGGTTTCTAGGGTTAGTGGGGACATAAGATCCTCACACTCTCTATGATCGACCAAGGATGTAAAGGTATATCTCCTACTTAATCCAAAAAATCACCATATTTATAATTTTTGTTTGTGTTGTTATATAATCCCTCTAGGTAGGGCAGGTCAAGCGTACTTTTCATAATCTTTCTATATTGATACCCAACATTCTAATGTTATATAGAAAATCAATAAAAAATAAAATTCCCCTTCTATAAAACCACACATGTTTCCAATTTCATTCAATCCAACATCCACATACCATGAATCATCTTTCAATAAACCCATAGGGTAAAAAAATATTTAACAAGTTCATTATGGAAAAAAAAATATCTTTGAAAATACATATTAAAATCTAAATGACATTTATAAAACCACATTTAAGAATTTAAAATGTTTATCATTTTGAAGAAACTATAATTGATATATATGTTAATAATACACATGTAAAAAGATAAGGGAAAACATGAAAAAATGAAAATTCGAGTACCATGAAACACTATCATTTTTCATATATATAATTAAAAGTTAATATTAAAAAGTCTTTTAAAAAACTCAAGAAATTACATAATGTAAATTAATGTTTTAGAAATATGGAACTTACCTGAAAACATGTTTCCTATGATAATGGAAACCCATAACCAACTCAAAATGATACATTAAAGAAAAATATACACCATTCAAAATTACAAACATACTTCAATATATATATATATATATATATATTGAGAATAAATATTGATATTAACCTATTTGTGAGGGAATATATATAATGATGGTATATATATATATATATATATATTCATTAATCAATAATATGTGATAATGTCTAATTTATGTATCGAAGTCAATAACACACTAGAAAAAAATACTCAAAAATTGAAATTCATAAACTACCAATTTAATTTTTGGAAAAACTGAAGGGCATAAGAATAGTTATAAGAAAATAATGGAAGAACCTATAACATCAATGAAACTGTAAAAAATAATTCTTAATTGGACCAATGGACCCTAAACACCAAGATTCAACCAAAAAAAAACAAAACAAAATATGTTAGGGATTACACTTGGTTTTTTACAACATGGGGTGAAGGGTAAACTTAGAAATATAGAAATATTAAATAGGGGATGAGGATATAAGTAGCTTACAATATAAAATTAATCGCAATATAATAAGAAAAAATAATGAAATATCATGGGATAATGAGGAGGGTGGAGCACACGTGGAGAGGGGTGGCCATGGGGGTAGATCTACCACATGATAAAGGAAGGGGGCTTGTGGGTAATTGGGGAAGAGAACCCTTTTAGTATAATAATGAAAAAAATTAATTATAACAAAAAATGTTAATAATAATAATAATAATAAATGAAAACATCATTTATTTTTATATTTTTTTCTCTTCTTTTAAGACATAGACGAACACAAGTATTGGATGAATGATCTACTAAACCGTGCACCAACCATGAGACACATTTGTCTTTGAAGGGGGGTCATATGTTTTTTGGGTCCTAGAACAATTTTGTTCACCTGGCGCCCGTGTATACTCAATGTTATTGTTTTTTGTATCGGAACACTATTGAAGATTGATCAAAGGAAGCTTAATGGTGAGCTAGGAATGTATGATCGATTCATGGTGGAGGTCGACATGGCAGAAAAAAATACCGGATTCCATCATCTTTAGTTCCAAGTAATATTGCACCAAAGTTCGTATCAAATGCGAACGGATTCTGCCAAACTGTGAACTCTACAAAAATGATGGCCTTTCATTGCTGAAATGTCAGTATATCAAGAACCAGGTTGCTCAACTGGTTGAAGATGGGTGGACTGAGGTGAGGAAGGGGACTGGCAAGGTCTTGTCTCCCAACATCCCTGAACCCCCGAAGAATAAAACCGATGTTTGGGTCAAAAAAACCCCCTCTCCTAGGTTAGAGCTCTGGTGTCACCTGGGCGGATCATGTTGAAGCTGATGAGCTTAAAGAAATTGATCATGGAACCTTAGAGTAAATTGAGCAGCTTGTTCTGGTTACCTATGCTCCCAATCTCGACCTCCATGAGGAGAGTAATATTGATCCTCCCACGCTGGTCTTGCCTGTTTATGCTCTAGTGTCATCCAAGGAAAGTAGCAAGGATGACACCCTAGTGGTTTTCCATGATACTAATAGTAACCTCCCTCAAGACAGTAATGATTCGGGTCAATTCTATGCACTGGAGCCTCATCATGTTAATGTTTCTCATGCCACTACCTCTTCAAATGATGTTCTTGGTATGCTTACTACAAACCCTCTGGCTAAAACTGATGGTATCATTGTTGTGAGTTCTTATACTTCTGTTGCACAAAACCCTACCTCGCTGACCTTCCAGGACTCTAACCCAGATTTACAACAAACTCCCATTCTTCCATTGTCTTCCGGAGTAGTAGACACAACGACTTCTCCAGTGTTGGCTACTTCCCCCCCAACATGACTGCATTGAGATGGATCTCTTGATATGTCAAATAAAATGCCTATTTTAAATAAAACTAACAACTTGTCTGTTTCTCTTAGGATAAAACAGTTTATTAATACTCCTTTGGCATCATCACCCATCCTTAGAAGATTTAGGAGGAACAAGGGCTTGAATGGATCTAAAAAGAAAAAAGGGGCTCGGGCTCCAAAAACAAGTTTTAATGGATGTCTTTCTTTTGGAATTGTCAGGAATTAGCGAACTCTGACACCATTTTGGTTCGTAAAATAATTTTTCCAACTCATAATCCTAAAATTTTATCTCTTTACAAACCCAAAACTAATTTTTCTATGACCGTTAAGAATCATTTCATTACTGGTTATAATTTTCTTGGTGCATGTTCTAATAATAGTAAGGTTGATTCTATTTGGATTTTTTATCACTATTGTTTAACTGATATCAAAATTTGTATTTCAGATGACCAAATGATCACTTGTGATGTTACTTATGAAAAAAAGCACTTATTTTTCACCTTTTTTATGACAAAAATATATATCAAGATCCTAGGCCCCTCTGGCATGATCTTTCTTCCCTAGCTACCTCCCTATATGCCCCTAGCTGGTGTTGGGGGATATCAATGCCATTCTCTCTCTCAGTGAGATGTTGGGACATTCCCATTCTCAAATAGATGTTAGAGAATTCAGAGCCTCAATTGAAGATTGTAGCCTAGTTGAATTCAATCTCATATGTGCAAAATTCACTTGGTATCGTAGGATTTATAACCGGGTCGTTGCTTGCAAACTTGATAGGGCTCTTGTGAATATCCCGGCTCTTGATGCATGGGATACTATCTCTATCACCACCTAACCTAAACTTAATTCTAATCATCATCCTATTATAGTTTCCTTTCACATAAAAAATGCCAAATCTTGTCTTCCCTTCAAATTCAATATCGCTTGTTCCAACTATCAGCACTACTCTCAACTCATTCAAAGTTGTTGGAATTTTATGAGTCATCACTCTGATTTTTTTTCCTGTATCACAAATTTTAAACATCTTAAACTCTATTTCAAAAGTTAGTGTGGGGCTAAATCAAAACAGATTGATCACGACATCTCCAAAATTGAGAATGATATTAATCAAATTAAAATCTCCTCCACTAACTATGGCTTTACCTCTGACCCACAAACTGAAATAAATATCGATGTTAATCTCAACTCCCTTTTAGCCCTCAAAGATAACCTTAGAAAACAGGTTTTAAAAATAAAATCGCTCACTGACGAGGATAGAAACACCAAATTTTAAAATCCTATTTAAATGATTATGAAAATCAATTGTCCTCTATCCTCACAGAAAGATAATGACAATATTCTTTCCTCGGAATCTGCCATCTAAAATAATATTGTCACTTATTTTGAAAATATCTTCAATGGTCCTCATATTAACAAGAATATTCTTCCTGGGATCATCCCAACCTTGATCAATGATGATGAAAATCTATTCCTCTTGTCTCCTCCCCTAGACCATGAAATCAAATCCATGGTCTTTAGCCTGAATCATGAAATTGCCCCGGGTCTTGATGGATTCATTAATGGTTTTTTCCAACATTACTCGGAGGTTGACCACACAGATGCTTGTAAACTAGTTAAAAAAAAATTTAAGACAGGGTTCCTTCCTTAGGGTCTTCATGCTCAATTTCTCACCCTTATTCACAATGTGCCCAACACCTCTGAAATTCATCTCTTTAGGCCCATTTCTCTTAATAATTCTATTTATAAAATCATTTCAAAGATTTTGGCCAATAATATTTCTTATCTATGCAAAAAATATATTTCATGGAACCAATTTGGTTTCATCAAAGGTAGATCTATTCAAGATTTCATCTGACTTGCTTCAGAATGCACCAACACTTTAAACAAAGCCACCCGAGGAGGCAACACTGCCATAAAGCTTGATGTTAGGAAGGCCTTTGATACTATTTACTAGACATTCATTTTCAAAGTTCTCTAAGATTTTGGTTTTAGTGATGTCTTCATTAGTAGGATTAACTCTCTCTTCAACTCTGCATCTATTTTTATTCTGGAGAATGGCTCCCCCATGGGTTATTTAAAATGCTCAAAAGGAGTTTGTCAAGGTGATCCTCTATCTTCCATTCTCTTTTCTATGGTGGAAGACTACCTAAGTAGATTTCTTTCCTCCCTTGTTTCTCAAGGTAACCTGAAACCCATCTTGGCTTCCTGGAATCTAACTATCCTGACCCATCTCCTCTATGCTGAGGACATAATTCTCTACCTCAATAGAAATAAATAAGAATTTCCTTAACCTTAAAAAAGCCTTATCCCCTTATGAAGAGGATTCAGGGAAATCTATAAGTTGGAAGAAATCCTATATTTTCTTTGGGAAATCCTTTCCCTTCTCTCGAAAAGGATGCATCATAGAAAATCTCGGCATCAAGGAAGGTTCCTTTCCTTTTACTTATCTTGGTGTTCTTATTTTGTGGGGCATACCAAAAGCTATTTATTTTAATAATGTGGTTGATCTAGTTATTAATAACCTTACTTGCTAGAGAGGGAAATATTTGTCTATGAATGGCAGGATTTTCCTTGGGAAATCAACCATTATTTCCAAATTGGTTTACTCCATCATGATATATAAGTGGCCACATGGTCTTCTCTAGAGAATTAATACTTATATTAAAATTTTTTTCTAGACTGGAAATATAATTGAAAGGAAACCTGTTACCATCCATTGGTTGACTTTCTGCACCCCTCTTGAAAAGGGTGTCCTTGATATTAAAAATCTCAAGTTGTTAAATGAGGACCTCTATGAGAGGCTCACTTGGAGACTGATCAATAACACCTCTGACTCCATTGATTTCCTTAGAAATAAATTTCTTATGTGGTTAAAGAATGGGAATCTAAAGTATGTACAATATTCTCTTTGGACCATTCTAAGGAACTAGTTTGTATGAATCATGAATAACTCTAGATGGTTGGTCAGCGTGGACTCCACCATTCATTTTTGGCTAGATAATTGGACTGGATCTCAAATTATCACCATGCTTCCTACTAATACTTCCCCTGATAGAATTAACTGCACTATAAAGTATGTGATGCATTCAAGAACTTTAGAGATACCTGACTCCATCATGCAAGTGGTTGAGGGGTACCCTTTCTCTAGTGATGATTACCTTCTGGTTTGGGAACCGGCCCACAATAGTATGCTTGATTCTAAAATTTTTTACAATCATTATTTCTCTGACTCTGAATCTGATTTTTCTTGGTTAATTTTTTTTAAACCTTGGATTAAACCTTCCAGAATTACTCTTATTTGGCGATGGGTCCACAAGCGTATCCCTACTGAGACCTATCTTTAATCCTTTGACATTCAACTCTTTTCTAAATTCCTTCTCTGTCACCAACAACATGATGATATCAACCATATCTTTTTATCATGTGCTAAGGCATTTTCTTTGTGGAATTTTATTGCTGAGAAATTTGATTGCATATGGCCTCCTTTTGACAATATCATCTTTCAGCTAAAGCACTGTGTGAAGCTTAAATTCTATCAACAAATCAAAAACCTCTTCCTATCTACCATGGCAGAGCTTTTACACATTATCTAGTATGATAGTAATTACACTATTCATAATAATCACTCACCCAATATCATGGTAGGTCACACAAGAATCCATATTTCTATTAAAGATGCTTCCACAATCTAGAAAGCCAATTGTGACAACACAATCAATGACTTTTTGATCCTGAGGTATCTGTAGATTGAAGGCATTTTTCCTCAACCAAATTGTTTTCTTGATGTCTTCTGGAAAGCCCCACTTCATTGATGGATCATGATCAATGTGGATGGGGATTCCAAAGGAAATCCTGGCCCTGTGGGCTGTGGGGCTATCGTCAAAGATTTCTTAGGGCACTACCAAGGTTGTTTCTATTACAGCTATAGGATCACTTCCTCACTTGAAGCAAAGATTATGAATCTCATCCATGCCATAAAATTTGTCATATATAAAGGCTGTAACAACATCTAGATCGAAAGTGACTCCACCACCATTATTTACGCCATTTTGAATGGGGTTTTCCACCTTTCTTGGTCTCTTACTGTGAGTTGGAAGATCTGCCTAAACTAGCTTTTGGAGATCAGATACATTGCCACCCATGCCTACCGTGAAGCTAATATGATGCCAGATGATCTTGCCAACTATGGGATCAAATAGGCCATTATGTGGTTTGATGAGTTTCCTAATGACCTCTTTCCCCTCCTTACTATGGATTGTAATAAAATTCCAACATTCAGAATTTTGTAAACTTATCGCTTGATAATATGATTTTTCGTATTGGTCGTTGACTGAGACATATTTTTTTTTAAAAAAAGATTCTATTGTGAGTAAATACAATCATTAAACATTTACTAAAAAAGGAACACCCCATTCCCAATCATAGAATTCAACAAGGAACCTATCATGTTTTTTTGGTATCCCCATGATTATTTTTCACCTGAACAATCATCCATGCCAATCAAACTACTATTAATAGAGTCCAACAACATTGAATCAAAGAAACACACTTGATAAAAAAATAATTTTATTTAGAATAAAATAAATAGTACTAAATAAAAATTATTTACAGGATCGAATCAATGGTGGTATCCCCAAAATTTTAGAACCATATTTAGATAGTGGTTCACTAAATTGAAAAAGAATGTCAAATTTATAAATAAAACTGAAAAACAAAAGAGAAAATGCATGCAACAAACACCACCATTACACAATAATAAGTTTAATAACAATAAAAATACATAAACACTTATAAATATTTCACAATATATCTACAAAAACATTATTCATGTATTTAAAAAAATTAAATTATAATAGATACATCATTTTCAATAAAAAATTATGTGCAAAAAAAGAATATTTTTGTTAATCTTGTTCTAGTGCTATGTTCATCCATCTGGAATAGAATAATCTCAAAGAGAGTGGATCTTGATCCATGTCACTTCCAAGAACCACATTATAAAACCTTTTTATGAGACTTATATGGCCACATGACTGACATATATATGATTCCTTCTTGAATGAAATTTTTTGGTCCCCATCTTCTCAAACTGATAACAATGTCATATCTTACTATACAATGAATCTAGTGATATAGAAGACATAGTAAACTATATAAACTTATCATCTTATTTTACCCAAATAAACCTACATCATCCCAAATATACAACCTAAGTACATCTCTATACTTCTCAGTGAGTGAATGCACCTTCTAATGAAACTCAAAGTGGTGGACCCTTTCAAAAAATATAACATTTATGATTCCATCTATGATGAGAATAGGTAGATACCACACCATATTGGAAAATATGAGTTTATTCAGTAATAAAATTTAATCACCCTACATGAGGATGTAAATTTGTTAAATATTTGGTAACCACATGGAATAAATTAGATACTAATGGATGGACAATGTTTTGAATCATTCCCATGACTTATTCTTCTGTGGTTCAGTCTGATGAATAGATTTCCACCACTCCTAGATTGGGACTTCCAACATGAAGCTATAAAATTGAAGAATTATTTTTTCATTACCCTCAAACTATAAAAAAAATTCATACTATTTCACTGTAATTCCTTACATTTCCATGATTTAGATTCGGAAATAAATTAGGTGTGTATGAATCTTTGATCTGCTTGGCGAACTCCTGATTCTGAGGACCACCATATTGTATATCTGAAACTGAAAAAACAAAAACAAAATGTATGATTCTATAAACGAAATCTTTTATGATGTAAGAGAAACCGAATAATTATTTTCAGAATATCATAGAATTATGTGGGGGTATACTATAAGAATAACAATCATAAGAAAAAATGAAAACACATAATAAACCACAATAACATAACTTGTACATAAATAAAGTACCCAAACTCCAAACACCCATTAAAAATCATTTACAATATACTAAATACCACAAAGGAAAAAAGGACATCACTAAATCACCATAAAAAACTCGGACAACACCCAAATTTCAAAATAGTGCAATTCCCGTTTTGAAAAAACATTTGAAAATAAGAAATATCTTGATATGTTGGGAACATAAAAATTGTATTCAAGGATTCTTCACACATATACATTCCCATTCATACTCATGAACCCATACATACATACAAAAAACTATAAGCTTCTAGAAAAATGATATATGTCACAATTTATAAGAATAAAAAGGGTAAAAATATAAATTAACATTATGAGAAACAAACATTTAACCCAAATTTAAAAATTTCAAACCAATTTTTAGACATCACATTATCACTAAAAAACATTTATCAAATTCTGGGTATTCAAGATACTTCCATTTCGAAATTCTCAAACATTCCAAAACCTCCAAAAAAATTATAAAAAATTTCTTAATTATCCTTGTAGAAAATCTATCAAAAACCCAAAAGCGTTTCCAAAAAAACATCTCATTATAAAAACCCATATTATTTCTGAAACAATCTAATATTCCAAATTTGAAAATCACTGTTTGAATAACTAATAATCATTTCCAAATCCATGATAAAAATTCCAATAACAAGTCAATCGAAAAATAATAATAAAATAAAGGTGATCCAAACCAAATTGATCAAAAATACCAAAAATCGAGAATGACACCCAGTACACATGGATTGGCCGCTTGATTTGACTATCCTCTTTCCAACCATCTGATCACAATAGAGGTTTGGAAAGCCAGAATCATGGTATGTGTAACACCTGAGACTTTTATGAGAAATATTTTGTTTTTATGTTAGAAAAATCATCAAAGGAATATTTCACTACACACAACAGTAGCTTGGCTTGCTTTACATGCAACCGCGTCCTTCCTCTATAGCTTGCGTTGTACGCAATACCGAGTTTCACTAAACGAGAAATTATTATAATATTATTTTGAACTAGCCGTTATGAATAGTAATACCTAATTTTTGAAATTTTTTAAATTTTATTTTTCAAAATGGACTTCATTTTTGGATTTGTAATGTCTAAATTAGCTTATGGTGAAATTTTGGTACTTTTCGGATAACATTCATATTCTGATGAATAGTGAAAATTACTAAATTTTAGTTAAAAACAAATTTTTTAATCGAAATAATTAATAGTGATAAATTATTAATTTGAGTGGGTTTAAAGTATATTTATAATATCTTTTTACCATTTAATACAATTTTGGTCATGGAATGTAATTTCACATTTAAACCAAACATAAACAATTGTCAATCTTTTGATAGTTATTATCTCTTAAAAACACGCTATTTGTTTTGACAATGAGGATTAATTTTTAAATAAATTAATTAAACTGAGGTGTTTTTAATTTGGTAAAATATAGATCATTTTTGAATTCATAATATCATATATATCTTAGGCCTACTTTTTGGTATTTTTCTGGAAACTTTGATTTTTTTATGAATAGTGAAACCAATAAGTTGTAGTTAAATAAACTGAATTTTTCATAAAACATAATTTTACTACATATGGGAGTTTAATTTCATAAATATGAGAGACACGGTTGATGTCAGTAAATAAAATGTGGTTCAGTGAGATGAAAATAATTTTTGGTGAATAATAACTTTTTACTTTTTTTTCACGGTTAAAAGTAAATAGGGTAATTAAGGGTAAAAATGATATTATTATTACCCTAACACATGTCCAAATTCTATTGGATAGGTTTAATTAGACCAAAAACAACCTTAGGAATAAAATATGACCATTTAGGCCCACATGGATTAGATTTGGACATTTATTATCAATTTATTTAAAGAAGGGATAAAATAGTCTAAATCAATGTTTAATAACTAAATTATTTTTAATATAGGGTTATACATAAGATAAATTCGACTATAAATATTAATTAGAAAGATAAAAGAGTTTTCTACCTAATGGTATTTTATTTATAATTTTTATACTTAATATAATATAATTTATGTTTGAATCAATGATGATGCAGTAATTATCTTATTAATGAAATATTGACATAATTGATGTTATAAATACCCAAATAAATGTAATTTGAGAATTTTTGTGAATTAAAATAATTTTATATTTTAATATAACATGTTATTATTGATTTAAGTAATTTTTTTCGGACTAATAATTCTGTTATGATTTTCAAAAAAATCAATTACCAAATAGTGTCAAAATTGAGATAAAATATTTTTAAAAAAAAATTATATTTTAAATTGTTATTATATTCCTCAAAATCTAAGGATCGGCCAAGATACTTATATCATGATATGTGTATCATTATTGGCCACTTTGGGGTCTTTTGGATGTATATGATATGTTTATTAACTAAATAATATAAAAATACAAAGTGACATGGTAAATGTCAATCTAATTAACTAAGAGATAAAACTAAAAGTTAAGGTTAATATAATGACCTAAACTTGTATAAATTATATTAGATTAGTGGATTTCGACCCATTCCCACCTTAGATTCTAAATAAATCAATTTGGAGCTATTAAAAACCGAATATGACTTTATAATAAAATAATATTTTTAGTTATTCCAAAGGTGCCCCTATCCTCCCTTATATAAAGGTACCTCCTCCCCCTCTTCCTCACACCACATTGAGCCTTCAAGCTCAGCCAACACCTTCCAATTTCTTCTCTACACTTCCCTAGAGACATCCTAGATGTCGTGGTCTTCTTCAAAGACCAATTTTAGTGCCCTAAAAGGAGGTCTCAAAGAAGCGCTTCAATGAAGTGGTAATGTCCGTTACCGATTCTTTCAACATTATTTCTTGCTCCACTTCTTCTTCATTAGTTTTTTCATTATGAATTAATAAAATCAGTATCAATAATATAATGATATGTTATTATTAGTATTAAACAACCCTATTTCACCATATATCCATCCTACGGAAAATAAAATCACCGCGCGTGCGTACGTACGGAATACCGTCTCCACGCCGTGGTGTAATCTATTTTCCACCACCACCTTACTTTGATGGGTATAATGGTGTAAAGAATGAATATATATGATTATTTTAAATTGATATTGATTCTAAAATAGTATACATACACTCCAATACAATTCCACGATCACGGGAATGATATCATCGCTTGTGCGTACGTACGGAATATCGTCTCCACGATGTGATATGACTTGTTCTACATGATTTTCATTGAATAATGATTACATAAATGAATTGAGTGAATAAATATGAGATATATTACACTAATAAAATTCTGGAAATTCGGTATCTATAACCTAAAAAGAAGAATAAGAATTTATTCGACAAAACACACATAAGAACAAAAATTAATAAACACTTGAATAACAAGTAATAATGAAATATTACTAATAAGAAGCTAATAATATGACCATATATGATATCATAAAAATACGTATGATTCTGGAATAATTCGATAACATTATTTAAATCATTATACAGGAGGTTCGGACACTTACGAAGCAAATCGGACCTATGGTAAGGGAAATATCACAATCTCATTTTTATCCGAGATTGTTTATACTTTGGAATTTACTGGGGTGTATTTTACCATCCACATCCATGTTTCCTCAATATGTAATATTTATATCCTTATACAATAGTTTATATCCAATTTTACCCTTCAGTGAGTTTTTAGTAAAAGATATGAAATGAATCTTTTGTCGTTTTTCGTAAGAGGAACTTTTTGACTTTTCTGACAAAAGTACGAGAAAAATGTTTTTTTACTTATACGACATGAATGGATTTTTCAAACATTATTTCCAAGAATATTCCTTTACATGTTTTCAAGTTTATTTTTAATCAACTTCTTTTAGTTTAGAATTGTATGACATGTTAAGAAAGGAACTGTGTTTTTGAAGTAGAAAGGATATTTTCCTCACGAATGGAGTTCAAGTGTTTTATCAAAATTATTTTCCATATAAGATAATATAGGATTCTTTTTCTATCCCTATTATCACATGGATTTGATTATGTTGTGATGGAAATATTTTTAAAAATTCATTTATCTTATATGAATTGTTTTATGATGTCATGATGTTTAAGATTCCCATTTTTTTACATGGGTTATGCTATGATGTATGGTTTATGATTTTGTGGCACATATAAGAATGGTATCATTATAATATGGGTGGGACTTATATCTCCCTCCAATGCATTGGGTAATTATTTTATATCTCATTAGATAGACATGGCTAGAATGGAAGGTTAAACCAGTTCAGTGAAACAGGACTGAAACGAGGAGTGAACTCGGTTCAGAAATGGACTTTGTCAACTAAGATAGTCTTGGAATTGAGTCTTGACTAATAAGAAATGATTCTCTATGATTATGTGTGTATTCCACAATGTTTCATGTTTTAAGTTATGATTATTGGGATAACATTTCACTACTATGATTTATCCCATGTTATGAAATTATGATATTTTTTGCAGGTGAAGATTTCCAAAAGTTATGTTCTTATGTATATGATGTGATTGATATTTCTTTTGTTTACCCTTACTGAGAATTTGAGCTCACCCTTTTGTGTGTTTTATTTTCCCAGGTCATGAAGAAGGTTATTATGTAGGATAAGCCAAAAAGGGATTCTAGATATGATGAAATAAATGGGAGGCAAAGTATATGATTTATGAACCAGTTGTTTATGTTTCCCAGTTTCTAAAGATTCTATACCTATACGGTCATTTAATGGTTTTGTTATATGTTGTAATAAGTGTTCTCCAATTCTGAAGTAATAACAATGTATGTAAAGTATGGGTTGTTATAGTTCGTATCAGAGGAAAGGCATAGTCAACCTTTGGAAACTAGGTTGTGAAAGCCTTAGTAAGAACCCTAAGGATAAGTCTAAGCATAGAACACAATCTTAGTGTTTTAGAAATGGCCATGAATAACCTATGATAAGACCTTAAGTGTGAAATTTTATTCTTGATTATATGGTTTTCCTATTATAATGAGTGTTTCTCACACAATTCTTCTTGGTTTTAGTCAATGGCTGGAACCCGAAGGAACTGTGTTAATGCAGAATGCAATGGGAAATGCAATGATTGTCCCCCTGAGTAACCAAATGTTATGGGAGATGGAATGATAAATCTTGTAGCCATGCTCACACAACTTTCTCAAGCTATTAATCATGCTGGACTTCCAAACGAGCAAAGGAAGGAGAAAAATTCTGTTGAATCCTTCATGAGACAGCGTCCACCTTCATTAAGCGGGTCTACTGATCCATTAGTTGTTGAACAATGGATCAATACTACTGAAAAGATATTTTTAGTTCTTCAATGTTTTGAACATGATAAAGTCATCTTAGCAGTGTATCGTTTCGAAGGTGATGCTAATCAATGGTGGAATCATATCAAGAATATGAGGCCAAGAGATGAAATTGATTCCATGGAATGGGACGAGTTAAAGAACATATTTTTCAATAAGTACATACCTCATATTCTCTGAACAAATATGGAGAAGGAGTTTCTTGAACTAAAGCAAAAGGATGATGAATATGTTTGTACCTATGAAGAAAATTTTACAAGACTTGCAAGGTACACTTCTAGGATTATTATCCAACCTGAGATTAATATCGATCGATTCTTTAGTGGCTTAAAACCAAGTCTTAGAAGGACGTTAGCCATAAGGGACTTCAATAGCTACGAGGAAATCGTTCGATGTGCTCTCAAAGTTGAGATGGAGATTGGAGTAACCCATCAGTCATATGGGTTTGATAAGAAGAGGAAAATGGAATTCAAAGGAAAATCAAAAGAGCACACTGAAAAGAATATGAGCTTTCCCTTATGCTCAATGTGTGGAAAGAAACATGGAGGGAGTTGTCTTAAAGGGACAAGTAAATGTTTAAAATGTGGAAAGGAAGGTCAACGAGCATTTGAATGCCGCAATGATGGGAAGAAGATGTCTAATGATGCAAACAAAGGAAGGGATACACAGAATGAACCTACTACACTTGAATGTTTCAAGTGCAAAGATATGGGGAATTATCCCAATCAATGCCCAAATCCAAAGGATGATGATGATGGTCGACGTCAACAAACATTTAAGGCTAATGACAAAGGAAAGTCACATGCAATTTCAAACAACAATGTGGAGTATGATAACGATGTGGTGAAAGGTACACATACCATCTACTCTAAAGTAGAAAATGTTTTATTTGATTCTGGATCCACCAACTCTTTTATTTCTGAAGAATTTTCTAAGGGTATCACCATATTACCTCAATAGTTAGATGTTGAGTTAGTTGTGATAACCCCTAATGGCACAATAGTCACATCAAATGTTTATAATTCTTCCCCGATTGAAGTTTTTGGGAAAGTGCTTCCTTCAAATCCTGTGATCCTTCCTATAGTGGAATTTGATGTGATTCATGGCATGGATTGGATTTATTTATATGGAGCTTCTATCAATTTCCAAAGAAGGGAAGTCACATTTAATATTCTAGATCAATCTATGATCGTCTATCAATGCAAGGATGAACATAACCTTCCAGTGGAAATTTATTCCATCTTATGGTTCATGATTCCACTAAATGAAGGTTAATTATCTCAAATGGCTGGTGAGAAACTCACAATTAAGAAAATGCCCATTGTACGAGAGGTTTATGATGTCTTTCCGGAGGAATTTCTGGGTCTTCCACCAAATCGTGAAATTGAGTTTTCAATAGAACTCATACCGGGTGCTTTTCCTATTTCAAAGACACCTTATAGAATGGCCCCAATTGAGTTGCAGGAATTGAAGAAGAAACTCCAAGATAATATTGATAAGGGATTCATACGCCCTAGTGCGTCCCCTTGGGGATCACCTGTTCTGTTTGTTAAGAAGAAAGATGGATCAATGAGACTCTATATTGATTATTGAGAACTTAACAAGATCCCTATCAAGAAAAAATATCCTCTCCCACGCATTGATGACTTATTTGACAAACTACACGGAGCTCAATACTTTTCCAAGATTGATCATCATTCAGGGTATCATCAATTAAGGTTCAAAAGGGAGGATATACCAAAGACGGCTTTCCGTACAAGGTATGAACAATATGAATTTATAGTGATTCCATTTGGTCTTACTAATGCCCCTACTATCATCATTCATCTGATGAATAGAGTCTTTAGAGACTGTCTTGATCAGTCTATGGTAGTCTTTATAGATTATATTCTTGTATATTCAATAATCAATGAAGAACATGAAGATCACTTGAGAATTATATTGAAGACCCTGAGAAAGGAGAAGCTTTATGCCATATTTACCAAGTGCGAATTTTGGCTTCAAAAAGATGCATTTTTGGGTCACATAATCTCAAAAGAGGGGATATCTGTGGATCTAGAAAAAACAGAGGTTATCGAAAGATGGTTGAGACCAACAACAGTAACTGAGATCTGATGTTTTCTTGGTTTCTCTGGATATTATCGACGTTTTGTGAAATATTTTTCACGATTATCTAATCCACTAACCAGGTTGACTCGGAAAGGAGTTTTGTTTGTTTGGATGGAGGAATGTGAAGAGAATTTCAAGGAGTTGAAAAGAAGGTTATCCAGTGCACATGTGCTCACACTGCCTTATAGAGGAGAAAGGTTTGTGATCTACAGTGAGGCATCCAAGATAGGTTTGGGGTGTGTTCTTATGCAAAATGATATGGTGATAGCTTATGCCTCATGACAGTTGAAAATCCATGAGCAAAATTACCCAACTCATGATTTGGAGTTAGCTGCGGAAATCATTGCATTAAAGATTTGGAGGCATTGTCTTTATGGAGAAAGGTGTGATATTTATACTGATCATAAGAGTTTAAAGTATATTTTCACACAAAAGTAGCTGAATATGCGCCAAAGAATATGGTTGGATCTGATTAAAGAATATGATTGCTCAATTCATTACAACCCTGGGAAAGAAAACAAGGTGGAAGATGCATTAAGTCGACAATACCATACCAGTTTATCCATGATGAGGGAAAAAAAGATCCAATATTTATGGATTTACAAAGGATGGATCTTGGAATTATAATTGAAGGGGAAAAATATTATCTTTCTCAAATGAATGTTCAACCATCTTATACATGTGAAGGTTAAAGAGGCACAGAAAGAAGATGTAGAGTTACAAAAGAAGGTGAGAAATATACCTGAATTCAACCTTGATTGTGATGTGATAATAATGTTCAGGAATCGGGTGTGTGTTCCTCCCATCCCAGAATTAAAGAAGGAGCTGTTGGATGAGGCTCATAGTTCTTCATTCTCTATTCATCCAGGAAGCACAAAGATGTATAAGGATCTGAAACAGTACTTCTGGTGGGATGGCATGAAAAGAGATGTTGTTGAATATGTCTCTCGATGATTGGGTTGTCAGCAAGTTAAAGGTGAGAGACAGAAGTCTAAGGGGATGTTACAACCATTACCCATACCAGAACGGAGATGGGAAACCATCACTATGGACTTCGTCACAGGACTTCCTCAAACATCCAGAGGCAATAATGCTATCTGGGTCATAGTTGATCGTCTTAAAAAGTCTGCACACTTCATTGCTATTAGAGAGAATTTCTCCCTTGGATCAGCTTGCCATGATATATGTAAATGAAGTGGTAAGATTCTATGGAGTACCACTTTATATTATATATGATCGGGATCCGAGGTTTACCTCAATGTTCTGGTGAAGTCTTCAGCATACTCTGGATACAGAGTTGAGTTTTAGCACTACTTATCATCCTCAGACAGACGGTCAGTCTGAGAGGAAAATTCAAACTCTAGAAGATATGTTGAGATCTTGCTCTATGGATTTCAAAGGCGGTTGGGATCAACACCTACCTTTGGTGGAATTTTCTTATAATAATAGCTTTCACTCCAGTATTCAGATGGCTCCTTATGAAGCTCTCTATGGAAAGAAATTCATGACTCCAACTTGTTGGGATGAAGTTGGGGAAAGAAAGCTATTAGGACCTGATATTGTTGATGAGATGGCAGAAAAGGTCCGATCTATTCAACAACACATAAGAGAAGCACAGATTCGATAGAAAATTTATACCGACAACCGAATAAAATACCTAAATTTTGAAGTGGGTGATAAAGTGTTCATATGAACATCTCCCTGGAAGAGGGTCATGAGATTTGGAAGGAAGGGAAAGCTGATCCCTAGGTATATTGATCCTTTTGAAATACTGGATCATGTTGGGAAGGTAGCTTACCAATTGGTTCTTCCACGGAATCACTCTCAAGTTCACGATGTGTTCTATGTATCTCTTATGAGAATGTACATACCTGGTCCTTCACTTGTACTCAGCTAAGAAGTTGCACCGCTGGAGCAATATCTTTCTTATGATGAACAACCGATAGAGATTCTGGATCGTAGAGAAAAAGTACTATGAAACAAGACCACTTGATTGGTGAATGTTTTATGGAGGAACCACCAATTAGAATAATCTACATGGGAGCTTGAGGATATGATGAGGGAGAGTTATCCTCATCAGTTCGTTACAAAGTGATGAATTTCGAGGGCGAAATTCATTTTAAGGGGGATAGAATGTAACACCCGAGACTTTTATGAGAAATATTTTGTTTTTATGTTATATAAATCATCAAAGCAATCTTTCACTACACACAACACTATCTTGGATTGCTTTACACACAAATGCGGCCTTCCTCGATAGCTTGCGTCATACGCAATACCGAGTTTCACTAAACGAGATATTATTATAATATTATTATGAACTAGCTGTTATGAATAGTAATACCCACTTTTTGAAATTTTATAAATTTTATTTTTAAAAATGGACTTCATTTTTGGATTTGTATTATCGAAATTAGCTTAGGGTGAAAGTTTGGTACTTTTCAGATAACTTTCATATTCTAATGAATAGTGAAAATTTTAAAATTTTAACTAAAAACAACATTTTTAATCGAAATAATTAATAGTGATAACTTATTAATTTGAGTGGTTTTAAAGTATATTTAGAATATATTTTTACCATTTAATACAATTTTGGTCATTGAATGTAATTTCACATTAAAACCAAACATAAACAAGTGTCAATCTTTTGATAGTTATTATCTCTTAAAAACACACTATTTGTTTTGTCAATGGGAATTAATTTTTAAATAAATTAATTCAACTGATGTGTTTTGAATTTGGTAAAATAGACATCATTTTTGAATTCATAATATAAAATATATCTTAGGTCTAATTTTTGGTATTTTTCTGGAAACTTTCAATTTTTGATTAATAGTGAAACCACTAAGTGGTAGTAAAAAAAATTGAATTTTTCATAAAACTTAATTTTACCACCTCTGTGAGTGGAATTTCAAAAATCCGAGAGACATGGTTGATGTTAGTAAGTAAAATGTGGTTCAATGAGATGAAAATAATTTTTGGTGAATAGCAACTTTTTACTTTTTTTTACCCCGGTTAAAAGTAAATAGGGTAATTAAGGGTAAAAATGATATTATTATTACCCTAACACATGTCCTAATTATATTGGATAAGTGTAATTAGACAAAAAACAACCTTAGGAATAAAATATGAACATTTAGACCCAAATGGATTAGATTAGGAAATTTATTATCAATTTATTTAAAGAAGGGTTAGAATAGTTAAAATCCAAGTTTAATAACTAAATTATTTTTAATATAGCGTTATACATAAGATAAATTCGACTATAAATATTCATTAGAAAGATAAAAAGCTTTTTCTACATAATGGTATTTTATTTATATTTTTTAGACTTAAAATAATTTAATTTATTTATGAAGCAATGATGATGCAGTAATTATCTTATTAATGAAATATTGACATAATTGATGTTATAAATACCCAAATAAATGTAATTTGAGACTTTTTATGAATTCAAAGAATTTTATATGTTAATATGACATGTAATTATTGATTTAATTAACTTTTTTTGAACTAATCATTCTGTTATTAATTTCACCTAAATCAATTACCAAATAGTGTCAAAATTGACATAAAATAGTTTTTAAAACAAATATTATATTATAAATTGTTAATATATTTCTAAAAATATAAGGTTCGGCCAAGATACTTATATCAAGATAGGTGTGTCATTAATGGACCACTTGGGTGTCTCTTGTATGTATATGGTATGATTATTAACTATATAATATAAAAATAAAAAGTGACATGGTAAATGTCAATCTAATTAACTAAGAGTTAAGAATAAAATTTAAGGTTAATATAATGACATAAACATGTCTAAATTCTATTGGATGAGAGTATTTAGACCCATACACACCTTAGATTATAAATAAATCAATTTGGATCTATTAAAAACCGAATATGAATTTATAATAAAATAATATTTTTCGTTATTCTATAGGTGCCCCTCTCCTCCCTTATAAAAGGGCACCTACTCCCCCTCTTCCTCACACCACTTTGAGCCTTAAATCTCGGACAAACCCTACAAATATCTTCTCTACACTTCCCTAGAGACATCCTAGTGGTCCTGGTCTTCTTCAAGACAAATTTTAGTGCCCTAAAAGGAGGTCTCAATAAAGTGCTTCAAAGAAGAGGTAATGTCCGTTACTGATTATTTCAACTTTATTTCTTATTCCACTTATTTTTATTTAGTTGTTTCATTATGAATTAATAACATCAATATAAATCATATACTGATATGTTATTATAAGTATGAAACAACCCTATTCCACCATATATCCATCCTACGGAAAACGAAATCACCGCGCGTGCGTACATACAGAATACCGTCTCTACGCCGTGGTGTAATCTATTTTTCCACTGCCAACATACTTGGATGGGTATAATTGTGTAAATAATGAATATATATGATTATTTTAAAGTGATATTGCTTCTAAAATAGTATACATACACTCCAATACAATTCCACGATCATGGGAATGATATCATTACTCGTGCGTACGTACGGAATACCGTCTCCACGATGTGATGCGACTCGTTTTATATGACTTTCATTGCATAATGATTACATAAAGAAATTGAGTGAATAAATATGATATATATTGCACTAATACCATTCTGTAAATGAGGTATCTATAACCTAAAAAGATAAATAAGAATTTATTCGACAAAACACGCATAAGAACAAAAAGTAATAAACACCCAAATTAGAAGTAGTAATGAAATATTACTAATATGAAGATAAGAATATGACCATATATGATATCATAAAAATACGTATGATTCTGGAATAAGTCAATAACATTATTTTAATCATTATACAGGAGTTTCGGACACTTACGAAGCAAATCAGACCTAAGGTAAGGGAAATATCACAATCTCATTTTTATCTGAGATTGTTTACACTTTGAAATTTAATGGGGTGTATTTTATCATCCACATCCATGTTTCCTAAATATGTAATATTTATATCATTCTAAAATATTTTATATCCAATTTTACCCTTCGGTGAGTTATTAGTAAAAGATATGAAAGGAATCTTTTTTCGTTTTTCGTATGAGGTACTTTTTGACTTTTCCAACAAAAGTATGAGAAGAATGTTTTTTTAACTTATACGGAATGAATGGATTTTTAAAACATTATTTCCGAGAAGATTCCTTTACAAGTTTTCAAGTTTATTTTTAATCAACTTCTTATAGTTTAGAATTTTATGACATGTTAAGAATGGAAAAGTGTTTTTGAAGTATAAATGAAATTTTCCTCACGAATAGAGTTCAAGTGTTTTATCAAAATTATTTTCCATCTAATATAATATAGGGTTCTGTTCTATCCCTATTATTACATGGATTTGATTATGTTGTGATGGAAATATTTTTATGAATTCCTTTTTCTTATATGAATTGTTTTATGATTTCATGATTTTTAAGATTCCCATTTTTATTACATGGGTTATGCTATGATGTATGGTTTAAGATTTTGTGGCACACATAAGAATGGTATCATTATGATATGGGTTGGACCTATATATCACTCCAATGCATTGGGTAAATATTTTATATCTCCTGAAATAGACATGGCTAGAACGGTAGGTTAAACCGGTTCAGTGAAACAGGACTGAAACGAGGAGTGAACTCGGTTCAGAAATGGACTTTGTCCACTAAGATAGTCTTGGAAATGAGTCTTGACTAATAAGAAATGATTCTCTATGATTATGTGTGTATGACAAAAATTTTCATTTTTTAAGTTATGAATATTGGGATTACATTTCAGTACTATGATTTATCCCATGTCATGAAATTTTGATCTTTTTTGCAGGTTATGATTTCCAAAAGTTCTGTTCTTATGTATATGATGTGATTGATATTTATTTTGTTTAACCTTACTGAGCATTTGAGCTCACCCTTTTGTATGTTTTATTTCCCCAGGTCAGGAAGAAGGTTATTAAGTAGGATATTCCAAAAAGGGACTCTATATATGATGAAATAAATGGGAGGCAAAGTAGATGCTTTATGAACCAGTTGTCTATGTTTCCCAGTTTCTAAAGACTCTATACCTATACGGTCCTTTCCTAGTTTTTTTATATGTTGAAATAAGTGTGCTTCAATTCTGAAGTAATAACAATGTATGTAAATTATAGGTTGTTATAGTATGTGCATGATTTTCTGAATCTTTTATAGTATCCAAACTCCCATTATAATTACTACTAGAAAATTATCATATTATAATGTATAACTAGAAAATATAAAACACAAAATAAAATATCATGAAAGCATGAGAGATCCAACATCGCATTTCATGGATGAAATATCGCAGTCCACCCTAGATATTGATGTCCCTTCAGAATATGTGGTGATTAAGAACCAAACCATGAATGAATAATCAAATTTTAAAATATAACACATGATATACTGAACATGTCCAAATTAAAGGGAAAATATTTTTGATACCATTTTTTCAAAAATATCCTCATATCATCCCCTGAATTTGGCACCTAAGGAATACCTTGATAGTGACCTAGAGTCATTTTGGATCCATCTTGGATAGAAATTAGTTATTGGAATCAATAATACCCAAATTTTCAAATCATTTATCACAAAAAATATATAAATAAATAAAAATAATTTATGAAAAACTAACATCCTAATGGATATAAAAAACTACCATGTGTTCCTCTATGTGACATCACGGGTCACCATTAACCACTGAACCGTTATCTCCAATGGAAAATGAGATTGATATTAAAGCATCACCAAAATATAAAAGTAATTATATATATATATATGCATGATTATGAAGTCATAATAGACATTCTATGGTAAACTATTCCTTTTTCAATATATTTAAAAATTAAAGCATGGCATTCTTGTTTTAGAATAAGATATATAAAAATTAATAATTCCTTTTTATTTCAAAACAAGTATAAATATTTAATATTTAAGAAAATCCTTTTTCAATTATGTTTTTAAAATATACCCCAATACATGATAAAATAGGTGTTTGAGTATGGATACTTAATAAAAGATTTTGTAAGCAAGATTTTAGTTATTTTATTCAAAAAAATAATAAAACGATTGAATGCAAATATTAAAAAAGTACCAAGAAATGCAATAATAAAAGCAGGAGAGAACCATAGGTAATTTCTAGGTATCTAGGGTTACTAGTAACCTAGGATAATTGTTATCTCAATGGTCAAAAAGGACATAAAGTATTTTATTCTTCTCAAGGAAACAAATCCCCATCACAAGTTGTTTTGTTATTGTTATTGATTAATCTTTCGTGGTAGGGTGGGTAATTCCTATAATAATTTTCTTAGTCTTAATGCCTAGATACTTAGTATTAATATATTCTTTCCAAAATTTAACACTCAAGGAAAATTTCATTTTGCTAAAGCAAAAATGAATACACTTTCATTCATGTCTATATCCACATACCAAGAACCATCTTTCAATGAATCCATAGTAGAAAAATCCATTTTACCACTATTTTACACATGATAAAAAATACATAAAAATAAACATTAGGAACTAAAAAATTGTCTATAAGATCACTAATAAGAATTTAAAATTATGATAATTCAAAAACAAACCTTTATGTATATCTATGTTAAGAATAATCCTTTCAAGCAATAATGGGAAACAAGAAAAATAACAGAATGACCAAAACCAAGAATCACCGCTATTTTTCATATCATATACATAATATTTAGTATTATATACATTCATTTAAAATAATAAAGTAATTAAGAAATCCAAATTATAGGCTCAAACATAGAGAACATAACTAGTTATTGAATCTAATGATATAAAACTCGAACAACCATAAAATCATTCACAAAAGTAAAAGTGACACATTTTACCTTTATACACATATTCATAGACAAATAAATGTAAAATTAAACCTAGATACAATTTATATATTCCCCTAATAATTAGGTATTACATAAAGAGAAATCATTTATATTTATACATACCTTATACATGAATATGTGTGATTTTTTACATTATGTTTGATTGTCGAAAATGAACTAGAAAAAGGATAAAGAAAATAAAAAAAATACAAAAGTCAGAATTCAAATATGGAAAAATTGGATGAATGTAAGTAACCTTACCAAAATAATATTGTAATTTCATGACGTTTAACATCAATGATAAATCCATCCTCAATGAGAAAAACAAACCATAAACCGGAAAAAAAAAACAAACATCCAAAAATCATGTCATGGTATACCCTTGGTGCATGCCTAGAAAAGATGATAATTGGAACATTGAAATGGGGTAATAAAGATGATGAGGAGTATATAAAGAAATTTTAGGAGGATATTTCACAAAAAATACAAAGCATCATTAATGAAAAGTAAAAGGAAAATTAAAAGTGTTAAGTGCGCAAGGGGAGGTGTTGTAACGACCCAGACCTCTCAAGTACAATCCTTTATTGGAATATAGAGTTTTATGTGTTCTCTGAGGTCAAGGGGAATTACCCCCAACACTTTTTCAAATTTGTATTTCAATGAACATTGTATCCAGTTTTACGAATATTATTTTTTATGAGACATGTGTGAACAGTGTTTTCGATCCGTTATATTCTTCTGTCGGTGTTAGTGAGGCGTCTTCTTCTATCAATGTCTGTGAGTCATCTTCATATGTCTGTGTCAGTGTGTCATCTTCATCTATCATTTATGTTATATCATCATCATCAATCAATTTCATTGAGTCATATTCAATGGATAGTGAGTCATCTTTCGGTGAGTCAACTTAAACTATCAGTGTCGATTGGTGCTGTAGTGTTTTCTATCAACTGGTGAATAGTGTTTCTAGCTTCATATAGTTCTCCCCTTTGACATTTTCGTTAACATAAAATTCATTCAAAGCCTCGTTTTAAGGTAGTTAGGGATGTTCTAAATCCCATAAATCATATATTAGTTTTATTAAGGGTCGATATGCCTTTACTTCGTCAAACAATGTCGTTTAATGAGATCCCCATTAATGGAAATTCTTAGCCATTTCAAATCCTACCAATCTTTTACCTAATCCTTCACGATTGTGCACTTTACCTTCAATCATTCCATATAATTTCACTCAGGGTGAGTTTACCCTTCAATTTATTCTCATTGGTGTTTTGTGATTGAAATTTAATCCTTGAATCATTTCCCCTTGATGTTTTTTCCAACTCCATGTGGACCCCCCCCCCATTTTGTTGCATGAAGCATGTATCGATCCATCATCGATAGAAGGTATGATAATCCTCTTTTACTATATTTTCATTTAACCTTATTATCACTTTTCTCCATTCCATGTAATTGTACATTATCACATTGTTTCTAATGGATATTTATTTGCTATGGGTTAATGCAGTGGTGTTGTGAACTCCTCTGGTGGATATCGTGGTTGAAAGGAAAGTGATCAAGATATTTTGTGTTAGACTGTTCTCATAAAATGAACATCAGAAATCCCTTGAGGCTTGTTTAATTAATATGTTAGTCACCGTCGAGCATTCATGATATTCAAAGGGATGCAGTTATGCATGTTAAATGTATTGGTTAAATAATGTGGGATTAAAGAACTAGTTTTTCTATAGAAATGTTTACAATAGGGTTTTAATATACCCTATTTCTTATAAGGCCTAGATCCATATACTTTGGAGCCATGAGAGATTGTAGCGTGGGAAAGAAAAATGCCTTATTTGGGGCCAAGATCAAAGATTCTTGGTTATTTCATGATGCTTGTGATGTGTTGTGAGCATGGATGGAAATTGTGATATTTGAAAGTGGAGAGGCAATGTGTTTGTGGTATAATTTGATGCCTAGAGTGGAGAGATGCATTGTTTTATTAATGTGGGAGTTAGGTGGGACATCAGGGGTGATAGAACAGGTTGAATCTTTGATTACCATTGATATGAAAGTTGTTGATTTTTAAATATTGGGTTTTTTTATCAAATTTACTTTGCATAGTACTTATGTTAGCTTGTCCTTATCTCCCTATTTCTAATAGAGCAGATGATTATTGAGGTATTCCATGTTCTTTACAAGTTTATATTCTCGAGGGTCGATTGGTCTATGCTCCACCTAGAGGTGGAAAATACTCGAAGGATATATCATATACTCCCCATAGTGATCTCCTTTTATTTGGTAACATGGAATTGATTTTCAAGAATGTTTGAAATAATGGGAGATTGATAATTCTGTTAGTAAATAATTTAATAAATAATGTCAATCCAAGGGGTTGGTTTTTACTGGGATTCAATGATGAGGGTTTAACATCAAAGGAATAGTAGACTTTGTTTGGTTATGGCTGGATGGAATGGATCTTGGCTGGAATGCTAATAAAATGTATTGTGTAAAAGATAATAGTTAATTAATGGATAATGAATTCGTCAACATAAATTGAAACAGATTAAAAGTGATAAGTAACATAATATATCACTTTAAATTGTTATATGATTGTAGGTTATCTTGTCTTTGAAGTGAAAATCGGTATACAAAGAGATATTATGTGGAGTTGATTATATTAATAGGTTATACACATAGTGTATCTATGAGATATATTATATCATGTACATGTTGTGTTTCGATATTCTTCTCCACCCTTTCTGTTAGGGGAATTGACACCCTATGGATTCTGAGCCCTATGGGGGTGTTTTGTCACAACATCATTTTGGAAGGATGGAGGACACACTAACCCCTTTTGACCCACTCTCTTATCTTGGTATTTACCTATGCTGGTAGGCATGGTGGTTAGTTTTTCCCATATATGTGTGTAGAGGGCTGCAACAGATTTTGTTTATTCACACACATATATTATTCATATTGTTTCTTATGGAATACTATAGGTGTAACTTGTATAATATGTGATGTATTGATGATCCTTACTCCGTGTATGTGCTAAAATGGCTTGGGGTATAATATTAGATGTATAATAGAAATTTTGAGAGCTTTGGTGGATCCAAAAACTACATGGATACCTTGGTTAAATGGACGTAGTGGTTTTATTCCACAAGTTATGTGTTGTGGTTCAATGCCTAGGTGTCTACAGGTAGGCCTTTTGGAGAGAGATTATTTGGACGTGCTATGATGGGGTAGAGCAGAAAACCATTGGGGAAGTGGTAGCATGGCACACTTGATATTATTTAACATAATCTTTTATACAATAATTTGGGAGAGTATCTGTGGTGAGGCTGGGATAATTGTATATCTTTTTAGGTGAAAAGTTTGTTTCACTTGTTGTTAACTTTTTTTAGTATTCTTTCATTACATGTGCACAAAATAATCTCAGGATTATCCTACTGAGTGTACTGTTATACTAACCCGAAGTATATATAAACTATTTTCAGGTCACTTGGAGTAGGTTGAAGATAAGGCTAGTTACTACTAGCATGGGGTTGTAAGAGTTTTTTTTGCTTCATGGTTTCTATTATTTTACTTTCTTTGGGTACATGTATTCATCAATTTTTTAGTAGTTATTACAAGACATTACCTATGTGTACATGGGAATTTGTTTATATTGCTGTATGATTATGATTTGGTTGTTTTATGTCGTATCTCTCTCTTTCGTTTGTGTTCTCTTCGAGGGTAATTCCTACCAATTATGTTTTTACTATAACCTTAGTTCTAGTCACAAACATAGGGCCGACTGGAGGTTGGACTCTGGGGTCAAAATCTCCCTTCTCACTTTTTTAGCTCAAGAGGGGTACACTTTGTGGGGAGGGGGTCGTGATAGAGTCATATCAGTGCTATGGTTGAGGTATATAATAAAGTTCGCTGTTAGGACCATGTTAGGATGCATGGGTAGGTTGGGAAACAACATAAATCATGTTTATAAATCATTGTAAACAAGAATGACTAGATGAAACATGGAAATTTAGGGCCCCTGTGATCTGATACATAGACCATTATGTTTACCATGGCCACTAAACAAGGTGATACATGTTGAAGGGTAGATACCTAGGAAATCATCACACATCATTCTTCTTTGTTAACTTGTTTTCATGGGTAGACCTTGGGATATGTTAACCTAAAATTATTAAAATTAATTAATTAATTAGTTAATGTTAAGTCTTCCATATTGTTGGTTTAATAGCTCCGACTATTTTTTATTTTTTAGGTATGGCTCCAAGTCGACGTCCCCATGAGGTTCGCATATAACATGATCTGTATGTTGTTTTAGCCGATCTCTACTGACTAAAGGATGATGACGATGAAACCTGGAGGACACTCCAATAGTTTCAGTACCATAGTCTATAGATGTTTGTGGGCTCTATTTCAGATGCTTTCATGGAAGGCTGGTTAGAGGAGGTTGATATATATTTAAAATAAATCTATTCTCATAAGGAGCACTTGGTGTATTTGGTTATGATGATGTTGTGTTGAGGATCAAGGTAGTGGTGGATATTGATCCTTAGGGGACACGAGGAGTCTGTAGTCTCATGGAAGAAGTTTTGAGACAAGTTTAGATTCGAGTTTCTTCCTTCAACCATTAATGCGGCCAGTCGCCTGTATCGGCAACCCCTTCGATAGGAGAGCTCTAAAGTAAAAGAGTTTTGAATCAATTTTAAGAAAATGTTATGATTTGATTTAGACATTTTTTGTGATGAGGAGGCCCATGCGATGAATTTCATGGAGGATTTTCCTCCATAGATCTAGTTCCCAGTCACCCTATTTATACAGATGAAATATATTGAGGGGATGGAGATGGTATAATTCATTGAAATGAGGTTATCCAAACATGTATCATCATGATATGTGAGTCTTCAAGATTCCTCATGATGAAGAAATGTGGTTTGGGGTTCCTTGTTTTCTGGGAAGAAGAGTTTATGTTCAGTTGGTGGTTGGTCCCATACCTGAGTATTCATTTCTCTAGGGGAATAATCTCTCACACCTAGGCATGGGATCATGTAGTTTTTTATTTTGGAGGAAAATATCATCATCAAAAAGAGTTCCCAACCTTTCTAAGCAGTTAACGTGTGTTATGTGCTCCATATTCGATTCCTCCATTGAGGCAATTCCAATTGAGGAAACAGTAGTAGGATGTAGTAACATTGGATCAACATACTACATATGGTTCAGGAATAGGACAACATCGGGATGCTCCTTGTCCTCAAAGAGTATAGATCATAGGTGGTGGTGGTCATCACCATGGTCCGAGTGGCAATGGAGTAGGTTGTGGTAACCATTGTGACATAGGCTTACTTTCTCGAGGTGATCCATACATCATTCAAGTCACCCTTTTCTTTCTTTTTCTACATGGCCATATTCCATGATTGATTTAGGAGTGACATACTCTTTAATATTACCTACCCTTGTCTATGCATTGGAACGTGAGATTGAGAGGCTTCCAGTACCCTTGGTGTTAACAATGTCAGTTAGAGGTTGAGATGACATGTTTGATGTATGTAGATACTATGAGATAGTTATAGGGAAGACCCTATATTGGGGATATTTCCGATGTTTATAGATAAAACCATATCATTTTATCCTCATCATGGATTTGTTTTATTTAGTTTATGATATCTTGGATTTCTTCATTAGGAATTCTCTGTTCTTTGATGTTGATGGAGATCCAGTGTTGTTTTATGGCTAGTGAGACCCTCAGATGGGTCAGAGGTGTGTTCTGTCCTTGTTATATTTGATTGATGAGATAATGTTGAGTTCACTGTAGGTTCAATAGCTGGAGTTTCCCAATGTCATAGAAGAGTACCCAAATGTCTTTCCAGAAAAGGTTGTAGCATTACCCCCTCAACGAGAGATTGGTCTTGGGATAAAGCTACAAAATGGGGAATATATAATATCAATGTCTCGATATAGGATGGAACCTTCTATGTTGTAGGATATTCATATAAAACTCAATGGTCATTTATAGTGTGGTTCTGTTCGGCCAAGTGTGTCACCATTGGTAACACCAGTTTTATTCTTGATGATGTTTGAGGTAATTTTGCGGTTGTGTGTCAATTACCATTTATTGGACAAAGATATTGGCATGAATTGATATCATTTTACATAGATAGATGATTTATTCAATCATTTGAAGGGTGAAAGTTGTTTATCAATGATCTACTTATTGAAAGGATATCATCATATGCTTGTTACTGATGAAGACTTCTGGAAGACTATTTTTCATTGTCATCTTGGGCTTTAAAAGTATGTTGTGATGTTATTCGGTTTGATGAATGTTCCAACTGTGTTCATGGGGTTGATGAACGTTGTATTATGTGAGATACTGGATAAATTCATGGTGGCTTACATCTGGGAAATCATTGTGAAATCCGCATCTGAGGAGTATCATATAGAGAATCTTCATTCCATTTAGGGAGTTCTTCATCAACAACATCTATTTGGGAAGATGTCAAACACTACTAGAATTTTTATCTTTCGAGGCCAGGGACTTATAGGGGCAGCCATTTGGCGGCCGCTATTACTATCCCCAGCGGCCCTCCAATGGCAGCCACTGCATCTTAATACACCAAAACCCTAATTTTCCCCTCCTCAATCCCCAGCGACCCCATTTTCCCCTCCCCAACCCCGCGACCCACCCCTCCCCGACCCCACAACCCCAACCCCCGGCGACCCCTACCCGAACCCTGGTGACCCCGTCCCCCGACCACTGGCGACCCCGACCGCCGATGAACCATGACCCTAGGCGATTCTTGGTGACCCTCAACGACCCACATCGACCCTGACCTCCGGTGACCCCCACGCCTTGCCTCCGCGATGCACCACCCACAACCCCAGCGACCCCCACCACCTTGCCTCCACGATACATCATGGAGAAGATTTTATTTCATTTCATCACCCAGAAAGTATTTATATGAATATTGATTCAATAAAAGTTTATCCGATGAACATAATGCTTAGTGATATGATGTACCAGTTTCAACATGAAGACAGTATTATCGTAAATGACGATGTTAGATCGAGTAATCCCTGTTATTCTGAAGATGGAGAATCTTTGAAATTCTTGATGATGCGTGTACTGAATTATATCCCGGATGTGCTAAATTTAGTAAACTATCATTCATCATTGAATTTCCACACCTGAAGGCCTTGAAAACGTGTTCAAACACCTCATTCGACATGTTCTTGGTATTGTTGAAGAAGGTACTCAATACTGGAGTGAATATTCCAGAGTGATTCTATCAAGCTCGCAATTTTACCGATGATATTAGTTTTACATATGATAGAATTGATGTGTGTCACAATAATTTTATGTTTTTCAGAAAAGAGAATGCACAATTAAATATTTGTATTTTTTGTAATAAATTCATGTGGAAGACCAATGAGATTAATCAAGGAAGTTAGATTCATCATTGGAGAGTCTTGAATCAAGGGAAACAAGTTTCCGCTAAAAAAATGCATTATTTACCATTGAAACTGACACTAAAGAGATTCATTTTTTCCACTAAAATTTCTAAATTGATGAATTAGAATTCAGAGAGAAAAAAAGAGGTGGATAAATTAACTCACCTGAAAGATTCTTTGGCATGGAAAGAGTTTGATCAAAGAAACCTATACTTTTCTCGAGATGATCGTAATATTAGACTGGGTTTGGCATAAGATAGTTTTAACCCATTCATGTCCATGGTTGGTGTGACACATAGTACGTGGCCAATGTTATTGGTTACATAAAATATTCCCCCATGGGTATGTATGAAGCAACCTTTTTTGTTACTGTCAATTCTAATTGATGGACCCAGAGGAACAGGCAATAAAATCGATGTTTATATGAAACCATTGATTGATGAGCTCCAAGAATTTTGGGCTTATGGTGTAATGACATTTGACTTGACAGCTAATGAAATGTGTAGACTTTAGGCCACTTTGTTATGGACAATTAATGATTTCCCAGTATATGCTAACTTATCAGGATGGATTACAAAAGGATAATTTTCTTGTGCTTATTGTAATAAGAGTATGAAATCTATATGGCTTAAGAACTATAGAATGTGGGCATATCTTGGTCATAGATTCTTTCTTCTTCCATTTCATAGGTTCAGAAAAGACCGTGTATCATTTTATGGGAATAGAGAGTATGAACCATCACTATAAATACTGTCTGGGGTTGAAATTTGTGCACAACTTGATCCAGAAAACATATGTACAATGTATGGTTTTCAAGATTTATTTTTTCTGGCATTTCCTTCTATTCCTGCTTCAAATAGACAGTGAAGTCTTAATTGGAAGAAACAGAGAATTTTTTTGAATTTCCTTATTGGAAATATAATATTGTATGACATAATTTGGATGTGATGCACATTGAAAAAAATGTATGTTATAATATAATGTGCACCCTTTTAGGAATCAAGGGGAAATCAAAGGAAAATGCTAATGCTCGACGTGATTTGCAAGAAATGGGATTGAGAAAAACTATACATTTACAGCTGGGTGAAGGTAATCAGGAATACATTCTCGGTGCACATAACAGAATGAGTAAAAAAGAGAAACAATCGTTTCTATGAATTTTAATGACTGTTAAGTTTCCATATGGTTATTTTTCTAATATTTCTAAGCATGTGAATATGACAATAATGGAATTACAGGGGTTGAAATGTCACGATCATCATATTCTTCTTTAATAGTAATTTCCTATAGCAATTCTTGATTTCTTTCCCGCCCAGGTTGTTGAGCTGTTGATTAGAGTTTCTAATTTATTTTGACATCTATGTTCCACGAATCATCGCATGAATGATTTGAAAAAGGAGCAGGATAAGATTGTAATTGCACTATGTCACCAAGAAAATCTATTTCTTCTATCTTTTTTTGATGTCATGGTTCACTTGACCGTGCATTTAACTGGTGAATTCATTTCTGGCGGTCCCATGAAATTAAGGTGGATGTATCCAATAGAGTGATACTTAAATACATTGAAACGGTATGTGCGCAACAAATCTCATTCAGAAGCCTCAATTGCTAGTGGATATTTAATGGATGAGTGTAATAATTTATGTACTTCATATATTGATGAGGTTGAAACAATGATAGATAAACCCTCCCAGAATCATGAGGGTCCAGTTGGAGAAGGAATAAAATTTGATATGTGGAACAATGAGTGGGTTCAAGCTCATCGGTATGTGTGTTCAACACCCCATCAATTAAGAAATTGATACAGTAAGTTTCATAGTTGATGTGTATTTTGATTCTATATTTATTTTATTTCATACATTATATTCTATTGGGATTTAGGATGCATATCACTGAGTTAAAACATGAAAGGCTTCGTGAAACTGACTATCTAATCCAAAAACATCATTTTAACACATTTTGTGAGTGGTTTAAGACTCATATATGTATAATTGATTTAATATTTTTATAGTGTAACTTAGTTGTATTTTCACAATCCTTTGTCAATTAATCTATATATTTGATGTTTTTAGATTCAAAAGTTATGTGATTTAACCCATCATGTGAACGAAGAACTAAACCAACTAGCTAATGATCCATTTATTATAGCTCGTTGCTACAAGTTTTTTGATGCTAACAGATTTTGATTTCATATTATCGATGTTGACAAGAATCGAGTCACACAAAATAGTGGTGTTGGTTATTCTTTTTTTGGTGCGGGTTATTATTATGGATTTCAGAGAGATATTATTGAGGTTATTTATGGTCATGGATTAAAACACATGTAGTTAAGGTGTGATTGGGTCGATCTGGTTCGTGGAACAAAAGTTGATAACTTTCAATTTACATTAGTAAACTTTAACAATATGCTATATAAAGATGATCGAGTAAGCAATGAGCCCTACATATTGACATCATAGGAAGAGCTAGTTTACTTTGTCATAAATGATTCTAATTTGAATGTTGTGGTGAAAATGTCTAGAAGAGGGGTTTTTTTGATTGATCAAGTGGAACCTGAAGTTGTCACATTTCCTGATCAAACACTTGACCAAACAACAGTTGCATTTCATGATGAAGATATTCAATGGGTCAAAGATATAGTTTAAGGAGATATGATAGAATTTCATGATTAGTGAATATTGTAATTATATCCCGAGTTATTATTTTTAATAAAATTAATGAGTTATATATGTATAATAATTGCATGATTTAACTAAAATTTATTTTAATGTTTTTATGTCATAGGTTGTCCACAGTGGTTCACCTGATGTTGTCGGTATGTATGATTTCATTTTTCTAAATTAATTGATTATAATTTTCTATGTATATTTCACTAACTGTTTATAATCATTAATTTATATTTTAATTGAATTATGAATTTATTTTTATCAGGATCTAGTGTGTCTTCTAGTAGACACATGGGTCCTGGTAGAGGGGTTCGATCCTAGAACTATGGAGCCCAATTGGATGTGTTATTTGATAACACATTTCATCCAGTCAGAGAAGGTGGCAATGTATTGAGTCATCAGTTTGGTCATATGATACGAGACTCACACAGATTCCCTATGACGACTTGTAAATGGAGTTATTTCTTATAGAAAATGATGGACAGATTATGGAGGGAGGTTCAGGTAAATTCAAAGTTTAATATTTCATGATATTTTTATTATTATTTTCCTCTCTATTGATAATTTTTTTAACAGGATAATTTGAAATCTTATACAAATGAGTTTTGGGCTGTATTTATGTCCAAATGCCGAAAATTATGGAAGGATTACAATTCAAGGGTGAAGAGAGATAACTGGACACCATTTGCGGGTGTGCCAGACATTCTACATCGAGTCCCTCTGGGCATTCTTCTGACATAGTGGTAGGATTTGGTTGCGTTTTGGTCGAGTGAGGCGGTGATGGTAAGATTTGTAACTTTTAATCTATAAATGACAAATTTATTCAAATGTATATTAAGTAAATAAATTGAATGTAGACCATGTGTGCTCTTTATTCACATAATCGGGTGATGCAGGGAATGCCTTCCAAACTTGGCACTCAACATGTTTCAAAACTCAGACATGATGTAAGTTGAGAATTCACTATTCATTAAAAATTTAAAAATATTTTCGTATAACATGGTAATCCCCATTATTATAGTTACCTGAATGTGGCGAGCCAATTGATCAGATGTCCATATGGGTGAGGACTCATAGGGTGGGTGATCCCGATGTTGCCGCTGTTATAGTAAGAAAATTATTTACTAATAAATGTATTTTTATTTTATATAAATTATTCATATTTGTTCTGTAACACCCCAGGTAAATAAAGAATATGAAATTTTCATATTTATCCATATTTGTGAATCAAATATTAATATTACTTTAAAGGGGACACTATGCACGATGGCATACCCAATACGCAATAATGAGTTTCATGGGAATCTTGCGTTGCACTCTGATAATAAAATAATATTATTTTAAATGGTTGTTAACGCCTAGCCGTTGTGATGGCGAGAATGAACAGAAATAACTAAAAAATGATGATATATGTTTGTCAAATATTTTTACTCTTTACAATAAATGTTATAGAATTAAAAATGCGAATGAATCCAATTTTAAGCGTAAACATTCCAATATTCTTTAAAAGGTCGATTAACCGCCTTTAGATAGAGAACCTCTTTTAAATCCACTTTTTGACACTTTTATGTGTTATATTTGAAAAATAAAATTCTTCTTTAGAATCGGGACATCAAAATTTACTTTGTGTAAATTTTTGGTATTTTTCCGAAAAAGATCAATTTTTAATGAATAGTGAATATTTTTGTATTTTAATTCATAACCTCTTTTTATTCTAATTAATTTATATGATTAAATTATCTTTTGAATTGGTTTTAAAGTGAAATTAGAATATATTTTTACCATTTAATCCAATAGTGTTCGTTGGAATTAATTTCACTTTGAAATCGGACTTAAACTAGTGTCAATCTTTTGATACATTTTGTTTCATAAAAACACGCTATTTGTTTTGATATCTAGATTTTAATTATTAAATTAATTAATGCAAATTAAATTTTTTTAATTTTGTAAAATAGACATAATTTTTGAATTCTGAATATCAATTATAGCTTAGGGTGAATTTTTGGTAATTTTCTAAAAAAAATCAATTTTGATGAATAGTGAAACCACAAAGTGGTACTTATAAAAATTGATTTTCCATTTAAATGAAACTTTTCCATATTTGTGTTTTTAATTTTAAAAATCCGACATACATGGTTTTCATTAAGAAGTAAAATGCGGTTCAATGGGATTAGAATAAATTTTTGGTGAATAGTAACTTAATAAGTTTTTAATCACGATTAGAGGTAATTAGTGTAGTTTAATTTAAGGATAATGTTTTAATAAAATGAAATGACCTAGACACATGTCCTACCATCATTGGATGTGTCATGGACGACCAAGACAATCCATGGGTCAACATGGGGACCCAATGGAGCCACTTTGGTTGGGAAATGACATAAATACCTTTTTTATTTAATGTTAAAGTAAAAATGACACAAACATGCAATATTTTACTAAAAAAATTTTACATGGGGTTATACAAGTCATATTTTTTACTATAAATAGTCATTGGAAAGCTAAAAAGATTTCTTATATCATAGTTTTTTTTATAATTTTTAGTCATTAAATAAATTAAATTATTTATGACATCATAATGATGCAGCGATGACCTCATTATTTAACGATTTAAATAAAATGGAATGATAATGTAACATCTAAGACCTACACATGTCCAAAACCTATTGGATGGGTGTATTTCGAACCCTTATCACCTTATCCTCGAAAAAAATAAATTTGGGACCATTACAATCCGAAACTCATTCTAAAATAAAGTAACATTTCATTACTTTCCAAGAGTGTCCCTCCACTTCTCTTATAAAAGGCCCCCTCCTCTACCTCCTTACACACACTTCCAAAGCCTTTGGCTCGGCCAACAACTGCCCATTTTGTCTCTCCACATTCCTATCTAACTCCTTGAAGCCTCACCTTGGTTATAAGTCTTCCCAAGGAAGCCTTTGAGATCAAACCAATGGGAGTTACCTGATTTTAAGGTAATGTCTTCACTTGTGTCCTTTTGTTTTATTTTGCTTCTCCAACCCCCTAAACACTTTTTATTCATTTATTTTGTAACAAATACAGTATATTAAATATACTAGTATGTTGTTATAAGAAGGATTAGATCTACAATTAAACTCACCTACATCTAATTGTTAAAGAACATACTGTTTCTGTGGATGGCGAATTTCTGCCTCACGAAATGATGATCGTTCAACATTCTTCTAACACCTTAATAGGTGGCCATTAAGATGAAACTATATTTATATATGATATATAATATGTTTATGTTTTACTTAAGCTTCTGTATTTTTCATTTATGGCATACCTTTATGGTTTTCATTATGGGTAATCATGATATCTTCATTTAAGGAAGTGCGGACTACCGCCCCCTCAAAGTGATTTGATTTGTTAATACCATATGTGGTACGTATAAAGGATATATTTAATGATATTATATATGATACCATACTGGAATTAAGATACTATTATTTATCATTTTGTTTTAATTCAATTAAATGTGAAACAGAAATGGGAGTAGCGTTCATGCGTACGTATGACTTACCGTCTCCATGAACGGTACATTTAATTTCTTATCTCAAAATGTTATGTACTATTATAAGTACATATATATAATGGATATATATGTAATATATTAAATTTAAATGAGGCTATCATTCTGGAATTATAAAATATATATATCTCTCATTTTTTTTTAATTCCATTAATATGACAAAAAATGAAAGTAGCGTTCATGCATACGTACGACCTACTGTCTCCATGAATGGTGATTTTAATTTTTATATCCAAATGCTATGTAATAGTATAAAATGAATATATAATGGATATACATTATATTTAAAACATCAATACTATTCTGGATATGATGTACCTATAACAACATGGAAAATTATTTTCCAACAAGTTCAATTTTAGACTCATGTACCAAACATCGACAAAAACGTCTGATATGAACTCAGATTATTAACCAATTATTATAACATTAAAATATGTGATATGAACTGAATAATAATATTTATAAGCGATACTTAAGCAATGATAAATTGAACAAATTTTATTATTCAGGAATAAAAAGAAACGAACAAGACAAGTTGGACTTGAGGTAAGGGATCCTACCCCTCTCTTTCATTTTAAGTAATCTCTTTTATGTCATTCCTTTTATGCTCATATTTATTATGATTGGGATGTTATTTTATATTAATCTTACTTTAATTTTTATGTTCATTTGATTAGAGACCTTATTTTCTCTCATCAATCCATTTTGGATGTTTTAATTGGCGTCGTTAGGCTGCCGAAATTTCGTAAGGGGCTTTTTATCTCACTTTGTGTTTTCGTGAGATTCATGCGACATTTGCTAATATTTCCTTTTTAGTGGTGTATGTACTGTACATTATTATACTATTTGTGTAACATACTTTCATTTATGAGTATTTACATCAATGTTTTATATTCCTTCTTTCATGGGGTGTACGTTTTGAAAGTTACCCAAATCGGTAAGGGAACCTTTCACCCACCTCTTTTTAAAAGACTTATTTTGTTATGACTTTTAATTTTCATCTTATTATGTGGGGATATGTTCTTATATATCCTTATTGCTGTAAATTTTATGTCCAAGTGATGATATACCCTTTATCTCTCTCATCAACTCATTTTCTGAATTTTGTAGTGACGCCGTTAGGTTGTCAAATTTTTGCAAGGGAACTTCTTAACAAAATTTTGATTCTTTGGGATAAGCTTTTACTCCTGGAATATGTCGTTCTATGAATATGTTTGAATAGCCTCTGATTGTTTTACACTTAATATCCACTTATATTTGGTGTATTAGTTTGTCACACATAATTATGTAATTGATTTATCCTTAATCCAAGGATACCGTCTTTGTATGGGACTTCGTCTCAATCTCTTTTCATTGATGCATATTTTATTTTCTACACAACCTTCTTTTATACGGTGTATAAACCCCTTTTAAATTTACGTCTATCTGAAATGAATCTTTTTTATACAAAACATTTTACTAAACGAAAAAAGGGAATGTTTTTTTCGTACGTATGCGGCGACAACGACTTCTCCGCCACCGTGACCATTATTTGAGTTTTGGCTTCCTCTACAAGCCATACCTTATTTTTGGAAGAAAAATAAATACCATGTTTTACTTTTCTTTTATTTTGGTATTGTAAATGGTTTTCATAATGTTTTTTATATCAATGTGTTTTATTGATATCTTGTGATTGAAATGTGGAAATGCTATGTTTCCTTTATGCATGTATTATGTGGTACGATTATGTTATGGTTCTTGGGCATTGTTATGAAGACGGGTGGTTCTGTGATAAACTAATGGCGGGTGAGCCCGATATAGCTCTCCAATGCATTGGGTAATGCGAAGGAGTGAAACGTTAAGGTTTCTCCAAAGAGAATTAGGGAATATACTGTGGTGGGTATTCCAAACGTAACCAAGAGGGTTACTCCCTACGTAAGAATGTTATGAATGCCTCAAGTTACATTTTCTGTCTTAATATTTCAATGATTTATTCATGATTTGATGAGGTATGTTAAAGTTCCTATGTTTTATCGGTAAATTATGATTTCATTCTTATGTATATATGAACTCATGTTTCCTTTCCATATTTTTTATAACCCTTACTGAGCTTTTTATGCTTATCCCAAGTTTTTTTTGAAATTTTTTTCACAGGTCAAGGGAAAGGTACATGATATGATGACAGTGACAAGGAAATGTCAAGAAATAATCCATGTTTTATTTTAAACATGTTTTCGTTGATGGGATAAATGAATACAATCTTCATGTAACCACTTTGTTTAAATGTGGAATGTAATCCATGTTTTATGATCTAATTCTCAAAAACTCTAAACCGGAAAATATCCTCAATGTGAAATCTTGTAATAACTCAACATTAAGTAAGGTTTAAGGCTGGGGCCTTATAGTTGGTATCAAAGGTCGGTTTAGATAACTTTAGAGTTTAGGGTATTCTCTAAGCACAAGTGACATTACCATAATGGTTAGGATTTCAGAAAGTACCCTAGTTTTAGATAAATTGAATGAGTATGTATATCTTAGTGTTTACCTTACTCATTAGTAAATTATGTTTTTGTTGATATACTCACACTGACATTTCTGTTTTTAGTGAATGGATGGATCCAGCAGGCACCAAAGTGACAATAGGTTTGAAGGAAACTGTGGTGGTTCTATGATTAAGATACTAGATAAAATGGGGGATTCAATGTGGAAACTCATGGTTGTTCTAAACCAACTATCAGGGAGTCATGATCAACCACTTGCACCTTGGTATGATCTGTAATGAATCATGTACGAGATGACCAATCGATGTGGAAGTTAAGGTAATAATTATAAAGGTAACCATTAGAGTTTATATGATCCTTACTTTTGAGGTAACTATGAGTTATTATATATTATGATGGAAAATGAAAGGCATGAGATAAACATGAGGTTAAAATATGTTATGATTATTTTTTAAGATTTTATCTCGATTTGGGGAATTGTTTAAGAATTATATAGTTTTGGAAAAATGACAACACACAGATCGTGTGACAACCCGTTGCGTCGGACAAAGCTGCAGGAATCGAACCCACAACCAAAGTGCAACTGGTATTTATCGTCTACCACTGGACTACGTGAAGTCCCCGGTTAGTTTGACTAATTAATTTAAGTTAGATTATTTTATGAATTAAGAATAAGCTGATTTTGGTTTATCTATGGAAATTTATTAACCTATCATGGAGGATATGTGATTAGGTTAATTACTTTTCAATACGAGACTTTAGGGGAAACTGATGTGGTTTGGAGATAAATGTTACGATTTAACTTGGAAGACTATGTGACTAAATCCTTCAAGTATTTGGGTTTCAATCTTAGTTTGGTTTACTTTTAAGTATTTTATGGAAAATTTGTTTATTTAATGGTCTTTGTTGATCTTTGGGTATTGTTTGATAAATTTTGGAGATTAAGAATAGATTAGTTTTTTTAAAAAAGTATTATCATTTTTGGGTATTATCTGATCTTGTACTAACATTTTTTGTTTTGGTTTTGGTTAAGGTATAAAGATATGGGAAGAATATAGTTATCTTTTGTGGATTAGGTGATCCTCTAGAAGTTTATTATATTACTCTTAATGTGAACAAGTCTTCCTAAATACTCATCTTTTGGGGAAAGTATGAGTTTGTGTAAGAAATCTAGTAAAAGTTAGAAGTCAACATGACAAGTAAGTATGTTTCCTTAAGATCAAAAATAAATTCCTCAATGAAGAGTAACTTAAAACAAAAATGCTGTCTGTTAACTTTTCCTACTGGGGAATCGAATACCATTTAACCCATCACAAGTTTGTGATTTTCTTGTGGTTAACTTTCTCATAAACATGTTTTCTACCACTCTTCATCAGAACATGACCCTATGTTTTCTCCTCCATGTCCATTTTTTCCTACATGGAATCCTAGTATGGGTTAGCTCGGGTGACCTATGTACTTATCTTCCTTTATTTTAAAGTTATTGTTCTACAGACTCTTGTTCCGATGTGGGACTTTCAAGGATGTTTCCAAGCTCAATTTTAAAAATTGCGAGGATGCAATTCCCAAAAGGGGGGAAGGATGTAACATCCCAGGTAAATAAAGAATATGACATTTTCATATTTATCCACATTTGTGAATAAAATATTAATATTACTTTAAAGGGGACTCTATGCACGATGGCGTACCCAATACGCAACAATGCGTATCTTGGGAATCTTGTGTTGCACTCTAATAATAAAATAATATTATTTTAAATGGTAGTTAACGCCTAGCTGTTGTAATGGAGGGAATGCACATAACTAACTAAAAAATGATTATATATGTTTGTCATATATTTTTACTCTTTTCAATAAATTTTATAGGATTAAAAATGCGAATGAATCCAATTTTAAGCGTAAACATTCCAATATTCTTTAAAAGGTCGATTAACCGCCTTTTGATGGCGAACCACTTTTAAATCGACTTTTTGAAACTTTTATGTGTTATATTTGACAAAATAAAAATATTCTTTAGAATTGGGACATCAAAATTTACTTTGTGTAAATTTTTGGTATTTTTCTGAAAAAGTTCAATTTTTAATGAATAGTGAAAAATGTTGTATTTTAATTCAAAACCACATTTTAATCTAATTTATTTATATGATTATATTATCTTTTGAATTGTTTTTAAAGTGACATTGGAATATATTTTTTCAATTTAATCCAATAGTGTTCATTGGAATTAATTTCACTTTGAAATCGGACTTAAACTAGTGTCAATCTTTTGATACAATTTGTTTCATAAAAACACGCTATTTGTTTTGACAGCAGGAATTAATTATTAAATTAATTAATGCAACATATATGTTTTGAATTTTTTATAATAGACATCATTTTTGAATTCGGAATATCAAATATAGATTAGGGTGAGTTTTTGATAATTTTCTGAAAAACATCAATTTTTGATGAATAGTGAAACCACTAAGTGGTACTTATAAAAACTGATTTTCCATTTAAATGAAAATTTTCCATCTTTGTGTTTTAAATTTAAGAAATCAGACATACATGGTTGTCATTAAGAAGTAAAATGTCGTTCAATGGGATTAGAACAATTTTTTGGTGAATAGTAACTTATTAAGTTTTTAATCGCGATTAGAGGTAATTAGTGTAGTTTAAGGTAAGAATAATGTTTTTATAAAATGAAATGACCTAGAAACATTTCCTACCCTCATTGGATGTGTCATGGATTACCACGAAAATCCATGGGTCAACATGGGGACCCCATGGAGCCACTTTGGTTGGGAAATGACATAAATACCTTTTTATTTAATGTTAAAGTAAAAAATGACACAAACATTAGATGTTTTACTAAAAAAATTTTACATGAGGTTATACAAGTCCGATTTTTGACTATAAATAGTCATTGTAAAGATATAAACATTTAATACATCATAGTATTTTTTTTTAATTTTTAGACATTAAATAAATTAAATTATTTATGACATCATGTTGATGCAGCGATGACCTCAATATCTAACGATTTAAATAAAATGGAAAGATAATGTAACATCTAAGACCTAAACATGTAAAAAACCTATTAGATGGGTGGATTGCGAACCCTTATCACCTTATCCTAGAAAAAAATCAATTTGGGACGATTAAAATCCGATACTCATTCTAAAATAAATAAACATTTCTTTACTTTCCAAGACTGCCCCTCGTCTCCTCTTATAAATGGCCCCCACCACTACCTCCTTACCCACACTTACAAAGCCTTTGGCTTGGCCAAACCCTGCCCATTTTGTCTCTCCACATCCATATATAACTCCTTGAAGCCTCTCTTTGGGTATAAGTCTTCCCAAGGAAGCCTTTGAGCTCAAACCAAAGGGAGTTACCCGATTTTAAGGTAATGTCTTCACTTGTGTCCTTTTTTTATTTTGCTTCTCCGACCCCCTAAACTCTTATTATTCATTTATTTTGTAACAAATACAGTATATTCAATATACTAGGATGTTTTTATAAGAAGGATTCGAGCTACACTTACACACACCTACATCTAATGGTTAATGAACATAATGTTTCTATGGATGGAGAATTTCTGCCTCACGAAACGATGATCGTTCAACATTCTTCTAACACATTCAAAGGTGTCCATTAAGATGACACTATATTTATATATGATAAAAAATATGTTTATGTTTTACTTAATCTTATTTATTTTTCATTTATGGCATACCTTTTTGGTTTCCATTATGGGTAAACATGATATCTTCATTTAAGGAAGTGCGGACTACCACCCCCTCAAAGTGATTTGATTCATTAATACCACATGTGGTACGTATAAAGGATATATTTAATGATATTATATATGATACCATACTGGAATTAAAATACTATTATGTATCATTATGTTTTAATTGCATTAAATATGAAATATAAATGGAAGTAGCGTTCATGCGTACGTACGGCTTACCGTCTCCATGAACGGTACATTTCATTTCTTATCTCAAAATGTTATGTACTATTATAAGTACATATATATAATGGATATATATGTAACATATTACATATAAATTATGGATATCATTCTAGAATTATAACATATATATATATATATATATATATCTCATTTTGTTTTAATTCCATTAATATGACAAAAAATGAAAGTAGCGTTCATGCGTACGTACGGCCTACCGTCTCCATGAATGGTGCTTTTAATTTTTATCTCCAAATGCTATTTAATAGTATAAAATGAATATATACTGGATATATATGATATTTAAAACATAAATACTATTCTGGATATGATTTACCTTTAACTACATGGAAAATTATTTTCCAACAAGTTTAATTTTTGACTCAAGTACCAAACATTGACAAAAACGTCTGATATGAACTCATATTATTAACCAATTGTTATAACATTAAAATATGTGATATTAACTGAATAAAAATCTTTATAGGAGGTCCTTAATAAATTATAAATTGACCAATGTTTATTATTCAGGAATATAAAGAAATGAACAAGACAAGTTGGACTTGAGGTAAGAGATCCTACCCCTCTTTCTTTTTAAGTACACTCTTTTATGTCATTTATTTTAAGATCATATTTATTATGATTTGGATGTTATTTTATATTAATATTACTGTAATTTTTATGTTCATTTGATTAGAGACCTTATTTTCTCTCATCAATCTATTTTGGAAGTTTTAATTGGCGCTGTTAGGCTGCCGAAATTTCGTAAGGGGCTTTTTATCTCACTTTGTGTTTTCGTGAGATTCATGCTACATTTTCCAATATTTCCTTTTGATTGGTGTATGTACTTTCTATTATTATAATATTTGTGTAAAATATTTATGTTTATGAGTATTTACATCAATGTTGTATAGTCCTTCTTTCATGGGGTGTACATTTTGAATGTTACCCAAATCGGTAAGGGAACCTTTCACCCTCCACTTTTTAAAAGACTTATTTTGTTATGTATTTTAATTTTCATTTATTATGTGGGTATATGTTCTTATATATCCTTATTTCTGTAAATTTTATGTCCAAGTGATGATATACCTTTTATCTCTCTCATTAACTCATTTTCTGAATTTTGTAGTGATGCCGTTAGGCTGTCAAATTTTTGCAAGGAAACTTCATAACCCAATTTTGATTCTTTGGGATAAGCTTGTACTCCTTGAATATTTCGTTCTATGAATATTTGTGAATAACCTCTGATTGTTTTACAATTAACATCCACTTATATTTGGTGTATTACTTTGTCACACATAATTATGTAATTGATTTATCCTTAATCCATGGATATCGTCTTTGTATGGGACTTCGTCTCAATATCTTTTCATTGAGGAATATTTTGTTTTATACACAACCTTATTTTATAAGGTGTATAAACCCCTTTGACTTTTACGTCTATCCAAATGGAATATTTTTTATACAAATCATTTTACTAAACGACAAAAGGGAATGTTTTTGTCGTACATATGCGGCGACAACGACTTCTCGGCCGCCGTGACAATTATTTGAGTTTCGGCTTCCTCTACAAGCCATACCTTCTTTTTGAAAGAAAAATAAATACCATGTTTTACTTTTCTTTTATTTTGGTATTGAAAATGGTTTTCATAAGGTTTTATATATCAATGCGTTTTATTGATATCTTGTGATTGAAATGTGGAAATGTTATGTTTCCTTTATGCATGTATTATGTGGTATGATTATGTTATGGTTCATGGGAATTGTTATAAAGATGGGTGGTTTCATGATAAACTAAGGGTGGGTGAGCCCGATATATCTCTCAAATGCATTGGGTAACGCGAAGGAGTGAAACGTTAAGGTTTCTCCGAATAGATTTAGGGAATATACTGTGGTGGGTATTCCAAACGTAACCAAGAGGGTTACTCCCTACGTAAGAATGTTATGAATGCCTCAATTTACCTTTTATGTCTTATGATTTCTATGATTTATTCATGATTTGATGAGGTATTTTAAATTGCCTATGTTTTATGGGTAAATTATGATTTCATTCTTATGTATATATGAACTCTTGTTTCCTTTCAATATTTTTTATAACCCTTACTGAGATTTTTATGCTCATCCCAAGTTTTTTTTGAAATTTTTTTCACAGGTCAAGGGAAAGGTACATGATATGACGATAGTGACAAGGAAGTGTCAAGAAAAAATCCATGTTTTATTTTAAATATGTTTCCATTGATGGGATAAACGAATACTATCATTATGTAACCACTTTGATTAAATGTGGAATGTAATGCAAGTTTTATGATATAATTCTCTAAAACTCTAAACCTGAAAAGATCCTCAATGTGTAATCTTGTAATAACTCAAGATTAAGTAAGGTTTAAGGCTGGTGCCTTATATGTTCATTGATTCATTATATGCTACAGGCTTAGTTTCACGCTCATTTATAAGAGTGGCCACAGGAGAAACGTCGTAGTAAAATGCGTAGAGATGAAATATTTCATCGTGTTGTGGGGCATGACAGTAATGGTTATTCATTGACTTATAGCGGTGGTGTCCCATGATGTGCAGTTGTTAGAGAAGATGTGATGGGTGCAATAATAGATTCAGTTATGCACACACAGACTGAGATAAATGCTTCCATATAGGATATGCACCGCAATTTTGATGCATAGTTTTAGTAGTTATGTGTAGAGTATGAGCAGAGCTTGTCACAGATGTCATCACGTATCAATGAAATGACGACGTAACAAGTGGCGCCACAGGTAAACAATAAAAAACCATAATAAGATTGACTTTTATTGATATGTTTAAGATACATAATATTGATATATATTTTAGGCTCTGAATACAGCTGGTGTACATCATAGTGATATTGGTGATCTTGATGAGGACAAACCCCAGGCATGCGGTAATTTCATTTGTGTTGATGAATTCTCAAGATGTTTTTATATCCTTGATGAATAGAATCTTCCATTTTTACCTAGATTAGTTGGTTTTAGTATTTTTGGATGACATCTTCATGTGCTAAAAGATTAACAATGATCATACCCAATATCTTGACATCATCAATATTACACTTATAGAGCATCAACTATACGCCAAGCTATATATATATAACTTTTGCATTGATTTTGTATAGTTATTGGGTAAAATAATCTCAGGGGAAGGTGTGTCAGTGGATGGAGAGAAACATCAGGTAGTTGTTTCATGGGAGAATCACAATAAATCTTTCGATATATGTAGCTTTCTAAGGTCGGTGAATTGGGAAGTGGTCGCATAGATGACATGTCAATCAGAGGTGTCGTGTGCCCGCGGTGACTGAGAACGCATTTCTAGTGTCATAAATGGCCAAAACGGGCATTTAATGGTCAAATTCATAGAAGATGAAATCAGATTGATCATAAATCATTTGGAAATAATCTAATTATTATTCGTGATGTGTACGAGGAGACGACACGTCAATCAGATCTGCGGTTTGCGCGGTATGGCTCAACATGCGTTTTTTAAGTGTCGGGCAGGCTTCATAAACGAGCGTGGGGGGGGGGGGGTTCAAACTGGCCGAACAAAGTCAGAATGGCCTCAAACCAGATGAAAATAATGATTGAGTGAATTTTGAAGTGGTTGGGCAGACGACGCATCAATCAGAGGTGTCTTATGCCCGTAGTGACTAGGAATGCAGATCTGGTGTCACAAACGGCCAAAACGGGCGTTTAACAGTCAAATTGATAGAGGAAAAAATCGGATTGACATGAAATTACAGGGAAATAATCTAATTATTATTGATGACTTGTACATGGAGACAACATGTCAATCAGAAGTGCAGTTTGCATGGTACGTCTCAATATGCATATTTTTATCTGTTGGGCGTGCTTCATAAACGCACGTGGGGGGTCCAAAGTGGCTGAATGAAGTTTGAATGGCCTGAAATCAGACAATAAATATGTGTGAGTTAATTGTGAAGTGGTCGGGCATGACACATCAATCGGAGGTGTTGTGTGCCCGCATTGAACGAGAAAGTAGTTATGTTGTCATAAACGGCCAAAATGGGCATTTAACGGTCAAATTCATAGCAGAAGAAATCAGATTGAATTTAAATCATAGGGAAACAATCTATTTATTATTCATGACATGTAAGATTCGAAGGAACAACAATCAGACTTGTTTTTTTCATGGTACAACTCAATATGCGTTTTTAATGTGTTGGGCGCGCTTCATAAACACGCGTGGGGGGTCCAAACCGAACGAATGAATTTGGAATGGCCAGAAATCAAATGAAAACAATGAGGGAGTGAATTGTGATGTTTTGGGTAGATGACACGTCAATCGGAGGTTCCATGTGCCCGTGGTGACCGGGAACACAGTTCTTGTGTCAAAAACGGCCAAAACGGGCGTTTAACTGTCAAATTCCTAGCGACCGACATCAGATTAACCTGAAATCATAGGGAAACAATCTAATTATTATTTTTGACATGAAATAGGATATTTCATGACAATCGGACATGTGGTTTGCATGGTAGGACTCGATATACATTTTTTAATTTTTTGGCGTGCTTCATAAATGCGCGTGGGGGGTCCAAACAGGACTAACGATGTCGGAATGGCCTGAAATCAGACGAAAACAACGGGTGAGTGAATTGTAAAGTGGTTTCGTAGATAACACGTCACTCAGAGGTGTCGTGTGCCTGCGGTGACTGAGAACGCAGTTCTAGTGTCACAAATAGAAAAAATGTGTGTTTAACAGTCATATTCATAGTAAACTACATCAGATTGACCTGAAATCATAGTGAAACAATATAAAAATTATTTTCGATGTGTACAAGGAGAAGTAATGTCAATCGTACATGCGGTTTGTGAGGTATGACTCAATATGCATTTTTTTATGTGTTGGGTGTGCTTCATAAACGCGCGTGGGGGGGGGGGGGGTCCAATCTAGCCGAACGAAGTCAGAATGAGCTAAAATCAGTTGAAAACATCGGATGAGTTAATTGTGAAGTGTTCGGGTAGACGACACATCAATTTGTGGTGTTGTGTGCCCGTGGTGACTGAGAACGCAGTTCTCATGTCAAAAACAGCTGAAACGGGCGTTTAACGATCAAATTCATAGTGCCTGACATCTGATTGACCTAAAATCATAGAGAAACAATGTAATTATTATTCGTGACGTGTATGAGAGGACATATTTCTAATCGGACATGCTGTTTTCATGGTACGTCTCAATATGTGTTTTGTATGTATTGGTCATGCTTCACAAATGCGCGTGGGGGGGGTGTCCAAACTGGACAAAAAAACATGTAATGTCCTGAAATCAGATGACAACAATGAGTGAGTGAATTGTAAAATCGACATGTAGATGGCACATCAATCAGAGGAGTTGTGAGCCCGCGGTAACTGAGAAAGCTGTTCTGGTGACATAAACGGCCAAAACAGGCGTTGAACGGTCAAATTAATAGCGGATGACATTGGATTGACCTAAAATCACAGGTAAACAATATAATTATAATTCATGATATATACGAGGAGACATCACGTCATTCAAACATGCGGTTTGCACGGTACGAATCAATATGTGTTTCTTAAGTGCTGGGCATGCTTCACAAACGCGTGGGGGGGGGGCTCCAAACCGACCGAATGATGTCAGAATGGATTTAAATCAGACGACAAAAATGGGTGAGTGAATTGTGAAGTGTTTGTGTAGTCATCCTGTCAATCAGAGGTGTCGTGTGCCCGTGGTGACTGAGAACGCAGTTCTGGTGTCATAAACAGCCAAAACGGGCATTTAACGGTCAAATTCATAGCAGAAGTCATCGTATTGACATGAAATAAATGTTAAATAATATAATTATTATTTTTGATGTGTATGATGACACGACACATTAATCGGACATGCAATTTTTGCGGTATGGCTCAATGTGTGTTTTTTAAGTGTTGGGTGCGCTTCATAAATGCACGTGGGGGGTCCAAACCTGTTGAACGTAGTCCAAATGGCCTGAAATAAGTTGACAAAAATTGGTGAGTGAATTTTGAAGAGGTTGGAAAGACAACACGTCTATTAGAGGTGTCCTGTTCCCGCGGTGACCGAGAACGCAGTTCCGGTGTCACAAACGGCCAAAACGGGCGTTTAACGGTCAAATTCATAGCGAACGAAATTGGATTGACTTGAAATAACATGGAAACAAATTAATTATTATTCGTTACATGTAAGAGCAGAAAAACCATCAATCGAACGTGTGGCATGCACGGTATGGCTCAATATACGTTTTTTAGTGTTGTGTGCGCTTAAAAAACGTGCGTGGCGGGTCCAAACCGGTTGAACGAAGTCGGAATGGCCTGATATCAGACGACAACAGTAGGTGAGTTAATTGTGAAGTGTTTGGGTAGAAGACACGTCTATCAGAGGTGTTGTGTGCCAGCGGTGACTGAGAACACAGTTCTAGTGTCAAAAACAGACAAAACAGGCGTTTAATGGTCAAATTCAGAGCAGACGACATCAGATTGACCTGAAATCACAAAAAAACAATCTAATTATTATTTGGGACATGTAAGAGAAGACTACATGGCAAATGGACATTCGGTTTTCATGGTACGACTCAATATTTGTTTTTATGTGTTGGGTGCGCTTCATAATCGTGCGATGGGGGGGGGGGTCCAAACCGACTGAATGACGTCGAAATGACCTGAAATCAGACGACAACAATGGGATAGTGAATTTCAAAGTGGTTGCATCGATAGAATGTTAATCATACGTTCTGTGTTCCTACGGTGACTATGAACATAGTTCTAGTATCATAAACGGCCAAAACAGGCGTTTAACGATCACATTCATAGAGGAAGACATCAGATTGACCAGAAATCATAGAGAAATAATCTAATTATTATTCTTCACATATATGAGGAGATGGAATGTCAATCAGATGTGCAGTTTTCATAGCACGACTCCATATGTGATTTTTTAAGTGTTGGGCACACTTCAAAAATGCACATGGGGGGTTCCAAACCAGCTGAACGAAGACAGAATGTCATGAAATCAGACAAAAACAATGGGTTAGTGAATAGAGAAGTGGTTGGGTAGATGGTACATCAATCAAAGTTGTTGTGTTCTCGTGGTGACTGAGAACGCAGTTCTAGTGTCATAAACGGCCAAAACGGGCGTTTAACGGTCAAATTCATAGCGGATGACATAGGATTAACCTGAATTAATAGGGAAACAATCTAATTATTATTTTTGATGGGTATGATGAGACGACATGCCAATCAGACGTGCAGTTTGGGCGGTACGGCTCAATATACAATTTTTTAAGTGTTGGGTGCGCTTTACACACGCGCGTGGGGGTGTCCAAACTGGGCGAACGAAATTAGAATGGCCTGAAATCAGACAAAGGAAATGGGTGAGTGAATTTTGAAATGGTCGCATAGATGGCATGTCAATCAGATGTACCGTGTGCCCGCAGTGATTGAGAACGCAGTTATAGTGTCCTAAATGGCCAAAACTGGCGTTTAATGGTCAAATTCATAGCTGACGAAATCGGATTGACCTGAAATCATAGGGGGAAATCTAATTATTATTCAAGATGTTTACAAGGATTTGGGAAATCAATCAGACATTCAGTTTTCATGGTACAACTCAATATGTGTTTCCAAAGTGTTGGGCGCACATCAAAAATGCGGGGGGGGGGGGGGGGGAGGATCAAAACTAGCCAAACGATGTTGGAATGGCCGGAAATCCGACAAGAACAATGGGTGAGTGAATTATGAAGTATTTGGGTAGATAGAACATTAGTCGGAGGTGTCATGTGCCTGTGGTGACCGAGAACATAGTTCTGGTGTCATAAACGGCCAAAATGTGCATTTAACGGTCAAATTCATAGCGGAAAAAATTGGATGAACCTAAAATCACAGGGATACAGTATAATTATTATTCATGAAATGTATGAGGAGAATTAATAGAAATAAGATGTGCAGTTTGTGTGGTATGGCTCAGTATGCATTTTTTATGTGGTGGGTGATCTTTATAAACACGCGTGGGGGGTTGTCCAAACTGACCGAATGAAGTTGGAATGGCCTGAAATCCGACGACAACAACATGTGAGTGAATTGTGAAGTGTTCTAGTAGATGACACATCAATAGGATTTTTTGTTTGCCCTTCGTGACTAAGAATGAAGTTCTGGTGTCAAAAATGGCCAAAACAGGCGTTTAACAGTCCAATTCATAGCGGACAACATCAGATTGACCTGAATTCACAGGTAAGCAGTCTAATTATTATTTGTGATGTATATGAGGAGACGACACACCAATCAGACATGCAGTTTGTGCGGTATAGCTCAATATGTGTTTTTTATATTTTGGGCGCGCTTCAAAAATGCGCGTTGGGGGTACAAACCAGCCGAATGATGTCAGAATCATCTGAAATCAGACAACAACAATGGGTGACTGAATTTTGAAGTGGTCGGGTAGAAGACACATCAATCGGAGGTGTTATGTGCCCTCGGTGATGGAGAATGTAGTTCTGGTGTCATAAACGGCCAAAACAGGCGTTTAACGGTCAAATTCATAGTAGACGACATCATATTGACCTAAAATCACAAGGAAGAAAATGTATTTATTTTTCGTGACATGTACGAGAAGACGACACATCAATCGGACGTGCGGTTTGCACAGTACGGCTCAATATGCATTTTTTAAATGTTGGGTGGGCTTCATAAACGTGTATGGGGGGTCCAAACCAACCGAACGAAGTCAGAATGGACTAAAATCAGGCGACAACAATGGGTGACTGAATTTTGAAGTGGTCGGGTAGACTGCATGTCAATCGAAGGTGACTTGTGCCTGCGGTGACCGAGAAATTGGTTCTAGTGTCATAAACGGCCAAAACGGGCATTTAATGGTCAAATTCCTAGCAGAAAACATCAAATTGACCTAAAATCACATGGAAACAATATAATTACCATTCGTGAAATGTATGATAGGACGACATGTCAATCGGATGTTCGGTTTGCACGGTATGGCTCAATATGTGTTTTTTAAGTGTTGGGTGTGCTTTATAAACGCGTGGGGGGGGGGGGGGGGGGTTAAACCAGCGGAATGATGTCATAATGGTCTGAAATTAGATGAAAACAATGGGTGAGTGAATTTAGAAGTGGTAGGGAAGACGACATGTCAATCAGAGGTGTCATGTGCCAGTGGTGAATAAGAACGCAGTTCAGGTGTCATAAACGGTCAAAACGGGAGTTTAATGGTCAAATTCATAGCAGCCGACATCAGATTGACCTGGAATCACAGGGAAAAAATCTAATTATTATTCGTGACATGTACGATGAGACACAATGTCAATCAGACATGCGGTTTGAATTGTACGGCTCAATATTTGTTTTTATGTGTTGGGTGAGCTTCATAAACGTGCGTGGGTGGGGGGGGTCCACACCGGACGAATGAAGTCAAAATGACATGAAATCAGATGAAAACAATAGGTGAGTAAATTTTGAAGTGGTTGCGTATACGGCATGTCAATATGAAGATATGTGTGTCCGTAGTGATAGAGAACACACTTCTGGTGTCATAAACGGCCAAAACGGGCATTTAATGGTCAAATTCATAGCGGACGAGATCATATTGACCTGAAATCACATGGAAAAAATCTAATTAAACCATTGAATTAAGGATTTTAAAATTTTAATATAGTAATCAAAATTATGAATATATTTTGAAAATCAAATACTTTCGATAAGTTACAGTATGTTTGAATTGAAATATGTTAATTTGTTTCAATTATTTGTTTATAGGTTTTATTCGGTATTAATTTTGATATTAAATTTTGTTATGCTGTTATATTTGATGATAGATTTGGATACTGAAAGATGACTTATGAGATTTATGTGGGTATATTTTATTGTGTTATTGATTTTTTAAAAAAAATTAAAAACCTATAGCGGCCGCTGTAGGTGATTCCATCGCTACCTACAATGGCCGCCATTTGGGGGCCGTTTTATCCCTTTATTGATTTCCATCAGCATCTGCCAAATGTCGGTCAATGATAGCAATTGCGAAGGTCCAAAATCGGCCACCGTTTGGCAGACACTAGGCGGCCGCTATAGACCTTTAGCGATGGCTTTTGGCCGCCACTAAAGGTCAAGGTTGTACTAGTGAAAGTGTGAGTTTTTAGATCGAGAATTCTATTTCATAGGTCATGTTGTATCCATATAGGGTGTAGATATGGATCCATTGAAGATATTATATATTTTGGATCGGGAATCCCTAAAGGCAGTGGCATAGATGAGAATTTTCCATGGTTTTGTATGCTATTACAGGAGGTTCGTAGCAGATTTTTCTCAGGTTGAAACTTATCTAATAGAATTTCCGGGAAGGATTTGGTTATTTTAAGGACTGGTCAGTGTCAGGTAGCTTTTGAGTATCTAAAGGATAAGTTTTCTAGTTCCTTAATTCATTACATTCAAGCAGAAGAGGTTAAATTTGTCATTTTCTGTGATTCTTCACATCTGGGTTTAGGATGCGTTCTAACGCAGCAGAGATTGGTCGTTTCTCATGGCTCTCGACAGTTACATCACCATGAGTTTAACAATGTCACCAGAGATCATGATATGGATTTATTGGTGTTTTTCATAATTTTTTACAGATAATACCTCATCAGAGAGTGATATATTTAATTAACTGATCCTAAAAGCCCCAAGAATGTTTTCTCCCAGCGTGACATGAACTTGTGATAACATTGGTGTATGGAGTTCTTAAATTATTACGTCTTCAAAATATCGTATATACCTGGTAAGGGGAATGTTTTAGCCAATGCGATGAGTAAATAATTCACACAATGACTTTTTATTTGAATTAGGTGATTCCATGAGTGTAATGGAAGAACATTCAGCATTATATCTTGAAATTTAAGATGTTGGGGGGGGGCATATGTATTCTTTTTCAGATGATGGTACAATCATGTTTGGTGAAGCAAGTGGATGGTTCCCAATTGGGGGATCCTGTGGTGGAGGTTTTGAGAGGATGATTTTTTATAGTGATTCCCCTAAAGGATGGTATAGAAATGAACAACACCGGGTGTTGTTTCAGGGAAGGATCTTCATTCCTTTGGTGATGTGTGAGATGGATATCATAGAGTTACTTAGTTCTCCATCAGTGGTACATCATGTTGTAACAAATATGTACTGAGATTTGAGGATCCAATATTCGTGGCCTGGGTTGAGGCATGTAGTTACAGATTATGTGTCTTGATTCTTTCTCTTTTATACAGTGAAGGCCAAGAACTGTGTTCCTAGTGGTTTTTCTAGCCATTACATATTCCTCAATGGAAGTGAGAAGGCATATGGATGAAATTTCTTATCGTTTTACCTCAATCTCAGGGACTCAATGATGCTATATGAGTGGTGGTGGATCATTTCAAGAAATCATCCCACTTTATAGCATCAAAGGAGCTGAGCTCAGTGGATTCTCCACTGATGCATTATCTAGAGGAGGTGATGAGACTCCAATGGGTCCCTAGGATGATCATTTCTGATCAAGATCCTCATTTTACCTCCATGGTGTAGAGAGGTCTCCAATACTCTTTTGGTTCCCAGCTATTCCATATAACTACTTTTCATTAAATGAAGAACAGTTAGAGAGAGAAGGCCATTCAAAATCATGAAGACATGTTGCACTCTTATGTCTTGGATTATATAAGTTTGTGGATGAGGCACTTAACATTGGTTGTGCTAACCTACAATAGTAATTTCCACTCCACCATTGGTATGGATGCATTTGAAAACTTTTATGGTTGAAATTTACATTCTCAATTGTGTGGGAATGGGGTGTGATAGTTAGCAATTCTTGGGCCATATCAAATATAGACCACAAAAAAGTTGGTTCAAATGATTCGTGAGATGATGAAGGTAGCATAGGATCGTTAGATTCATACTCTGATCATATGAGGAGAAATTTGGAGTCAGTTATTGGGAATCATGTGTTTCTAAAGGAGACTCCCCATCACGGGAATCAATGGTTTGGTCCTGGGGTTAAGCTTTCTCCTCTATTTATAGGGCCTTTCTAGGTTTTGGCTAGTATTGGAGTCATGGAGTTTTAGGAATCACTTCCCCTGATGTTGAGTGGGATACCTAATGTTTTTAGGTTTCTCAACTCTCACATTGTCTTCATGATGATTCTCAAACCATCTATTGGGGCGAGATCGATGTTGATGATGATGCGACCTACGAGGAGAGGCATGTACAGATCTAGGACCTCAAGGATAAGATATTATGTTGGCATGCTATCCCCATGGTTCATATCTTCTAAATGAATGGTGGTTTGGAGGTGAGTACCTGGGATTATGAGTTGAAGATACGTGCTATGTAACATAATATGTTTGATGGTTATCTCTTTTCTTGTAATGATGGTTTGTAGGGGTTGTAGAAATTATTTATTTCTATGAAGGATTTTTCTTGTTGATATTTGTGAATTTCTTCCTTTTGTGAGGTATCTCCCTCGTGAGAGTAGTTAGGAGATGGATGTAGTTTTTGTATGGTTCAGAGTCATTCCTTTCAGGAAGTGGTTGAGATCCGTTGGTGGTGATAGCATTGAGAGGTATCTTGAAGGGTGGTTATTTAGACACTTTTTATGTTTCTTCTCTAGGTTTTTTATGTTCCCGATGATGAAATTGTTTTGAGAGGTATCTCATGTAATTTCCTGATCATATTTGATCCATTACATTGTAGAAATAATGTTTTTGAGGTGTTATAGGAGCTCAAGATAACTTATCCACAATATTTTTTCACATTTTTAGTTCTGTGAATAGTGTTTCCAGTTTTATGAACAATACTATTAGTAAGACCAATGTGAATGGTGTTATAAATAGGGAATCTTAATCTGTAGGTGTCTATGAATCATAATCATCTGTTTGTGTTGGTGGGCCTTCTTCATCTATCAGTGTTAGTCTGTCATTTTCATCTGGATGTGTCAGTGAGGAATCTTCATTTTTCAGAGTCATTGAGTCATCTTCATTTTTTGTTGTTAGTGAGTCATCTTCATCTATCGGTTTTGATGAGTCATCAATATTTGTTGGTGTCATTGATTCATCATTACCTACCAGTGATTCATCTATTAATGAGTCATCTTCAACTGTCAGTGTTGGTAGGTGATATAGTGTTTCCAGAGCAACCAGTGAATACTGTTTCCAGCATCCAACATATTCACCCGTTGGACATTTTATCAGATGTAAAACACAATCAATGAATTTTATAAAGATATTTAGGACGAATTCAGAGACAATAACTCTTATGATAATTTTCCCAAGGTTCAGGATTCATTTACTTGGTCGAGCCTCATAGTTTAATGTGATCTTCATTATTAGAAATTCAAAACCATTAAAAATCCCGTTAGTCTCGGATCTAATTCATCAATGTTGAAAACCATCCCTTATTTCATTCCTTCTCAATTCTCTCAAGGTGATTTACTATGATATATTCATCTCATATGATTGGTGTGATCGATCTTTAGTCCTTGGATAATTTCCCCCTGAAGTTTCTTCATGCTTCCTACGCACCCCCTGTTTTGGTGGAAGAAGCTTATGGTGATTCGTCATCGAAAGAAGGTATGATCCACCAATAGTCTCATGTTTTCTTCAATATTTATTCTATAGTTTCTCCTTTCCATGTGATGGAATGTGATATCCAAATTTATAATGGATATTTCATAGATGTGGTTTGATGTGGTGGATTCGAGGAATCCTCATGTGGATGCAGTTGTTGCTGGGAAAATGATCAAGATCTGTTGTGTTGGATAGATCTCATACGAAGAACGTCGAGAATATTATGAGGTAGGGTATTCATGGAATTTATATTCAATTTACGTGAAATCATAAAACTAATATGATTTATCCATTGCATCATAATGGAATTTACATAATAAATTTTTGAACTATATTAATAAATTGGTATCGATCGTATATTGTTGCATCATGATTTTTCAAGATAGTGTGAAATATATGATTTTCTTGTTTGGCATGTTGTTATGAATGGAAATTGGTAAAAAATATAAATCCAGACATAATCATAATTTAATTAGACAATGATAAAGGGGCATGTTTATGGAATTGTGTTGTAGTTGTTATGCTTTGATAACATTGATAGAGATATAGTTATGCATGTTTAATGAATTAGTTAATTCAAGTTGGATTAATGAACCAGTTTCTTGATAAAAGATATATTATTGATAGGGTTTTGAGTTACCCTCTTTGTTGTAATGGTGACTTCATTTTATATTCGAGCCACGAGAGCTCATTGCGTGTGAGGGAATAATGCCTTGTTTTGGGCCAAGAGACCAATTGCTTGTTATTTCCTGATACATTTTATGTGTTTTGAGCATTGATGGCTATTGTGAGATGTTGGGGTAGGAAGGCCTCGTGGGGGTGGTATCAAATGATGCATTGAGTGGAGAGATGCATCATTTTATGCATTTGGGTGTCAGGGAGGAAACTGGGGATGATGGAACAGGTTTATAATGTGATTATTATTGATATAAAAGTGGGTACTTATTATATCATGTTGTTTGTTTATCTACCATACATTTCCCACTACATAAGGATATTGGTCATTCTTATCCTCCTACTAAAGGAGGCAAAGATGTGTGGGGTATTCCATGTCAAATCTTCATTTATCTTCTCATGGTTGGATGGGTCTACACTCCTCTTATAGGTGATAAAGACTCGATGGATAGTTCATCTGTTCACCGTATTGAGCCCCTTGTGTGTGGTAGCATAGAATTGATTTTCAAGAATTCAGGAAACTATAAAAAAGTTAAAATTTTATTAATAAATGATTGAAAAAATAATGTTATCCCATAGGGTTGGAGGTTGATGGGATGAAATGCAGAGATTGTAACTTAAAAGTTACTATGTAATTGGTTTGATTATGCCTGGAGGGCATTGATATTGGTTGGAATGATAATGAAATGTATTGTGGAATTGATAATGGTTAATTATTGGTTAATAAATAAATTAACAGAATGTAAAACTAATAAAAAGAGGTATGTAACGTAATATACATCTTTGAGTGGTTGTATGATTATAGTATATCTAAACATAGATGTGACATCAGAGAGTGTGAGAGACATTATCTACAGTTGAGTCTAGAACTAGGTAATTACTGTTGTGTATTTTTACGCTATATTATATAATTTAAATTTTTGGTTTATATATGATGCTACACCATGTTGTTTAGGAAAACCAAAACACCAAGTAATTTGAGACCTAGGGGGTGTGTTTTTCGCAAACATCATGGTGGGAGGATGAATGGGTGACTACCCCCTTGAGCCCTGCTCTCTCCTCTTGGTAGATACTTGAGCTGGAAGGAGAAATAGTTAGTTTTCCCCATATATTTTTTTAGAGGTATATAATGGATTTGTGTTATTCACACACATATATTATGGATATATTTCCTATTTACTACTATAGGTATAACGTGCATAGGTTGTGATGGCTTGAAGAACCTTACTCAATGTATGGGTTGTAATAGATTTTCAAATAATACCTGATGTATGGCATAAGTAATGTGAGATGTGGTGGCTCTAGGAAACAACCGTGTTACATCAGTTAAGTGGACTCGTGGTTGTGTTTCATGTGGTTCATGTAGTGGTGCTCTGCCTAAGTGTTTATGGGGAAGCCTTTTTGGAGAGAGATTCTTAAGAAATGAGACATTGGGGAAAAGTGAAATTTCAGTAGGAAGTGGTAGAGGACTACCCTTAATATTATTTATTATATTATATATACTCTTTTATGCGACACATGGTGAGAGTTGACAAGGTGAGTATGTAAACATAGTATACCTATTTAGGTGTTGAGTTAGATTCATTTTTTTCATTGTGCTTTATCATACTTTCCTTTCATTTACAAGAGAGGCTATGGAAAGGATCCTACTGAGTATAACTTTATTATCACCCTATGTATATATAAATTATTTTTTAGGTCACTTGGAGAAGGTTAGAGACTATGCTGGTTACTAATAATTTGGGCTTGTAGGAGATATTTGGGATTTGTGGTTGCTACTATTTATCTTTGTTTTTGTACTTACCAATTATTGTTTCTATTTTAGTATTTCTTGTATGAAATTACATTTGTGTACTTGAGATATATATATATATATTTATATTTATATATAAGTCCATGATAGATTGGGTTGGTGTATGTATTATCTCTCTATTTAACATTGTTATCATAGAGGGTAATACCTCCCATTTGTGTGTTTACAATAGCATCAATGCTAGTCCCCAACACATCGACTACTCAAGGCGGGACTCGAGGTTCACTATATCACTTCTCACATTACCGGACCATGAGGGATATAGTTTATAGGGAGGGGGTCATGATAGGGGTGGTCATGTGGGATCAAGAAACCACACTAGTGGGGGTCACATAAGCATTAGAGGGAATGTATTGAATTTTTTAATAATAAAAAATTTAAAATAATAGTAATAAAAATAATAATATATTAAAATAATTTCGTTCTTTTATATTTTTTACAAGTTTCTTTCTATTTTTCTTATTTATATTTTTAAGACCTGAAGGGACACATGGTATCAATAGATGGTATGCCAGTCCATGTTCTAATCACATGGAACCTATGTCTAAGAAGTAGGTGAGGTTGTATGCTCTCTAGTGCGTGGCTCATGACATTTTCCCTGATGGTACGGTCTGGACAGAGCCACTATCTTGGCTACACAATTTCACCTAGGCTGGAACATGTTTTTTCCAAACTAATCACCAACCATTCTCTACCGCCAAATCATAAAAAGTTTCAAAAGTAAATTAAAACATAATTGAAACACTAAATACCCAAAAGGAATGAAATAAAAATAAAACAAAATAGAAGTATGGGATCCATGTGTGACACCCATAAAAAAAATATTGAATGAAATAGAATCTTTGTAAACAAATAGACACTCTTGAAAATGTAAATGAAAAAAATAACGAGGAATTGAGGTTAAGAATGAATGATGGAGTGATTAAATATTTACATGTAGATATATAATCATTGGAATACTAATATAACCATTGGGAATTGTAACCTAACTGTTAGGAATTGCAACCTGAACATTATAATAGTAACCTGACCACAAAAGTATAAATCTTAATATTAATGGTATTTATCATGATTATTTTAATTTAATATTAAATTTATAATTCCATATAATATATATCATAATTAATAACTCAAATAAAATAATTGATTATTTTAAAATAAAAGTTTTTACGGTATTTTTTGGAAATTGTATTGTTATAGAAAAATAATAAAATAATCAATGTTAGAAAATATTTTTTTTAAATTTATTTCATTTTCAAAATAGAAAAATTGAAATTTTTCAATGCTTTTCTTGGATAATTATATAAGATAAATTAGTTTTTACATGAATTGTAAAAATTACATTTTTTCATGACATGTGAATTATATATTACATCATTCAAGATATAGTAATTTTTTAATAAGTTCAACAAAATTTCAACTAATAATGTGAAAATTAAATTTGGAAAATGAGTCATTTAAAAACAAAAATATTTTTTCCAATCCATAAAATCTTTTTCTAAGTTCTAATGCTGAAAACATTACCTTAATTTTTCAATTTCTCATTTTTTATCCTTTTGATTTAATTAAATTAGTGGATTCAGGTTAAAAAGGGGTTTAAAGTTTTAATAACATTTTAATTTATTTATATTATATATATATTCTCAATAAAATAAAAATTATAATATTTATCATTGATATAATTTTATATTCAATATTTTATTCCTAAAATACCCTAGTCCTAAAATATAAATAACCACTCTCCCTTCACTTGGAAAACCACTTCACCCTTGCTTTATAATTATTGAATTAGATCAAAATACTCTATTTAAATAACATTATAGTATTTGGGACCTTGTATAGTCACAAAATCCCCTAATTTGGGGATTTTAGTGTCTTATAAGGGATGAAATACCATGAAGATGGTATGTTTTGATCAACTATTGTTTCCAATTTCCTCTTCAAATAAGATTTTTATATATCATTTACATCTAAAATATATAAAGATTAATTAATTATTATGTATAAATTATATTAATTGTTGTATCCTTCTTAAATAATAGAATCTAGTATTTAATAATATTTTATAATTTCCATCCATCCAGCTTTGATAGTGTCTTATTAAGTGTCGATTAACCACCAATAAGGCTTTTACCAACTCATTTATATTCCGAAAACATATTTCTGGTGATAATAATTTATTTTTGACATAAAAATATATTAATATATGAATTTTAATAATAATTTATTTATTAAAATAATATATAAAATAACAAGAACAAAAATAAAAAAATTAATGAAAAATGGATTTTTTTTAAATGTGATATCATAATGATATCATATTAACCAAGGGTTAGTGTGAGTTTTGGGATAGAGAATTATTTTTCAAATGGAATTTTTTTTCCCAATAGGGAGTAGATATTTACCCTTTAAAGATAGTATAAGTTTTGTCTTGGGAATCCACAATGATAGTGGTATTGATGAGAATTTTCCATGGTCTTATAGGATATTACAAGAGGTTCATAGCTGATTTCTCTCGGGTTGAAACTTATCTGATATAATTTCTTGGAACGATTAGGTTTTCGTATGGGCTGATCAGTGTCAGGTAGCTTTTGAGTATCTAAAGGAGAAGTTGTTTAGTTCT